>OY754959.1:23463876-25963876 GCA_963576555.1 Ferdinandea cuprea
TCGCAAAATGGCCCAAAAAGGGATTTTTTTCAACTCTAAACTTTAAACTGCGATATCTCCGAAAATGCGCGTTTAAATAGGATTTTAAGCTTAAACACCTAAAAAATTTCGCAAAATGGCCCAAATGGCCCAAAAAGTGATTTTTTCAACTCAAAACTTTAAACAGCGATATCTCCGTAAATACGCGTTAAAATAGGATTTGAAGCTTAATTTGGGATCACCAAAAAAATTTCGCAAAATGGCCCAAAAAGTGATTTTTTTCAACTCAAAACTTTAAACTGCGATATCTCCGTAAATACGCGTTAAAATAGGATTTTAAGCTTAATTTGGGATCACCAAAAAAATTTCCCAAAAAGTGATTTTTTTCAACTCAAAACTTTAAAAAGCGATATCTCCGCAAATGCGCGTTTAAATAGGATTTTATGCTTAATTTGGGATCACCAAAAAAAATTCGAAAAATGGCCCAAAAAGTGATTTTTATCAACTCAAAACTTTAAACAGCGATATCTCCGTAAATACGCGTTTAAATAGGATTTGAAGCTTAATTTGGGATCACCAAAAAAATTTCGCAAAATGGCCCAAAAAGTTTTTTTTCCAACTCTAAACTTTAAACAGCGATATCTCCGTAAATACGCGTTTAAATAGGATTTGAAGCTTAATTTGGGAGCACCAAAAAAATTTCGCAAAATGGCCCAAAAAGGGATTTTTTTCAACTCTAAACTTTAAACTGCGATATCTCCGAAAATGCGCGTTTAAATAGGATTTTAAGCTTAAACACCTAAAAAAATTTCGCAAAATGGCCCAAATGGCCCAAAAAGTGATTTTTTCAACTCAAAACTTTAAACAGCGATATCTCCGTAAATACGCGTTAAAATAGGATTTTAAGCTTAATTTGGGATCACCAAAAAAATTTCCCAAAAAGTGATTTTTTTCAACTCAAAACTTTAAAAAGCGATATCTCCGTAAATACGCGTTGAAATAGGATTTTAAGCTTAATTTGGGATCATCAAAAAAATTTCGAAAAATGGCCCAAAAAGTGATTTCAACTCAAAACTTTAAACAGCGCTATCTCCGTAAATACGCGTTTAAATAGAATTTTAAGCTTGAACACCAAAAAAAATTTCGCAAATTGGTCCAAATGGCCCAAAACGTGATTTTTTTCAACTCAAAACTTTAAACAGCGATATCTCCGTAAATACGCGTTAAAATAGGATTTTAAGCTTAATTTGGGATCGCCAAAAAAAATTTCGAAAAATGGCCCAAAAAGTGATTTCAACTCAAAACTTTAAACAGCGCTATCTCCGTAAATACGCGTTTAAATAGAATTTTAAGCTTGAACACCAAAAAAAATTTCGCAAATTGGTCAAATGGCCCAAAACGTGATTTTTTTCAACTCAAAACTTTAAACAGCGATATCTCCGTAAATACGCGTTAAAATAGGATTTTAAGCTTAATTTGGGATCACCAAAAAAATTTCGAAAAATGGCCCAAAAAGTGATTTCAACTCAAAACTTTAAACAGCGCTATCTCCGTAAATACGCGTTTAAATAGAATTTTGAGCTTGAACACCAAAAAAAATTTCGCAAATTGGTCCAAATGGCCCAAAACGTGATTTTTTTCAACTCAAAACTTTAAAAAGCGATATCTCCGCAAATGCGCGTTTAAATAGGATTTTATGCTTAATTTGGGATCACCAAAAAAATTTCGAAAAATGGCCCAAAAAGTGATTTTTTTCAACTCAAAACTTTAAACAGCGATATCTCCGTAAATAAGCGTTTAAATAGAATTTTAAGCTTGAACACCAAAAAAAATTTCGCAAATTGGTCCAAATGGCCAAAAACGTGATTTTTTTCAACTCAAAACTTTAAAAAGCGATATCTCCGCAAATGCGCGTTTAAATAGGATTTTATGCTTAATTTGGGATCACCAAAAAAATTCGAAAAATGGCCCAAAAAGTGATTTTTTTCAACTCAAAACTTTAAACAGCGATATCTCCGTAAATACGTGTTTTTATATAGAATTTGAAGCTTAATTTGGGATCACCAAATATATTTCGAAAAATGGCCCAAAAAGTGATTTTTTTCAACTCAAAACTTTAAACAGCGATATCTCCGTAAATACGTATTTAAATAGAATTTGAAGCTTAATTTGGGATCACCAAATAAATTTCGAAAAAATGGCCCAAAAAGTGATTTTTTTCAACTCAAAACTTTAAACAGCGATATCTCCGTAAATACGCGTTTAAATAGGATTTGAAGCTTAATTTGGGATCACCAAAAAAATTTCGCAAAATGGCCCAAAAAGTGTTTTTTTTCAACTCTAAACTTTAAACAGCGATATCTCCGTAAATACGCGTTTAAATAGGATTTGAAGCTTAATTTGGGAGCACCAAAAAAATTTCGCAAAATGGCCCAAAAAGGGATTTTTTTCAACTCTAAACTTTAAACTGCGATATCTCCGAAAATGCGCGTTTAAATAGGATTTTAAGCTTAAACACCTAAAAAAATTTCGCAAAATGGCCCAAATGGCCCAAAAAGTGATTTTTTCAACTCAAAACTTTAAACAGCGATATCTCCGTAAATACGCGTTAAAATAGGATTTTAAGCTTAATTTGGGATCATCAAAAAAATTTCGAAAAATGGCCCAAAAAGTGATTTTTTTCAACTCAAAACTTTAAACAGCGATATCTCCGTAAATACGCGTTTAAATAGGATTTGAAGCTTAATTTGGGATCACCAAAAAAATTTCGCAAAATGGCCCAAAAAGTATATCTCCGTAAATACGCGTTAAAATAGGATTTTAAGCTTAATTTGGGATCATCAAAAAAATTTCGAAAAATGGCCCAAAAAGTGATTTCAACTCAAAACTTTAAACAGCGCTATCTCCGTAAATACGCGTTTAAATAGAATTTTAAGCTTGAACACCAAAAAAAATTTCGCAAATTGGTCCAAATGGCCAAAACGTGATTTTTTTCAACTCAAAACTTTAAACAGCGATATCTCCGTAAATACGCGTTTAAATAGGATTTTAAGGTTAATTTGGGATGATTTGGGATGGGCCAACAAGTGATTTTTTTCAACTCAAAACTTTAAACAGCGATGTCTCCGTAAATACGCGTTTAAATAGGATTTTAAGGTTAATTTGGGATGATTGGAATAGATGAATGCTTGAAGAGCAAAAAGCGGACGGATGTACGAACGCCATTCCATTTTTCAATTACAAAAAAAACGCTTAATGATACCTTCTGTCCAAAACCTTCGCGAAACAAACATATTCCCTCAGTATGCTTCTCTTAATTACATCACCTTTTGAAAAAATTCGTCCCTTTGTTTTAACATAATCTGATTGTCTGAAAACTAAGCTTTCTTCCGAATTTATTTTCGCTTAACCCTAGGATGTCCAACTTGGTTTGGTCAGACCAAATTTGATTTTATAGAACAATTACTTTTTATTTTCTGCCAATATAAAAATATGAAATTTGTTGACTCCCATTGTTGGGTAGAATCGGATAAGTTTGTAGTCAAAGTTTTGTGAAGCTGGACCACAAAACTTGCGTTCATTTAATATATTTTCGCCAAGTAGGGCCAACTGCCCATCCTAGGGTTCATATTATTCAAGCATTTCGTTCCATCTCCAATGGGAGCCTATGTTTTTCATATTATGTACATTTAAATTTGATCTGTGGAACAATGTCGACGATAGCTAAAGTAACTGCATATTGTGCAGAATGCAAGTTTTAATGAAATCGTTCCCTCCAAGCTTCGTTAGAAGAAGAAATGTATTTCCAACATGAATCACGCTTTAAATAATTTCTAAAAAAAATCCTACTAAATGTAAATTACTTATTTTTCGGGGAAAAACTCGATACTGAAATTATACCCCCTTTTTGTCATTAAAAATAAAACTTGTTCACATATTCATCACATTGTATATGAAATTTCACTGAACGATGTTCCTATTCAGCCAATTGGCAAAAAAAAAAAACTCATTTCATTTTAAGCAAGAGGACCAGAATAATAAGGCTTGGTTCGGCATTGTTGTGAGAACCATTTCATGTATACACAACCATGTGATCTAGATGGGATTACGCATACCTGTTTTCGAAATTGCTATATACACCTATGCTATTGCCACTGAACCAACAATATAACAATGACCCGCCACTTTGTTGTTGTTTATTTTGTCACTAACGGCTGTTTTCTGTCTACACGTGAAAAAAGACAACAAAATATCAGCAGAAACGCTTGTATCATCCAGAATAATTCTAAAGCAGTACAATAGGCTAGAGTGTCTCTTGTTTGAATGCCATGTCAAGGTCATGATTGTACATCGGCATTTAGTAATATATTAAAATTGCATTCAAAATCATTGAAGTATAACAGTTGCATCAATACTGGGTATTCTACCAGCAAAGTAGAGATTAAGGAAAATCCATAAAAACTTTTAAAGAAAAAACCTTTAAGATATGATGTAATGGCAACATTCTGTTGGAATGTGTTAATACATTCCAAACAGTTCGCAACAACGGTACATCAGACTTTTGAACTTAATAAAATTAGCTAATGGTCACACGGTAATATTCACATAAAGATGTGAATTATTACCAGGTTGCCGTTCGTGAGTATTGGTTAAAGTGGAAAACTCAAAAATAAGTACAGACATATGGTTATGCAGACAATGAATGTTTGTGATGGGTGAAACCTACCTAATAATGGCTCTCGGAAAAAACAAAAATTAAACGCGACGTGATTCTATAAAGGGATAGATAATCGATGAAAGTCATCCCTCGACCTACTTAATGTACGGAACTTGTACCTTTAAATCCCCTGCTGTAAGTGTTCTGTACTTCTTTGGGCTTTCGACGTTATTTGCCGACATGTATCTAACGCTTCGGCCCCATTAAAACCAACCAACATCATAAGAATCTGTGAATCGACTAAGTAGTAAAACAGAAAAATAACAAACTATTGGATTCAATTATTGCGTTGAAGTGTGCCTACGAATCATCGGTGTCGTTAAAGAAATAAAATAGGGAAAAACTTCTCCAAGCATTGTGTGTGCGAAGCAATATTTTTGGAAGAGACCTTCAATTTAATGCCGAATCCGAATGGCAAAAATCTGCCTTTCAAACTCATGGTGAAACGGGAGAGGATTTGTACCCTCTCTCAGTAGTTCAACACACTATCACTAACCACTGAACCACTTACATCTTAAGCATATAAAAATAAAGGAATAACAAACATTAAGTAAAACGGATAGATAAAAATATAGCACAATCCCCAATGAATAGCGCTTGTCATAAAAACCGACTTAAGTGATATTACACATAGGAAATTTCAACATCCAGGTGAGCCTAGCAGCACATTACATTACAGGAGCTCCCTGCTGTCGTTTAAAATATCAAACAAAATGCACGCCTTGAGTAAAAAAAGTTGCCTGTTTTAAAAACCAGGGAATCACACCAATGTAACAACACCAGTATTTGATTGGCATCAGTCATTCTTTCGAAACTCAGAGGTCTGCCGAACATTAAAAAAAACTACAGTAAAAGTGACGAAGTACTGATCCCTCATTTCTGATCATCACATCGTCGGCAAATGGAAAGAAGTGGAAGCAGAAGTATATACTTACGAGTCTGGAAAAGATCACAAAAAGACGCAGATAAATCACACATATGCCACATCTTGATATGACGACATATGAAAAGGGGAAAGCTTGTTACTGCTATTTACTGGAATGGAACACTATTGATACTAATGATACTTAGTTGCGTACATCACGATAAACTTATTTTATGGACATAGTTTTGTGAGTTTATAACAACATTTAACCGTATAACCGCAGTAAAATGTTTAAATTTACTAGGAAACCTTAAATGCTAACCTAGTTACATTCTAGATTATTTTTTAATCTTGTGTTTAACAGATGAACATTTTGTATGGTAAATCTCTAGTTGAGGAAGATTTACGAAAGTTGAGGTTTTATCGCGGCTTAGTGCTTGGTGAAAACGTATCAGAACAATATTTTTTATGTACCCACATACAGTGATGGCCACATAATAAAGGACACTTCTGTTTAGATCCGATCTTTAAAAAGAAAAATCAACAAAATTTTATATGAACCGAGTTGGGATATTATTTATTCAATTGCGGACAATGGACGATCGTTTTTACTGTAGTCAGATGTATAAAGATAAAGAATGCAAAGAATATTCACCAGCAAAGGTCAGGTCAAATTTTGACATGTCGGTTAGTTATCGTGAATTCGCGAGTTTGATTCACTTTTCGCACACTTTTGTGCAATACGCACAATTCAAAATAGAAATGTGAATTCATTTGAATGGAATTGCCATGAATTGGAATTCTTTTTTATACATTTCGGGATGGGCCAACAAGTGATTTTTTTCAACTCAAAACTTTAAACAGCGATATCTCCGTATATACGCATTTAAATAGGATTTGAAGCTTAATTTGGTATCACCAAAAATATTTCGTAAAATGGCCCAAAAAGTAATTTTTTCAACTCAAAAGTTTAGACTGCGATATCTCCGTAAATACGCGTTTAAATAGAATTTTAAGCTTAATTTGTGAGAACCAAAAAAATTTCGCAAAATGGCCCAGAAAGTGATTTTTTTCAACTCAAAACTTTAAAAAGCGATATTCCCGCAAATGCGCGTTTAAATAGGATTTTAAGCTTAATTTGGGATCACCAAAAAAATTTCGCAAAATGGCCCAAAAAGTGATTTTTTTCAACTCAAAACTTTAAACAGCGATATCTCCGTAAATACGCGTTTAAATAGGATTTTAAGCTTAATTTGTGATCACCAAAAAAATTTCGAAAAATGGCCCAAAAAGTGATTTTTTTCAACTCAAAACTTTAAACAGCGATATCTCCGTAAATACGCGTTTAAATAGCATTTGAAGCTTAATTTGGGATCACCAAAAAAGTTTCGTAAAATGGCCCAAAAAGTGATTTTTTTCAACTCAAAACTTTAAACAGCGATATCTCCGTAAATACGCGTTTAAATAGGATTTTAAGCTTAATTTTGATCACCAAAAAAATTTCACAAAATGGCTCAAAAGTGATTTTTTTCAACCCAAAGCTTTAAAAAGCGATATCTCCGCAAATGCGCGTTTAAATAGGATTTTAAGCTTAAACACCTAAAAAAATTTCGCAAAATGGCCCAAATGGCCCAAAAATTGATTTTATCAACTTAAAAGTTTAAACTGCGATATCTCCGTAAATACACGTTTAAATAGAATTTTAAGCTTAATTTGTGATCACCAAAAAAATTTCGCAAAATGGCCCAAAAAGTGATTTTTTTCAACTCAAAACTTTAAACAGCGATATCTCCGTAAATACGCGTTGAAATAGGATTTTAAGCTTAATTTGTGATCACCAAAAAAATTTCGAAAAATGGCCCAAAAAGTGATTTTTTTCAACTCAAAACTTTAAACAGCGATATCTCCGTAAATACGCGTTTAAATAGCATTTGAAGCTTAATTTGGGATCACCAAAAAAGTTTCGCAAAATGGCCCAAAAAGTGATTTTTTTCAACTCAAAACTTTAAACAGCGATATCTCCGTAAATACGCGTTTAAATAGGATTTTAAGCTTAATTTTGATCACCAAAAAAATTTCACAAAATGGCTCAAAAGTGATTTTTTTCAACCCAAAACTTTAAAAAGCGATATCTCCGCAAATGCGCGTTTAAATAGGATTTTAAGCTTAAACACCTAAAAAAATTTCGCAAAATGGCCCAAATGGCCCAAAAATTGATTTTATCAACTTAAAAGTTTAAACTGCGATATCTCCGTAAATACACGTTTAAATAGAATTTTAAGCTTAATTTGTGATCACCAAAAAAATTTCGCAAAATGGCCCAAAAAGTGATTTTTTTCAACTCAAAACTTTAAACAGCGATATCTCCGTAAATACGCGTTTAAATAGGATTTTAAGCTTAATTTTGATCACCAAAAAAATTTCACAAAATGGCTCAAAAGTGATTTTTTTCAACCCAAAACTTTAAAAAGCGATATCTCCGCAAATGCGCGTTTAAATAGGATTTGAAGCTTAATTTAGGATCACCAAAAAATTTCGCAAAATGGCCCAAAAAGTGATTTTTTTTATATTCAAAACTTAAAACAGCGATATCTCCGTAAATACGCGTTTAAATAGGATTTTAAGCTTAATTTTGATCACCGAAAAAATTTCACAAAATGGCTCACAAGTAATTTTTTTCAACCCAAAACTTTAAAAAGCGATATCTCCGCAAATGCGCGTTTAAATAGGATTTTTAGCTTAAACACCTAAAAGAATTTCGCAAAATGGCCCAAATGGCCCAAAAAGTGATTTTTTCAACTCAAAAGTTTAAACAGCGATATCTCCGTAAATACGCGTTTAAATAGGATTTGAAGCTAAATTTGAGATCACCAAAAAAATTCCGAAAAATGGCCCAAAAAGTGATTTTTTTCAACTCAAAACTTTATACAGCGATATCTCCGTAAATACGTGTTGAAATAGGATTTTAAGCTTAATTTGGGATCATCAAAATAAATTCGAAAAATGGCCCAAAAAGTGATTTTTTTCAACTCAAATCTTTAAAAAGCGATATCTCCGCAAATGCGCGTTTAAATAGGATTTTAAGCTTAATTTGGGATCACCAAAAAAATTTCGCAAAATGGCCCAAAAAGTTATTTTTTTCAACTCAAAACTTTAAACAGCGATATCTCCGTAAATACGCGTTTAAATAGGATTTTAAGCTTAATTTTGATCACCAAAAAAATTTCACAAAATGGCTCAAAAGTAATTTTTTTCAACCCAAAACTTTAAAAAGCGATATCTCCGCAAATGCGCTTTTAAATAGGATTTTAAGCTTAATTTGGGATCACCAAAAAAATTTCGCAAAATGGCCCAACAAGTGATTTTTTTTAACTCAAAACTTTAAACAGCGATATCTCCGTATATCCGCGTTTAAATAGGATTTGAAGCTTAATTTGTGATCACCAAAAAAATTTCGCAAAATGGCCCAGAAATTGATTTTTTTCAACTCAAAACTTTAAAAAGCGATATCTCCGCAAATGCGCGTTTAAATAGGATTTGAAGCTTAATTTGGGAGCACCAAAAAAATTTCGCAAAATGGCCCAAAAAGGGATTTTTTTCAACTCTAAACTTTAAACTGCGATATCTCCGAAAATGCGCGTTTAAATAGGATTTTAAGCTTAAACACCTCAAAAAATTTCGCAAAATGGCCCAAATGGCCCAAAAAGTGATTTTTTCAACTCAAAAGTTTAAACTGCGATATCTCCGTAAATACGTGTTTAAATAGAATTTGAAGCTTAAATTGGGATCACCAAATAAATTTCGAAAAATGGCCCAAAAAGTGATTTTTTTGAACTCAAAACTTTAAACAGCGATATCTCCGTAAATACGTGTTTAAATAGAATTTTAAGCTTAAACACCTAAAAAAATTTCGCAAAATGGCCCAAATGGCCCAAAAAGTGATTTTTTCAACTCAAAAGTTTAAACTGCGATATCTCCGTAAATACGTGTTTAAATAGAATTTGAAGCTTAATTTGGGATCACCAAATAAATTTCGAAAAATGGCCCAAAAAGTGATTTTTTTCAACTCAAAACTTTAAACAGCGATATCTCCGTAAATACGTGTTTAAATAGAATTTGAAGCTTAATTTGGGATCACCAAATAAATTTCGAAAAATGGCCCAAAAAGTGATTTTTTTCAACTCAAAACTTTAAACAGTGATATCTCCGTAAATACGCGTTTAAATAGGATTTGAAGCTTAATTAGGGATCACCAAAAAAATTTCGCAAAATGGCCCAAAAAGTGTTTTTTTTCAACTCTAAACTTTAAACAGCGATATCTCCGTAAATACGCGTTTAAATAGGATTTGAAGCTTAATTTGGGAGCACCAAAAAAATTTCGCAAAATGGCCCAAAAAGGGATTTTTTTCAACTCTAAACTTTAAACTGCGATATCTCCGAAAATGCGCGTTTAAATAGGATTTTAAGCTTAAACACCTAAAAAAATTTCGCAAAATGGCCCAAATGGCCCAAAAAGTGATTTTTTCAACTCAAAACTTTAAACAGCGATATCTCCGTAAATACGCGTTAAAATAGGATTTTAAGCTTAATTTGGGATCATCAAAAAAATTTCGAAAAATGGCCCAAAAAGTGATTTCAACTCAAAACTTTAAACAGCGCTCCAAATGGCCCAAAACGTGATTTTTTTCAACTCAAAACTTTAAACAGCGATATCTCCGTAAATACGCGTTTAAATAGGATTTTAAGCTTAAACACCTAAAAAAATTTCGCAAAATGGCCCAAAGGGCCCAAAAAGTGATTTTTTCAACTCAAAACTTTAAACAGCGATATCTCCGTAAATACGCGTTAAAATAGGATTTTAAGCTTAATTTGGGATCACCAAAAAAATTTCCCAAAAAGTGATTTTTTTCAACTCAAAACTTTAAAAAGCGATATCTCCGTAAATACGCGTTGAAATAGGATTTTAAGCTTAATTTGGGATCATCAAAAATATTTCGAAAATTGGCCCAAAAAGTGATTTCAACTCAAAACTTTAAACAGCGCTATCTCCGTAAATACGCGTTTAAATAGAATTTTAAGCTTGAACACCAAAAAAAATTTCGCAAATTGGTCCAAATGGCCCAAAACGTGATTTTTTTCAACTCAAAACTTTAAACAGCGATATCTCCGCAAATGCGCGTTTAAATAGGATTTTATGCTTAATTTGGGATCACCCAAAAAATTTCGAAAAATGGCCCAAAAAGTGATTTTTTTCAACTCAAAACTTTAAACAGCGATATCTCCGTAAATACGCGTTTAAATAGGATTTGAAGCTTAATTTGGGATCACCAAAAAAATTTCGCAAAATGGCCCAAAAAGTGTTTTTTTTCAACTCTAAACTTTAAACTGCGATATCTCCGAAAATGCGCGTTTAAATAGGATTTTAAGCTTAAACACCTAAAAAAATTTCGCAAAATGGCCCAAATGGCCCAAAAAGTGATTTTTTTCAACTCAAAAGTTTAAACTGCGATATCTCCGTAAATACGTGTTTAAATAGAATTTGAAGCTTAATTTGGGATCACCAAATAAATTTCGAAAAATGGCCCAAAAAGTGATTTTTTTCAACTCAAAACTTTAAACAGTGATATCTCCGTAAATACGCGTTTAAATAGGATTTGAAGCTTAATTTGGGATCACCAAAAAAATTTCGCAAAATGGCCCAAAAAGTGTTTTTTTTCAACTCTAAACTTTAAACAGCGATATCTCCGTAAATACGCGTTTAAATAGGATTTGAAGCTTAATTTGGGAGCACCAAAAAAATTTCGCAAAATGGCCCAAAAAGGGATTTTTTTCAACTCTAAACTTTAAACTGCGATATCTCCGAAAATGCGCGTTTAAATAGGATTTTAAGCTTAAACACCTAAAAAAATTTCGCAAAATGACCCAAATGGCCCAAAAAGTGATTTTTTCAACTCAAAACTTTAAACAGCGATATCTCCGTAAATACGCGTTAAAATAGGATTTTAAGCTTAATTTGGGATCATCAAAAAAATTTCGAAAAATGGCCCAAAAAGTGATTTCAACTCAAAACTTTAAACAGCGCTCCAAATGGCCCAAAACGTGATTTTTTTCAACTCAAAACTTTAAACAGCGATATCTCCGTAAATACGCGTTTAAATAGGATTTTAAGCTTAAACACCTAAAAAAATTTCGCAAAATGGCCCAAATGGCCCAAAAAGTGATTTTTTCAACTCAAAACTTTAAACAGCGATATCTCCGTAAATACGCGTTAAAATAGGATTTTAAGCTTAATTTGGGATCACCAAATAAATTTCGAAAAATGGCCCAAAAAGTGATTTTTTTCAACTCAAAACTTTAAACAGCGATATCTCCGTAAATACGTGTTTAAATAGAATTTGAAGCTTAATTTGGGATGACCAAATAAATTTCGAAAAATGGCCCAAAAAGTGATTTTTTTCAACTCAAAACTTTAAACTGCGATATCTCCGTAAATACGTGTTTAAATAGAATTTTAAGCTTAATTTGGGATCACCAAATAAATTTCGAAAAATGGCCCAAAAAGTGATTTTTTTCAACTCAAAACTTTAAACAGCGATATCTCCGTAAATACGTGTTTAAATAGAATTTGAAGCTTAATTTGGGATGACCAAATAAATTTCGAAAAATGGCCCAAAAAGTGATTTTTTTCAACTCAAAACTTTAAACTGCGATATCTCCGTAAATACGTGTTTAAATAGAATTTTAAACTTAATTTGGGATCACCAAAAAAATTCCGAAAAGTGGCCCAAAAAGTGATTTTTTTCAACTCAAAACTTTAAACAGCGATATCTCCGTAAATACGTGTTTAAATAGAATTTGAAGCTTTATTTGGGAGGATCACCAAATAAATTTCGAAAAATGGCCCAAAAAGTGATTTTTTTCAACTCAAAACTTTAAACTGCGATATCTCCGTAAATACGCGTTTAAATAGAATTTTAAGCTTAATTTGGGATCACCAAAAAAATTTCGAAAAATGGCCCAAAAAGTGATTTTTTTCAACTCAAAACTTTAAACAGCGATATCTCCGTAAATACGTGTTTAAATAGGATTTTAAGCTTAATTTGGGATCATCAAAAAAATTTCGAAAAATGGCCCAAAAAGTGATTTCAACTCAAAACTTTAAACAGCGCTATCTCCGTAAATACGCGTTTAAATAGAATTTTAAGCTTGAACACCAAAAAAAATTTCGCAAATTGGTCCAAATGGCCCAAAACGTGATTTTTTTCAACTCAAAACTTTAAACAGCGATATCTCCGTAAATACGCGTTTAAATAGGATTTTAAGCTTAAACACCTAAAAAAATTTCGCAAAATGGCCCAAATGGCCCAAAAATTGATTTTTTCAACTCAAAACTTTAAACAGCGATATCTCCGTAAATACGCGTTAAAATAGGATTTTAAGCTTAATTTGGGATCACCAAAAAAATTTCCCAAAAAGTGATTTCTTTCAACTCAAAACTTTAAAAAGCGATATCTCCGTAAATACGCGTTGAAATAGGATTTTAAGCTTAATTTGGGATCATCAAAAATATTTCGAAAAATGGCCCAAAAAGTGATTTCAACTCAAAACTTTAAACAGCGCTATCTCCGTAAATACGCGTTTAAATAGAATTTTAAGCTTGAACACCAAAAAAAATTTCGCAAATTGGTCCAAATGGCCCAAAACGTGATTTTTTTCAACTCAAAACTTTAAACAGCGATATCTCCGTAAATACGCGTTAAAATAGGATTTTAAGCTTAATTTGGGATCACCAAAAAAATTTCCCAAAAAGTGATTTTTTTCAACTCAAAACTTTAAAAAGCGATATCTCCGCAAATGCGCGTTTAAATAGGATTTTATGCTTAATTTGGGATCACCCAAAAAATTTCGCAAAATGGCCCAAAAAGTGATTTTTTTCAACTCAAAACTTTAAACAGCGATATCTCCGTAAATACGCGTTTAAATAGGATTTGAAGCTTAATTTGGGATCACCAAAAAAATTTCGCAAAATGCCCCAAAAAGTGTTTTTTTTCAACTCTAAACTTTAAACTGCGATATCTCCGAAAATGCGCGTTTAAATAGGATTTTAAGCTTAAACACCTAAAAAAATTTCGCAAATTGGCCCAAATGGCCCAAAAAGTGATTTTTTCAACTCAAAAGTTTAAACTGCGATATCTCCGTAAATACGTGTTTAAATAGAATTTGAAGCTTAATTTGGGATCACCAAATAAATTTCGAAAAATGGCCCAAAAAGTGATTTTTTACAACTCAAAACTTTAAACAGCGATATCTCCGTAAATACGCGTTTAAATAGGATTTTAAGATTAATTTGGGATGATTTGGGATGGGCCAACAAGTGATTTTTTTCAACTCAAAACTTTAAACAGCGATATCTCCGTATATACGCATTTAAATAGGATTTGAAGCTTAATTTGGTATCACCAAAAAAATTTCGCAAAATGGCCCAAAAAGTGATTTTTTTCAACTCAAAACTTTAAAAAGCGATATCTCCGCAAATGCGCGTTTAAATAGGATTTTAAGCTTAATTTGGCATCATCAAAATAAATTCGAAAAATGGCCCAAAAAGTAATTTTTTCAAGTCAAAACTTTAAACAGCGATATCTCCGTAAATACGCGTTTAAATACGATTCTAAGCTTAATTTGGGATCACCAAATAAATTTCGAAAAATGGCCCAAAAAGTGATTTTTTTCAACTCAAAACTTTAAACAGCGATATCTCCGTAAATACGCGTTTAAATAGGATTTTAAGGCTAATTTGGGATGACCATTAAAATTTCGCAAAATGTGCCAACAAGTGATTTTTTTCAACTCAAAACTTTAAACAGCGATATCTCCGTAAATACGCGTTTAAATAGAATTTGAAGCAAAAGTGATTTTTTACAACTCAAAACTTTAAACAGCGATATCTCCGTAAATACGCGTTTAAATAGGATTTTAAGGTTAATTTGGGATGATTTGGGATGGGCCAACAAGTGATTTTTTTCAACTCAAAACTTTATACAGCGATATCTCCGTAAATACGTTTTGAAATAGGATTTTAAGCTAAATTTGAGATCACCAAAAAAATTCCGAAAAATGGCCCAAAAAGTGATTTTTTTTCAACTCAAAACTTTATACAGCGATATCTCCGTAAATACGTGTTGAAATAGGATTTTAAGCTTAATTTGGGATCATCAAGCTTAAAAACCTAAAAAAAATTTGCAAAAAGTGATTTTTTCAACTCAAAAGTTTAAACTGCGATATCTCCGTAAATACGCGTTTAAATAGAATTCTAAGCTTAATTTGTGATCACCAAAAAAATTTCACAAAATGGCTCAAAAGTAATTTTTTTCAACCCGTAAATACGCGTTTAAATAGGATTTTAAGCTTAGTTTGTGATCACCAAAAAAATTTCGCAAAATGGCTCAAAAAGTGATTTTTTTAAATCAAAACTTTAAACAGCGATATCTCCGTAAATACGCGTTTAAATAGGATTTTAAGCTTAATTTGGTATCAACAAAAATAATTCGTAAAATGGCCCAAAAAGTGATTTTTTTTAACTCAAAAGTTTAAACAGCGATATCTCCGTATATACGCGTTTAAGTAGGATTTGAAGCTTAATTTGGTATCACCAAAAATATTTCGTAAAATGGCCCAAAAAGTAATTTTTTCAACTCAAAACTTTAAACAGCGATATCTCCGTAAATACGCGTTTAAATAGATTTTAAGCTTAATTTGTGATCACCAAAAAAATTTTGAAAAATGGGCCAAACATTTTTTTTTTTAGTCAAAACTTTAAACAGCGATATCTCCGGAAATACGCGTTTAAATAGGATTTTAAGCTTAATTTGTGATCACCAAAAAAATTTCACAAAATGGCTCAAAAGTGATTTTTTTCAACCCAAAACTTTAAAAAGCGATATCTCCGCAAATGCGCGTTTAAATAGGATTTTAAGCTTAAAAACCTAAAAAAATTTCGCAAAATGGCCCAAATGGCCCAAAAAGTTTTTTTTTTTCAACTTTAAACAGCGATATCTCCGCAAATGCGCGTTTAAATAGGATTTTAAGCTTAATTTGGGATGATTTGGGATGGGCCAACAAGTGATTTTTTTCAACTCAAAACTTTAAACAGCGATATCTCCGTAAATACGCGTTTAAATAGGATTTTATGCTTAATTTGGGATCACCCAAAAAATTTCGAAAAATGGCCCAAAAAGTGATTTTTTTCAACTCAAAACTTTAAACAGCGATATCTCCGTAAATACGCGTTTAAATAGGATTTTAAGCTTAATTTGGGATCATCAAAAATATTTCGAAAATTGGCCCAAAAAGTGATTTCAACTCAAAACTTTAAACAGCGCTATCTCCGTAAATACGCGTTTAAATAGAATTTTAAGCTTGAACACCAAAAAAAATTTCGCAAATTGGTCCAAATGGCCCAAAACGTGATTTTTTTCAACTCAAAACTTTAAACAGCGATATCTCCGTAAATACGCGTTAAAATAGGATTTTAAGCTTAATTTGGGATCACCAAAAAATTTCCCAAAAAGTGATTTTTTTCAACTCAAAACTTTATAAAGCGATATCTCCGCAAATGCGCGTTTAAATAGGATTTTATGCTTAATTTGGGATCACCCAAACAATTTCGAAAAATGGCCCAAAAAGTGATTTTTTTCAACTCAAAACTTTAAACAGCGATATCTCCGTAAATACGCGTTTAAATAGGATTTGAAGCTTAATTTGGGATCACCAAAAAAATTTCGCAAAATGGCCCAAAAAGTGTTTTTTTTCAACTCTAAACTTTAAACTGCGATATCTCCGAAAATGCGCGTTTAAATAGGATTTTAAGCTTAAACACCTAAAAAAATTTCGCAAAATGGCCCAAATGGCCCAAAAAGTGATTTTTTTCAACTCAAAAGTTTAAACTGCGATATCTCCGTAAATACGTGTTTAAATAGAATTTGAAGCTTAATTTGGGATCACCAAATAAATTTCGAAAAATGGCCCAAAAAGTGATTTTTTTCAACTCAAAACTTTAAACAGTGATATCTCCGTAAATACGCGTTTAAATAGGATTTGAAGCTTAATTTGGGATCACCAAAAAAATTTCGCAAAATGGCCCAAAAAGTGTTTTTTTTCAACTCTAAACTTTAAACAGCGATATCTCCGTAAATACGCGTTTAAATAGGATTTGAAGCTTAATTTGGGAGCACCAAAAAATTTCGCAAAATGGCCCAAAAAGGGATTTTTTTCAACTCTAAACTTTAAACTGCGATATCTCCGAAAATGCGCGTTTAAATAGGATTTTAAGCTTAAACACCTAAAAAAATTTCGCAAAATGACCCAAATGGCCCAAAAAGTGATTTTTTCAACTCAAAACTTTAAACAGCGATATCTCCGTAAATACGCGTTAAAATAGGATTTTAAGCTTAATTTGGGATCATCAAAAAAATTTCGAAAAATGGCCCAAAAAGTGATTTCAACTCAAAACTTTAAACAGCGCTCCAAATGGCCCAAAACGTGATTTTTTTCAACTCAAAACTTTAAACAGCGATATCTCCGTAAATACGCGTTTAAATAGGATTTTAAGCTTAAACACCTAAAAAAATTTCGCAAAATGGCCCAAATGGCCCAAAAAGTGATTTTTTCAACTCAAAACTTTAAACAGCGATATCTCCGTAAATACGCGTTAAAATAGGATTTTAAGCTTAATTTGGGATCACCAAATAAATTTCGAAAAATGGCCCAAAAAGTGATTTTTTTCAACTCAAAACTTTAAACAGCGATATCTCCGTAAATACGTGTTTAAATAGAATTTGAAGCTTAATTTGGGATGACCAAATAAATTTCGAAAAATGGCCCAAAAAGTGATTTTTTTCAACTCAAAACTTTAAACTGCGATATCTCCGTAAATACGTGTTTAAATAGAATTTTAAGCTTAATTTGGGATCACCAAATAAATTTCGAAAAATGGCCCAAAAAGTGATTTTTTTCAACTCAAAACTTTAAACAGCGATATCTCCGTAAATACGTGTTTAAATAGAATTTGAAGCTTAATTTGGGATGACCAAATAAATTTCGAAAAATGGCCCAAAAAGTGATTTTTTTCAACTCAAAACTTTAAACTGCGATATCTCCGTAAATACGTGTTTAAATAGAATTTTAAACTTAATTTGGGATCACCAAAAAATTCCGAAAAGTGGCCCAAAAAGTGATTTTTTTCAACTCAAAACTTTAAACAGCGATATCTCCGTAAATACGTGTTTAAATAGAATTTGAAGCTTTATTTGGGAGGATCACCAAATAAATTTCGAAAAATGGCCCAAAAAGTGATTTTTTTCAACTCAAAACTTTAAACTGCGATATCTCCGTAAATACGCGTTTAAATAGAATTTTAAGCTTAATTTGGGATCACCAAAAAAATTTCGAAAAATGGCCCAAAAAGTGATTTTTTTCAACTCAAACTTTAAACAGCGATATCTCCGTAAATACGTGTTTAAATAGGATTTTAAGCTTAATTTGGGATCATCAAAAAAATTTCGAAAAATGGCCCAAAAAGTGATTTCAACTCAAAACTTTAAACAGCGCTATCTCCGTAAATACGCGTTTAAATAGAATTTTAAGCTTGAACACCAAAAAAATTTCGCAAATTGGTCCAAATGGCCCAAAACGTGATTTTTTTCAACTCAAAACTTTAAACAGCGATATCTCCGTAAATACGCGTTTAAATAGGATTTTAAGCTTAAACACCTAAAAAAATTTCGCAAAATGGCCCAAATGGCCCAAAAATTGATTTTTTCAACTCAAAACTTTAAACAGCGATATCTCCGTAAATACGCGTTAAAATAGGATTTTAAGCTTAATTTGGGATCACCAAAAAAATTTCCCAAAAAGTGATTTCTTTCAACTCAAAACTTTAAAAAGCGATATCTCCGTAAATACGCGTTGAAATAGGATTTTAAGCTTAATTTGGGGATCATCAAAAATATTTCGAAAAATGGCCCAAAAAGTGATTTCAACTCAAAACTTTAAACAGCGCTATCTCCGTAAATACGCGTTTAAATAGAATTTTAAGCTTGAACACCAAAAAAAATTTCGCAAATTGGTCCAAATGGCCCAAAACGTGATTTTTTTCAACTCAAAACTTTAAACAGCGATATCTCCGTAAATACGCGTTAAAATAGGATTTTAAGCTTAATTTGGGATCACCAAAAAAATTTCCCAAAAAGTGATTTTTTTCAACTCAAAACTTTAAAAAGCGATATCTCCGCAAATGCGCGTTTAAATAGGATTTTATGCTTAATTTGGGATCACCCAAAAAATTTCGCAAAATGGCCCAAAAAGTGATTTTTTTCAACTCAAAACTTTAAACAGCGATATCTCCGTAAATACGCGTTTAAATAGGATTTGAAGCTTAATTTGGGATCACCAAAAAAATTTCGCAAAATGCCCCAAAAAGTGTTTTTTTTCACTCTAAACTTTAAACTGCGATATCTCCGAAAATGCGCGTTTAAATAGGATTTTAAGCTTAAACACCTAAAAAAATTTCGCAAATTGGCCCAAATGGCCCAAAAAGTGATTTTTTCAACTCAAAAGTTTAAACTGCGATATCTCCGTAAATACGTGTTTAAATAGAATTTGAAGCTTAATTTGGGATCACCAAATAAATTTCGAAAAATGGCCCAAAAAGTGATTTTTTACAACTCAAAACTTTAAACAGCGATATCTCCGTAAATACGCGTTTAAATAGGATTTTAAGATTAATTTGGGATGATTTGGGATGGGCCAACAAGTGATTTTTTTTCAACTCAAAACTTTAAACAGCGATATCTCCGTATATACGCATTTAAATAGGATTTGAAGCTTAATTTGGTATCACCAAAAAAATTTCGCAAAATGGCCCAAAAAGTGATTTTTTTCAACTCAAAACTTTAAAAAGCGATATCTCCGCAAATGCGCGTTTAAATAGGATTTTAAGCTTAATTTGGCATCATCAAAATAAATTCGAAAAATGGCCCAAAAAGTAATTTTTTCAAGTCAAAACTTTAAACAGCGATATCTCCGTAAATACGCGTTTAAATACGATTCTAAGCTTAATTTGGGATCACCAAATAAATTTCGAAAAATGGCCCAAAAAGTGATTTTTTTCAACTCAAAACTTTAAACAGCGATATCTCCGTAAATACGCGTTTAAATAGGATTTTAAGGCTAATTTGGGATGACCATTAAAATTTCGCAAAATGTGCCAACAAGTGATTTTTTTCAACTCAAAACTTTAAACAGCGATATCTCCGTAAATACGCGTTTAAATAGAATTTGAAGCAAAAGTGATTTTTTACAACTCAAAACTTTAAACAGCGATATCTCCGTAAATACGCGTTTAAATAGGATTTTAAGGTTAATTTGGGATGATTTGGGATGGGCCAACAAGTGATTTTTTTCAACTCAAAACATTAAACAGCGATATCTCCGTAAATACGCGTTTAAATAGGATTTTAAGGTTAATTTGGGATGATTTGGGATGGGCCAACAAGTGATTTTTTTCAACTCAAAACTTTAAACAGCGATATCTCCGTAAATACGCGTTTAAATAGGATTTGAAGCTAAATTTGAGATCACCAAAAAAATTCCGAAAAATGGCCCAAAAAGTGATTTTTTTCAACTCAAAACTTAATACAGCGATATCTCCGTAAATACGTGTTGAAATAGGATTTTAAGCTTAATTTGGGATCATCAAAATAAATTTGAAAAATGGCCCAAAAAGTGATTTTTTTCAACTCAAAACTTTAAACAGCGATATCTCCGTAAATACGCGTTTAAATAGGATTTTAAGGTTAATTTGGGATGATTTGGGATGGGCCAACAAGTGATTTTTTTCAACTCAAAACTTTATACAGCGATATCTCCGTAAATACGTTTTGAAATAGGATTTTAAGCTAAATTTGAGATCACCAAAAAAATTCCGAAAAATGGCCCAAAAAGTGATTTTTTCAACTCAAAACTTTATACAGCGATATCTCCGTAAATACGTGTTGAAATAGGATTTTAAGCTTAATTTGGGATCATCAAGCTTAAAAACCTAAAAAAAATTTGCAAAATGGCCCAAATGGCCCAAAAAGTGATTTTTTCAACTCAAAAGTTTAAACTGCGATATCTCCGTAAATACGCGTTTAAATAGAATTCTAAGCTTAATTTGTGATCACCAAAAAAATTTCACAAAATGGCTCAAAAGTAATTTTTTTCAACCCGTAAATACGCGTTTAAATAGGATTTTAAGCTTAGTTTGTGATCACCAAAAAAATTTCGCAAAATGGCTCAAAAAGTGATTTTTTTTAATCAAAACTTTAAACAGCGATATCTCCGTAAATACGCGTTTAAATAGGATTTTAAGCTTAATTTGGTATCAACAAAAATAATTCGTAAAATGGCCCAAAAAGTGATTTTTTTTAACTCAAAAGTTTAAACAGCGATATCTCCGTATATACGCGTTTAAATAGGATTTGAAGCTTAATTTGGTATCACCAAAAATATTTCGTAAAATGGCCCAAAAAGTAATTTTTTCAACTCAAAACTTTAAACAGCGATATCTCCGTAAATACGCGTTTAAATAGATTTTAAGCTTAATTTGTGATCACCAAAAAAATTTTGAAAAAATGGGCCAAACATTTTTTTTTTTAGTCAAAACTTTAAACAGCGATATCTCCGGAAATACGCGTTTAAATAGGATTTTAAGCTTAATTTGTGATCACCAAAAAAATTTCACAAAATGGCTCAAAAGTGATTTTTTTCAACCCAAAACTTTAAAAAGCGATATCTCCGCAAATGCGCGTTTAAATAGGATTTTAAGCTAAAAACCTAAAAAAATTTCGCAAAATGGCCCAAATGGCCCAAAAAGTTTTTTTTTTCAACTTTAAACAGCGATATCTCCGCAAATGCGCGTTTAAATAGGATTTTAAGCTTAATTTGGGATCACCAAAAAAATTTCGAAAAATGGGCCAAAAAGTAATTTTTTTTAACTCAAAACTATAAACAGCGATATCTCCGTAAATACGCGTTTAAATAGGATTTTAAGCTTAATATGTGATCACCAAAAAAATTTCGAAAAATGGGCCAAAAAGTAATTTTTTTTAACTCAAAACTTTAAACAGCGATATCTCCGTAAATACGCGTTTAAATAGGATTTTAAGCTTAATTTGTGATCACCAAAAAAATTTCGAAAAATGGGCCAAAAAGTGTTTTTTTTTTAGTCAAAACTTTAAACAGCGATATCTCCGTAAATACGCGTTTAAATAGGATTTTAAGCTTAATTTGTGATCACTAAAAAATTTGGAAAAATGGGCCAAAAAGTGTTTTTTTTTTTTAGTCAAAACTTTAAACAGCGATATCTCCGCAAATGCGCGTTTAAATAGGATTTTAAGCTTAATAAAAATGGGCCAAAAAGTGTTTTTTTTTTAGTCAAAACTTTAAACAGCGATATCTCCGTAAATACGCGTTTGAATAGGATTTTAAGCTTAATTTGTGATCACCAAAAAAATTTCGAAAAATGGCGATATCTCCGTAAATACGCGTTTAAATAGGATTTTAAGCTTAGTTTGTGATCACCAAAAAAATTTCGAAAAATGGGCCAACAAGTGATTTTTTTCAACTCAAAACTTTAAACAGCGATATCTCCGTAAATACGCGTTTAAATAGGATTTTAAGGTTAATTTGGGATGACCATTAAAATTTCGCAAAATGGGCCAACAAGTGATTTTTTTCAACTCAATACTTTAAACAGCGATATCTCCGTATATACGCGTTTAAATAGGATTTGAAGCTTTAATTTGGTATCACCAAAAATATTTCGTAAAATGGCTCAAAAAGTAATTTTTTCAACTCAAAACTTTAAACAGCGATATCTCCGTAAATACGCGTTTAAATAGTTTTTAAGCTTAATTTGTGATCACCAACAAAATTTCGAAAAAATGGCTCAAAAGTGATTTTTTTCAACCCAAAACTTTAAAAAGCGATATCTCCGCAAATGCGCGTTTAAATAGGATTTTAAGCTTAATTTGGGATCGAAAATGGGCCAAAAAGTAATTTTTTTTAACTCAAAACTGTAAACAGCGATATCTCCGTAAATACGATTTTAAGCTTAATTTGGGATCACCAAAAAAATTTCGAAAAATGGGCCAAAATGTGTTTTTTTTTTCAACTCAAAACTTTAAAAAGCTATATCTCCGCAAATGCGCGTTTAAATAGGATTTTAAGCTTAATTTGGGATCACCAAAAAAATTTCGCAAAATGGCCCAAAAAGTGATTTTTTGTCAACTCACAACTTTAAACAGCGATATCTCCGTAAATACGCGTTTAAATAGGATTTTAAGCTTAATTTGTGATCACCAAAAAAATTTCGAAAAATGGGCCAAAAAGTGTTTTTTTTTTTAGTCAAAACTTTAAACAGCGATATCTCCGTAAATACGCGTTTAAATACGATTCTAAGCTTGATTGGGATCACCAAACAAAATTTTGAAAAATGGGCCAAAAAGTGTTTTTTTTTTTAGTCAAAACTTTAAATAGCGATATCTCCGTAAATACGCGTTTAAATAGGATTTTAAGCTTTGGGATCACCAAAATATTTCGTAAAATGGCCCAAAAAGTAATTTTTTCAACTCAAAACTTTAAACAGCGATATCTCCGTAAATACGCGTTTAAATAGATTTTAAGCTTAGTTTGTGATCAGCAAAAAAATTTCGAAAAATGGGCCAAAAAGTGATTTTTTTCAACTCAAAACTTTAAACAGCGATATCTCCGTAAATACGCGTTTAAATAATATTTTAAGGTTAATTTGGGATGACCATTAAAATTTCGCAAAATGGGCCAACAAGTGATTTTTTTCAACTCAAAACTTTAAACAGCGATATCTCCGTATATACGCGTTTAAATAGGATTTGAAGCTTAATTTGGTATCACCAAAAATATTTCGTAAAATGGCCCAAAAAGTAATTTTTTCAACTCAAAACTTTAAACAGCGATATCTCCGTAAATGCGCGTTTAAATAGGATTTTAAGCTTAATTTGGGATCACTAAAAAAATTTCGAAAAATGGGCCAAAAATTATTTTTTTTTACTCAAAACTATAAACAGCGATATCTCCGCAAAGGCGCGTTTAAATAGGATTTTAAGCTTAATTTGGGATCACCAAAAAAATTTCGAAAATGGGCCAAAAAGTGTTTTTTTTGTAGTCAAAACTTTAAACAGCGATATTTTCGTAAATACGCGTTTAAATAGGATTTTAAGCTTAAAAACCTAAAAAAATTTCGCAAAATGGCCCAAATGGCCCAAAAAGTTATTTTCTTCAACTCAAAACTTTAAAAAGCGATATCTCCGCAAATGCGGGTTTAAATAGGATTTTAAGCTTAATTTGGGATCACTAAAAAAATTTCGAAAAATGGGCCAAAAATTATTTTTTTTTAACTCAAAACTATAAACAGCGATATCTCCGCAAAGGCGCGTTTAAATAGGATTTTAAGCTTAATTTTGATCACCAAAAAAATTTCACAAAATGGCTCAAAAGTAATTTTTTTCAACCCAAAACTTTAAAAAGCGATATCTCCGCAAATGCGCTTTTAAATAGGATTTTAAGCTTAATTTGGGATCACCAAAAAAATTTCGCAAAATGGCCCAACAAGTGATTTTTTTTTACTCAAAACTTTAAACAGCGATATCTCCGTAAATACGCGTTTAAATAGAATTTGAAGATAAATTTGAGATCACCAAAAAAATTCCGAAAAATGGCCCAAAAAGTGTTTTTTTTTAACTCAAAACTTTAAACAGCGATATCTCCGTAAATACGCGTTTAAATAGGATTGTAAGCTTAATTTGTGATCACCAAAAAAATTTCGAAAAATGGACCAAAAAAATTTGGAAAAATGGCCCAAAAAGTGTTTTTTTTTTAACTCAAAACTTTAAACAGAGATATCTCCGCAAATGCGCGTTTAAATAGGATTTTAGGCTTAATTTGGGATCACCAAAAAAATTTCGCAAAATGGCCCAACAAGTGATTTTTTTTAACTCAAAACTTTAAACAGCGATATCTCCGTAAATACGCGTTTAAATAGGATTTTAAGCTTAAAAACCTAAAAAAATTTCGCAAAATGGCCCAAATGGCCCAAAAAGTTATTTTTTTCAACTCAAAACTTTAAACTGCGATATCTCCGTAAATACGCGTTTAAATAGGATTTTAAGCTTAATTTTGATCACCAAAAAAATTTCACAAAATGGCTCAAAAGTAATTTTTTTCAACCCAAAACTTTAAAAAGCGATATCTCCGCAAATGCGCTTATAAATAGGATTTTAAGCTTAATTTGGGATCACCAAAAAAATTTCGCAAAATGGCCCAACAAGTGATTTTTTTTAACTCAAAACTTTAAACAGCGATATCTCCGTAAATACGCGTTTAAATAGAATTTGAAGATAAATTTGAGATCACCAAAAAGATTCCGAAAAATGGCCCAAAAAGTGTTTTTTTTTTAACTCAAAACTTTAAACAGCGATATCTCCGTAAATACGCGTTTAAATAGGATTTTAAGCTTAATTTGTGATCACCAAAAAAATTTCGAAAAATGGGCCAAAAAGTGTTTTTTTTTAGTCAAAACTTTAAACAGCGATATCTCCGTAAATACGCGTTTAAATAGGATTTTAAGCTTAATTTGTGATCACCAATAAAATTTCGAAAAATGGCCCAAAAAGTGTTTTTTTTTTTAACTCAAAACTTTAAACAGCGATATCTCCGTAAATACGCGTTTAAATAGGATTTTAAGCTTAATTTTGATCACCAAAAAAATTTCACAAAATGGCTCAAAAGTAATTTTTTTCAACCCAAAACTTTAAAAAGCGATATCTCCGCAAATGCGCTTATAAATAGGATTTTAAGCTTAATTTGGGATCACCAAAAAAATTTCGCAAAATGGCCCAACAAGTGATTTTTTTTAACTCAAAACTTTAAACAGCGATATCTCCGTAAATACGCGTTTAAATAGAATTTGAAGATAAATTTGAGATCACCAAAAAGATTCCGAAAAATGGCCCAAAAAGTGTTTTTTTTTAACTCAAAACTTTAAACAGCGATATCTCCGTAAATACGCGTTTAAATAGGATTTTAAGCTTAATTTGTGATCACCAAAAAAATTTCGAAAAATGGGCCAAAAAGTGTTTTTTTTTAGTCAAAACTTTAAACAGCGATATCTCCGTAAATACGCGTTTAAATAGGATTTTAAGCTTAATTTGTGATCACCAATAAAATTTCGAAAAATGGCCCAAAAAGTGTTTTTTTTTTTCAACTCAAAACTTTAAAAAGCGATAACTCCGCAAATGCGCGTTTAAATAGGATTTTAAGCTTAATTTGGGATCACCAAAAAAATTTCGCAAAATGGCCCAAAAAGTGTTTTTTTTCAACTCAAAACTTTAAACAGCGATATCTCCGATTTCTGGGCCAAAAATCCGAAAAATGGGCCAAAAAGTGTTTTTTTTAGTCAAAACTTTAAACAGCGATATCTCCGTAAATACGCGTTTAAATAGGATTTTAAGCTTAATTTGTGATCCCCAAAAAAATTTCGAAAAAATGGGCCAAAAAGTGATTTTTTTCAACTCAAAACTTTAAACAGCGATATCTCCGTAAATACGCGTTTAAATAGGATTTTAAGGTTAATTTGGGATGACCATTAAAATATCGCAAATGGGCCAACAAGTGATTTTTTTCAACTCAAAACTTTAAACAGCGATATCTCCGTATATACGCGTTTAAATAGGATTTGAAGCTTAATTTGGTATCAACAAAAATAATTCGTAAAATGGCCCAAAAAGTGATTTTTTTCAACTCAAAACTTTAAACAGCGATATCTCCGTAAATACGCGTTTAAATAGGATTTTAAGGTTAATTTGGGATGACCATTAAAATATCGCAAATGGGCCAACAAGTGATTTTTTTCAACTCAAAACTTTAAACAGCGCTATCTCCGTAAATACGCGTTTAAATACGATTCTAAGCTTAATTTGGGATCACCAAAAAATTTCGAAAAATGGGCCAAAAAGTAATTTTTTTTAACTCAAAACTTCAAACAGCGATATCTCCGTAAATACGCGTTTAAATAGGATTTTAAGCTTAATTTGTGATCACCAAAAAAATTTCGAAAAATGAGCCAAAAAGTTATTTTTTTCAACTCAAAACTTTAAACAGCGATATCTCCGTAAATACGCGTTTAAATAGGATTTTAAGGTTAATTTGGGATGACCATTAAAATATCGCAAATGGGCCAACAAGTGATTTTTTTCAACTCAAAACTTTAAACAGCGCTATCTCCGTAAATACGCGTTTAAATACGATTCTAAGCTTAATTTGTGATCACCAGAAATATCTCGCGAAGTGGCCAAAAAGTGATTTTTTTAAACTCAAAACTTTAAACAGCGATATCTCCGTATATACGCGTTTAAATAGGATTTGAAGCTTAATTTGGTATCACCAAAAATATTTCGTAAAATGGCCCAAAAAGTGATTTTTTTCAAATCAAAACTTTAAACAGCGCTATCTCCGTAAATACGCGTTTAAATAGGATTTTAAGCTTAATTTGGGATCACCAAAAAAATTTCGAAAAATGGGCCAAAAAGTGATTTTTTTCAACTCAAAAGTTTAAACTGCGATATCTCCGTAAATACGCGTTTAAATAGGATTTTAAGGTTAATTTGGGATGACCATTAAAATTTCGCAAAATGGGTCAACAAGTGATTTTTTTCAACTCAAAACTTTAAACAGCGATATCTCCGTATATACGCGTTTAAATAGGATTTGAAGCTTAATTTGGTATCAACAAAAATAATTCGTAAAATGGCCCAAAAAGTGATTTTTTTTAACTCAAAAGTTTAAACTGCGATATCTCCGTAAATACGCGTTTAAATAGGATTTTAAGGTTAATTTGGGATGACCATTAAAATTTCGCAAAATGGGCCAACAAGTGATTTTTTTCAACTCAAAATTTTAAACAGCGCTATCTCCGTAAATACGCGTTTAAATAGGATTTTAAGCTTAATTTGTGATCACCAAAAAAATTTCGAAAAATGGGCCAAAAAGTGTTTTTTTTTAGTCAAAACTTTAAAAAGCGATATCTCCGCAAATGCGCGTTTAAATAGGATTTTAAGCTTAATTTGGGATCACCAAAAAAATTTCGCAAAATGGCCCAAAAAGTGATTTTTTTTTAACTCAAAACTTTAAACAGCGATATCTCCGTAAATACGCGTTTAAATAGGATTTTAAGCTTAATTTGTGATCACCAAAAAATTTTCGAAAAATGGGCCAAAAAGTGTTTTTTTTTTAGTCAAAACTTTAAACAGCGATATCTCCGTAAATACGCGTTTAAATAGGATTTTAAGCTTAATTTGTGATCACCAAAAAAATTTCACAAAATGGCTCAAAAGTGATTTTTTTCAACCCAAAACTTTAAAAAGCGATATCTCCGCAAATGCGCGTTTAAATAGGATTTTAAGCTTAATTTGTGATCACCAAAAAATTTCGAAAAATGGGCCAAAAAGTGTTTTTTTTTTAGTCAAAACTTTAAATAGTGATATCTCCGTAAATACGCGTTTAAATAGGATTTTAAGCTTAATTTGTGATCACCAAAAAATTTCGAAAAATGGGCCAAAAAGTGATTTTTTTCAACTCAAAAGTTTAAACTGCGATATCTCCGTAAATACGCGTTTAAATAGGATTTTAAGGTTAATTTGGGATGACCATTAAAATTTCGCAAAATGGGTCAACAAGTGATTTTTTTCAACTCAAAACTTTAAACAGCGATATCTCCGATTTCGAAAAATGGGCCAAAAAGTGTTTTTTTTTAGTCAAAACTTTAAACAGCGATATCTCCGTAAATACGCGTTTAAATAGGATTTTAAGCTTAATTTGGAATCACCAAAAAAATTTCGAAAAATGGGCCAAAAAGTGATTTTTTTCAACTCAAAACTTTAAACAGCGCTATCTCCGTAAATACGCGTTTAAATAGGATTTTAAGCTTAATTTGTGATCACCAAAAAAATTTCGAAAAATGGCCCAAAAAGTGTTTTTTTTTTAACTGAAAACTTTAAACAGCGATATCTCCGCAAATGCGCGTTTAAATAGGATTTTAGGCTTAATTTGGGATCACCAAAAAAATTTCGCAAAATGGCCCAACAAGTGATTTTTTTTTACTCAAAACTTTAAACAGCGATATCTCCGTAAATACGCGTTTAAATAGAATTTGAAGATAAATTTGAGATCACCAAAAAAATTCCGAAAAATGGCCCAAAAAGTGTTTTTTTTAACTCAAAACTTTAAACAGCGATATCTCCGTAAATACGCGTTTAAATAGGATTGTAAGCTTAATTTGTGATCACCAAAAAAATTTCGAAAAATGGACCAAAAAAATTTGGAAAAATGGCCCAAAAAGTGTTTTTTTTTTAACTCAAAACTTTAAACAGAGATATCTCCGCAAATGCGCGTTTAAATAGGATTTTAGGCTTAATTTGGGATCACCAAAAAAATTTCGCAAAATGGCCCAACAAGTGATTTTTTTTTAACTCAAAACTTTAAACAGCGATATCTCCGTAAATACGCGTTTAAATAGGATTTTAAGCTTAAAAACCTAAAAAAATTTCGCAAAATGGCCCAAATGGCCCAAAAAGTTATTTTTTTCAACTCAAAACTTTAAACTGCGATATCTCCGTAAATACGCGTTTAAATAGGATTTTAAGCTTAATTTTGATCACCAAAAAAATTTCACAAAATGGCTCAAAAGTAATTTTTTTCAACCCAAAACTTTAAAAAAGCGATATCTCCGCAAATGCGCTTTTAAATAGGATTTTAAGCTTAATTTGGGATCACCAAAAAAATTTCGCAAAATGGCCCAACAAGTGATTTTTTTTTACTCAAAACTTTAAACAGCGATATCTCCGTAAATACGCGTTTAAATAGAATTTGAAGATAAATTTGAGATCACCAAAAAAATTCCGAAAAATGGCCCAAAAAGTGTTTTTTTTTAACTCAAAACTTTAAACAGCGATATCTCCGTAAATACGCGTTTAAATAGGATTTTAAGCTTAATTTGTGATCACCAAAAAAATTTCGCAAAATGGCCCAACAAGTGATTTTTTTTAACTCAAAACTTTAAACAGCGATATCTCCGTAAATACGCGTTTAAATAGGATTTTAAGCTTAAAAACCTAAAAAAATTTCGCAAAATGGCCCAAATGGCCCAAAAAGTTATTTTTTTCAACTCAAAACTTTAAACTGCGATATCTCCGTAAATACGCGTTTAAATAGGATTTTAAGCTTAATTTTGATCACCAAAAAAATTTCACAAAATGGCTCAAAAGTAATTTTTTTCAACCCAAAACTTTAAAAAGCGATATCTCCGCAAATGCGCTTTTAAATAGGATTTTAAGCTTAATTTGGGATCACCAAAAAAATTTCGCAAAATGGCCCAACAAGTGATTTTTTTTTACTCAAAACTTTAAACAGCGATATCTCCGTAAATACGCGTTTAAATAGAATTTGAAGATAAATTTGAGATCACCAAAAAAATTCCGAAAAATGGCCCAAAAAGTGTTTTTTTTTAACTCAAAACTTTAAACAGCGATATCTCCGTAAATACGCGTTTAAATAGGATTTTAAGCTTAATTTGTGATCACCAAAAAAATTTCGAAAAATGGCCCAAAAAGTGTTTTTTTTTTAACTCAAAACTTTAAACAGCGATATCTCCGCAAATGCGCGTTTAAATAGGATTTTAGGCTTAATTTGGGATCACCAAAAAAATTTCGCAAAATGGCCCAACAAGTGATTTTTTTTAACTCAAAACTTTAAACATCGATATCTTTGTAAATACGCGTTTAAATAGAATTTGAAGATAAATTTGAGATCACCAAAAAAATTCCGAAAAATGGCCCAAAAAGTGTTTTTTTTTTTAACTCAAAACTTTAAACAGCGATATCTCCGTAAATACGCGTTTAAATAGGATTTTAAGCTTAATTTTGATCACCAAAAAAATTTCACAAAATGGCTCAAAAGTAATTTTTTTCAACCCAAAACTTTAAAAAGCGATAACTCCGCAAATGCGCGTTTAAATAGGATTTTAAGCTTAATTTGGGATCACCAAAAAAATTTCGCAAAATGGCCCAAAAAGTGATTTTTTTCAACTCAAAACTTTAAACAGCGATATCTCCGATTTCGAAAAATGGGCCAAAAAGTGTTTTTTTTTAGTCAAAACTTTAAACAGCGATATCTCCGTAAATACGCGTTTAAATAGGATTTTAAGCTTAATTTGTGATCCCCAAAAAAATTTCGAAAAAATGGGCCAAAAAGTGATTTTTTTCAACTCAAAACTTTAAACAGCGATATCTCCGTAAATACGCGTTTAAATAGGATTTTAAGGTTAATTTGGGATGACCATTAAAATATCGCAAATGGGCCAACAAGTGATTTTTTTCAACTCAAAACTTTAAACAGCGATATCTCCGTATATACGCGTTTAAATAGGATTTGAAGCTTAATTTGGTATCAACAAAAATAATTCGTAAAATGGCCCAAAAAGTGATTTTTTTCAACTCAAAACTTTAAACAGCGATATCTCCGTAAATACGCGTTTAAATAGGATTTTAAGGTTAATTTGGGATGACCATTAAAATATCGCAAATGGGCCAACAAGTGATTTTTTTCAACTCAAAACTTTAAACAGCGCTATCTCCGTAAATACGCGTTTAAATACGATTCTAAGCTTAATTTGGGATCACCAAAAAATTTCGAAAAATGGGCCAAAAAGTAATTTTTTTTAACTCAAAACTTCAAACAGCGATATCTCCGTAAATACGCGTTTAAATAGGATTTTAAGCGCTATCTCCGTAAATACGCGTTTAAATACGATTCTAAGCTTAATTTGTGATCACCAGAAATATCTCGCGAAGTGGCCAAAAAGTGATTTTTTTAAACTCAAAACTTTAAACAGCGATATCTCCGTATATACGCGTTTAAATAGGATTTGAAGCTTAATTTGGGATCACCAAAAAAATTTCGAAAAATGGGCCAAAAAGTGATTTTTTTCAACTCAAAAGTTTAAACTGCGATATCTCCGTAAATACGCGTTTAAATAGGATTTTAAGGTTAATTTGGGATGACCATTAAAATTTCGCAAAATGGGTCAACAAGTGATTTTTTTCAACTCAAAACTTTAAACAGCGATATCTCCGTATATACGCGTTTAAATAGGATTTGAAGCTTAATTTGGTATCAACAAAAATAATTCGTAAAATGGCCCAAAAAGTGATTTTTTTTAACTCAAAAGTTTAAACTGCGATATCTCCGTAAATACGCGTTTAAATAGGATTTTAAGGTTAATTTGGGATGACCATTAAAATTTCGCAAAATGGGCCAACAAGTGATTTTTTTCAACTCAAAACTTTAAACAGCGCTATCTCCGTAAATACGCGTTTAAATAGGATTTTAAGCTTAATTTGTGATCACCAAAAAAATTTCGAAAAATGGGCCAAAAAGTGTTTTTTTTTAGTCAAAACTTTAAAAAAGCGATATCTCCGCAAATGCGCGTTTAAATAGGATTTTAAGCTTAATTTGGGATCACCAAAAAAATTTCGCAAAATGGCCCAAAAAGTGATTTTTTTTTAACTCAAAACTTTAAACAGCGATATCTCCGTAAATACGCGTTTAAATAGGATTTTAAGCTTAATTTGTGATCACCAAAAAATTTTCGAAAAATGGGCCAAAAAGTGTTTTTTTTTTAGTCAAAACTTTAAACAGCGATATCTCCGTAAATACGCGTTTAAATAGGATTTTAAGCTTAATTTGTGATCACCAAAAAAATTTCACAAAATGGCTCAAAAGTGATTTTTTTAAACCCAAAACTTTAAAAAGCGATATCTCCGCAAATGCGCGTTTAAATAGGATTTTAAGCTTAATTTGTGATCACCAAAAAATTTCGAAAAATGGGCCAAAAAGTGTTTTTTTTTTAGTCAAAACTTTAAATAGTGATATCTCCGTAAATACGCGTTTAAATAGGATTTTAAGCTTAATTTGTGATCACCAAAAAATTTCGAAAAATGGGCCAAAAAGTGATTTTTTTCAACTCAAAAGTTTAAACTGCGATATCTCCGTAAATACGCGTTTAAATAGGATTTTAAGGTTAATTTGGGATGACCATTAAAATTTCGCAAAATGGGTCAACAAGTGATTTTTTTCAACTCAAAACTTTAAACAGCGATATCTCCGATTTCGAAAAATGGGCCAAAAAGTGTTTTTTTTTAGTCAAAACTTTAAACAGCGATATCTCCGTAAATACGCGTTTAAATAGGATTTTAAGCTTAATTTGGAATCACCAAAAAAATTTCGAAAAATGGGCCAAAAAGTGATTTTTTTCAACTCAAAACTTTAAACAGCGCTATCTCCGTAAATACGCGTTTAAATAGGATTTTAAGCTTAATTTGTGATCACCAAAAAAATTTCGAAAAATGGCCCAAAAAGTGTTTTTTTTTTAACTGAAAACTTTAAACAGCGATATCTCCGCAAATGCGCGTTTAAATAGGATTTTAGGCTTAATTTGGGATCACCAAAAAAATTTCGCAAAATGGCCCAACAAGTGATTTTTTTTAACTCAAAACTTTAAACAGCGATATCTTTGTAAATACGCGTTTAAATAGAATTTGAAGATAAATTTGAGATCACCAAAAAAATTCCGAAAAATGGCCCAAAAAGTGTTTTTTTTTAACTCAAAACTTTAAACAGCGATATCTCCGTAAATACGCGTTTAAATAGGATTTTAAGCTTAATTTTGATCACCAAAAAAATTTCACAAAATGGCTCAAAAGTAATTTTTTTCAACCCAAAACTTTAAAAAGCGATATCTCCGCAAATGCGCTTATAAATAGGATTTTAAGCTTAATTTGGGATCACCAAAAAAATTTCGCAAAATGGCCCAACAAGTGATTTTTTTTAACTCAAAACTTTAAACAGCGATATCTCCGTAAATACGCGTTTAAATAGAATTTGAAGATAAATTTGAGATCACCAAAAAAATTCCGAAAAATGGCCCAAAAAGTGTTTTTTTAACTCAAAACTTTAAACAGCGATATCTCCGTAAATACGCGTTTAAATAGGATTTTAAGCTTAATTTGTGATCACCAAAAAATTAATAATTTTTTTTAACTCAAAACTTTAAACTGCGATATCTCCGTAAATACGCGTTTAAATAGGATTTTAAGCTTAATTTGTGATCACCAAAAAAATTTGGAAAAATGGGCCAAAAAGTGTTTTTTTTTTCGTCAAAACGTTAAACAGCGATATCTCCGCAAATGCGCGTTTAAATAGGATTTTAAGCTTAATTTGGGATCACCAAAAAAATTTCGAAAAATGGGCCAAAAAGTGTTTTTTTTTAGTCAAAACTTTAAACAGCGATATCTCCGTAAATACGCGTTTAAATAGGATTTTAAGCTTAATTTGTGATCACCAATAAAATTTCGAAAAATGGCCCAAAAAGTGTTTTTTTTTTCAACTCAAAACTTTAAAAAGCGATAACTCCGCAAATGCGCGTTTAAATAGGATTTTAAGCTTAATTTGGGATCACCAAAAAAATTTCGCAAAATGGCCCAAAAAGTGATTTTTTTCAACTCAAAACTTTAAACAGCGATATCTCCGATTTCGAAAAATTTTTTAGTCAAAACTTTAAACAGCGATATCTCCGTAAATACGCGTTTAAATAGGATTTTAAGCTTAATTTGTGATCACCAAAAAAATTTCGAAAAAATGGGCCAAAAAGTGATTTTTTTCAACTCAAAACTTTAAACAGCGATATCTCCGTAAATACGCGTTTAAATAGGATTTTAAGCTTAATTTGTGATCACCAAAAAAATTTCGAAAAATGGGCCAAAAAGTGATTTTTTTCAACTCAAAACTTTAAACAGCGCTATCTCCGTAAATACGCGTTTAAATAGGATTTTAAGCTTAATTTGGGATCACCAAAAAAATTTCGAAAAATGGGCCAAAAAGTGATTTTTTTCAACTCAAAACTTTAAACAGCGATATCTCCGTAAATACGCGTTTAAATAGGATTTTAAGCTTAATTTGGGATCACCAAAAAAATTTCGAAAAATGGGCCAAAAAGTGATTTTTTTCAACTCAAAACTTTAAACAGCGCTATCTCCGTAAATACGCGTTTAAATAGGATTTTAAGGTTAATTTGGGATGACCATTAAAATTTCGCAAAATGGGCCAACAAGTGATTTTTTTCAACTCAAAACTTTAAACAGCGCTATCTCCGTAAATACGCGTTTAAATAGGATTTTAAGCTTAATTTGGGATCACCAAAAAAATTTCGCAAAATGGCCCAAAAAGTGATTTTTTTCAACTCAAAACTTTAAACAGCGATATCTCCGTAAATACGCGTTTAAATAGGATTTTAAGCTTAATTTGTGATCACCAAAAAAATTTCGCGAAGTGGCCAAAAAGTGATTTTTTTCAACTCAAAACTTTAAACAGCGCTATCTCCGTAAATACGCGTTTAAATAGGATTTTAAACTTAATTTGGGATCACAAAAATAATTCGTAAAATGGCCCAAAAAGTGATTTTTTTCAACTCAAAACTTTAAACAGCGATATCTCCGTAAATACGCGTTTAAATAGGATTTTAAGGTTAATTTGGGATGACCATTAAAATATCGCAAATGGGCCAACAAGTGATTTTTTTCAACTCAAAACTTTAAACAGCGCTATCTCCGTAAATACGCGTTTAAATAGGATTTTAAGCTTAATTTGGGATCACCAAAAAAATTTCGCAAAATGGCCCAAAAAGTGATTTTTTTCAACTCAAAACTTTAAACAGCGCTATCTCCGTAAATACGCGTTTAAATAGGATTTTAAGCTTAATTTGGGATCACCAAAAAAATTTCGAAAAATGGGCCAAAAAGTGATTTTTTTCAACTCAAAACTTTAAACAGCGATATCTCCGTAAATACGCGTTTAAATAGGATTTTAAGCTTAATTTGTGATCACCAAAAAAATTTCGAAAAATGGGCCAAAAAGTGATTTTTTTCAACTCAAAACTTTAAACAGCGATATCTCCGTAAATACGCGTTTAAATAGGATTTTAAGCTTAACTTGGGATCACCAAAAAAATTTCGAAAAATGGGCCAAAAAGTGAATTTTTTCAACTCAAAAGTTTAAACTGCGATATCTCCGTAAATACGCGTTTAAATAGGATTTTAAGCTTAATTTGTGATCACCAAAAAAATTTCGAAAAATGGGCCAAAAAGTGATTTTTTTCAACTCAAAACTTTAAACAGCGCTATCTCCGTAAATACGCGTTTAAATAGGATTTTAAGCTTAATTTGGGATCACCAAAAAAATTTCGAAAAATGGGCCAAAAAGTGATTTTTTTCAACTCAAAACTTTAAACAGCGATATCTCCGTAAATACGCGTTTAAATAGGATTTTAAGCTTAATTTGTGATCACCAAAAAAATTTCGAAAAATGGGCCAAAAAGTGATTTTTTTCAACTCAAAACTTTAAACAGCGATATCTCCGTAAATACGCGTTTAAATAGGATTTTAAGCTTAACTTGGGATCACCAAAAAAATTTCGAAAAATGGGCCAAAAAGTGAATTTTTTCAACTCAAAAGTTTAAACTGCGATATCTCCGTAAATACGCGTTTAAATAGGATTTTAAGGTTAATTTGGGATGACCATTAACATTTCGCAAAATGGGTCAACAAGTGATTTTTTTCAACTCAAAACTTTAAACAGCGATATCTCCGTATATACGCGTTTAAATAGGATTTGAAGCTTAATTTGGTATCAACAAAAATAATTCGTATAATGACCCAAAAAGTGATTTTTTTTAACTCAAAAGTTTAAACTGCGATATCTCCGTAAATACGCGTTTAAATAGGATTTTAAGGTTAATTTGGGATGACCATTAAAATTTCGCAAAATGGGCCAACAAGTGATTTTTTTCAACTCAAAACTTTAAACAGCGCTATCTCCGTAAATACGCGTTTAAATAGGATTTTAAGCTTAATTTGGGATCACCAAAAAAATTTCGCAAAATGGCCCAAAAGTGATTTTTTTCAACTCAAAACTTTAAACAGCGATATCTCCGTAAATACGCGTTTAAATAGGATTTTAAGCTTAATTTGTGATCACCAAAAAAATTTCGCGAAGTGGCCAAAAAGTGATTTTTTTCAACTCAAAACTTTAAACAGCGCTATCTCCGTAAATACGCGTTTAAATAGGATTTTAAACTTAATTTGGGATCACAAAAATAATTCGTAAAATGGCCCAAAAAGTGATTTTTTTCAACTCAAAACTTTAAACAGCGATATCTCCGTAAATACGCGTTTAAATAGGATTTTAAGGTTAATTTGGGATGACCATTAAAATATCGCAAATGGGCCAACAAGTGATTTTTTTCAACTCAAAACTTTAAACAGCGCTATCTCCGTAAATACGCGTTTAAATAGGATTTTAAGCTTAATTTGGGATCACCAAAAAAATTTCGCAAAATGGCCCAAAAAGTGATTTTTTTCAACTCAAAACTTTAAACAGCGATATCTCCGTAAATACGCGTTTAAATAGGATTTTAAGCTTAATTTGTGATCACCAAAAAAATTTCGAAAAATGGGCCAAAAAGTGTTTTTTTTAGTCAAAACTTTAAAAGGCGATATCTCCGCAAATGCGCGTTTAAATAGGATTTTAAGCTTAATTTGGGATCACCAAAAAAATTTCGCAAAATGGCCCAAAAAGTGATTTTTTTCAACTCAAAACTTTAAACAGCGATATCTCCGTAAATACGCGTTTAAATAGGATTTTAAGCTTAATTTGTGATCACCAAAAAATTTTCGAAAAATGGGCCAAAAAGTGTTTTTTTTTAGTCAAAACTTTAAACAGCGATATCTCCGTAAATACGCGTTTAAATAGGATTTTAAGCTTAATTTGTGATCACCAAAAAAATTTCGAAAAATGGGCCAAAAAGTGATTTTTTTCAACTCAAAACTTTAAACAGCGATATCTCCGTAAATACGCGTTTAAATAGGATTTTAAGCTTAATTTGTGATCACCAAAAAAATTTCGAAAAATGGGCCATAAAGTGATTTTTTTCAACTCAAAACTTTAAACAGCGATATCTCCGTAAATACGCGTTTAAATAGGATTTTAAGCTTAATTTGTGATCACCAAAAATATTTCGTAAAATGGCCCAAAAAGTAATTTTTTTCAACTCAAAACTTAAAACAGCGATATCTCCGTAAATACGCGTTTAAATGCGATTCTAAGGTTAATTTTGGATGAACAATAAAATTTCGAGAACATTTAATTTTTTCAACAGAAAACTTTAAGCACGTAGTTGTGGGCTATATTTTGTACAGTCGGCAATAAGTTGCTTACTGAGTATGTAGAAAGCGTTTCCATATTGCATGATAACTCGCTATTTGCAAATGACAATGGTTATGAGTGAAACTGAGTACCGATAATGTTAGGAACTAACTGCTGCACAAGATTTGTGCATCAGCCCTGCATCTAAAATGGAGTTGATTTTTTCTATCCAGTTCATTTTAATTAATGCTCTGCGTTCCGTTATGGCAAAATTAAAAAAATAAATCTTAACGCATTTGCAAGAGTCCACAAGTTCAAATTCAATTTAAATGAATGTAGGTAACTTCTGCCACCAAAAAAATAAGTTATCAGACGTGTTAAAACGTCAGACCTAGTTGCTGCTCAGTGAATGGTCTTAAATTAATTAAATTTGGCATGGCCTACGATGAAGAGTCTGCTCTTGTAACATCGACATATATATAGCGTTAGCTAGAAGTCAGCTGAAAAACAACTCAATTTTATCAAAGACCAATGCAAGAGTGTGCGTAATGTCCCCGAAACATTAGTATTATGTAATGGGAAAATACAATAAGCTTAAACACATGAGTTAATCGTGCTATAGGAATATTGTTTGGTTTTTTTTAGAGATAACTAAATCGAAATATAATGACCATGTAATGTTCCTTTAGGATTCAAGAAGAAGGGTCACCTTCTTCAGTAAAATGTTGTGGCCGATTTCAATTAAGAAGCACTCTTCCCCTGAATACCCCAATCGGTCATAAAACTGATTACAGACTTAACGTTGTTTACGCCGCGTACACTGGAGACTCAATTATTACTGGTTCAATAGACACATTCAGTGGTTCGCAAGTTATAATTTTATGCCCAATATTTAGCTGAAAAGCGCTTGCTTTAAAATGTGCACTCGTTTGAGCACCAAGCTATTGAACCTATAAATCTACCGATAAAATACGCGGTTTAGTCAATGTGTTGCTTGTGTTTTATAGTCATGATTTGAAGGTTTTATCGCCTTTGTCTACGTTAGTTAGTGTTGGATGTTGCCGTTTTGTAAGAGTTATTGGCGTTTATTTATGACTAGCGAGAGTAAAATATAAGGACTTTCGACTGAGAGTTTGCAGAGACACAGAGAAATGTAATGGAATTGTAATGCAAGCAAAATCTACCGTAAATTACGAGTTGCCATAACTACTAATTAGAGTTTATGGGTTTTGTGGCGAATGTACTGAATAACTGACATATTTCAGAAGTGCCAATTGTCAACAAGATAAGGTTAATGTTAGGCATCTGAACTCTCATTTTTATAGTTGATATCTTAATTTTATTTTTTATTGTTGGGTTAAAGTAGGTTTGAAGGTATAAGGTACCTTCGATTTAAATTCAGATTTTAAAGAAGAAAAGTAGCGATACTATTTCAACACATAGGATGTTGAAGTTACGAAGGTAAAAGTGGGTTTGGGCATGGAGTTGACAACTAATATTAAGATGCGACTAATAGCTGCGGATAAGGACGGATTCAGCGGGAATAGGTCGCATGCAGCCTAGCAATTAGCTGGCAAAAGCAAGATAAGAAACTGTGATGTTTATAGAGAAAGAAACATCTTCTTTTTGGATGCGGATTTGTTGAAAGCGGCTGATTCTAAGACAAGTAAAATCTTCAAAATTCGTCGAATTGCGCTGACGCTCCAACAGAGGAAAACAAATAAGACATTCCTCAAGTATTTCATATGTACGAACAATTCGAGCGGCCAACATAGACTCGCAGCACTATACCAAGTTTCAGTCAAGGTATATCTACGGATATCTTAGCACCACAATATCGAGGAATTGATTAAACGGTCGCAATCGCAACTGCCGCCAGAAACTTTGCGGAAACTTCAAGTCCTGAAGACAGTGGCGTAGATGCCGAGAAGCCGCGTCCGATGAACTGGAGATTCACCCACGACCATGAAGCCCTTGGGTTGATAATGCCAGCAAGCACATGCAGCAAAACTACATGCCTCGCGGAGCTGTGCAAAAGGACGATAGCAATTCATGACCTATCTTTACGAGCTAAAGAGAAGAATATCGGCCTCTTCAGAAGAAAAAGAAAGAGCATGAGAAGCGCGCAATTGAGGAAATAATGAACTGCTAGTCCAGGAATAATCTTAGGAAGCTTTATCAAATGATAAACAGGACGTGTCAGAGTGACAAGTCCCGAACAGAAACCTGTCGAGATGACCAGGGAAACATTGTGGTAGAGTCACAGTTGTTGGTAGTAAGGATATGGAAAACCATTTCGGAAGACTGCTTAATGGAAAATACGGCATAAATCCCGCTGTCAGGCAGAGCGAATCATTCACCATTAACGGTGCAAGTCATGAATTCCATCCACCGGACCAAAATGAAGCGATAATAGAAATATGTAGGCCGGATGGTCTACCGAACTACTTAAGGAAGCAGGAGATGACTTGGTAGAGAGCATACACAAGCTCATTTCAAATATTTCGTTGGAACAATTCGATTCAGTTGAACATCAGCATCGTCCCGATAAAGAAGACCCTATTAATTGCGCCAACTATATAAAGAGATATCAGACTCTTATAGAAATGAATCTGTCGTATTGTGTGAGCCCCTGAAACTAGCTGCGTAGATACTTTAAATAATTGTGCAAGACTCACAAGCGAATAAAGAAAAACGCTGACTAATCACTCTTTTTTTGGGTCGAGAGGGCAACTTTGTATCAACAACTAAGGCAACTTTGTATAACACCTCAATAATCGCAGTCCTATTATATGGATCCGATGCATGAAGTCTTTCGTAAGGGGATATCATGTTGAGAGAACGTTTTTTCGTATAATATATGATCCGATAAGCAGAAGAGGAATGTCTCAAATTATGTGGTGCGCACAAGTAGAAGTGGACCTCAAACAACTTGGAGTGCGCAACTTAGACAGCTAGCCAAGTACTGCTCTTTTTCGAGAGCGTCATAGTGCTGCGCAAGTAAGTAAGTGATAGTCAATACCTTGAAAATGGTGGTCCAAATAATAACCCAGATCCTGACAAGATCCCTCTACAAAGCCTTTGTTCGCCCCCTTCTCTAATACGCCAATTACGTGTGGTCGCCCCTTTAGCGAGTTCATGTATCAAGATTCGAGAGCATTAAACGTGGTTTTCTTCGATTCGCTCTTCGAGGTTTACCCTGGAACGACCTTATTTTCCTGCCTACCAAGACCGCCTTAAACTAATACCCTTGAAGAACACAGGGACGTAACAGACTTTCTATTCATTCATAGACTCGTCTCAGGTTAAATCGATATCACGTCTATTTACAAATCTATTTTCTCCAACACTAGCACTCGTAATTTATGTTGTCCTCCTCTTTTTTTGGACCTCTTATGGCTCCAACGAACCAATCTCTAAACACAAATCTTACCGTTATTGATTTCAACCGCAGCACTGCAAACTCGATTTCCTTCCCAATTTCTCCCATATTAGTTCGTAAATCTTAGTTTTTAAGTTCCTATATAAGTAATATAGCTTGGAATAAGCCTAATAAATACAGGCGTTCGCCCCCACCAAATTAAAAAAAAATATCTCTGCTCTGTTATAAATCATGCAATTGAATTGAAATTATACTGTGGAACCCCGCATTAGGCAGTAGGTACCTTCCTATAAAGCTTTTATGTAAAATATCTTACAATTATTTATACAACGCAAGATCTAGGTGGTAAATTTACCGTAGCAAAACGTAAAATTAAGTGCTCGGGCTTGAATTTCAGGAAGCACATAGTCCGTTAACATGGCGCGATATCTGTTACCATTGACGGTAAGCTGCTGAGAACGACGACAAATCGATTCGTCACGGTCTTCGCGTACATTCTCAGCTACAGCTGCTATAGTCTCAACACTACGTGCTGAATGTGAAAATGAAAATCTACTTCGCATCAAAACTACTTCTCACTACTCGTCTTTTTAGAATTTTTAAAAACGAAAAATTTATTCATAACTTTTCGAGTCCTTTATCCCAAGTTTGCTTTGAACATATCTTCTTCGCATCTATAGTTTACTCTGAATGCACCCACCGCAAGATTTCTAATAAAATTCGCTAGTAGCCATCGACTACGTCTGAAAAGACTAAAATATTTATGTGTAGCAGCTCCTGCCAGTTGCAAGCTCATAAGGCAAAAGGAATAACAAAAAAATGAGAATTCCCACGTAACAGGATTGTAAATTATTATTTTCATTGTGCTCGTCATTATTTCTATTAGGAAAAGTGCGAAAAATACCACGCACTATATTTGTTTTAAAATAGATCCATAATTATTTTTTTACCTACATATTCCAAGATCTAAGATTCTCGTATTCATTAGTATACTAAGGACAAAGTAAATTTCGGACCCAAACTGAGTATGAGGGATGATATTACGACTATAGAGAAGTCTAAAAAATAGGTCCGCCAATGCCGTCCGTCGGTCTGTCTTTCTGTCTGTCCGGGCGCCGTTTGCCGAAACGGTTCGACGGATTTGCTTCAAAGTTCGTATATAAGGTTTTTGGGGTTACATCTCGGGGCATCTTTTTATTTTTTGCTTTATCGTTTGAAATAACGGTACCCGCCATACAATTTTTTTTGTGAAAATCACTTATCACAATTTTTATAGAAAATGATTCCAATCATTTTGGTTTTTTTTTAAACCAAGGACACTTGGGATAGAGGCAAAACAACGGCTACCGACTAATTAATGCCGGATAAGTTGCTCACTAGCGGAAGTTAATAAACTTTTTCCGAAAATTCATCGCACATTCATCATTGCTTGGCACGGTGTCAACATGGAAGGTACTATCTTTAACAGATCAGTACAGGTAGTATGGTATGCGAATGATATTAACAAACATATCTGACCAAGTAATTGAATAAAATAAAAACACAGTTCAACTTACTCGGTGTAAACTTTAACTCCACGAATGATGATAACTTAGTGAAGACCAGGCGGAGAAAGATCCTGTGAACCTGCTGGTACGTCTCTTTGGCGAAGAAATGAGTTATGTAAAAATTCATGCTCTACAGAGCCCTTGGGCGCCGAGTGCTGGACGATAAGCAAGAATGGATAATTAATATTGGGCTAATGTCATCTAACATATTTTTATTATTCAATACTACCTGTGTTGCTAGTTGCTCCGATTTGTTAGACCTTATTCTTCCAAAGTTACCACCTATACGGCGGATTTGAACATTTTATTGTGCAGAAGTGACTAAGCTTGTACTGTAGTCCAGGTGATTGATGTTTCGGTTAAGTCAGTAAACATGTTAACTAGATAAAGTCAGAAAAAATACTTTGTCAGCTATGAAATTGCGTATATCATACATTTACTCATCGCGTCACCATTATCTTAAGTTGACTTCATGTGCAAGTTAATACCCTCACCATCATAACAAAACATATGTAAAATTGGTTGCCTTAGCAACAATTATAATTCGGCGGAAGTCAATACGACTCAGCCGAGAAATAATGTAAACAAAGTAATTTGATATAAAACTTAAAATTGTATTTCATTGAAAGATGATTATTGCAAGCTATGCAATAAAATCATATAAAAACCAGGAAGAATACTTAGGAGTGTTCTTTCTTAACTCGCCAACTAAAAGTGCAGCCTCGCTATGGACAGCGGCTTTTAGCTTGGAATAAAGAATAAATAATAAATAATAAAGCTTATTAAGAAGTGCAGCCATGCTTTACACAGCGGCTTCTTTTTAAGTACATGAAATGTAATTTGGTTAAATGTATTAATAATAAATAAATAAAACTTTTAAAAAACTTCTTCTCACGAAGAAAGTAATTAATTGGCGCCCAACGTGGGGCACACGTTAAAAAAACCTTCGCGTAAAAATCGTATATAAAATCCTGTAAAAACAATGTAAGGATTCGGTTAAAAGTGAAGAGTTAAGTGTGCCAAAATTTTAACAATCAAGTACCCTATAGAAGGGGAAAAAAGTGAAAACAAACCCTAAAAAACAAAAAAGTATCCTATAAAGAGGACAAAATAAATAAAAAAAAAAAAAAAAAAAAACATCCCAAACAGTGAAACCTTTTTATAATAATTTATAAAAAAAAAAGCAGAACTATAAGTGTATAAAAAAATAATATATAAGAAATCGTATCAAGAACAAGGAGTTATTCCCCAGCTACACGGAGAATTTTAATAATAAGGTATAATATAAAAACAAATACTTATTTTATATTATTTTATTTTATATATATATATATTATAAAAAAATATTATAATTGCATCCTGGACGACTTAACAGAACAATTTAGTAAAATGACGACAAACGCAGAAGACTTGATTACGAGATTAATCGTAACAAACACTGCTACATTAAGAGCAGAAATTGAACACTTAAAAACACAGTTAATTGCGGTGACTGGCGCTACTACAGTAGTAGAGTATAAAACGCAAACAATAGATGACCAAATCCGGTGTGACGAAACACTGGATGTCATCAAATCATTACCAGAATTTACTGGAAACACGAATATATATGTTAGCTGGCGAGAAGCTGCTAATAATTCGATTGGTCTCTACACCAAAGGAAGTAGAAAATACACCCAAGAAGAATTTTGGGGAACAAAATCAATGGAAGAATTCTGACCTTCCAAAACCCGAACCAATGGAACTCGGAAGTTCCAATACAAAACAAAACTTTAATGGTTATCATCCAGGTAGTCAAACCAAAAGATACCCATATAATAATAACCAGCCAAGACTGTGGCAAAATAATAACGCCAATAATAACTATCCCAGACAGAGCGATTATCGACAGTTTCCTCAAAGGCAACAAAATGTTGAAAAAAGATTACATGAGAGCGCTCAACACACTTAAAAACCTCCAGTAAAGAACTTAAGGGTAAATAATATTAATGAGAGTACTGTTTTAGGGAACAGGGCAGATTGCCCTACATTTACAGGAAAAACGACGGAACAGGGAGACTATTAAAAATACTAATAGATACTGGTGCTACAAGTTGCTATTGTAGGCCAAACACCTTGTTTAATAGACAAGAATTAGTTATTAAGAAATGGGTAAAAACCATTAATGGATACACCATTATAACACACTTTTATGATGTAGAAATGTTTTATAAAAAAGTAAGATTTTATGAAATAGCAAATCTAGAAAGTGACTTGCTAATAGGTTATATGCTCTTAAGAGATGGGAGTGTAACCTTAGATTTTAAAAGAGGAATTCTAATACACAATGGAAAAAATGAAAAAATATTTACCTCAGAGAATAATTCTGAAATACATAAAAAGAAATTAAATACAGAAGAAAGAACTTCTGAATTATATAATAACGATATGGAATCACGAAACCATGAAGTTTTTGAAGAAGATTGCGAAGATAATCTTAAAACAAAAATACAAAAATTAAAAGAAAAAATAATATTAAGAATTAATCACATTCATTCTAATATAGATATAAACTCTTTATTTAGAACAGATGTAAAGGCAGAAATACGTACAATTGTTGAAACTCCTATATGGAGTAAACAATATCCTTACCCTTTGTCTGTAAATTCATTTGTGAATAAAGAAATAGAAGCTATGATTTAAGATGGAGTAATACGACCAAGCAAGAGTCCATATAATTCACCTATATGGGTTGTACCTAATTAAGGTATTAATGAAGACGGGACACCAAAGCTACGAATGGTCGTAGATTATAAAAAATTAAATGAAAAACCCATACCAGACAAATATCCTATACCGGATATAAATGTTATACTATCAAATTTAGGAAAATCTAAATATTTTTCAACTACTGATTTGGAATCTGGTTTTCATCAGATACAAATGAATGAAGCCGACGTTGAAAAAACCTCGTTCGCCGTAAATAACGGTAAATACGAATTTTTAAGAATGCCATTCGGCCTAAGAAACGCACCTAGTATTTTCCAACGAGCAATGGACGACATATTGCGTGAATATATTGGAAAATTCTGTCATGTATATATGGACGACATTATCGTCTATTCGGATAGTCTTGATGATCATACCAATAATTTAGAAACAATTATTGAAACTCTTAAAAAAGCGAACATGAAAATATCATTGGAAAAATCCAAATTTTATGAATCAGAAGTAGAATTTTTAGGATATATTATAGCACATAATATTATCAAAACAGATCCAAAAAAGGTAGAAACAATATGTAATTTTCCAATCCCAACCACTCTAAGACAACTTAGAGAAGCTTCCTCGGTATGACAGGATATTACCGAAAATTTATTCAAGATTATGCTTCGATAACAAAACCTCTAACTAAACATTTATCGGGAGAAAATGGAAAAGTTTCCCAATATTTATCTAAGAAAATTACAATTAATTTAGACCAAGAAGGAATTTCAGCATGCACAAAACTAAAAAATTTATTATTAATCAAGTCGAAATCAGACTTAGAGATCCATACGGATCACCTACCATTGACTTTCGCTGTCTCAAGCCCTAATCCAAATGCGAAAATGAAAAGATGGCATGCTTTCATTGAGGAGTTCGCTCCCAAAATTATCTACAAACCAGGCACTACAAACGTTGTTGCAGATGCCCTTTCAAGGCAATACTTAAATCACATTTCAGAAGACTCTTCCATAACAGGAACTCAACATTCTGCAGATAGCAGTGATAATGTTAATATTCAAGAAACAACAAAACCACTTAATCAGTTTAAACAGCAAATTCTCTTAAGCCAAGGCAGATATACTATTCATGAACAAATTAATAATTTTAATAAAACAAGGCATATTATTTAATACGACACCCCAGATAATTTAGTTGCAATTTTGAAAGAGTATTTACAACCAGGAATCGTTGCAATTCATTGCACCCCAGAAGACCTTTATAAAGTAAAACAAAAACTAAAAGAAACTTTTAGTAATCGCTTTTTTTACACTAAAAATTTCCCAATAGACATAACAAATGAAGAAGATCAAAAGATTATAATTGAACAAACACATACTAGAGCTCACAGAAGCTATAAAGAAAACCTACAACAAATTCATTCCTCTTATTATTGGTCCGAAATGAACAAACAATTCAAGGAATATGTTTGAAATTGCGAAATTTGCAATAGAAATAAATATGATCGTCGTCCTAATAAAATACCAATTGGAGAGGCTCCAATTCCTAAGAAAGAGGGGGAGCAGTTACACATAGACTTATTTTTCGCCCAAAAATTAAAATTTTTAACCTGTATTGATTCTTATTCAAAGTTTTTAGTCATCAAGCTTTTAGATGACAAAACAAAATTAGATGAAAAAGTTTCAGAGATATTACAAAGTTTCCCAGACGTTAAAACTATAACAGTCGATAACGAACCAGGTTTTACCACATTGCAATTTAAAACTTTAATGAAGAGACTTAACGTCCAAATTTATTACTGCGATCCAAGACATAGCACTACAAATGGTCAAGTGGAAAGAGAAAGAGAAATTTCAAGATGCCTTAAGCAAGAGTTTCATTTAATAAGTGACTTAGAATTAATTTTCAGAGCAGCACAGCAATACAATAAAACAATACATTCCATTACAAAGAAAAGGCCTCATGAAGTACTTTTTAATAAAATATCACATGGAGATGTAGAACCAAACCTTCTATCTGCTCAAGAAAAAATGTTAAAAAGAAATAATGAAAAAAGACATGTTAAAACATACTCAAAAAATGATATTATATACGAAAAAATTATAGGTAATAGAAATAAACTTCAGCCTAAATATAAAAAACAAAAACTAAAAGAAGATTTAGGGAATAAAATAAAAATATATAAAAACGACAGGATAGTACATAAGGATAATATTAAAACATAATTTTCCCTTTCAGGAGAATGTTGATAATCGTTCTTCAACTAATTGGCATAGTGTCAACTGAAATAATAGATTACAGAAGTGAAAATTACGTGCTAATCGAAAATGGCAACGCAGCCATCTATAATGATTATGGTGAAATATTCCATGTAACTAATTTAACATACTATAAATTACTTACATTGCAAGCACAAGAGATCGCGAATAAAAACGCAAAGTATAATGATAAAAAAAATAATAATGGAAATATAATCTACACTAACATAGATAACAATTTAGAAATAGACTTAATTGAATTATTAATAAAACAATTAGACACAACTAAACGAGGAATTAATGCATTAGGAACCATATGGAAATGGATAGCGGGATCGCCAGATCATGACGATTTCCTTTCAATAACAAATAAACTATCAGAGCTGATAGATAATAATAATAAACAGTTTGTAACCAACTCAGAAATATTTGAGACTTTAAATCAGTTAACAAAATCCATACAAATTATAGAAGGAAACACTCGCGACAAAATGGCAAGACATATGAACAGACTTATAATAACCGAACTTCAGAATATAATTCAGACGATAACCCTAGCCAAAGTACGTATTCTAAATCCAGCTATTTTAAATTTAAAAGACATTCAAGACATCACTAAACACGAACATGAAACATTAACTTTAACTGACTTAATGGACATTTCTACTTTTAAAATAATACAAAATAAAGATGCAATTATAATTTACATTAAATATCCCATGATAGAAAAAATTGTAAACTTTATGAAACAAGATCTATAAGCCAAAGCGATGGCAAGCTTATAATTGATAAAGAAATAATAAAATGTAACAATACATATCTAAATGTAGAATTATGTAAACTAGAATTAAGAAATACATATTGTAAATTATCATTAAGAGAATCATGTTTATCTAGGATTTTAAATCAAAAGAAAGTAGAATGCAAAAAATTAAAAGAACATAACAAAAAATTTGAAATTATTAAGGATGGTATAATATTACTATCAGGGAATCATACAGTAGATGGTCATTCAATATATGGCACTTATCTAATAACTTTTGACAATAAAACTATTATTGATAATGTAACATATGAAAATCCAACAGCAATTATTTGGAATTACTTAAAAACAAATTACTTTAATAATTTCGAAATAAACAAATGAATTAAAATTTGAGAACATTAATTTCATAAATAAAATAAAAACCCATATTGAAAATCATCCAATACGTTGGACAATAAACTCTATATTAATATTGTTAATAATTTTATTTGTACTATATAAGACAAAAAACTATTTTAAAATTTGTAAACGTAAAAGTAAAAATAACGATATCTTATTTGATACCATTAATAATCATATTCAAAACGCCACAAAACGGTTTGAAGAAACGGGACGTTTCTCTTAAAGAAAGAGGGAAGTTAATACCCTCACCATCATAACAAAACATATGTAAAATTGGTTGCCTCAGCAACAATTATAATTCGGCGGAAGTCAATACGACTCAGCCGAGAAATAATGTAAACAAAGTAATTTGATATAAAACTTAAAATTGTATTTCATTGATAGATGATTATTGCAAGCTATGCAATAAAATCATATAAAAACCAGGAAGAATACTTAGGAGTGTTCTTTCTTAACTCGCCAACTAAAAGTGCAGCCTCGCTATGGACAGCGGCTTTTAGCTTGGAATAAAGAATAAATAATAAATAATAAAGCTTATTAAGAAGTGCAGCCATGCTTAAGACAGCGGCTTATTTTTAAGTACATAAAATGTAATTTGGTTAAATGTATTAATAATAAATAAATAAAACTTTTAAAAAACTTCTTCTCACGAAGAAAGTAATTAATTTGGACCTTAGCAGTAATGACAAGAGTCGACCACATTAAGTCTTTCAAAGTACTCGTTATTACAACTGCCATTAAAAGTTTATTGTCATAACTTAACCTGAAAAAAAATGAAACCCATAAAATATGCCAGCACCTATTTCTGTATCTGGCATCAAATTTAGAAACAATTCACAAAACTCAGCCAGTCCGCAAATCGCGTCGTTTTAATCACTTCACTTCGAACATCATAAATATAATTCCACAACCAGAAGATACACATAAATTCACTTTCAAAGTCTGCATCAGATACGATTATTCTTTTATTCAACAGCTAAATTCCCGAGGACATTTAGAAGCCAACATCTCTGGAGTTGTCATCAAATCGCGCAGTGATCAAAATTTACTTCAACCACTAAAAGTTATCGTCACAAAAGCTGTACTAAAAATTGTTAATTCAATTAAAAATAATTTTAGTTTCAGCTGGTGGACATAGCCTACGCGTAGCCTATTTGTTGACATTTTAAACAAAGGACATTGCTTAAGTCTTTCAAGAACCATGCTAAATTTTGTTCAACTATCACAAAGCTATGCTAATTTTGTTACAAATCACTGTACAACTATCCAAATTTGCTGCTTCATCTTGTAATGACATTCCACTGGACGCTACTAAAACGTAAATCCGGACCATGGTACATTTTTATGGCTCTCCGTACTGCAGTACGGTACCATCAATTCCAAAATGAATGTATACATACCCATACATAGGGACACTGGAAAAGGAATGTAGTCAAAAACAAACCATCATCATCCTAGTGCCAATGAATCGAACCCAATTTCTTGCTTATTGGCTTTTTGTCTGAGCGCAAGGATATTTTACGGCCCATTGCAGTAGCAAAAAAAGGCAAGTAAACCATCCTCGGGGCGAATGAAAGGATATCCCACTCGCAAATTATGACCATGCTGGCTGATGTTGTTATTTTGTCTGACGTTTATTAGGAGCAATGTGCTTCAAGTTACTTGTGTTGTGAGGAATCGAAATTTGTTGACATTGACATTTAAATCAATTTTATTGGATCACGCGCAGATTTTGTATTTGCATTTTGTATAAATTAAAGATTTATCTTGTCCTTGACAATGGTACTATTACTCGTGCACTTAAATCCATTAAGCTTGTCCTGAAGTCTTAATCTTAGCAATAAATTTTGTAGGCAGTAAGATGATACAGTCAATTGGAGCAAGGAAAACGAACACTTTATATCCCCCGAAATGGTATTTGTTATTTCTTCTGAAGGCGTACCCGCTTTCTCATTAAGCTAACAGAATCTGCAGCTAACCCTTCGTTGGTAAGAAGTTATGGAATTTGGTTATATGTAGATATATTTTTGTAGGGTATAAAAGGTGTCTCTATGGTCAGGTCGTGCAACAAGAGTTGTCATTTCAAAATTCGTGACATCCTTCACCTAGTATTAGGAGGATAAAAATAATAAAAACTCGAACAACGCCTGGCTGTGTAGTTAAAATTCAATAAAAAAAACTGTGAAAATATCGCGGAAACGTGGATTGCGGAAAATGGATTGCCTACGCCTAACCAAACGATGTTTGAGTAACTTGTTTGTCCTGATATAGGTGCTACGGACGTGGCCGTTGTTTACTTTCAGCAAGACGTACATTCCGAATAGCTGGAGAAACAATGTCTATTGACATACGAGATCGGTAATATTTCACTAATGATTCAACACCAATAGTAAATATCTGAGCGAAAATAAGAGTTTCGACAAGATATCAAAAATAATTCTGTGGAAACTAAGAACATGGCGTTACTTTTTTTTAGGTTTTGTTTAATTATTTCTTATGTCTAACTTGTTGGCAAAATAAATGCTTATAAAAGAGAACTTGTATGCAATTTTTTTTACTGAAATCTTGAAAGCAACAATTTGTTGGACTCACTTTTGGTAAATCTGAAGTATAGACTTTATGTTAAGACTAGTTAACCCGTATTAACCCGCTACGAAAATTTATTTTTATTGATTCAAGAAAGTTATAGCTATGGGTTTTTGCGATTTGCAATTTACATACCCCTCTTCGAATGAACGTTGATTTATCAGCTCCAAATTGTCCTTTCATATTTGAATTAAATATAGAAATTCAACATAAAAATATTACTCCCTCTTTAATTGTTAATGGGCCCTTACATTTTTTTTTTAAATTCTATTACATATTATATATTTATATATTTTATGATTCAAGTAAAACTGACATAATCTAATTATTTTTCATTTTCGCCAAAAAACTTGATACTATTATTAAGTATTTATATTAAGTTTAAAGTAAATTCGACAAATAAATATTTTTCCTCTTATATCCCCTTAAAGCTTTTGTGCGAACCAGTAGGAATGCAGTGAAGTGGGAGGGTTATGATCCCTATAAACCTGATCATAATCTCGTCGTTAAATGGAGAGAAGAGAAAGGTTTTGTGCCCTAAAACGGGTAATTGAGAAAAAACTAAATTTAACGAAACACGTGTCCAATTATTTTGCATTTCCCCATTACCGTGTCAAATTTCAGATTATCTATCTAAAATATGCCTTTCTTTTCAAATATCTCCGCTCAAAGGGCATAATATATTCTAAAACATCTATCAAATCATTCGAGGTGAAAAATTTCAATTTAATTTTCCTTTATAATTATATATTAAATGGTTTTCTTTGATGAGTGCATCACGTCTTAAGAATGGTAATAATCAAACTATAGCTCCAACAATGTTTTCACAAAAAAAAATAGTAAAATTACATTGAATGTACTTTAAATAAATCTATGCATTAATAATATAAACGCCTGCTCGGTTTGCTAAAAAAAGTTTCTAACGACGGTACTTTAGAAAAACAACAAAAATCAGCGCAAGAATCATGTAGTTACTTTATCTAAATATTTTCTGAAGATAACCCTTGCATACGTCAACGTTAGTTTTAAAACTGATTACTCAAAATTGCAGTTGACGGACTTACTAAGTTATACTTCACTAGAAAGCATATGATCAACATTTTAGCCTCCTAGCTTTAATATAAGGTACTATAATGTTATATCGCGCAAATGGTAGAACATAGAAGTTAAAATAAAAGTAAGACCTGTAATTCAGTTTACGAATTAAGGACTTCCAGAGACTTTCTGATTTCGAGACTCAAGGGAGTACATGTTCTAAATTTAGCTTTCTTACACAGTTTTTTATTACAAAAATATTTCAAAAATTCATTAGTACCTATTTTTAATTTTGTTCGAATACTTCTAAATCGGAAAGGAGAAAAGGTCTTAAACCTTTCGGAATCTCCAAGATCTGAGACAAGCCAAAACAATTTAAGGAGATTATAATCTCAAAAAAATTTAAAGCATGTATCAGTCTTAATAAAAATAAGCTACGCATCCTAACTGGTTTTCTTATGTGGCATTGTAAACACAGGGAACACCTAAGAAAGGTAGGGATATCAGATAAAGGTCTCTGCAGAATCGGCAATTTCCAGAACACATACTGGAATCCTGTGGGGCACTGACCCAAAAAAGGTTTAATTATTTGAGATAACACCAAATTTATGAAAAGGATTTTCCAACCACTAATCCAGTGCTAATTCTCAGATTCATAAAAGCAACTGGACTGGATGATGTGCTCTGAGTAGGTTTTTCTTGCCAAGGCTAAAGCCAGAGCATAAGCTTACTTACTTACTTAACGGGCTTCCGGCCAATGTAGTCGACGAGTTTTGGCTTTTCGGACGACATCCACATCTTAGTACAGCTCATAGAGTTCGCGGTTGTATCTTCTTCTCCATTCGCCCTCCTCGCACACAGGACCAAATATCCGTCGAAGGATTTTTCTTTCAAAGGCTCCCAGTATTAACTCTCCTTTCCTGCTTATCGTCCAGCAGTCGGCGCCGTATAGCAGAACTGGCAGGATAAGGGTTCTGTAGAGCATGCACTTTGTCTTTCGAGTTAGGAGTTTTGAACCCATTTGTTTTGCCAAACCGAAGTAGCAGCGGTTCCCTAGGGTAATTCTTCGACGGATCTCCACTAAGATGTCATTTATGGAGTTGACGTTTACCCCGAGGTAGATGAACTCCTTAACTACCTCGAAGTTGCTGCATATATTTAGTCTTGTCCTCATTCACTTTAAGGCCAACTAGTTTCGCCTGTTCTTCAATAGCCGTCAAAGCCTCTATCACGGCACGCTGGGACCGACAGATGATATTTATATCGCCCGCGTACCCCAGCAGTTGGACTGATCTGTTGATGATAGTGCCTTCCGTGTTGACACCTGCCCTGCGCACTATTTGCTCAAGAAAAAGATTACAGAAATCACATGACAGCGCATCTCCTTGCCGAAATCCGGTGCATGTTTGAAAGAGTTCAGATGAGCTGCTGCCAAACTGCACATTGCATCGCGTGTTATCTGGTGTCATGCGACACATCTGGATCAGTTTTGACGGGATCCCAAATTCGGCCATCGCCACAAAAAGGTCCTGACGATGAATGCTGTCATATGCGGCTTTAAAGTCGATGAAGAGACGGTGTGTCTCGACTTGAAATTCATTGGTCTTTTCAGGATTTGCCTTAGTGTGAAGATTTGGTCTACAGTTGATCTGCAGGGGCGGAAGCCACACTGGTACGTGCCGATTAGTGTGTTGCAGAAAGGTTTGAGACGTTCACACAGTACGTCGGATAGGATCTTATATGCGACATTAAGCAAGGATATGCCTCGATAGTTCTTGCAAGACATAGGATCGCCTTTCTTGTGGATGGGACATATGGAGCTGATGGTCAGTCATCGGGCATGCTTTCCTCCACCTAAACTTGGTTGATGATTTGGTGCATGCGCCCTACCATAGCATCACCTCCGTATTTGAAAAGCTCTGCAGATAGACCATCAGAGCCTGCGGCCTTGTTGTTCTTTAGCTGTTTAATAGCTAAGCCAGTGCTCTCTTTCCTTTCTACGCAGTATCTTCTTCTCCTCCCTTCTCCTGGCTCGGTACTCATCCCTAGGCTAATGTTTTGGAATGTAGCTCTATAGGCTTGAAATCCATTACTTTGGATCCAAACCGATTTCCCACGACGAATCCGCATCCTAACACGTGCAATCTTTTGTTACAACTGTAATAAATGTCGCAATTTTTCTTTTCATAGTTCCTGAACCTATCCATCGTATCTCCTGGATCGCGGTAATGTCGGCCTTGTACCGCGAGAGGACAGACTCAAGTTTTTTAGTAGCACCTGGAGTGTAGAGTGTCCGCCCATTCCAGCTACACCCTCGCCTGTCCGTTAACGTTCCGGATCTATTTTGCCTTTGAGGTACATTTATATCCGAGGCTACCATAGTCTCTCCCAAACTAAATGTTTTTGACGTGGTCGGGAAAATAACCCGATGGCACAACCCCCAACCAGGGCCTAGCCCCCTGTTCTTGACCCTAGGACAGTAGGCCGGTAATTCCGGTGCCAGTAACCCACTTTGGGGATGTGAGTGCTGCCGTTGACTCATCACGGGCTCATCCGCCACCAACTCTTTTTCAACACCCTGGCTTAGTGTTGGATATCCCTATAGACCTGGGCTTCAAATAAGTCGAAGCAGCTCATGTAGAGACATCACTTGTTCCACCTAACTGGAACAGTGGACGCCGCCGTTGATTCATCTCAAGTCGAGGTACTAGGAACCCAGCAGTCTCCACGGGGAGGTGAGAAGTAGGAGTTCGATATTAAAATGAGAAAATGATCACCCTATCGGAACAAATCCAAGAACCTACTTATGTACCTAGCGTGTCTGGTCTTAAATATGTAATATAGAACTAGACTGATCGAACGATGTCACAGCTTAACCTTCATAATTCCTCAACTTTCAAGTAAACAAAAGAGTTGAAAAAAGAATCATCGTCTAGTCTATTCTACTTAATGTCTTATATTTCTGAAAATTGTATAGTGCAATCATTTAAAAAAAAAAGCGTAGATGGAATAATATTAAAAAAAAACTTGCGTACAAAGATTACATCCTTTAGGTATATAATTTCAACATTAACATACAGTGGATTGCAAAATTCATTGGCTCGTGTGGTAATAACACGTAAGATTTCTTTTCTGACCTATCTACCTATACACACACAGAATAAACAAAATCGGCATTCACGTTGTCACATTCACACATAGCTACTCAGACTTATAAAAAAGTAATCTACCAGTCCTTCTCCTGCATGTGATTGCAATCGATATGGTTTGGCTAATGACATGCGAATATGAAATGATTTCGGGAGGAGTGTCGTTATGCAAATGAGGTACGTTAGTAAGTTCCGACACTAAGACGCATAAGACGAAGACCACATAAATTTCACTTGCCTCAGAAGATGGGCCAAGGTATTTGCCCTTGGCATATAAAATACTTAGGTAGGTGGTGCGCATTTCAAAAAGGCGTAGTTTTGAAAATGTAACCCACTCGCCACCAAACTCCGTCGAGGAAGGACACAACTTGGGACACATTTTTCCACTTGGCAGTAGTTTTGCAATAAATCGGCTTAGAGCTGTTTCATTCGTTGTTCTCCATTGCTTTGTTCAACTGTCATTCTCGGATTTCAGTCTACTGCCGTCCCATGCAATTGGACTAAAACCGCTTTCGTTAGCATTTCTTTGTAATTTATACCTTAAAATGTCTTTTTAACTATGTCAGAGGATTCGAGAGCGCACATTAACGGGATCATTTTCAAGAAACTGAAAAATCTTTGCCTTTGGCACGTTAAAGTGCTCGTAAATGGCTTGAATTATTTGCAATGCATGGAGAATAAATTCGTCTATAAGTTCATATTTGTGTACTGAAAAGAAAGGGTTATTTAATGAGATTAAGAACAGACGAGTCAATGAGTTGTAAGAAATATGTATGAAGGAATATTAAATGGTTTCATGCAAAATATTTATATGCTGCTGTTCATGGCAATATAATCCGATTATGAAGTGAAAAAGTCAACAATTGCTGAATATATTAGAACTTTGAATACGAGAAGAAAATGACACTAAATATATTTCTATGGCATTAGCATTTGAATGGGGGTTAAGGAATCTGAATGAAATAGAGAACCTACAGTTTAAAATGAATTGCTGATGTCTGACGTCATCGTGAGGATTAACTTTTTTGCTCATTGCTGAACTTTCAACAAAAAACAAAGAAGTTAGGTAATTTGTGGCCTTTGTTTGGTGCCACGGCTTCACTTAGACCATTCGGGTCCATTGTGTCTAAGACGTTGTTGTACCTGTCAAGCATTAGTGGTAGACGGCTATATGAAATAGCAACAACACGAACATTTTATTTTTTTCATATTTTTGGCGTCGTATTAAAAAAAAAACTACCCGATTTATATATGAACCTTAGGAATCTCTTAAGCATTAAATTTCAAAAGGGTCGCAAGGATGCTGTTTTGAAAGGCTTGACAGTCGCATAGTAGGTGTCGAATGGCTATCATTTCATTGAGTCTCTTCGTTACCGCTGCCTCCACAGATATTGCTTAAGTAAAAGTTTTATTACATTGCTGCTTTAGTTTCATTTTATTTCAAAAGCAGCTATTTGCTTTTATTACAGCAGGGCTGTCAACAAATTCGGTAATATCATTTCGTAGTGCTGCTTGCGCGATTTGCTAGTACTTTCGCTCGGAATACACTCGACTTTTATATAAGGGCTGTTCCAATTTGGACTCGGCAACCAATGCGTTATTGGTCGGGGGAAAACTTGGATCTGCTTCGAGAAACACAACTTCATCCAAAAACATAAGGAAAGGCTACAGTCTGCATGGAGCGAACAGTACGATACCCTATCCATATCCCTATATGCCCCAAAGAAAAAAGCATTAAGAAGGTGATGGATATTATTTTATTTCATTCTATGAAATTTATAAAAAAAAAATATTTTGTGAAAAAACTCCCCCAAAAAGTGGGCGTGGCCAAAAACATTGTATGGGCGATATATTGGAAAAAATATTTGCTAAATATCTTGTTAAACATTTTTTTTTCAGTTTCTATGAAAATGTTCGCTGAAAACAGCATTTTAGTGAAAAAAGCCCACAAAAAGTAGGCGTGGCAAAACAAATTATATGACAGACTTATAAAGGAGGGCAGTGCCTACATATCTTCTGGAGGTTCCAACACTCTATCTCTCTAACTTTAGCCTTAAAACGGTTTTTTCTATATTGTGGGCGTGGCAGTGGGCGTATTTAAAAACTTTTAACACTTTACCATTTCGGGACCCTAGGGAGTATATGCTCTAAGTTTTAGCTTCCTAGACGGACGGACACTGCTAAATAGTCTTAGGATTTGGTCCTGATCATAAATATATATACTTTTATGGGTCTACGACGAATATTAAGGGGTGTTACAAAGTATGTATCAAAATTAATATACCCTTAGGATAGGGTATAAAAACTAGATGTGTGACTAACCGTCACGTTGCGGTAAATTGACCACAACCCACACAGCGAATGCAAGAATCGACTTATTGAAAACTCAATTCGACGACCGTATTATATCGAGGAATGGTCCTGTTCAGATAGTGTGACTTAATACCTCTTGACTTTGTTTTATGGGGCTACTTTAAATCATTGGTATATGATGTCAAAAAGCCAGCTGCGTTAGAGGAGCTTGAGGGAAATATTGAACGAGAGAATCGAACGCTTCAAGTACGGACCTTGGGGTTTTGATTGTACTTCAAAACAAAATTGTAAAAAAAAAGTTTTCAAGTCTTCTTTGGTATATATCAACAAAATAAACTTAGTTTCGTCTAAATTAGAGTTTAGTAGGTTTGCCTTGTGATGAATAATTTTTTTTAAAAAGATGATGGCAACTACATGTTCTCATTACTGTCTTTTCATCACTTCAAATAAATGGTGCTTTTATTTTCTATAAAACTTAAAAAACAAGTTAATCAGAAAACTCCTTAACACAAAAATTTCAACACCAAATAATAGCGACTATTAATATGATAGTTGTTTAAGGTTCTACGAATTTGTGCTTTTATGCTTGGGGGAAAGTTTTCAAAACTTAAAAATTCGACTTAATGCTACATTTCTACCGAAAGATAAATGGGGATTATTGGCAAAAGATTAAAAATAAATCCTGAAGCGTTTCCACCAACATAAATTAAATTAATACAGAGGTTTTCTCTTAAACTCCTCTCTAGTATTCAAATTTGCGCACCAAATATCCAAATGATTGTCAAATTCAACGTCACTTTTGATTTCGACATATCCTAGTATAGTGAGTTTTTTATTTTAGTTTCTTTCGAGATTATAATAGATTACCTTGCGTTTAACATATTAAAATTTGAATTGAAAGCGAACATGTAAATGCATATATTGACTATCTCGGCAGTGGTTTGGAGAAATCTCTCTCCCTCTCTCTCTTGAGATTCAATGAAATAAATATATATGTGCATTACATTAATGGTATCGAAATATTGTTAACACATAAAAAATATAAGAAACATTTAAAATGAAATTAAATATTCAAAGAAAATAACAAACTTACATCTAATTAATCTCTGTTGAAAAATATAGAAAACAACACATATGTATGATCCCTCTGCACCTTTATACGCAAGAAAAACGCGGCAGAACATGTTTAAATCAAGTAGGAAAAATTTCAGAAATCATGCTTCACAATTGTGTATGCAGGGCCTGAAAGGGTTAAGGGTTAAGTTAAGAAGTCTGCGGTTTTATTACATAGCCCTCTTATTCCTGTTATTCGATAAAATTTTTAAGAATATGCTGAGATTGATTGCATCGCCGATTTCACCATTTGACTCCGCTCCAAAATGAGATTTGATTGTTGAAGTCAACTCGCTCGCTTATTATCCCAATCCGTAAAAAATTAGCCTAACTGGCAATTTCATAAAAATTAAGTGAAATCAATCGTTCGTTAAATGCTTCTTTCATAAGACTTACAGTAGATCAGTTTCTAAGTCTTACAATCAGTGCTTCAGCAGATGTTAATATACAAAACTTTCGACGTGAACAAAACACATATCACTTTCGTAAGAGATCGCTTAATGTTGAAACGCATAAGTTGTGACTTGTACCATAACTAGAAACGCTGCCTTGTGTGGTGTATATTTGGTCTTTTTCTGACTTTTTTATAATGCTAACGATTTCATGTAGCGCTGTTTCCACTTCCTTACCTTTGATGTAAACATTTCGAGATATGTATATACAATGTACACTGTGCTATTTGTCTTCACTTCTGAAGATTGACATTAGCTTCAGCTCCTAAAACACGAAATTAAAATAATTTGACATCCTACACCGGAAATGATCCAAATGAAGTAACCAAACGAAAACACTATCTACAAACAAAACTGATAATGTTCTTAAAAAACAATATTGCGGAAAAAGAAAAATCAAAAAAAATTACTAAGGGGACACCCGGGTTTGAACCGGGGACCTCTCGATCTGCAGTCGAATGCTCTACCACTGAGCTATATCCCCACGATTTCGAAACAGCAGAATATTCTTAAATAAATTTCACTTTTCAAAAAAGTTTAGCGTGCATTATAATATGTTCATTACTGTAGTGTTATTTTTAGCATTGTTATCATATTGTTAGTATATTTTCTAATTATGATTAACATTGAATAAGTTTGACACTCTCATCAAATATGACAAATACAATATGTAGACGAACACTTGGGTAGGTTGAGGTGCAATCGCACTTCCCACACATTTTGTTTGTTTGTTTTAGGACGGAGTGAGATAACCAATATTAAATGTCAAGACAAATTTATTTAGCAATTTCATTCACATAATTTGAAAGGTAATAAAATAAATTTGTAAGCGTATTGGAATTCTTTCTAAAATTAAGTGGCTGAATTGTAGGCAGATTCAATATTGTATTTGAACACGTAGGTTGTTGCGAAGGAATAGAAGATTTTGTATTATATGCGCAAAGTTACAATGCGCTGTAAATTTTAATTCACCTACATGATGATGTATCAAATGACAGAATGTAATTGATTCTTGGAAGAAGACAACTATTTAAACTTATGATATATTTAGAATTATAACATCCATGAATTCTCTTGTTAGCTTCATTGAACCACGGCATTTTAAGCCTAATTGCGTGCCGTCTGTCTCTGTTAGAAGTATGTAGTTTTTAATGAGCGATGTAAGTCTTGTTAAATGTATATTCAGTTGTATTTTCCTATGTTTTGTTCTCTTATCTCGCTTTGGCTACATTTCACTTATATGGGCTTATGTTCAGAAATTCGTCGCATCAATCCATTGAGTATCATGATTCATTGGAATTCAACATTTTCTACATCAGATGTTAATATTAAAACCGATTTCCTTACCATCGCTTTTGAATTCAACAAAAATGCTCCTATTTAGTTTCGTATTTTATAATCAAATACCTGTCTTTGGCTATCTAATAGCATAAAACAGAGAAACGTTTTTTTATCATCGTTGAAAAGATCAATTTTAACTCTTTAACTCACGATCTTCAATTATTGAAGATGTTAAATAAGTTCTTTCTAAATCTTTCTAAATTTTCCTGAAGGATAAAATGCTATTTTATCGAATTTGTGTTGAGAGAAAAGAAACAAGACAATACTACGGGGCTTCTCTTCAACCTCACCAAAGTCCAAAGGGCGGTTTACTCGAGATCGCGCCAGTGGAAATATACTGCAGCAGCAAGGCGACTAAATGGCCGTCAGACTTAGAGAGTGTGTACTTAGGTGCCCAAAGACTTTACGGACACGCCTCTGTATAACTCAAATGGTGCGCCTCTGAAAGCACATCAGCAACAAACTATCTACCCTCGACTTTCATCTTCAAGAGGGGATTCAATACTAGAATACCGGAAAGGAGTGAATGGGATGAGAATATACCATTCTCAGATATGCGGAGATATCTGCCATTATCTAGGCCGAAGCCGAACTGAGAAGGCACTGCCTTGTCAACAGGACAATCACCATCTACTCTGATGTCAAGCGGTAATAAAAGCCATGAAATCAGATGTGATGAAGTCAAGGGCTATGAACCAATGCAGGAAGTCGTTAGACGCGTTATCAGCCGTCAACACAGTAACCCTGGGCACACTGATTTCCCGGGAAACGAGGAAGCGGAAAAGCTTGCAAGATCAGGGTCAGAAATGAATTCATCACTGGCACTTTAATCAGTAAGAAGTACTATAGAACTTAAAATCCACATAGAGTCCTTTATTAGAAACAACCTACGTTGGACACAACTCGAAACGTGCAGACATACAAAAGAGCTTTGGCCAGCTGTCAACAAAAGGAGATCAACCATGATCGACCTAAACCTCAAGGATATCCGAGTACTTATGGGAGGTCAATGCGTTGTGGGTCTACTTCGGAACGGTTAGGCATACTGCATAACGACTACTGCAGAAGCTGCAGGGACGTTGAAGAAAATGAGTCTGTTCGTCACCTGCTATGCGAATGCCCAGCCTTAAATAACATAAGGCTTACGACACTCGGCAGATACTTCTATGATGAGCTGGAGGATGGAATGTGGGCAAAGTCGAGCAAAAAGACCTTTTCAGTTTGTGTACAGATCGGGTTGGTTTTAAGAGAGCGACACTTTCATCATATACCAACCGTTTTTATATTTATATCAAGTTCGGGAAAAGGTACCCAGATGGATGCAATGGACCCAATTGCTGGTCTATGTGAGCTGTGGCTGAAGTCACAGGGGCATCCACAAACCTATCTAAGACTATAGGGCTGCGGCAGGCTAATGAGACGATGTCCAAACGATCAACAAGAATCAGTTCCACAAAAAAATAATGGAAGGATACAGTTCAGCGGTCGTTTCGAAACCTGAAGTGGGAAGAGTTCAGTAGGTATCAATCCAATAAACTATATATAATTATATATGTGGGATCGGAAGCCGAACCATCATCGTATGCCCTACCGAATCATACGATCGACCAACCCGCAAGACAGGACAGCTATTCTTTATTTACTCCACGTACATAAACTACATAGACAGACACTAACGGACACGAACGAACAGATTAGCGTAAGAACGAAATAAAATAGACAAACACAGGACAGAACAGAAGTTAGTTAATACTCAGCAGCGGTAGAGCGAAGATGTGTTTTGTAAAGTCGCCAAACTTGTAAAACCAAATTAAGATTAATTTATAATAAGCAAATAAAGTATAATCTAATATACAAGTGTGGTGTCTATCTTTTATTTTTGAAACGAGCCGAGAAGAGGATCGTAGGATCCTGGAGAAACAAAATCCTACAAGTGTGGACTCGTCCGGAATGAACCGGTAGTTAAAGTGAAAATTAAAAGAAAAACAACAAAATTCCACTGGGAATAGTGATAGTAAACAGTAAAGAAAATACCATAAAGTTGCAGTGCAGACGTTGTGTTCGCAGTCGCCAAATTGTCGACACACGTGAATAAACAGAATGAAACAATAAAAGAAAATAAAGTGGCAGCAACTAAAGGTGATTGTGTGTGAAAAAAAAAACCTTGTGCTCGAAATCGCCAAATACCCGACACAGGTATATAAAACTTTTCAACCGCATCGCTGTTGTATGTCCCAACGAGAGTGAAAGAGACAGCGTGTCGTGTCCTGACACAGAGGGGAAAAACATAGAAGTAGCGGAACGAGACCAGTTGCTGTGCGAGGATCATCAAGTAGCAGTTTAAAAGAAAATATATATATGTATATGTATATGGCGCAAGTAACTTTTCTTGATATGATTTTTGTCTTTCTTTGATAAATTGTTGTTTTTCTAATAGTATTATTGAACTTGAATTTTTTTTGAATATTAATTTACCATAATAGTAAATATGAATTTAGATGAGATTTTAGCTCTGACAGTTGACGGACTGAAAGAACAGTTAGGACAAAACAACTTACAGACAACGGGACTGAAGACAGTACTGCAGGACAGACTCATCCAACATTATGGGTTAAGGCGGGAGGTAGAGGCGGATGAATCGGATGGTTCAATATGTGAAGATGGAGCCGCAGAGGCCGCAACAAGAGAAAGGAGTATGTTTACGCTTCGCGACGTGGAGGATTCTTTCCTATGCTTTGATGGAATAAAATATCCAAGTGTTGAACAGTGGGTGGAAGAATTTGAGGCAAACGCTGGCACCATCCAGTGGAACAGTTTGCAGAAATTTGTATACGGGAAACAGCTGCTGAAAGGAGCAGCCAAACTATTCATTCGTAGCCAAACGGGTGTCAGAAATTGGAGCTCATTAAAAGACGCATTGCTGCGGGAGTTTGGAAACCAAATTTCATCAGTAGAAGTCCACCGAATGTTGCAGACTCGCCGGAAGAAATCAACGGAAACATACATCGAGTACCTCTACAGTCTAATGGAAATCGGTAAGCCGATCGCGCTGGATGAGGAAAGCGTTGTGACCTACTTTGCCGACGGTATACAGGATTATAAGTTAAATAAAATTATGCTGTACCAATGTAGGAACATAAGCGAACTTAAGGCTCAGTTGAAGGTGTACGAGAGGGTCAAAGGTTCAAATCCGCAGTCGACAAACTCAGGAGGTAACCAGCGACCAGCGTCTGTTAAGTTGGAGAGTAAAGAGAAGAAGTGTTTTGGGTGTGGAGATAGCTCGCACATCAAGCGGGATTGTCCAATCAAGAGGGTTTGGAAGTGTTTTAGCTGTGGGCAAGAGGGACACAGGTCGTTCGAATGTAAAGGTCGAGCTCGAGGTCAACAGCAGCGTGGAGGGTCCGGCAACAGTAACATTAACACCGCATCAACGGGGGACGAGGATAGTCATACACCAGAGGCTCTCATTGCCTTGGCAATCGGCTCCAACCGAATTTTCAAGAGCATCTGTGTAAAAGGCTATACACTCTCAGCGTTATTGGATACCGGAAGCGATCTATGCCTTCTACGTCATGATTGTTTGCTGCTAATGGACAACGTGGAGCTTAAGGCTACAAAGCGGAGTCTGTGGGGTATTGGACAAAGTAGAGTGTTGACGATGGGTAGTTTTGAGACAGACATTCAGGTGGACGGAATAAAATTACAGGTTATTTTCCATGTGTGTCCAGAGACCGAGGCGTATGTCGTATGAAGATCAAAGGATAGTGCGAGATTTGACGAGACAATGGCTAGCAGAAAAGATTATTCAGCCAAGTACGTCTGAGTATGCGTCGCCGATAGTCCTTGTTTTCAAGAAGAACGGGGGTAAACGGCTGTGTTGTGATTACAGGAAACTCAACATGAAGGTAGTAAGGGATAACTTCCCCATGCCTTTAATCGACGATGTCATAGATCGATTACAAGGGCAGGAGGTATTTTCGACGTTGGACCTGAAGAACGGATTTTTCCACGTGCCAGTCGAAAAGGATTCGCGGAAGTATACGGCATTTGTTACCAGCGACCAGCAATTTGAGTTTCTGTATGTTCCATTTGGAATATGTAACTCGCCGGCCGTGTTTGCCAGATATATTCACGCGATCTTCAGAGGATTAATGCAGGAAGGCAGTGTAATCGTGTATATGGACGACCTAGTGATTCCAGCCAAGGATGAAGAGGAAGCCATAATAAAGCTGAACAAAGTACTAGGGTTAGCAGCCGAGTATGGGTTGCATATCAATTGGGCGAAGTGCCAATTTTTGAGGAGGAAGATAGAGTTTTTGGGCTATATAATCGAGAGGAGTTCCATTAGTCCATCTTCAGAAAAAACGAAAGCAGTAAGTACGTTTCCAGTGCCAAATGACAGGAAGGCGCTTCAACGTTTCCTTGGACTCACTTCATATTTTCGACGGTTTATAGACGGGTACGCAGTGATAGCCAAACCACTGACAGATTTGCTGCGCAAGGATACAATATTTAGGGTAAAGGAAGAACAAGTGCTTGCTTTTCAGCAACTTAAGGCGGTTCTAGCCAAAGCACCGGTCCTTAAATTGTTCAACCCGAGGGCGCAAACGGAAGTGCATGCAGACGCGAGTAAGTTCGGCTATGGGGCTGTGCTGTTACAGAGGGATTCAGAAGACCAGCAGCTGCATCCAGTACAGTACATGAGCCGAAAGACCACCCCAACGGAGGAAAGATACCATTCCTATGAACTAGAAGTGCTTGCGATTATAGAAGCGCTAAGAAGGTGGAGAATCTACTTGATGGGAGTTAGGATTAAGATTGTCACCGATTGCAACGCATTTTCAATGACTATGAAAAAGGAGGATGTTCCTTTAAGAGTGTCTCGGTGGGCAATGTTCTTGCAAGAGTTTGACTACGAGATCGAGCACCGATCGGGATCCAAGATGAGACACGTGGACGCGCTGAGCCGAGTTTCGTGTTTGTTGCTAGAGGATTCATTAAGCCACAGGATTAGAGAGGCACAGAGGAAGGATGACTGGATACGCGCGGTAGTCAAGATATTAGAGAAAGACGAGTATGAAGACTTCTTAATGAGGGCAGGTGTATTACACAAAGATCCAGTCAAGGAACTTGTGGTAGTACCTACAGAGATGGAGCGGGAAATAATAACAGTGGCGCATCAGCAGGGACACTTTTCAGCCAAGAAAACACAAGACCTACTGGAGAAGACGTTTTATATCCCAAATGTCACACCGAAGGTGACAACCGCAGTGAAAAGCTGTATGAAATGTTTAGTTTCGGAGGCGAAGCTAGGGAAAAGGGAAGGATATCTTAACCCAATTAACAAGGAAGATAAGCCTTTGGGTACCTTCCATATTGACCACGTCGGGCCAATGGAGGCAACGCAAAAGCAGTACAACCATATACTGGTCATAGTAGATGCGTTTTCGAAATTTGTGTGGTTGTATCCGACGAAGAGTACGGGGTCAGCAGAGGTCATCGAGAAGCTGAGGAAGCAGGCAGCGACGTTTGGTAGTCCGAAAAGAGTGATAACGGACAGAGGAGCGGCGTTCACGTCTAGCGCTTTCAGCGACTATTGTAAGGAAACAGGAATCCAACATCTTCTTATAGCAACGGGGGTTCCACGGGGAAATGGACAGGCGGAACGAATCCACAAAGTCATCGTACCAATGCTCTCTAAGGCATGCGTCGGTAGCGCACAGAGTTGGTTTAAGCATGTGGATCGCGTTCAGCAAGTACTTAACAATACACCACCTAGGAGCACAAAGTTTAGCCCGTTCCGTATTTTAACAGGCCTCGAAATGCGTGTGCAGGAGTGTCCGGATATCTAGGAATTGCTGAAAGACGCTGCGTTAAGCGAATTCGATGTCGAGCGAGACACTGTGCGGGAGGAAGCCCGCGATAATATCCAACGGATCCAGAGGGAGAACAAATCGGGCTTTGATAAAAAGCGGTCGCCAGCGGAGGAATACAAGGTAAACGAGTTGGTTGCCATCAAGCGCACTCAGTTTGGTACCGGCATGAAGTTGCGACCAAAATACTTGGGTCCATATAAAATTGTTCGAAGTCACAACCACGGCAGATATGAGGTGCAGAAAGTTGGTGAACACGAGGGGCCACGGGTGACCACCACCGTAGCCGAACACATGAAGAGATGGAACTAACCTTCATTCGAGACGAATGACTGTCAGAATAGCCGATTGTGGGATCGGAAGCCGAACCATCATCGTATGCCCTACCGAATCATACGATCGACCAACCCGCAAGACAGGACAGCTATTCTTTATTTACTCCACGTACATAAACTACATAGACAGACACTAACGGACACGAACGAACAGATTAGCGTAAGAACGAAATAAAATAGACAAACACAGGACAGAACAGAAGTTAGTTAATACTCAGCAGCGGTAGAGCGAAGATGTGTTTTGTAAAGTCGCCAAACTTGTAAAACCAAATTAAGATTAATTTATAATAAGCAAATAAAGTATAATGTAATATACAAGTGTGGTGTCTATCTTTTATTTTTGAAACGAGCCGAGAAGAGGATCGTAGGATCCTGGAGAAACAAAATCCTACATATATTACATTATAATTATTCTTTGCAAAATTTTCCCATTCCATGAACCATGGTCAGAAAAAAAAGTTACATAACCAGGAATGAAGGATGAGACAAACAGAAATCTCTGAACAAAAAATGAAATATGTATTTGGGAATTTTTTGGATAAGCTTCACATGAGAGTTCTTACTCTTAGATGTTTGTCAAGCTTTCGCAAGAGGTGGGGCAGCGAATGCCTTGCGTTTAGATTATATTGGGTCGAAATTTAACCTAGGACTGGGGCCGTTTGCTTCAACTCAGCATTTCTTGTGCCGTCTATGTTTTCTGTAAGTGACATGTATGCATTGGTCCTGTTTAACTGTCTGCACTAGCATAAAAGTGGGTTTCATGCTAAAAATGTCGACAGTTTCAGTTGAAACCAAATCACCATAATTATTACTTTAATAGATAATCAGAAACTAAAACTATATATTGCTTTCATCGCAGAAAGTGCTTCCAAGCTCTCAATAGATTTGGAAAGTTTCCAGGTGCATTTCACGTAGATATGTCTTCTAAACTTGTCAATAAAGGAAGAGAAAACTTTTCATGTTTGTTTCTAGCGATTACATTTGTATCCTGCTGAAGTAAGCATTTGTTTGTTTTTTTTTTTCAACTTTGTCCAACAATAAGATAGCTAACTTTATTCTTTCTCCTCCACTTGTACTTCAACTTAAATTTCAACTTTACCTTTAACTACGCTCAATGCAGATAGCGCAATCCAATCACCTCAGGTTAAATGTACATTTTACCTCTAACAGGTAAGCATAGGTAATGTCTTTTTAATTACGCCATAAAACCCTCCCACAAATGCTAAGCTTTCTATGAAACTTTAATTGGTTTAATGGAATCGGTGCACATTAACAGCAGCATACTCTTTACAGCACACAGCTGGCTGCCATTAGTCACCGAATAAATATGTATGTGGTGGTCTAATCGAAAATTTTCAAAGCCCATAAATCAGTCGGGCAATTGGAATGACCGTTTCCGAGCAATTAAATCATTCATTTACTATAAAAGTTATGAGCTTACATCAGTTAAGTAGTCGGCGGACGCCGACCTAAATGGAGGAATTCGCTTCGGGTAGAACGTAAAACTTCCACTAAATGGCATTGTCAACTGTTAACTGTTTACCATTCTCCCCGATTCGGGATGATGGGCTGCGGTCGAATAGAACCTTAAATGGTATTTTAAAACCTCGTCTTTACCATAAAATTAAATTGTCTCTATAATATATATAATAAAGGTAATTGCTGCTGTCTGTATCTTGTTGGCATCATATAGATATGCAGGCATATGGGATGCGAAAACCTATTTACCCGCATGCAGTATAGTTTCCATATTGGGCTGAGACCCGAGCGTCCAATGGAAAAACTTACATCGAAATGGGGGCGACCGGTTCAGTGTCTTCGGTATGTCTCTTATGTCGGATAGTGAATAAAAATTTATTAAGATTGTTTTTAATGGACATTTGGATGTAATGCGTGTCTGGGTATCCAAGATCTGCACATGATATTCAATATGTTCCCCCAATGGAATTCGAAATAGAATGTGTGTATGGAACGACGACACGACGGGTGAATTTTATTTGCATAGTTTTAAAATAACAATATTCCAAAGGAAAATCTGCTATTGTTCTGCATTGAATGGATGTGAACATAAATTCACAAAATCATTGACAGACATTGAATATACGCTAATTAAAAGGTTTTTCGAAACAAGGCATCATTACTGATAAGAATAGTTCAGTGACGTTTAGATTCGTGTTTTCTTAAAAAAATAAAGTGCACGACTGCGTCATACGAAACTTTCTCGGCACATGATATGCGTTTTTCAATCGCAAAATGAATCGAAAATGATGGTTTTTAGGTTTTAAAAAATTTGATTTTCTCAAAAACGGCACCTACGATTTTGATGTAATTTCGTACATTGCATACTTTTAACATAACTGTTCGAAATTAATTATCAAAATCGTTAGAGCCGTTTTTGAGAAAACGAATTTAATTCAAATTTAAGAAAATCGTTATATGAAAAAAAAATTTTAAAAAAATTATTTCAAAAATGAAAGTATGCAAATAAGTTCGTCTTTATTGTATAAAAATAGCAGTAACATTTTTTGAATTTCCCTTTGTTAGTTTTCGAGATATTGCCGGTTTTAAAAATTACCGTAATCGATTTTTTTTCCAAAAACTGAGTACGCAGAATTTTTCATCCTATCCCAAATATCGTTAATACAAAAAATGACGAAAATCCTTGAAACCACTTTCGAGAAAATTAGTGATAAGTGATTTTCACAAAAAAAATTGTATGGCAGGTACCGTTATTTCAAAAGATAAAGCAAAAACTAAAAAAATGCCCAGAGATGTAACCTCAAGGACCTTATATACGAACTTTGAAACAAATCCGTCGAACCGTTTTGCCATACGGTGCCCGGAAAGATAGACAGACAGACAGACAGACCGACGGACGGCATTGGCGGACCTACTTTTTTGGACTGCTCTATAGTCGTAACATCATCCCTCATACTCAGTTTGAGTTCGAAATTGCCGCACGATCTCTTTCTTTCTCTTTAGTATACTAATGTATACGAGAAAGTTAAAAATACATACATACATACGTCGTTGGACACATTCAAGCATCTTTAGTTTTGAAGAACGGGAAAACCATATAAAATGGTATAGGTACATTATTCTTAGGCCTTAGGGTTGTATATTGTACTCAGTCTTCTAAAAGTATATCCACATTTGCGTACAAAATCAAAAGTTATGACGATCTATCCATATACTTCCGACTATATTACTCACTGCTGTGACGAAGAATCGCTTCGGCTCAGCATTATGAAAAAGAACGTAAGCAAAAGAAGCTATGAAGAGGCAGACATGCTCGGAGTGGGGCCATTAGGTTTACGTGGATAGCAAAATAAGGCATAGAATTAGGCGAAACCTAGGGGTCGCGTGTTGAAACGATATGGATAGAAGGCATTGGACAGCGTTCTTAAAAAACAAAATGTTCTACTTTGGAAATGAAAAACGTAAGTGAAACGGATTTAGTTTCATCCTAGCGACAGAGTTCTTAAGCAACGTGTTGACAATCACATGGGTGACAATTCTTGCCTTTTAATCAGTACCTTATTAACCCAGGTGAATATTATTCCCAAACCGTCAATCAAATTGACCATGTTGCGATCGACGCAAGGCACTGCCCCAGGATCCTAGATGTCCGAACTTTCCGAGCGGCCAACATAGACTCGGATCACTACCTTGTTGTAGCCAAGGTACGTATGCGGATATCCCAGACACCACAACAACGAGGAAATACTGTGAGGAGATTCAACGTTGAACGGCTACAAGCTCAACAAACCGCCAGAACTTTTGCCGATCGCGTATCCCTCAACCTCTCGAGAAGTCCTGTGCTGCCAGCATCAAGTGCTGAAGACCAGTGGCATCGATGCCAAGAAGCCATCAGAAGCGCCGCAACTGATGTGCTTGGTTTCACCAAACCACCCCCACGAAACCCCTGGTTCGATGAAGAGTGCCGGCAAGCGCATGCAGCAAAACACGTGCCTACGAAGCGGCGCTGCACAGAAGGACGAGAGCGGCCCGTGAGCTTTACGAGCAAAAGAGGAGGGAAGAACACCGGCTTCTCCGGAAGAAAAAGAAAGAGCATGAGAAGCGCGCGATCGAGGAAATAGAGGGGTGGTACTCCAGGAACAATGTTCGGAAGTTTTACCAAAAGGTAAAAAGAACGTGTCAACGCAACTATACCCGAGCAGATACCTGTAGAGACGAACAAGGAAACCTAGTAGTGGAAACACAGTCGGTGCTGAGGATATGGAAAAACCATTTCTGCAGACTGTTAAACGGCGATGACGACACAAATTCCGCTGTCAGGCAGAATGAACCATTCAACACGGGTGATGAAAGCCAAGACTCCCGCCCACCTGATCAAAATGAAGTGAGGATAGCAATATCCAAACTGAAATCCAACAAGGCTGCCGGACCGGACGGCTTAACTGCCGAACTTTTCAAGGCAGCGGGAGATGATTTGGTAGAGCATTGTTTGCCCGATCCACAAGAAAGGAGACCCTCTTAACTGCGCCAACTATAGAGGTATAAGTCTCCTCAACATCGCATATAAGATCCTGTCTGCCGTGCTGTGTGAACGCCTGAAACCATTCGTCAACGAACTGATTGGACCCTATCAGTGCGGTTTTAGACCCAGTAAGTCCACAACTGACCAGATTTTCACAATTCGGCAGATCCTGAAAAAAAAACCCAAGAAGTCCAGATCGATACTCACCATCTTTTTATCGATTTTAAGGCCGCATATGACAGCATTTATAGCGACGAGCTATACAGAGCCATGTCTAGTTTTGGCATACCTGCCAAACTCGTCAGATTGTGCAGGATGACGATGGAGAACTCTCGCTGCTCCATTAAGGTCGGAAACAATCTTACCGAGACCTTTGATGTCAAAAAAGAATTTAGACAAGGCGATGCGCTGTCATGTAACTTCTTTAACATCATACTTGAGAGAATTGTGCGAAACTCGCAGGCCAACACCAGGGGCACAATTTTCCAAAAGTCTGTGCAAGTACTTGCTTACGCCGACGACATCGACATCATTGGCAGTACACAGCGAGCTGTCACTGGTGCGTTTGCAAGTATCAGTACAGAGGCGGCAAAAATGGGTTTAGAAGTGAATGAGGGCAAAACGAAATATATGCAGTCAACAAGAAGGGACGCACAACATCGACGAATCGGACAGAACGTCACGATAGACAGCTATAACTTTGAGATAGTTCTGGACTTTATCTACCTCGGTCACAATGATATATCGTCAGAAATCAAGCGAAGAATTACACTTGCCAACCGCTGTTACTTTGCCCTAAGGAGGCAATTGATTAGTAAGGCCTTGTTGAGAAACACCAAGGAGACTCTATATAAGACCCTCATCATCCCAGTCCTGCTGTATGGCGCAGAAGCATGGACGTTATCAAAGGCGGATGAAGATCTCCTTGATCGTTTCGAACGCAAAATTCTTCGAGTGATTTTCGGTCCCGTTTGCGTTGAGGCTCCCAATAAAAACCAATTTGGATAAAAACAAAAAAAAAAAAAACATAAGGAAAGGCTACAGTCCGCTGGGGGCGAACAGTATGATACCCTATCCAAATCCCTATATGCCCCAAAGCAAAAAGCATTAAGAAGATGATGGATAGCATTTTATTTCATTCTATTAATTAAAAAAAACAAATTTTTTTTTTGAAAAAACGCCCCCAAAAAGTGGGCATGGCCAAAAACTTTGTATGGGCGATATGTTGGAAAAAATATTGGGTACATATCTTGTAAACATTTTTTTTCGCTTTCTATGAAAATTTTCGAAGAAAACAGCATTTAAGTAAAAAACGCCCACAAAAAGTAGGCGTGACAAACTTATAAAGGAGGGCAGTGCCTACATATCTTGTGAAGGTTGTAACACTCTATCTATGACCCACTCCAACATATTCTAGCTATTCATTTGAATTGTGGAGCAGTTCTCAAGTGCGAAAAGTTTAAATATTAACGGATGACCACATTAATCAACGTGTATGCTTGGGTAAATGAAGTTGCAGAAAAACTCTGATATTTTCTATGACAGAAAAAGTATGAAAAGCGTGTACTAAGTGTACTAAGGGGTTCTCAAAGTGACTATTTTGGGGCTAAAATAGAAATCTTTTTTAACAACCCAAAAAGTTTTATTGGATAACCATCGTAAGTAAAGATTGGACTGTGTCAATTTATAGGAAAAAAGTTGTTATAAAAGACAAAGACCATTTAATTAATTTGCCAGTCGACGTAGTTAAGTCAAATAAAAATTCGTATTTAAAGTACACGAATTCTTAGGGAACAGGTTTTTATTTACTCAAATATATGGCCAAACAAAATATATGGCCAAAGAATCACCTGCATGTTTTCGGTTGCAATGATTTTGTACCCTTAGGTCCTGGCAGCCTTAAAAAAGTGAATTTAAAATGAATGTCCTTTGTGATTTAAGGGTCTTTTTTTAAAAATCAGCTAAAGAATCACAATTTGAATTACACTGATAAACATATATACGGATAATAAATTGAATACGTGTTTATCCGAGTATGCTATCCGTGGAATATAAATATATATGTGGTAATATATGTATATATCGCATCCCTTAACAATACATATCCGTGTTCTCGATTTTCCGGATATCATGCAGCGGTGGTAGGTGTAGGTATGGCCTTAATGTTTAATTATTTGAGATATGATTTGAGGACATATTCTATGAACATAATCGTTCTACAGTAATTCCTACATATTCCCAACTTTTAACCCAGTTACCGAAGTTTTAAGAAAATCCCTACTTTGGTGCACAATAATTCGGATAAATGCAATAACTCCGTTCGAAGTAGAAACTTAATTTTTAGAAGAAAAAATGTTCCTTGTTACTCTGTTTATATTATTCTCTGTTTATCTTATTCTAGCACAACTCATATTTAAAAGAGTTGAACATTAGGTCGGTGGTGATTTAAAAGATGACTTACCAATTATCCATTCAGCTGTTAAATTTCCAAAAAAAAAATCTGATTAACTTCAGTAAAAAATAAGGAGCTTCTTATATTGCGATGGATAAGTGCTTTGGACCACTAAAATAGAGGTCGCTAGTTCAAAACCCGACCTGTTTCTATTCGCTGCCCCACCTCTTGCGAACATCTGACAAATATCTAAGAATAAGAACTGTCATGAGAAGCTGCTCAAAAATGAATCGTTCAGAATCGGCAATAAACTGTAGCTCCCTTCCATCGCACATACGGTGGTAGGAGGAGCTAGGCTTTGGCTCCTGTATGGTCCGTTTTCGCCTAATATTTTATTTATTTTTTTATATCGCTATAGAGAAGAGCAAAAGTAAAATCTCATTTCCATTCAATTATTGTTTGAAGTGGTGTCACACATAGTATTGTTTAATTTCCTCTTGAAAAAAAAACTTCTTCTTCTAAACTTTCTGTCATCTGCCAAAATAAAAGACCAACAAAAAAAGGGCCAACATTTAAGGTCAGAGGCCCTCTACCCACCTTCACTGTTGACTTCTATTAGCTTTGACACTGTCAACCACAACAAATGAGGCATAAACATTCCCAGACAAATAAAGTAATCTTTCAATTTCATTTACTTGATTGCAATTGATTTTCCGTTCATTGGATTTTCTCTCCTCTCTCGGATAACAATACGTACCTACCTAGTCCTGACAATGATGATGATGGTAATGGCGTAGCTGTGAGAATACATTTCGCAAATTACATTGAACCTTTTGTTTATTTTCGAGATGTCACTGTTTCGAAATTGCTATATGACTGAACCTACCTTATATCAATGTAGGTACATAAATTGAAGTAAGAAATTCTGTTGGTGTTAAGTTGTGTGAAAAATGCTTACTATACCTACAGTTTGACAATGGGAGTCAATGATGCAAAGACGAATTGTAAATTACTTCGATAAATGGTAGCACGATTTGATGGACTAGTGAAATGGGCCACCTAAGAGGTAATCACTGAACGGTGTCAGGGAAATTGCATTATCTAGAACTAATCGACTAATTGGATTGTTACATAATGAGCACATTTAGCTAAGATAATAGGATATTAATTTGTAGCAATTTAAATACATAATTGTTGTCCAAGGCAGTTTGAGTGATAAATATTGGTATTATGTAGTTAATGGACAAGTTACACTTGGAGGATGATGATATAGCGCGGCATGTTAAACAGATTACTCAATTAAGCATAAAGTGCGTAAGTGGAAAACGATGGAGGCCAAACAGTTTAATAGGGGCTGGTCTGGCTTTTTTTTACGATATTATCTGACGAAAATATGGCTTGGACTACGGGGTCAATAAGGGCCATCCCACTCTACAGTATTTCTACTTACTACGCTCACTGGATGGACATCAAAAGAATTGAGTTAAAATTTTCAGACAACCCGACATTGTGTTTGTGAAGTTTGGTCAAAATCGATAAAACATTTTATAATTCTAATAAAAGGATACTCTCCTAAAAACTAAAAAAAAATTTACATAATTTTGATTAGTGTGTCAAATTCTGAATACCCACAAGTTTAAAATTAACGTCAAAATGCGGAGTTTTAAATCGATTTGGGCTGTGCATTGCTGAGTCAGGTGGTTCTTCCGTCAGGACAAAGTCGCCAAATATTTTATACTGAAGCTGTAGAGTAATGAATCAAAGCCAATATTCCCTGGAACAAAATTCCACTCGTAGATCGTTGGGCAATAATTATCTCCCTGATTGTAATTTTAATTTCTGTAATGATGCATTATTTCTTCGTGCAGCCTAAAAAGTCTTAAATTTCAGGTTGGTGCCAGTACGTATTCCACATCGTGATAAATGCCATAATGGTGACTAATATGTGCTGTACAGTATTAATAATTTTCTTAAATCCCTTATTATATGCAAAGTCATCTTTTTTAACTTTTAACTAACTCGTAGACATTAGTATACTAAAGAGAAAGTTATTGCGATCGTGCGGAAATTTCGAACTCAAACTGAGTATGAGGGATGATGTTACGACTATAGAGCAGTCCAAAAAAGTGGGTCCGCCAATGCCGTCCGTCGGTCTGTCTGTCTGTCTGTTTCTCCCGGCACCGTATGGCGAAATGGTTCGACGGATTTGCTTCAAAGTTCGTATATAAGGTTCTTGAGGTTACATCTCTGGGCATCTTTTTAGTTTTTGCTTTATCATTAGAAATAACGGTACCTGCCATACAATTTTTTTTGTGAAAATCACTTAATTTTTTTCGATAATTTTAATTTATAAAACCGGCAATATCTTGAAAACTAATAAGGGGCACTTAAAAAAATGTACAGTTTTTTATACTATAAACCCGAACAAATCTGCATACTTCGATTTTTGAAATCATTTTTTTCAATTTTTTTTCTCATAATTTAAATTAAATTCGTTTTCTCAAAAACGGCTCCAACGATTTTGATAATTTTTTGTATTTCGAACAATTATGTTAAAAGTGTCTAATGTGCGGTGCCGTTTTGAGAAAATCTTATTTTTCAAAACCTAAAAAGTGATTTAAATAAATTTGTCACTAATCATTTTTGATTCATTTTGCGATTCAAAAACGCATCTCATGTACCGAGAAAGTTTCGTATGACGCAGTCGTGGACTTTATTTTCTAATCTTTCAATAACCTTGGAAGTCTTACCAAGGTTAACACACTGAAACTTGAATAACAATATTAAATTAAAAAAATATGAAAACTCTAAACCTAAGCTACACCTATGTAAGCTATGAATTAAATTACTCCTAAGAGATTTATCTAACTTTTCTGATTGAAGTCAAGATTTTCGTAAGAAATCTGATTCTACTTAAAGCTTTATTGAAGCTCTAAAGATGCTTTGGTAAAACGAGCTGCAATGGTTCATTAATTAATGATGGGTGATTTTTTATTAGTAGTTTTTTAAAAATCAAATAAAACACTCAAATTTGCATCAAATATTCAAAATTTTAATTGCATTCGATAAATAGGCCTTTGCCATTTACGTTTTAAAGACTAAGTCAAAAAGTCTCCTATAATGGGTCGATATCGTTCGCTGTTGACGGTAACGTTTCTTCCATGGTCGTCTTGGAAGAAAAATGGACCGATGATGCCACCAGTCCATAAACCACACCAAACTATCGTTTTTTCGGGATGCATCGGTATTTCTTGTATGGCATGTGGCTGTTCATCACACCAGATGCGACAGTTTTGCTTATTTATGTATCCGTTGAGCCAGAAATGAGCATCATCGCTGAACACAATTTTTCGATAAAACAGCGGGTTTTCACATTTTTCACCGAGCACGAATTTTGATAATAAATTTCAATAATTTGCAATCGTTGCTCATTTGTAAGTCTTTCCATGATTAAATGGCAGAGTATACTGAAAACTTTTCACTCTGACAAATGACGTTTGGACGCCATTACTAACTAGTGATCCCAACCTGAAAAACTTAACTCTTCAAAAATCACCATTTACATAGAACGTATTTCAGGAAATAAAACCTTAGGAAGCACTATTTACTACCATTTAGCCTTGCTTGAGAATTTTATTAATTCAACGTGTGTAACAAGTGCTTAAAATTAATCAAATAATTTCGTGCATATAGCAGAAGTCTTAACAAAGTTTAGAGTATGGTTAAGCTTCTAACTTAAACTGATGACAATGTTATTGAAAACCACCCATCCCAACCGATTTAGTTAGTGCTGAAGTGTACCCTCTTCTACGATTTAATTAATTAATTCCTCTAACACACTTTGTTGCTGAAGGATCTGCTTTCAACAAATCCATACCATCTTTGAAACTAAATATTATTTGACATGTGATACACACAGCCACGGTACTCGATACTTACTCCCATGGGAAGCGGAAGTACTATTTCCTTGGCACACTTTAAATTTATGATAAGGACGATTCCGCACACAACCACATCACGTAGAACTACAGTTTACATTTCAACTCTCTGTCATAAACATATGTTAGCCAGAGGAATCCTTTTTCACTACACCAAGCTCAAGGACATTCATGCTCTTGGTCACAGCTTCACACTCAATGTGGTAATATTTTCATTTGTTTTATGTTGGCTTGCGCTAGGTTTGCACTGAATTATGGCTTACTAAGTACATTCTAAGAGAATACAGATGCACACCCTTTACAGGAGATTTTATGAGGGTTTTGTTGGTTGGCATGAAGTGCATAATGGTGTAGATTTTCATTCCGAAACAATCGCAATCTAATCTGTTAACTTAATGACTTTGAACACACAAAATGCCAGCAACCCGTTGCGCTGTCGAGTACCTACTACATATTTCTCTGTCACACTATTATTGTCCACGTGAGTAGCTTGTGAATTTATTTCATCGTCGGTTTTATTGACCGAAGTGTACTTCTTGTTTGTCTTATAAAGAACGACTGACCGACCGGCAAAATCTTTTAATCTCGTCTGCAAAAAGACATTTTACGAGATTTTCTTTTTTAAATGCTTCGTGTTCTTTGAATATTCAAGGATTAGTTCAAGGACTTTTCGATTCTTTGATTTACATGATTTTGTTAGGTATTTTTTTGTCGTTGCTTTTACTTTTATGATTGAGTTGAATAGTTGTGGATTTATGGAGCAGAATAATAGTGGAGATAGTCAAAGGAGCGCTATTTTTGGATTCTTGTCCTATTGTTTGGAGGACTTTGTAACTTGTAATCTTTGTGCATAAAGCGAAAGATCTGTTTTTACGAGGTCACTCACTGTATTCGGTCATTTTGCTACACATAAGAATTTGCACTAAGAAATGTGCTGAGTAATGTTCTTCAGAATCTATTGCTCGATATATTGCTTTCGGCTAAAAGATGTGAAGATATTGATTTAAAAAAAGGTAAATTGGTCTCCTTTTGGGATATGAAATGGGTTCATTGACTCCATTTACTCAATTCTTTTGAAGGGTTTGAAGTGTCTAAAATGTTGTGATGCTTGTATGTACTCTTGTCAAAATGGTAGCATTTAAGAACATATTTCGATGGAAATTGATTCAACCGCAAATTTTTTTTTTTTTAGCAAATGAAATTTTTTCATTTTTGAACTTATTCTGAATCAATGCCGGTGCGAATTTTTCTGCTGTCAACATTGATGGTATTTTGATTGCATTTTTCCGGATAGCTATTGCAGTAATCTAATTTACTTTGCGTCTAGGCGCCAAAATTTGCATTTTCTTTCCAAGTTTTCTTAAATTCGACTAAAAAGTTATTTTTTGAACTCGGAAATTTTTTAAAATATCCTAATGAAAAATTTTACCTGGGTTAGATGTTCTAATCCAAGCAAACTGAAATGAATCGAGCTGTGTTGCCGCTTGTTGCCTAAGTTAAGCGTATTACATCGCTACATACAAAATAAATGTCACGACTGCGTCATACGAAACTTTCTCGGTACATGCGATGCGTTTTTGAATAACAAAGTGAATCGAAAATGAATAGTGACAAATTTATTTAAATTACTTTTTAGGTTTTGAAAAATTAGATTTTCTCAAAAACTGCACGTACGATTTTGATGTAATTTCGCACAGTAGACATTTTTGACATAATTATTAGAAATAAAATAAAAAAAATCGAAAATCGTTAGAGCCGTTTTTGCGAAAAAGAATTTGATTTAAATTTAAAAAATTTAAAAAAAAAAAATAAACTCAAAATCGAAGTATGCAAATTTGTTCGAATCAACTTTTTATACCCTATCCTAAGGGTATATTAATTTTGACACATAGTTTGTAACACCCCTTAATATTCGTCGTAGACCCATAAAAGTATATATATTTATGATCAGGACCAAATCCTAAGGCTATTTAGCAATGTCCGTCCGTCCGTCCGTCCGTCCGTCCGTCCGTCCGTATCAACTTTTGAGGCCTTTAAAGTTATGCTAGGAAGCTGAAATTTGGAGCATATACTCCCTAGGGTCCCGAAATGGTAAAGTGTTAAAAGTTGTTAAATCCGCCCACTGTCACGCCCACAATTTAGAAAAAACCGTTTTAAGGCTTAAGTTATAGAGATAAAGTTTTAAAACCTTCACAAGATATGTAGGTACTGCCTACCTTTATAATTTTGTCATATAAAGTTTTTTGCCACGCCTACTTTTTGTGGGCGTTTTTCACTAAAATGCTGTTTTCTTTGAAAATTTTAATAGAAATCGAAAAAAAATGTTTAACAATATATTTAGCCAATATTTTTTCCAATATATCGCCCATACAAAGTTTTTTTCCACGCCCACTTTTTGGGGGCGTTTTTTCAAAAAAATATATTTTTTTCTATAAATTTTATAGAATGAAATAAAATGCTATCTATCATCTTCCTTATGAATTTTTTCTTTGGGGTACATAGGGATAAGGATAGGGTATCATACTGTTCGCACCAAGCGGACTGTAGCCTTTCCTTATGTTTTGGAGTTCGCTTTGTTAGTTTCCACATATTGGCGGTCTTATAAATTACCGTTAATCAAATTTTTTCCCAAAAACTGAGTATGCAGTATTTTTGGCCCCTTAGTACAAAAATAGAGACCAAAATCCTTGGAACCATTTTCTAGAAAAATAGTGATAAGTGAATTTCACAAAAAAATTTGTATGGTAGGTACCGTTACTTTAAACGATAAAGCAAAAAATAAAAAGATACCCGAGATGTAACCGCAAAAACCTTATATACGAAGTTTGAAGGAAATCCGTAGAACCGTTTCGCCGTACGGCGCACGGACAGACAGACAGATAGACAGACCGACGGACGGCATTGGCGGATCCACTTGTTTGGACTTCTCTATAGTCGTAATATCATCCTTTATACTCAGTTTGAGTTCGAAATTTCCGCACGATCGCAATAACTTTCTCTTTAGTGTACTAATGTATACGAGAAAGGTATTATTATTATTATTATTATTTTATTAGCATAAAAAATAAATTTTAAACTAATACAAAAGTAGCAAGGAGCACTAGCTTCAGAGGCTTTCAGCTCTAATAGGTACAAAAAGTTTAAACAAATAATTTATAGAGCAAGTTAGAAAAAGAAAAGTTTTATATAATAAAAATTCTCTCTACGGAGGAAATTAAAGACTTTTGTTATATTATCATGGTTGATTGTATTTAGTAAAATGTAGACTGTTTGATTTTCCGACAAGAGGGAATTAAATGACCTGGAGATACGGCAAGGAATATGTCCGATGATATGTTCTATGTCAATAGTGTTTTGGCAGACTGTGCATTTCGGTGGGTTTTCTCTTTTTAAGATGTGTTGATGCGTTAGAATAGTGTGGCCCAAGCGAAGACGGATGAAGTTGGAGTTCATTGCTCTAGAGGTTGATGTCGGATAGATCGGAGTGGACCGGTTAATGTTGACTTTTGAGTAGTGGTTTTGGTAATTTTGCCAACTAAAATTTCGGAGCATATTAATCTTTTGGGTGATCTGTTTTTGTAGATCATGTTTTGAAAATGTATTAAAGGTGAGAAGAGGGGCATTATTGCAAGATTTTGCGGCCTTATCTGCAAGTTCATTCCCTTGTATCCCCATGTGGCTTGGGATCCACATCAGCTTTATTTTATTGGGATATTTTGTCAGGATATCTCTAATGTGGTTTACTAGTCCGGTGTTGTGGTTTGGGTTTAAGGTTGCCTTGAGCGTTGCTAGGCTGTCCGTGCATATAATGGATTTACCACGGAGTTTTGCCATGGTTTTGACTGTTTCGAGTAAAGCAAATGCCTCTGCAGTGAAAATTGATGCGCTTTGAGGTAAAAGTCCGGCTTTTAATAGAGATCCATTTTCTAATGTGACTGCAAAGGATGTATTGTGTGTTGATTTCGAACCGTCTGTGAAGATAGGTTTCCATCCTCTTGACTTAAGTAAACTGATTGTTTCAAGAAAATGTGCCTTGTAAATACTTCTGTCTGTGTTGGCTTTGTTATATTCCGACAGGGACAGTAGAACCGATGACTGTTTTATGCACCATGGTGGATAAGATGGAAAGTGGTGTTTTATGCGTTGGATTGGAAGGTGAAGTTCTTTTGCCGTACATATTGTCCGAGCTATGGCTGATGGAAGACGCTTGGTTGTTTTTGATCTGATGGCATAAGATATATCCTTGTCAATGATGGAGTTGTATGAAAAGGAGAGTTTAGGGAGGAGTTTGATGAAACACTCTGCTTGACGTTCTTCTAAAGTAGGAAGTCTTGCTTCTGCCATTATATTAATAATTCTGGTAGTCCGATACGCGTTGATACTTCTCCTGGCTGCTTGATGATAATTCGGTTTTAAGACGTTTAGCGTTGTCTTGGGACATTTACCATAAATGAATAGTCCATAGTCAATTTTACTTAAAACTAAAGCTCTAGTTATATTACAAAGAGTATTTATATGAACGTTTAATCTTTTACTAGCTAAATAGTTGATAATGTTGACTCTGTCAGCTAGGCTCTTTTTAAGGTCTATACAATGTGGTTTCCAGTTATATCTATTATTAAATGTCACACCTAAAATTTTTAAGTTGTTGACATTTTGCAAACAAATATTATTTGAACTTAAGATTAGTTGTGGACATGCTAATTTGCGACAAACATGCAGTGTCTTACATTTATCTAATGAAATCTTAGCACCTGACCTCGAGGCCCATTTTAAGATATCTGTTAGTAGTTCCGATAGGATAATTTTAGTTCTTTCTAGATCATTTAGCTTACACATAATGAAAAAGTCATCTGCGTAGCTGCAATGGTCCAGAAGTTTGTATTTTGAGATAATAGTACTTATATCGTCAAAAGCAATAATGAACAGAACCACCGACAGAGGGGATCCTTGAGGAATACCATTTTGCAGTGGAAGTGTTGCGGAGAAATGATTGTTTACGTTAACCGAAATACTTCTGTTCGATAGAAAAGCTTTTATATAACCGAATATTTTAGGGCCAATACCCCATCTTTTTAATTTATTCAAAATTAGGTGAATACCTATTTTGTCGAAGGCTTTTTCGAAATCTAGTGATAATACAGTAACGTGGTTTCGAGACGATAGGGCATTTGAAATGTAAAAATCTAAGTGAAGTAAGGCATCGGCACAACCCCGATTAGGCTTAAAGGCCACTTGCTGTTCACTAATAAGTTTATTGGAATCGACAAACCAGAGAAGCCGTTTTGCGACTATTTTTTCTAAGACTTTAGACAAACATGAAATTAGCGAAATCGGACGGTAGCCACAAATTGTATTGGTTGGCTTGTTAGGCTTGGGCAAAGGGATTATAGTAGCTGATTTCCAACTATGTGGAATTATGCCCTTATCGAGAATCATGTTGTATAACCGACAAAGCCTTAATTTTGTTGAGGGTGGTAAATTTTTTAGCATAGGGTAGGATATGCGGTCCCTGCTTGGCGTTTTTCCTTTTAATTTGGTGAGACAGCTGTTTAGTTCAAGATTAGTAATCGCGACTTCAATGAGCCTTGCAGATGAAATTGAAGAATTGGAGGGGAAAGTATCACGGAGACAACGGTTTTTCCTTGTTTTGAAGCTGGTAGAAAAGTGTTCGTCTTTTGACTGATTTGACCAAGTATGAGCAAAAAAATTGCTAATCTCTATAGGGCACAAAGAAGGGCCAGATTGTGTTTCGATGCATTTAATGAAGCGTGGGACAGAGTTCCCGGTAAGGGAGCGGATTTTATGCCAAATTTTGGCGGGAGCGGAGTTTGGATTTATTGAGGAAGTGAAATCTTGTAAGCTTTTGGCTTTACTTATTTTCATTTCCCTACGAAATAAGGCGTTTGATTTTTTATAAGCTATTAGGTTGATATTGGTGGGGTGTTTCTTAAAAAGTCTCCAAGATTTAACTTTTTCGGATTGCAATTTTTTTAATGTGGGATTCCACCAAGGGACATATTGTTTGGTGCGGGATGGAGTGGTTTGGGGAATAGAAATGTTAGAGGCGGAACGTATGGCTTTAAGAAACACAGCAGCCTCTTTGTTTATATTGGGGGATGGTGAATGCTCCGAAAGAAAGTCAATAATATAACTTTGAAACTTGTCCCAATTAGCCGCATCAGTTTTAAATTTGGGGTTGGGTTGTCCGTTTGATTTAGCAGGACATATTGCGATGGCTGTACAAATTGGGAAGTGATCGCTGTTGTGGAGGTCATCCAGAATTCTCCAAGAAGTACGTGGAGTAAGTTCTGGAGAACAGCAGGTGATGTCAATGTGTGTAAAGGTTTTGTGTGTGGAAAAATGCGTAGCGGATCCGTCGTTTAACACCATGAGGTTAGAGTTGAGCAGAAAATCCTCTAAAATAGCTCCCCTGGGATTTGTACATGGGGAGCCCCAAAGAACGCTCCAGGAGTTAATGTCACCAACAAGTAAAACGGGGGTATGGATTTGATTTAGAATATTTTCTAGGTCGTATTGTGAAAAATGTTGATCAGGTAGGATGTAAATAGAAACCACTGTGAATTTGAGAGATAAATTAATTTGAACTGCAATAGTTAAAATATTGGAATTAATATTAAGTACATCGTGAGGGATACAATGTTTTACTAAGAGGCCAATACCTTGCTTAGCCGTTGTATTGTATGGAAAATTATGAAAATAACCTTTATATGCATGGGGCGCAAGGGGATTAGAACCAAACGCACAATGCGTCTCTTGAAGAGATATAACACAAGGCGAAAGTTCTTTTATTAAGATATTAAGCTCATCATAGTTGTTAATATTACCTTTTATATTCCACTGGAGAGCTTTGAATGTGTTGTGGGATAAAGTGGGGTTAGTTACGTTGTTTTGTGAATTGTTCCTGTGACTCCGCTGCCCGGAGGCTGAATCATTCAGGCTCCCTAAAGAGCGCAAATGATTGAACCTTCGAACAGCAGAGTCAGTGGCTTCGGAATGTGTACTGTGACGATTATATGTCGTCATCATCTGATATTGGTGTAAGAGAGACTATTTGAGTTTTCGAAGAGACGGTTTGGTTAAGGTTTTTTTGTGGTAGAGATAGAGAGTCTGTTTGTGTTTTGTTTATAAGAGATGTGAGGGGTGAAAATGGGAGCAGGTTTGGTTCTGTGAGATCAGTGGAGAGATTGGATTGAGAGTTGATAGAGCGATGAATTGATTTTGATGTGTGTGAGTTTTGATTGTTGGTGATTTGTTTTTGTGAGGCGATTACTATATTGGGTTCGTGAGGGATTTTTTTAGTGGAATCAGATATAGTTGATGGTACGTTAGGAGTTTTGAGGGGGGTTATTGATATGTTTGTTTGTTTTTGGGGGATTGGGGGGTTTATGGGTAGCGCTAAGGTATTACTTTGTGTGAGAGTTCTGTTTTTAATAATTTCAGCCATGGAGGGTTTCGCTCCGGGATATTTAGTTGGAGCAGGTAGCTGATGCAGCATCGGATCATCATTGTAAATTTTCCAAGCTTCCCTGATTGTGCAGCGACGATTGACTTTGATTTTGTTGACAGATTTATGCCGCAGAAAAGTTGGGCATGCTGGGTCATACGATGTGTGAGTATCGTCTTGGCAGTTGATGCAATGAATCCGTGAGCATTCTTCGTGTGGAGGGGGCAAGCAACAATTTTTGCAAGTTGGCGAACTAGTGCAACGATTTTTGGTGTGGCCCAATTTTTGGCAAGCGACGCATCTCATCGGATTTGGGATGTATTCGTCTACCTTGCAATTTACCCAACCTATTTTTATATCACTGGGACGTCTAATGAGATCAAAGGTAACAATTGCGGCACCCGTTGGGAGTAGATCAGTGTTTACTTTTTTATATATTTTTTTTATGTCGATTATTTTGTATTTTTTTAATTCATTCAGCTCGTCTTCAGATATATCAATAATGTGTTTGGAGAAGATTCTACCCTGAATTGAACTTAGTCCAACGTGTGAAACTATTTTTACTGGAATAGAGTCGACTAATTTGGCTTTGATGAACTTTTCAGCAGTAAAAAGATTAGAGACTTTAACAAGAAGATCGCCAGATCGCATTGCTTTAACCTCTAAAATGTCTTTGGAAATATATTCCAATCCGCGATTTATTTGAAAAGGATTGTAGGCAGATAGAGGTTTAAGGTTTTCTCCTACTTTTTCTAATCCTGAGACTACTACATACCTAGGAATATTGTCATCATTTGAAGAGATTGTTGGAAGTGATGGGAAGTTGTCGTCGGTGCATTTTCTTTTTGATTTGGTGTTCCGATTTAGGGGAGCGTCCGAAGGAAGATCCCTAAATCGGTTGTGATTAGGGGGGTCCGAGCCCCCTTTCATTGTATTATTTATAGATGAAGCGGGTGGGAGAAAATTAAATAAATCAGAAAAGAGAAGAAAAAAAAAGAAATTAAATTGGTGGAAATGTGGACCGCGTGGTCGCGAAAAAAATTGACACTTGGATTGTATGCAAACGAAAGAGAGAAAGAATTTGTATGTAAGCCAAACTACGCTCTTAACACACGTCTTTACACGGCGATTGCCTGACAGAGACTGTACGAGAAAGGTACAAATTGCTTTCTTTCTCTTTTTAGCCGAGTAACCGAGGATTTAAGGAAAAATTCAAACCCGTGCTTGCGTCATATACAGCGGCCGAGTAACGTATGGATTCTGAAATCATTGGGCCTCCGCACACTATACTAATTCTCCCGGCATAAAACCGGTTTAATACCATACTCTGAGCGCACTCGGGATGATTTCTCCCGACAGAACAAATTTTATACGTGAACCCCATTTCATTTCTGTCCAAAATGCACAGTCGTGACATTACTTCACTTCCCATGTAATTCTCAGCTGACGAAATGCTAAGTAGGGTTTATATATATGTTAGTTTTTATATTATGTTAAGAATGGCTTTGGAAAAATGTATACGTCATTCGACTCGCATTTAAGAGTAATTTTTCAAACATTTTCTAAATCTTAAATCGTGGAGGTTGTGTATGTATTTATTTTGTACCTGTTTCCCCGTTTCTCAGTCCCCTTGCTAACAAAAGGGGTTTTATGCTGGCAGAACGAGGGGTGCGGGGTCCCATTAGACTATTTAAAACCTGAACAAAAAATTTATATTTGATTTTTTCCAAAAACTGGAATGACAAAATATTTTACAATTAGGCAGAAAACACTCTTTGACATAAATTGTCATACATTTCATTTATACTATAATAAACTTTTATATTTACATACGAAATCAAAAAAAGTCGTATGCCATAAATTTAATTTTTTTTTCAAAGTCTTTAGTTTTCGAGAAAAACAAATCAACAAATTTCTAAACAAAATGTTTCATTCCGGCCGCAATTTTGGTTTTAAAAATATCCAAAAATGAGCTTGTAATTTAGATATCGAGGTCGCGATTTTAATTTATTAAAATATAATAATATAATTCCTAAAAAAATGTTCATAAAAAATAGTTTTTTCTTCGTATTTTTTATTATTTTTTGTTAAATTTATTTTGAGAAACTTTTAACCATCACCATTTTTTTTCTTGCAATTCAAACCTTGATGTCGAAATGTTGTCATATGACCGCAAAAGGATTAATCCTTTCTTAAAATACCAATTTCTATACCTATTTCGCTTTAATTGAGCATTATCTTCTTTTTAAGCTCTATTTTCTCTTTCTGGCGACTTTTTTTGAGTACAAAATTCAATGAAATTGCTCATCGGTAACCGAATTGCAGTAAACAAATAAAATAATATTTTTAAGTATCTACCTACAACCATATTAAAGCGAATGAATACTCACATCCGTGCTTCACACTAGGTAACATGTTGACATGTACATGCCAATTTTATATACATACTCTACATCCGTACATATCTGTAAATATCATGAAGGAGGATACACACTCATAGATACCGCTGAAGGAATAAAAATATAAATAAACTGAGGGGGTCTGCAATTGTGGCATGAGTCTCAATCTCAATCCATTTTTACGACTCCGCTTATAAATGATGAAAATGAAATTTCACTGTATTTTCATTTCCGGAGAATCCGATTGACTCTGTCTGTTTCTTTCAAATATACTTCGACGACAAAAGTAAATAAAAAATATGTATATGAAATAAATGAAATAAAAAAAATAATAATAAAGTGATCACCAATACATGAAGAAGGTAACAGAAGCTGATAGTGAAGAAGTTAAAAAAATATTTTGCAATTTAAAAAAGTAATGTCCAATTGAACAACAATATTTCTTCGAAATAGAATTTATATGTTTTTACGTATAAAAAACAATTTCTGTTTCACTTGTTTGTGAATTCATGGAAAGGAAACAATTCATTCCTCAATATGTGCAAGGTTCAACAATTCTAATTTAATGTCAACAACAGAAGCAACCAAAATGTTAATATACCGCCACCTACTAGAATTCAACATTTTATAAATACCTTCCTTTTAATAATAGCTAAGTCAATTTTCTGTCCTCTATACGGCATTTCTGTCCGTCCCAAAATTTCCAATATAGGTCTTCGGCTTATAGCCTAAAAAGGTACACGAACATATTTTATTTTCTTAGCTCCAAGGCTGAGGCTACTTATATAGTATATAAAGATGATTCAGTACTCCACCCGTAAAATGTAGCGCGAGTAAAGGCGCCTGAAAAGCGGCACGACATTATTGATTTTCATACAGTAATAAAGGAAGTTTGACATTTTGTAAAACAGTATAATTCATTTTTATTGTCATTTGAAATTTTAAAAGTTCAGTAAAAAAAGAGAAATTGGATTAAATTTCTTTTTCGTAAATTACTGAATTTAGTTCCGCTAAAAAAGGAACTGTTGAAATACATACTAAAATGTAGTGCAGATTCCAGAAAAATTATGTTTGGTTTTTTGGGATATTCGGGATGGTTACACCACCTGTCAAACAAAACATGTAATGCCAGATAAGCAACGAAAAACATGGTTTTATATTCAATTTGCAATTCAGCCAAAATCATATAACTACAAGGTCTATAGGGACCCTTGGTATATTACGAACAAGTTCATAGGTCTCAACTGAGATGATATCGAAATAAACCTATGGACTTGAAATTTAGATAGATTTGTTACTTCAATCCGAGTATAATAAAGTGAGCTATTGTAATGAACTGGAATTAAGTTGAATATTTGGCACCACCAAAAGGTAATGCCTCAGAGGTGTATCACTTGTAAACACTTGTCTTTAGAGAAGTAAGAGATTAGTTGTCAAAGCAATAGAAACACGTTCTTAATAAATCCAAGTTTAAATTTAAAATCAAGAGACGTTTACACTATTAATATAATTTCTTTTAACACGGGCTAGGCCGGGCATTTAGCTAGCATATTTATAATTATCATAGCCAACGACTCCACCCACATTTAGCGGGTCCACTTTTAGTTAAGAAATTTCAGCCAAATCGTACTATAAATAGAAACATTTTTTATATCATTCCTACCGGAATGAACATTTCTACGTATTAAGGTTATCTTAATATTTTGTTATATCTTTTTTCCGTTTCCTATGGAAAATTTCAACTGCTTTAACTGCCGGCGTAAAATTACTATTATTTCGGTACTCTAGGGAGTATATGTTTCAAAGTTTAAAGCCTTAAAACTGTTGACGGATAGAATAGGGTATCTACTATAAATATAAAAATACGTGGAAGTTCAGCCATCGACTGACTGGTAGTAAATATAACTTCTAGTCGCTTATTCAAATCACTTCTATTGGCCAATGTTCCAATCCGGAATTTAATTATATTTGGCTAAAATTCCATTAATTCACTACTGTTTTATTTACAGAAGCCCTAACCAGGACAGGCATTCAACTAATAATGAGTTTGATGCACTGTCTGATTCCATCACCAGAATTGTAACCCATTATCCTTGTACTGAAATCGTCATTGCGGGCGATTTCAATATACACAATTCAAGTTGGCTTCGACATTCTGGACAGACAACACCCGAAGGAAGGTATGTTGAGATCTTTGCTGAGGTTAATAATTTAACCCAGATTGTAAATGAGCCGACACGGATACCGGACATTAGCGGTCAAAACGCCAACACTCTGGACTTGTTTCTTACCTCTCACCCTGATAAATACACTTTAAATGTATTATCGCCTCTAGGTTCGTCAGACCATTGTATCATATCGGCGAATTTCTCGTACTCCAGCCACACAGTTAAAAAACAAGCTCCTAAAAGAACCGTATGGCAATACGAGAAAGCCAATTGGGAAGCTTTAAACGGTTTCTTTAGGAGTTTTAACTGGTCGTTGTGCTTCCTCAACAACGACGTGGATGCCGCTGCCGATATGATTACAAATTTAATTCACCTGGGTATGAAACGCTTTATCCCTAACAGGATAAAGTGTATCAGACCTAAGGAAAACGCGTGGTGTGACTTGAGCTGTAAAGAAGCTATCAGGGCTAAAGAGGCAACTTTTCGGTCATTTAAGGCCAACCCAACTGAGGAAAACCGAAAAAAGTTCAAACGAGCCAGAAATGACTGCAATGCCCATATTAATCGTGTCAAATTCTCCTACGACCAAAAGTTGAGGCAAAAAATACTACAAAGTCCCTCCGGTAGTAAAAACTTTTGGTCGTTTGTTAAGAATATTAAAAATTCGGCCTCGTCATCTATCCCGACACTCATTTACAATGGCACTCCAGCTGTCAGCTCTTCGGATAAAGCCAATCTGCTCGCTGCTCATTTAGCAGCTAGCTCAACGCTCCCAGATTGTGCTTTATCTCCCCCAGTACTCGAGCGCATAGAACACTCCATGGGACAAATCCACTTTCGCACCCGTACTGTGGCAAGAGTACTTCAAGATCTCAACATTCACAAATCCGCTGGCCCAGATGGTATTTCCCCTATCGTTCTGAAGAGGTGTTCTTTCACGCTGGCAAAACCACTGCGTAAGCTTTTCTATCTGTCCTATTCTTCAGGGCTCTTTCCGAGAAGATAGAAAACAGCATTTGTCCAGCCCGTCCCAAAAAAAGGCGAATCTTCCTCCTCTTACCGACCAATTGCACTTACGTGCCTTCTTACCAAGATCATGGAAACGCTGATAAATCGTCAGCTTATGAAATATCTCGAATCCCGAAAACTTCTTAATGACCGGCAGTACGGTTTTCGCAGCAACAGATCCACTGGTGATTTGATGACATATCTAACCGAAAAGTGGAACCAATCTATTTACCATGGTGGTGAAAGCAAGGTCGTTGCGCTTGATATTTCAAAGGCATTTGACAGAGTTTGGCATCAAGCTCTCTTGTCGAAAATGCGTGCATTTGGGATCGATGTTACCTTTATTCAATGGATTAGAAATTACCTTTCGGACCGTTCAATACATGTTGTTTTGGACGGTTTCAAGTCTGCAACTCACCAAATAAATGCTGGTGTCCCTCAAGGCTCTGTTTTGTCTCCGACTCTCTTTCTCATTTTAATCAATGACCTCCTGTCTGTCACTTCTAATCCAATCCATTCCTTTGCTGATGACAGTACCCTCAGCTTTACATATTCGTTTCCTGTGCAACGCCCCTCATCTTCGGGCGTTGAACTGGAACGGCAACGTATGTTAAGCTCATTGAATTCCGATCTTGACAGCATACTTAAATGGGGTAAAACCAACAGAGTGGAATTTAATGCTTCCAAAACGCAATGCTGTCTGCTGTCATTGAAGCGAACCCCTAATTCTCTGCCATTATCCATGAATGGCACTTGCATCGCTGAAACCGAAAGACTTTGCATTCTCGGTATGTGTGTTAATGACAACCTTCGTTGGAATGACCACATATTTGATGTCGCCAAGAACGCTGCGAAATGTCTAGGCTTCCTAAAGCGATGCAAGAAATATTTCACCCCTTCTGATCTGGCTAGAATCTACAAGGCGTTTATTCGCCCAAAACTTGAGTATAACGCTCATATCTGGTCTGGTGCACCAATAACATATTTGGAGCTACTTGACAGGATCCAAAAACGTGCGGTAAAACTTATTGGCGATCGAGACATCGCGAAATCACTTGACTCTCTTAGTCATCGTCGTAGTGTCTCCTGTCTGTCATTGTTTTATCGGTATTTCCACCACAAGTGCTCAAATGAAATAGCCAGTTGCATTCCACCCCTATAGCAATTCAACCGCAATACTCGCCTTGCGAGGAATGCTCATCAGTTTACCCTTAAGCCTGTTTTCGGACGTACTGTGAAATATAAAGATTCCTTTCCCAACCCTACAATACTAATGTGGAATGCTCTACCACGCTCTGTTTTTCCTTTACATTATAATTTACAAACATTTAAAACCAACGTGCATCGGTTTCTCCCTTTCTCTAATCCTTCATTTCCCTAATTCCCGCACTGTGTCACCACTTCATGATACGGGTATCCAAAGTCCCTTTAGTGCGCGTACATTATAAAAAAAAAAAAAAAAAAAAAAAGCTCTGTCTCAGATTTCAATCCGTAAACGACGGATTTGCTTCAAAGTTCGTATATAAGATTCTTGGGGTTGCATCTCGGTGCATCTTTTTATTTTTTGCTTTATATTTTGAAATCACGGTACCTGCCATACATTTTTTTTTGTGAAAATCACTTATGACTATTTATCTCGAAAGTGGTTCCAAGGATTTCGGTCTTTTTTTTGTACTAAGGATATTTGGAATGGGGTGAAAAATTCTGCGTACTCAGTTTTTGGAAAAAAAAAACGATTAACAGTAATTTATAAAACTGGCAAAATCTCGAAAACTAATGAAAAAAATTTACAGTTTTTTTTATACTATAAAGTCGAACTAATTAGCTTACTTCGATTTTTGAAATATTTTTTTTAAATTTTTTTTCATATAACGAATTTCTTAAATTTAAATTTAATTCGTTTTCTCAAAAACGGCTAGAACGATTTTGATAATTTTTTTTATTTCGAACAATTTTGTGAAAAGTGTCTAATGTGCGAAATTACATCAAAATCGTAGTTGACGTTTTTGAGAAAATCAAATTTTTTAAAACCTAAAAAGTGATTTAAATAAATTTCTTACCATTAATTTTCGATTCATTTTGTGACTCAAAAACTCATCTCATGTACCGATAAAGTTTCGTATGACGCAGTCGTGCACTTTATTTTCTTTGAACTTCTGCACAAACCGCGTTTGTTAGCGGCAAATGCGGAAATGTGCAAGTGCATTACGAAATTCTTGTCGTTGAATATTTAAAATTTTGTCCTTGTGGTTTATTTTAATAATGGGAATGAGTTTTATTTTTTCAATATATGATTTTATATGGGAACACATAAATAGCAATATATAGATCGGAATCCCAGACCCGGAATGCAGATTATTGTAGGTACGTAGATATTCGATGTAATAGCCTTTTTTTTTTGGTGGCGTATTCAACAGTTGGTCGTTTAATTAAACATTGACCATGAACCAACTGGGCTTACCACCACATAAAGCACTACCTGGACGAGAGTTTCCAGTTTTGTATATACATTTCTATTAAAATGACGATGCGGCAATGCTATGCAGCTCAACGTTATAGGACCGTATGATTAATGCTGATGACGGTGCAGTGGGTTTTTTATTTTATTATTTGACTCAAAAGACTCGTGCATGCTGAATCATTAAAAATATTTTCGGTTCGTGTAGGATGTCGCAAAACATAGAAGAAGAAGTTGACGCCCACTTAATGCATATAATGCACACCAACAACATAAATGTTAAAGAATAGCAAAGTTCTTTTATACAAAAAAAGGCCTTTGCTTTACATGTCAGCCACAACAAATACTGAGATCTAGAAAGGAACGCCAAGTTTGAATTGCAATTGTTACAAATTTCACAAATAGTATTTAGGAACATTTTTATACCTATTAATAAACTATAATTTATTTTTCCCTAGTTTGTTCTTAAAATTCAACCCTGATGTAAAAAATCATACTTGTAGTACTTTTGGGGGTGGGGGCTGCCATGCCCCCTGGATGGAAAATCACAAACAAATCTGCAAATTGCTGTGCGTCCCAATAAATAATGAAAATTTGGGGACAAAATGGCCTGAGTTGGTTTGTGTAAATGAGGGTGTAGTGCCAAAGTTGCTAAAGAATTTGGATGGGTACTACCGTGCCCCTCGATTATTTGCATCCCACTCATAGATGATAGTATGCGGCAAATACATCGCTTGACCATTATGATGCCGATTGCTTAATGTTAGGCCCTATCTTATCCCAAGGGTATATCAAATGAATGGTGACTGAACTGCGAACAATAGCCAAAAACCAAACACTTTTTTGTCCAACGTTTTCTTTAGTGATTATTCATATTTTGGTTTTTGGGCGATCGTTCGCAAAGCCGTGACGTAAATCAATAAAACCCCAGATTTTTTGATAAAACCTCCAACCACTGTCGACATGGTCTTATTGCTAGTATCGAACGTAGGTTGCTCAGATCATTCAAATCTTTGAAAAAGTATTTACTAATCTAGCGCGTGCGAATCAGTTACTCAAAATATGTGTTATAGTTTCTCTTTCTTGACGTCTCACTCAGGCGGATTTTCTTAAAACCATGATCACATTATTCCATTAGTCCCGCTATTTAAATTGCAATAAGCTGTCGATATAAGTTTTAAGGATAAGCTTTTGTAAAAAATCTCGTGCATTAAGAAATTAAGTGTTTTATAAGTTATCGATTTGTTTTATTTTTACAAAATTTTCTGTGTGAAATTATAAAAATAATATATTATGGAATCTGTAGCTAGTGATACGAAGAATAAATGTGATGCAACATCGTGCAGTAGATTTTAGTTTTATGAAGGTCTTAAAAGTGTTGAATTGAAGTATTTTTGAAACAAGGAGCAAAATATACTTTTTTGTTTAATAAAAAAAAAGTTTAAGTTTCCGGCGGATTCCTTTTTATAAAAATTAGGTTCAAATTTACCTTAGTATTTGCTTTTTAAGAGACCACTACAGAAAGGTGCTATATTTTGCAATCTTCTCAAATTTCGTGGATTTGAATAACATTGAAGGTAAAAAGTTTCGTTAAATTTCAGTCCCCTTCAGGTCCCTTCCATTCGTGTCAAAAATTATATCTTCATACACACAGTGGTTGGAGAAGCTAGGCTTTGTGTCCTATATGGGCTGTTAACGCATAACATTTATTTATTTTATGAGAGCGGACGGTGCGTTTCTGTTTTCAGCCTTATTGTTACTGTTACTAGCCTTATTTGGCTAGTTTATTCGCACTGCAGTTGCCTCGAATGTAGCTATGCCCGGGAAAAGCACAGGGAGATTTCTCATTTCACTAAGGGCAAATTATGATGAATGGAAAATAAATTTTATCTTGCATTGTTAGAAATATTTCAATTTAAAGACAATTTTAGGTCTCACAATGCACTTAATGAGTACATATTATACATTTAATTGTAAAAATGACAATTATACCTCGTTAATTTTTTTTCAGTTGAACCGACAATATGAATATCCAGTAGCCAGCCACTTTGTAACTATCCGTTCCATCCCCAATAAACATTTTGTTGTCTCCCTTTACCGGATACGTTCCTACATAGGACAAATTTTCCAGTTCGGTTGGTGTCCACTCAATAGAGGATGCACTGCAACTATAAGGGTTAGGTTTCCGGTTTGGCAGCGCGGGTCTGTCTATGCCACACTTAGGCCCTCGTGGACCTATTGTGATACCACTTTGTGAGCATCTAAAGGGGTTGCTAGATTTGCAGATAAGCTGCATCGCTTATCCCAACGATTTCCTTACCAAGAATAGCTATTCAACATTATACCAAACCCTATCAAATGTATCCAACAAGTTCTTATGTACATTGGATTTATATTAAGAGAGATAAATAAATTAAAGGAACCGTTTTTTAGTCGGCTTAGTAGAAAAGTTACATTTTTGGGCGAGGTTACAAATTACATAACAAAACCCAATATTAAATGCAAATTATATCTTATGGCTACTTCAATCGAATTTTGGGCTTCTTGAAAATAAATCCACATGAAAAGAAATTCAATAAATTGCTTAGTCCGCATGAAGAAACTACATTAAAGGGCGACATCTTATCAATCATCTATAATGCTAAAATAAAGTGGGATTGTTGAATACTCAAAATTTGCACCAAACACGGAAAACCTTCCCGATAAATTATTTCCATACTTCCCATGCTTTGTTTACATTTTCTTTTATCAATGAAAAGCTTCTTGGAATTGGTATTTCGAAAAAGCTAATTCTTCCGCGGCGAATTCATATCATGTTGTGTGCACGCACGTGCTCTGTGCTGGCTGAATGAAAACAAAACCATTGCCCCCATTGAAAAGCAAAAGCTTTGGAATACATTCACCACTGCCTGCCAACTGACATTCACCCGCTGCTGCAGTCACTCAGATGCTGGAAATAAAGAAAAACAGCTTTTCAAACAAGCTAAAATATATGTATCTTAGCCCCCAAAGAGACCATCATCCATCGATAGAAATATTTAGATACATTAGACACAGAGGGTGTCTTTTAAGTTCACTACTATTGTTACTCTGCTACAGCTACCGCGCTAGTATGCTTGTCGAGTGTGGTAGGTCAAACCAGTTAACGTACGTTAAACGACGGAATTGTATTCTTTTCGAGCGTTTAGTTGATGTCTGTTGCCGGTAAATACCAGACGACGAACGAGCAGGTGTATTGTGCGGAATTTTGCTCAATCGGAATTTGGATTAATTTTTCTTAAATACAAAACCATTGCTGTCATCTGTACGAGAATGCAAATTTAATAAAAAAAAAATATTTATCTATTTATTGGATTCGTTGTGTTAATAAATTTATATAAACTTTTTTTTTCGAAGATATGTGTTTTAAATACAAAAAAAATTAAGAACAGATTTTAACAACAATTCAAGTGTCAACAACTTTCCATTGAATTAAATTCAATTCAAGTGCAATTCATCTCCCGTTTTGATTATACCAAATTTAAGAGATCTACGATCAGTGTCAGTGATCTTGTGGTTTTGTTTAAATTAAATTACGCGGAATTTCCATTTTTCATTTAAATAAATTGCAGCCCTGTAGGATATTTTTTTTCGCTGATTTTTACAAAAAAAATCAAATCCTTTGCGTGGGAATATAGTAGGTGTGTGTTTTTAAAGTGAGAATAATGTTTCTTTTGTAAAAAAAAAGAAATGAAAATTTATGCTCTCTAGAGAGAAAGTGCGGTGCATTTCAAGTGTGCGAAGACACCAACAACCGTTATTCATTGTTGCATATCTTCCACAAATTGTGTGGATATAAGGTGCATCTGTGGTGGTAATACCTAACATAAGGATTTCCAGTCACAAAAGAGGATACGAACGTAAGTTTAAATGGCTTTGTATAAATTAATTTGAATTCATAGTTTTCCCTCAGAGGATACTAAATATTTGCACCTCTGACTGAGTTGAGAGGCACTTAGATCTGGTGGATACAAAATTTACGTTTTTCGTTCCTAAAATAGCGCATTTTCAATTTGTAAAAGTGTATTGTGGGGAATAAATCTTTTGAGGAAGTGTTCCAAACTGTTGAATTTCTTGGATTTCTATATTCAAATTTTAAATGGTCGTTTTAAGTTGATTGGAGTTTTATGAGTTGGAGTTCCGACATTTTTATTTAATTGCATCAGTCATGGGAATATTTTTTCAAAGCAAAGCCATATATTTTATTGTTAATGTCTACCATTCTAAACATCATGGACATAAACTTGCCGTCAGCTCATTGTTTGGTTGGGAAACCAGTTAGTGTCATTTTGAGATTTCTTTTTTCAACATTGCTAAAAGCAGCTAAATCCAGTTTGTGCATAATTTTTTTTTTTGCAACATATTAATATTTTGAATTTACGACCAATTGTCTATATTGTTCGATCAATTTTTACTTAATTTAGTAAGAGCTAAGTGGGATAAATTAACTTGTCAGTTGAGTGAAATTCACCCACGGGTCTTCTCCAACGTCAATGAAATTTAAATTCATACACAATCAGTAGGATGCTATACCTTCGGGCGAAACAGTGAGGGAGGGACGGAGGGTGGGAGGGAGGGAGGGAGGAGTAATTTGTTTTAAAATTTTAAGTATTTCTTTAATTTTTATTATCTGAAAATTAAAGAAATATTATTCATCTCCTTATTAAAGACAAGTATTTTGTTAATTGAGTCATCCACAATGAATTACTGGCGATGCTTACCAGAGCTATTTAGGTTCAAGCCTAATTTTTTTCAATAACATTCGTTTTTTTTTTTGTTTTAGAAAATGTACACCATTTTACGCGATTTAGAAATTGTTTCCTTTATTTAAATGCCGAAGGATTCCCTTTTTAATAAACCTTTTTCTTCTAATCTCATTTTATCACAATGGTGCACTAATGCATCAAATTGGGGGTCTCGCGTTATCCGCGACACTGCGACCTAATAGATCTTTCATCTCGGCGGATCATAGGCCATAAGAGCGATGCTCTTTCAAACTATGAAATTTGAACATTTTAGAATAACGGTACCTACTTTACAAAAAGACGACTATATCTAAAAACACGAATGGACGGGATTCCAAATCAAATATCTTACAATGTTTTGTACACGCTGCATATTATTATTATTTTCCAATGACCCTCAGTTTCAAAGGCGTTTAACCCAGATGTGGTGCTTAAGGATTATTAGAGGACTAAATTGGTACCAAAAACCACCTTAAATTCGCACGCACTTTTTCCTCGATTGTTTGTTGAGTAGGTATCATCAAACTACAAACGAGTATATGTGTGAATTAAGAACTTTACACGAAAGGCTCCCCTAGAAGACATACATAGTGTGGAAAAAGTATGTCCAAAAATTGCTTAAAACTTAACCTTTTGCCCGTTATCAATGAAGAGACTAAGCGACCGTAAGTAATATCGAACCCGGCTTAAATCACATCCATTCGCCATAAATGCTTGTGACAAAAGCAAAATTAAAGGTTCTTAAACGAAAATAGTTGCCAGAATATTCTAACATTCTTTCCTATAAATATTTAAAAGCTATTTTTATAAATATTTATTAAAGTAACACAACAACAAAAACATAGGGGGAACGTGATTCTCCCAATTAACGTAAAAGTCAAAAACACATTGGTTATTGTAGAGATTCTGTGTGGCTTTTGGTCTTAGCAGAGACGTTATGCAAAATTTCCGATTAGAGTCGAAGTCTATCATATTTGGAATTCAGGGATGCGGACGAATCTTACGAATAGTAAGAACACAGAACCTCATAGGTACAACCAAACTTACCATCCCTCAATATAGTTACAACCGAGAATAATTTTCTTAGTAGATGTCAGGCTTAAGATGAAACTAAATTAGCAAAAGCTTGGTGGCCCAAAAGGACGCCTACAAGCAGCCTACAGTCGATTCTCCTCAGAGATAGAAGAAAAGATGCTGACCTTTTGCCAATGTCCGGGCGCAATAATTTGTTCTGTCTACATGCCAGTCTGATGCCAGTGTGACTTGGGACCCAGACAAGATTCACAGTATTCAGCCTTCAGAGAAAGCTTGAGTTCTAGTACTAACTTTGACGAGGTAAGAGGGTTTAGTAGCTCTTTTAATGCAGTTTGGCTGTCACTGCAAATGCACATGCCTCTAGCCCTCCATCTGTTGTTCACAATATAGCGCATAGACATTAGTATGACAAAAAATTCCGCTTAAAAAACAGACGAATGTTTACCCGAGGGGTAGTAAGCTCTTATGTTCTCGCATTCCACAAAGACTTCTGCACCAGACTCTGTCAGCTTTTGGAGCCATCCGTGAAAATACGATGGCATTTAATCCATTGTTCAGAGTCTGACCGAAGCCAGAAAGTCGACGTGGTAGTTTTTTCGCAGAAGGATTTCTGGTGTCATTGCATTTACAGCATCAATAGCTCGTTTAAATGAAGTTTTTATTTCATAAATTTAAGCAAACAGCTGATTTATTTGATTGGTCAGTATAAAATGGCTGCCTCGGCTGGCCATGCAGTAGCCTACACGATCGGTCCAATTTTTAAGCACATTATCGATTATATGCAGCTGTATTTCACCAATGGCTTCACGAATATTGTCCTTTAAAGCGTCAATTGTCTCTGGCATGTCGGCGTAACACTTATCTTTTACGGCACCCCACAAATAATAGTCCAACGGCTCTGAAAAGATGATTTTCTCGGGTGTACGCACTGTTTTTGGCCTTTCACGCAATATGCATGCAATATTACCCAGCGTTGTTCAAGCATATACACAACCATATTCCTTCAGCGGTAGGATAAAACTAATTATCTGTCAAATCAGACATGCGCTAAGTGTTACCATTCGAAATAAGCACTAGTTGAAAAAAAAAACTTAAAAAGAACTTATTTAAATAATTTTGAGATTTTACAAAAATTCATCAATCTATATCTGGTAAGGAGCGTAGTGGTGATAACTATGCTCGTTAAAGTTAGTTAAGTCCATACCTACGCTTGCCCAAACTAAAACTCACCTAAAGAAAGGAACGATTTTCAGCTTATCTACAAGTTTCTGAAACATTTTTTTATTTCCATTGATCAATTATGAATTTTTAATTAAGTCCAACAATTTACTTATCCCTAAACATCCCTAAAACTTGCAGTTTAAACAATTTATCTGAAACATATTGTCATTCAAAAGGTTAACAAAACAAACAGCATTGAGAAACATTTGGCTAGAACTATAGTCACTGTAAACAGTACTTGCAATTCAGCATGAACAACTTAGAAAGGAAATCCAATCCTAGAGCACTCAGACTGGAAAATGGTCCATTGTATACCTACACTTCCATGCATTAAGCATCTTTTTGTTGTCAGTTGTATGAAGGAAATAATGGATGGAGTTTCTACACTATTTTTCCCAACTGGCGACAATTTGTTAGTTGATACTATCATCATTCAAAACTACATGTTTCCCATACAACAGCGCGCTACTATAAAATATCTAAGGCGAACTTTCTATATAAGGTTCAACTCATTGTACTGTGTAGTGTAGTTCCTAAGAAGTCAATTTAATATTGAAAACTAGTTGGATATCCAGGTGGACAAAAAGGTCAAGAATAATCTTAAAATTTAACAACCTATTTGATATATATCGAAAAAATTATAAGTACCAACTATTAAAAAAAAGGGTAATTTGTCTTCCCTTTATAAGATGCTTTTTTTAACTCTTATTAGTAATATTACAGTGACATACAAACATACGCAATAGGGGAAAGTAGTATACATTGGATCAAGTTAATCTTTAAGTTCTTCAAACCAAACGCGGCATTACAGTTTACTGGGCATGTCGCAACACGTCGACTCCGTCTGCATTCACCATTTACTTCAGAAATAAGTGTTGTCAGTAATTTGGTAATAGGTTTCGTTGCCGTTAGAAGTAACATTTTGAAAATTATTTTTTAATTATGTAGGGACATTCTGGAACATATAAAGGTGAAACTAGGTTAGGTTAGGTTGCAGTGGCTGTCAGACTTAGACCAGTATTGGTCCTCTGTGATACAGGTATAAGGGATAAAGCTTCCCCTACTCGTTGAACCAAATTGAGCTTCTGACGAAGCGAAATAGACATTGGTGTCATTGTTTGGGAGATCACATGCGACTTCGTACAAAAATTCTCCGAGTTGAATCTTCCTTTTCTTGGAAAGAGCGGGGCATGTACAAAGCAGGTGAGGGATCGTTTCCTCCTCCTCTTCGTCCATACAACTTCCGTAAGAGTCGTTTGAGAATGCAGCAATTCTTACAAGAAATTCTTATTGGTGCCTATAGTATTGCTACTGTTTCACCGTCTGCCGTCTAAAGAGATCAAATTTTTAGAGCGTTTCAGGCCCAGCTTAGGCAAAGACAGGTGATACCACTTGTCCACCTAGAGTTTGTTTCCTCCATAGCAGCCAGTCTTAGCGACAATTTACAAGCAGCGAGTGGTATATATACCTCCCCGTTATCAAGTGAGAGAAGTAACGTTCTTAGTTCTTAGTTTGACGAGTTCATCAGCCTAACAGTTCCCAGGAATGTCCCTGTGCCCCGGCACCCAGCAAAGGTGAATGTTGAACTGCTCCGACATCCCCTGAAGATACGATCTGCAGTCTAGGGCTACTACATAGGACATACGGCTACAGAAACTGATTCGAAGGACTTGATAGTCGCTTGACTGTCCGAGAATATGCTGATATCCTTCGCGGAAATCACGTTTCTCTTCAGCAAGGAAAAGGTGAAACTAAGCGGCAGATACATTTTTTAAGCAAATTTAAGCTCTTAACTCGAATCTTACATGAAGGTTCACTGCACGCGAGTTTGGGTGAGTCCCTAAAACTTCGATGACATAATGACGAATATTGATGTTTAACCTTATGAATAACACTAATTTTACAAATTAAATCGAAGATAAATTAGGCTTCATTCCATCACTATTTTGGGTGACGTACTACGCGGGATTCTTCATCCTTTATTCTTTTTTCAGCGAGGTTATAATCAGAATTATAGTGTATTATAAGGGTTCGTTAGCTTATCTGAAAAAAAAATTCTGCAGGCTTTTTGGCTTCGTATAGCTTTGTAACTAAGGCGATATGCAGCACCAAATGCTGGTATTGTTGCATTTGTATAATCCAAGAGTTTTAACCCTTTCTCAGGATAACCTAATTTAAATGCAATATTGATCATAATCCGTATGGTATTACCAACGGTAACTATTCGCAATGATGTGGTTTAGGTTGGTACACATGTGCGTTTCAGTCACAACAAAACCAACACACGCACATTTGCATTCAGGAGTGTAATTATTGCTGTTGTTGTTGTTAAAAGTGAGTTTGAGTTTAATTAGCTTTCAGCATAGAGAATTGTTCTTCCAGTAATTAAAAAACAAATGCAAGTTTCCACTTAATTCATTTTAATATATGAAAATGTTATTATTTAAAACAAACATATTCCTTGGAAAAAACAATTTAAATTATTTAGTACTAATTCTAACAAATTGCAATTAAGGAGCTTTACAAACGTATTCATAATGCTTTTATTCAACAAAGAGCATTATTAATTAAAATAAAGGGGAATACTTCGGAGTCATTTTTAATCAGCAGTACTCAGACCCTTTTTCTCTTTCGAATGTAAATACAACAAAAATATTTTTTGTAGAAAATACTTCGTCTTTCGCTTTGTTAGACTGCTTTTATTCTTTAAATCTGAAATTTGAAATAGAACATGGTAGTACGTTAACTCCTACACTCAAAATATAACCTACGACGTAATTGCTTTACGAGTGTTTTCCATGTTAAACAAACAAAATCATTTGACTTCTGAAGATGGTTTCTTAACGTCTATCGATTGAAAATAATTCAACAATTTCTCTTGATCTTGATAAATAAAATTATTAATTCAAATATTATCGAACCAATCATGAAAGGTGATATGGGAGGACGAAAGAAATGCAGTCAGTATTTAAGTGGGAGGCTATGCCCTTATTTGAAACATATTTAACTCCAAACTTAACTATACATATACTAATATACTTAAAACGAAATAAATGGGTCTTTTTACTTAATCATGATAAAATATTTTCAATTATTTTTACATTGCCTTGCAAAATGAAATTCAATTAGTATACGTAATTTGACACTCTGCTAACTGTTATTTGAAAGTGTGGTGGGTATACAAAATTTTGTTGATGGAATTTGAGTTACTCAATTAGAAATGGTTAACATTTTGGCTAACGAGCGTATTGTATATGTAAGCTCAAATAATAATATTGTTTGAATGGTTTTATCGTTAAATATACAATTATGGCTTAAGCGTTTAAAGCCAAAAGAAGGGAATTTAATGCTACCAAAACACAAAGCTGTCTTCCCACTCGAAAGTTCAAATAACTTACTTAACTCTTAAGATAAAGTAGCCTTCCATCATCTGCGATCTCCGGTACGCTACTTCCAATTTTCCGTAGCTTGTCCTATCATCCTAAGTGACCGAGCCAATGTAATCGACGTTTCTCTAGGCTTTTTGGAAGGGAATTAAAGAAACATGTTCAAACTTTTTCAATACAAAATATTACTGACGTCATGCCATTGCATGTGCTGCAAATCCATGCGCTTAGGCAAACCACGTGTTACTCTGTGATCAGATGTAGATTGCCTCCCTCTTTTTATTTACTTCGAGTATTTCACAAGGTTACCATTTGGGCCCTCTTTTCGTCGTCCATACTAAAAAACGATTAGGAAGGGTCATCAAACACTCACTGTGCCTATATACCGAAGATACGAAATTTCTTAAGATTATTTACTCACAGGAAGACTGTGAAGAAGTTCTTGATAAGTTTTCTATTTGGTGTCAGAATAATTGTTTATAACTTAACATAGCCAAGTGTCAAACTATAACCCTATCGCCTAAATGTATCTCAGAATTTATCTTCTCCAAGGTTAACCTATATCCATCGTTCAATCTCTTCGCGACCTGGGCATTTTGTATGACAGAGAGTTAAATGTTCGTTTTCATATTGATGCCAACAATTACAGGCTTTTATTAAAATGCGGTCTAAAGAACTCCCAACACTTACGTTAACGTACATTAACTTCGTTCGCTAAGAGATTCGTTCGTAAAGAGATAAGGAATTATCGAAAATAAAGTCGAGGATACAAATGATCTTGTTGAAGTTATCGACATTCCTTTTTTTTATACCCTATCCTAAGTGTATATTAATTTTGACACATAGTTTGTAACACCCCTTAATATTCATCGTAGACCCATAAAAGTGTATATAATTATGATCAGGACCAAATCCTAAGTCTATCTAGCAATGTCGATCCGTCCGTCCGTCCGTACTCAATTTTTAGGCCTTTAAAATTAAGCTAGGAAGCTAAAATTTGGACCACATATTCCCTAGGGCTCCGAAGGTTAAGTGCAAATTTTTTTGAATACGCCCACTGTCACGCCCACAACTTAGAAAAAACCGTTTTAAAGCTACAGTTAGAGAGATAAAGTGTTACAACCTTCACAAGATATGTAGGCACTGCCCCCCTTTTTGTCATATAAAGTTTTTTGGCACGCTTACTTTTTGTGGGCGTTTTCTACTAAAATGCTGTTTTCTTTGAACATTTTGATAGAAAGCGAAAAAAAATGTTTTGCAAAATATTAACCCAATATTTTTTCCAACATATCGCCCATACAAAGTTTTTGGCCACGCCCACTTTTTGGGGGCGTTTTTTCATAAAAACTTTTTTTTTTTAATTAATAGAATGAAATAAAATGCTATCCATCATCTTTTTAATGCTGTTTTCTTTGGGGCTTATAGGGATATGGATAGGGTATCATACTGTTCGCCCCAAGCGGACTGTAGCCTTTCCTTATGTTTCTTTTTTCTTTTTATTTTTTGGATATGAAATGGATATGCAGACGATTCGACCTTATTTCGTGTCACTTTATTTCAAGGCACTTTTGTGGAAATTCACGCATTTTTGTGGAATAAAAACTTTAATAATTATAATTATCACATAGTTCCGTATTATAGCTATATAAATTTTGGGTTTGCTTAAATAGTACTTTTATTTTTCTTGTCTTTATCTGCATTTGACATTTAAAAAAAATAAAGTGCATGACTGTTTCATACGAAACTTTCTCTGTAAGATGCGTTTTTGAATCGCAAAATGAATCGAAAATGAATGTTGACAAATTTATTTATATCACTTTTCAGGTTTTGAAAAATTAGATTTTCTCAAAACCGGTACCTATGATTTTGATGTTTGGCACATTGGAAACTTTTAACATAATTGTTCAGAATATAAAAAATTATTAAAATCATTGTAGCCGTTTTTGAGAAAACGAATTTAATTTAAATTTAAGAAAATCGTTATAAGGAAAAATAATTATTCCAAAAATCTAAGTATGCAAATTTGTTCGACTTAATTGTATAAAAAAATTGGAACATTTTTTTGAAGTTCCCTTTCTTAGTTTTCATGATATTGGTGGTTTTATAAATTAACGCTAATCGAATTTTTTCCAAAAACTGCGTATGCAGTATTTTTGGCCCCATCCCAAGTATCTTTAGTACACAAAAAGACTAAAATCATTATAACTGTCTTCGATAAAATTAGTGTTAAGGGATTTTAACCAAACAAATTGTATGGCAGGTACCGTTATTTCAAACGATAAAGCAAAAACTAAAAAGATGCCCCGATATGTAACTCCAAAAACCTTATATACGAACTTTGAAGCAAATCCGTCGAACCGTTTCGCCATACGGCGCCCGGACAGACAGACAGCCCGACGCGACCGACGTCATTGGCGGACCCAATGTTTTGGACTTTTCTATAGTCGTAATATCATCCCTCATACTCAGTTTGAGTTCTAAATTTTCGCAATAACTTTCTCTTTAGTATACTAATGTATACGAGAAATTAAAAAAATGGTAATGTTCGAAACTGTAGCTTACTGACGAGCACCAAGGCAAGATTAAAGCCGTTCTTTGACTGAAATATTGATAAATTCGGAAGAAGCAGGAAAGTTGTACACAATTTTATTCAAATGTGGAAAAGTATGAAAGGTCATACGCAAAGTGTACTTCCTGCTGCAGATATGTGACTAAAGACATCGTTTCGGCAAGTGGCATTGAGTTGTTTTCTCGAATGAGTAAACTTTTAATTTGGAGCGTTCTGATGACTACCATTATTATTAAAGAAGATGTATTACTACTAAAATCGTTTGCACATCCGAGCACATGGCATTAAAACAAACAAATATATTCTTGAAAAGTCATTTCCGTCATTGGACATTCTCTTTGGGCGATGGACTTTTCAACACGACAATGTTCCTATCGTGATATCGTGGACAGATTCCAAGAATGTCAATGAACTGGCCGCCATACTCGCCGGTCCATAAACTAATCAAAAATGTTTTTGAAATAGTTTTTCTTTAATTTAATTTTCATACAACGATTTTCTTAAATTTATATAAAATTCATTTTCTCAAAAACGGCTCTAAGGATTTTGATTCATTATTGTTTTTTAACAATTATGTAAAAAGTGTCCAATGTGCGAAATAACATCAAAAACCTAGGTGCAGTTTTTGATAAAATCAAATTTGTAAAAACTTTAAAGTGATTTAAATACATTTGGTACATGGTCAAATGTTACTATTTTTTTGAGGGGATTTAAAAATGCACATCGTGTAGTGAGAAAGTTTCGTATGACGCAGTCGTTGCACTTTATTTGACTTGGCTTTCAGGTTGTTTTCGCTCCTATTATGTTTAGTCTGTGGCTGTCGGAAAGTAGCCAGTAACAATTTTTTATTCATTCAATTCAACTGCTATTTTACTAAAATCCAGAACCTTTAAAATATTTACAGAAATAAACAATCGAGTAAATGATTGCGACATATATCAACAAATTAGGAAAATATTTTCAATCAAATGGCTGCGGTCTTTATAAATTTCGTAACCGTCCATATTTTATGAAATGAAAAACACAAAAAATTGTTTATACCGTTATGTCTTAAGATATGCTCTCACATGTTTCTTTTTTGTGATATGTAACCTTGGTTTTAAACTCAAAAAATTTATGCAAATTCCATAAAATTTGCATCTTCTTTCTTTTAAAAAATGTTTGAACAAAATGTCCAGATAATTTATAAAATGTTAATGAGTGCGAATATTAATTAGCTATGAAAAAATTTGAACTTCTTTATCAACTGTTGAGAACAAAAAAGACAATGACTTATAAAAAGTCAGTTAGTAAATATAATTTACATCTGCAAAGACAACACCAGACAAATCAATGATATTATTTTTTGAATAAAGGCGAAGAAGTTACACTTCGCCTGAACCGATTTAATACCTACTGTTTTTTTAATGCGCTGTAAAATACCTTTTTACTTACTCTCATTTAAGCACGGTTTATATCGTAAATTTAAAAATTAAGATTTTATTTTATCATATTTATATTGAATTCAGTTTCAATGTGAAAACTAAAACCATTGACGATAGTGCATAACGTTATTATTATCAATTTGATTTTGTTTATTCGAAAAGCGTGTAGTGTAGTGTAATTCTATTCGTATTTGATTGGACCAAAACAAATAGTCCGAATGTAGACTGAAAAAACGCAGATTTATCTAGAGTCCGTAATTGCATTGATGCTCCATAAATAAGGATTATTTTGCAGTAAGTAATGGTAGTGCTTAAATTTAATAATTGTTTGGGGGATTACACCAGATTAGTTGGGAAAGAAACGTATAGTTATTCCGATTTGCTTTGTATATACATAAAAGATACCCACTCGCAAAAGGAGTGGTTAGTTTTAAATTTATCTGACCAACTAAAGGTGCTAATTCAACCATTAAAAATCGTACTACTTTATGGGCCATTAAATAAAATATAAATTTGTGAAATAAAATTTATATGTGCATAGTTGAATAGCACACACCCATGAGTGGAAACGAAAATTACTACCAATCACACAAAATGGTAGAACCATGGCTATAAATCTATTGTCGACAATGTGATTTGATTTTCCAATGTATGTTATTTTGTTTGATTTTAGAAATAAATTTTCATAATAGATACATTAGTCGAATGAGAATTTTTTTATTACTGCTCTTAGTAACAAAGGCCGTATTTGAAAGGAAGTCTTGTGTGGTCACATGCTAGGCTATTTGGAATAATTTAACTTGGCATGTTGCCTTGTATGAAAAACCACTTCGAATGTTTGTTTTTGGTATTTTTAATTAAAAATAATAAAAAATATCGTTCAGATACAAAACTATTAAAATGAATAAGTAGGCAGGTATGTAGTGCTCTTTTTTGTGTGGATAGAGATTGAATAAAGATAAAATTATGTATATGGGTAGGTATGCATAATGGCTACAGTTACCTTGATTGATTAGGCTTAATTTATTTATTAATGTTTGCCAATTAAAATTGTAACAACTCATGAGAGCAGGCAGATTTGATTTAACTGCTTGTTGTTATCGCAGACAAATTTGAGGCGCTCCGATAAGAATTGGATTGCGTTATTGGCTGACGATAAATAAATGAAAATAGATTTCAAAAACTCAACAGCTTTAGACCACGTATGCAAGTGCTAAGCATCCCGATTAAGAACTATTGGTTGTAGTTGTAGCAAAAAGAACATAACGTTGAAAGGTCTTAATGCGAGGGGACTTAATATCATACAGACATCCATACATCGCCGAAAAATTAGAAGAATATAATGAATTTCGGGTAAAGGTCAACGCCGTACTCGTGTTCTGTGGCCCAAGGCATTTAAGGTTCGCTTTATAAGTTTTTTTAACTTTCTCGTATACATTAGTATACTAAAGAATACTAAAGAGAAAGTTATTGCGATCGTGCGAAAATTTCGAACTCAAACTGAGTATGAGGGATGATACTACGACTATAGAAAAGTCCAAAAAATTGGTTCTGTCAATGCCGTCCGTCAGTCAGTCAGTCAGTCTGTCTGTCGGATTTGCTTCAAAGTTCGTATATAAGGTTTTTGGAGCTACGTTTCAAGACATCTTTTTATTTTCTGCTTTATCGTTTGAAATAACGGTACCTGCCATACAATTTTTTTGGTGAAAATAACTCATCACTATTTTTCTAGAAAATGGTTCGAAGGATTTTGGTTTTTGTTTTCCTAAGGATACTTGGGATGGGGCCCTAAATACTGCATACTCAGTTTTTGGAAAAAAATCGATTAACAGTAATTTATAAAACCGCAAATATCGCGTAACCGCAAAGTCGTGCCCTTAATCTATTGAGTTTTCATTATGTTCTATGGAGCAATAGCACCAACGCTAGGGATTTTCCAGGTCCCTTCGCTTCGCGTTAACCTCTGGGAAGTCCTCGTTCTGGAAAACTGGGTTGTTTGTTTTGTCGATTTTGTAAACAAAGGCTTTGTAATAACCATGTCCAGCGATGAGCTTGGTGACTTCAATTCGCACCTCTCAGCTACTTAACCTATTAGCCTCACCATCCTTCGATTTCTGCTTTCTACGTTCGATCTCTATTGACAAAGTTTCTTAGTGAGCTTTTTTACCTCCACGATTGACTCCAACAACCAGACAACGTTTGCTATGAGTTTGAATTGAAAATGCTTAGAGCTCCGCGCCTCTAAACTGCAGCCATTTGTGTTCTATATTTTTCTTGCTACAAGGCGTCGACTTAGATTTGATTTTCAACAGCATTTTTCGTAAATATTGCCATCGTATATCGCTCTCTGTCACCGTGCTTGCTAAAAAGTGTCTTTGAGACCCGATAAACATTATCGCAGCTATTGAAAACCATAACAGTATAATATCTAGAAATGTAGTAATAAACTATCTTTCTTAAAACTTTTCAAAGTTTATTAGATCGGTGAATCTAATTCCTGACCTCGTACTTATTACCGAAGATTTATCATATAAAATTGAAGATTTTACCAGAGACATATTGGCTGCCTGGCTTGTAATTGGTTACATAATCCAGGAAACGAAATCATTCTCGTGCAAAGTAGACATGTTCACATGATGCCCTAAATAATGGCACCAAAACCCATCGCCTTAAAACATGATTAATTTTAAAAATATTTGTACGATTCATGATGACAATTCAGTTCTCGTTAAAACCGACTCCAAACACATCTCATTACCTACAAATAATTCTACTATTCCTGTCCCCACCCCACGGAAGCTAATTATACACTTCGGCGGTTGCTAGAACTTTCGAACACTGTTTTCTCTGTTCGGTTGTTAGCAAATTACTTACGTGTCTTAACCTCACGACTTCCTGCCAAAGTGTGCCGTTAACAATTAATTTACAGCTCGTAAGCAAATATAAAGTGTTATATATTTCTCTTGCGCGGCCTAATCCCCCGCACTTTATAAATGCTTCAGCACTTGTTTTCGAATTGCTAACAAGGCCGACGTCTAAACATTTTGTGAGCGGCCTATAAACAGCGTTACAACTGCAAATTTCGAGACTTCATATAATATCGGCCAATGCTGTAGACACAAGTCAGTTTTTAATCATATGACAGATGTTACAGTATTTAATTTCAGTAGGTCCAAACTCCTGAATGACAAAAAGTTGTTGTCGAAGTTATACTTCTTCAAAGTGAAAATATTCGATATTCACTGTTAATAATATAACTTTAAAAATACAGTTGTTAAAAAAATTAGCTTTTGGAGACCTAATTTAATTAGAGGTCATAGAATAACTAAAACGGTTATTTTGACCGTCGAATTGACAGCATCCTTCAACCTCATCGGGATGTGGTTTAACTGAAATAGCTTACCACATTTCATATAGAAGAGCCAAACATCATCGTGCACTGCAACCCACAAAAACGTAAAACTGAAAGTTGCGAAGAACTTTGCCATATCAAAATTATTGAAAAATAGCACTTTCATCAGAGCGGAATATAAACTTGAACTGAATTCAATATATCTAAAACTGATAAAATTGTCTCTATCTATCGAACCGCACCCATCCAATTATTCCATGAATTTGCAAATAATAACAGTACTGCCGGATACAATGCTTGACTTTATCGTTTCTTTTCACTAAAATTCTGAAATAATATTCCATCTAAAATAAAATAAATTCCAAACAGTATCCTCTAACTAATGTAGATACATATAATAATTCTGTACTACTCGCTGTTTGCGGGTGACAACTTTTATATAAAATTTAACGCTATAATGCGTTCCGGTTTGGGTTCTTCTTCTATATCCGCTTTTCCAATTTCGTTAATTAAATTCGCGCAAAGTAACAAATTCATGATAATGACCAATAAAACGAAACAGAAACGCAATTTTAATGTCAGCTATATAAGTGTCACCTTTCATTAGAGAATAGAAATTCCGACATTAATACCGCAATCTAACATGTAAAAAAGAAACATTGCCAAATGTCAATGTCAACCACGAAACAAACCAAGCATGGCACGCATACAATTTCCATAATTTTCAATTTATAGGAATTTATTAAGAAATTTTGTTGCTGCTTTTTTTTTTTTTTTTTTGGACACAGCCGGTTATGCAGAATATTTTTTATTCATTTTGTTAACGAATTATTATATTTTGATAATAAAATCTTTTGAAGAAGATGCTAAAAGAAAGAGAAAACCAGTTGAAACACAAATTCAATGATAAAATAACAAAATATTTGGAGCTAAATTAAAAGCCATTCGAAGTGAAGTGAATTTCAGGTTTTTTTTTCTTGCATTATAAATTAAAATTTATCTCCGTGCTTAGTAGTTTATTAAGATATTGTTAGGTTTTAAGAGTTTGGTGGATGTAATTGTAACACAGTGGCTAGTGCGGTGGGCTACTACCCAAGTTTAGTGTTTACACGGCCGCCGTGTTGTTAAATTTGACACTTGGAGTTGGCCAAACTTGCAGACTTCATGTGGGAAATAGCTTGGTGGGTGGCTGATGAGTTTGATGCGCGCTTTCTGCAGGTTTGAATCCATTTCTTTAATGTATGAGAAAGTGAACATTTAGGGCAAAAACTTAGAAGTACTCGGATTTTTTTTTAACTCGGTAAAAACGGGCACTACGTCACTTTGCTGTGAAGTCACTTTTTATTGTGAAACTGTATGTACCAGTGTCACTATAAAAAGGGTTTACCAACCAGATATGCTATCATTGACTTTGTTACATATAGTTGCCTTCTCAGTGCAAAGAAACAGTCATTGGCAATTCGTTCGTTAGTTATTCAGTCGGGTAAAATTAGAGAATTTCGAAAAAAAAACTCAAATTCACCAGGTGGAGTTAGAACCGATATCTGGGATGCCCGAAAGTTCGTCGAAGAATGGTTTCGCAAGCGCTTGATTAGATAACTCCGGCACATGACATGGAAACGAAAAGGCGGCTGTGTCTGGCCAATTGATTCCCATGATGAGAGTGGTTCGAGATTGGACGTTGTCTTCGTTGAGGTAAGCGCCTAAATCGCAACCTGACTGTCGACGAAGATATCTGTGTTGGTTTTGCTTGACGTACTACCTAAAAGTGTTTTGCCCAATCGCCAGCACCTTCGCTGGGAAGATCTTGGATCACTTCGATCAATTTATCGAAGGATAAAACATGGGTAATTGTTCATTAAAGACGAACACAGTCCATTTTGGACTCGAAATTAAAGATAGTTAAAGCGAACTGTTTAATTACAATATATGCCCTTTTAATCTGGAGAGAAATTCGGCAGAGAATGTTTTTTACTGAATGAATTGGGACGGAAAGACAATTTGGTTGCACTATACACTATACTGCACTATACACAACCGAAATTCGGTAGACTGTTTCTCCTTTGGTCAATTTGTACTGATCGCCTGATTTTAACATTCCAGACTTATTTATGTGGCTTTTTTCACGAGTTTAAGTTAGCAAGCCTTAAATTCATGAAGCCTTCAAAGAGAATAGACGTTAAGAACGCAAGGACCAATCGCGCCAAGTTCTGGCAAGAGTAAGTTAAAATGCCATAAGTCGGGTCCGAATGGTCATCAATACTTAGCCGATATAATTTTCTCGATACAAATTTATGACATCAAATTTACATGTTAAATTTCCATTGGATTTTGAATTTCTGACAGTTTTATTTTATGCAAACAGAACAATTTTGTTCTTATGTTATTGACTCGGTGGTGTCGAAACCACGCTCAAAAAGCTAAACTTAATCCGTCAATGAGTATGCTCGACACTTGTAACCGGTTAAATATTTAGTTAAGACCTTCCTCTACCGCGTGGATTTAAACAAGCTGAAAAAGTACACGCTGAAAAAGTGTTCTTATGTCCTTTCACTCTATTTTACAGTTTTCTATTTAAAAATCATTTAAGCCGCGTTCTAGCATCTTCAGATGCGTTATTCTAAGTATGTTTTCATTTGGTTATTACTTACAGACGCCAGTCGCTTCTTTGCTATATTATGCCTTCTCCGTACTATACCGCAGACATTTGATTTTTTCCTACAAGTCGATCACCTTCTCCGCACTCCAAAGCTCTAAGTAATTCTCCTTTCGCTGACTGCATCACTGCTCTTTTGCACATTATACTGAAGTCTCTTTACTTCACATAAAGTGCAAAATAAACTAACCAACGTTATTGTTTCAATTTGTATTCAAATGTCAATAGTCTTCCATGCTCACAAATGGTAAAGAACTAATTTAAGGTCTCCTTGGGGGATGAAAATACCCAGAGAGAGAGAGCTCTTCTTGCATTTAACCAGTACTAAATCCACTCTCGTTTTATCTACCACCACAATCTGCAGACAAAGAGCAAATCTCCACACTGCGAACTTCAACCCCAACCCAATCAGAGACAGACTTCAATTACACTTCAGTTAAACAAATGCGCGTCGTAGAATAACACTCTGCTAGACACATTTAAGTAATCCCATCGCCACCTCGCAGCTCTGCATTGTGTGGAAAACCAAATTACTTACATGCTGATTGCTCCTCTCATCACAGCCCCTCTAAGCTCGAATTTCATTAAGAAAATGCCGAAAATATTTCCCAAATTGTCGAAATTTAATTTTTTTAAACTAAACACCAAAGCGGGATAAGGACTTGACAACTGCTACCACTCTTGCTGTCAAACTGTTATTGTCAGCTAGTCTCTCGACTCGATAACAATCAGTTAAAGACAGCAATTTTCACCTTTGTCGGTGTATTCACTGCGAACGGTGATAGAAATAACCAAAAAAAAAACAATTTCATTACAACAAGTGAAGGGTGGATGGCATTCGAGTCCAAAGCCCATTCTTCCACCACCCAACGAAACGATATGAAAGCAATTTGTAATGGAAAAAAGTCAACGTCAACTTGAGCAATCTTTGACCAGGGCGCGGCGAAGGCGGTGTGGGCTCTTTCTGACTTGTGATGTGACTCGTTGCAAATTAATATCGTTTTTGTTTACTAATAGGATCACGTTCAATTGCTTACCATTTATTTTGGGACACACACTCCCTCTGCTCTCGAGCGTGAACAGATTTATTGTGTGTCCTTCTTTGGATGAGATTTTTTTTTTTCTTCTTGCCCGTTCTTTCTCTATTTTTAGACTTCAGTTCAGAGACTAGGCTGGGCCACGGTAGCATCGCAGATCGATTTCGGGCCGGTACCTGTTGTGCTTTCGCTCCTAGATTGATGATTTTGATTACTAACAGCCAATTCTATTGCGAACTGTCCTCGTCTTCGTCTTCCTGGTATAAATAGACGCGTTTTATTGTCTTCAATTGGGAGCATATAAAAAGAACTCGTAATAAATATTTATTGGAATTTTTTGTTGATTTTTTTTTCTTCGAGTAGCCGCTGCCGGAGCCGGAAAGTGGGTATAGGCAATCACAATTCGAGTACCCAAGAAAATTGAAAATAAACCAAAGGTGGAATGTATCTTCAATTTTTTTCCAAAATTCATTTGGTAATTTTTTTTTTTTTTTGTTGGAAAGTTCATCACCTAAATCTTTCATGCTAATTAGACGTGCATGTATGAACATTTTGCTGGATCATCCCACTCCGATGACATCTCGCAATGACATTGAGAACATTTCTGTTTGACTACACACTCCATTTGGGTAAATGAAATAAGACATGTTCTTTGCTCAGTCGGAATCTTGTGAAGTGTAATTGAGTCATTTTGAGTCAGACGCATGATGCCTTTGATTTGGGTGGCAGATGGTGTGCGATTAACTTAATGAAAAACCATTGTGGAGATGGCATTTGCGAGGAGCTTGTATTTATTAGGTTGATGACAGAAGATTTTATTTTTGTTTTGTTGTGTGGATTTCTTTTTTTTTCTTTCTTTGCTTTTGGCTTAAAATTAAAGTTGTGGCAAGCAAATAAATATATTAATCACTTGGCTGATTTTAAATGAATATTAAAATGCTAAAAATGGCTCATGGTGTCTTTTGAATGTTGCATAGGCGCTGTCGCTAATGCTTTTTTAATTCATTCATTTAAATGCGTTTAAATTGCGTTTTGCTGATCCGCTTAAAGTGGACGATTGAAGTTCTTAAAGTTGTTCGTTAATAACGCACTAAAAAGTGGGAAGGATATAAATACAAATACATTACACATGAACATTTCGGATCTGTAAGAAGTACATTTTGTTCTAAGTCTTAGCCACTCTCAAATTTAAGGCAACATGGCAAATTTGCCAGCCTTTTGATGACAAAAGATAGAGAGTCAGTGTCGGCTATTGTTATGCTGCTAAAACATTATCACAGCTATCTGGCATACACATTTTGCGCGACAAAAATGGTAAAGTTATGTAAATGGGGTTAAAACCGAACTTGGTTATTTTAGTCTAAAAGGCTTTGTAGTTGGATCTCTCCTTTATTTAAGATTGGAATTGCGGTTTCATATTGCTTCTACTACTCTGGGAGCCAAAAAAGCAACTTTAACATTGTGCGGTGTAAGTTTTTCTCTAATTAACTTGTAGAGCCTCCAAATTAAAGACTTTCAACGCTACTATTTATAGTTGGCTTACGGGAATCAACACTTTGATGAGATCAAAGTCATACACAGCTACAATATTAAATGAATGATATGAGTTTGACGGTATTTTCATTGATATCAACACGAAAAATACTAGTTAGGAACAGTAGTGAAAGAACAACCTTTAGGCCTGCATTTCGAAAGTTTAAAACAATGAGCTATGGTTCCTAAGCAGTAACCGCTTACAAGAACTCAATCTCAATTTTTGGGAAACTAATAACACGGAGGTTCGGTATTCCTTTTCGACTCGAACCTGGAGGCTCGGATTCCAAGATCCTCTAAGCTCTGGAGCATTATTGTCCATTCGCTCGATGTGGCCGAGCCGAGTCGACGATTTTTCGGCTTTATGGACTACACCCACATCTTGCTAGAGCTTATCGAGTTCAAGGTTATATCTTCTACTAAATTCGCCCTCCACGCACATATGATCAAATATCCTTCGAAGAATTTTTATCTCAAAGGAGCCTAGAATATTTATCTAGACTGCACACAATGCCTGTATCTATTTCAACCACTTTTTTTTTTTTATCCAAACTAAAAGCCTTTAAATACAATTTAAAATTTATTTAAGTCTCCCCATAATGAAATGGCAATGCAAACTGAGTATGTTTGACTGTGACACGTGCCACGAATCATGCGTGAGCCGTCAGAAATAGAAAACTGAAATACCAAACAGCAAAACAAATCACGCTCTGTAAAGGAAAAAAATAGTTTAAAGGGCTCCATTTAAAAGTATGATTCGAATAGTAAGATTAACATAGTCAGCATCACCACAATTGGAATAATATACTGCGAAAGTTTGTTATATTGTTTGCAACTAACCCGGTTTATTGAGATCATCTAATGTCGTCCGTAGGTGTAATGAGAATTTCTTCTTACGGTAAACACCATCAATCACTCTCATTAGCATATCATTTTTTTATTTTATTTTTTCACGCCGACTGTTAATTTAGAATGCAGTGCAACGCGACGATGAATGAAAGTATAGTATTTAATACTAGCTCTCGCCTGGCAAACGTTGTTCTGTTCCGGTATGTGGCACAATTAGATTTTATTTTATTTTATTAAGTATCTTGTTTAAGATTAAGAATTTATGAACCGGATCTGACTTTAATTGGTGGATTAATGTAGCAAGAAGATGAACAAAACATAAGAAGTGTTTCGTTATAATTGTGAATGAATAAAGTCGAGTACGGAGAATAATATTGTGAATACGAGTTATTTTGTTCAATAAATAAAGAATTTGTTGTACATCCCGCATTCCATTCCTATCATGGGTATAAACAAATCGTCGAATGTGATCTTAATCAGTCAAGTTTTTTAGGAGCTGTTGGAGCGTGTTGATAGAAGTGCCGTGCACTTATAATTAGTTTTTAATATTTTAGAGCTTCAATTTTAAATATGTTGATAGACTTAAGAGGGCTTTATTTTATTATAATAAAGGGTGATTTTTTAAGAGTTAAGTTTTCAGGTTGGTAGCACTGGTTACTAATGGCGTCCAAACGTCATCTGTCAAAGTGAAAGTTTTCAGTGTACTCTGCTATTTAATCATGGAAAGACTTACAAACTAGGAACTGTGCAATTCGTGCTCTGTGAAAAATGTGAAAATCCGCTGTTTCTGGCTCAACGGATACGTAAGTAAGCAAAACTGTCGCATTTGGAGTGGTGGACAGCCACATGCCATACAAAAATTACCGATGCATACCGAAACAACGATAGTTTGGTGCGGTTTATGAGCTGGAGCATCAACGCGAACGATATCGAGTTATGAAACGCGACTTTTTTAAATGATTAATTTGGTGAGCAGCTTATCTCTCGAAATTGTTCTGTGAATTGGCCGCCAATATCATGCGATTTAACGCCTCTTGATTATTTCTTGTGGGGTTATGTAAAGTCGTTAGTCTATGTGGACAAGCCGAACAAGATTGAAGCCTTACAGGACATAACACGCGTAATTCGTGGAATACAGGCCGAAATGCTCGAAAAGTGACGCAAAATTGGACCATTTGAAATGGAGCCGCGGACAACATTTACATGAAGTTGTCTTTTAAACGTAAATGGCAAAGACCTATTTATCGATTGCAATAAAAAAATGTAATATTTAATGCAAATTTGAGTGTTCTATTCGATTTAAAAAAAAAAAACTACGCTTAAAAATCACCCTTTAGAAGATTGCGGCGCTCATAGTGTAGATTTTAACATTCTGCACCAATTTTGACTAAGAAACACACTCTCGCTATTGCCAGAGATTGCCCCAAATCTTGGATCAGTCGGATTTAGTTTGGGAGTCCATTGCATTCGTAAAAAGATGTCGAAGAGTCGAAGACCGAGTACCCTTTCTAGTACTTCGGGGCATAAAAACTTATTAATAAGCTGCATTGATTAGAAACATAAATAAGTTTCTTAAAATATTTTCATAAAAATAATCAGAATCATTAGGTCTTAAATGTAATTTAGTTAGATCAAAACTAGTCTCAAAATAATTTTAAAAAAAATATAATTATATAACACCGCGCAAATAAAACTCCTAATAACATAATTAATTTCTTTAACAACCACAGTCCATCTTTTCGCGAAATAAGCATATAAGCCCTAATCTAACATAAATAAATATAAAAATAAGGTGGTACATTTTTCTTCTAAATAAATCCAATTTAAAAATACTTCAAAGTAACTTGACAACAATATTTAATTCCTCATCCAACAAGAAGAACACAAAATTGTCAATTAATTTTCCATATCCCGAGATAAAAATATCTTAATGGCTGAAATATTAATTGTTAACCTCACACTGAAGACTATAATTAATTTTGACTGCAACAAATTTACACTCGCATAAAAATTACTTTTTGATTTTTATGCGAGTGTAAATTTGCCGAATTTGCCAACAAACACGCTCATTTAACATCAATTTGTGGACAAAATAACGGCGACAGAGATTTAAAATAAATCTCATTTAAGCAAATAGCTACCTAGAGTATGCACACATCTAACCAACAAAATATTATGATGGTTTGTTGATCCGATAGAATATTTTATGCAGTTATTACATGGCGATTTATTTTAAATTAATTTATTTTGTGGATTCCGACAGTGTTCCATTGATAATAATGCATTAAACATAGTTAACCTATCTTTGTACTGCAGTTCGCGTTGAGTTTGAGATTAAATTTATCAATAAAGTCACGCACTATGTTTTCTAATCGGCTAATTGATTTAGTTATCTGATGTTTGTATGGGATTCACTGTTTCTCTGATTAAATGTGTGATATCTAAAGATTGACTACATGCAGTTGCATATTTTTATTATTTCTATGAAATATTAATTTTCTTCGACAATCAGTTACAACATATTTAACTTTTTCCTGATTTCATTTAATACGTCGATTACTTGCATGCGATGATCCGTACATATTTGTTTATTTAGTAGTTTTCATTCGAATTTTATGTGGATTTCCATAGGAACCGAAAAAATTGTTTTTTTTTTAATTTTAACCAATTTGTGTTGCTGTTAGACCAGTTTTGCCTTTCCATTCACCCAGAAGAGTTGTGTTTTATTTTTTAATTTCCTACCAGTTTCTGCGAATTCCAAACTTAATGCAAGATTCACAAGTACTCGCACTAACACAAAAACGTTTGACATTTCTTTGCAAGCAAAAAAAAAATTAGTATTTAATTATATTACATTCGTTAAAGATAGTGACCTCTTTCTTTTTCATTATTCAAAGCAATTTCGATGCGTCTTTAGAAAAAAAAAAAAGGTGAATTATTATTTGTGGAAATAATGTCTCGAATTATATAGATGACGAATTAAGTGATTTGTTTGGATAATTATTAAGCTAATAAATATTCTATAACACCGTTAATTACACTGTTAATTGGAATACAAAGTGGTACGAAAAAATTTTAAATCTTGCTGTCGCTATGAATTTTTATAGCAGTTTCTTCAAATTTCCATGGAAAGCGACATTAGTTTTAAATGTTTTTTTTTTCATTGGCGGATAGCTACAGGAACAGAAAGTTTTGAAGATGCGATGTGTACATTATCCCGAAACTTAGCTGTGTTCTGTCTGACTACCTTTACATCGCAAGGCTAGGCTGTGAACGAATTGGGATTATAGCTTGTAAAACGTAGCATACTTCATATTCGATCATGAATTGGTTTTCAGCTGACGTCTTTATCTGAGCTGTCATTAAAATATTTCTCATCTCAAGGAATATAAAAACATTTGTTGTGCATGTTGCAAGGTGTTAAAAATATTTTTAAATTCAACTATTTCAGCTGGTGAAATTTGAACCCATACAAAAATGTTTGCAACGCGTACTTTATGAAGGCTTAGTTGACCAAAATAGTACTCGATGATTAATTTAGCTAGAAGAGCAAATAAAAAGTTTGTTGTAATTTGGCAAAGACCCAAGGTCACACCTACTTTGTTGAATACATACAACGGGTCGTGTGTTGCAAATTGTGTCGATGGACTTAATCAAGCTATACATTCACCATGGTGTAAATGTCGGAATAGATATTTCAAAGGTATCTAAAAGAGTTTGGTTTTTGTCGAAAGTATATGCATTCAGAATCGATTATATATTTCTTCAATATTCATTTGAATGGTTGTAGAAGGGGTTTTAACCCTACAAATCACAATTTAAATGCTGATGGTCTCCAAGGCTCCGTTTTATCCCTTTCTCTGACTCTTCTTTCTATGAACAGTACAACCTTAGTTTGATGAATCAAGAAATACCAAGAACGCTGCTTATTGTAAAGAAATATTCCACCCAATTCTGATCGAGCTAGAATTTATACGGCTTTTAGTCATCCCAAACTTGAGTACCAAGCCCATATATGGTCCGGTGCAACAATAACATATTTCGAGCTCCTTGACTTGGCTTAAAAACATACGATAAAATGCGATTCGCTTGACCCTGTTATTCATCAGTGTAATGTCTACTGCATATCCTGGTTTTATCAAAATGTCCACCAAAGTGCTCAAACAAGTTGGCCAATTGCATGCCACCCTTTGAACAGTTCAACCGTAATATCGAGTTTGCCAGCAATGAGTATCAGTTGAAAGTTTAAGCGAATATTCGGACTTACAGTGAAATAAAATGATCATCCTTGTTTCTAATTCATCATTTCCTAAGTCTCCATGATTAGTCCATGCCGCAAAATTTATAAAAAAAAATATTTAAATTAAATTATAAAGTGTCAAAACTATTATCAAATATAAAATAAAGACAGATGACAACTTGAATTATGGGATCCAATAACCACGTTTTCTTAAAAAAAAAAATAAACCTCCCTAAACCTCAATGGTGCTTTGCTGCAGTCTCAAAACCCGGTGGTGCATTCGTAATACGTTTTTTCCTTTTTCCGTACAAAGAACAGTCTGAGAAGTTCATTTTAATGCTACGAGTATTTTCCCTGATACATTTTAAATTATTTTATTGTTTATTTCATTTTTCATTTTTCATTTTTTATTTCATTTAACAAATTTTCTACAACTACTTTTCAAACGCACTTCCTTTATCATTGTTCGGCGCATTGTCATCTTCAAGCGGAGAATGCAACAGATGCAATTCGAAAAAACTCGTGTGGTAATTAATAATTACTCCGCTTAACAAGTTTTGCCAGGAACTGGTTAAACTCACTTTTTATGAGCAATTAACCAAACAATTCTGAATGACAAAACAAATGAAAATATATTCCATTAACACATTTATTGACCTCAATAATAATCGGCTTACCCAATTTCTTGCCTTGTCATACCACTCTAACCTGAAACAAAATTCTTGGTAATGTTGACTTCAAGTCGATGCCCTTTAGAAACCTGACCTGAAAATATATTTTTCTTAGGATATATTGATTTTCAGCGCTTCCCTGGAACCATTAATCTTTTTGCAAAAAAAATCCACGCCAAAGAAACAGAACGTCGCGTCAAAAATTAATAAATATCCAAAGGACCCACTTGAATTTTAATCTTTATTTATGTGTTTCATTACCAAAGATACATCGATCTTTCATGTCTGAACAGACTCGAGAACTTTATTGTCAAAAAAAATATCGGTGACCTCAAACAGACATAGAAACCGATAATAAAGCACATTCGCCGGCTCAATGACAATTTTATTAAATTGAAAGTTTTTCCATCAAGAATCAACAAAAAACAAAAAGAAAAAAATCATAAATTGACACCTTATTTCCAAAGAATGAAAAAAGTCCTGCACACACACGGGTATTTTGGATGATACCCCAAAAACCGTCGCGCATACAGAAGGACTCGGATCGGACTCGGCTCTTCGCACGCATGGAATGGATATGTGAATTGTTAAGTTATCTGGGATTTATGTCAGCTTTATGTTGTTTATCCTCAAATGAGATATACAAGGACCTGATATATGAGTGTGATTTTTTAGGACAGTTTTGTTTTGTTTCGGTACACTTTGTAATGAATACAGCAATGGATATAGGGGAAAATACACAGCTACAAACTCGTACATCTTTTTCTGTTTTGGGTTAGTCTGTTTGTTTTTACGACGGTTGGTTTTTTTTTTGTGGTTTGTATTTGTGCAAATTTCTTTCGCACAATTGTAAAGTGGCATTATTTGCCAGACCAATGAATGGCATAGATTGTGAGAGGTTTGTACGGATTGTAGCTATTCAATGAAACGCATGGAATGTTTGTATTTTTCTGTTCTTCCTTTTTTTAGATGGTGCCAAAATTGATGGCCAAATTGTAGAATTGCGCTGAAATAAATTACTCTCACATGCTTGATTATAAAATTGAGCTTTATGTGAAATCGTCTATTATGATAAGTTTAATAAAATTTGTTGAAAATTATTTGCATAAGGGCTTGTGGCTTGAAGTGGAACTTTAAGAACAATATGTTATAGGACAGCGAGTAATTGCTCGCAGTATTGCATATTTGTCATATTTCCCCAGGGGGTTAGAACTTACAATAATCAATTATAGAAAAGTGCCAGTTATTTAATTAAATATTGAAACAATACTAGGAGAATAGCTCACTGCATGTAGATGTCAGATGACAGGTGAAAGATAATAATTTCTAGTGACCGATGACAGTTGAGATAAAACATATCAGATGTGAAAGTTGACAGCTGGCTTATTATAGGTGAAAGATGACAGATAGCAGCTGATACATGTACATATGATAGAATTTAATTAAAAGTGGCACTTCCTTCTTTTTTTTTGCCGCAGTAGGCGATTTGAAAGGATGGACTAAACGGCGGCGTTGACAGTTATGAAAACTAATTTTCGGCGCACTAGGATCGCGGGCGAACTGCATCGAACTATTCATATTCTTAAACGGTTTGCTTATAAGTTTTTGAATCCAAGGTCCTACACACTAAGGGGGATGGAAAGAGGGCATAATTTTAGAAGTTTAAAAGTATCAGGTATCGGGCAAACATGACCAAAACAGAGATCCGTAGAGATAGACTAGGCAACTTTATAGTGGAGTGACAGTTTGTGATGAAAATATGGAAAAACCAAGGCTGCTGGGCCGGCTTACCAGTCGAACTATTTAAGGAAACAGAAGATGACATACACCAACTCTCTTCCGTGATTTTATCGGAGGAAAGTAGGCCTGTTGAATGAAATCTCTGCATCGTTTGCCCAGTTCTCAGGAAATGAGACCCTCTAAGCATTGCGTTTTCTAAAACAATTTGCAAGGACATGATCGTGCACTAACCATGTAGTTTTAGGCTATATTCCAACAATGGAATATTCACCATCATTACTTTTAATACGAGCTTTTCAAACCCAAGTCTAGTTTTGGAATCCCTTTCAAGCTCCGCCCTTATGCATCAAGATCGTTAGTGGCTTCACCCAGACCTTCGATGTCAAAGAAGATGAAGACAAGGCGAATTCATTAACATTCTTCATTCTTGAAAGAATTGTGCAATACTTATAAGCCAACACAGGAGGTATTGGTATGTCCGATTTTTATATTATTGGTAGGACCCAGCTGACAATCAATAGCTTCAAGTTTGAGGTAGAAAGAGACTTATTGTCTACCTCGTCTCTGCTGTAACATCTGAAAGTGATATCTCTACAGAAAACTAGAAGGCAAATATGTGGTAGATCCCACCCGCGAATAACAAAGTACGTAAGTACATTAAAAACATAGACGACGAACGCTAAGATCTGGCTTTGAGGCAAGGAACCTACAATTATATGTTAATTCATGAATCTTTTAATTCCCCTAAACAAATGTTCTCACAACTCCATAGCTATATCCGTAACCAGAATGGGTGACAGCAAAAGCAACCAAGAAGTGAGAGCCATGTTGAGTACGATCCAATAAACTAAACAGACTGTCACGGCGAAAAAAACTGTTCTCAAAGTTTTTATTTTCAAAAAGATATCAACTCAAATTATGAAAACTAATTTTCTAAATTAACCCAAGCATGCTTCTTTTGTTTTGAAATTCATTACTGTATGAGCTCCTGACATTTTTGTTATCCAATTATTCCGCTTCCTTCAAGTTACATCGTGTAGCTTTCAATCTTAATGCAGGACTCTATCTGTATCCCACTCAATTTTAATTGTATACATATTCAATTATGTCGTGAACATTATTTGAATATCATAAACTCAAACAAATAATGGATGGCAAATATTACCACAGCCATCATACAACAATGATTATGCTGACACAAGAATTCCTTTTTTTAATGTCTTCATGTGCTAACCGAAAGTTCGTATTCACTGGATAGGGAAAGGTCAGAGATAAGGGCACAACCAAAGGAAATTTACGGCCTCAAGGTTGTTTAGATAAAACTTAAATTATGTAAAAGGAACTCTGCCAGCAGTGGTAGACTTTATATGAATTTCGCCAGTTGTTACTTATACATGAATTTATGATGAACGAAAGGAACCATGCGGACCCAAGCTCCTTTTTAGAAACTCCCTCTTCCTATGTCCTTTATCCAATCGAGCAGACATTTCGTAATGTATTCCTTTGCTCATATGCGATTCGCGTGGAAAACGTGTTGATTTTAAAATTCAACACGTACCCCCTCATAAATTGAGTTTGGCCTCTCAAACTACATACATAGCTGTGCGAAAAATGTTTTACTTGAATGCATAATTTTGGGTTGATGAATAGCAATTGTGCCCTAGTACGCATTTTATAGTTAGATCAATCTGAAGATTACATCTTTTAACATTTGCATCTCTACGAATTAAGAGTCAAATCGCTGTGAGTCCTTCGATCGAAACGGCTCAAACTATTATATTTGTTTTAATTTATTTACACATGGTGATTTTGCTGATTCAGATTACCCGAAAACCAAAACAATTGAAATCTTCATTTAAGAATATGTTTATTTTCTCTTGCGAAAGTCTGACAAACATCCAAGAGTAAAAAATGGCAGTAGAACATTAAACTTTATGTCTGTAAATATATCTTCTCACCCACAATGGTTGGAGGAGCTAGGATTTAAATCCTGTGTGGACTGTTAGCACCTAATATTTTGTTGTCACGTTTTGGAATGTTTTTAAGGAAAGTGTTTTGTCGTACTCGCCGATTGGCAATTAGTTGTCTATAACCAGAACTCATTTTTAGCAGGATTCCTATATTGGTTCCTTCTTCAAATATTTAGAGAAGCAAACCAATGAGCAATTATTAAATGAACGTTACCAATCACAATTCCAATATTTTTGTTATTTAATTCTTCCTAATTGACAACCGATGAGCAGATCTTTATTACCGACAAAGAATAATTCGACCACTTTTTCACGCCAACCGAGGATTTTCCCTATAAATTTATTAACACTTAGGTATGACATCTGAGTTATTCGTCACATCTGTCACTCATCAGCTGTCCGCAGTCATTGGACCGAAAATAATGTCATCTATCAGATTGATTCTCCCTATTTACCGATATACTTTATACCTAATGAGACTGAATATTAATAAATTATTTGAACACATTTTAAGCTATAAAACATAAGAAAAGGCTACAGTCCGCTTGGGAGAACAGATACCCTATCCATAAATATCTTGTTAAACATTTTATTTCGGTTTCTATAAAAATTTTCGAATAAAACAGCATTTTAGTGAAAAATGCCTACAAAAAGTAGGCATGGCAAATTTGACAAACTTATGAAGGAGGGCAGTGCCTACATATTTCGTAAAGATTATAACACTCTATCTCTCTAACTTAAGCTTAAGAACAGTTTTTTCTAAATTTTGGGCGTGGCAGTGGGCCTATCAAAAAACATTTTACACTCTACCATTTGGAGACCCTAGGTACACTAGTATATGTTCAGTATTTCAGCCTGCTAGCTTTAATCTTAAGGCCTATAAATTGGTGACGGACGGACGGACTTGCTAAATAGTCTTAGGTTTTGGTCCTGATCATAAATATATATACGACGAATATTAAGGGGTGTTACAAACTGTGAGTCAAAATTAATATACCCTTAGGATAGCGTATAAAAATATATCTACCTAACACAACCCATTATAATTACATGGCATGTGGATTTCGGAATATTGAAATTCGCCTCACATTAAGAGCGTGCGTTCTTATGCAGACAATAGTTTCCTTCGCTGGCACTTAAGCCAATTGTCTCGGAGCATGTAAATTTAAGTTGACATTTATTGTCAAGTATCTACACCTTCACCTCACACCCGATGAAAGTTCTGCAACCTAATTAATTCGCAAAATTATGGCCAATTACAAACAAAAGTCCTAACAAGTAGCACACGAATTATTCCTCCCGATTAGGGATTTCAAAGATTCAAGGATTCCAAAGAAATAATTCTCTTACTGACGACGCACGAATTCGCAAATGAACGAGATTTTAATCCACGTGGGAGAGCACTTTAGCTGATTCTGCTCAATGAAAGATGCCAACACATTCTAGCTGAAAAGATATAAATACCTTTGGGCCAGCATTTAAATGAAATATATTCCCCGGACTTTGTCATGCTTCCATAAATTCATTGATACATGGGTAAACATGAATTGTTTATTTATTTTATTTCGTCTTCCCCTAAATATTGTATGCATGGCCTTAAAGTTCATGAAAATCGTTTTCATGCCCATTTTCCTTTCAAGCTTAAGGCACTTTTGTGTGTTCTTTTTTTTTGCACAAAAATTCCTAAAAATCTTCCGTAACCGAAATAGTGTGGGGTACTTTTTGGGATAACCATAAGCAGAATAAATTATTCAAATATTTTCTAAAGCAAGTTTTATGTGGGTGAGCAGTGTTGTCTCAAACTACCCTTTGACATGAAATTCAAATGAAAGGAAGGAATTTTCACCAAAAGTTGTCGACGCACGTGTAATTTCGAACATCTTAGTGAAGAAACAAAGCGTTTTTCGAAGAGTTTTTTTCTTAAATTACTTTTCTTAGCCAATATTTTGTATAGGTAGGAGTTTGCTCATTGCAAAAAGATGACCCGTTTCGCCTCATCGTCGACGCAAACTTCTGCGGCCCCTATAATTATGATAAATGAGGGTTACTGTAAATAATTTACATTGAATTTTTATCAATAGAATAGAAGATTTGATGTGGGGCAGATGTGCTTGGGCAGATTCAATTTTCCTGTTCACTTTTTCATGTGGATTTGTGTATGCATTTCTCAATGGGCGGTGAATTTTTCCACGGAAAATGGAGTCATTTGCTACTAGGGCACTTCCTTAAAAAAAAATCTCATAAATCATGTAAAATTCGGCGCTAAAATATTTGATAAGGTCATTAGTCAAATATGAAAATAAAACATTTTATTAGCAATTTCGATTAAATAATAAAATAGATGCGCGTTTTATGTTAACACTAAAGGAAAGTGTAAATCAAATCAAAAGATTATGTCAATGCGAAGCTAAAGTGTATTTACATGACAGTTAAGACGGAATGTATCTGAACCAGTTTTATTAATTTGTTTACGATTGAAACGGGTTATATTTTATTAAAGGGTCGTTTAATTCAAATGTGTGATGACTAAGGTATGGGTGTTGAGTATATTACCACAGTTTTTATTCTAACGGCAATGATTATTATTATTGGCATTGACTTGTTCAAGGAAAAAGGCCTAAATATGATTAAATTTCAAATATATTTTGGGATTTGAATGGAATATTCTAGTAGATCTAGCGACAGATACGCGTATTGAGTACAGAACTCATCAACGCTTTTCTGATGCCTTTGAAGCCAATGCGAGGTTACCTTGTTTTCTACTCTAACATGTGCTGGCTATAAAAAAATAAATATTTTTGGTTACTTATATGAAAATTTTAATTTTGGGAATTACAACAATATCGAGTCGTTTCATTTGAATACGCATAATCGGTGTAATATTACGGTCGATTTCATCAGCTAGTCTTGGTATTAGACCAAAATGTATTACTCAAATTGACATCAAGTCATATGTTTACGAAGTAGATACGATTGTGTGAAGGTTAGTTAGACACTAGCACACATGGAGTAGCTTAAAAATATCGCCTGTGTAATTGATTCCGATGCAGACGAAAAACAAGTGAAACCAGTGTTAAGCCAGAAAATGGGAAGAGAGAGAATACCCTGCGTAAAACGAGGACGCTTTATAAGAAAGCCAAACAACTGGTCTGGCCGCGGGTCATAAATCTGGTACGCAGTATCTAGAAACAGGGAGAAGTAAATCTATTTAAGCGGCATTTTCAGCATCGTGAAAGGGCAAGAAGAGAATACACGTCCCATGAATAAATAATCAGTCCCGCTACCCAGATTGGCTTAGATATAAAAAAGTTTAAGAGCAAGAAGACCAGTTCTGACGTTTCACCGGCAGAATTATTTAAACAATAAGGGAAATTTTGGAACTGCGGATCCACCAAATCATTAACCAACTATGCTGGAGGAAGGTATGTCCGATAATACATCAGCTCTATATACGCACCATCTACCGCATCTACAAGAAAGGCGTATTCGTATTTTCTGCAAGAACCGTGGAAGCTTAGTATCGCATATACTATACTATTCACTTACTACCAATATGGCTATTGGCTCGGAAGCTCGACTTTTGATCAAATTTTCGCACTAATTGTAAAACAAGTTCTCATATCGATACTCACAATCTTTTTATAGATTTTAAAGCCACATATGCTAGCATTCATCATCAGGAGGTCTGCCTAGCGATGACCGAATTCACGCTCCCGGCAAAGCTGATCCATCTGTGTCTCGTTACTAAAGTTCACCGGACCTCAAAAGGAGGTGCACTGTTGTGTGATTTCTACAATCTTATTCGTGAGCGAATAGTTCGCAGGGCAGCTGTATACTCGGAATGCGCTATCTTCAATAGATCCGTCCAGAAAAAACTAATATTCTCGGCCGCTTCCAGTGTGCGAAGCCAGTAAGGATGACAAGGCTACAGATATGCAATCTAGAAACAAAAATGTGTTCAAGTTGTTGGATAGACCACATGGGAAGAAACGTTCCCTCATAGATAGTTCATCATCATAGTCCTGCGAAGATACTCAAATTCAACATCACTTGAATCTCTTCTCGCACGCACCTAGGTGACCTACGCTGAACTTAATGAACCTGTATAATCCTTTTAGTTATCACATGTTCAAATGTAAAATGCTTGTTTCCCAATTAGCGCTTGTTTATTTTTTTGCAATTAACAAGAAAAATAATAAACAAACAAATTAATTGAAAAATTAAAAATTTCTCCTTTACAACACACAATTTGTGGTGAGGAATTTTTGAAAATATTTATTGCATGTCAAATAGACCGACAAAACCCGTAATGTTCTCCGAATTAATTTCGACAGATGCAAGACACAACAGCCTCATTAAATCAAACTGCGGTGCTGCACGAAATGGTGATAAATGCTCGCCCAACCTGTCATACTTTAATATGACAACATAAGTCTCTAGAATGAGAAAATAATTCTTATTTCTTTAAATTATGTATGTATGTATGTGTATTCCATCGGTATCATCTGTAGTGTAGGCGAACTTTCATGCGTATAAGTAGCAAAGCGATGAGCTGTTCGTTTATGTTCAACTAGCTACGCTTAGGGAGTTTGTTTTATTAGCCTTGCTCTGTACATGTATGAATGTATATTTGCCAGGAACATTTTCCACACCAAATGGGAATGGTACTTATCATGAACCAAAAATATTTACCACTAAACTTTGCTGGATAAAAACACCATGACGAGATTATGAATGGTGAAAATGACAAACTTATTTGGGGTTGGCAAAACGTCGAGGATATGCGTGTAAAAACGAGTATTAATGTGTAAATGAGCCTTAAAATGATTTTATGAGATGAGAATGATGTAAGCTTCTTATGATTTGCATCAACATATAACCAGTCGTACGAAAGTGATGGCACCTACACATTATATGACGTGTATCTTCCTAGAATAATTTGGTATTTCCGCAAAGTGGTTCATGTCATCAGTGGGTAGGTGAAATCCCTGGGGAACGTGTAATTCAGTCTATGCTACACAGATTTCCCTCTGGATTCATAATTAGTTTATGTCATGGATCATTGACTTTTACGAAACTTGCTAGATATGAATTTGAATTAAATTCAAAGATGAAGATGAATGAATGTTTTTGTATGTAAATAATGGAGTAGGGTTTTATTGAAAATTTTTATGTCCATTTAACCTCCTTTCGATTCTAAATAGTGAATAGGCATTTAAACGCCTACAACAGGTTGGCTCTGTACATAATTTATTCTTCGAAATGGTTGTGGATTTTATTCGGAGAATCTATATGTATGTATTCAAGAATCTGCCAGCTGCTATCTGGTTATCTGTAATCTATAGTAGCAACAAAGCGTAACGCCTTTGGTTGGTTAAATTATGTTAAATTAAATTGGATAAAGGCAAAGGCCTCTAATGCCTCTGACACTAATCGATTTTGAATAACTTTTGACATATAATTTTTTAACAAATTTAGTGCTAAGACTCAATTCATGGTTCACTTATGAAAACTCCTCGGCAAGTGGTCCCATCATCAAATAACTTCTTCGCCACCTACACATGTGAAAGTTTGGGCAAAAATCCAAAAGTACTTTTTTTAGAGGTATAGAACTTCGAATTGAATAAAACACAAGAAAATAATTTTAATGTCTATCAATTTAGCTTTTTTGGAAGGATAATTTTATGTCATTAATGTTTAACTATGATTTCGGGCATGTGGCCGCCGCGGCTGGTTCGAATAAAGACAATTCTATAGGTCCAATTTTCAACCACTTTTTCAAGCATTTGGGGATGTATGTCGGCAATAACGCCACGAATGTTGGCTTCCAAGACCCCTAACGTTTTTGGTTTGTTGGCGTAGGCGAGCGACTTCACATATCCCAAAGACAATTATCCAATGGTGTCCAATCACACGATCTTGGTGGTCAATTGGCAAGTTCATTCCGCGAAATTATGCGCTCATCGAATGTTTCCATCAATAAATCGATTGTGATGTGCGCTGTGTTTGTTGGAACCACATCTCATCCACATGCGGGAACAAAACAGTCGGTTATCATGGCTCTATACCGGTCTAAATTAACGGTAACTGACTCTCCAGCATCATTTCGGAAGAAGTATGGCTCAATGACTCCACCAGCACATAGAGCACACCAAACAGTCAGTTTTTGTGGATGTAATGGCGTTTCAAGGGTCTCATGTGGATTCTCTTCACTCCAAATGCGGCAATTTTGCTTGTTGACGTAGCCATTCAACCCAAAATGAGCCTCATCACTGAACAAAATTTTGCCATTAATATCAGCCCATACACCAAAATCACGACGCATTGCATGGTCTCGCGGCTTTAATTCTTACACAAGCTGGATCTTGTAAGGTCGTAAGAAGATATCTTTGCGCAAAATCTTCCATAAAGCTCCAATTGCTGTGCACGGTGGCGAATCGATTCATTCGGGTCCTCTTTAACACTTTATTCTACAGCGGCTATTGTTTCTTCGGTGCGCACTGTTCGATGTTTCTGCGGCTGCTTATTATCACATAGAGTAAACGTAGTGCGAAAACGATCCATGGTTAACCGAATTAATTGCTCTGATGGACGATTATGTCAACCATAAAATGAACGGAGCTTGCAGTAAACTTCGCGAACTGAACCATTATTTTCGAAATAAATTTGCACGATTTGCAAGCGTTCTTATAAACAAATAACATTAGAGTTGCCAGATTTGACCACAAAATGTCAGTGTTATCTCTATACACACAAAGTGTGTAGGGAAATTAATTTTTATTTATTGTTATTCCTGTTAATTGCAAAGAATTAGCAGACGCTAATTGGGAAACAAACATTTCAAATTTGGACAAACGACAACGAAAGGGAAATTTAGGTTCGTGAAAATTAAAATATAAATTCGAATTTTTGTATACTCTTCATAAACCTATAGATTAGCATCGCATCCTATTTATTGGTACATTAAATTCGACATCTCTGTGTGTTAATAATTGAAAGGATCTCTGCTGAGTTGTCATGTGTGGGATTGATGTTTACAGCAAGATAGCTGAACTGCTAAATACCTCGAAGTTGGTGCTATCAATAGTAAAACACAACACCTAATATTATCCATACCATATACATATTCCTTATTTACTGCAGGGACAACTAGCCTCACCTTATGTTCAATAGTAGTGAGAGCATCTTGCAAGATGCGCCGGAAAATAGTGCATTACAAGTTGAAACCTGCCCGGCGAACTTTCACTCTCTCTATTTGATGCCAGTTTAGCAAAATACATTACGACTATGTTTCCTTCGGTGTTTTGAAAAGTATTGTGGTTCTAAAGTCAGCATCCCGATGCTTTTCATAATTCTCCTCCCTTCTCCTCGCTCGCTACTCTTTCCTTCTAAGGTGACTGATAAGCGAAGAGTTTCTCACTCAGGACCTCTTTGTAAGCTCTGTGTACTCCAGGTGTGCTAAGGCGTCCAAAGTTGAATTAACAGTTCACAGTTTCTTAGGACAGTCGATAGTGGCTCACATAAGGTATTTGGGAATTCATCCGGCGTACACATCGATTGATGAGCCTCATTTAGCTAATCATCTTCTCCAAAGATTCAAACTAAATGACAATTTCTAAAAAATAATTATAATTCTTAATAATTATAATAAGTCATGCACATGCACACAATGAAATTTAAGCACAAAAGGTGTCGGGATGAACCCATCATAGCCGACAGTTGTTGGAGTATCATGCTTACAAGTGTCCTTAGGGAAGACCACTACAAGAAATCACAATAAAATAAGCTTTCTAGCTACGTGATTTCTAAATCCCCAACCACTGTGTGTGCGAACTTATATTTTTGAAACAAACGAGGAAGACCTAATTTTTAATCCTATTTTCGAATGTATCGGGAGCTTCTTGTGACGTATACTCTTGGATATTTGTCTGACAACGACACCATAGGTGGTGCAGCGAAACAAAAAAGCTTAACCACTACTACAATATTATGTAACAAAAAAATGTATCTGACTGACAACAGGTTTTCAGCAGCTACATATACCTATAGGTCCCTTATATAGAAACTTAAACAAATTAAACCAGAATATTTGCACTACAATCAAATTTTATTTAATTATGTATAACATGTATTTAAATTCATATATGTATAATTTATATACATTTGCCGTAATCAACCGAGTAGGTCTACAATGGAGAGAACATTTGCCGGTGCTTCAACATTCTCTAGAACACTAAATCCTGTGAAATTGATATTTCCATCTCCTACTGTAGTTTCACTATTGGCCACTGGTAAAATAATAATATAATTTTATAGCAAACAAATATTACTTGTTGAACTTTTGCAATAATTAGTCCTCTAGTTATAGAACCCATCACCTCCGTTGCATCGAGATAAGGGAACATAAGGACAACAAGGAAATTCAAGCAAATGGAAATGATGGATTCTATGGTGAGGTTCTTTTAAACTCACATCCGTCAACAGCTGGCGCCCCTCCTAGTCCTGTTGCCGGTCCTCCTCCCCCTAGTAAGCCTCCTAGACCGCCTCCTAGAATGGGTTCCGGCATCGCATCACTCTTTCCCATGAATTGAACTGAAAATGATTTGCAAAAATTAATTCAATATAATGTTAAAGTATGCCTTAAATGTATCATACCTAGGAGAGCCACAACGACTACAGTGAGGATAGTGAACGATTTCATTGCTGGTTTTTATCAACTCTACGATTGGCACATTTGGAAACTCTATTTATATGCCGAACGAAGCTGGCCTGATTTCAAATTAAAGTCAAGCTTAATGAGCGGAACTCGTTAATGTTTTTCACGACTTTTATTACAAACAAAATATGTCATTTAAATCGTGTGGTTACAAACACGTGTCATATTACATTCGAAAACGAAGTTAAGGGAAAAATAGCATTAAAAGTTGCTAAACCCGATCCAACCGTTGTTTGTTGCATCAAAATAAAAAATATTTGGATGCAGTTAAATATAGTGATTTGGTGCATACACTCTTCCAAAACATCGCCACTATGTTTAAAGAGTTCTGCTGGCAGACCATCAGTCCAGTGGAATTGTTCAGTGTGTTTCAGCTGTTGGTTAGACCTTTTCTACATTGACTGGACGCGCTCACTCAGTTGGCATGATGCCCAATTTCGTAACCGCGGAAAGGCCACTGGAACTCTCTACAATTCCCATTACGTTTTCATCTTTGATCGATCGCGACGCTTTTTCATTTCCTTGAGCCTTACTTCTCCTCTTCCTCCTGTCTCGATACTTTTCCCTTGCTGCTCTTAAATGAAGTCCTCTGGGTTGTCTTTGGGATGTGTCTGAACAGCGAAGTGTTTCTCAGTCAGGAACTCTTTGTAAGCTCTGTGTTCTCCAGGTGTGCTAAGGCGCCCAAAGTTCTGACAGTCTACAGTTTCTTCTCGTAGGGCAGTCGAAAGTCGCTCACTTAAGGTATCTCTGAATATATCCGGCGTACGTCCTGCTTCTTGGGTACTCATATTGATTTATAAGCCTCATTTAGCGAGTCATCTTCTCGGAAGTTTCAAATTAAATGAGAATTTCTAAATCAATAAATAAGAACCAAGGAATTATAATTCTTCAGAAACCGTGCAAACTTTGAAAATCGTTTTCCATATCATGCAAATTGCCGTAAAATAAGGGAGGGATCAAAGAAACCTTTCTCAGAGGTGTTTGCTAATAGCCTGCGCCTCATTTTTTTGTATTAGTAATCAGATCTTTAAGTCATGCACATATTGAAATTTAAGCATAAAAGGTACCAAGATGAACCCATCATGGCAAATTGTTGCTGGGGTATTATAAGTGCCCGTACGAAGACCCATAGGCGTATGCAATTTATTGTGTTCATACAAACTTTTATTTTTGTTAAGGAATTAGTTATAAAATTAAATATTTAACGATTATAAATGTCATCCCAAAAGATTTGTTTGTGATACAAAGGTTGCTTTTTTTGCGCAGTACATACATTTACACTGCGATTTGAAACGTTATACGTTGTATCACTCGTTGCAGTACTACAGCAGTATTGCATTTAGGAATTCAGCCTTTGTATTGGCGCATGAATGAGTTTGACCCCCCGGATCAAAATCCTGCATATGCCCTTGGGAAGACCACTCAAAAAAATCACGAAAAATAAGCTTAAGCTTAGCTACGTGATTTCTACATCTCCAACCACTGTGTGTGCAAACTTATATTTTCGACACAAACGATGGAGGCCTACATTTTGATGCCATTTCCAAATGCATTAGGAGCTTTTCGTGACGTATACTCTTGGATATTTGTCAGACTTCTACCATAGGTGGTGCAGCGAAACAAAAAAGGTAAATATGGTACTGGGTAGAATTTTAACCTAAACTACTATTAACATATTATGTAACAAAAAAAAATGTAACTGACTGACAACAGGTTTTCGGCAGCTACATATACCTGTAGGTCCCTTATATAAAAACTTAAACAAATTAAGCCAGAATATTTGCAATGCAATCAAATTTTATTTAATTGTGTATAACATGTATTTAAATCGTATAAATATGTATAATTAATATACGTTTGCCGTAATCAACCGAGTAGGTCTACAATGGAGAGAACATTTGCCGGTGCTTCAACATTTTCTAGAACACCAAATCCTGTGAAATTTATATTTCCATCGCCTACTGTAGTTTCACCGTTAGCCACTGGTAAAATGAATAAATAATTTTATAGTAAACAAATATCACTTGTTGAACTTTAGCAATAATTAGTCCTCGAATTATAAAACCCACTGCCTCCGTTGCATCGACATAATTGACACTCTTACTAGACATACGAATCAAACGACGAGCAAACGGAAAGGATGGATTCTATGGGTGAGGTTCTTTTAAACTCACATCCGTCAACAGCTGGTGCCGGTGCTCCTCCTCCTAGTAAGCCTCCTAGACCGCCTCCTAGAATGGGTTCTGGCATCGCATTACTCTTTCCTACGAATTGAGCTGAAAATGATTTGCTGAAATTAATTCAATATAATGTAAGTATGCCTTAAAGGTGCCTAACCTAGGAGAGCCACAACGACTACAGTGAGGATAGTGAACGATTTCATTGCTGGTTTATTTCAACTCTGCGATGGACTCATTGGGGAACTCTATTTATGTGCCGAACGAAGCTTGCCTGATTTCAAATGTAAGTCACGCTTAATGAGCAGCACTCGTTAATGTTTGTCACGATTTTTATTACAAACAAAATATGTCATTTAAATCGTGTGGTTACCGCACGTGTCATATTATCTTCGAAAACGAAATTAAGCATGTATAAGGGAAAAATAGTCGTAGTTCGTAGCATTAAAGGTTGCTTAACGGGATCCAACCTTTTTTTTTGTTGAATCAAAGCAAAAAATATTTGGATGCTGTAAAATATGATGATTTGATGCATACACTCTTCCAAAACATCGCCACCATGTTTGAAGGGTTCTGCTGGCAGACCATCAGTCCAGTGGAATATTTTAGTGTGTTCATCTGTTGGTGCGACCTCTTCTACATTAACTGGACGCGCTCACTCAGTTGGCTTGATGCCCAATTTCGCAACTGCTGAAAATGCCGCTGGAACTCTCTACAATTCCCATTATGTTATCATCTTCGATCGATCGCGACATTCTTTCATTTCCTTGAGCTGGATTTACTTCTCCTCTTCCTCGTGGCTCGATGCTTTACCCTCGCTGCTCAGCGCTGCAGTGCTTGCAAATGTGCATATCCTGCTATCATTTCCATTGGACGCATTCATAATCACACCACGTACTCCTTTTCTGGTTATCTACGACGGTCTCTGCTATATTCCTAAGTATGTTGGTTCCACATGGTGTTCACATGCGTGGCTTATAAGTGCACAGCTGAGAGTATAGTTCGTTGCAGCTGGCTTTTCCAATTTTTAAGCCGCCACCAGATAAAGAAACTGGCAGCACTAGCTGCAAAAACCAACCGCATTGCAGAGAAACAGAGAAACAGAGAAACAAACAGAGTCAAACGATGGCTGTATTGTAAACCTTTTGCCAACAATCTGATCGGCCCATATCAATGTGGCTTTTGAGCAGAAAAGTAAACCATCGACCAAATTTTCACACTTCGACAGATCCTGGAACAAACTCAGGAATTTCAGATCGATACACACCATCGACTTTAAGGTCGCCTATGATAGCGTAAATAGGGACCAATGATACATCCGTGCAGTATGATGATGGAGAAATCTCGCTACTGCGTCAAAGTCGGCAAGAACACCACCGATCCATTTGATGGTTTTAGACGCACTATCATGTACTTTCTTTAACATCGTTCTTGAGCAATTGTACGAAACTCACAAGCCAACACCATAGGTACAATTTATCAAAAGTCCGTTGAGCTACTAGCCTACTGTTGTATTTGCGATGATAGGAACAGAAGCGGCAAAAATGGGTTTAGCTGTAAACGAGGGCAAACCAGAGTATATATGCTCTTAACAATTGGCGACTCGGATAAAACGTCACGATGGACAGATATAACTCCGAAGTAATTAAAGACTTTGTCTACCTGCGCTGCACTATGTTACAGAAGCATGGACCCTGTCAAAAGCGGATAAAAACCGTCTGGGATGCTTCGAGAAAAAGATTCTCCAGGTGATATTCGGTTTTGACGATGGAGTGTGGAGAAGAAGATTCAACAACGAACTATACCAGAAATGCCTACAATGCCACATTAATCGTGTCAAATTCTCCTACGACCAAAAGTTGAGGCAAGTCAAAGTCCCACCGGTAGTAAAAACTTCTGGTCGTTTATCAAGAATATTAAAAATTCGGCCTCGTCATCTATCCCGACACTCATTTACAATAAATCCCAGCTGTCAGCTCTTCGGATAAAGCCAATCTGCTTGCTGCTCATTTTGCAGCTAGCTCAACGCTGCCAGATACCAGGCAAAACCACTGCGTAAGCCTCCCAAAAAAAGGAGAATCTTCCTCTCCCTCCTCCTACCGACCAATTGCATTTACGTCCCTTCTTCCCAAGGTCATGGAAACGCTGATAAATCGTCAGCTTATGAAATATCTCGAATCCCGAAAACTTCTTAATGACCGGTAGTACAGTTTCGCAGCAACAGGTCCACTGGTGATTTGATGACATATCTAACCGAAAAGTGGAACCAATCTATTCACCGTGTGGTGGAAATAAAGTCGTTGCGCTTGATATTTCAAAGGCATTTGACAGAGTTTGGTATCAGGCTCTTTTGTCGAAAATGGGTGCATTTAGAATCGATGATGTCTTTCTTCAATGGATTAGAAATTACCTTTCGGACCGTTCAATTCAAGTCGTTTTGGACGGTTTCAAGTCTGCAACTCACCAAATAAATGCTGATGTCCCCCAAGGCCCCGTTCTTTCTCCGACTCACTTTCTCATTTTTATCAATGATCTCCTGTCTGTTTCTTCTAATCCAATCCATTTCTTCGCTGATGACAGAACCCTTATATACTCTGCCATTATCCATGGAAGGCACTTGCATCGCCGAAACCGAAAGACTTTACATCCTCGGTATGTGCGTTAACGACAAACTTCGTTGGAATGACCACATATTCGATGTCGCAAAGACCGCTGCGAAATGTCTAGGCTTCCTTAAGCGATGCAAGAAATTTTTTACCCCTTCTGATCTGGCTACAATCTACAAGGCGTTTATTCGCCCAAAACTTGAGTACAACGCTCATATCTGGTCTGGTAATATATATATAATAATATATTTGGAGCTAATTGACAGGATTCAAAAACTTGCGGTAAAACTTATTGGCGTTCGAGACATCGCGAAATCACTTGACTCTCTTAGTCATCGTCGCAATGTATCCTGCCTATCGTTGTTTTATCGCTACTTTCACCACAAGTGCTCAAATGAAATAGTCAGTTGCATTCCACCCCTACAGCAATTCAACCGCAATACTCGCCGTGCTAGGAATGCACATCAGTTTACCTTCAAGCCTGTATTCGGACATACATTGAAATTCAAGGATTCGTTTCTTAACCGTACAATAAGATTCCACATTCTACCCCGCTCTGTTTTTCCTGCAAATTATAGTTTACAGACATTTAAAACCAACGTGCATCGGTTTCTCCTTTTTTCTTATCCTTCACTTCCCTAATGCCCGCACTGTGTTACTTCATTATAAGGGTATCCAAAATCCCTTTAGTGCGCGTACATTTTAAAAAAAAAATAATAATATACGGGCTATACAGCAACGCTGAACTGGTCAAAAAGCTAAAAATACAACGGCTGAGATGGCTGGGACACGTGGAGCGTATGGACAACAATGCACCAGCCCAACGAGTCTTCTAATCCCACCCCTGAGGGATAACGCAGCAGAGGAAGAGCCCACCTTAGGTGGCGCGCACAATTGGATAACGACCTCAACTAACTTGGAGGCAGCTATCGAGGGACCGAGCAAAAAGCTTATTTATGAATACAAATTCCCATCTGGATTCACTTAATCCACACATTCGCATGATTTATCTTGCCAAGCGGACAACCATCAAGCTTTTCCATTTTCAACAACATTAATCAATTCATAATAATTATTGGAAGTCAATAAATTATAGCACTCTCATCCTTCTTTGCACTTTCGTCAGACTCTTGCAGTATTAATTAACGAATAAATTTAAAAAAAATTGATTTGTTGGTATAAAACAAATTTCACTCTTTGGACATTCCAGCGTGATCCAGCGATACGTGTTAAAGTCAACAAATTACCGCCCAGTCGTGAAGATTTACGACCAAACGACCATATTGTAGCAAAAGTCCATTCCCTCTATGCACTCATTTATTTACACTGCAGTAAAACACTTTCATTTTGGATGCAGTAAATAACAGAAATAAACTGCGCGTTTTAAATGGCCAATTTAAAAATAATTGTTTTTATTTTTTATTTTTTGACTCATTGTTTAGTCCCACACAAAAATATCTTTCCTTTCAATTGCCTCTTAACATAGTATTATTCCTCGCCCATACATTGGAGCTGCCACCATTGCCCATGAATGCGGTTCTAGATTGCATTTATTTATTCATAATCAATATTCCATTTTGTGAATTGAATGTTGTACCTACATACATATACATACACAAAAGGCAAGGAACACAAAAAAATTGTCTTTATTCCCAGAGACAGAATTAAAGAACACCAAACGATTAGGAGCGTCTGGTGAATATCGAGATAAAGCCTATCAAAGGCACTTTTAACTTGTTCTAACCTTGGTCGGATGTGTTGTTGTCTCAGATAGGTAGGTTAGGTACCTGGGAGCGAAGGCGCGCACACATCCCATATCGGGTTAAGTGGAAATATAAACCCGAGCGACTAATGGAAGTGGCTTATACAGGAGTATACTTTAGGGTGAAAATAACACAGTCATAAGGATTCTGTTGACAATAAAAAAAAATCAAGCAAACAAAAAAAATCCTTTACAACTCGATTTTTTACAAAGAATCTATGCTATGCCACATTGGATGGGGTTAATGGTGGAAGTAATGTATGTTTAATGCATGGAATACTTATATGGGATATGTATGTCGATTTACTATTAAATTGCCCCCGATTTTACCGAATTCATATGGCGTTGTGATGTTTTTTTTGTTTTTTTTTTGTGTGCTTGAAAGGTTGACGATAGGTAGGTATACTTAACTTTTACGAGGTGTGAGTTACATCGTGATTTTTATGCTCGAAATGAACTTTTAATGAAAGTTAACTACAAAATCAATAAAGGACGATGAGTATGTAGGTATTAGATGTGGCCAACTTTTTTGCCATTTGCTAAGGAAAGTGTTTTTTTATATGTCGGGAGGGGGGAAAAGAGATTGAACTCGTCTTTAAAGTTCCAGACAGCACAATCGATGAATACATGAATTCTAATGGAGTAAACTTATTTTTTTTTGTTAACAAAAGAGATTTAAAATCGCTTTTGACAGCTTGTTGGGGTTTTTTTTTTGGGAATTTCTGCTTATTGATATTTAATCAAAATATTGAAAGTATCAATTTAAAGTGATACCACTTAAAAACACGGAAAAACGGTTTGATTTAATTAAGTCTGTACAAGACGGTACATTTGGGCCAAGGTCCTTGTTGATTGTTGATCACAAAATTCAACAACTAAAGTTAGTTTCGGTTTTGTCTTATGTAATAAAACTTATTGCATGTAAAGTGTACTAACCACTTCTTTTCCGGGCTTTTATTTTGTTCCTTTTTCTTCATTTATCTTATTCGTATGTTTTTTAGCAGCAAGAAAACTAAAACTTTTTCTACGCGTCCTGCTTTAAAGCTTTATTTTATAAACCTAAAGAAGATGGATGTGATCTATTTTTGTGGAGAATTTTAAAGAGTCAGCCAAGTCAAATCACGACCACGTTTTGCACGAGCAGCTTTCTTTTCAGATGTTGTGCTTCAATTGAAAAGTTTTTTATTGATCCCGCGGTCACGGAGATGTTCTTAATGTTGGGACTCTTGGTCTGTACTTTGTTTAATATTTGTCTGGCTTGCAGTTCAAAACTTGATGATTTGTAAAGTTGTACCCTTATGTATGCTAGTATTTTAAACTTTCTCGTAAGAGAACGTCATTGCAATCGTGAGGACATTTCGAACTGATTATGAGATATAATATTATGGCTATGGAGAAGCCCAAAAAAGGGAGTCCGTAAATTCCATCCGTCGGTCTATTTATCTGCCCGAATATTTGTTTGTTTGTCTGTCTGTCCAGAAGTCGTTTGAACGAATTTGTGTCAATGTTCGTAATTAGGGTAGGTTACATCTCGCTGCGTATTTTCCATTTTGCTTTGTGGTTTTAAGCGCGATTAAATTTAAATAACTCTTTCTCAAAAACGGCAATTAGTTTAAAATTAGTTATTTTATTTTTCTAAAACCTTAAAAGTTACTTACTGTTTTATTTGAAGCAACTCAAAAACGCATCTAATGTTGCGAGAATGTTTCGAATGACGCACTTTTGCACTTTATTTGTAACGTATACTGACTGACCCAATAGGCTTTGTAAAAGTGTTTGTTAATCATTTTCAGTAGTCCAATCAAAGATTTGATAAGCGATAAAAAATAGGCGCCTAAGAAAATGCACTCGTTTTAATGCAAGTTTGGATGCAAGCGATTGTATACTCCCCTTAAATTTTATTTTAATAAACATTTGTTATTCCAAATTTGGTTGTACTTTCGCTTTAAAACACTACCCTAGTTGTTGTTCGGAACTTAAATAATGTCAACCGAAAATTGACGCAGTATCTTTGCCGGCTGTCAAACTGCCTGTCACGCCAACGAAATCACAACTCGTCTCCGTCAAATTAAACGTCAACATGTCATATTAAATATACGCAGGTAATGTGAAAGTAATTATGTATGTATGTACGAATTTACGTTGTCAAACCACATGTCAACGGTACATCCTACACTTAAGTTAAATGACAAATACAATTAAAAGTTTGAGATATTTAAATTTGCATTTGATATACATATGTTTATCGAGCTTTCAAATGAAAAATAAATACTGTCTTCAAATGCGTAACGGAACATTCATTTAAGACAACAAAAAATTTAAAAAAAAAACATTATTATTACTTACGTTCATTAACCGAATATGCATTGGAATAATTTAAGATTCAACACAGTCTGAAAAGGTTTTTGAGCTGCATCAAACTGGCCTGCCTATATGCCATAGAATCTCCATCATGTGGTGGGTAGTAGGTACAGGGAATGGCTGTCATATCTTTCAACTGTCATTACAAATATTCTTTTCAAAAATCAATGACTAGATAATCTGTCCAGTAGAGTTCATTAAGGGAACGCATTTACATAGTATCGAAATGCAAATTAAAAATTACTTTGACAATGTTAATTAGCAAGGACAGTTAGGCTTACATAGGGACAATAGAAAGAAAACGATTGGGCAAATTAGCCCAATATTCCACTGTGGAATAGAAAAAGTAGATAAACCAGATTTTTTTTAAATTAAATGCTCAACGAATCATTGGAAGATAGCTTGCCTAGTTTTGGATAATAAAGCCGAAAAACTAAACACTGTTTAACTTTCATACTTGTGGCCACCGCTCCCGTTTGACAGTGTGCCACCGTGCTCTGCAAAAGCGCTTAGGCTTTAAACGTATCTAAGTCTAATGCTCAATAATGTTTTTCCTCTTAACAATTTTTTCATTAACGTATTCCTACGGAGAAGATGTTTTCTGTTCGAAGGTTGATTTAATCTCTCTTTCTTTATTTTCGGGTGGCAAATTTAAAATAAAATTAACAAATACATATATATAATAGTTGCAGTTACATCACACGATTGTTTGCACATAATGATAACATTATATAAAATGTGATATACAAAATATGCAATTATAATTGAGGGCAGTCTACAATCACAAGTTTGGAGTATTTTTAAGGTGAATCGTTTTTAGAAATAAAAATGTTTAGTGTAGGTGATACGTTTCTAAAATTGGTTATATTTTACACTACATTTGCAAGGAAAAGCCTTTTGAAATTTAAGCGTCCAAATGCGATATCCCTATGCCTTTTTGTCAATATGTCTGATGGACATTTGTTTGCTTTAAATAATAAAATAAATCACTCCATTATTTCATGTACATATGTTCTTTTCATTTCAGAAAAACTGATAGGAAGCGTGCAGCTCCTATTAAACGAGTAAAGGGTAAGCATAGAAAAGAGATGGGATATATAGGTGGATCTCAAAAAAAAATTTGTAGGACTTAAGATTAAAATTATAATAGCCAGTGAGAGAAGAGTCCTGACTGTCTAAATGAATAGACAACCATTTTTAAAAGATATGTTTTTGTATAGGATAGTCAGTGGGATTCGTTTCTTCAAAAAATTAACAGAGAACATTGCATTTTCCAATCTTCGGCCTCAATGGCTGTGCAGTCGTCCATTTGAATATTCGTTTAAGCCTCTGATGAACTTTAGAAGACTCTCGTACTACGATCAACACTAGGTCCTGGTATCGTGATGCACGGTCCACCCTTTTGATTACCCGGTACCTTCGGACAGAGCCGGTCATGGGATTCGAGCATAGAGTACGACTTCCACAGCCATCTCAAATAATTTGGTTTCAAAAATGCGTCAAAGTCTCAACACTGACTTCCCACAAATTCATTCTTACGTTGTTTTTGCGCTTGTCGGGAAAGGTGGCATCCAAACTTTTTTTAAGGTCTAACCAGCGATCCTCAAAAATGAGAAAGTTAAGTATGGCCAAAACGCCAAGATAGTCAGCAAAGTTCTCAAGAATTTTTTGAGTGCCAGTCACCCCAACACTCCTTATATTAGCAGTTAGTAATGACAGCCTGTTCGCTTTCAGATTTTATAGATTCATAAACATGAAAAATTCTTCTAAACCTTTGAACTTCGAGAATATACTTTTTTATCAGTAAAGCACGTTGAAATTTGGATTACCCTATCCTAAGTGTATATTAATTTTGATACATAGTTTGTAACACCCCTTAATATTCGTCGTAGACCCATAAAAGCATATATATTTATGATCAGGACCAAATCCTAAAACTATTTAGCAATGTCCGTCCGTCCATACGTAATTTTTAGGCCTTTCAAATAAAGCTAGGAAGCTGAAATTTGGCCACATATTCCCTAGGGTTCCGAAATGGTTAAGTGTACATTTTTTTGGAGTACGCCCACTGTCACGCCCACAATTTAGAAAAAACCGTTTTAAAGCTAAAGTTAAAGAGATCGAGTGTTACAACCTTCACAAGATATGTAGGCACTACCCTTCTTTAAAAGCTTGTCATATAAAGTTTTTTGCCACGACTACTAACTAAAAAACTATATAGGCTTAAACGGCCTATATAGAACCCTCACTTCTCTAACCACTGTGTGTGCGATTGCGAACGGCAATAAATTTTTGAGAAGCTTCTCATGACATTTCTTATTCTTGGAACATTTCTATATTATTTGTCTGACGTACGCAAGAGGTGGGGCAGCGAATAAAAGCTTACAGGTGGTACATGTCGGGATTTGAACCAGCGACATCTCTCTTAGTGCTCCAACGCTCTGAACTACTTAGTCACTGCAGCGTAAATACAATGCATACTTAAATTGCAAAGAATTCTGCAAAAGCAAACTTTTTCCCATTCATTCGATTAATTTTAAAAATTCTCTCTCATTCTCAGTTTATTTTATTCTATTTGCTGCTTCAGCTGAAAAATTTATCCTAAATTGTAATACTAGCTCCATAGCTAATGTATTATATTTCTCGGATTGTGTTAATATTCCTTGCCACTTTTGTGGCAATCGATTCAAAATTTAAATAAGAAGTGCCACAATGTTTTAAGACCATCCCTACCTTAAGGACTATTTCACATATGTGAACTTTTTATCTAGTATCTACCCCTAAGGAAACTACTCCGACTCCATAATTTATTCTACCGAATGACACTGATGCTAAAATAAAGAACTCGACCTCAACCAACAACTGCAAGTGGGAGATTCCTTCAGCTTTATACTGCTTCTGGCGTGTCGGTGGTCGATGGTGCTTTTATTTTATTTTACGACTTCGCATCGTTTCGAAAGATTCATGAAAATAGCGCACTGCAACTTATTACACTCAGAAAGGAAAAAAATACCACCACTCTGTATGCATGGCATAGTGATAGAGCCTGCGGCAATATTAGTATATATGGATCTTGCCAATCTCTCTAACCCATTAAAGTTGTCAATTTAAATTTACGTTCGAATTAGATATTCTTTTCATTTTGTTGTTGCGCATTAAATACTTTACTAACGTTTAAAGTGGTCATCTGACATTGAAAAAAGTCTTTTATGTTGTTTGCATGTTTTTTAATATAATTAAGTTTCCCATCGCGTCTAAAAAAAAACAGCAAAGACTTGAGGTTTGTTGTTGCAGCAAAAATAAATTCAAATTAGCAACGTCGTCTGTGCTCTCAGTTTGGGCAATTAATTTTACTATAAAGCCATTAAAAACATTCATATATTATAATAAAATATGAAAACCAAAAAATTGTTTGTTAAATGTTTGCTTTGATTGTAATGCAGAATTGGTTGCGATTTTATTACGTGTTTGCAGGCACGAGTCTGTTGGTGTGTTCCAGAGATGATCTTAAAAATAAGAATGCTGGCTTAACCGGTTTAGTATGTAGGTTTGGCCAATTTAATTACCTATAAGAAGAAACAGAAGAAATATTTTCATATCAGTGTGATTAAAAATTTAGAATTCTAAATTTATTTGTGTTGAATTGATTAGTTTTTTTTTATTGTTTATTTTGTACAAAGTTGTTTTTTTTTAGGAAGAAATAAATAAATGCAATTTAATGGGATTTTTATTATATAGAAATATATTTGAATAGATTTGTAGAATAACGTTGTTTTGTCAGTTTTATCATTTAGCATATTTTCATTTTAAATATTTGTATAAATGTACAAAAGCATTGGCTTCAGAAATATATACGCCCATCCTTATTAAAGTCCATTGAATTCAAAGCATTTTAAGTACTTAAACCAGTCAAATGACTTTCATAAGTCCAAGACTCAAGTAAAGGAAATCTATAAATTAAATATTTGTATTCGTGGATCCTATCCAACATAGAATTGTGTGAACATCTCAAATCATTGTGGTGGCTACTATTGATTGATTCTTCATATTCCGAAAAATCCTGGATAGATTGACGAGTTTGAGGTCGAGGAAAATCTTTTCACCAATTTTTAAAACCACAAATGATAAATAGCATACGTTTTCGGAAGCTCAATATGATGACCACTAATTCGGGTTTAGAATTAAGCACTCCACAATCGAGCAGGTTTATAGAATAACTAATAAAATATAAAAAGCGCTAGAGAAAAAAAAAGTTTTTTAGCGGTTTTCTTTACATCTCATAAGCTTAAATTGGCCTTTCCAATTTTAGCAGTTACATGAGATACTAGGTTCATATCTAGCAGACAGACTCTTCCGTGTTAATCACGGAAACGAATATTCCGAATTCAAAGAAATCACGGCAGGAGTTCCACAAGCAAGCGTTCTGGGTCCGATTTTATTTTTAATCTATACTCGAGATATGCAGCTACGTTTGCGGATGATACAGCTACATTAGCCGTGAGTAATACGCTTGAATCAGAAGCAAATAAGCTCAAACGGACTATTGACAGCGTTTTTGAGTGGACAAAAACTTGGCGTATTGCGCTTAATGAAAAATCCAAAAATAAAAAACAAAATCCACGCACGTTAATTTTACTAACAGGAATGTAAATACGCTTCCCTTATTTATGGATTCCGCACAAATTCCATACAAAAATGAAGCTGAATATTTGGGAATGACATTAGATGTGAAACTAAAATGGATATCGCACGTATAGAAGAAACGGGAAGTGGTCGTAATTAAATATAATCAAATGCATTGGCTGCTTGCTGGATTTGCCAAACTCAGAATGCAAAACAAGCTGCTTTTATACAAGCCAGTTCTACAAATTTTAAAAACTTTGCAAAATAAAGTGCTTAGAATTGTAAAAGCCTTGCGGTATATCAGAAACAGTGATATCCATGGAGACTTAGATGTAACTACCGTCGAAGACGAGATAAAAGCATAACTGCAATAACCAAATGCTACAAATTATGTACGAGACAAATTAAGTGCACCGACCTCACCGAATAAAACCATTTGAACTAGCGCAATCAGATGTAACCCCGAGCAATTGGCGGTATGAGCAGGTGCTTTCGCTGGGTTGTCTGCCTGCCAAACGTGTATAAAACCGGAAATTAAAACTACTAGATAGGATATCTAGTAGTGTCTCCTGGAAGATTTTTTACCTACCCTTGGAAAAAAAGGTCTGTACATTTTCTATGACAAAACTTAATTTCTGATAGTCAAGATAATCTTCGAATACCATTAAACAGCTTTAAGATGCGAAGGGAAAATATTGCGTCCGATTAATTTCGAATTTTCACGTGCTTTAAGTTTATTCTAATAAAATTTGAGCAGATTCAACAGAACGCTGTGTTTTGCTAAAGTCCATGGGATCATAATGTATTTACCTATTTGCATAAAATTGTATTTGAATGACCTTATATTTTTTACTACGTAAGTTCGAACGGGAATAAAATCTAGGCTTGCAATTCGCCAAATAAATGCCCAAAGCAAGTCATTAAAATGAAATCGCACAAGTTAAACAGAAATTGAATTGACTTCCATCAAATTTCCAACATGTGCGATGAACTATGCGTTTGGTACATCGGAGCTGCGAACAATCAATAAATACATAAATAAGTTAAACATCTACTGCCATAGCTACCTACATACGTCTTTGCGATATGTTGTTACTGCCGTCCAAGCTACTGTAATGGTCACGAATAAAGGGATAAATGAGAAATATCGCTATATAAATAAATATAATTCCGGGATAATAAATTCAATTTTATTGCGCCAAGTCGTAGAGATAGAGATTGCTTTGTGGCAAGCACAGATGAGGTACAATTTTATATCATCTGTGGTTGCAGTCGCATTCTTTGGTAGAAACCTATTTGTGAAACTTGTTGAATGTCTAAGTGATTTTTTTGCATTGATTAAGATTGATTTGTTACCTTTTGTATTATTTTGTTGCTTGTCTTCCAATTAAAAAAGTTCTAAATGTATAGAGTATAACTTATGTTTGTGGCCAAACAAAAGCAAATAGCTATATTGGCAGCAATAATCGTTGGTGTACGAAAGGGTGACTAAGGGGAATTGTGCCACTAAGATGCATGACGCTTTGCATACTTCTGGATCCAACTTGTTTGTTCAATTGTTTATGGTGGTGAATGTATTGTATGAAAAGAATTCCAAAGCACTTTTTATATATGCAGTACAAAAAATTGCAAATCGGCAACTTTCATATATGTATTTATGTTCTGTGTTGACTTCTGAAATGTGATGTATTTTTGGTTCATAATATTAGGCCATTTTGTTGAGTTAATTTTTAAAAAATAAAGGTTTTTTGAGATCTCTTGATCCATCTTAAATAGAGCACAATTGGCAGAATCAGTGTTTTTATAGAGCCTCATCATTTTACCTCACAGTTTCTGCTTTTAACAGTTAATTTTTGTTCTAGCTGGGAGATAGATGTTTGTTTGATTGTTTGTAGGAAGCATGTATATATGGTTTTGTCGTTGTTAACTTAAAGACCATTTTAAAAAACGATAAAATTAAAAACGCGGCAGCATATAATAGCTGCGTGCATAGAGTGGGCCATCTAGTGGTTTCTTTATTTTGACACTGACAGCACTGAAAAAATCTTGACAGAAAGTTAATATCATACTTCCGCGAAACGAAATGAAAATCAAACTTTACGCATGAAAATCGCTGGGAAATATTGAAAACTCATTTCCTGACTGCTGTGTAGCCCGTTTTTTGAAAAGAAGTTTTGGCCGAAAGGAACACTAGTCGCGTCTGTAGGCAATTTGTGTAGAAAGTTCGTGAGACTGGTATGCTAGTGGACAACAATCAAAGTTCCTTCCGTCGTCCGGTGCCATTGCATCTACAGAGAGTGAGAGGGAACTACGTTTCGTTTTGGTGCGCGTTAAAGAGCCGTGTTAACAGACTTGTTTTTTTACTGAAATTATAGACATGAATTTGGACGACCATTGGATCAGACAGGATACGGCGCCATGCCACACAGCCCTTGCCACAATCGATCATTTCACACCAAATTCCCAAATCGTGTTATCAGCCGTCTTAGCGATGCCAATTGGACCACATTGGAACTACAATTTGACCAGTTTGAATTTTTTTTGGGGAACCGCGAAGGACCGATGTTATGCAAACAATCCGGAAACGACTCAAGCACTTAAGAGCTGTATCACCCAAGCAATCCGTAAGCAACAGCCAGAAACCATCAACAAGGTCTAGGAAAATTGAAGTGACAGAATGCACTACTTCGAAGCCAGACGAGGCAGTCACTTGAACGACGTCGTGTTCCATAATTAATGGGAATGTTTGCTCTTAAATAAAGCCATACTAAATACGAGGAAAAATTTAATTTTGTTCATTTTAATTCATTTTTAAAAAGAAACTTATTTGGCCCACCCTCTAAAGGGTCATCCATTTCGAGGTGCCCTACTTTTTTAACGAAAAAAACACAGAAAATTCAAATTTAATGGAGAATGTTTATTATCATTTGAAAGAACTTTGGCATTTATTTTTTGAAGATTATGTCTATCAAATGTTGGCCGTTGCTACGTCGCAGATGGTCCATCCGTTGAGTCCAATTTTCGATCACTCGTACGAGCATTTAGACTGGTAACCGGCGAATGACACGCGTGATGTTTTCCTCCAAGGCCTGAATCGAAGCGGGTTTGTCGGCATTAGCTTTTGACTTTACATATCCTCACAGGATAAAGTCTAACGGTGTGATATCACACGATCTTGGTGGCCAATTGACCGGCCCAAAACGTGAAATTATGTGCTCACCGAAATGTTCTCTCAATAAGTCCATTGATTGATGCGATGCGTGGGAAGTGGCGCCGTCTTGCTGAAACCAAATGTCGTCGAGATCACGAGCTTCAATTTCAGGCATCAAATAGTCGGTTATCATGGCACGATAACGGTCGCCATTGACGGTTACGTTCGCACCGGCATAATTTTTAAAGAAATATGGACCGATGATTCCACCGGCCCACAAACCACACCAAACCGTTGTTTTTTCTGGGTGAAGTGGCAGTTCTTCAATCTCTTCAGGTTGCTCTTCGTCCCAAATGCGGCAATTTTGTTTGTTTACATACCCATTGAGCCAGAAATGGGCCTCATCGCTAAACAAAATTTGCCTCGAAAACGTCGGATCTTCTTGGAACTTTTCAAGAGCAAATAGAGCGAAGCGATGTCGCTTGGGAAGGTCGAGCGGCTTCAGTTGTTGCACAAGCTGTATTTTGTATGCTTTCAATTTAAGATCTTGACGTAAAATGCGTCAAGTCGTTCCATACGTCAGTCCGAGTTGCTGCGAACGGCGCCGAATCGACTCTCTACAGTCTTCGTGTACACTCTCAGCTACGGCCGCTATATTTTCTTCACAGCGTGCTGGACGTGGTCTATTCGGTCGAAAATTATCCAATAATGAATGCTGGGTCTCAAAATGGGTGATGGTGTTGCGAATAGTAAGCTCAGTAGGCCGATTATGTTGACCATAAGTTGAGCGAAGTGCACGAAACACATGCCTCACAGAACGTGAATTTTCATAATAAAGCTGAACAATTTGTAAACGTTGTTCACGCGTAAGTCCTTCCATTATGAAATTCCAAACAATACTAAACAAAAATAACATGAAAGCATGACACGACTCACACGTGATCTGTCAAAAAAGGCTATTGAAAAAAGTATCTCTACTTGGATCACCCTCTATATGCACTATTTGATTTTACCCATTGATTTGATATTTTGCATGCTGATAGAGAACAACGAAATATTGGACAGGTCCTTGAAAGTTTTTTTTTTACACACTCAAAATCCGCTAAACTCAATAATCTGAAATTGTGCATGCAGACATTGTATTTTAGTAAATTTCTATTTTGTCTCAATTTTCCGTTTAAGGGTCAACCCTCAAGAGAATAAAATAAGTTTTCTTAAATAAAAAGGACTTAGATAAGAACATAAGATCATAAATGACGTTTGATTTATTTATGAGGTTTGAACCGATGATGTGCCAACTAGTAGTGGATTTTGGAAATGAAAGTTCGATTCTTATACCGAATTTACATATGCATTTCTTAAAAGTGATTTTGTCTTATATATGAGCGCTTTTAATACTCGTGGAGGACTGTAATTAAGTGGAATAGTGATCATTCGAAGAAAGAAATTATAATTGTAACACATATTACTAAAACCAATGCTCATCCTACAACATCCAAACATTTCTTAAATTGTTTAATTAAGCACAAAAAACAAAATTTAAACGAAATTTACACTTATATCACAAAAAACAAATGTATGACAAAAGTAGACACAATACACCTGTTGCTTCCAGCCTCGCACTCTTTGGAAAATTAAATTTTTATACTGATTATCTACTATAATCTATTAATTATTCGGCGGGCAAGTAACACAATATGGCGGGCATGCTGCCTTTCTGCAACTCCCCTCTGGTTTCATTGTTAGATTTGGAGTAGGTGTGAGGTTGGGTGTATGCAAAGATTATTTATAACAGTATAAAGTATTCTAAGAAACCGGCAGGATTTCTAAACCAGGAGATTTTAAAAAGCGGGATCCCGATACGCTCCCGAAATAAAACCAGATTTAAGCATGGAAATAAGACCACGTTTGAGAAAAAAAAAACAAAATAGCTAAATGGCATTATTTCCATATAAACATAGAAATACATCTGAATTTTCTCAATTAAAGTTATTTGAATTATTAAGCAACGACGGTATCTATACACAGTGGCGAGTGGTTAAGTGCATTTCATAACTAAGCGAGTGGTCGCTGGTTCAAATCCCGACACGTACAACCTGAAAGTATTTTTTATTCGCTGCCCCACCTCATGCTAACGTCTGACATCCAAGAGAGAGAACTATCATGACGAGCTTCTCAAAAATAAATTGTAATTCGGAATCGACATTAAACCGAAACCGTTTCGGTCAAACAAAGTTTTGCAATAAATCTTTAGTCAAATTTGTTATTGAAGCTCGCTAAAAATGCACATTCAAAGCGTTTGATGCAAACCGTGTGTAGCTGTGAGAAAATTATGATGAAATTTTTATAGGTAATAAATACTCCCAAATAAACAATTTAAAAAAAAAGTTAATAAATTGTTAAAATGGAAAGCAATATAAATGTAGAATCTCGTTATGAATAAAAATAAAATGCATGACTGCGTCATACGAAACTTTTTCGATGCATGAGATGCGTTTTTGAACCGCAAATTAAATCGAAAATTAATGGGGATAAATTTATTTAAATCACTTTTTAGGTTTGGAAAAATTAGATTTTCTCAATAAATGCAATTTCTCACATCAAACACATTTAATATAATTTTTCACAATACCAAAAATTATCAAAATCGTTGAAGCCGTTTTTGAGAAATAGAAATTAAATTAAATTTAAGAAAGTCGTTATTTGAAAAAAAAAAAAAAATTATTTCAAATGTAGAAATATGCAAATTTTCGCCAAACAGTGCCCGGACAGACAGACAGACAGACCGACGGAGGGCATTGGCAGACCCACCTTTTTGACTTCTCTATAACCATAATATCATCCCTCATACTCACTTTGAGTTCGAAATTTCCGCACTATCGCAATAACTTTCTCTTTAGTATACTAATGTATACGAGAAAATTAAAAATTAAGATTTGAGGGTCCTATTCAGTTGGCCCGGAGAAAATGTTTGCCAGAGGCACCTGCCTTAGTTGCATGAGTTATACCTGCAGCTTGCGGAAAGAGTGCTGTAGTGGCACGTATAGCGCGTCACTTAAGAATAGTTGCCATATGTATCTGCCTGGTTCCTACTTGCTTTCTTTTTTTTTTACAAAATAAAAATTAATAACCATGGACGTTATTTTGCCTTATTACTTGGAAAAACTTTGCACATTATTAATTATCTAAGGCCTATTAAATTAACGAAATCTTTTAAAATTCCAATTAAAAATGGAAATAAGGCCATATGTGTTATTTGTAAAGTAGTGTTCCCTGTATGGTGAACCTATGCCTTGCAAGAACTTTCGAGGAATATTATCGCTCAACATTGCATAGTACAATATCCCATCCAACTAACTATGTGAACTTGCCCTACTATTTTGCAACACACTAATCGACGAATTAGGGAAAGGACCAACGAATTTTAAGTAGTGATCCGAATGCTAGCTATTTACTCATTGAATGGAAGAAGGTAAAAAAAATTGTTTTCGATTGACTTGGCATTCGTTAAAAACCACGGTTTAAATACTACTTTTAGAAAGAAAGATGGAAAAAGGAATGTACTTACTCAAACTCTAATTTGTTTAGGGTCGAATTGTTTTTAAATCACTCCAAGAGGTTTCTTAATATGGTCGAATTACAAAATGGTGCCCAATTCCAATCTTAATGTATGGGAGAAAACTCGTACAAAGTTGATCACTATTAAGTGGCGGCATATCTCGATACAGCGTATCCTATATTTTCATACCGCACGTGCAACAACACTTCAAAATAAATTAATGTTATTCCTTTCAAATAGCACAAGAAGCCATGACGCACAAATCAATATAGCTACTATTTTTTTTCTGCTTTCAGCCATTGACGTTCGACTCTTGGAGCTATCATAAGTACACTCAGTGTAATTGCGTCCCTAATAAAATATGCCCACAAATTTTCGATGAGTTTTCTTTGCGATTTCCTACTACCAAGGTTATTACCATAATTCTACTTCGGTAAGTAGAAAAAAAATCATAGTAACATCAAAAGAGTTTTCTCAACTGAAATCATAAAACAAATGTTCGACGTAATTACACATAAACAAATCCTTCGAGCTTCCAAAATCAATCACATCAGAGATACATATATGTACGAGGCAACAATCCAAGTAGAAAATGGCTTCGAATTAGGAATACGATTTATTCTTTTCATGGAACTCATACATACTATATTTGTATATAAGTAAAAAAAAAAGTACACAAATAAAAAAAGTGGGCGTTCAATTAACCGAAACGAAAAATTGGGAAAGGCGTATAATACGCCAAAGGATACTATCTCTGCATTACGCGTAATTACAGCTCTCAACTCACATACACTCGGGAGGGAACTCTTACTAATAGAGATTTTTATGAATCTTTTTCAGAATATATAAAATAAATGATTTAATTAATGTTACATTCGATGTAGTGAATTGTTGAAACTTTTATAATTTAACTACCAAACTAATAATATTTGCAGTTTGGAACTGGTAATTGGCAGTTTTAATACACTCTTGTGACAGTTTAAAAAGCAAAAATAGCTATGTATGTATCTAAACAGTTGTATGTTACCCGAATTAAATTAAAATACTTTGCGATGAAAAAAATAACATCATAAAACAAGGGAGACAAAGTGAAAGCAAATACAAATTGGAAAATTTGTTTTTCTTTTGTTTTAGTTTATTGGAATTTTTTGTTCACGTAGAAACAAACATTGCCAAGCGATATTGATTGTTTAGGTATGTAAGGAAAAAAACGTACATTTGTTTGTTTTTTTATAATGTACGCGCACTAAAGGGACTTTGGATATCCTTATAATGAAGTGCGGGCATTAGGGAAATGAGGGATTAGAGAAAGGGAGAAACCGATGCACGTTGGTTTTAAATGTTTGTAAATTATAGTATGCAGGAAAAATAGAGCGTGGTAGAGCATTCCACATTCGTATTGTACGGTTGAGAAAGAAATCTTTATATTTCACAGTACGTCCGAAAACAGGCTTAAGGGTAAACTTATGTGCATTCCCAGCTTGGCGAGTATTGCGGTTGAATTGCTGTAAGGGTGGAATGCAACTGGCAACTGGCAGTAGGTACTGTTTTGATTTTTTTTATTTAATTATCGATTTAGGAAATTTAAAATAGTCTGCTATATATACTTTCATGAGGCAAATACAGAGCAGATTCGTCCGACAAAATTTCTTTCACCTGCGTTTCCGGAATCGCTGCTTTAAGCGCTGTGGTATCAACGATCGCTTGGTCATTGAAATGGAGGTTCGGGCTTCCTTGTCATCTCGAACCTGGATATGAGATTCAAAGATCGTCTTAACTAAGGAACGCCAGCATTGTCCAGGCGTTCGAAGGGGCCAAACCGTAGAAGCAAAGGTTTTTTTTCGCCGGATCTTCACTAGTAGGTGAACAGATGTTTCTTTCAAGGCCAACTAGTTTCAACTTTAATTGCTGCCAATTCTGTTCGCTTGTATGTTTTTATAAAATCGTTAAAACAAAAACCTTTCCCTGATAGTTGGCAGAAAGGTATCTGTATCTCCAGGCCTTTAATTGACATTTTGATGTGATACGTTTGTTTGTTAGCATTTGCAAAGAAAAATTAGCACGTTGAAGTTAATTGGAGCTACAATGCTCAGTTCTTATTAACAGGTTTATATCACTACACAACTCGAAAGTTCGTGGTTGAGTTTTCTTTTCTAGAACTTCCCTTTTTTCAAGCAATCGGAATATACTATTGTAGAAAGAGTTTTTCTCATTAAACCAACAAAAATATTTTCATATGATTTTGAAGGAGTCCATGGTAGAAGGCCAAGGAACAAATGTGGTGTATAATAATACTAGTATACTAAGAGGGCGAGCGTATACGAGAGAGGGCTTTACTACGAAGTTGGCATGTACCCAAGCTTAAAAATAAACTATTAACAAGCATTCTTCTTCCGTAATATTCTATTGATTTTCAATAAGATATAGTTTTCAGATGTTAGAGCAGAGGCGAGAAACACAAGGATTATACATTTATAAAATTTGTAGTTATGTTTAAACTTTTGTTTGTATTTGTATCCGGTTCTCTTCCTAGTGACAGCACATGCCTAATTTCCATTCTCGCAAGAGCACCAGGTTACCATATCTCATAATGTGATGCCACGTATTACTATTTTACTTGTATGTCCCGTTCTATGCTGTACAATGCAACACTTTAACCCATTTTGTATATGTATTGTATTTTCCTTCTATGTAAACTACTACATAAATAAAACTTGCTGTTAAATCCACTGTAAAGAAAATAAGCTTAAAATTTGTTTGACTGTTTCCTTCTGCATCCTTAAACAAAGAGAAAGAAGTGGTTCCATTACAAAATGTATTATCCTTCGAATAAAAGATAAAGTCGCTTAGAAGGAAATAAAAATCTGAGAAAAGTTAAAACATTTTTGATTTTCAAATGTAATGTTTTTTTTTTATTGTGATTCGTCACTCAGGATAATGTCTTTTGCAGTCCTTTAGAACTTAAGACGTAAGAGTTTGGGATCGGAAGATGTAAGATTCTTAAATACGTACGATTTGGAGCTACTCTCAGCCGTTTTTTGCAGAAATAATTTTAAATGAAGAAGTTTCATTACTGGCACCTTATTGTTCTTAACATTTAAAAAATAATTGTCATTTCGGTAACAATTGATGTATATAAAGCTGATTGGTAAGAGTTAAACCTTAAGTCAATACGTCTTTCAGCTACAAATAATTTAACTCCTGATAGCTGGTTTGCTCTTAATGTTCATTTTAACAACAAGATTTCGGTTGTCAAGAAGTGAAATTGCCTTATTTGAAATGAAGATCCACAAGTCAAACGCTACTTTTACTTTAACAATTTATAACCGGAGCCGAATATCAGGTGAGGTTCATTTAAAACATAAAAAAATTAACCCAACAAACAATCATCGAAATCAAACACTGTTTACAACATAACGTTTCTGTTTCTATTTGATTACCCCTTAGACTTTCCCTAATGTATAAACTTTTCAAATACTCATTTGGTTCCTTGCGCAGCAACCATCAAAATATACTTCCCGAAAAGTTAGGTGATTGAGAAAAGTATGGGAAAAGACAAATTGAAAATATTCATCGTAAATATACCACAACAGATTTGCATCGATGCCGCCTCTCGGAGGCTGAGTCACATATAGGCAGATAATAGAAAACTTCAACAAAAGTTTTAATGAAAATTCAAAGTTCTTAGTGCTATATAAAATTTTATACAGATATTTTGATGGTTGAGATTGGCAATAAAATGAATATACTACAAGTCGTGTGACTTAATATAAAATAAATCGCTGGCAATGATTTATGAATTTTGGTAATAAAAATGAAAAAGATAGACTATTATGCGTCTAGGTATACAAAACTAGATAAAATATAAAAAAAATCCACAAAATAGCAAGTTTTATTGTCGTATTTATATCTTTGGGAAACTACAGGCATACATACAAAAGTATAAGTATATCAACCAGAGCTCAGTAGAAATTTGGAAGAGAAAAAGAATACATAAAATACGCAGACCCACATTATTGCCTCGCGGATTTATAGAACATCGGGGAAAAAAAAGATTTACCATTTCAATCGTTCGAAATTGATTGGTACTGAGTGATAAATGAAATTAATTGTTAATATTTAGGAAATGGGCTCGTTGTTGGCTGGTACAGTCTGTTATAGAATATTGACGGATTATTTAGAATCTGATTTCATCTATTAAATGATGCAGAAATCATTTGATACGATTATTAGATATTGTGTTTTAGCTCGTAGTTATAATGAATTGTCACATGTATTGTTCTTTAACTCATCAGACAGGGGTGTGGGTGAACATTGGTTATTACTAGTGAGATATAGATACTGTATGTCCTTTTACTACTAGTATATGCATGGCATTTTTCGAAAAAAAAACATAAAGAATTAAATTGGACAACAAACATTTGGAAATAAAGAGGTCTGGCGGGAAAACTTACTAATTAATGTGTAAGATTGGCTCTAATATCTCGTGTATTTAATGCCCGCTCTGTATTATTTCATTAAAATGCCAGAGAGACATACAAATGTAGTCTTTGTTTCCTCGTATATATGTTCTTCGTCGTTGTCTAAGCTCCACCCGCATCAAATGCTCAACCACCACCGTATGTAAATCCTCCAAGGAATCATAACTTATGTATGTTATTCCATTATGATGCCATGGGTATGATAAGATTAGTTTGTTGAATTTTGGGAGTTATGTATTGTTGCTGCTTCCTCATCAAATTCAGGTTAATGTTGACCTGTCATCGATGTTCATTCAGTCCCTTTTAAACCATTCAGATTGGGATGAAAAAGTTAAATGTTTGGACTTCAGATAGATAATTTCGTAATGTCAGCTAAGGTTAAGTGTATTTCGTTATCACAGAATCCTAAAAAAAGCCGTCATCCGTAAGATCCATTTTCGATTTGTGGTTTTATAGTAAGTATTGTCCCATAAGAACTTCAAGCACTATCAAAACAAATTGCTGGTTTTTTAAAAAATATTGAAGTGAAAATATACTGTGGTCACATTTACTTAGTTGGTTGGTTTTGGTAAGTCCACTTTTCATAAGCTTAGACAGGATCTCATGCATTAAATACAAACTGGCCCTATTATTTTCGCAAACGGCCGTTTTTTACTCGCTTAACGATCGGTATGGTTCGGTAATTATTACAGTTTCGCGTATCCATTCCTTTTTGAAAAGAAATAAGATAACTTTTGCTGCACTAATTAGTCATTGCATCGCCTCTTATGTGTTTGAAGATGAGAATCAAGAGCCATCGGGATCCGATCCCATCCGGTGCCACACTTCTTCGGTTTTGGAGTATGTGACTGTGACCGCTGTTCCAACTCCTCCAACTGTACTTAAAAAACTTGGCCTTAAGCATTGTTAGCAAACTTCAGCAAAGGAATTCTCTTATACTTCTTTCATAAACGACCATCCCCCTGTTTAAGCTGTTTTGTCGCAGCTCCTTGGGTAGTCCGGTTCATGTCAGTAGGTTTAAAATTAGACATTCCTTGCAGCTAACGATATAGGCTCTCCATATACACTTTAATTGAATTTGAAAGCACTTCTTCTTGGCGAGTCTGTAATTCAACTGAAGACTATTAGTAGAGGGACACTTTGACCAAGCTTTAAATTCCGTAGATGAAATAAAAAAATAAAAATAAGATAGTTTAGAATGTTCCAAATATATAGCTCTCCATTTTCTTTGTCCAGGTTGTACCAATCGATTTTCGCAGGCGCTTTTGTTTGTTTCTGTTTCTTCTTCTGCTCCTTAAATACTTCTTTATTTACTACGAAAAGGTGGTGCTGCCGGATGATTGCATCACCTTGCAATCCTTTACCAAAGATTTCATGTTCAACTGGCCACCAAATGGAAATTAATCTGCGTTACATTAGCCCCACTGTTATAAGTGACTAGGTGCCGGCTTTTTTAATTTCTCATATACGTTAGTATATTGAAGAGAAAATTTTTGCGATCGTGCGGAAATTTCGAACTCAAACTGAGTATGAGGGATTACGACTATAGAGAAGGCCAAAAAAGTGGGTCTGCCAATGCCATCCGTCGGTCTGTCTGTCTGTTCGCCATATAGCGGTTGGACGCTTCAAAGCTCGTATATAAGGTTTTTTGGGTTACATCTCGGAGCATCTTTTTATTTTTTGCTTTAACGTTTGAAATAACGGTACCTGTCACTTCACTATTTTCCTAGAAAACGGTTTCAAGGAAGTACGGTGTACTAAGGATACTTGGGATGGGACCAAAAATTCTGTACACCTAGTTTTTGGAACAAAATTCGATTAACAGTAATTTATAAAATCGCCAATATCTCTACACTAACGAAGCGAGCTCAAAAAAAATGTTACTGTTTTTTTTATACTATTAAGTCGACTTTACGTCATGCACTATTTTCAATAGAGACATGCTAACTCTGCTCTTGAATGGTACAACTTTAGTTTTATTTGCTTATTCTAAACAAATAATACACCTACCAAAGGGAAAATTAAACAGTATCTTAATACCAAATTAAATAAAATTAATATATAAAGATAAACAAATTAATTTATTCGTGTAGAAAACCCCGCTAAAGAATAAGATTAACATCAGATTATCCCATACGATAAAAGTTAAATAAATGTTATTCTTAAGGATCTTACCAATTTTAATTTAAATTCTAAGAACCATATTATTAGACTTGCTAATCGTATACAATCAGGCAATTATTATGCGATTTGTTATTTACTAATGAGAAAACATAATAGCATTTGTTTGTATGTTCTTTTGTTCTGCTGTATTGTATGAACGGATTTATTATTTAATTCCTTTTTAATATCAAGCAGACATGCAATCCCTAATTGACATGCAGATTCGTTCGTTTGTTTGAAAGAAACAATTAGAATAAATTTATTCTACATTTCTTTCGGATTTTACTCTAAAATAAAAAATGGACCAATGCTTTGCCATAAATCGCTTATAGCTTTTAAAGAGCTCGTTCTATCTGACTGACTCAGCAATATACGGCTCAAACCGCTAATAAGTAGAGATACAAATGTGTGAGTGTTGAGTAAACATAAACTTTTCAAAACTAAATGACTTTTTAGAATAAAGCTGTCTTTACATAATACGTACATTGATACTGTTGGCCTTTCCGCTATACGGGCAATTATCCAGAATATTGTTTTTTGCATATCACCCATAAACAATTTTTGGCCATGCCCACGTTTTGGAGGGGTTTTTTTTTTAAATTTCTAAGGTATGAAAAACTAAGTTAATTCACAAGATCAGATACAAATTACATGAAACGGTAACACAATGTATTTTTATTTTAAATGCTTTAATGCTTGCTTTTACTAAAGGGTGATTTTTTAGCTGGTTTGGTTTTGGCAACACTGATTTTGACAGCTGACGTGTGTTTAGTACCTTGTGTCACTGTCAAACAGCTTCAGTTTGGTTTGCAATTTAACCATGAATCGTCTTACAAATGAACAACGCTTGCAAATTATTGAATTTTACTATCAAAATTCGTGCTCTGTGAAAAATGTGGAAATCCGATGTTTTATCGAAAAATTGTGTTCAGCGATGAGGCTCATTTTTGGTTGAATGGGTACGTAAATAAGCAAAATTGCCGCATTTGGAGTGAAGATCAGCCAGATGCATTGCAACAGCTACCAATGCATCCCGAAAAAGCCACTGTTTGGTGCGGTTTATGGGCCGGCGGCATTATTGGGCCATATTTCTTCAAAGATGATGCGAATCGCAGCGTTACTGTCAATGGTGAACGCTACCGAGCGATGATAACAAACTTTTTTTTGCCCGAAATGGAAGTTCTTGACTTGCATGATATGTGGTTTCAACAAGACGGTGCCACATGCCACACAGCTCGCGAAACAATGGCGCAATTGCGAGGCGAGTTTGGTGAACAGTTAATTTCACGTTTCGGGCCGGTCAATTGGCCGCCTAGATCGTGCGATTTGACACCATTAGATTATTTTTTGTGGGGGTATGCCAAGGCTAATGTGTATAGGGACAAGCCCGCTTCGATTGACGCACTGGAAGCCAACATCCATGCATTCATTCGTGAGATACCGGCCGATATGTGTGAAAGAGTATGCCAAAATTGGACTCAGCGGATGGGCTACCTGAGACGCAGCCGCGGTCAACATTTGCATGAAATTATCTTTAAACATTAAATTGCAAGGTTCAAACTATCGATTCAAATAAATATTTCATTCATTTTTTCGAATTTTTTGTGTTTTTTTTTTAAAAAAAGTTCTAAACCTCTTAAAAAATCACCCTTTATGTACCAGGTGTATTAGGATGGTATCACTCAATTTTTTAGAATACCTAAACAGATAAAGCTAACTAAAATCAGGTAGAAACTCTTAGACTGTGTTGAATATAAACATTTTTCTCGATTTAGGTGCGAATGTATTTGCAGTTTTAAAAGAAAAGCTATTTTCCAGCATATAATGATCCCAGAATATTGTATTAAATGCCTTAACCATATCTAGGGACATTTTTCATATTTAAAATCTGTTACGAGATTTAGTATTTAAGGTATGCATTTGAGAAGGTAACCACTAGATGCCACTGATAATATTTGTGATAAAAAAAATTATTTTCAAATCTGTTGTATATATATTCTTATACTTGACAAGTTTGCCAATTTGAATTTTTGAAGAGATGTATATAAAACACATGTGTATCGACCCCCAACTTTTTCCCGTGTTTGTTCTTAAGAGCCGAACCTCCTGTAAAAAATCATAATTGTAGGTGTTTTGGGGGCTAAGTTAAGAGAAGTGGTCGGCTGCCACGCCACCTGGATGAAAAATCACAAATGTTAGATTTGTCTCTGGGGTTTCTCCCCAAACCCAATTACTTTGGCAAATTTCAAGTTTCGACGATGATTGGAAATGCCACTTAGTTTTGATGATCTGTCTGTGAGTCAGTTAGTCAGTGGTTACTATTTTTGCTAATTTTGGGGCCTTATAACTCAGGGACCACTTATGCTTAAAAGTTGAAATTTGGTATGGAGCCTCCTGCTATGCGTCCCAATAATTCATGAGAAATTTAAGAGGGGGTTAAAATGGCCTGAGTTGGTTCGTGTAAATAAAGGTGTGGCACTACTTGCTAAAGAACTTGGCTGGCCACTACCGTGCCCTTTAATCACTCTCTGTCACATTGGGTGTTTATGTTAGTACTACAAAAACATGTAAGGGAGCTTATACATGACGATAGAATACGATTGACAGATTGAGAATTGTCATGAGAAGCTTCTCCGAAATAAATTGCCGTTCGGATTCGGCATTAAACTGTAGGTCTCTTTAATTCGTGGCAAAAAAATTTAACTCCGCAATACAATGGTTTGAGAAGCTAGGCCTTACATCCTCTATGGGCCGTTTTTATATATTTATTTATTTATACCATTTTTGAGCTAATAATTTCGGAAATATATATCCTTTATAAGGGGTGATGTATATAAAATTTCGATTGGTTCTCCGGACTACCGTTTGCATATGTGCCAAAGAATTTCAGAAAGCTAAAATCAAGCATTGTCATCGATAAGAATTAAGCCAATTTATCCTCGACTTACTATAAATTTTTAAATAATGATTAATTATTGTATTAAAAAAAGAATAAAAATGAATACCAAACATATTAATGGAGATCTGAAATCATCAGAATGAATCTCCTCGAACACACATATTTTCCCTGAAATTCATATATTTTCAATGTAGAAAGAAAATATCTCGGTATACATTATATACAATATGCTCTCTTTACATCTAAACCCACTTATATAAGAGAACCCTTTAGATACACCCTCAGATAAGCCCCACATATAATAATTATTTCTAAATATGACACCTCAAGTGTTTAACTCCGCCCCCATACGTATTAGTAACATATTTCACACAACGTCTTATCACATCCGCATAGGGAACTTTTGTTTATCCAGGTGAACAAATTCCCACCACTTACACAAATGACCATCAGAAGGTTAAACTATAAATACAATACAATTCACCGATATCAAAAATATCCTTGAAACGTGTCCTTAAGAGCTCTTCTGCAGTTTTCCATTCAATCATAGAGGAATTTCGAAAGCTTATTTTATTCAAACATTTGTTTTGAATGCAATGACACTATTGCAATCTAAAGAACAACTCAAAAAAACATAAGGAAAGGCTACAGTCCGCTTGGGGCGTACAGTATGATACCCTATCCATATCCCTATATGCCCCAAAGAAAAAAGCACTAAGAAGATGATGGATAGCATTTTATTTAGTTCGATTAATTAAAAAAAAAAAAGTTTTTTTGAAAAAACGCCCCCAAAAAGTGGGCGTGGCTACAAACTTTGTATGGGCGATATGTTGGAAAAAATATTGGGTAAATATTTTGTTAAACATTTTTTTTCTCTTTCTATCAAAATTTTCGAAGAAAACAGCATTTTAGTAAAAAACGCCCACAAAAAGTAGGCGTGGCAAAAAACTTTATATGACAAACTTATAAAGCAGGGCAGTGCCTACATATCTTGTGAAGGTTGTAACACTCTATCTCTCTAACTTTAGCTTTAAAACGGTTTTTTCTAAATTGTGGGCGTGGCAGTGGGCGTATTCAAAAACTTTTAACACTTTACCATTTCGGGACCCTAAGGAGTATATGCTCTAAATTTTAGCTTCCTAGCATAAATTTAAAGGCCTCAAAAGTTGATACGGACGGACGGACGGACGGACGGACGGACGGACGGACGGACGGACGGACATTGCTAAATAGTCTTAGGATTTGGTGCTGATCATAAATATATATACTTTTATGGGTCTACGACGAATATTAAGGGGTGTTACAAACTATGTGTCAAAATTAATATACCCTTAGGATAGGGTATAAAAACATAACTAATAGCAGTTCCCGTTCTTGCAATAGTATTTAGCTCAGATTTTTCTTTTATCAACAAAGCATTTCGATCGATGAATTGATTTCCTGCAATTTTATTCAATTTTTATTGATGGTGTTCCTGACAATAACAACACGATAAAATGACCTGTTGAAAACTTCAACAGTTGCACACATTTTATGTACTTTTCATTTTTATTCTCAATGAAAAGCTAAAAATTATAAGATTTCGTTCTTTGCTAAATGCAAAAGGAAATAAAATGTTAACACTGAAGTGACATTCATACAGGAAGAAGGTGACACGAGGGGCAAAATACACTTGAATTAAAAAGTGAATCTTAAAACGAATCCCTTTTTAAATAAATTTATTTGCAGTTTTTGTTTGTTATTCTTTTTTGTTGTTTTGAAGAGGGTATTGCTGGTTTGTATAAACAGTTTTGTATTATCACAAAAGTTGGATTCAGGTCAGTAAACAACACAAGTATGTGGTTTCCCTGATGAAAGGGACACACTTATTTTTTTATTGGAACATTTTGGCAACTGCGTAGAATTCTTCAATTTAAGTGGTAATTTTGGGCTGATTTGATTGTGTCTTGAAGTGGAAACAAGGACATAAACCATCCCTATACCCAACTTGGATGGATTAAATTATTCTGGTGGCATATAAATTCAATCTATATAGACACGGTAAACATATAAATATTTGTTATGTACACTAAGAGTTTGGTCTAGACTTTAGACATTTCCGTCCTTTATTTTGGCACAAACTTTTTTTTTAGAGATTGATAAAATTTACAAAAATAAATGAATACTTAGAAGTATGAATTCACATACAAACATACCACAGTTCCATTTAAATAGTAATTCAGATGGTCAAATTTTCCAGCGCGAAAATAATTCAGGGTATATGAATTAAGCACGCACAATAAAAAATGTCGCTAAAGATGGAATTTGAAATTTGTGCCAAAAAATTCTCTGATATAAAATGGCTTATAATTGCTTACTATTTGTATCATAAACGTTATTTAGTGTGTCAGTCCAGCTGTTGTTAGGACCCGTGTCAAAATTCAATGTGCGAAAAATAAATTTGGTGCATCTGATTTACGAAATCTGGAAAAAAGTATACAAAAGTTGTCTTGGGTCTTATGCACCTGTACGTAAGTCGAGAGCACATCGATCTTATTCAATAATTTTTTGAAAAAGAGAACTAAAGTGGACCAGTCTTGAAATGTACCAATTTTGCATTAAACGAGGTTAAGCATGGAGTGTAGAGTCATCCAACAAGTTATTCCATTTCGCGCCACTGTTGAACTTTCAACGTTAAGCTAAGACTAGAAGGTTGATAGATATGGAACAATACACACACAACGTTTTGAAATATAGAAATTGTGAAAACATTTCGTGAATTTCGTACTGCTTCCGTTCTGAACTCCGAAAACCCAAGATAAATAACAACTCAATCCACAACTCAACATCTTTCCCATCTAAGCAACGAGTGATAGCTTGTACAGTTTTGAAACTGAAGATTTCGGTAGACCATATTCATCGAATTGATACAATGGATAGGCGGTTTTAAAAATTACAGCAATTCTAATTGTTTTCAAGAACCGAATATTTTCGGCCCAATATGAAGTATCCAATGTACAAAAAAAAACCAATATCCTTGGAACTATTTTTGAGAAAGTTAGTGGTTAGTGATTTTTACAAAAAAAAAATTGTATGTCAGGTACCGTTATTTAAAACAATAATGCGAAAAAAAACTATGCTATATGTTACCCCACAAACATTATATACGAACTTTGAAGAAAATCCGTCGAATGGTTTCGCCATATGGATCACGGACAGACCGACAAACAGACAGACCGATGGACAGCATTGGCCCATTTTTGGACTTCTCTATGGTCGCAATATCATCCCTCATACTCAGTTTGAGTTCGATATTTCCCTACGATCGCAATATATTTCTCTTTTTTTGCACTAATGTATGCGAGAAATTTAAAAAACATAGAGTCCATTTAGGGAGAACATTATGAACTATCCATAGCTAAATATGCCCCTACGAACATGATGCGTTTAGAACATGATGAATTACATTTGTTTCCACTTTCTAAGAAATTTTAAAAAGAGAACACCTATAAATTTCAGAAGAAAATAATGTTCTGGTACGAAAACGCCTTCAAAGAGTGCACGTGGAAAAACATCCAGCGCCAAACTTGTGAAGGAGGTAAGTCTCTAAATATTTTGTTTAGGTTCCAACCTTCTTCAGCTTTAAAAAATTTCCTGACCCTGAGAAGTATATGTTTCAAATTTCCTATCCCAAATTTTAGGGCCTACGGAGTTGATATGGACATTCTTAAATCGTCTTAGCTTGATGATGATCATAAAATAAATAAATATTTGGCGTAAATGGCCCATGAAAAACCTGCAGTCTAGCTTCTCCACCTGGTGTGTGTGCGAAGAGTTATTTTTTGTCACGAATTAAAAAACCATCGCTTTATGCCGATTCCAAAGCTGATCATAAAATGGCTTACTCTTTGATGTTTGTCAGCTATCGCAATTGATGGGGCAGCGAATAACAACTTTGAAATAGTACGGGCGGGATTTGAACCGGTGACCCCTCGACTCACCCACAAAGCCCCTGAACCCACATAAAGATGATCATAAATATTAAGTTATTAAGTTATGTTGCAAACTGTTTTGACATACATTAATATACTCTTAAGGATAGGTTATAAGAAGATGGTTTCAAATCATATCGTCTACGTGTGTGTGATTCTTGTTATTTCAGAAATTTTAAACTATCATGCGAAAACTTGTCCTCGCAATATTTTTTCTGAAAGAAAGCAGGCCATAACTTGCAACGTTTTAAGGATATGCTGTGAAAAGTTCCTTTTTATCTTGAAATGTAACATTATAAACTATCATTTATGTATTCCTGATTTACAGTGCTTTTCGTAATCTTCAAAACCAAAAAGAGGGAAAACAGTGAAACTTACATAATATCTGAAACTTGTTTCAAACTTGTTGCTCTCATTCTTGACGTTTTTCCTTGCCACAAAAAATAAATAATAACAAATCAGGTAGTCATGGTTTTAATTCTTAGAACATCATGTATATGAACGTATTATATCTACTTACAATGACTTGGATATAAGTAAAAAAAATCCATTTTATATAGCAATAAGAAATATATTCTTATAATCCTCGTGGATTTCGCCCAACTGACACATTTCACACCTAGTACCTACGTAAAATGAATTTAATTTCGCTCTTCGTGTTTTAGCAGCTCGAAAAGTATGAGTGCTTGTCACGTTCTTAAATATATACATACATACATACATAATGTATACCTATCAATCAACAACAGGCTTACATAAGATTTAAGGTAAGGTATTTGCCAAGCACAACCAATCCACGTCCTGTTGGAAGGGAGATCCCTAAGAGGCAAATATAAATGAATATTTATCAACAGCAACAAACACAAATGGATAAAAAGTTAAATTTCGCGTAAGGCTGCATTTCTATCATGCTTCGCACATTGTAAAATTTCTATTTTTGTACTTTTTATTTTCGTATTATTATTGACATGGCATCCACATCTGCTCATATCTATGTATCTATAGCTACCTGCAAAAACTTTACAAAAGCAATCTTCTCCTGATGAGATTAATCAGATAGACTAACATGATAGGATGCAATTGTTTAGAAAATTTCAAGATATGTTTGCAAAACAACAACTGCAAGTGCCCTGTAATAAATTCAATATGAGCATGATTACAAACATGTTCTAAGAAGTTGACTATGAAAATAACTATAATATTCGTCTAGTAGATGTTCTGGATTGACACAGAAAGTTTCCTCTCATTGCGTAGTGAGTGCGTCGGTACTCATCTGGAATTTCAAAAGGATTTAATTTTGTAAAATTGCACTTACATACAAAATAAATTGTTTTATTAAAATATCGTATACAGATAAGCAATCAGCCAACATGGACGAAAGCTAGCATCCTTCTTCTGCTTTGTGCATTTGGGCAGAAACTATACGGATAAAGTAGTGAAAAAGGAACCGTCTTCCTGATTCGCAGGAACAGCAACATAAGTTGTGTGCTGAATTTGTTTTGTTACAATGTTGTTACACATTTCAAAAGTTTCCCATTGAGGCTTCTCCGCATGAAATATTAATTTCCCCTATCCATCCTTTGTTGGTATGTATAGTTCCAACGGACGATCATATGTTTGTGACTGTTGAATTAAGTAAGACTTGTTTTGTTACAGCAGAGATTCTGTACAAAATAAAACGTCTTCTTGTTTACATAATAAAACCGGATGTTCTCTATTTTATTTATTATGGTTTGTTGCTTTGAGAACTTTATATGTGAACACGAAAACTGTAAGTGCTTGCATTGTGTGTAGAACGTACTTTTCGGTAAATACTCGGTATGAGGTATTTATTCAACAGACAGACTTTTTTGGTAGACGTATTAGGAAGGAATAAAACTTTTGTAAAAGTTTATAATGGTGTAGTGAAAGTTGAGTTCTGTTTTAATTAATTATGGCATTCAGTTTATGTGTCTGCGAATCAGCAATCAGTGTGGAAAGTCATTTGTACAGTTTAAATTGCGGAACAGAAATCCTGCAGATATATATATGGTAAATAGAATATTCTCCATGACTGTTATCAAAATCAGATGTGCATATTTTCTATGTCGGTTTCAGAAGCCTGTTAGCATATGTTATTAGGCAGCGGCATTTATTTTCACCTGGAGAAGGTGTTGGTTAGTTGGTAGGTAGGTAAACAGTCTGCTTGCTGAAAGTTTTTACTGGGAAGTGCAATTAGTGCTTAAGAGTCATTTTGTTACCACCATTGAGAAAAACATAAGGAAAGGCTAACGTGCGCTTGGGGCTAACAATACTATACAATACCCCCATATTCCCCAAACAAAATAGCGTTAAGAACATGATGTATGGCATTTTATTTCATTGAAATTTAAAAAAAGAAAATAATTTTTTAAAAAAACGCCCCCAAAAAGTGGGCACAGCTAAAACCAGTGTATGGGTGATATATTTAGTAGAAACAAATATTTTCTAAATATCTTGTATTTACATGTTTTTTTCGGTTGCCATAGACATTTTCAAAGAAAACAATAGATTTGTAAAAACATCCACAAAATGTAGGCATGGAAAAAAACGTTGGCAAAATTTTACTTTACCGGAACACTCTCCAAAATGAAAAAATGTTTGCAATACTATTCATTTTCATGTACTGAATTCAAATCCAGAAACATTTTTTGCGCGAGGCCAAGTGGTACCAAAATTTCTTCAGTATTAGGTCCATATTCAAAAAAATTAATTTAGTTTTACTCTTAAAAAGTTTAGTTAATTGATGAAAAAATTTTCATTAAAATGGGTTCATAGGAACCGCAGGCGGCAGGTACCGCTCACTGAATTAATAACGGGTGATCCAAGTAGAGATACTTTTTTCAATAGCCTTTTTTGACAGATCACGTGTGAATCGTGTCATGCTGTCATGTTATTTTTGTTTAGTATTGTTTGGCATTTCATAATGGAAAGACTTACGCGTGAACAACGTTTACAAATTGTTCAACTTTATTATGAAAATTCACGTTCTGTGAGGAATGTGTTTCGTGCACTTCGCTCAACTTATGGTCAACATAATCGGCCTACTGAGCGTACTATTCGCAACACCATCACCCATTTTGAGACCCAATATTGGATAATATTCGACCGAATAGACCACGTCCAGCACGCTGTGAAGAAAATATAGCGGCCGTAGCTGAGAGTGTACACGAAGACCGTAGAGAGTCGGTTCGGCGCCGTTCGCAGCAACTCGGACTGACGTATGGAACGACTTGGCGCATTTTACGTCAAGATCTTAAATTGAAAGCATACAAAATACAGCTTGTGCAACAACTGAAGCCGCTCGACCTTCCCAAGCGACATCGCTTCGCTCTATGGGCTCTTGAAAAGTTCCAAGAAGATCCGACGTTTTCGAGGCAAATTTTGTTTAGCGATGAGGCCCATTTCTGGCTCAATGGGTATGTAAACAAACAACATTGCCGCATTTGGGACGAAGAGCAACCTGAAGAGATTGAAGAACTGCCACTTCACCCAGAAAAAACAACGGTTTGGTGTGGTTTGTGGACCGGTGGAATCATCGGTCCATATTTCTTTAAAAATTATGCCGGTGCGAACGTAACCGTCAATGGCGACCGTTATCGTGCCATGATAACCGAAATTGATGCCTGAAATTGAAGCTCGTGATCTCGGCGACATTTGGTTTCAGCAAGACGGCCACCAAGATCGTGTGATATCACACCGTTAGACTCTATCCTGTGAGGATATGTAAAGTCAAAAGCTAATGCCGACAAACCCGCTTCGATTCAGGCCTTGGAGGAAAACATCACGCGTGTCATTCGCCAGTTACCAGTCTAAATGCTCGTACGAGTGATCGAAAATTGGACTCAACGGATGGACCATCTGCGACGTAGCAACGGCCAACATTTGATAGACATAATCTTCAAAAAATAAATGCCAAAGAATGTTCTTTCAAAATGATAATAAACATTCTCCATTAAATTTGAATTTTCTGTGTTTTTTTCTTTAAAAAAGTAGGGAACCTCGAAATGGATCACCCTTTAGTTTATAGACCCCTACGACCAATATTAAGTGGTCTTATAAACTATGTGTCAAAATTAATATATCCTTAAGATAGAGTGTAGCAAGGGAATTTAAGTGAGATGGTTTCACATGCGTATCTTTCGGCCAGTTACACCAAACGGTAGCGATGTCTGCACGGGCTCTAGGTATGAAGTTCTGTTCCCTGTACTTGGCTTCAGCCTTTAAGGTGTAACGCAAGAGAATTGCACTCTTCAAGAGTCCCAACGGAGGAATTGATTTCCTCCGCCAATGTTATATATAGATAAGAGCCACGTAAGGCCTCTGTCGGATTTTTCATTTCCCTCAAAGTTTCTATGGCCAGGCATCCACACGAGAGTTATATTTACCCGGCCGGCAACTAGCCCGGTCTTTTATCTACCTGTACCTGAGTCCCCAATGTAGTCACGGTGGAGTAGAAAGTAAATTTAAAATTTTTCTTGTGAGCAACCATACTAAAGTTTTAATATGCAGATCAGTTCTGATTTGACCGAAAATGTTATACCCGCGGCCCTAAATTTCGCACAAACATTTCCACCACTAAATTAACGTCCCTTTTATTATCTGCCAAATGTCTCAATGCTGACACGGAAAGCAAATCGTAAATCCTTTTTAGAAACTTTATCTATTGAATTTTTCCTTTTCGCTATTGCCCCGGTTCAATTAGAAATTAACCGTTAATGTGCAAGGACTGTGACTTAAGTCCATGTAATAGCTTTTAGCTGAAGGTCCAATTCTATCGCCGCGCCGTTCAGCTTTAATTAGGGACATTTTTTTAATTACCGCTATATCTGTTAGTATTAAGCAAAGTTAAGGAAAATTAAGAATCCATTGAAAAAAAACAGAGGAACGAAATTTGGAACGAATAAATCAATTTAATCCGCCAATGAATATTCCCTCGTGCATTTCATGACTGTCCTTTTAACTGCCCTTGCAGTTCTTCCAGTAAATATATATATATTAAGCGTGTCCATGGACAGGGACATCTTGCTTTCTGCTACGAGTGAAAGTATGTATTTAATTTTTTTTAATTACATTACGTTATTTGCTTTTAGTGCTTCATGGAAAAAGGACGAGTTGATAATTTGGTTGGATATGAATTGCTATAATGGGTGAATTTCAAAGATGTCTTTATTCAGATTCACATGGCCTGGCATGTGATTTGTGTTTGGCTTCATCATCGTTGTTGTTATTTTAATGCTGCACAAAGGACTTTTCAATATTAAAATAAAGTTTAAATTACTTGAGGTCATTTGAGCCATTCTTCCCGGGTGATGAGTGATTGTTTGTAGTGGATCCTTGCAATTTGATTTTGGTTTAAATGAATTTATCGGCTGACTAATATCTGTGTATCTTCTTCTCTTAAACGCCGACGATGGCTCTGATGGCGACTGATAGCTCAGAATGCTCAGGGCTAAAATCGGTATGCAAAATTTTTGTCTTGACAAGGATTTGTGAAAGTAATGTCCAGTTCTAGGAAGCGAAGCCACCAACTCTTCATCTACTCAGGAAGCAAGGTAGCAGAAAAGTTGCATTTGTTGTCCCGGTAGCGTTTGTGGCGCCACTTTATTTTATGTTCGAAAGGTTCAGAACTTATATTATTGTGTCAAAGCAACAGTCATAAGATATAGCTAAGTCATTTGCTGCGATGTTAATACTCATAATGATTATTATTATTACTAGCTACTACCGCTTTCGGTTACTCATAATAAGGGGAGACTTTCAGTCTCCTATTTTAAACATCTGGCACTCAAATTTGCACCTGCTCCCAAATGACTCCACTAACTGAAACGTGGTTTTAAGTGTTATTTTCCAAAAGTTTATAACAATGGCAAGTCCATCGCTCAGAATTTTATGACAATAAGTCTAACATCCTTCCTGGCAAAAAGCTTGGTTTGGTTCCGTTATCTTGTCAGTCGCACATTTGCTATGTGAACTTCGGTGAAACAATATATTTTTTTTTGTCCCACATCAACACAATTTTTTGTTACCACTTTTCAGCAGTTGCTCTCTTGTTCTGTTTCACTCCTTCTTCCGCTGGTCCTTTGTTGCAGATAGCTTAGGGAAATATCAACATTTTCCTGCAGCAGTGCGATAACAGAAAATAAATAAAAAGGAATGTGGTAAGCTTTCGTTCTTAATACGACATCGCTGTAGACTCTTTTGAATGTAGAGTCCGTGGGGAACTATCGTAATTACTATGCTCCCTAAAAATAATTCTTCTTGAATTTAAGTCAAGATTGAGGAGTCAATTTGGCGAGTAAGTGGTTACAATAAAATTCGAATTAGCATTCTCTGAAAGTGTCTCCATTTGGCTTTAAGAGGATATAAACGTTTTTTTGGATGCGCGCGCCTAAAAGATTTGTTCTGATTTATTTTGCCGCATATAACATTAAGAAACATGTTGACACATGTGCGCCGTCTTATTATTACTAAATCGCCTAGTTTATTGTTTGAACATTTATGTTAGTATTAGTCCAGAAAAAAGTCAGAAAGACTTTGGATACCAAAGTACTTGGGAATTTCGGTGTAATTCTGCCATAGCAGGCGTGACTATGGACGCAGTCGCACCAATTTTTTGAAACATTTACATCTTTGGGCGAAATTCTGATAAAAAAAATGCATTGACAGTTAGAGTGAAACTGTTGTCTTCAAAATAAATCCTCGTTCTGGATGCAGTTCCATCTCATTAAACATCTCCAGGTAAGGTTCACTCCATAGTCGAAAATTTTGTTTCTTTTTATTGCCCTTCGAATCATAATTAGCCTTATCAGATATAAAAATTGAGTTTACTCTGTTGTTATCTTCTTTCTTTTCGCAAATTCCATATAGACGGATAATAAGATTGTTCGTCTTAAAGCCACATCACAATGGGCCAATAAAAATATTTGCCATGCTTCCATCCTAAATAGATTCACGTCCTTTTATAAACTCCATTTTGGTCCTAAACTGGCATTAAGGAGATGGTGGAGCAGTTCAACATTAACCTTTGCACAAGGTGTGGGGGCACAAGGACATTTGTGAGGATTGTACTTGCTATACCCTGCTCCCTGCAAAAAAAAAGAAAGCTCCATTTGGATGTCTTCTTCTATGAAGATTTAAGTGATTTTCATTGACATCATAAGTCTCCTTCGCATCGTCAGAAGCTCCAAATGGTTTGACAAGTAAGGTAGAGCTTTTTACCCGTATCCTTGTGGTATTACGGTGGAGCTATTTTGCTATAAGTGAGTCAGTAGTATGCTGGCAGCCACCTCGACCTTACCTAACCTAACCGTCTGCCTATTTCCAGCAGTCACAGCATCACCTGAACTGAAAGATCTCAGTGGTAAAGGCTTTCAAGATACTCTCACCGCGCGTCGTAAAAAACCCTAACTTGCCTTTAAATTGTCCATTGGTGGTCCTCGAAGGAGTGTCACCAAACGTCCGCGCCTAAACTTTATTTTAGTAAATTAATTATTAATCTGTAAAATAAAAAAAAAAATTAGCATTCTTTATTATTTGATTAGAAACACAAAAATGGTATTCCCGATTCTTCCTAAAAAAAAACATATACATACATTCTTATTGCATTCTTCTTTATTTCATGAATAGTTGAACGTAACTATTTTTAACTTCAGATGATGACATATAATGGGGTTCCGGTCCTCGTTATGAAAGGACCATTCAACAGATCACAGACACGTGTAACTTCAATCCACTTAGCATTTTTTTACAGAAAGGACACCATGAAATTTCCACAAAAGGTTTTCATCTATATAGAAAACTTTTAATTCGTTCAAGTCCTACCGAATACCAATGCATACTTTCCAAGGCAAGAAAACCATTAAAAACGTGTCTCTAATTAATGCGTACCCTTTATACATTTTATGTGAACTTCATTAAACTTGTGTCATATAAAACTAATTTTGTCCATCTGGCTTCCGAATCCTGACCCGATTCCTGAGGAGTTGTAGGTACAGCGTAGAGTATTGCTACCGGTAGCGGTAGGTAAGCTATTACATGTCTATTAATCTTCCTGGCAGGGTTAATAATTTATGTGACTTATCACGTGATTTATACCGGATGCATATGCTGTAGCTAAAGTTGGAAAAGGCCAACAATTTCGTTCCACAGGGTGAACACTGTATGTGGGCGACAGACCGACTCTTCAATTATTCCGGAGAAAGTGCATCGCATCGAAAGTTTCTTGTCCCGAGGGGTGTTCAAACACATTCTGGCCACGTTGGTATTTTACTGCTTATTTCTGTTGTAGCGGTGATATTTTATGCGTCAATTTTTTGGTCTTGGAATGCTGTATCTTTTGTTTTGTGTTTACATACATCCTTGAAATGCAGGACTGAAACGGAGATATACAACTTTGAAAATTTATTACGCAATTTGTCGTGCCGAAAGAGGCGGACCGAACGCAACCATTCGCCATTTATTTTATTAAGGTCATATAAATTCGTTTCACACTTGATAAAATTCACGAAACAAGTTTTTTATTACACTTTGTAGGTCTTGTGCTCAGGTTTGCTGCTGGATCCTTTTTATAGCCTTCTTTTTTTGTTTCAATAGGCGCCTGCTGTAGGGTGTGAGGTTTGTTGCAACAATAATCCTTTTATTGATACACAAGGCTATCGGCTGAAAGCTGCCTTGGGCATGGAATGGTGTAGCAAATTTGTTTTATTGTTCTGTTGATGATGTGACTGAAATAATCCGGCGATATCGAGAATGGAACGGCACTCCGTAACTAGGATTTGTTCGGTTTATTCACTTTAAACCAACTTTGCTGGTATTCACTCATTTTTATTCCTGACACTGTTCTCGTGTTTGAGGCTTAAACAATTTGCTTGACTTCGATAGTTGTTTATTGGTTTACTTTAAGGACATGGACGTGACTTTCTTTCTAGGTTGGGTCTAGGTTCATAAAATCTATTATACATAGAGGATCATGTTTTATTTGTATTTCCCTCTTAGACTAAGATGAATTTACGTAGCAAGCCAAATGGGAGAGGACATTAATCGAGTTAGCTAAGGCTTTTTGTGGAGCTGAAAAGGATAGAAGAAATTTGTGTGGAAGGGTAGCCAATCTCAGTACTTAGAATCTGAGATAACTACTACGGCTGAGAAATGGGGAATATGGCAAGTGTGTAATTTCTTATTATATAATTCAGTAGTTGTGTTGCTACAAAAATTCTGACATTGCAGGGATTGGGCAAACGAGATAACTTCCTCAACGGTGTCCCAACTCGGACGGCAACATTTCATGCTCTGCGATCACGAGCACGTTACTTCATTAAGGAAAAGTATTCTGGCATTAGCATTCTGGTCTTTAAAACGGTTATTCGGTCTTCCTTGTCGTCAAGAACTTGGGCTTAGAGCACGCTGAGAGCGTCCGATGACTTCAATATCCTCCGCATATCCTAGTAGCTGATTGACGATAGACCTCTCCGCATTGACACATAGCCTGCTTACTATCTGCTTAAGAACATGATTGAAGCAATCACACAAAGTTCACATTGCACATTGCTATTAATAGCTTCTGACGAATCCCTTGGTCGTTTCCAGTATTTAACTTGGTTTGAAGATTTTGTTTATGGTTGATGGTCGGGCCGGAAACCACATGGGTATGTGCCGATTATTATGTTGGAGAAGGGTCTTAAAGACGAAAACAGTATGCCAGTTAATGGAGCTGATAGTCCAGTCGACGGACATGCTTTTTGATAATTTGGTGCATGTTCTCCACCTACTTAAATACATGTACTATTCCCTGTGCGTATGTCACATTTTTTTTGAGAAAGTTTTTCTAAATGGAGTGCACCCCATTTATCCTACCTACGCCCTACTTTAAACGCTTATTTTTATCTTCTTACGATGTGTTGTGTTTGTTGAGTTGCCAAGTGCCAATATGATCGTTAATGGTTTTCAGGCTTTCGTAACGGGGTCATAGAAACCCTCCACCATCGTAGCCTCTTTTGTGAAAGTGTGCTGGTATTAACTACGAAGAGTTTAGAATGAGTCTTTCGACCGTAAAGTCTTACTTTTATATTACAAAAATATGAACTCAAATCTACTGCGAAACTAGTTTTGAAACGTGTCATTCCGAAAAGAAATTAAACAGATAAAAAGACTAATTATATAAAAAATGTTATTTATGGGTTATTTCTATTTAAGGGTTTATCTTTATATCACTCACTGTGGCAACGCGTCGCTCTGTCTGAGACTTACATCCGCTGCTTCAGATGGATTTTATTTTCAAGTGAAACTAAATTTGTACTGTGACAATTAATGTACGTATAAAAATTGCTCCTTTCGTTGCATAAAATATACGTGCCTCGTCATTGTCTTACAAATAAAATTAAGAAACGATTCCCAAACATTTAAGTCTCCGCAAATTGAAAGAAATCTCCGCATCCTTCAGAGTTCAGAGCCCACCCCCCTATTGACTCTAAGTAAAAGTTTCAAAGGAATCCATTTCATGGTGCCTACGAGTACATAAAATACGCAGTTTGAGTTCCTGGATTATCTCACCAAAAAAAACACAAAACAAATTTCCTTAAAAGGTCATACGAGTAAGTACATAGGTACATAATGTATCTTGTTGCTATAGGCATCTGTTTATTTTCTTTAGCTTTTACTTTTGTTATGAGAAAGTCACAATAGAATTGCCCAAAGCTCTCTACATCATCCACCATCAAGTACTTCAATGATAAGGATACCTTTTTATTGTTTCCACAGCTACTACGAGACAAATCTGGAGGAGTATATTTTTACTCCCAGGCACTAGACTCATTTGATTTTTGGATAACTGTGTGGGGCCACTAATGAAATAGGGTGTTCCGTAGAAATGATAAAAAACAAATAAGTAGTGATTGTTTGTTCTTTTTCCTCAAAAGTATTATATTTCCTCTTTTTTTTTTGTGAGTAGGTAGATATGATTAAAGGACGTCCCCTTTCGTTTATGCTGGCAGAAATATAATATGAGAAATATCAGGACGTGTAACCCATGGTTAGCCAAATGTTTGCTAGCAGCTACAAATTGATATTGATATTATGACGCAACAAGCAAATTATAAATCAAGCGATCCTAAACAACTAAATATAATACTTTGTAAGTAACCTAAAAAAATGTTAATTTCTTTCTGAAATGTTGAAATTGTTTTTTGTATGGGCTTCTTTCTTTAACAGAAAGTGCAAGTGGTTTCGAAGTGTTAGCATCTGCTAGTGAATAAAGTTCTACAAAAGTGCAAATAGTAACAAAGAAACTACGAAATTTTTTCGAGAGCTCGACTAATCGACTATAAAACTAAAGAGATTTAAACAATTTCCCAAAGCGAAGAACATATTTTTAAGCTTTTAACAAGACGCATATTTTTTGCAGGACAGCCTGTACAATTTTTTCGTGAATATATTAGTTACTTATTAATATTATCAAGTTGTTGTGGGCTGCATTATTGACTTCCTTTAAAAATTAAATTAAGAGGGTTACTTAAGGAAGTTTTGAGTTTAAGCAAGTTTTTAAACAAATCATCCCCCACTGCTTACTTTGGTTGTATCAATTCCTTTTCTTATCCATGCTTCGGAATCATAGAGCAGGACTTATTACTCATTTAGAGTTTCTTTGGTTAGTTGGAAGAGGGCTTTACTATTTAGTCGCCTTCTTAGTCGAAATATATGAAAATAGCTTTTGAAACATCATTTCTCGTTTTGAATTTGGCATGTAACTGCAAATTTCACCGCTTAGAGGATGTGATTGCTACCATTGGCGCATTGATGGTCTATCCACAACCAACCCTTCTCGAATACCGTCGCTTGGTGCTCGATATTAGGAGACCTCAATTGACTTCGCACCTCGTCAAATCAGTTCATATCGGGTTTTCCAAAAAGGACTTCAATTGGAGCCATTGAAATCGTGCGTTCATATATCCACCAAGGGCACTTTTGAATAGATCAATTCGTTGAACCCAATTTTGAATGACTTGGTCGCACATTTTGGCGGAATTGGCCGCTTTCTCTCCTTCAATATTCCATAATAAAATCCGAATGTGCTAAATCGCACGCGGAAGTCATCATAATGAAAATGCTATTTTTACTGGTTGCATTCACAGTGAAAGTTCAAAGTCGTCAAGTTACAATTGAAACCTTTTATAAGCATAGCGTTAGTTTGACCAGATGAAGCGGTATTATACAGATAGTCGACATCAATATCCTCTGTCATCTTAAACCTGCAAAAAAAGTTAAATAATGGCGGCAGAATTCTCTCTTTAATTTCGTATCTGTGAATACGTATGAACCACAGAGGGTGATGTTGACTGTAACATATAAGGTGTCTGAAGCTCAGTTTGAAATTCATGACCTTCCTGACATTTGTTCCAAAATGGATTCCATGAGCTGGTTCAATTTGATTTGCATGCAAAGCCTTATTCACCCCTTAAAAATGGGTGGGCGAGAGAGCCATAACTCCTCTCAGTCGGCTATCTGTATAATTACACATCTGTGAGTTTGACCTTATTGAAACTGCGAACACCGCCACTGTTTCCATCATTAAAATTTGCCTGCTGCTGTCCTGAAGGAACTCCTCCCTTCACTCTCAAGGGTTTGGTTACTCAAACTCCGGCAATAGGACTATAGAGAGAGAGAGAGTCTAAAGTAAGAACGTATTTGTTTTCGTACAAACGCATGCGCTTAACCTTGAGACAAACTTTTCAAAATTGAATGAACGTATATATATGTATATATATCTAATTTTAAATAATAGCAAAAATATATATTAAAATTACATCTTTCAGAAAGCAGAACGCATTTATCAGCAAAAAAAACCCGTTCTACATTTTGAAACATCTTAATACTTATAGATTTTCTTTTGCAAATCCTTTTTATTATTATTATGAATTTTTAAAACTGAAAATTTTTTTATTTTGTTTTATTACAGGATTCTGCAAGAAATCTCAACGAAAACATCTTCTAGAATGGAATTTGGTGACGCAATTCAACGCAAAAATTGCGTAAAAACAAAAAACCAAAACATGTATTGTAAAAATGTAATATAGAACACTCAGCAATAACATTAAAAAATAAAAAAATTAAAATCAGAAAAACAACAGTTAATTGTTCCCAACCAAGATACAATGATTGTTGGAAACCAAACCGCCATATTCCTAGAAATGTTCGCTAGCGAAGGTACACCACGCGATGAGATACTAAACAGTGATTGGTTTCATAACAATGTCAGTCTCCTGAATAATATCTCAATGACGAACTTAACAAATCTATTGGGTAATCTGCCCGTACTCGAACGGGACGAAGAAGGCGAACGTGACTCGATTGCATTATTAACCGTGATCACCGTTTGTTACGCTCTAATTTTTGTTGCTGGTATTTTAGGCAATCTAATTACTTGCATTGTGATCAATAGGAATAAGTTTATGCATACAGCAACGAATTTTTATTTATTCAACTTGGCAGTATCGGATTTAATACTACTTTTGTCGGGTGAGTACCTTTGAATTTGTTAAAACATACTAACACTAATCATATTTACTCAAACTGCTTATAATGTTATAATAATCATAATTATTGCTGGATAGATAGAAATACTATTTTCTAATATTAGGAGATAATTTGCTTTGTTTAAGCATGGTTATAATGAGGATAACAGAATCGATTCCAGGAATATGCTTAACTGTCACTCGTACTTTATCCTTCATCATACCGATCTATATTTTTGTATTTCGTGTCAATAATAATCAAATATTAAAATAACTTTTGCTTCATAATGAAATGTGAACTATCAGGAATGTATAATTACACTTAATTGAAGTCCACATTCAATGAGAAAATATTTTATGAAAGCCGCCGAATCAGTTGATTTGTTGTATAATAAATAAAAACGCATGGAAAGGCTACCGACGCGACAGTTGGTTGGGTGGAATGCTTGATGTACTATCACACCAAGTAAATAAATGTAAAATAGTGCAGATATGTTTAATGTCCTATAATCACGATTTTTCTTACCGGAATCCGGTGCATGTTTGGTTTAGTTAATATGAGCTGCGACAAAGCTGAATCAGTTTCATCGGGACTACGACTTTGGGCATCGCGAGGTAGAAATTAAAAATATGGTGTGCCTCAAATTTTCATGATTTTACTTTGTGTGAAAATCTGTAGATTCGCCGGGCCGGAAGCCATACCGATTTGTATGTTGCGAAATGACTTGAGTGATTCACACAGTAAATTGTATAGGCTCTTCCTTTTTCCAATTTCAATATATCCCTTGCCTTGATAGGTTTTGCAATCGCCTTTCTTACAGGTTGGGCATAGGGATTTTATAGTCTATTATGTTTCCTTCTACCAAAGAAAGTGCCGCGGTGGTTAAGTGCATTTCACTAATAATCGAGAGTTCCTAGGTTCAAATCCGAAACTGCGCCTTTATTCACTGCCCCATCTCTTCTGAAAATCTGTCAAACATCCAAGAGTAACAGCTGCCATTAGATGCTTTTTATACCCTATCCTAAGGGTATATTAATTTTGACACATAGTTTGTAACACCCCTTAATATTCGTCGTAGACCCATAAAAGTATATATATTTATGATCAGGACCAAATCCTAAGACTATCTAGCAATGTCCGTCCGTCCGTCCGTCCGTACGCAATTTTTAGGCCTTTAAAATTAAAGTAGGAAGCTAAAATTTGGACCACATATTCCCTAGGGCTCCGAAATGGTTAAATGTAAAATTGTTTTGAATACGCCCACTGCCACGCCCACAATTTAGAAAAAACCGTTTTAAAGCTAAAGTTAGAGTGTTACATCTTTTACAAGATATGTAGGCACTGCCCCCCTTTATAAGTTTGTCATATAAAGATTTTTGCCACGTCTACTTTTTGTGGGCATTTTTTACTAAAATGCTGTTTTCTTCGAAAATTTTCATAGAAAGCGAAAAAAAATGTTTAACAAGATATTTAGCCTATATTTTTTCCAACATATCGCCCATACAAAGTTTTTGGCCATGCCCACTTTTTGGGGGCGTTTTTTCAAAAAATTTTTTTTTTTTTTTTTAATTAATAGAATGAAATAAAATCTTCTTAATGCTTTTTTCTTTGGGGCATATAGAGATATGGATAGGGTATCATACTGTTCGCCCCCAGCGGACTGTAGCCTTTCCTTATGTTTAAAAATAAAATTACCATTCGGAATTGGTATTGTATGTCTCTTCTATTCATGTTAAATAATATATTTTCGCCCACACAATGGTTGGTTAGGCTTAAGGAAAAAATTTTATACCAAAGAGTTAATGGTGCAGATCCACATGTTGTCTTACAACTTTTTAATAGCCGTACCGACCTGGCTGGATGTGTGTTCTCTTATTGCGTCTCGACCTGATGCATGCTAAGCAGCTATTAAAAATGCTGTTATAAATACTATACGCCGGAATCCGTTGTCTGTTGGCGTGTCGTGGAGGCTGTGCTGACCAAATAACCCGCCAAAATAGTTTGTCTTACCAATCTTCAACGAGTTTAACATCGTACCTTAACCACACATGCTCCTAATGTACTATCGAAAACGATATTGTTAGACATGCCTTGCGAAATTAGCGCTTATAAACTAAGGAGTAAAGCGGTTGCAATGTACGTTCCACCCTAAGTAACAGTGCTGAAAAATCTTGTACTTTGTCTTCCTTTATGGATATTTTATTAATTTTCAGCGCCAACGATAATGATTGCGCTTAAGTGCTTCTTTTACTTCTGGCTATTAGACATTTTTTTTTAAACCCCTGCCCACTTGGCTGACACTGCGACCAGAAGTTGCAGAGTTCATCAACTCTGCTGTTGAAATGATCTCTAGATCCGTCGTCTTAACCATAGATGGGCGGGGCATTCACAGGAATGTATTCAGAGGTTTCATCGTCCTCTAGAAAGAACCTACACTCGATTTCTTGGCATAGATTCATTTTGTTGAGATGATACCTCATGTTGCATTATCCTGTGAGGAAGCCCACCAACTTCCTAATTTTCTCCTTACTCAAGGAGTAAGGCCTAATTAATCCTTTTGGAACACATTCCCAGTGGGAGAGACAAAGTTGTGTTTTCTAATCGTTAACTAGCCTAGAGCAGCAGCCCAGTTGACTTTGCAAAAGGTTTCTGGTACTAAAGGGTGTTTTTTTAGAGGTTGGTTTTTCGAGTAGAGATTAAACTGACATTTTGTAGTCAAATCTGGCAACTCTAAAGTCATTTATGTTCAGTTTTGTTTGCCATTTCATCATGAACAGGTTGACAAATGAACAACGCTTGCAAATCGTGCAAATTTATTTCGAAAATAACGGTTCTTTTCGCGAATTTTCATCGCAAAATTTTGTTCAGTGATGAGGCTCATTTTGGGTTGAATGGCTACGTCAACAAGCAAAATTGCCGCATTTGGAGTGAAGGGAATCCACATGAGACCATTGAAACGCCATTACATCCACAAAAACTGACTGTTTGGTGTGCTCTTTGGTCTGGTGGAGTCATTGGGCCATACTTCCTCCGAAATGATGCTGGAGAGTCAGTTACCGTTAATGGAGACCGGTATATAGCCATGATAACCGACTATTTTGTTCCCGAATTGGATGGCATGAATGTGGATGAGATGTGGTTCCAACAAGACGGCGCTTCATGCCACACAGCGCACGTCACAATCAATTTATTGAAGAAAACATTCGATGAGCGCATAATTTCGCGGAATGGACCTGTCAACTGGCCACCAAGATCGTGTGATTTGACACCATTGGATTATTTTCTTTTGGGATATGCAAAGTCGCTCGCCTACGCCAACAAACCAGAAACGTAAGGGAACATGGAAGCCAACATTCGTATAGTTATTGCCGACATACAGCCCCAAAAGCTTGAAAAAGTGGTTGAAAATTGAACCTCTAGACTTGTCTTTATTCGAACCCGACGCGGCGGCCATATTTAAACATCAATGGCATAAAATTATCCTTCAAATAAAGCCAAATTGATGAACATTAAAATGTTTTTTTTGTGTTTTATTTCAATTCGAATTTTATACCTCTGAAAGAAACACCCTTTAGAAGGACAGATTTTGATCCTGCCCTAGCCAGCTCGTCTGCAAGCTCATTGCATTTAGGGTGGCCCGATACCCATCCAAGTTTGACTTTATTATGCTTCGCTAGGTTTTGTTAATCATCATAGCAGCACTTTACTGTCATAGAATACGATATATAGGATGCCAGTGCTGGTAGTGCTGCTTGACTATCCGAGAAGATATGTATTCTGGAACCTTTAATACCCATTTGGGAGATTCAATTTTTGCAGATCTCGATGGCATGGATTTCCGGCTTAAATACCGTGGGACACTTTCCCATTGGTATTGAGACTATGGTGTTGGGTTCAAAGACACCAGATATTCAAGGAACTAGATTAGATATACTTTTGAACATTTTAAGCGGAACTTCAAGTAAAGCAAAATGGTAACATTGTTAATAGACCTGCAGTTATCTATCGGTGTTACAAACTATGTTTTAAAATAATTATTTCCCTATGATGGAATATGTCATTCCGACTGTTTTTATTTGTTAACTTACAAATTCGCAAATGTTCTGCTATTGTCCACGTTCCAAATAGAATGAAATAAATAATTTTAGCAACTAGTTTTGATACTTTGTCATCTAATTAAAACCCACTTGATCATGTCGCACACGTAGTTGTGTTCTTAACTAACCCCTGCAAATAATTATGGATAGCTACCAGTTTTAATTGACTTTCCACGAATTTCGAGTCGAATAATGATTTACATGGAATCATCTAGAAATGCTGTAATTGCGTAGATTCTGAATTTAAATCCCTTAAATCCTTACATATAGACGTACTTCGGTATACAAATTTCGAGTTCTTTGTTGTTCTCGGTCTGGTGTAAATTTGTATTGACTTAAGAACATAAGTGTGCAGCTTTTATAAGATTTTAAGATTTTGAATTTGTATAAGATGGAAGTCGACTATCTAAGAATCAATCGGCCTCCTTACTTACTGACAATAGAATCTAAATGAAGGTTAAGGTCGAGCTTCCTGTCAAAGATAACCTGAAGCGATTCACGATACACGATCCATTTCTCCATCATCAATGAAATAAATAGGTATAGTGACAATTTTGACGTCTCGTGAATATCATGAATTTATATTTCTTAAGATTGTAAATCAACGACAAGGAAATTGAAAATAAATAGTTTCAAATTATTTTTTTTTAAAGTTTAGGTATAACTTATACAAAACAGGCAAGGCAATGTTACTAAAGCTAATAACTAGGTTTAAATTCAAGCTGGAAAAACCGCCCGTCAGAAATTTGAAAGCTCTTGACTAACACTCCCTCAGACAATTTCTACACACAAACAGTATATTAATACTTACGTTACAAAATTCTTCAAAGTTTATTAAGTTATAAGGTACTGCACGTAATTTGCGCTCTCGTCAAACAAGAAAACAAGTGCACCATTCAATTACCCCATCATACCTAGCAGAGATGTATGTATGTTGAAAAGGTGTCAACATTGCCAAAGCGATTCTTTATACCCTATCCTAAGGGTATATTAATTTTGACACATAGTTTGTAACACCCCTTAATATTCGCCGTAGACCCATAAAAGTATATATATTTATGATCAGGACCAAATCCTAAGACTATCTAGCAATGTCCGTCCGTCCGTCCGTCCGTCCGTCCGTACGCAATTTTTAGGCCTTTAAAATTAAGCTAGGAAGCTGAAATTTGGACCACATATTCCCTAGGTCTCCGAAATGGTTAAGTGTAAAATTTTTTTGAATACGCCCACTGCCACGCCCACAATTTAGAAAAAACCGTTTTAAAGCTAAAGTTAGAGAGAGTGTTACGACCTTCACAAGATATGTAGGCAATGCCCTCCTTTATAAGTTTGTCATATAAAGTTGTTTGCCACGCCTACTTTTTGTGGGCGTTTTTCACTAAAATGCTGTTTTCTTCGATAATTTTCATAGAAACCGAAAAAAAATGTTTAACAAGATATTTACCCAATTTTTTCCCAACATATCACCCATACAAAGTTTTTGGCCACGCCCACTTTTTAAGGGCGTTTTTTTCGTGGCAAAAAACTTTATATGACAAACTTATAAAGCAGGGCAGTGCCTAAATATCATGTGAAGGTTGTACGGACGTACGGACGGACGGACATTGCTAGATAGTCTTAGGATTTGGTCCTGATCATAAATATATATACTTTTATGGGTCTACGACGAATATTAAGGGTGTTCCCTCATGCATGGTGTTCCCTCTACCTCCTTTCCATCTCGTTTGCTGCTGCTCCTGTTTGATCATATCAAGTACATTGTGATTTATTTATCACTCGTGTGCTTGCTATGGTTGTGTAGGCGCAGCATCGGGCGAATAGCGGGTCGCGTGGTGTGAATTTTTGTTGGTGGACCAAAGCAAATCATTGTATGAGCATAACACCTGCGGTGATTTATTTTGTAAATCTAACGCAGAATAAGCATTCCACAGCTCAGCTTAAGTAGCGTATGAGTTGAATTTGTTTGTGTTTGTTTTCTGTGATGTCTAGGAAATTTATGGTGGACATGAGCAACATTCGGGGCTTAAGGACTAAACTAATCTTTTTTCGCTCTATGCCCATGTTTCCCAAAATAAACCAGCTGGCACTAAGTGAAACACAGGTTCGTGTTGATTCTGATCCATTGGAATTTAGTCTGCCTGGTTACAACTTAGTGCCATTATTCTTTCCCCATCGTGGTCTCGCCGTTTATATACGTAGTGATTTAGCCTACCAACTTCAACCACAATACGGCTAATGATCCAATCCGGAATAGAATTATATTTGGTTTAAATGGCACGTCCGTAGGCAATTAATACACTACTGTTTCATTTATAGAAGCCCAAAGAAGTTTTAATTCTGCAACTTACCATACAAATGCTGGTATTCCCCAAGGCTCCGTTTTGTCTCCGACTCTCTTTCTCATTTTTATAAATGATCTACAGTCTGTTACTTCTAATTTTATTCATTCCTTCGCCGATGACTGCACCCTCAGCTTCACATATTCGTTTACTGGGCAAAGTCCCTTATCTTCGGGCGGTGAACTGGAACGGCAACGTATGTTAAGCTCATTCAATTCCGATCTTAACAGCATTCTTGAGTGGGGTAAAGCCAACAGAGTAGAATTTAATGCAATGTTGTCTTCTGTCTATAAAGCTAAATCTCAATATTCTGTCATTATCTATTAATGGCACTTGCATCGCCAAATCCGAAAGACTTTCCATTCTCGGTATGTGTGTTAATGACAACCTTCGTTGGAATGATAACATATACGATGTCGCCAAGAACGCTGCAAAATGTCTAGGGTCTTAAGTGTTGCAAGAAATATATCACCCCTACTGACCTAGAATTTATAAGGCTGGTGCACCAATTACATATTTGGAGCTACTTGACCCAGTTCAAAAACGTGCAGTAAAACTCATTGGCGATCGAGACATCGCGAAATGACTTGACTCTCTTAGTCATCGATGTCTCAATGTCTCTTGCATGTCATTGTGTTACCGTTATATCCACCATAAGTGCTGGAATGAAATAGACAGTTCCATTCCACCTCTACAACATTTTAACCCCAATACCCGTCTTGCCAGGAATGCTCATCAGTTTACCCTAAAGCCTGTATTCGGACGTACGTTGAAATATAAGTTTTCTTTTCTTTGCCGCACAACCCGAATGTAGAATGCTCTTCCGCGCTCTGTTTTTCCTAACTATTATAGTTTGCAAACATTTAAAATCATTGCGCATCGGTTTCTCATCCTTTCTTCTAATTCCCCATTTCCTTAATGCCCGTGCTGTGTTACTAACATTATAAGGGTGCTAACAATCCCTTTTGCACGCGCAACTTATAAAAAAAACATAAGGAAAGGCTACAGTCCGCTTGGAGCGAACAGTATGATACCCTATCCCTATCCCTATATGCCCCAAAAAAACCTTAAGAAGATGATGGATAGCATTTTATTTCATTCTATAAAATTTAGAAAAAAAAACACATTTTTTGAAAAAACGCCCCCAAAAAGTGGGCGTGGCCAAAAACTTTGTATGGGCGATATATTGGAAAAAATATTGGCTTAATATCTTGTTAAACATTTTTTTTCGGTTTCTATGAAAATTATCGAAGAAAACAGCATTTTAGTGAAAAACGCCCACAAAAAGTAGGCGTGGCAAAAAACTTTATATGACAAACTTATAAAGGAGGGCAGTGCCTACATATCTTGTGAAGGTTATAACCCTCTATCTGTCCATCTGTAGCTTTAAATCGGTTTTTTCTAAATTGTGGGCGTGGCAGTGGGCGTATTCCAAAAAATTTTACACTTAACCATTTCGGAGCCCTAGGGAGTATGTGGTCCAAATTTCAGCTTTCTAGCTTGAATTTAAAGGCCTAAAAATTGCGTACGGACGGACGGACGGACGGACATTGCTAAATAGTCTTAGGATTTGGTCCTGATCATAAATATATATACTTTTATGGGTCTACGACGAATATTAAGGGGTGTTACAAACTATGTGTCAAAATTAATATACCCTTAGGATAGGGTATAAACATAAGGAAAGGCTACAGTCCGCTTAGGGCGAACAGTATGATACCCTATCCTTATCCCTATGTACCCCAAAGAAAAAATTCATAAGGAAGATGATGGAAAGCATTTTATTTCATTCTATGAAATTTATAGAAAAAAAAATATTTTTTTGAAAAAAACGCCCCCAACAAGAGGGCGTGGCCAAAAACTTTGTATGGGCTATATATTGGCAAATACATTGGCTAAATATATTGTTAAACATTTTTTTTCGATTTCTATGAAAATTTTCAAAGAAAACAGCATTTTAGTGAAAAACGCCCACAAAAAGTAGGCGTGGCAAAAAATTTTATACGACAAATTTATAAAGGTAGGCAGTACCTACATATCTTCTGAAGGTTTTACAACTTTATCTCTCTAACTTAAGCCTTAAAACGGTTTTTTCTAAATTGTGGGCGTGGCAGTGGGCGTATTTTGAAAATTTTAACACTTTACCATTTCGGAACCCTAGGGAGTATATGTTCCAAATTTCAGCTTCCTAGCATAATTTTAAAGGCCTCAAAAGTTGATACGGACGGACGGACGGACGGACGGACGGACGGACGGACGGACGGACGGACGGACGGACGGACGGACATTGCTAAATAGTCTTAGGATTTGGTCCTGATCATAAATATATATACTTTTATGGGTCTACGACGAATATTAAGGGGTGTTACAAACTATGTGTCAAAATTAATATACCCTTAGGATAGGGTATAAAAAATATATATGAGTGTAACGATCCAAAGTTAAACCGAGTGACCAATAAGTGGCCAATATGCCTGCGTCTGGGTTAAATAACCAGCAGCGTCGTTTACGATCTTGAGAAGTTGAATTGAGTAAATAGAAAGATAGTTAATGCCAGCCAAATATGAATCTTGCTCAAATGTTGTTGGCTACGGCAGTTATTCTTTGGACTCCTGGTTCAGATTGAATAGTTTCACGTTGGCGTCCATCGGAACTGCGACCACGTAGGGTGCCATAAATTTTAACATCATCCGTATTAATACATATTAATATCCCAATTTACTCGGTTTTTTACAATATCCACAAATTCGACATTTGATTGGTTAATGAAAATCTCAGAAATGACCTCTTTAGCTTTAATTCCGTTTATTATCACGGCCTTCGTTTTAACCAGATATATCTTTACTTAATTATTAGCCGTGTTTCTTACTCCACAATAGCTACCAAGTTTTTTGTTATCACGCTAATAATTCCAAAAACTTTGTAAAATTTTCAAAGTACAGAAACTGGATTATACAAAGGAAAATAGTACAACTTTCTAACCTGCAGGGGGCGCTGAAATCTGATTAAATCTGAGGAACTAATTATGCTGGTACACCAATCGGTTGTGCACGTTACAGCACATTTTTCAATTCCGTAGATTAATTTATTTCGTATTGAATTCTTAGACATTTAATATTAAACAGGCTAGGCGCACGCACGAAGCGACAAGCGATTAAGCAATTGAAATTTTTTAACTTTCTCGTATACGTACATTAGTATACTATTGCGATCGTGCGGAAATTTCGAAATCAAACTGAGTATGAGGGATGATATTACGACTATAGAGAAATCCAAAAAAGTGGGTCCGCTAATGCCGTCCGTCTGTCTGTCCGAGGGCCGTATGGCGAAACGGTTCGACGAATTTGCTTCAAAGTTCATATATAAGGCTCTTGGGGTTACATCTCGGGGCATCATTTTATTTTTTGTTTTATCTTTTGAAATAACGGTACCTGCCATACAAATTTTTTTGAAAAGTGAAAATCACTTATCACTATTTTCCTCTAAAGTGGTTCCAAGGATTTCGGTCTTTTTTTGTACTAAGGATATCTGGGATGGGGTCAAAAATTCTGCATACTCAGTTTTTGGAAAAAATCGATTAACGGTAATTTATAAAACCGGCAATATCTCAAAAACTAATAAAGGGAACTTCAAAAAATTTGAAATTGAATTTGTACTATAAATTCTAACAAATTTGCATACTTCGATTTTTGAAATATTTTTTTTAATTTTTTTTTTCATATAAAGATTTTCTTAAATTTAAACTAAATTCGATTTCTCAAAAACGGCTCTAACGATTTTGATATTTTTTTGTATTTTGAACAATTATGTTAAAAGTGTCCAATGTGTCTGATCTTTCAAAACCTAAAATGTGATTTAAATAAATTTGTTACCATTCATTTTCGATTCATTTTGCGATTAAAAACGCATCTCATGTACAGAGAAAGTTTCGTATGACGCAGTCGTGCACTTTGTTTTATAATACAATAAGGATAATTCTTCTTAAAAAGTTTACTTCATTAATATGTAATTATTTTTAAAATATTGTTTCTGCAACAATATTTGTGTAGAGTGAATTCTTCTTTTTTTTTGAGAAAAATGCATTTTAAATGAATATCTGAGAGCTTTTATAATTTTTACTTCATGTTTCTTATGGGCGTCATTAACATTTCTTGCGTTATTGAATTAGGTGTACTAGATGTATTTAGCTCTATCTATTTTTTCTAAAGGAATATCATTTGGCAAATAGTATCCATTAAAATTGTAAATACTCACTTAAACTTGATGTCAGGGTTGGTGGTAGACCCAACTCCTTATTATATCGCTGTATATTATACATATTTGGTTTGGGTAGAAAAAAAGTTTTAATTTAAATTCGTCATCGTTCAGCGATAAAGTAAGAAATTAGAAGAATATTGAATGCAGAGTGAATCGTCGCTATGTCGCTTAGCGATCAGTGAATTCAATTTTTACAAAATAGCAGGGTAAAAATCGGCGTATTGTCGAATGATTGGCGTATTTTGCCGAAAAGACATTACACATTCTGTAGCTTCGCGTTTTGAGAATATTTAACATAAAGCGGAGGGTTTACGTAAAGCTTTATCTTTGCCTACCCTTACCCATTATAAATATCTAGATTCCATATTTTCGGAATGAAACCGATGCGTCATCCATTTTACATAAACGTTTTAATCGGAAATTTATTTAAATTTTTATGTTGTTTTTAAATTCTGTAAAAACTATCATATCATTTTAAGTATTTTGTATGCATCGATTAAAAATAAACAAAAGTTTTATATATGAGATGAAACCCAATATTGTTTTTTCGAAAACATAGCGTCTGTGCCTTTTTTCAATGTTTTAAATATAGTTTTTCTAAGAAAATGTGGGGTGGCCGGATACTCGTTCAAAGTTGGCTGGTTACTGATTTTCGGTGGTAGGGTACTGATTCAAATCGATATTTTTGAATAAATGAGTAATAACTAGAAGTGTATACAAAAAATCATGCAAACGAATTTTTTTTTGTGACCTTAAAATGCCAAAGTTTTAACATTAAAATGATAGTTTGAGTATATGTGATGAAAAGAATTTATTAGCCTGCTGCAAAATTCGAAAAAGCGTTAGGTGGCCTGCTACTGGTACACTGTAATAAAATTCCTCGAATATACGGTTCTTGTTGCTTGCTGATGGATTTATTTTTGTCTTGTTCCAATTGTACGTTATCCGCGTAACTATTGTGCTTACGAGAGTAAATATATATTGAAATATATATATTCATTTTCCTAGCCCACAAAGGGCCTTCTAAAAAAAGTAGTGAGCATGTTTTTTTCATATAAAGGTTTTGGTAATAAATTTACTTACTTACAATTAGGAAAAGCTGATGTTATAATTATTGGATTGAAGATATTCAACCTTATTTATAACCGTACTATGAGGAGTGTATAAAATTCTGCGCGCAAAAAAGTTATTTATAAAATCTCTAAAGCATAGAGGTTGTTTAATTTAAACAAGTTTGAAGGTTGTTTAGCGGTTGTGTGTTTTTGAATGGAAACGTAATTTTGTTTTTCTCGTTCTCTTACTACCCACTTGATCGAATTTGTGTTAAACTAAACTTTTTGCAGAGTAAAAATTATTTCAATATTCCTATTCAATTTATCAATGAGAACTTTAAAGTGTAGCTATGTGCAATCGATGATGACTTATGAGAAAAATTATTTTTATTCGCATTCGTTTGCAGTTCAAAGTTAAAATTGCCGTATGGATTTGATGACGGAAATGCACAACATTTGATGATGATGAAAAATGCACAACTACTTTCATTGTATTAAAAACAAAAATTATTTTGCTTGCATTACGCTCAAAATGAAATGCCTCAGCTTCCCTTTCAGGTACAAGGAATTTACACATACTTATACATTTATTCGATAGAAAAACTGTTAAAAAAATTTTTAAATCTGAATGTGAGGAGACAGATATTTATAATAAAAGTATTGATTTAAAATGTACACTTTTTGCACTCAAATGACACAAAAATATGGATGTACGGCTGCGTTCATCGAAATGCAGCTATTTTTACTTTGGTTTGTTTTGGGATTTTTTAGTCTTCTCTTTGTTTCAGTGATACCGCAGCGATGTTTATTTTATGATTTTTGTAAGGAATTATACGTTTTTTGTTGAATTTCGAGAAATTTTTTGAATAAACCCGGGGAAGCTTTAAAATCCTCTATTTATGCATTATTTTAAGTCGATTGCCACCCACACACTGCTGCCATATGCGCCCGTCTGAAGAAAAGCACATACCCCGAGGGGAGCAACGAAGTGGCATGAGCGGTACCTGACGCCTGCAAAGCGGCCCACGCAGGCACTGTTGCTATATTATATTCATCACTATTTATGACATCTGATTGAAAATTTATATGTTTATCACGATAAAAAAAAAATAAAATTGGGGTTAAATATCAAACATTCCAGTCTCCTCTCTTCCACTTTTTGAATATTTTAAATTGAAGCCACTACCTATCTTTTTAAAAAAAATTAACTTTCAAAACCTGCTACCGAGAAGGAAAGTCGCCCCCACGGAATTTCCGAGTCTCAATAAAATACATTTAATATGGTTTTCTACAAACAGCTGAGCTGTGGCTACAAATATGGACACCTAATTGTAATAGAGTTCGCCTTATTGGTACATTATCCGACATATGTAATCCCTGCATAACTAAAATGGCTGATACAATAATGTTTTAGTGAATTCTAATAAGTAAGGCTGATTATGTTAAACGGTTTAGTATTTTACGAGAGGAGAACTCGACTGAACTCTGAGGGTATATTATTTAAACCATCGCATTTGTTTTGATATTAAATATTGTCTGACAAACACATATGTACTTCGTCATAGCTTAACCAGTCTTGCCCAATGTGTGATTTAAAAGACTTCCAATCTCTTGTGTGAGATTGGAGTGGCGGATTTTGTAGTGGAAGTTACGGTTCGTTGAACCATATTTCGATTTATCTTTTTGCTTATGCAGAACTAACACCACACATACTCGTACATACATTATGTATATCAAATTGATTGACGAACTTAAACCTCTTTTTCATCATACAATTTTTTTTTTTTTTTTTTTATTTTAAACAATATATAAATTCTGTATATTAACGAATTCCATTTAAAAAAATTAAAAGTTCTTGGGAGATGTTTTAGGTATTAGCATTAGAATCTGAATAATTTATTCCATTAAATAATGCAAAAGTAAAGAAAGGAAAACAAAATATAAATTCTTTATTGAACGTGCCTGGCAAATTAATGGTTCGCGTGTATTCATATTTATTGTCGTCGTTGCGTTGTGGAGAAAATATGGTATGAGTTTTTCTGAGGTGTATCAAGAAACTTGTTCTCATTGAGGATGTGTACCGATGTGGAAGAGTTAGGTGTTGTTTCTTGTTGTCGGATGAGTTAAGTGAAAAGTAAATATGTATTTTTATATTTTTGTTTTTGTCATAGCAAACAAAAACACAAATAAAAATAAAAAATAAAGATGAAGTATGAACGAAGCACATAATGTATTTAAATTAAGTAAAAGGATTTTTGTTATGAGAATTTTATCACATGCATCGTGAAAGGTTTTATGAGACCTGCTTTTTAGGAAAACAGTAAAATAATATTATTTAATTTAAAATACGGAGAAAAAATGTTTATTTGTTGAGTTTGTGTAAAGAAGAGGCATTTGTTTATAACTAAAGTAGTTGGCTTTATGGTTTTTAATCATGTTTGTATTCCAAATCAGTTTTTTCTATCCTATTGACTTTAAGTGAAGTCTTTTTTTGCAGGGTCTCGGAATGAGACAGGACAGCATCGTCTGCGACCACGGGCACACTGCTTCCAATTTTTCTAACCAAAGGCTCTGGAATTCGAGTTGCCTTGTTCTCCGAAACAGAGGTTCGGTTTTCTTTGTCGCCATCTCGAACCAATGTAGTTGACTTTTTTTTGGCTCTTTATACCACATCTACGTCTTGGTATAGCTCAGGACTCAGGACTAAATATCCGTCGTATAACATAAATTACAGGATAAGGGTTGCATAGAAAATAAATGTTGTCATTTCAGTCGGGAGGGTATAACTCATTGTTTTACCAAACCAAAATATCGCCTTCGTATTTGAAGATCTCTACTGGTACACCGTCTGAGCAGACGGGCGAGAGGTTTCTTCATTGACTTCACAGTTGAGTAATTAATTAGATAGTCAACTGAGGTTTTGGCTCTATCGCCCTCCCTATGTTATTTGCTTGAAAAAGGCATAGAACAGCATCCGTATAAGTTTTGCATGCAAATCAAATTGAGGAAGCTCACGCACACAATATCAAATTGATATTGCGTGCGTGACGGAATCCATTTTGGAAAAAAAAAATATTAGTGTCTACAGCACCCTCTGTGCTCCACACGAATTCAGAGATAACAAATTTGGGAGAGGATGATGTGTCCATTTTAATTTTTTTTTTAAGGCGACAGGAGTGTGTAGAATCCACTGGCTCTGAATTCTCTTTTTGCCCCATCATTTCCTCACATGATACCTGTTTAGCAGCAGCTGCATATTATGCTTAAATACATAAACGATTCCTTACACATCGGTGACTAGGTTTCCATAAATATTTAGGAGAGCTTGTGTTCCGGATTTAAAGTCAGTAGGCAGTTACTTGGCTTTCTTATAACGGGTGATCCAAGTAGAGACACTTTTTTCAATAGCCTTTTTTGACAGATCACGTGCGAGTCGTGTCATGCTGTCATGTTATTTTTGTTTAGTATTGTTTGGCATTTCATAATGGAAAGACTTACGCGTGAACAACGTTTACAAATTGTTCAACTTTATTATGAAAATTCACGTTCTGTGAGGAATGTGTTTCGTGCACTTCGCTCAACTTATGGTCAACATAATCGGCCTACTGAGCGTACTATTCGCAACACCATCACCCATTTTGAGACCCAGCATTCATTATTGGATAATATTCGACCGAATAGACCACGTCCAACACGCTGTGAAGAAAATATAGCGACCGTAGCTGAGAGTGTACACGAAGACCGTAGAGAGTCGATTCGGCGCCGTTCGCAGCAACTCGGACTGACGTATGGAACGACTTGGCGCATTTTACGTCAATTATGGACTTATTGAGAGAACATTTCGGTGAGCACATAATTTCACGTTTTGGGCCGGTCGATTGGCCACCAGGATCGTGTGATATCACACCGTTAGACTTTTTCCTGTGGGAATATGTAAAGTCAAAAGCTTATGTCGACAAACCCGCTTCGATTCAGGCCTTGGAGGAAAACATCACGCGTGTCATTCGCCAGTTACCAGTCGAAATGCTCGAACGAGTGATCGAAAATTGGACTCAACGGATGGACCATCTGCGACGTAGCAACGGCCAACATTTGATAGACATAACCTTCAAAAAATAAATGCCAAAGAATGTTCTTTCAAATGATAATAAACATTCTCCATTAAATTTGAATTTTCTGTGTTTTTTTCTTTAAAAAAGTAGGGAACCTCGAAATGGATCACCCTTTAAAACCTCCGGATGTTTTTGTCGAACACAAGAATCTTCGATCTATGTATACATGATCTGGGAGACTCCATACTTGTGGTCCAGTATTTTAAATTACAACAAAAACATAAATGTTAAAGAATAGCTAAGTTTTCTTATACAAAAATTGCTTTTGCCTAACAGGTCAGCCACAAAAAGTACTCAGGTCTGAAAAGAACGCCAAGTTTGTATTAAAAATTTCACAAATAGTATTTATTTGAAAATATATATGGATATATAAAACACATGTGTATAAATGGTAAATAAACAATATTTTATTTTATTCCGTATTTGTTCTTACAACCCAACTCTTATGTAAATAAAGTGCACGACTGCGTCATACGAACATTTTTCGGTACATGCGATGCGTTTTTGAATTGCAAAATGAATCGAAAATGAAAAGTGATAAATTTATTTAAATTGCTTTTTAGGTTTTGAAAACATTTTTGAATTTTTGAAATTTGCACCTACGATTTTGATGTAATTTCCCACATTGGACACTTTTAACATAATTGTTCGAAATACAAAAAATTATCAAAATCTTTTGAGCCGTTTAAGAGAAAACGAATTTAATTTAAATTTAAGAAAATCGTTATATGAAATAAAAATTTAAAAAAAAAATGATTTCAAAAATCTAAGTATGCAGATTTGTTCGACTTGATAGTATAAAAAAGTAGTAAAATTTTGTTTAGTTCGCTTTGTTAGTTTTCCATATGTTGGCGGTTTTATTAATTACCGTTAATTGATGTTATATTCAAAATCTGAGTATGCAGTATTTTTGGCCCCATCCCAAGTATCTTTAGTACAAAAAAAGGCCAAAATCCTTGGAACCATTTTCTGGAAAAATAGTGATAAGTGAATTTCACAAAAAAAAATGTATGGCAGGTACCGTTATTCAAACGATTAAGCAAAAAATAAAAATATGCCCCGATATGTAACAGACAGACAGACAGACCGACGGACGGCATTGGTGGACCCACTTTTTTGGACTTCTCTATAGTCGTAATATCATCACTCATATTCAGTTTGAGTTCGAAATTTCCGCGCGATCGAAATAACTTACTCTTTAGTATACTAATGTACACGAGAAAGTTAAAAATAATAATTGTAGGTCTTTTGGGGGCTGAGTTAGGAGAAGTGGGTGGCATCCACGCCCCCTGGATCGAAAATCACAAATGTTAGGCTTACCACACAAATTCTATAACTCTGCCAAATTTCAAGGTTCTGAGATGATTGCAAGTGCTCCATAGTTTTGGTGATCTGTCAGTGGGTCAGTGAGTTACTATTTTTGCTAATTTCGGGGCCTTTGAACCCAGGAACTGCTCATGTTCAATAGTTGAAATTTTGTATGGAACTTGCTGCTGTATCCCAATAAATCCTGAAAACTTTATGTCCCTAACTTTGTATTAAGCGAAGTTAGAGGGGGGCGTGGAGTCAAAATGGCCTTAGTTGGCAAATGAAAGCTATTAATATAAGTTTGCAGTGCCAAAGTTGCTAAGGAACTTGGCTGGGCACTGCTGTGCCCCTTAATATTTTAACAATTTCTGGAGAAGCGGGGGTTTCATGAGTACCGAGTAAACTTATACTTATAGCTACATTTTCTACATAATGGACATTGACAATTTTTACGAAGAAGTAAGAAACACTGCTTCCTAGCTTTATATGAAAGTGATGTAAGCTATGGAAAATTCCAATTCCATATAATTTTGTTTCTAACATTTTGAATTAAAGTTAATAAATATGGGCGAAATATTAAATAAAAATTACTAGCCTAATAAGACATTTTAATGTCATTTTTGGCCATCCTACTTTTATGTCTGCCAGAATGTTATTGCTCACTGTTGCGTTGGTGACCTAAATTCTGTTCCCATCCCCATCCAATTTCAAGAATAAATTTTACAACTTTCATAGTTCTATGTGGATTGGCATAATTTCCTCGGTCCGTAGTAAAGCCACATAAAGTTCAAAATACATTTTCCAACACACCCCCAAATAGCATATGAAAGCTATAAATATCTTTTTCATAAAACCAAAAATATGCACCACTCTTGTAGGAATAAAATTAAATTTTCTCATACATTTATCATTATAAAAATTTGAGAAACATAAGCTCGTGTCCCATTGGAACCACCTGTAAAACTAAGCAATTTATGTGGCGCCTGTACAAATTTGGCTGAAAGCCACAATAATTTTTTTTTTTCATAACCATTTTGACAAAAGCGTCTATTTCATTCTAACCACAGAATTAATGAAATTTTCGTTTTAACTATAAATTCAGAGAAAATTACGCCCATTAATCTAAGAGCGTCCACAATCGAAATCTGTTTTTGTGGCGACGAATTTTTTTTTTTTTTTTTGGTAATTGATTAGTTAAATGGACACGGTGTCTTTGTTATGATTATTCTTTGTTGACACTACGCTACCACATACACTCTCGGCTGTGTCAATATTTGTGCTTTTATTATTGGGTACCGTTTGTATAATCATTATTATTACTATTGTAACAGTTTATGCTTTTCGGCGGTCATCAGACCGAGAATGAAGATTATTTTGTTTTCGAAACTGTCATTAGTCGCATATGTCAGCGAATTGGACAGGGTATTTGAGTTGGTATTCGACAGGAGCAAAGCAAGGTGTGCTTTGAATTCTATTTTATAGTTTAACGATTTGCCATGTGGTATTGGAGTGGGGAGTTGGTTGCGTGTTAGAATATAATAAATGCGCTTTTAGTCGAAATAAAATGTTCAATATAGAAGCGATTTTGTGTCAAAAATGGATATCGATGTTTTCAGGAGCATTAAATGTTTTAGTATTTTTTTTGTAACAGAGAAATTTAATTATGCTTTTTACACTAATTTATTTTGTACTTTACTGGAATACCAGTGAATTAATTTTATAAACCTATCAAACTTGCAATAAATTACTCATAAACGTTCTATTTGTAGGTACATTTTCAAGCATCTGCCATAAGTCCACTTGAGAACTTCTGGATCTAAAGAACTGCAATTTCATGGAGGACATTTATTTCGTAGTAAAAAGAACTGCAGATAACTGTGAAAGAATGGTTTGCCCTTTAGAAGTTTCTTTTGTCTTATAGTAAAACACAAATTCCTTTTCAACTTTTTCCCATCCAATTCTACTCGAACAAATTGCTCATATTTCATAGTTAAATATGGCCATTGGCATTCGACAGTAGAGTCACGTTTTCATGTAAAGGGAGATAAATCGGACACTATAAGAGTTGGTAATGTTTGGCTGCTGAAAAGGAATTGTGAGCATAAGTTTTGGACTTAAAAGATATTTTCAGAAAACACCTGATTTGTGAGAATTCAATTTATGAAGGCAAAAATGATGCTCTCAGCTTTTCGACTCAAATGCATTTAACTAAAAACTTTAGTTTAACTTAACAAAGTATTAGGAGTAAATAAAACTCTTGAACAAAATCAATTTCTGACAAATATCGCAGTCAAATAAAGCGAGAGAGTTTCGCATGAAACACTTTTAGATAAAGCTGAAATATAAAAAGAGTTTTTAAAAAACAAAAATGGGAATGAAGTCCTTAAAAACAGTCTCTAGCAGCTCTTATATATGAGTCAATGTTTATCATTCATTTTCCTGAAGAATTGTTCTGCGATACTCTCGCATGTTGTATTACCATCTGATAAAACTTTAAAACAAGTGGGGCAGCAGCAGGTCAGGTTATGTTTTGGTACTCTCATTGTCATTGTATATTGTAATATCATAGTAGGTAATACGAGCCGTCTACAAGCCAATGTAGGTCGGTGAACATTTTTTCTTTGGGACTGATGATTCCCTGAATTATTCTTAGTTTACCACTATTCCATAATATCAAATAACAAGAAAACTTAACATTTTAAAAAGTTGTATTTTCACTTAGTTCCTGATTGATAACGTCACGAAATAACTTCTTTGTTATACACGAACGAATAGTAATTTACGTTATATATAAACAATTTTTAACCCCTTGCAATTTTAAATCGGAACAAATGTATAAAATTTGGTAGCCAAGGCCAAACAACTCTCCCTCAGCAATTAAAATTGCTAGTTTTATAGGTATACCTGACTTACTTTGCAGTGCATAGGTAGCCTTTTCTAATGCTTTTTTTATTTTGTATCTTAAACTTAAATTTCTGTGACTAAAAAAAAAGGTAGTTAAAGCTACATAATTAGTAGAGAAAGTTCTCTAGCCTTACAATGCTTTGACTTGTTTTTACTTGTCAATTCTATTCAGTCTTAGTGCAAATATGGTCAAGTTTTGTATCAAGCAAGCCAGCAACAGAAATTCAAGAGCTTTCGTAATCTCTTTCGCTTTTCGATTTAATGCATCAACATTGGGATTGTGGAGTGAGTTCTCGAATATTATGAAAATAATTAACCGGAGAGTAGAATTGATATTCTCACTTATGAACAGATGATCCTGTGGACTTTGGCTAACAGTTTTAATGCAAAACTGCAGGAACATTCAAAGAGAAGACGTAAGAAAGAAGATGTAGGAAAAGGTCAAGTATACGTATACGTTTTCTGGCTTCCACAACCAACAGTCTATATGTAAAATAGGTATGCAATGAAGCAGAGATAAGAGGATTGTTTCCATTTAGAAATCATAATAGTTTAAATAAGGAAGCAAAAGCAAAGTACATATATGTGAATCTTGCTAATGGAGAAGACGGGTCGTAGCAATCTTCTTATACTATACAAGTGTTGTTTTCTTAGCACCACCTCCAGAAAAAAGAAACGGGCTTGGGAATGAGTGTATATATAGAATGAAAGTAATATACTGTTCCTAGTTAAACAATCAATCAACATGAAAAAGTAATCCTTTTAAAAATTCTAAAGAACTCCTTTAGTTAAAATGTAAGAATCAATTAATGTTAAGAAAATTAGTTCTAAATTGCTCTCCGAATTGCTGAAGCAATTTGAAGTGATCACCACAAGCTTTAGAATATATATATATATATAGGTTTGATAAAGTTGGTACATAACTGACACAATAAGCGTAGTGTATGTGTATGTGTGTATGTATCAATGTATGGCATTTTGTCCATGTCGATGTCCATGTCCACCTACGGAAAATTGATTTCGAATGCACCCTCCTTCATGTGAAATCAATTGAAACAAAGCCCTGTTGATGTGTTTCTCCCGAACATTATTTGAATAAATAAATTGAACAATTACCTCATGCTTATGTTATCTTAACCATTTCTATTCCAATTATTCAAATTGAAAATACACTAGACGTGTGGGAAGGTAGATATACCACTTCGATTGTAGCTAAATTTAACTACTTCAGTTTTGCCAAAATATCATTTCAAATTAAAAACTTTCTTAATTACATGAATTGCTTGGAGATGGGGCCCTAAAGCCCCACTCAAAACTTTCAAAGTTTCTATGCCTATCTAATCGTATGACATTTATCGCTGGGGTAATATCAAGTCTTACCCTGACAAAAAGACAACGAAACGCTTCCCAAACCACTCGCCCTCTCTCTCTCTCTTTCAGTACAGGAAGTTTAATTAAAGCAATCAACGTAAAAATCCTTGAAAACTTTATCCCTGACGCCGCCGGCCGGCACCCCCTTTGACAATTTATCAACACCTCAACACACAACTTTCTGACAGGTAATAAAAAATAAGTTTCCCATTTTATTCTTCCACAGGTATGCCAAATGAATTATACACCATGTGGTATCCGACGTCGTATCCCTTCACCGATGTAGTCTGCATCATTGTAGGCATCTTGTCGGAGACTGCAGCCAACGCTACTGTATTGACAATTACCGCCTTCACTGTAGAGCGATATATTGCTATTTGTCATCCTTTTAGGTGAGTGAATCATGTGATGAAATCCTTTCGATTTGTGGATGAAAATGATTTCGTACGAAGCGAACATTCGGATGACCGATTAAGCAACTCTCGGAATTAGCCATCATTCCTACGAAATTAATCAACTCAGATCGAAGATATGAGATACACACATACAAAGATACGTACTCAATGACATCCTTTTTTATTGTTCTCGCTCACAGACAACACACCATGTCGAAATTATCTCGGGCGATAAAGTTCATCCTGGCAATTTGGGTAGCTGCCTTTCTTCTCGCATTACCACAAGCGATGCAATTCTCTGTCCTTAAGAAGCAAGAGGGTATAAAAATCTGCTCGGTGAGTATAATGAAAGTTGTTGCCCGATGTATTTTTGGACGGCAGGCGCTGCGCTGGTGGGTGAACTACGTCAATATTGAAAGTACAAAGTTCAAGTGGGCGCAGCGGATTTATGCAATTATTCCGATTTTAATTGTCCTTTGTTCTTACATTTATTTTTTTTTTGTTGTTCTCTTTAGGTAAAGAATGATTTAACGCAGGATGTTTTTTTTGTGTCAGGATTTATATTCTTCGGTGGACCGATGACGGCCATTTGCGTGCTCTACGTATTGATTGGAGTGAAGCTAAAAAGAAGCAGAATGCTGCAGGCGGTGCCGCGGAGATGTTTTGACTTGAATCGTGGCATCAGTGCACAGACGCGAGTCATACGAATGCTGAGTAAGTACATATCTAAATTTTTTATTTAAATAAAGCAAAGAATGGTTTTGAATTTAAATGAGAAGATAACTCGTTCATTGCATGTGGGTGGCATTGCAGGCTGATGAAAACTGACCTGCCGCTTAATATTTAAATGAATGGATGTTTTAGCTCCTTTGAAAGTCTGTGCTGTGTTCGGCACACAGATGAGGCACAATTAGATAGTTAGCTTGTAGGTCTGCGCAAATTTCCATACAATTGAGTTGGACTATTTTATTTAGCTGTGCCTCATCTATGGACTTGCACTTGCACGGGATAAAAAGGGTCTTTGGGAGTTTTTTGTAACAAATTGTTTCAATTGGATGTATTGGGTTTCTAAGTCCTCATGTGCTCATGGTCATTACCTTTAGCCAATGTTTTTTGGCCCAACAACAGTTAAAAAAAAGGTATTCTAACTACATTGTGTGTACATACAACATACCTATCTCTGGTTGCTGAAAACATCAAATCGATGAGGTGTGTCCTTTAATTGTTGGCTCTAATTGCGACTGTATACACAGTGGCAAAAGATACATTTCAGTACCTAGGCCGATTTTTATCATATTATCTTGCCATTGCTCCGAAATTCTAAAGAATATTTTCATCATTCACATTGTCAAAACTGTCCATACTTTCATAACTCTAGCTGTCATAGTTGTTTCATAACGTCGCCATCTGGGATATCTTATATTCCTATGGCCACATCCTATCTATCACCGATGTGGATGAGTCTGCGAGTCTAATATTCAATTCCCAGTCGCAACCATAATCAAAGGTTCTGCCCTTGATTTAATCACCTTTCCAATTTAGTGTCACTCGGCAACCATGTGCTTCAATTTATACTTCGTTACACCTTACACCTTATCTGCCGTATTTTCATTGATTCGAACCTCTCCATGGTGTTCATGGCTTCGCCCTAAGGAATTCGCCTCAATAACTATGCCGCTGGTATACCGTCGTGTACGGTGTTCTCCTTTGCCTGCAACATTGGTTATCGAATTCCACTTCCTCGAACAATGTACATGGGCGCAGACAAAAACAAAGAAGGGCTTCAATGGGGGCAGATGGTCTTTCTCGGATATCGATATTTGCATTTTTTCACAGAAAAATAGAAACAGAGTTTTACTTTTGCTATTTTTCTTTGTCTTTTTCCAATAATGTGCGTGGCACAGATTTGTAATTGGCAGAAAGTTTTTAATGAGTCTCCTACAAATTCATTTGCACAAAGGCGCTCTGTCCTTTTTTTTCACGAAATTGTAATTGGACAATGTTTGCCTTTGCATCTAACGGTTTTCTGTGCTTGCTTAGACCCTACATACTTGTATAATTTGCATTAAAGTGTAGGTACTGAAATACAGATCAAACTGTTCCTAACAGAAAAAAACGAATGAGAACAATGAAGCGGAATTAAAATAGTCAGCTAGAAAAAAAAAGACATAATGGCTTCGCTAGAGCCTACAGTGTTTAATAAAGTAGATTTAAGGAACTCCTCGTTATCTTACCACCACCCATATAAGAACTTTTAATTGTCTGTTCACAATTAACCAACATAAAATGCAAACCCTTCAAGAAATACTTTAGATTGCATATGTGATTTATCTATCCACCACAAATCCACTAACGTCTGGATGTGTCATCAGCTTGATTTTTGATGAGTTTCGCGCATCTCCCTGTTATTTGTGCAAAGGAAGAAGACAACTTTTCCATTACCGATTGGACATTAGATCACCTCTCGTCAGTTTTTAGATAAGAATTATGAGCCATCTAGACCGATGTCTTCCATCTTCTTCGGAAACACAGAGGGTATCTTGTCCGGCATAAAGCAGTTGCCACTATTGGAGTATTTGAACGCTTTTCCCATATATCTTGATGTCTTTAACACAATACTTTCTGACGCCTTTACCAAGTCATGTAATCATGGCTATGCTTCGCGATATGTCCGTTAAAATCACAGCCATCAAACAAAGGCCAACTGCCTTTGGGATATACTTGATGATGTTATGGAAATTTAGCCAGAATGTATCGTTCTACCTCTACTCGAACGTAACCTGATATCGAGCCTATGAACTGACATACCTCAGCTTGTATCACAAGTTTGAACTGACATCAAACGGTCACTGGAATTCTGAATACTTTGGCAAGTTACTCTGCCGCAAGAATGATAATAACATAAACGGGGATGATACCTACATATACTAGGATTACCTTGTTTCTTGTCGCTGTAAAATATCTCGTAACCTTTGTCAAAATATTCAATAACTTTTGCACCAATATAAGTTGCATACATAGCTAAATGTTTTAATGGTATTTTAAATAAATATCGAGTGGAATTTCATTTCAGGCAAATTTAATGGCATGGATCAGCGTTTTCTTATCATCGTATTGCTTTCCACCTGCCTATATTTTTCTTGTAAGACAGCCCCAGATATTTTCTATAATATTAAAGTCCGGTGAATAAGGTGGCCATGACAATAGTTCAACATTTTGAATAGCAATGACAAATTTAGCAATGCGAGCAGCGTATATGGTAACGTTATCCTGTTCTCATGGATTCTTGGAAAAGCAGATGGATTTTTGGAAAAGCAGATTCCAACACCGCCTTGTAACTAATTCCTGCCATTTTAGTGCTTTGTTCCACCAAATCGATTTTGCCATGAAAATATTTTGCAGCGCAGACGCCCACTTCTCTGCTATGATGGCGATTTAAAAACAAGCTTACTTTCTTAGCGTTTTTTCTCAGATCATGAAAGTAATAATTATAGCCATCCGTCCTATCGAAATAATTTTTTTTTTTTAATTATTTCAACTTGCTCCTTGTTGCACATCAATGGTCATGTAGGCATTTGCGGCAGGTATTCAATATTTTTTCGAAAGCCTGAGTCGCTAAAGGTGTTTGGCACTACGAATGACACGGCGACCTATAGATTTACTTGCGGCAAACCCAGCTGAATCTCTGATTATAGCTATCGAAATGGATGAATTGAAGGCTAGTCGTATTATTTTACCATAAGGGCCGTGGTAACATTTCCTTTGTGGTTTGGGTCGTTGGATCCTTTGAGTATTTCCCAACGGCATGATCACTTCTTTTAGTTTTACGAACACATATTTTGGTCCTCTCTGACGATTTTAAAAAGTTGTTTTACCCATCTCATTTTTAAAAGCCTAAATTAAACTTTATAATCGAAAATTATTTTTAACATAACAACAAATTTAGAAACACTTCGCAAACAAAAATTTGCTATTCTGACTCATTTAGCAAACCGGTCTAAGAGGTACTGTTATCATGTTCTCTTAACATTTTATATTGCCTATTAAACACCAATCTACTCTCTCATTAACCACATGTGCTTCTAATCTAGTGAACCGCAGAACTTTATATAAAAACATAAGGAAAGGCTACAGTCCGCTGGGGGCGAACAGTATGATACCCTATCCTTATCCCTATGTACCCCAAAGAAAAAAAGCATTAGGAAGATTATGGATAGCATTTTATTTCATTCTATGAAATTTAAAGAAAAAAAAATATTTTTTTGAAAAAACGCCCCCAAAAAGTGGGCGTGGCCAAAAACTTTGTATGGGCAATATATTGGAAAAAATATTGGCTAAATATATTGTTAAACATTTTTTTTCGATTTCTATGAAAATTTTCAAAGAAAACAGCATTTTAGTGAAAAACGCCCACAAAAAGTAGGCGTGGCAAAAAACTTTATATGACAAATTTATAAAGGTAGGCAGTACCTACATATCTTGTGAAGGTTTTACAACTTTATCTCTCTAACTTAAGCCTTAAAACGGTTTTTTCTAAATTGTGGGCGTGGCAGTGGGCGGCTTTAAAAACTTTTAACACTTTACCATTTCGGGACCCTAGGGAGTATATGCTCCAAATTTCAGCCTCCTAGCATAACTTTAAAGGCCTCAAAAGTTGATACGGACGGACGGACGGACGGACATTGCTAAATAGTCTTAGGATTTGGTCCTGATCATAAATATATATACTTTTATGGGTCTACGACGAATATTAAGGGGTGTTACAAACTATGTGTCAAAATTAATATACCCTTAGGATAGGGTATAAAAATTCAAACCAATTATTTGCAACGAAAAAAAAAATTGTAAATTTTAAGAAATACATTTATGTATAATATTCGGTAGGAAAGCACGGATATTATGCTAGTCCATATCAGCTCCCATCTCGTGTGTACTTCTTATGTTTGCGACGAATACATATTTATTGAGGTTCAATATGGAAGTGCTTTAAATTTATGCAGTACAGAGAACTTGAGCTAAACAAAGAAATACAAATAAGGGAAGTGCTTCTTGTCATGTACTGAAAAAAAAAGATCAATATATTTATATGTGTATCAATTTGGTACATTATCTGACACCACTCTCACTCATTTGTCAATAACGAATCACGAGAAAATTTCTGTAACTCAATTTTCAAACGCTTGTACAAAGAATAATGCAAATATTTGTTTAAAGTAGAAAATATAGGTTTATAACTTTCTTATTTACATACTCATTGATTTTATATAGGTACTCTCTGTACAAACACTGGAGGAATAGACTAAATTATCTTATGGATTATTAGTGTGAGAAAGTTCTTTATTCAAATTAAACTAAGAATTTTAATTCTTAACGAGTTACATGTGGTAGATTAAGCTAAAGCTAGATTCTGACAACGATTGCTGATAGATGACAATAAATTAAGAAAAAAATGTATTTCAAATTTGTTGGACATTTTGGTATTTAGATATGTATTTCTGATTTTGACAACAGTGAACTAAGTTAATATCTTTTACTGCTCTCAATACACAAGTTATAATTTTGATATATTATTACTTTTTAAAGGGACGCTATTAAAAAGACTGACACTTAATATTGATTTATTTCATTTAATTTATATAAAAGAGATTATTTTGCCAGCGTCATAGTTAGCCTACGAGACAGCTTCAGCTTAGTTAAGCGGTAAATGCTATCAGTTTAAATTGTCTAGAAATGACTGCAATTCACTTCTTCTTTACTCATTTTCAATTCCAGCTGTTAGCTCTTCATATGAATCCAATCCGCGCGTAGCGTAGTAAACGGGACCGATTTATTTTCGCACTCGCACAGTGGCAAGAACACTTTGAGATCTTAATATACATAAACGCTCTGTCAAAACCAGTGCGTTAGCTTTTCAATCTGCCCTATTCTTCAGTGCTCTATCCGAGATGATGAAAAATAACATTCGTCCAGACCGTCTCAAAAAACAAGGCAATTTATCCTCTTGCCCCCCTTCTTTACAAGGTCATGGAAACGTTTATCAATCGTTAGTTTATGAAATATCTTGAATCTCGAAAACGTCTTAATGACCGGCAGTACCGTTTTCGAACAACACGTCCATTGGTGATTTAATGACATACATATCTAACTGATAAGTGGAACCAATGTAGGATTATTGCGCTCGATATTTCAACAACATTTGACAAAGTTTGATATCATTCAACTCAAGATGTTTTGGATGGGTTCAAGGTTGTAAAATAAATGTTGGTATTCTCCAAGGCTTCGTTCTTTTTCCGACTCTCTTTCTCACATTTATCTCCCGTCGGTTAATTCTAATCCGATCTATTCCTACGCTGAGGACAGTACCCCCTGCTTCTCGTGTTTGTTTTCTCTCAAACTACCGACATTTTTCCGTGAATGATGAATTAATAAAAACTGATTTTACATGAGACTGAAAAATGGCCCCTCAATGTTAAGCGGCAGGGTCTTCACCGGCATTCAAATAAGATTCACATCACAATTTCGGACAATGTTGAACAATTTGTGAGGATGAATTGACAACACTTGAGTTAAAGTTGATTCGCATAAAAGCAGAAACAACGAAGCTTGATTGAATATAAAGTGTCTTTGAACTTCAAGGAAGGTAGGTTAAATAGGGATGTGGTGAAAACGAAACCATCACACAACACTGGGCACCAAAAACGGGCCTATCGGAATTGCTGGGGAAACAGCTGAATTCACATTCAAAAGGCAGAAAAACCTTAAAAATTTCCTTGGTAAAGCAACCAATTTCTTTCGTCTAAAGTTTCAAAAAAGTATTTCCCTATAAAATTTCTCTACAACTATCGGCCCATTTCAAATACGTTTGAAAGTATTGTTAAGGACAAACTCTTTTTTGCCGTAAAAGAAAATATTTCATATAGTCAGCATGGCTTTGTTCGTGGTAGATGATGTGCTATTAATTTAGCTTTGTTGACTAATTATATATTTAAAAGTTCTCATAAACTATTTAATTGATTTTACACTGACTTTACAAATGCGTTTGACAGGATGCATCAAACCCTTCTTTTGGCTAAGCTAAAGTTTTTCGGTTTTTATTCTGCAATGCTAAAATATTTTACTAATTACCTGACCAATAGAAGGCAAATGTTTACAGTCGATGTTTTGACTTCTCACGTTATAGAAGTAACTTCGTGTGTTCCACAGGGTAGTCAGTTGGGTTCGTTGCTATTTATATTATTTATTAATGACATTTATGAAATCTTTAGATTTTGCAAGGTTTTGACTTTGGCGGATGATTTGAAATTATTTTCTCGGATAAATAATGTTACTGGTTGCATTCGTTTTCAATCAGGTATTAATAGATGGTCGGAGTGGTGCAATCGCAATGCCTTTGAACCTAAAATTTATAAATGTAAAGTATTGTCAGCATATCGTATTAGGTACTTCAATTTTGCATGATTATTTTACTTCAAAGTTTTTATGAAGTGAAATATCTTGGAGTCATATTTGACAATAGGTTAAGTCACTTTTTGCATTATGACTATGTCATTGACTCATTGTTAGGCGTTATAGTAAAGCCTTTCCAGACATAAACAGCCTTAAAATTATTTATTGCTCAGACTTTATGGCAGACCTTATTTAGAATATTTTTCTATAATTTGAGATTCGCCATATGTAGTTCACGAACTAAGATTCGAAAGAATCCAAAAAAAACTTCATGAGTTACGCGGTTCGTAAATTAAATATGTTTTATGAGCTTTCTAATTATGTCAGAAGGTGCAATTTAGTTGGTCTGCAAACCCTAAGTTTCAGCAGTGATGCAACTTCCGTCATGTTTATTCGCGATATTCTTAGTTTGCATATTAATTCTCCAGAATTGAACTTTCTTTTAAATATATATGCTCCCCAAATGTCACTGCGGGTTAGAAGCTTGTTTTAAACAGATTGCCACAGAACCAATTATGGTGAGAATGAGCCAATTACGAGGTGCATAAGCACATTTAATTTTGAAACGAAATATATTTTTGCTTGTCGAGAGCAGATTTTAAAAATGTTTTCATTAACTTTAAATTAATTTAATTAATATATATTTGAAATAGTCTATAAGATCGGTAGATGAATCAAACAACCTTTGCGTAAGAATGTAAAGTGCTAAAGAACGTAGTCTTTTGTGTTTTGCTCTGTGATGGTATTGAATACCATCTTTGACTACGCGCTATTGCCTCGAATTCACACAGTGTATGTCTTATGTCCTCAGCAGCATGCAGACCTCCGCAGAATCTGCATATATCTCTATCCGATAATCCGATCCTCTTTGGGTTTTTTCGTAGCAGACAGTGTTCCTATCATTGTTCTAAGCTTATTCCTGCTCAATAACTGGATTGATATCTGCATCCCTCAAGACTAGACTACCTTAGATTGGTTTCTTCTTCAATAGTGCCCCTTATTATGCAGAGAGGATGTTGATGTCCAACTCCAAGGAAACTTTGAATTAAAAGAACACACCTCTTAAAAAGTATCACCAAAAGCTTGATATTTTCATACTTAAATATGAACCCCGTCAAACTTACTTATAAATGCGCGAAACCTAAGCAGGCTTATGTACTATATAATTCACACAAACAACACCTCACCTACATTTGATTGGCGAAGGGAAACGAAACCAGTAGGCCTGTAGATATTTTTATTAAGGTCAACCTGGCGCCCCAGGAGGAATGAAGTAGAGTGAGAATCCTGATCAATACCTCAACAATGGAAAGAAGAATAATAGTTTCATCTCCAACTTTATATTGCAATCAACGATAATTTGTATCCAAGCACTTGTTTTTGTTTCTTGTCATTTTCTGCTATCGTAAACTGAATATTTTGTACAACTAGCTTTTGCCTAATATCCCGCATTAACTAGCTACTTTCATCCGTTCGACGTGCGAAACGATATTCTATCAATTATGATAATAAAATTCTTTATATGGCCAATCATCCTAAAAGGCCCACGGACTTTGGATGAATCCTTTTAATAACACAATAAACATGTTTTTATAACTCCTTCTTTTACAACCCATGAACTACAGTACACCCATATAAATCTTCAGATATCAAACTAAAGTTTGCAAAACTTTGCACATGTGTTTGAAACTCGCTACAATTTAACTAATCGATTCAAATGGAACTCTTATATGTTTAAGTCACGTTGCTAAAAACTATTGAAATAACACGAAAAACAACAACATCTCCTGTTATGTTATGGGCTAATTGCATTAACCACAATTACCCGCGCAAGTACATCTAATAACATAATTTACGACTCACTGACAGTAATGATGTCGGTTGCCTCGTGTAACCATCTCAGTAAATCTACTCCACTCACGATTTCTAAATCGTGATCTGTCTACATCAATACAATACAAGTACAAGTATGGTCTAATAGTCGTATATAAATGACAGTACACCATATTGCACAACAGTAGATTTATTATGTTCATTTGTTTTAGCCGCCGACACACGTTTTAAGCTTAAAGCTTCTGGGGTCGTGCATTGCACCCCCGCGAGCAACCCCATTAAGATAAGTACTAAATACTATCAGAATATAGCAACAAAAGGAAACAAATACCACATAACCTCTTAAATGTGACATTTAAGCGCTAAACATCGCTCTGGCATTCTATACTGTCACCGGCATGAAAGTGGCAGGGATAACAACTATTGATAAGCAAATGGAAAAAAACATGCTGCTACAACATTTGCCTAAACTTTAAATTTACTACTCCGCATGTTGCTTTGGGTAGTAGGTAATAGCGCAACGGATATGGCAAAAACTTTATCGGAACTGAAAACAAGGATTCAGGTCTTTTTGTTTGACTTTGGTTTTAGTTTCACAGAAACAGAAGGTGTTTTATAATGTAGATTGGGCAAATTCAGGCAAAAGGTAGGATAGAAATAAATAAATCAATCAAATATGTAGCTGTTTCTGTTGCTATATAGGAAAAGGTTGGGCCGGTGTCAGGTCTCAAGTGTAGAGTATACAACTTTAGCAACGTGCAAAGAGTGTGCTATTTCTAACTAACAAGGGTGGTAGGTGGATTTGCTGTTTTTTTTTTTTGTTGTTTATTTTTGTTTAAAGGGCAGTTACTCGATTTCGAAATCGAACCGTTTATACGGATGTGGTCATCTAGGGTAAGGCAAACTAAGTGGAAACTTTAACAAATGTGTTGTGTTGTAATTCGTTATGCAAACATTATCCTTGTGTCATTGCTATATAGCCTTTTGATTGAAGAGGTTTTCAGCTCGATTTGATTTCATTAGCTAATTTGACGTCCCTAATTTGACGTGATACTATGATACCTGTGGGGACCTGTGCCAACTGGCTGTAAAACCGCGTACTCGGGATACCGTAAGAGTCCGAGGTTTATTGCAGACCATCGGAATATTTTTAGTTTGGTGACTGGAGTGGACATGTGGTTTTGAATAATAATTCTTTAATCGACGTTTCTATCCGCGTGTAAAATTAGGCGATTTGAGAAAAGAACAACAGAAATACATTATCTCATTTGGAAAAGGGACAAGAACAATACTTTAGAGAAAACGTCGTGCAGATAGTTTTATGTTTGCTCATTGGAATTTTAATCTAATAATTGACATTAAAGTTGCGCATATTTAAAGCTCTAAGTCTTCAGCGAGTCGAGAAATATTAATTATAAATTTACGTAGTCTACAAAATATTTTCTTATTTATGCAAACTTAATTATTTCTATTTTATAAAAAAATCACTAAAATTACACAAGAAAATAGAGTTTTATTTTTCTGTCATAATTCATCTATGAATTCGTGTGCTGTGACTTAAATGTCATGATGAATTTCTCCAACAGCTTAGCCATTATAATATAAAATAAATTGGACAATATTGGATTTTCCGCAACTATTGGGTAGTTTGTCTTGACTGACTGACTGGTAGCACACGGCCCACGCCGCTGATAGTAGAGTTATAAAACTTAGAGTGCATATTATCTTGACTCTTAGACCCAATTTAAAGGATTTTAAGCTCTCTTGTACCGAAATTTATACCAATCGTGCGGAAATTCCGAACACAACCTGGGTAAAAATATGATGTTAGACTATAGAGAAGCCAAAAAAAAAGTGGCTCCGCCAATGCCGTCCGTCGGTATATTTGTTCAAGCAGTACGGTTGGATTGATTTGTCACATATCGCGAGTTTTTGTTATTGTAGGTATCGTAATTTGAAATGACATTAGACCAATATAAGATCAATTCGGCTGTTCTTTAAAAGTCGTCAAAGCCTCTATCACGGCACTCTGTAGCTTGACGGATATTTTGGGTAACATTTTATATGCTACTTCAGGACTATAATAGCAATTATACTTATTTGGCACTATATTCTCATACGATGATGCCCCCATACCTTCCTAACATCAATCCATATAAATAATGTCTTCCGCTGGAGAACCAACTTTTCCCTTCGTAATGAATAAACACGTTCCACTTTAAATATTTTAATCACATCTAAATGAATTCGAATTAAAAATAATCGCATCATTATATTTACAAGTTTATACCGACCATTTACAGACTCATTAATCTTACTAATCACCTGCTGTGCATGAATTCCAAGGAACAATCTATTAGAAATTGTCTTGTTTTATTTTTTTAGAATAAAAAATAATAAGTTGGTGCAAATGAATTCTGAGTTCTTTATAGTCGTTTCTTCACCTCTTATGTCTTATCTAACAAAGCAGCCGACTGACTCGCCTTCTGTTAAAGTTCTTTAAAAAGTTTGTCCAACTTTATCAATTTCTCTGTGTTGTGTCTTCTTGACATCTTGAAGTGTGGGAGTGGTGTAATGTTTACTCTTGACATGTCAGATTGTTTTTTTTTTTCATAGTTGACATTCTACGTAAGTATACATACTTCACGGTGCACATCCAGATCTTAGTTAAAATTTATAAACAAAGATCTCAATGCTCATATAGATATGAGCAAAAACACTTTGCCACCCGACGGCAGACTTTATTTAAGTCTGCTTTCCCGCCATTTGTTGAAAATATACTTCAGTTCAGAGGGTCCTTGTCAGTTTTAAGCTGTTATATGTCTTTTGTCTGGAAGGAGGACAAATGAATTGCTTTTCAAGTGGAATGCTTTTCATTAAGAAGTTTTGCTTTGGTTTTTTTTTTTGTGTTTAAATGAAATTGAAAGTTGAAGAAATAATTTATCTGCTTAACTTGCTTATGGGTGATAAATTAATACATTTTTTTCCACAACTTTGCTGCAACTGATGTGTTTATACGTAGCATTAAGTGATAACTTTAAGGGCTGTGTACGAGAATTTCTGAAATTGAATCTAATTTATCCAACAAATGCTCCTTGTTGTCTTTCATCGAATGAAATGACCTGAAGTGTTTCGAGTTGATGATGGGTAGGTACATCCATATTGATTCTATAGTTTGGAGACTCTTTGTTATTTAATTGCAAGCATTCTATTTTACTTGAATTTATTTTGTCAATTGCTTTGTTGGGCAAACCAAATTGGTTTTTATAGAAAAAGAAGTCTTCGATTTCGTTTATTCTAGCATTAAGTATGTTCTTAAATTCGTCGAAAATCAAAAGCACCTTTGTTAAATCAAACAAAAGCGTTTAGAAGTAAAATGAAACGTTTTGCAAGAAAAAAATGAATGATCCCATCTCTTAGGAGCACAATGGTGAACAACATTCAATTTCAGTGATATCAGATTAGGGATTATCAGAGTGACACTACACTTAGGATGTCACCGATATTATTCTGATAGTGCACGTTCGAGTGATACGAAATCCAATCTTAGATGTTTTTGAAGCAAGTGGTAGGAGCCGATAAATTCAAAAGTGCACTTTTTGCACATTTTGCACGTGTGTAATCTTTCTTCTGTTTTTCACTTATTTTTTTATTCCTTTTCTTCTTCTTTTCTATGTTCTTTTCTACTTTAATCCTGCTCCTACTTTTTCCTTCTTTTTTAGTTAAAGTAATTTACCATTTTTTATATATATATGAAGAGAAGCTAAATATATTGGAGTAATTCGCGATTATAAGATTCTTTCTACTTATCATGTCGAGAAGTAGACATTTTTATACAAATACTTCCTTACTTATTTCACTCAACTCCTAAGAATGAACTGTATGCTTAGATTGCATCGGCAATCTTGAAGTTGTTTCTGGCAACTCACACTAGACAACTACAATAAAATGAAGTCTCTGTCTTATTTGAAAGTACAATGAACCAGTTTCTAAGTCTGAGTGCGTCAGAATCAGATGAAAACAAAATTTTGGGAATAACATCTCTTGCTATTGGATGCGAACTTTGATTAAGCTCGTAGGATCGTAGGATATCTGTCTATATAAGTATTTTTTTTAATAAATCAAGCTCCACACTGTATATATATTTCGGTCTATTTTTCACAAATCTGTATATCGTTTGGAAAACCTAATCGAAAAGCTTTCTCGCGCCACTGTGTATATGCCACAATTCATTAAAATTTTTGACTAACGCAATTTGACTCCATCTAGTTGACCTGTTGATGGATTACATAATCCAACACAAGTTAGATACCTACATCTTACCAAAAACTTAATCCACAAATATATATCTTGTCTGGTTTCAGAAACCAAGCGCTTATCCCAAATGGCACCCTCATTAAACACTATTTCATACCCTTCTTCTCATCAGCTGCCAACCATACCGCTTCCATTTAATTCAAATGCTTACCCAAATTTGGCATACAAGGGACAAAAGGCAGCGTGTAATTATTATTGTTTTATCCCCCCCGAGACTCGCATTAAATTGACCAAAATCCAACCCTATATAGAAAGAAACGGCAACTTTCATTGGAAACTCAATACCGAACCCTAATTAACGTCGGCAAATAAAGACGTCCCCGAAAATCGATTACTTTGCCAAAGAATGGCCATTTTTCAAACCGCAAATCCTTTCATTGTCATCATTTTCAGTTGGTCAATTAAATTTCATTCATAGCCTTTTGCATGGTTGATTTTAGCAGGGGCGTAGCGAGCTCCAATATAAATACAATTAGGTTTCTGTAGTACAGTCAGTAGGTGGTTTTCAACCTACGCACAGTAGTTCGTTTGCTAAATTGCTGACAGAAAATATCGATGGCAAACACTTTTCTCGAAAATTTTATTTAATTCAACCAACATCGTTTTGTTTGTTCTCTTTCCAGTTGCGGTTGCGGTCGCCTTTTTCCTGTGCTGGGCACCGCATCACGCACAACGATTAATGGCCGTCTATGGATCCAGCATTGGTGGCACTTCACCACTTTATAACAAAATATATCAAATTCTCACATATATCTCCGGCGTTATATACTTCCTGTCGACGTGCATCAATCCGCTACTGTACAACATCATGAGCCACAAGTTCCGGGATGCTTTCAAGGTAAATCGTTCGCACAGCGCATTATTATGTTTCTCTCAACTAATTGACGAATCTGTTTTATTTTCGCTCCGCAGGTAACTCTGGCCCGTCACTTTGGCCTTTCTGGACGATATCAAACCACAAATCACAATTACAGTGCTCTACTGCGTCAGAACGGTTCAATGCGTCTGCATACTACGGTGAATAACAATGCAATCGATCATTATAATTCCTATAGAGTTGTGCAATTGCAATGTCGTGATCCACATCATCTTTCTCTGCAGGACAGTGTAAGGACCAACGGCAATAGTTGCAGGGCACATCGAATGCGATGTGTCTCTGTCAGTAGTCAGTCGACGCTGATGACATCGCTAAGCAAGAATGACGTTTTCGCAACGAACAGTTATATATTGCAATCGGCAGCTGCAGTTGCTGCAGCTGCTGTAAATAATACCCCACCTCTTGCTGGGAGTTCCGCCCACCATCATCGTGGTGACTTGCATAGGCAAATCTCACAAGTCTCCTCTCTGGATGACGCTAATTCGCTCCTCGAATCCGAGATTGCACACAGTGCTCACCATCACCATCCGATGCCCCATCATCCGTCGTATCGCCTGAAGGAGTTGCGCCGGCCACAAGGCTACCTGCCGACAAAACTAGCACCCGACGATAATCTGTCTCTGGACTCAGCCGAATGGCCAGACAATAATATGGATAAGAGCAGTAGATGCTTAGACAATGAGACTGATGTGTTTCCCAAGTCCAATATAGACCGCACGGGAACAGCCATGAGAGTGACTGAACTGAGGTGCCATACCGGCGGAAGTGCTGATGGTGTAGCGTACAGTGGCAGCCCAGTGAATACTGTCCGCCGTCCAAAACTCTCCAGCATCATTCGACGTGATCCACATTCGGCGAGTAGTCGCGTAGAGCTCCGAAAACCATCGCACAAGACAGCTGGAAAGACTCTAGAAAGTCTATCGGACAAAATCCGGTGGAGGACTAGACGGAAAATGAATTTCCTTCGCACGACTGGCAGCAAGAATCCATCAATAAAGGAATCAACTTCATCGCTGTCGCTGCCAGTATCACCGGTGAAGCCAACGACAAGCACTGCAATGAAAGTGCATCCAGAACTGCAAGAGATTACAACGAATGGCAATGGAGAATGTCACTAAGTCGCTAATAAGAAAACCACATTTTTGATCCTTTCTACTTGAAAAGTTATTAAAAACTACGATATAAATCCGTTTGTTTTTTTTTTTGACCACGGGGAAACATTTTACGCTTTTCCATGTCCAATAAATTAGTAAAGCGGATAAAAAAAATCAACAAAATCTTTGCAGAATCAAAACTTAATTTTAATCGAAAAAAAAAAAATTAACACGAGAAAAAAAAATGTTTCTGAGTTAATTTAGCTACAAGGTGATCTCTTCGTTTTTATCTCCTCAAAAGTGAGATGTTAAATTTAAAAACATAGCTGTATATATATAATTCTTTTTTATTTAATTTAATTAAAAATTCCTTGTAAGGAAATTGTTAGAATTTAAGAAAGTTGACTTAAAAAAAATTATATATAAATATTATAAAAAAATCCACTTCTTTTATTTAATTGACCTTTTCAGTAGGCAACTACTTTTGCTTTGGTTGCTAATTATCGCTTGAAATGAATCGGCACTTTATTCGCTGGAATTTTAAATGTAGATTGTCTGTCAGAAAATATTTAAAGATTAATTGGTATTTAGGGAATGTCTCGAGAGAATTGTTTCGCTTCAGGTCTGATCTAAGTAAACATTTCAAATAAGTGGTGGCAACGATTTTTCTTTAAAAAAAGTCTTAAATAAATTGTGCATCATAAATTAGATAAAATCTTGCTGTTGAGACAGCGAACCCAGGCACAGACATCAGACAACAATAAGTGGGGTAAGTAAAGCAGCTGATGTGTACATATTTTGCCTACATTTCTATTGTCATCTCTCTGGGGGTGTTGAGTGTTGACTGATAGTCATGGTGGTTGGAAAGTAATCAACAAAGTTCAGGCCAGTAGATTATTAGCAAGGTTTTCTTCATTCAGCTAGTACATCTTAATCCTTATGAATCTCATGCAACGTTTTGTTTTGGTAATTGACAATTAAAGCTAAAAAGGGAGACAGTAGTTGTACTATTCATTGTTTTTGATTTGGTGAAAAAATTTTGTTATTTGGTTTGTACTGAGTCGCATAAGAAGGAGTCCCGTTTTCTATACTTAAGTACTATGAACTGCATGTAAGTAAATATTAGGAGTAATCGATACTGGATACTTGTATTGCATATAATCACATTATTGCTATATAAGTATTGTGTTGAAAGTAATATTAACTAAATATATCTAATGTATTGGCTAAAATAAACAGTAATACTATTTTTTCTGTATTTTCCGAAGTCTTTGAAGTAGGTTCAATATTAGCAGATTTAAACATGAGTCACGGTTCCTTTTTCATTGGTAGTCAACTCGTTGCTGTAAATCGAAAGATATGACTAACAACTTTACTATAGAAAAGAAACCAACAAGCCAAACTACGTCCAAGGCTAACATTTTTAGAATACGTGAATAAAAAAAATGCAAGCGGATTTCCGATTGTTGTTGTTGAGATAAATTTTAATTTTAGCTTTTTGTACCTAAAGAGAAGCTATGCAATCATGTCGACATTTCGCACTCAAACTATTCGACATTAGTAAATTTTGAACTGAATTTGTGATGAGAACATGGATACTTGTATTGCATATCGGTCCTAAAAAAAACTCCAATATCCTAAAAAGAGATCGAGGCAGATCAATACATACCTGCATTTCATTTTATATAAGAACGCAACAGTTTTATTTTTTTTTAAATTTAAATAAACTCAATTTTCTCAGAAACACATTTATTTAGACTTATAAAACATACTGCTTCGGAATGTTTCACAATTACAAAGTTGAAAGAATTTTTTAAATCGAATGAGTAGATCCAGAGAGAGCTCCCTTCCTCACTATAAGCTACACTGGTCTGGAGGGAATCACTACTAACACGCTAAAATTTTTCTTAAAATCGTTCAAGTAGTTTGAGAAATACATAGCACTCTCCCGCTTTATATAGCTTCTCTAACTTTTATCACTTCCCCGTTTATTCTTACCACCATTAAAACTCTTTTCCCTCCATCCGTAAGTTTTCTATACTTATTTGAAAGATGTTTTCGGTTAAATTATTTTAAAAATCGGGCGAGTAGTTCGATAGATGGCCAAACATCGTCCTCCCCGCCTCCTTAAATCATAAATGCACAATATATCTAATAACAAAAAATATCTCGAAAATCATTCGGTTTTTAAGTTATAGATGGACAAACAGATAGATGTTGCATTTTATATAGATCTACCATAAAGATATATTTTTAGAAGCAAAACGTTACTTTAATATGTGCACAAACTCCCTTGATTTGACGATGCCAATGCTCCACCTTCGATTTAAGCACTAAAAGGCGAAATGTGATCAACAATTTCAATACTGTATCAAAACAATTTATAGCTTTTGGTAGATATTGCATTCCATTACTAACCTCAGGGTTTATGTATGAGATTAAAATAAATAAAACGCCACTTTTCAAAATATGTTGTGCGTTTTTATTTTGATTTAAGACAGCAACTCTTGTTGTTAAATTAGCAAAGTGGGAATAAACTTTCGGATTTTTGGCGAGAAGATCTTCACACTCAAAACTCTCTTTCAGAGACTTTAATAAATTTTAGAACACATGGTATTAACATTGATTTAGAAAAAACATTTTTTTTACTAAAAAAGTGATTTAAACAAATTTTGAGTATCCTCAAATGTTTTCATTTTGTTTGAAGTTGTTTCGTTTGATGCAGTCGTGTATTTTTTAATATATCTACTTATTCACTAAAAACCGCATTAACGCCAAAACGTATCCAAGACTTGAGCTTCTTAGAAAACTTTGTGTGAGTAAAAAAATATTACAAGACTTGAACAAACATGACTAACTTAACAAATTCGTTTGGTATCTATATACCACGTTGTACGTTAGCCACGAACCAGCCATTTTAACTTAACAAGCTACGACATCTCGTTTGTTAAAAGTAAGCTAAATATATATAATATATATTCCTTACGCGCTTTCATCCATTAGCTGTATATAAACTTTATTAATAGTTTGCAGCTTTCTTTACCATTAAATCCTTTTTTTACTTTTGGAGCGAACTTTTTGTCAGAAATTAAAAATAATTTTTGTCATTTGGTCAGATTTTCGGCGATTCACTATTTGGTTATGGAAAACACTTGTCCTATGCGTGATGCTGCTTCCCGAAAACTACAAAAAATCATTAGATATAATCCAAAGCAATAAATTCTCATTAACATTAACAACAGAAAACGACTGAAATTAATGATCAATAGAAATGTTATAACTTGTAGGTAACGAATAACTTCATAATAGTATTTAGCCGACCTTCTAAAAAAAAACCTTTCCCCAGTTTTCCCTCCAACTGTAATAAGGAAAAGAAACATAGGAACCGTACAAATTAATCCACCTAAAAATACCAACAAAAACGCTTACTCAATGAAAACGTATATAATCGTAAAATAAATAGCAGATGTTATACCCGCCAAGATAGTCCCCTCTTCATTAGCTCATCATAAGCTTACCAAAGTGAAATAAAAGCCTCCTCAATGTAAGAGTGTTGTATTGTTTAATCCAACATAATAAAATAAACACCAAGGATAATCCAAAATGCTACATGTACCTAATATATTTAAAGGAAATAAAAATGGAATGTTAACATTATCCGTATCGACATTTGTCGATCTTTCGCCAAACAAAAGGCTCCACTCACTCTCCACTTTTGCACGGGTAAACAAATTTTTAGGACTTACATATTAGATGGTACGGGCACGTTCCAACCCAAAAGACCCTTAAACCTCTATCAACATCAACACTTTATTCTGTCATATGACATCAAATTCGCTAGATAAACTCTGCGTGAAGGCAATAAAACTGTCGCAAACCTACTGTGTTTGTTAGGTGTCTTTTCAAAAAGAAAATAGGTCTCCTACATCGTAAACTTCCGAGTCATAAATCAAACTTTTACACACGTTCGACGACACCACCTTGGCGCAATCAGGATTACTCTGGTGGAGAAAGAGGTGTTACGTACTCATAAATTACACCAGCAAGGACCCACATATGTGAATGACTCGCAAGTGCTTATCACACAGTGTTTGCGTTTCCGCAGCTACAAATTGATATTCAATTACATTTAGAATGACGCCGCCACCGGCCGCAGACACCACCGCTGTGACAATTTAGAAATCCATTAATCCGTCGCCATATTTCTATATTTGAAAGTTGAAAATGTGTCTACAATTATTAGACACCAGTTTGGGGATTATTTTTGTGGTTAAAATTAAGCTTTACTTTTTTATCTACCATTATTATTCGTCGACATGAGGCGATACTCTGAAACTCATCAATTAGCTTCTAATATCCTGGTGTTGTATATCAGTGTGGAAGACAAATTCCGACCTACACACGTGCCTCCCGCACTAATCAGAAAATCACCCTGTACTTTGGTAGGAAATTGCTGGCCACGTTCTACCGATGGATATTCTTCTCGAATCGATGAACGGAGGAAACCACCACTAGGATCCAAGAGTTAGGGAAGATTTATTTTGCGTGTGCGGTAATTTCCTTCAAACGGAAAGGAATCACTTTTTGGCTACTGGTTGACTGACATTTCATCCATGTGTAGACCGGTGGCATTTGTTGAAAGATTTTGCGCTCTTGTTTATGATAATCGATGTCAATGGCCTTTTTTTATAGGAAAGCAGAGTTTGTCGAAAATAAACACGAAATCTGATGTTGTGGGCTGGCAAATTTAGCAGATCCTGTGAAGTTCGTCGTACCTATTAGGTCGTGAAGTTGCTAATGTAGACAGTTCAACTACACGATGTAGGACATACATCATTTCATTGAAAGAAGAATCTCTGGATTTGAAATTTAATTTGGACAATTCAAGAACACGTAGTCAAAATACTTATTACCAATTATTATACCCTATCCTAAGGGTATATTAATTTTGACACATAGTTTGTAACACCCCTTAATATTCGTCGTAGACCCATAGAAGTATATATATTTATGATCAGGACCAAATCCTAAGACTATTTAGCAATGTCCGTCCGTCCGTATCAACTTTTGAGGCCTTTAAAGTTATGCTAGGAAGCTGAAATTTGGAGCATATACTCCCTAGGGTCCCGAAATGGTAAAGTGTTAAAAGTTGTTAAATCCGCCCACTGCCACGCCCACAATTTAGAAAAAACCGTTTTAAGGCTTAAGTTAGAGAGATAAAGTTTTAAAACCTTCACAAGATATGTAGGTACTGCCTACCTTCATAAATTTGTCATATAAAGTTGTTTGCCACGCCTACTTTTTGTGGGCGTTTTTCACTAAAATGCTGTTTTCTTTGAAAATTTTCATAGAAATCGAAAAAAAATGTTTAACAATATATTTAGCCAATATTTTTTCCAATATATCGGCCATACAAAGTTTTTGGCCACGCCCACTTTTTGGGGGCGTTTTTTCAAAAAAATATTTTTTTTTCTATAAATTTTATAGAATGAAATAAAATGCTATCTATCATCTTCTTTATGAATTTTTTCTTTGGGGTACATAGGGATAAGGATAGGGTATCATACTGTTCGCCCCAAGCGGACTGTAGCCTTTCCTTATGTTTTTTATCTAATTTTATTTAATGTAAATTAAACTCATTAAATTTGTTGCATGCGGTTAAGTAAGCTATGTAGAAAATATTTCTTCCAAAAATCCTGGTAGACGCAGTACTGTCGTTAATGTCTTAATAGTCCGCCATTAAACATTAATGAGATTTGTATCACTGTTCGGAGATGGTCAGAGAATGAAGAATACTATGTGTTTCTAAGACTATTTATATGATATCCATTTTCACCCAAAACATCAAGCCAAACTCAAGTGCACGTGGCAGGTAAGCTGGATTCTCGCCTATAAGGTCTCCATCCTCAGCAAAGAATAGTGATTCTGAAATTTCCCTCGAAGTCAAACCTCGGTTTCTCGTAATTAGTAAGTGACATGAATCCCTTCCGATCAAAGATTTCAAGTATGTTGTCATTAGCATTAGCTCAATAAGTTGCAGGTTCAATAGTTCAAAACTAGTTGCGGTGTGGATTTAATTGCGCCAGTTATGCCCAGACAAGCAATTCTCTGCACCTTGTTCAGGTTCTTAAGATATGATTTCGTTTTAACCGCCTCACTCACAATCTCACAATCGCAGTAATTGCATCATGTTCGGTTGTAAGCGCCATTTTTTTAAAGTTTCCTCTACATTCATAAAGGGTATTAAGTCCTTTCTCATTCTTCCTTCAGTATTCCATTTCCAGTTCAATTTGGAGGTGAATACCACACCCAGGCCTCAGTTAAAAGATTAAGGCGAGTGATTTGTCAGTTTTTGTGAGGGTAAAATGGGAATATTATTTTTAAAACCATATTCTAAGGGTATAGTAGTTTTGAGATGTAGTTTATTATACCCCTTAATATTCATCGTAGACCACTAAGAGTATATATGTTTATGATCAGGATCAAAATCTAAGACGATTTAGCAATGTCCGTCCATCATCAATTTAAAGGCCATTAAATTTAAGTAAGAAGCTGATACTTGAAACATATACTCATTTTTATACCCCCACTGCTATGCTAATAATTAAGAAAACACTGTTGTAAGGCTTACAGTTAAAAGAAAAAGACGTTTACAAAATATGTAGACGCTGACCTCCTTAACAAATTTGCCATATAAAGCTCTTTGTCACGTCTTATTTTTGGGGTTTTTTTTCCAGTAATCTTCGAAAATTTCCTTAGAAATCAGAGAAAGGTGTTTAACAATATATGTATTTAGACAATAAAATTCGAAATATTCCACCAATACAAAATTTTTAGCCACGCCTATATTTTTTGAGTTGGTTTTTTTAAATGAAACAAAAATTGTTTAACATGATATGTATTTAAAAAATATTCTCCTTAATATTTAACCAATACAACGTTTTTAGCTATGCCCACTATTCCCACATTTTGAGGGCTTTTTTTTCAAAAATGCTGTTTATTTTTAAATTTATTATATAAAATGAAATAAAATATCCTCCATCAAAAATTCAATGTATTTTTCATGAAGATAGGGATTTTTTTTTTTTTTTTTGTCGGAGGTTGCTGCTATCCGATGGAGCGCTCAGACACAACAACAGGTCCATTGTACTACCATTCAGACACCTTACATTAATGTACTTAGTTTTCCCATCTTTCGAAGAAAAACGAGAAGGAGCTTCAGTGATAAAGAACTTAGATGTTCGGCACTCACCACGTCAGCCCCGAAGATCCGCCACCTGATGAGAGCATAGGCCGGACAACTGCAGAGAAAGTGTTCTGCTGTGTCATCCTCCTCACCGCAAGCAGGACAGGTAGTGGTGTCGCTTAAGCATTTAAGCACATTTAATTGTTTAGCAAAAGCTTGGTGGCCCGAAAGAACGCCTACAAGCAGCCTACAGTCGATTCTCCTCAGAGATAGAAGAAAAGATGCTGACCTTTTGCAAATGTCCGGGCGCAGTAGTTTGGTCTGTCTACATCCACCGCAATCGCGCCACCGAATCTTGTGTTCAGGAGAAACCCAAGAATCGATAGATGACATGACTAAAGATGCAGGCAGACCCAACACAGGTTCGGGTCCTAAAAAAAATTTCTTCTGAACCTTGCCTAGCAAGCTGATCCGAGATCTCATATCCCTGGATGCCAGTGTGACCTGGTACCCAGACAAGATTCACTGTGTTCAGTCTTCCGACCAAATTCAGAGAAAGCTTGAGTTTTAGCACTAACTTGGACGAGGTAAGAGGGTTTAGAAGCGCTTTTAATGCAGCTTGGCTATCATTGCAGATGCAAATGCCTCTAGCCCTCCACCTGTTCTTCACAATATAGCGCATTGCCATTAGGATGGCAAAAATCTCCGCTTGGAAAACAGATGCATGTTAACCCAAGGGGTAGTAAAGTCGTATATCATCGCATTCCACAAAGATACCAGCACCAGACCCCTGCCCGGTTCTGGAGCCATCCGTGAAAATACGATGGCATTCAATCCATGGTTTAGAGTCTGACCGAAGCCATTCCGTTACCTGTGGAAAGTTGACGTGGTAGTTTTTTCGCAGAAGGATTTCTGGTGTCATTGCATCAGACAGCATATCCATAAGACAGGGGTCAAAGGATAATTCTCGAGCAAGTTCTTCAAAATTCCAGTGCGCATGGTACAAAAAATCACTTCTCTACATCCCATGATATATAAGTCAAGGGGAGGAAGATTCATCAAAGCATCTAGAGCAGAGCCCCTGTGCAGCCGAAAAGATAGGGGTAGGGTGTCATATTCGATTCAACCGGAATGTAGCCTTTCCATATATTTGTAAATAACTTGAAAAGAATCACTCTTAGAAGTTTTTTTAGCGAATTAATTATTAATACTGACCACAGAAAATAATATGCCTGCAATCATAATTATAATTGTTTGAAACTTGCTTAATAAAATTTCTTTGTGGTGGCCAAAAACTGGATACTAATGTATCCAGTACCACACCTTATGGATGACGTAATACTGATGAATCTTTTTTTTTTCCTATATATCGTGTTATTTTTTTTTTTTGATTATTAATGGATGAGACACTGATTATGTTGGCCGTATATGGTAATATTGCACGGTAATTCACTGGATTAGTGGTTGTGAATTGAGTGCTCCTATCGAATAGCAGCAACATGATTAACATAATCTTAAAGCGTCCTTAAGTTTAAAAGAAAAGTTGGTAGACCAACTATTGGCGCAACACCAACCTACCCTTCGCAAAAACATCTTTCAGGTGACATTTCCGAACAAATTATCGATAGTATTTCAGAAATTTTAGCTTGGCAGCACCAGTTTAACATGGCCTAAGGGTGAAGTTACACAAATTATCAGGGCTTTGTGCGAAGCAAGTGCATTAAAAATGCAAATCCTGATCCTATCTACGCTCGCACACGTCCTTGCACTGCGATTTTCCCGAGCGATGGCTGATATTTTTAATATTAAATGCAGAATCACCTAACGTTCTATTTGCTATTCCAACTTTTCCTACCGATCTGGCAATTCTAATAAACACCCAATAGCAAAAACTGTCTTGAGAAGGTTCTCAGATTTTCCGATCGGAATTGGCATTATACTAAAGTTCCCTTCCATTATACCCATAAATATTTACATCTTCGCTCACACAATGGTTGGAGAAGCTTCAGGCCTTAGGTTCTGTTTTGGCCGGTTAAACTTGATTTTTATGCATCGTTGGTTAAAATTAAAGTAAGAACCACTTTCTGAGCACAATTAATAGATACATTTCCCGGAGACCATCTTCGCATATGCATAGAAACTAGGATTTACGTAAATTTTAATTGATCCATATATTAGTTCTGATTTATTTAAAGATTAACCTCAGTAAATTAGAAAAAAATTCTAGCTGCAAACATTTCTTCAATCCCCAGCTTAAAGTCTTGTTTACTTAAAAATCCTCGGCAGGGGAAACAGATTTCTATTCTCTTCTATGATTATCCCTACAAGTTTATTACTTTCTTCAGTCTCATTCAGTTGAAGTGTATGTTATCCTTACATATCTCCATTTTTCTGCTGTGATGTGGTATCTCACTGCGGTGAATCAAATCAATTGGCTACAGGGAAAGGAAAGAGCGAAGTAGAGTGGGAGATAGAGAGATTAACCTTGTGGCGTTTACTGAGATTGTGGTGGAGAATGAAAGCCATTTTTTTCGCCTAATCCGATTGCGAGATATGCTCAAACACTTTGCCTGTATAATATGTTAACAGAAAACCTTTTTGCATCAAGTCCTTGAATTCAATGAAAAAGATTTTCGGTTAAAGGATCTATATGGACGTAAATAGTTTTAATTTATGGCGAGACTTTCGATTCCACGAATATAATTACATCGGGATCATAGCTTTAGTGCATCTTTGTCAAGCAACTGCGTTATGTAGACTTAATTAATTCCCTCAAACTTCTGAGGTCATAAGCAAATGCCAACTTGACCCTTACGACTATGTCACAGTAATGAATTATGTTGTGGTAACATCTAAAGAGGTCATATAATGTAGGTTCTTGGAGAATACGAATTATTAGCAATATTTATACAAGAAAATAACCATAATATTGACCCATTAAATACGTATAAGATGATGATACATGCATTAATATGGTTTCAAGGATGGTTAGGTTACACTTGGGTTACTTTAAGTGTGTACGGGCGCGTAAGTGGGTTATGGTCTATTATTAAATGTAATAGACAAACATAGTTCCAAATTTGCGGCAAATGGTAAAATAACATTGTTATGCGTCGGCGGAGAGCAAGTTCTTGGACCTATATCTGTTACTGCGTAGATGTGGCTTCAATATGATAGAAACAGCATGATTGCATGAATGCATAGACACATTAAGACATAAAATTGTTAAATTTTAACGATAGCAGGGAACGTGTTTTTATTATTTTTTTTTTTTTAAATAACCAAAATGTTAAATTTTAATTATGCATGCCTAGATTTGATGTAAGGGGAATCGAGCACTTAAATAATAAAATACGAATACAAACTGCGTTTCCTTCTAGCAATAAACCGAGATATCACGATAAAGTACATAAACTCACTGCAGGAAGAATGGAAATGCCAAGAGCGACATCGGTAGTTAAGAATTGAGAGCAACAATACATTTTTACAACCACCCAGTGAGCCAGAAATCGGTTTGAGAGAAAACTCTTAACATAATAGCTTTATAATCGTCTGCCTTTAAATTCGACTCAATCGAGCGTCGAATTATTTAAAATGAAGTGCATTAAGTGTTAGATAAAACATTTACATTTGACAATCTTAAAAAAAAACATAAGGAAAGGCTACAGTCCGCTTGGAGCGAACAGTATGATACCCTATCCCTATCCCTATATGCCCCAAAAAAAACCTTAAGAAGATGATGGATAGCATTTTATTTCATTCTATAAAATTTAGAAAAAAAAAAAACATTTTTTGAAAAAACGCCCCCAAAAAGTGGGCGTGGCCAAAAACTTTGTATGGGCGATATATTGGAAAAAATATTGGCTAAATATCTTGTTAAACACTTTTTTTCGGTTTCTATGAAAATTATCGAAGAAAACCGCATTTTAGTGAAAAACGCCCACAAAAAGTAGGCGTGGCAAAAAACTTTATATGACAAACTTATAAAGGAGGGCAGTGCCTACATATCTTGTGAAGGTTATAACCCTCTATCTGTCCATCTGTAGCTTTAAATCGGTTTTTTCTAAATTGTGGGCGTGGCAGTATGCGTATTCCAAAAAATTTTACACTTAACCATTTCGGAGCCCTAGGGAGTATGTGGTCCAAATTTCAGCTTTCTAGCTTGAATTTAAAGGCCTAAAAATTGCGTACGGACGGACGGACGGACGGACGGACATTGCTAGATAGTCTTAGGATTTGGTCCTGATCATAAATATATATACTTTTATGGGTCTACGACGAATATTAAGGGGTGTTACAAACTATGTGTCAAAATTAATATACCCTTAGGATAGGGTATAAAGAATTGCAAGAAATTATGTACATACACGGAATATGTTTGGTAGATACGGTGTTTTTTTGGTAGAAAATAGCAAAAGGAATAAATTAGTCGTCGTTCGTATTCCGGACTAGCGATGCCGTTTATACTGCAATCGAAGTATTCTACTTCCTTTTCATAGCCAATTCTTCGATACTTCTTCTTTCGTAAAAATACGTCACTTTTTGTTGACCTCATATTTTCCTTTCCAATTGGGAAATCGAGCTGAAAAATTTAACATTTAGTGAGATTTTAACTATTTTTTTGTCATAGTAGCAAACGTTAACAAGATTTTAAAGAATTCCCACGTTCTTTTAAGGTCTTTGAAATTATATTTTAAAAACGTTCTAAACAATTTCATCGATTAAAAATTTCAATTTAGAAGCAATTAATCAAATCGGATTTCTGATAATTCGATTTATATGGTATTCCATGAAGTGTACCTTGGTCCTAAGGATGAACTGATGATACTAAATGGCGACTTGAATGAATCGGAAGTTAGGGATATAAAACACCAAAGTCAAGAATTCTATATTATCCTTTGTAAGCTAATTATTAAATGAATTGACTTTGAAGACCCTGTATTAAGGGCTGTTCAGACTTTAAATCCTTCTTCTTTGGGAGAAAGTCTGTTAAAACTAATTCGACTGTTTTCCAAACATAGTCAAAGACAATAACATCGAAGACCTAGAAGCCGAATGCAGGCTTATAATTTTGGACGACTTTCTACCCAAATTCAAATCATTTTGACAATCATACAAAGAGTATCTTATATAAACGTTTTGTTTTTATTTTAAATATTTCCTTATTGTTTATTTCTTATGTGATAACTCGCAAGTTTGGATTCAAATCGTTTTGAAAATAAAATAGAATGTACCTCATACCGTTATACATATTTGTTTGTTTTTAATAATAAAGACTGATTAAGAAAATGAATATTTTTTTTTCATATAGTTTGACATAAGAAAATCAATTTTTATTGTGATACTTCACTTTTCAGCAAGATTCTCCTATTTTTTCTTGAACATACTTCAATAAAAAAATTGAAAACAGCATCACTGTTCCAGACCTAGTGTGTCGTATAGCTCCGCTCACGATTATTAATATACTTGAGTAACTTATACCGAGGAGATAACACTTTTCTTAGGTAATGTACTTTGACATTGTTGTTACCCGCTAGTCATATTTTTATTATATTTCGGTTTGGTATGGCAGCAGTGCAGAATAACTTTTATGCTTCCCTAAGGAAATTATAGCTATTGACAAATATAATCCTATGGCAGATTGTAAGCTCGATTAATTGTTTAGCTTCACGCATTACCCGGATGGAGCTCCAGGTTAAGAGTGACATATAGAGTTTTTAGGAGCTAGTTCTTCGACTTAACGCTACTAATTTGTCATGATGGGATGGGGATTAAGAAAGAATTTGGGGTAACTTTGCAAGTTTCCTCATCAGCCATTTCATTTCCCTCGCAAATCTCGTGACCTGCGACCTGTATGAGGTTAAATTGTTGTGAGCAGATAATTGAAAATGTTCAGGAAATTTCAAAAAAGTTTGAAGTCAAATTTGAAGTTGGCGTTTTGCCAACATATTAATGTTTGATCTTCTGACATTCGGCTTCCTAGCACAGAGTTCAATTGCATAGACTTTGGCTAAGAAATAGATGTCTATTGACCAAGTTAAATTATATTTACAATAAAAAATACAATTACAATTCCATTCCGGTCCGGCCACGGGTCCAAGAAAAGCTCTAGAATTTCAACTTGCCAGCTTTGATTGAGCTTTTCCGCAACACTAACGAAGAATTGTAATTAGTTGGTTTTTGAGCGTAGACCCCACTTGCTACTAATCAATCTGGAGCTGGCCCTAAGAAATATGTTGCCTTTTTTAGGGTCTTATCCAAGTGAAATATCCATATATAAGAACTATAAAGCAAAATAAGCCGTACTTTTTATACCCTATCCTAAGGGTATATTAATTTTGACACATAGTTTGTAACACCCCTTAATATTCGTCGTAGACCCATAAAAGTATATATATTTATGATCAGGACCAAATCCTAAGACTATTTAGCAATGTCCGTCCGTCCGTCCGTCCGTACGCAATTTTTAGGCTTTAAATTCAAGCTAGAAAGCTGAAATTTGGACCACATACTCCCTAGGGCTCCGAAATGGTTAAGTGTAAAATCTTTTTGAATACGCCCACTGCCACGCCCACAATTTAGAAAAAAGCGATTTAAAGCTACAGATGGACAGATAGAGGGTTATAACCTTCACAAGATATGTAGGCACTGCCCTCCTTTATAAGATTGTCATATAAAGTTTTTTGCCACGCCTACTTTTTGTGGGCGTTTTTCACTAAAATGCTGTTTTCTTCGATAATTTTCTTAGAAACCGAAAAAAAATGTTTAACAAGATATTTAGCCAATATTTTTTCCAATATATCGCCCATAAAAAGTTTTTGGCCACGCCCACTTTTTGGGGGCGTTTTTTAAAAAAATGTTTTTTTTTTTTCTAAATTTTATAGAATGAAATAAAATGCTATCCATCATCTGGCATATAGGGATAGGGATAGGGTATCATACTGTTCGCTCCAAGCGGACTGTAGCCTTCCTTATGTTTTTTATATATATTATTCAAAAATACATAATTATTGAAAGTTATTTTAAAAAAAAATATATATAAATTAACCGAAGGTCAACTCTGATCATGGATGGGTCCGTCGGCAACTGAAAATAAAAAAAATAAAAACAGACATGAGCCGGTCATTTAGTCAAACGCGCACATAGGTAGGTAGATATTTCTCGTTAAAATATCTTACACATTTATGCTTGTACTACAGTGATATACCAAGGTATTTATAGCCTTTGATGAGCATGAAATGTGATGTGTAAACCATTTAAAGTTATCGGAGGTAGGTTGATATTTATCCTAAAGTAAAAAAAAAGTAAAAGATATTATTATGACAGAACCTTTTTGAAGGGCTTACATTGAGTAATTCTTGTTGACACCAGTTCCATACTTTATATTCATGGTTGCCTCCGATTATGGTTAATGGGCCGTATGCGTACCTTTGAGTGGTATATGGTAGTTCGTCTTGTATTGTATCATTATGATTGGGAACGATAAAAAATTCTCTTTGTAGGTATCCTTTAACTGCTTTTACTTAGCCCAGCTTGGTAGATATGGTTCAGCTGACTAAAATTAAATATACCGATCTTGCGGTAGAATTTTCTATTATTTTAGCGAAGGCGGTCTTTTAAATTAATGAGAACCTACTTGCGTACGAAAGCCGTCAAATAAGAAAAAAAGGCAATTATTTCATAAAAAAAAAACAAAACAAATACTACATCGCATTCACAAAATTTATGAAATTACAACCATTTCCCGTTCCCAATCGATTCATTAAACATCCACTGCTACACAGTATGACAGTCTCATATTATTTTAGTGATGATTTCCAACAGAAAGTTCCAGAGAAATTTATGCAAATTGCCATCTTTGTGTTTGTCCTGTCATTAATACTTTAAACAAAATTCTAAACACTTTGCTGCTTACGTCAATTGAGTAATATGATTTTTCAAATCTCGGCACGTTCCATCGCATCCAGCTTCTATAGCAATATTTTCGAATGATTTTGATTATGCGATTTTGGGTCACTTTTAATAAAAAAAAAAATAGAAAGTAATATGAGTCTGGGAGAGATGAGGTTAGTCGTGAATCGTGAGTAGACACAAAGATATCATGGGTCGCCTATTTCATATAGGTAGAGCTATAAGAGTTCATATGAAGGCGAAGGTATTTGATAACATTGTTTGTTAATCATAAATCGATATTGTTGGCTGTGACAAATTTTCCCTTTAACAGATTATGCAGATTATTTAGGTAAATTTATTGGAACAGGTGGCAGTACCGAAGGATTTGTTGAACAAAAGTCTATGAGGAATAATAAATTTGAGTTTGTAAATTCTTAATCTACCACTGCGATAAACAGTATTTTAATGAATTTTAAACATCTTATTTGACTGAAATTTTAGTGCGATTATTGATAACCACTGAATATAGCGCGTGTGTTGCGTCGAGTGAGCGACTGATGTCCAGGTATTTGGCGGAAGGAATAGGTCGAGTTGATTTTCATTCTCTTAATAATTTTATACAGCGGCTAACGTCAATATTTTTATGGCAGCTACCTGAATCTACTTCGACATATTAAGAGCTAAGTTCAGTAGGGAGTTTTTAGGACTACGGTCCAACGGCTGCTTTCACATTCTCGGAATAGGTTAGTGGCACCTGAGTTTTCAGCCTGCTAATTATTAATGGCCTAGCCTCATCTTACATCCCAAAAGTGCACACTTTCTGAGTCGCAAATGTCGACTTTGGTCATTTTGTTGTTACAGCTACATTCAGCGCTCGACTATCGAAAGAAAAGAAGGTGCAGACTGTCCATTAAAAGGTAAATCGACGTTGATCGCCTAAGCGTCCACTGTGTATTCACCCAACACAGACACCAACATCCGATGGCCCCAGTATCACAACATAATAAAAGAGGTAGCCGAAATCATCCCCGGTTATAAGACAACCCATACAAAAAGTCCGTGATATGAAGTCTTACGAACATATATGAAAACTATGAAGAGGAATAAAGTCACAGCTGAAGGGGAATGATGAGTCTCGTTTTATGATTCATCGTAGACCAGTCCAGAAAAATTCGATTTAATATGTAGTTTGGCAGCAACTCATTTGAACTCTTCTTGCGCAGATAGTTCGTTGTGCAGACACTATTTTTAACACTTCATTGGACGCTTCCAGCTTGCCGTGGTGGAAGCTAAAGAGCTAATCAATTACGGTGTAAACATTGACTCCACGAATAACAATTAAGGGGGAATCTGACGAAAAATGTCCTTAGGAGCCCGCTGCTACATCAGTTTGCAAAACTCCTGACAAAACCCTTATCCCGCCAGTCCTTCAACGGTCCCTTGTGCGGCAGGCGAATGGTCGAAAAGATTTAACCACGTCCAAAAAGCCGAAACACATCGAATGGACAATAGTTTTAAGAGGATCTTGAAATCGCAGCCTCCAGGCTCGAAGCGATAAACAAGAACTTAAATTCTATTTAAAGATAAAGTCATTGCGAATGGCCGAGCGCACAATAGCGCGCAAATGCTCTATTGCTTTTGTTATGCATTTCAGTGCTCCCCCACTCACTCGCGCTCTCCATCTAAAGCCGTTTCCATCTCAGCGTTCTTTCCCTCAGGTGCGACAACTAGTATTCAACATACCTTACCGGGACTAAAGAAGATTCAGTTCAAAAATATTTTTGGTAACACCCACCAACGCAGACTTTCGTGTTACCCCATGATTTATTTGAAACTCTATACTCCATTGAATTATATACATGTACATTTATCGAACCTTTTTAAAATTAAAACCCTCTCTATTCCCAATAAAAACGTTGCTTTTCATTATGCTTGACGACGACGACGCGACGTCAAATGGCAACAAAAAGCTACAAGTCTACACTCCAACGCAATTGCGAAACCTCATTAACCTCTAATACAGCGTTCATAGGTATGTATTTCCTTTCGCCTTCTCCTTGAACAATGACAACAAAATATATTATTAGGCAAACACGTGTTGTCATTTTCATTTCCATGTTATTAATAATAAAAAAAAAATTTCAATCATTTTAATAAGAAGAACAATATTCCAGCCAGTTTCTGTTACTTCACCTGTTTGCCACAGTCGCAATATACTTATAGGCATACCTACATGTTATATAGAAGGTCTTCGTTCCTCGTTACAGCGCATAGGTTTCTTAATTTGCATTTGTAAACATTCATCTTCACCTGGCGTATCGCTTTCTATCCTGTTTGGTTTGTACCTTCAATCATTACATATCGGGAACTCCAATCAATAAAGGTGTGTACGTATAATTGTTTTGACAAAACACACGATATCACTCGTCAGAATGATTGCACATCATAGATTTAAGGTAGAATCGATTTCTCTAACGAAGCCAAATACCGAAGGATTCCTATTTAACTTAGCAAATGGGCAATATATGCGTCCTCAGTTCCATATTACACAAGTCCTTAATGTACGGTCTAACATAAATTGTTGGGGAAGGGCTGTTTATGACTAAAATTTACACCTTACTTACAATACGTATTCGTACGGGCTTATATACAAAATACAGATGGGAATTTATCACAAAATACCTGGAATTACTAACGAGACAGGGATAAAACACAAGTACAAGTATTTGTCGGAAGTGTCCATAATCCCTGGGAGTATTGGAATTTAGTGTTCGATTGCCTTTGTCTACATGAATGTGTATGAGGAAATAATCTTTGTAATGGAATTTTCGAAATGTCCTTCGAGATTGATCAATGGCAATTCCTGTTGAATTGATATTAATTGAAAATTATACACAAATAGTCGGATCATTGTACCCGTAGGTCAATACCAATTCGATTAACTATATTCAATCCTCAGTATTATAGTTTGTTATGAATGCGTTACTTACTCACAACTCGGACTCATGGCATGTAAGTAATAACCGAGAATTTAAGGAATGATACTTACAATGAGATTTGCTAAGGCTGAGTAGCTATTGCCCTTGTTACCAGTTCTCAAAATTAGCAGTCTCAGTTCAGAAATCAATAAATTAAATACGATTTCAATGGATTTGCAGATGGTTGCAGGAATTATATGATACTAACCATCTACTGAAGTATAATGCTATTTTATCATAATGCTATTGTGGACTGATTCTTGACTTTAAGTTTACCAAATGATATTGATCACAAAGATTGTGATCATTGAAAATATATATATAGCGCCATTAAAGTAAATAAATAATTAAGGATTTGCAGTCTCCCTAATGGTTTCAATTAACACTAGTAAAAAATCATTATAGGTACAACCGAATAGAGTCACAATGTAATTTTTTAATGACCTTTTAAAATTCTAAGTAAAGAGAGGGCAATCTGTTGGTTTCCTTTAAAAAAACTGTAAAACAAACAAACATTCTGTCAACACCATTCACCAATTCGATGGTTTCGGCTCTTATATCCCGAGTAATTCATAACGGATAGACGTGTAGATAGAGATAGATAGATTTCTTTATTTCATTAAATTTGATACAATATTCTGTCGGATTTGACATTTCTTAGTATAATATATGTAACAAAATTAAATTAAAGAATTAAATGTAACATAAATAGTTAGCAAACACAATTTACAGAATTTGTTGAAGACATTAAAAGATTGTTCTATAGAATAACTACTTTACCATATTTGAAGCGAGAAACCTGAGGTATTTTTTTTTTATTATTATTTTAAAGCTATTTCGATAAGCCATTACGTGTTTCAAAAATTTGTATAAACGAAACCTATTTAAAACAAGGCAACGATTAAGAGCTTTCTTGAAAATATAAACGTCGGATTTCTTGTAGAAATGGACAAAACGCTATGAAGTGGTAAATATTTTCAGGTTCCCTTCTGGTGCATAAGTTACAAGTTTGCAGAAGTTCAGGCCTGTGGGGTATATAATTTAGATTCAGTATTTCGAGCTTAGCTTTAAAGATGGTGCTTATAACTTCCGCTGAGTAATTTATATAAAAATAGCTTTCTTCCGTTGGCAAGTAATGGTTAAGATTTCTGTAAATTAACCTGGAAGTTGATGATAATGCTCTCGACAAGTGTTGTTGATACAGGTTGTAATCAATTTTCGCAATGATAGTCAAGAAAAGATCCTGCCATTGGTTCACATTATTTTCACAAATAGATATATCAATATTGTGAGAAAGCGCCAACTGGTTCCATTCCATTAAGAAGGCTGAATGCAGTCCCCATATATAATAGCATTAGTCGGAGTAGTAATCGGTAGCCGGAATACTGCTAAAAGAAATGTCCTTGGACGGCTTTAAATTTATGAAAGGGGGTAAAGCCTGAGCTCCATAAATCCTACAGGTGTTGACTGTTGTGTTAAATACTCGATACTTAAAGGCAAGGTCAATGTTTTGGTTAGCGAAAAACATAAGCCACATCATATTTAGGGCCAGCTTAGCTTCTCTGCATTTTTCCTTTACAGATCCTTTCCGAGGTTCAAGTTGGATGTTAATAGCATACCAAGATACTTAAATTCACGCACCACAGTTATCCGATCGTTGGCACATTTCTTCACGCAGCCGACTCCTCGATCGCCTCTCAAAATTTATTATAGCCTGACGATGTTCTTGAGTACCTGAATCGTATCTGAATCGATCGTTACTGGCACCGCAGTAAAACGGCCTAGGCGTTAAATGGTTATTAACTTAGATTACATTAGTGTGCAATAACACGATTGTTGGAAGGATTGATGGGAACGTAGAACCTGAAACCATTTCTCGTCCAAGTCCTTAATTTCTGGCTCGGTTATCTATCCTCGTTAATTTTCTTCCATTTCTTGGAAGAAAAAAATATCAACAATGCCGCCCCTCCAAAAATCCATATTCTCTGTGTGCGCATGGATAGCTATAAAAGCTGGATTGCGGTTGGATCTTGGTTGTTGTATCTTCTCATCACCAAATATCTGTCAACAATTTTACTCCCCTTTTCGGCTTATCTTCCAATATTCGGTACCGTGTAAAATTACTACAAATAAAGGTTCAGAATGTGTGCACGTTAAAGATGTATCGATTGGTATGTGGTCAACTTGGTTGGCTGTTATACTATATTGAGAGCGCCGGGTTGCCTTGTTGATTAATGGTCTTGAAAACCGAGTGCTGATTATCACCGTAGTACGAGCTGCTGAAAAGTCTATAACTTACAACCAAATCCGACAAAAGTGTGTCCCAACTGATTTAAGCGTTAAAGTTCTCACTCTTCGAAAATTGATCTGCTTTATCGACAGAGGCATGAGCACTTTGTAAGCAGATAATTTAAAAAGTGTCTTAATCGTGGTCCACTTAAGCAAGGTTGCCTAAATTAAGTACAGATCTATTAATTTATATCACTCAATTTTACTGAGATTATCTCTCTACCTGTCTCCTAAACTCCTGTAATGTCAGACTTTTACTGCTTGAGGACAGATTCGAGTTTTCGAGCAGCACCCGGAGTGTGTATGGTACGAACGGTACATAGCCTCAAATCACAGTTCATTGTCCATATCAGAGGCTGATGTATCCTCCATAATAAATTTGTTTTTGTTTTTTTTTAACGTGGTGGGGAATTTACACTGACGGTACAACCCCTAACTCAGAGAGGTCAACCCGTTTACAAATCTTATTATTTCTACTCAAAACCTAAACAAATAAATTGTGTATTTCGCCGAATCAGCGATTACCTACAACAGTAATTAAATTAAACTCAAAAGCGTATCAAATACACACACCAGTGGATCATATTACACGAAATTATAGCGAACTGAAAATATTTAATTCACATAGAAATTATAAGCAAAGTTATTCGTGCGCCACCCGTAGTAGTAAAGGAATTTACAAGATCATAACACGCTAAAATAAAAATGCTAAACCGCCTTCCGAAACTTGTGCGCAATATAATGAATATATTTTCCTATTGTGCGAATATATGGTCGAGGAAGTATCGCCATAGGAACTAACAGTCAGTAGGTACGGTACACTAACGACTACAGCCCGACAAAAATTATTCGCTAGATTCGTCTCTATGACCGGGCGTCTGGCAAATGGATGAAATGCCAGCGCCATAAATAAGTTAAACAGTGTTAAAACGAGGCGTCGACGCGACAACCATGAGGACGATTTACTTACATTCCAATTCGAACCATTCCTATGAAGAAAATTTTACTACCGACACCGCACTGCAACCAATACCACCAGCTTTAATCCATTTAACAGCAATCGATGCTGAGATGAAGTTTCAGACGTGGCAGTGGCTGTTTTCTGTTATTCCACTCCCTACGCTACCACCTCTCTGGTCAATTAAAATGCAAATCACATTTCAATTGCGGCCTCTTTTGAGTTTTTTCTATGGCTAGATATAGCTGTGTTGTTGCTGGTGGACTCTTCACAGGAAGCTCTTGAAATGCAAAATGTCCCATTTCGCCGCTTCAATGTGGCGTTGACAGTTGTAGATTATAGTCACAGTCCTTGAAGTGTACGAGTATATTTAAAAGATTAAAAAGTTTTGCCCTGGATAACATGGACGGGTCGAGAAAAACGCGGTTGTAAGGAAGAATTCGACGTCCGCACGATAGGATATTTCTAGGAGAAAAAAAATTTTTTGAAGTCGAGAAGTGTTTTAATTTTTGTTTGAGAAGCTAGAGGGTGATACATCAACTAAAACGATTCCATTGTAGCCATTGTTAGTATTCTTGCATATTGAAAGGTTAACGAAATCAATTTCAATGAAATGGAGACATGGTTAAATTGATTCTGTGAATGATTCTAAGAAGATTTTTAAATTCTGAGTAAAGATATCACCAAGGCGCCTTCGTGTTAAAAACGATTAATGGAAAAAACTGCGGGCTTTGTAGACTGAATTATGGTAGTGTTAAAATGTAATTAATAAATACTTTCGGTTAAATTATTATTTAAATTTAACTTTTTTCCGTATAAACCTAATGAAATATGTACCATAAAAAATGCATATATGAAATCGACGCAGCGGATACAATGGTGGAGTTTTGATCAAAAGGAAGGGATCAAAAGGGAGTGACTAGGATCCTGTTTAAAAATAAGAAGGACAGAAATTTTATAAGAAAGTTAAAACAACTGCCATTAGGACAGGAACACAGGCAATTTGAAACCTAGTTACCGACATGCATTTAAACACATTTCTAGCCGCTAGTAACCGTAAGAAGAGTGATAGGGCTAAAGGCAAGCTCATGACCAGTAATGGGCCCATGGCCCCAGCCCCGCCACCCAGTGCTGAAGAGGTGAGCATACCTATAAAAATGCATTAAAATACTATGATGAGATAGTCTACCAACACAGCTTTTTTTTAATATGAAGGTGAAATTTGGTGGATCGCATACATAAAATCATCAACGACTGCATATGCCCCATCTTAAAGATAAGCGATGCTATCCCTGCTAAATGTCACATATAAGATGTTATAGAACGTACTATGTTAACTTATTTTGAGTTCGCTAAGTAGGACATAGCTTCATAAAAGGCACGGTCGGAATTATGTATGTGCCACTTGATAAATACATTTGTATATTCTTGACCCCCATACCGCGTAGCGACTCCTTGAGGACCGGCAAGTGAGGCCGAAAGCCGTTTGATAGTAGTCCACTCACCAAACAGTAATAAATTTGTAGTTAGATTCGCATCTGTTAGTTCTCAATGCCTAAACAATGAAGTAGAATAAGAGATTAGGTATATGCAAAGATTCTTTGGATATAAACAAAGTTTGCATGCACCCTACTCGGCCTATTCCAGTTCCAACAATGACCGCAAGCTGGGGGTTGCATCCTGGTGGAAATGCTCCCATACATAATCCATTGTGTAATTACAAATTATTAATTGGGCATCATGAAAGCAGTCTCTCAAATAACTTTGTTCCGGGGGACACTAATTTCCCTGCACCCTCAGGGAGCCGCTACGCAACATTGTGGCTTTTAAAAGGTATAAAGAATTTTATAACATAATATTTTTAAATTTATGCGACATTTGTTAAAGTTTTTTGTTAATTTATGTTATTGAAAATTTACTTTGCAGGTATTACTAAAAATTCACCTTTGTGCAATGTTTAAGCTTAATTTTTCTTAGGTGATAAACTTTTTTAAGCGTGTGACTAAACGATTAATTAGCAGTTCACGCATCTCGTATTCCATAAAGCATCAGCTCAGACCTCAAGCTTAGATGAATATTCACAGTTATTTTTTTATACCCTATCCTAAGGGTATATTAATTTTGACACATAGTTTGTAACACCCCTTAATATTCGTCGTAGACCCATAAAAGTATATATATTTATGATCAGGACCAAATCCTAAGACTATCTAGCAATGTCCGTCCGTCCGTCCGTCCGTCCGTCCGTATGCAATTTTTAGGCCTTTAAATTCAAGCTAGAAAGCTGAAATTTGGACCACATACTCCCTAGGGCTCCGAAATGGTTAAGTGTAAAATTTTTTGGAATTCGCCCACTGCCACGCCCACAATTTAGAAAAAACCGATTTAAAGCTACAGATGGACAGATAGAGGGTTATAACCTTCACAAGATATGTAGGCACTGCCCTCCTTTATAAGTTTGTCATATAAAGTTTTTTGCCACGCCTACTTTTTGTGGGCGTTTTTCACTAAAATGCTGTTTTCTTCGATAATTTTCATAGAAGCCGAAAAAAAGTGTTTAACAAGATATTTAGCCAATATTTTTTCCAATATATCGCCCATACAAAGTTTTTGGCCACGCCCACTTTTTGGGGGCGTTTTTTCAAAAAATGTTTTTTTTTTTTCTAAATTTTATAGAATGAAATAAAATGCTATCCATCATCTTCTTAAGGTTTTTTTTGGGGCATATAGGGATAGGGATAGGGTATCATACTGTTCGCTCCAAGCGGACTGTAGCCTTTCCTTATGTTTTCGTTTACTTTTAAAATTGTTATTCTCTGGCTTAGATAAAGACTCGTATTTCTCACACTAAATTTGTTAGATAATTATCTAAATAAAGCACATTGAAGTTTTTTTTTTATGTTGCTTGCGTTAATAAATTTCATCCTTTATACAATAAAATGTAAAACGACGTGTTTTCAACTATCTTGGACAACACAAGCATTATCGCCTAAGTAAAACCTATCATAACACAAGAGCACACTCAAGAAAATCTTTTTTGCATTTCGCAAATTATTTGAAGCAAATTGTATTCATTTGTAATATGACCAATTTGGCGTAATATCACTGTGCAAATGATTTTGAAAGTTGACATTATTTCACGGCACTTAAAATATATGGTTTAAGTTTAGAGCTGGCAGATTTAAAATTCTCTAGCACCTGAACATTTGGAAACAGTAGAATCCATTTAAATTATATTTTAAAACTGCGGCTTTGTATCTTTTATTGTGTTGATGATGAACAGATGAATGCAATGTATATGCATGCAGTCGAGTGGTTATTGGTTATGCGGTGAAGGTAATATAATTGTTAAGCCGGGAACGATTATTTCTGTCAATTATTGTTATATTTATACAAAGTTGATGTAGCTAAAACTGGAATTTTAAAATAAAACATAAGGAAAGGCTACAGTCCGCTTGAGGCGAACAGTATGATACCCTATCCATATCCCTATATGCCCCAAAGAAAAAACCATTAAGAAGATGATGCATAGCATTTTATTTAGTTCGATTAATTAAAACAAAAAAAAAAGTTTTTTTGAAAAAACGCCCCCAAAAAGTGGGCGTGGCCAAAAACTTTGTATGGGCGATATATTGGAAGAAATATTGGGTAAATATTTTGTTAAACAGTTTTTTTCGCTTTCTGTGAAAATTTTCGAAGAAAACAGCATTTTAGTCAAAAACGCCCACAAAAAGTAGGCGTGGCAAAAAACTTTATATGACAAACTTATAAAGGAGGGCAGTGCCTACATATCTTGTGAAGGTTATAACCCTCTATCTGTCCATCTGTAGCTTTAAATCGGTTTTTTCTAAATTGTGGGCGTGGCAGTGGGCGTATTCCAAAAAATTTTACACTTAACCATTTCAGAGCCCTAGGGAGTATGTGGTCCAAATTTCAGCTTTCTAGCTTGAATTTAAAGGCCTAAAAATTGCGTACGGACGGACGGACATTGCTAGATAGTCTTAGGATTTGGTCCTGATCATAAATATATATACTTTTATGGGTCTACGACGAATATTAAGGGGTGTTACAAACTATGTGTCAAAATTAATATACCCTTAGGATAGGGTATAAATATGTAATTTGACGTTTACACATTTTTTTTATTTTTATATAGATACCTAGATTTGATGTAACATTAACCATTTTCCTGTAGTAGGAGGTATATTTTTGTAAATTAATATAAAAGTGAGTAATAGTCATATTTTAAAGCCCATAATAGTTGAAAAGGTATTAAATAGAATACGGTATGTAATAGAATACACGGCGAACGCATGGTGCTTGCAAACCTTTATTCAATGTGATAAATATTTCTACAGCGATGTAGAGGCACTAAGCTAAAACTAAAGGCACTAAAAAATCAACACAAAGCTTAAACCAAGAGAAAAAACATAAGGAAAGGCTACAGTCCGCTTGGAGCGAACAGTATGATACCCTATCCCTATCCCTATATGCCCCAAAAAAAACCTTAAGAAGATGATGGACAGCATTTTATATCATTCTATAAAATTTAGAAAAAAAAAAAACATTTTTTGAAAAAACGCCCCCAAAAAGTGGGCGTGGCCAAAAACTTTGTATGGGCGATATATTGGAAAAAATATTGGCTAAATATCTTGTTAAACACTTTTTTTCGGTTTCTATGAAAATTATCGAAGAAAACAGCATTTTAGTGAAAAACGCCCACAAAAAGTAGGCGTGGCAAAAAACTTTATATGACAAACTTAGAAAGGAGGGCAGTGCCTACATATCTTGTGAAGGTTATAACCCTCTATCTGTCCATCTGTAGCTTTAAATCGGTTTTTTCTAAATTGTGGGCGTGGCAGTGGGCGTATTCCAAAAAATTTTACACTTAACCATTTCGGAGCCCTAGGGAGTATGTGGTCCAAATTTCAGCTTTCTAGCTTGAATTTAAAGGCCTAAAAATTGCGTACGGACGGACGGACATTGCTAGATAGTCTTAGGATTTGGTCCTGATCATAAATATATATACTTTTATGGGTCTACGACGAATATTAAGGGGTGTTACAAACTATGTGTCAAAATTAATATACCCTTAGGATAGGGTATAAATATGTAATTTGACGTTTACACATTTTTTTTATTTTTATATAGATACCTAGATTTGATGTAACATTAACCATTTTCCTGTAGTAGGAGGTATATTTTTGTAAATTAATATAAAAGTGAGTAATAGTCATATTTTAAAGCCCATAATAGTTGAAAAGGTATTAAATAGAATACGGTATGTAATAGAATACACGGCGAACGCATGGTGCTTGCAAACCTTTATTCAATGTGATAAATATTTCTACAGCGATGTAGAGGCACTAAGCTAAAACTAAAGGCACTAAAAAATCAACACAAAGCTTAAACCAAGAGAAAAAACATAAGGAAAGGCTACAGTCCGCTTGGAGCGAACAGTATGATACCCTATCCCTATCCCTATATGCCCCAAAAAAAACCTTAAGAAGATGATGGACAGCATTTTATATCATTCTATAAAATTTAGAAAAAAAAAAAACATTTTTTGAAAAAACGCCCCCAAAAAGTGGGCGTGGCCAAAAACTTTGTATGGGCGATATATTGGAAAAAATATTGGCTAAATATCTTGTTAAACACTTTTTTTCGGTTTCTATGAAAATTATCGAAGAAAACAGCATTTTAGTGAAAAACGCCCACAAAAAGTAGGCGTGGCAAAAAACTTTATATGACAAACTTAGAAAGGAGGGCAGTGCCTACATATCTTGTGAAGGTTATAACCCTCTATCTGTCCATCTGTAGCTTTAAATCGGTTTTTTCTAAATTGTGGGCGTGGCAGTGGGCGTATTCCAAAAAATTTTACACTTAACCATTTCGGAGCCCTAGGGAGTATGTGGTCCAAATTTCAGCTTTCTAGCTTGAATTTAAAGGCCTAAAAATTGCGTACGGACGGACGGACATTGCTAGATAGTCTTAGGATTTGGTCCTGATCATAAATATATATACTTTTATGGGTCTACGACGAATATTAAGGGGTGTTACAAACTATGTGTCAAAATTAATATACCCTTAGGATAGGGTATAAATATGTAATTTGACGTTTACACATTTTTTTTATTTTTATATAGATACCTAGATTTGATGTAACATTAACCATTTTCCTGTAGTAGGAGGTATATTTTTGTAAATTAATATAAAAGTGAGTAATAGTCATATTTTAAAGCCCATAATAGTTGAAAAGGTATTAAATAGAATACGGTATGTAATAGAATACACGGCGAACGCATGGTGCTTGCAAACCTTTATTCAATGTGATAAATATTTCTACAGCGATGTAGAGGCACTAAGCTAAAACTAAAGGCACTAAAAAATCAACACAAAGCTTAAACCAAGAGAAAAAACATAAGGAAAGGCTACAGTCCGCTTGGAGCGAACAGTATGATACCCTATCCCTATCCCTATATGCCCCAAAAAAAACCTTAAGAAGATGATGGACAGCATTTTATTTCATTCTATAAAATTTAGAAAAAAAAAAAACATTTTTTGAAAAAACGCCCCCAAAAAGTGGGCGTGGCCAAAAACTTTGTATGGGCGATATATTGGAAAAAATATTGGCTAAATATCTTGTTAAACACTTTTTTTCGGTTTCTATGAAAATTATCGAAGAAAACAGCTTTTAGTGAAAAACGCCCACAAAAAGTAGGCGTGGCAAAAAACTTTATAGGACAAACTTATAAAGGAGGGCAGTGCCTACATATCTTGTGAAGGTTAGAACCCTCTATCTGTCCATCTGTAGCTTTAAATCGGTTTTTTCTAAATTGTGGGCGTGGCAGTGGGCGTATTCCAAAAAATTTTACACTTAACCATTTCGGAGCCCTAGGGAGTATGTGGTCCAAATTTCAGCTTTCTAGCTTGAATTTAAAGGCCTAAAAATTGCGTACGGACGGACGGACGGACGGACGGACGGACGGACATTGCTAGATAGTCTTAGGATTTGGTCCTGATCATAAATATATATACTTTTATGGGTCTACGACGAATATTAAGGGGTGTTACAAACTATGTGTCAAAATTAATATACCCTTAGGATAGGGTATAATTAGTTGAAAATTCAACAGCCAAATTGCATTTCCACTCTTCTTTATTCAGTCTGTCTCTCTTATTATTCAAATTATAAACCTGTTTCAAGGAAATATTATATTTAAATTGAATCAACTGAGACACAATCCAGCCTGTCCACTTTTCCTATAGGTCAGGTTAGGTTAAACAGAGGTGTGGTGAAAACGAAATCCACCATACAACACTAGGGCCAAAACGGGCTCATCGCGATCCCTGGGGGAGCCAGCTGAATTCACATTTCTAAAGGCAGAAAAACCAAAACAATTTCGCTGCCTAGACCGTAAAGGCACTTGAAGTCCATTCTATCTATTTCCTCTAAGTTTTCAAAGCAGTATTTCCCCAAAAATTTTCTTCGACAACGCGCTATTGCCTCACATTCACACAGTATATGTGTTATGTCCTAAGCAGCTTGCATATAATAAAAACATACTTTCCCTATGAAATCAGTATATAAGCATACATGGAAGGAATAGACATATCTTATGTTTCCATTCATCACATTTGAGAATGACTAATTGTAAGTGGAATGGTTTTTGAGTCCTCAACATGTTTTGCAGAGAGAAGGGTCATCAATGGTGGGATGACAAAATTCAGCTCTTGCATTTAAAAATTAAAAAAAAAACGATCACATTTTTGACAATTTGACACACATACATATATATTGTGTATTTCTTCTTCAGCTTTGGTTTGCAAGTGTTGGTTTGGCTTCAACGGTTGCATGAGGCTTGTATCCCTCAATGGAAATTAATTTGGCAATATCCATGCTGCTTGCCGATTTTATGTATCTTTATACCCTATCCTAAGGGTAAATTAATTTTGACACATAGTTTGTAACACCCCTTAATATTCGCCGTAGACCCATAAAAGTATATATATTTATGATCAGGACCAAATCCTAAGACTATCTAGCAATGTCCGTCCATCCGTACGCAATTTTAGGCCTTTAAAATTAAGCTAGGAAGCTGAAATTTGGACCACATATTCCCTAGGGAAAGGCTACAGTCCGCTCGGGGCGAACAGTATGATACCGGTCTAGTAGGCATGTCTAGTAGGCGGTCTAGTAGGCGTGGCAAAAAACAAAAATAAAGGAGGGCAGTGCCTACATATCTTGTGAAGGTTGTAACACTCTATCTCTCTAACTTTAGCTTTAAAACGGTTTTTTCTAAATTGTGGGCGTGGCAGTGGGCGTATTCAAAAAAATGTTACACTTAACCATTTCGGAGCCCTAGGGAATATGTGGTCCAAATTTCAGCTTCCTAGCTCAATTTTAACGGCCTAAAAATTGCGTACGGACGGACATTGCTAGATAGTCTTAGGATTTGGTCCTGATCATAAATATATATACTTTTATGGGTCTACGGCGAATATTAGGGGGTGTTACAGACTATGTGTCAAAATTAATATACCCTTAGGATAGGGTATAAACAACTAAACACACAGTCTCCATAAGAAGAAAACATAATGTTTTGGGGTTAATTTCCATCCGTCTCCCTTAGGAACTCTGGGATTGAATTGTATCAGTCATCACTATCGTTCTCTTTGTCCATACATATTTGAAAGCCTTAAGATTAATTTGAGTTTTGATATCATCAGTCACATCGCTTTCATTAGCTCTCACTTGAGGTAAAAGGCATCCTCATACATTTGAGGAGCCTTACAAATTAATTGAAACAACGAGTAAAAGAAACTTAACTTCCAACAATTATGAGAAAAGGTTTATTTTACCATAAAACAAGACTCCGTGAATACCTTTTTGCGATAAACTATTTTAACTTTGCTTGGCTATAAATTTAAATCTATTTCGCTTATGTTCATTCGAATAGTAACAAAAAATGTCACTCCCATTATATAGAATATAAAAACATTTTAAAAGTCTGACCTTTTACAGAAATGAATTCTACGCTAATGTCAACAAAGACATCTTTTTTAGCCCTTGTAATTATTTCCAGAGGAAATAAAAATAACTGCTTCACACAAACGAACTCAACCGAGCACTTTGCAACATAAATTTAAATTAGGCTAAAAGGATTATCTGGGTCAAAGTTCTTCCTCAAAAGAATTCCACTACCTACGATGTAGGGAGTCCTACCTACGACTTATGGGAGTTTAAATTAAGAAGAAATAAATAATATAATACTGAGAAATGCGTGCTTAAAGGTGGACAATTAGGTGAATTAATATTACTTTGACAACCTTGTGGTTAATGCTCATGGAAGTAAACCTAACTAATTTGCTCCCGGGGAATTTTTTTTATGTGAAACTCAGCCGAGTTCCCCATTTAAGAGCAAATATGGAAATAAAATATTTTTCAAAAAGACGCTTCACAAATTTCGTTATTAAAGTTCATTTTCGATACCGTTTGAAATCGTTCTTAAAATTTTCAGTAGTTAAGTTTAGGCTATTTAACCTTTACATATTTAAGGAATCGCAGAGGAATTTATAAATATTTATATGTTGATTGATTTGGAAAATTTAATAAGAAAACTCGAAAGTAAAAAAAAAAACCGAACTAAATTACACAATTTATATAAGCAAGTACAACAGATACAAGCTTGTAGGTCATTTTAAGGAAAATTTAACTCATAACTTGAGCGAGAGACACAGATAGTAAACATATGAAAAATTGGTCAAATAGAAGGAAGCAAATATTTTTCCGTGAAGAAGGGGTTTGATTAAATTACTTATCACTGTGTTACAATTTGAAATTGTGACCTTTTTAGAATTTAGCAATTTCAAGAAAGTCACTAATATCTGGGTCAATAAAGAAGGGCGGAAATAAAAAGGCTTTCAATATTCATAAATACAATTTATAAAAATCAACTTGCCAATATCCTAACGTTTTTAGGTTTCTCTGTAGAGGAGAGTGTATACCATAAGTTCTATTATATGTAAGCTTATAATTTTAAGTTTGTATACACTAAAATAAAGCATTTAAAAATGTTTAAGTTTTGATGTAAATTGATAGCTAGAAAGTTCTTCAAACTATGTTTTGTCTTACAACCACTGAGAGGACTATTTAAATGATCTTAGCACATTTCACTGACCACGAAAATTCAGCGAAACAAATACACTACTTCGATTAACCAGTTGAGAGGTTTGAACAAATTCATATATATATTTTCGACTAATTCGTGGCGCTGTAGTCGTAATTCAATAAAACTTTAGAGTCGAGATATTGTCGAAAAACTACAATAACCAGACCCTGGGCAAACGAATCCACAGTCATTGTCTTTGAAGTGAAGATTTTGTGGGCGGTAATAATTGGCACTTACTTTAAGTGTGAATTTTTATATACTCGAAAAGAGAAGAAAAGTGCCTATGGATTAGATGTGTATGTGGCATTTCACTGATGATCCCAACCACCACATCTGGGTGAAACGCCTTTGAAATTCTAGGTCGCAAGAATCATGTAACGATAACTCATATTTGATAGGACGTTGGCTATGATTACTGATTTTGATAGGGGGCGTTGTATTTAAACTTTTATATTAGTTTTGACATTTGAGTAAATTTGTAGTATATAGTTAGACCATCTGCATAAACAAATTGATTGAAGTCCGACTTCAGCTGAACTAACCAAAAAAATAGAGCAAGACTCGATGCTTAGAAGCTAATGAATAACGTGATTGAAGCAACGATAATCATATGTGAGTTCAAAGGCGAGAATTTTCTGATTCAAAGAATACTACTGATTCAAACAGACTTGCCGTTTTAATTTAAGCGGAAGGTTTGCCTTACAGAAAACAATTAAGTCGGCTTTATTTCATTTTAATAGATTCATGATCGTACTGAAATTATTTGGTTTTAAGTCAGACGACGAACTGACTTAACCACTGGAAATAGAGATATGAAATTCACCCGGCGTCGACGGGCATGAACTGGTTCTGGCCAATAGACCAGATGGCCAGAAGCAATAAATATTATGGAAATCACAGACGAATTGGTCTGGCGATACGAAGTTCCATCACGCATTACTAAGTACCGCGGCAGACAATTTAATTCTGCCTTATTCAGGCATCTCAATAATGTACTACGAGTGAAGCACTTTAATACTATATCTTACCACACGCAAGAGAATGATGAAACAACGGCAAGGTTCTTTAAGAGTTGCAGAAGGATGTAGTAAATTTATAAATTAAGAAAATAATAAAAAATAAAAACAATAACCAAAAGAAACAACATGGTTCCATCCAGGATCGAACTGGAGACCTTCTGCGTGTAAAGCAGATGTGACAACCGCTACACTATGGAACCATTTCGGTAAATAATGTGTATAAAAATCACCTAGCGATGATTGATCCAATTTATCGAATTATCCAATTTATTTTCTCGTTCAAGATTAAATTTTCGCATGTAGTAGATGCTGTGTGAAATTCCTGTGCGCCTTATTGTAGTGAAATGGCATTTTTATAATGAATTAATAATGACCAGCCCACAGGAAGATAAAATCTAATTAACAAACTCTTACAACATCATCAACTAACAGGTTCGTCTGTTTCACTTTAACTTACCATAGAATTTATTTGTAACAACTGAATTGGGTTTAACCAGAAATTATATAAACTTAGCGAACCAGTTCCCGCACTACCTACGAATTTCTGTCCTTGGCAGTGATGGCAGCATAGCATCATACTATCAACAGACAATGCTGGAACACAAATTATATTGATTTGCTTCCTTGGCATAGGTTGACCATCATTATCTATATCCATTAACAAGGAGTGAAAATCGTGATAGTGCCAAATTCTACTTCAACTCAATTACTTCGGCATGCGACACAAAACATTCAAATGGCAAAACGTGCCACAGAAAATTATCTCTCGTATCGAGAACAGTGGTAAACTCGTAGAAACACAATTGTTGTTATCTCGAGCATCTTTCTTAGTGACAAACTGATGTGTGACTGGCGCGTTTTACAATGTTACTCGAAGAAAATTCGTTTGCAGGATATAATGCATATTCTCCGATAGATTTTCAAAAGATATTCAGATATAGTTCATCTTAAACCAACTTACGACTGTGAGTACAAAATGAACTTTCTCAAAGTAGGAAGAAAATGATTTTACACCATACGTCGCACCATCATATCGATAGTTACTGGATTTCGAAGAATTTGCATATATAATCGCGTTTTGACAGAAGATCCTTTATATTAAAATTTCATATATTCACCCGTAAAGCATGTACGTAAGTATTACTTTCCGTAAAATGATTGAAATTGGATAATTGAGTTTTTTTGTTGCAACATATGCTACATCTATCTATGCTCTATGCTTGGTGTACATAGCTTTTATTTTTCGACGAAGACAACTGGAAAGATAAATTTATTAATGTGAAAGTTTGAGTTGAGAGAAAGGTGTATGTTAAATAGAAAGGAATACCTTATGGCGCCGTAAAGGACTATACACGTTGAGAATTTATGGTAAGTAGATAGCTACTTATACAAATCTTAAGGTTTTAAGAAAATAGAAAAACTAGAAAATATCTAAAAAATTCAAAGCGGTAGCTTTTAACTAGCCATGTTACTTATAGAGAAGACCTCCAAAGAAGAAAGGGAAGAATTTGCATTTATTTTGAAGCTTTGTACACAAACTGGTCCATTGACAGATACTTCCTTTAAATTAAGTTATTTACCATACTTTTGCAGAAGCCGAGAGAACACTTAGGTGATGAAGAAGCTTAGATGTTCAGTACAAGTCAGAACATAGAGCCTGGAGCTTTATTTTCTTATTAATTTCTACAAAATCTCGGGAATATTATGCTAAATTTTCAAGTCATTCCAAATAAAAGTTTCGGAGATACAGCCTTAGGAAGGTGCGCACTCAATTGAATCACGAGAATTCTTTGAGGTTATCCAAATTTTAAACGCGTTTTTCTCGAAACTGTGTTTCCAAAGTCGGTTGTCAAAAGTCCTCGAAAACTACTCAACCGATCTTGATGAAATTTTATACATGTCTTCGAGATATAGTTCACGAGGACTTGGTCGAAGGATTTCTTTTTTTTTTTCAATCACAACTGTTAAAAAAAAATTGTGCAGCTAATTTTACTAAAATTTGCATTTTTTGTAAAAAGGTTAGCCAAAAATCCAATTTTCACTTTTTTTTGTTTCCTTCGACCAAATTCTGGTTTATGGCCTTAACTAAAACACGAATTTTTTTTGACTTCATTTGATCCAGTCACGAGTTCTACTGTCAACGCTTTCGTTTGAAAATTTCAGAAATTCTTTTTCGAATGTATGTATATCTTCCTGACAGTAAAAAAGTTGAATAAAATATTTTATTTCTTATATAAAAAAAATTGTTGAAAATAGACCTTTTTTTCCCCCGAATAAACCCAAGTAACCCCTTAAGCCTGGGACATTAAGATGTAAGAATCTCTGTCGAATTTATTTGGTCTGTTTGCAGCCCGAAGAATCGGGTCATCGAATATTGTGTCTTTAGGTGACCCAGTTACACCGGTTTTCAAAAGATCCTTTCCAAATCTTGAATATGGCTACATTCCAAAAGTCTTGCGTTCTTGCAAGGGAGTTGAAGATGCACTCCATGATATTGTCAACACTAGAAAATAGCAGCGTTTCAAGGTATTGAAGGAGCAATCAATATTGTCAAAATACGCAAGACTCCAAGACAAAACATTGCAAGATTCCAACGTTTAACTTACTAAATGAATGCAATATAAATACATATATGCTGCATCCAGATGTACACCTTAATGAGGTGTCATTTCTTCTGTACTATGAGTCCCCGTCGTCGATAAAAAAAATACTTCTGAAATTAAAAAAAAGTTCTTATTAATCTTAAGCGACCTTCATCTGTTAGAAAACTCACTACGGATGCTAAACTTGTAGCCAAAACAGTGTATTTTTTGGGGTGAATCAGGATCATTGTGTCGATTTATTTTGTTTTCCGTGTTAATTTTTATTTTAGTTTAGGAGAGTACCGCCTCTACTTTCCAAGTGTAATTCCTTAATGGCGTGGAGCTCTGCCTTAAATACACTGCGACTTTTTCCCATGTCTCAATACATTTTTGTTGGGACCGTAGATACCAGCTCCAACCCCAGAGACCATTTTTGAATCATCCGTATACAATATGAGGCCGTTGTGGCATTTAGGTGAGTTGTTTCCAACCCATGCTTATCTGTTTGTGATTTCAGTAGAGAAACCTTTATTAGAGCATAACGTTTTTTCTGTCCGATATGTTACCGCGCAGATCATGTCTAACTCGGGGATTTTTATAATTTATAAGATAATTTTCATTTATAACGCTTAGTCATGATCTTGTGCATAAAAAGTACTATCAAATTATTTTCAAACACATGAACAGGCAACGTACAACAGCGAAAGACGGGAAATCTAAGTACATTAATGTAAGGTGTCTTAATGGTAGTACAATATACCTGTAGTTGGGTCTGAGCGCTCAAGGATATTAGTAACCTCTGACAAAAAAAAAAAAAAACTACTACAGCCCGTGAAGAAAGCCTGAGTTGTTCATATTTGGGTTTATTAGTACGAAATTGCGAGCACTCAATGATAGTTATCGTCCCATTTTAGTATAAGTATAATTCTGGATTAAATAAAACACATTCCAAAAAAGTATAAGCAATCATTCTGCAAATTTTTGAGTTTGGCGAACATATATACATAATAAACCAAAGATTTTTTGCAGAAGCACACAGGGCGTATACGTAACTATTTTCTAATATCCTTTGAAATAGTCCTTTTATGTAAATACAATTTTAGATGTCTTCCGATTTTAAATTCGTTAATCGAATGCTCAGAATATTTTGCATGTGGAGTGTTTCTCCGCGATACAAATGATGTACGCTATTTTTAGTTTTAATTTGCACAAAATCGTGATGACTGTGATTGCGATTGTGTTTTTGGCCATAAAATAATTGCAGTTAGTTGGGTGTAGTTCTATTGTTAACTATCATTTTAATTATAATATTTTAAAAGCCAATTCATCGTATTGAAAAAGGAGAGGTCAACAGGCACTGTATCGCCAACTTCTTCTGAAACATAAACAAACAACATTAATTAACACAACATGGTTTTCTAAGTTTATCCCGCAACGACTCGCCATCCCGCTTTATTTATTGTCATTACAAAGGCCAGTCAGAGTGATACCGGTGAGTTACACCATTTGAATTGGCAAAGAAAAAAATTCATTTACCTTTGCCAAAGGTCTTGTTGTGGTATTTTTTGACAAAATATTTATCTTATAAAATTCCTTGGTACGTCCTAGCCTTTTCGTCTATGTTTGTTTATTTATAGTAAAGTTAAATGTTTTTGTTTTTTTGGTTTATAGGGATGGATGAAAAAGGAATATAAATGTAAAAAATTTTCTGAGAAACGGTCTTCCCTCAGGCATTTGCAACAACATTTTGTCCAAGATGTAATTAGAATCAGAAAGGGAATCAAGCTCTGAAAAAATATTCATCAAAAGAAATTTTAATTAATTGCAGTTTTACTTCCGTTTACTTAAATATATTCAATAGAGTTTTCATTTATTTCGCTTCTTTTCTACATATTTCAAATATTTTCTTTAATTTTGTGAAATTTAAAAAAAAACATAAAGAAAGGCTACAGTCCGCTTGGAGCGAACAGTATGATACCCTATCCCTATCCCTATATGCCCCAAAAAAAACCTTAAGAAGATGATGGATAGCATTTTATTTCATTCTATAAAATTTAGAAAAATAAAAAACATTTTTTGAAAAAACGCCCCCAAAAAGTGGGTATGGCCAAAAACTTTGTATGGGCGATATATTGGAAAAAATATTGGCTAAATATCTTGTTAAATATTTTTTTTCGGTTTCTATGAAAATTATCGAAGAAAACAGCATTTTAGTGAAAAACGCCCACAAAAAGTAGGCGTGGCAAAAAACTTTATATGACAAACTTATAAAGGAGGGCAGTGCCTACATATTTTGTGAAGGTTGTAACACTCTATCTGTCCATCTGTAGCTTTAAATCGGTTTTTTCTAAATTGTGGGCGTGGCAGTGGGCGTATTAAACAAAATTTTACACTCAACCATTTCGGAGCCCTAGGGAGTATGTGGTCCAAATTTCAGCTTTCTAGCTTGAATTTAAAGGCCTAAAAATTGCGTACGGACGGACGGACGGACGGACATTGCTAAATAGTCTTAGGATTTGGTCCTGATCATAAATATATATACTTTTATGGGTCTACGACGAATATTAAGGGGTGTTACAAACTATGTGTCAAAATTAATATACCCTTAGGATAGGGTATAAAAACTCTAATCGTATATTACCGAGGAAGGGCGGCGAACTCCATACGGATGCGTCTAATGTCGTACCTATAAGTACCTGCATAAGGTAAAGATAGATCCTTAGGTACTCTAGAATGAATTTTAACTTTTTCCAAATTTATTGCAATCGTGCTGAAATTTCGAACTCAAACTGTGAAAGAATAAGTGCGAGGTTTTGTGTCTTTAAATGTTTAATGAACGTTATTTTAATTTGTTAAAAATTATCCCAAATTTTTCATAAAGAGAAAACTATTCAATGTTTGAGAGTGAGGTGTAAAAAATGTTTTAGATATATTTTGAACGATCCTTGGGAAACATTCAAATTGAAACCAAACAAAAGGGAGGTACATGACTTAATTTGGAATTCGATTAAGCAAATTTCGGTACACAGAAATAAAATTTCACAAATTATAGTTTTAATCATTTATTTGGTATTTTTAAAAGTTTATGTACCTAAATATTGCGTGTTTAAATTTTAATTGTCTCGATTTTTAATGTCTACTTTCCGTCAAAGCCAATTTCTTTTTATGTTGCATGACATTTTTATGTTGCACCTGACGTACAGGAGGTCCCTCTCTTTACGTTCCAATACTCAGGCGAGTTGTATCGATGGACCATATTTCATTAATTATAATTATTACTGAATAAATAGATAAATGCTTTTTCCGAAGTGTTGAAATCATTTCACCAATCATTGGTCAGTAGCAACGCTATTTTCTTGCTACGACTGAATGTTTTTAACGGTAATATATTTGTTCAAAAAGAAAAATTGATCGAAAGATTCACTATCGGACGAATACATGTCAAAGCGGTTCATCGATGCAATGAACTTTGAGGAGGCTTCATTATGGTGGTTGGTCAAATTTAACAATCCACCACTAAATGCATTTGACGCACTCCGCTTACAGGAAATTTAAAAAAAAAACTAAATGTTTCAGTGCTTTATTCCATCAACTTTAGGCTTAAAGCAGTTTTTTTTTAATTGTGGGCGTGGCAGTGGTCTATCAAAAAAAAATTACACTCTACCATTTCGGGACCCTGGGGAGTATATGTTTCAAATTTCAGTGAAAAATAAATTTAAAGAATCAATGATTCGATGGAGATTTAGATATAATTTTTGTAAAGGAAAGGCAGAAAACGAGTTTTGGAGTAGCCATGTAAATTTTTGGTATTCGACATCCGACAGAATCGCAAATTCCTTAAGTTTCGCACAGCAAACAAATAGAAATGTGAACATATTTGACGACATATTCTACTTCAAAATGCATTTGGTGGCAGGCTTTAAATCGTTAATATGGTTAAATTTATTTCTTTCGTGTAATGGCTTGGGAAAACTCGGTACAAGAATTTTTTCTGCTAGAATATCGGTATATTTGTGTGTGCCCACGATTATCTTCGGTACCCTGTACTTAATGCCATTTATGCGATATTTATAGCTAATTGTATAACTGTCTAAATTTTGATGTTTGTTGAAAGCGAAAAAGTATTAGACAGGTGAACACCAATTACCCTTTTAAGAAGAAAAATATTTTTGTTCAATTTATTTGAAACTTCCAATCCATTCACAATAATAATAACAGAAACCCTTAGACGTATTTGAATCTAAATTTGAGTACCATTTGGAGTAGACAAGAAGTATGTATTTCAATCGAAGAAAGAATTGTAAATTTAAAATCTCAAAAACCATAGCTATTCGTATTACATTTCTGCTATTTCAATAGAAAAAACGGGTAGGTATATGGATTGTATAAAAGGAGGAAAGGAATGATTTCCAGAAAATCTCTTAACAATTACATATCAGACATTCTATCACAATTTCCTTTAGTAATAAAATTGAGCATACCTACTAATTCACATTGACTTTCGAAATTAGGATCGAACAGCACAACCTAAAAAAAAATTACCCAACAGCAAAGTAAAAACCTACATTAATAAAATTAGATGCAATAAATTTTTATCAGAATTCTTTTACTTCCACCACAACTGCGTTGGTTTTCCTTTTTCTTAAAGTCCTGGCAGTGGCATACTTTAACTTTGAATGTGATGTATCCTTTGAAATATTTTTTTATGATAATGAAATGAGAACCAAGGTCGTCAGTCAAGAGACAAAAAAAAATTAAATTAAAGGCGGCAATAGAGCAACTAAAAAAAAATTGTGACCGGTAATGCGAGAACTTTAAGGAAAATGGACAAACAGCTAAAATTGAAGTGCAGTACTCTGATATGGTAGTACACCAACGAACTATGTATAATGTCTGTGGACTGGCAATGATTATATTTAAACTGTTAAAACGTCATACCATCAGTTACAGGGATTATAGGACTTCGTCCAAGTGAATTGACGAACTGGACTATGTGTCAGTTTATTTAATTAAATTGAAAGAACATTATGCGTACTGTGAAATGTATATGAATGACATTAACCGCTTTTGAAACCGTATGTGATGGACTTAAAGCCTGCAAATGGAATTGCATGGTTGCAGTTGCACTACAATTACGATTATGACAAGTGTGAGTCAATTATATTGCGCATCAATTAATACTATTTTTTGCATTGATTCTCGCTTTTGCAATAATTAATGGTATTTGTTTTAATAATTGATTGTTTAACATAACCCCTATTCGTGCACTCTTACATTTGTAAGCTAGCCACAATTATTGTGGCCAGTCAACTTTTTCGCTGGTCAAAGTGGTATCTACCACTGACATATTTGTTTGCTCTGAAGATTTATACATTTTGTTTGCATTTGTATAAAGCCATTTTCCCCGAATGGCAACAAAATTAAGTAGACTGGTGAATTGTGCCGTTGGCCATAGGAGGCCCTCCGAGGCCGTATCCAAAGGGTATATTATTAATTTGGATACAGAATGTATGTTTGCATAGATATACATAGCTACCTATGACCTTTTTAAAAGATTAAGGACTATCTTATACTTACGACTCTCTTTTAATTTTCGCTAAAAGACTTCAAGTGATTAGCGTGTAGGTTATCGCGAATTCTCCACCGTCGTTGGTTAATTATGAAGGATATAATTAAAACTTCATTGTCGGAGCTCATACCTCATGGTCGGAGTACGTGAGGTGATTGAAAGCAAGTTGTAAGATACCTTTGTCTTCTTGGACGTTGAAGAACTGTGTTGGCCTAGTAAAATGAATTGGATACACTGAGCAATATATGTATCTACCTTACTTATGCTGCGCTAGTTGGTTGGGTACCGATGACTTGCATCATCAAAAGACATCTATCATGGTAGACACTTTGATGAGTACAACATCGTCACATTAAAGTCTTGGAAGAATGTTGAAATCGGTTCTCCAATAGAGATACCGCAGGCGATACACAAAAGAGCAACCGAATTAAGTATGACCAAACAAATATTCGTTGATCTTGTCAATCAATTCCGTTGTCATTATTGTGACATGTTGAAACCCACGAATTCCAGCTGAAAATAACAAAAATGCCCCAAACGTCACAACAGACAAATGTAGTTTTTGTTGCTGATGCACTAGCACTTGATAATTCTTCAAGAAATAATATATACAGGGTGTTTCTTTGAGAGGTATAGAACTTCGAATTGAAATAAAACACAAGAAAATCGTTTTAATGTCCATCAATTCGGGAACAAAATAGTCGGTTATCATGGCGAAAGATATCCATGGTTAACCGAATTAATTGCTCTGATGGACGATTATATCGACCATAAAATAAACGGAGCTTGCGGTAAACTTCGCACACTGAACCCATTAGTTTCACAATAAATTTGCACGATTTGCAAGCGTTGTTCATTTGTCAACCTGTTCATGATGAAATGGCAAACCAAACAGTTTTATATCTATTCAAAAAATTAACCTCTAAAAAAACACCCTTTAGATATGTCACATTAACCTCCTTTTTTTATTATTTTATTAATTTATAGTTTTCTACTTTTTTTTGCCTTTTCACACTTTCCTTAAAAATTATAAAATAATTATTTAAGGAGAATTTAATTTTTTAATAAATATTTTTTTTTACTCGTCTGATTTCTAGGTGTATTTACTCGTAGCATATTTTGTCGTTTTTATGCTTATGATTTATTTATAAGATATTATATCTCACTCTATATGCAATTCGTGAAATAAATAAAATAAGCTGCTTATTAAGTAGTCGTGTTGTTGACTGTATCAGTATCACTTTCTCTCTGGTAATTTTTTATTTTTTATTAGTGAAAAATGAAAAGATCCGCGAAGGAAAAAAGTTCATGCACTTTACCTTACTATGTGACGAACTTCATTATCTTGCTAACAAATAAAAACCTAATTAATAAGACACGTGTAGATTTTGTCAGGCTGGACATTGCCGTAGTTAAGGGATAGTGAAACAGCAAAAATTTTAACCTCGAATGGCATGCCAACCACCCGCTTATCAATTTGTTTCTGAGAAGTAAAACAAAACATTTTACAGGATTTGTAGCTGCATTAACAATTCGGAGATTTATCCAATGTTCATAGAGGAGTGTCCTTGAATTAACTTTGATTTTAAACTCCGACTTCATGTTGTTTTGTTACATTTATGTGATAGCCACTTTTTGTTTTACTTAACACGTGCATGCTCCTGTCATTCAGTTTGATCTTTCTTTAACAATACACCGGAGATCTCTAGTCATGTTAACTCAAGAATGCGCATACTATCCCGGATTAGGATTCACGTGGATGTAAATAGGCTAAATGTGATATTTCTCCTTTCGTCGCCTTTCACGATAAGCGCTAATTATTGAGGGCTACACTGCAAAGATTCTTATATATCCGGTCCGGGATACTCAACAATGTTTCCATAAATAAAATAAAATAATTATAATTGACTTATCGCAAATTTGCATAAATAAAACATTTTATTACTCACTCGCAGAATGTTTTTTTTACACTATTGAACAATGACTTGGGCCGCCAGTGCACTACATAATTCACTTCGAATTTCAAGGAGCTACATAGAAATAGACACAGACACACGTATGTAGGTAAGATATAAGGATGAAAAAAATAATCGCTTTGACAATGTTGACACCTTTTCAACATACCATACATCTCTGCTTGGTATGATGGAGTAATTGAATGATGCATATCCTTGACTTGTTTTCTTGTTTGACGAGCGCGCAAATTACGTGCAGTACCCTATAACTTAATAAACTTTGAAGAATTTTGTAACGTAAGTATTAATATACTGTGTGTGTGTAGAAATTGTCTGAGGGAGTGTTAGTCAAGAGTTTTCAAATTTCTGACAGGCGGTTTTTCCAGCTTGAATTTAAACCTAGTTATTAGCTTTAGTAACATTGCCTTGCCTGTTTTGTATAAGTTATACCTAAACTTTAAAAAAAAATGATTTCAAACTATTTATGTTCAATTTCCTTGTCGTTGATTTACAATCTTAAGAAATATAAATTCATGACATTCACGAGACGTCAAAATTTTCACTATACCTATTTATTTCATTGATGATGAAGAAATGGATCGTGTATAGTGAATCGCTTCAGTTTATCTTTGACAGAAAGCTCGACTTTAACCTTCATTTAAATTCTATTGTCAGTAACTAAGAAGGCCGATAGTCGACTTCCATCTTATACAAATTCAAAATGAATTTTAAAATGTTATAAAAACTCTATTGTGTTCCTACTGATAGCATAAGCTGCACACTTATATTCTTAAGTCAATACATTTACACCAGGCCGAGAATAACAAAGAACTCAATACCAATGGGAAAGTGTCCCACGAAATCTGCGAAAATTTAATCGCTTTAATCCAAAAGGGTGTTAAGCATTCCGGAATACATATCTTCTCGGATAGTCAAGCAGCACTACCAGCACTGGCATCCTATACATCGTATTCTATGACAGTAAAGTGCTGCTATGATGATTAACAAAACCTAGAGCATAATAAAGTCAAACTTGGATGGGTATCGGGCCACCCTAAATGCAATGAGCTTGCAGACGAGCTGGCTAGGGCAGGATCAAAATCTGTCCTTCTAAAGGGTGTTTCTTTCAGAGGTATAAAATTCGAATTGAAATAAAACACAAAAAAATCATTTTAATGTTCATCAATTTGGCTTTATTGGAAGGATAATTTTATGCCATTGATGTTTAAATATGGCCGCCGCGTCGGGTTCGAATAAAGACAAGTCTAGAGGTTCAATTTTCAACCACTTTTTCAAGCATTTGGGGCTGTATGTCGGCAATAACTATACGAATGTTGGCTTCCATGTTCCCTTACGTTTCTGGTTTGTTGGCGTAGGCGAGCGACTTTGCATATCCCAAAAGAAAATAATCCAATGGTGTCAAATCACACGATCTTGGTGGCCAGTTGACAGGTCCATTCCGCGAAATTATGCGCTCATCGAATGTTTTCTTTAATAAATCGATTGTGACGTGCGCTGTGTGGCATGTAGCGCCGTCTTGTTGGAACCACATCTCATCCACATTCATGCCATCCAATTCGGGAACAAAATAGTCGGTTATCATGGCTCTATACCGGTCTCCATTAACGGTAACTGACTCTCCAGCATCATTTCGGAAGAAGTATGGCCCAATGACTCCACCAGCCCAAAGAGCACACCAAACAGTCAGTTTTTGTGGATGTAATGGCGTTTCAATGGTCTCATGTGGATTCTCTTCACTCCAAATGCGGCAATTTTGCTTGTTGACGTAGCCATTCAAACCAAAATGAGCCTCATCACAGAACAAAATTTTGCGATGAAACTTCGCGAACTGAACCGTTATTTTCGAAATAAATTCGCACGATCTGCAAGCGTTGTTCATTTGTCAGCCTGCTCATGATGAAATGGCAAACCAAACTGAACATAAATGACATTAGAGTTGCCAGGTTTTACCACAAAATGTCAGTTTTATCTCTATTTGAAAAAAAAAACCTTTATAAAGTATAATATTATTTTTTTTTTCTTACGTCCCTATCATCGTCATCAGTTTGCCAGAAAGGCAAATGTGTTTAATGTGTTTGAAATTTCGATTGGCATTCCAGAACGGAAACGACATTACTTTAGCATTAACAAAGCGAATTTGTCTTCTTTCCAGGAGAGGAACTGCCATTTTAGTACCAAACGAACAGTGTCAGGAGAGCCCGGGAGTCTTTCGGATTATCAAACGAAAACGACATTATTTTGCTGTAAAGGTTAAAATTTGACACGTTAGGCACGTACATAAACATTTAAATTAAATCATTGGACATTTCTAAAGTCTCGCCAATAAGAATTGGGCTCAGATTTAAGCAATTAAGATTCAGTATCGTTAGCTGAAAGAAGTTTTTGTTTCCCAGGCTACCCAGCAACTGCAACCAAACCAGAAAAAGTTTATGCTGTGCTCTTTCGGAAGAAAAAATCTTCGACGAATATTTTTCCCTGAGTGCGAGAAGGGCGAATGAAGGAGATGATACAACCGCGAATTCTGCAAGCTGTTCCAAGATGTAGACTCACTCAAAAGAAGTACATCCAACAAAATTGCTCCAGCCAAGATAATCTTCGAATCCAGCTCCCAGACGACTATGACACCGGACATTCGTCCCAAATATTGAACATTAAGTCATCGCAGATGCCAGAAGTCTTTATAATTGGATTAAACATGGTATCGATTGCAGGGACTCTCCAATAATCGGCAGCCCTTTGAGTAAGTAGTAATAGTTGGGACCACAAAAGATATTTACTTAGTCGCAGTGCTAATTAACCCCATCTTTTAAAAAAGTAATAAAGTTTGGGTGCTTAAGTTTTCCTTTTAGAGATTGCCATGATGTGTTCCCGCAAAAAAAGGTGTACTAATCAACTTTCTCAATTCCCTTAACTAACGATTCGTCTCAAATTTTTTTTAACTTGTTATTGAAGAAGTGTCAAAGATGTCACCGAAAAAAAACCCTCAAGTTTATATGAAAATTCATCGCATCCTTTAATTCAATAAAAAAAACAAGGCAGCTTGTAACTCCACCGCAGTTCTTAGAACTCCCAGCAAAGCAACCATAAAACAAATTCTTAAAAAGTTTCACATTTATAACCTACGCAACAAAATGCTAACAAATTTCGCCTAAAGCTAATAAATTCATATCATTCATTTGGGTCCTCAATTGTGTCTAATTGTTTGCCAGCAGCCATGCTGCGATTTTATCCTTATTACTCTGCACCCAGTTGATGTTGAATTTGACATTTTCCAACGCTTCCTTCCGAGCGGCTGTTCCAGCTCCAGCATTTGGATTATTCTCAAAGAACACCTCCATTTCTTGCAGTTTCTGATTGGTAATAAAACGTCCAGTGATCGATGGAATCAATCGGCCCAAGTAGCGTTCGTTAATGCCGAAGCGTTCGACAAGCGCATCCCAATTCTCGCGCACGTAATCCCATACAATACTCTGGCCAATTGGATTGCGAGCAATGTACTGCAGGCACGTAAAGTAGTCTTGACTGCGAACGTTGCTTTCGTCCCAAGCTAGGTCAACGTATCTATTTAGAGAGACAGATATATAAATGAAAATATGAAAAAACAAATTTCATTTGATTCTGACCTCTTTAGAATCCACGCCTCCTTAATAGCTGCTAGCGCTTGCATTAGTTTCAGCTTCTCATTGGCATCGGTTTCAGCTTTGTACAAATCCCACAACTGTTCCCAGTTTTCTTCGTTTCCTGACGACGACACGCCGTAGTAATAGATAATGTTGCGCAGATCCGGCTTGGGTCTATCGCTGGGGTTGCTCAACCAAGCAGAGAATCTGCTGCTGACTTCTTGCAGGCACTGCGCATTCCCAAGAGAGCATGCCGCGTCCAAGATTGTCACCCGAAGAAGGCTGCAAAGGCAACGTTATAAAAAAATATAATAAAAACTCACTATGACTTTTACTTTTGAAGATGGTTATTTGTGTCGACTTCCCAGCCGACGGTTGTATATGCCTTGTTCAGCAGCTGACTGGCGTAGTTTCGGAAGCTCCTGTAGGCATCGGTGTAGTATAATAGATCCTTTATGGACAGAAGTTTTGATGCTGCTACACTCCATGGCACGTAATCCTGTTCGTTTTGAAGGAATTTCGTCAGATCTAGAGCGATATCAAAGGACAACTGTGTGGCATCAGCCAGAGCGAAGGCATCGTTCAGCAAATGTGCACGATCCGAAACAGAGAAGGCAGTTGGAGTGTTAACTAACGCCGAAGTGATTTCGGCCCAAACGTCTACTGGGTAGTTGACGCGATAGTATCCAACCTGATCCTTGTTTATTTTGATCCAGTTGACATTCGATGGCAGGTCGATGGTAACTTAAATGAAAACAGCGTCACTTGACGGGCGGTTTAAGGGTCAAATAAAAGTGACTTACTCTCCGAATCGTCATACTTGAACCATGTGGTCTGGGTAACTGGATTGGCACTGGTCGTATACGTGATTGGAATCGTCCAACGATAGCTACAGATAGAGAAGACATTAGAAAACGACAACAAAATGTATTGTTTTCGAACTTACTTAAATTCTGAATCATTGTAAGTGCCTTCGTAGTCGCTGGGATTCGAAAAGAACCGCTTCTGAGTCAGTGTGAATTGATTGGCGGCAACTTTAGTTACCTCAACAACGGGTAGACCAGTTTGCACAGTCCATGTCTGCATGACAATTCTGCAGTGAGAAACTCAGTTAACATTAGTCACAGTGAATGGCACTAAACTTACTTGACTTCAAAGTCCAAGTCGAAATTCTCAAACTGGCTCCAAAAGTCTTCCGTCTCTGCGTTGGCGAATTGGAAGGTGTCTAGGAAATTGTGAACAGCTTCTCTGAATATGGTTTCACCAACACAGCCTTCCAGCATTCGAATTACCGAGGCACCCTTTGAGTAGGTGATAGTATCGAAGAGTTCAGTGATTTGATCTGGGCTCTCAGCGGTTTGTACGATCGGATGGGAGGCCAATGTAGCGTCCAATTTAAGCACAGAGTGTAGGTCGGATATGAGGAATTGATCCAACTAAAAAAATAATTCACATGAAAAGACAGAAGAGTTGCGACATTTTTCTTACCATTTTCCAATCGGAATGAACACTGTCAACACCCTTGTATTCGATGTAACTGGCGAAACCTTCATTCAGCCACAGATCGTTCCACCATTTCATTGTAACTAAAGGCAGAAAGATTTAAGCTTATTTGTTGCCCTTTATCAACTGTGCGACTTACCCAAGTTGCCGAACCACATATGGGCCAACTCATGAGCGATAACTGTTGCGACACGTTGCTTGTTCGAACTGGAACTGGTACTCTCGTCGTACAAGAGGGCAGTCTCCCGATATGTCACCAAGCCCCAGTGTTCCATTGCACCGGATACAAAGTCCGGAATGGCAGCCATGTCTGCCGACGGAAAAAAATTAAAATTAATTTGGCCACACATCAGACATAGGTCGGTTGCAAACTTACCCAACTTTGGAAGAGGATACGGAAAATTGAAGTAGGTAATATAGTTTTCAATAATCGCAACTCCAGTGTCCAGAGCGTAGGTGGCCTTCTCGATTTGAGCAGCCGTTGCGAATACTCTCATATCAAAGTTGTTTCCCTGTGACGGAACAACGCCCTTAGTCTTTGAAGCAAAGTCCGATACGATAAAGCAAGCCAGATATGTGCTCATGCGTTCAGTAGTGGCGAATGTGACTTCGGTAATGTCATCTTTAACTCTTTGACTCTAAAGAAAAGAAGAAGATTGCACTCTGTACGGGATGAAAAAGACTTAAAAACTACAAACCTGTTGATTCATATTGGATAGGGCATGATATCCACCTGCTGTCGGGCGAACAAGAGTAATTTCAAAGTACGCTTTTATTGCAGGTTCATCGAAGCATGGGAATGCCTGGCGAGCGTACGTCGGCTCGAACTTTGACGTGGCTATCCATCTATAGGAAAAAAAACGAAATTACATTAATCCTCAATGTTCAGTCACCCAATTTCAAATGTAATGCAAGAATCCAAAGAAAACCTCAGCACCTAGTATCGTTTGATTTCGTGTCCTTGTACGAGCTCTGATACAAGCCCACGATTCGGTCAGTCAGACTTCCGTTAAAGGCTAGTTTCAGCGTGTAATTGCCCACTTCCAGGGGCGCTGCGAACTCTGTCACCCAATATTCAAACTTAGGATGTTGAAACGTTAGCGATGGTTTCAGCTCGACTGGTTCAGTCGCTGAAATATTGAATACTTCTTTGGTCTGCACATTAATTTTATTCGCATGCACAGCGATATATTGAATTGGCTTTAACACATCAAGGCTGATGACGATATCGCCCGAGAAGGTTTTTTCCTTCAAATTGGGATTCAAAAATAGTTTATAGTGCTGCGGTCGAACCTCTTTTGGCAAACGGTATCCTAATTGGCTGATAATCTTCGATGCTGCCATGATTTCTTTACTCACTGAGGGTTTCATTGGTTTTCGCTTGTCAGATTTTCTCGTTGTTAATTGATTCGGACGGAAGAGTATAATCGGTTTGGTTTTTGGATCTATCACAGAATCAGTAGAACCGCTGCCGGTAGGAATTTCGTCGTCCAAAAATTGGTTTTGATTTCTCATCTCAGCTGTCACATTTGACAGACTTGTTGATGCGCTTGCCATCGTTCTTCCTACATACACGAGCGCCCCCAGCAGGAGTCCACATAATACTAATAAAAACACACAGAAGCCGATCAGGGTGAAGACAGCATTTGAACGTTTTTTTCTACGAACTTGTGGATCTTTCATGCGATGATGTTCGTCCGTCGAGAGACTTGATCGTGGACGTACTGGGGGAATTTTTGGTGTGACTGGCGGATACATGATATCTGCGGCGATATCATTTCCGGAAGATAGTGAATGGCGATTATTGTTGGCGCCATTGGCCGATTGGTTTTTGTTGAATTTGAAATTCCTCATTGTTTTTGTTGTTAACTTGTTTTTTTTTTAAATCACATTGAGCTTAGTTTTTAGTTTATTTCTATTTTCTACGATGTTAATAACATGGTTTTTAGGGAAACTAAAGAAAGAGGCGGGAGTATTGAAAATTAATGAAAAGTGCAAGAAAATATTGGTTTGAGGCGCTCTTACCAACTTCAGCAACAACTAAATAGGCATTTAAAGTTAAATGTCTGGATTAAATGATTTAGATTAGAACTTAACAATCTTAGATACATATTTAATAAACTCTTTCAAAATTCGAACCAACTTGGGACAAAAAAGATTCGAAAAAACTTAGGCGGTCTGAAAATAAGACGCCGGATTCTCATTAAAGATATTCGAAAGATCTTGTAATCGAAGTTAATAGTTCAGAAATATAATTCTGCTCGGCATAGAGAATTTTGCATTACCATTGTTTAAGAAAAATCACACGAAATGAACCCATTCACATAAGAAACTTCAACTAAATATATTGACTTCATAAATATAATCTGTCCAACAAACAAATCATCTGACACTTAACATTTTTAAAGCAATTTTGTCAATATACTTTAAATAAGATACAAGAGTCATTGCGCAAGACTGGTCCGCAAATATCGGTTATTTGTATTCATAAAAAAAGCAACTATGTAGACACTGCCCCATGACTCCAATTCGCAAATTCGCCTGAAATGTTTGCTTAGCAAAAAAAAATTGCATTCTCAAAGCTTTACATTTTTTCTTAACATCTGCGATAGTTTTATTCATCTCTCGCATGAAGTAGAAGTTGACTTCAAAATAAATTTCGTATGTCAAAAGCAAATCCGAATGGAAAAGAGTAACATTCGAAGAGGAATTCTTATATGTAAATATGATTTCAGCCTCTCGCATGAAATTGGAGATTTTGAAAAGATGAGACAGCAAGAAGTTGCTCAAAGCTACTTATAAATGATCATGGACATGATCGAGGAAGTAATATCTTTCGCTGGAGTCAATAAAGAGTTACCAACCAAAGTCGGTGTGCACCAATGAAGCGTCTTAAGTCCTTTACATATTATTGCTTTGCAAATTCCATTCAAGCGCAAAATGTTCAAATGTCATGGGTTCAATGATTAAAAGCGAAGCACCTGCGGATAATGATAGTTTACGCTTTGATTGGATGAAGTGCGAGAAAAACTCTGCTGTCTCCTGTAACCGAAAAATATCCCTAAAGCTAATATGTAACCACAAAATTATGTTCACAAAAATAATGAAGCTAAGATACAGAAATTAGAAGTAATGAAGTTTTATCGAATTAGAAGTTTTAAGATCCATTAAGGCCCTCGCGTTTAAGAATACGGCTTTACTTCAGGACAATCATTTTAAAGTTCATTGCCTATTAAATTGTTGAAAAAAATATGCCCATTTCAATGTCTTATCTATGAAAACAAATATCCAACACATAAAATCCAGGCTAACGAACTCGCCAAACTTGAAACGACTCTCGCTTACTCTTGCCGGGAAAATGCTCTTCAGATATATCAGTTTCTACATGCAAACTCATGTTGAAACTAGATGCAATGAAAGAACTAACGTCAAATGCGCAGGTGGCACACCTTTATGGCGAAATGAAACAAATTTTGCCTAAGCTAGATCTTAAACATTTTAACAGTTTGATTGCCCCAGATAGATCGTGCATTAATGCTAAAATTGGTGTCATCACCGGACTTTGTCTGAAAGGCAGGCATGTTGTATATTCTAATAACTTTTGTTTTAGCAGTATGAATGAGAAGGAGGAATAGCCTACTCTACACCTTCTTTTCACATAGCCTGATATCCCTCAGAAATTAAATTTACGAACTTTCTTCTACAATGATTTCAACGATCTAATCATGGCCGACCTAAAATGTCTCTCACACTTCATGCTCTCACAATTGCTTCACAATGGTTCCCAGATCTACGTGGTATCAAAAAATGGTCTATTCGACTGGCCTTTGAAAGGTAGTTACAGAACTCAATAAGATTATCAAATTTATATGCTGAGAGGTTTTTGATGTTTTGGAGTTCACAAATATTTGAGAATAAAATTATGTTTTAAACACATAATTTGCTTTATTCAATCAATGAGTAAAATTTAAGTAAGTTTTCCAAACTAACGCATCCAAATTATGTCACCAATCTTAACATAAATGCTCGAAAATCACTAAATCATTTCTATGTCAATGGGTTATTTAATCGCCACCACGCGCGTAAAACAATAAACATAAAACGTCTACCCAAATCATCTCATGGCCTTAATGAAGCAAAAATAATTACAATATCGCAGCTAAAAAAGATTAAATTACTTCAATTTAGATAAAAAATAATTTTTATCAACAAAAATAATAAACTTCATCTCTGCGTTAATTACGACTTCCGTATGTCGCATCGCTCGCTGTCCACCAAATCATTTACAAAAACTTTACGTGCAATTAAAACCACAGCCGGGGCAATGGAAATGGAATTTCTATTTTTATTTGGCGGGGGTCTTTTGCTTAAATTCAATTTCCCGCTGCGAATCAACTTTCACGAGCATCGTAACGCATAAAATGCGGAAACCTCAAGCCCTCGGAACTCTTATTACCTCCTTGATGATGCCCACCACTTGAGGAGATTTTCATAATATTAACAATCCCATTCACATTCCTCAATGTATCGTAATTGCTCGAACAAGAGCGAAGAGAAATGTCATTGGCATCTTACACTCGCACATCATCTTCATTATAAGAAAACCTAATACCTACCTATATTGTAGGTAGGTTAGTTGCTAGCTACATCAACGATGATGTTATATTGTGTGTAATAAATTTATCGGTTATTGATCTGTATCAATTTGACGCCAGCTAGCCAGCAACAAGCTGACTACAAACGGGTATATTCACATGTATCTCGTTGCGAATATGATTCCAATGATAAGTAAAAAATGTTTTTTTCAAAAAAAAAAAAAAAAACAACGAATGTCATCTGGTTTGGCTCTATCCGCACTGAGAATAAACTTGAACTAGTTACAGAACGAGCATTTGAAAACTGGTCGCGATAATTATTAGCCAAAGTGTGGCGTACAACAGCAGACGAAGAAAACTAGGAAACAAGTATCTTTAAGTGGCGTATGTACTTTCTAAAAGTGAATTTCTTGACAATCCACCTTATGAAGTCGGCTGAACGAAACGTCAAGTAACTAAAGAAAGTTCAATTGAAATGCAACGAACGAGGATCACGACGAACATTCAATGTTCGATTGGAGTAATCAATTCAATAATTATGATTTATTCAAAGAAAGATAGATGTGACTAATTCATTGCAAACAAAGATCGTATCTTAAGGTACTAAAGCCCAGCTAGATATTTGCTTTGATGATGTTCCGGCACAAAGATAGGAAAGTTTGTTTCTTTGCAGTTTACATGCAAGTCTTAAGCTTTTGACATGAGGGTGAACGCCGTACAATAATACGTATCAAAGGTTAATTTGCTAACAACAACTTTAACAGATTGAAAGGACTGCATTAATCGAAAATGTCTTCAAGTCCCTCGACAAAACTAACGAGCAGTGTCCGAAGTATGACGATGCATGCAATTTTTATGCCAAAATAGGAGATAAGGCCATTTTTTGATAGTACAATCGGAAAGCACCTCCTAAAATGGGGGAAACGGACTTGGGCAAATCGATTTCTCCTCGAAAATTAAACGAAGAACAACGTTTCCTAATATATTTCTTTGGGCCAACTTTATAGTCCTAACTAACTAAGACAGTTTCATACCATAACCGAGTACTTCACTCGATCAAACTACCACTCAGTAATCTCAGAGAATGCACCTCTTCTGCTGCTTTTAATGCTTGCTTTGGTGAATGATTAGAAGAAGTGGAAATTGCCAACCTCCTGTGAAATATCACGGAAATTATGTTCAGAGTATTATAATAGTAGAACTTATAAGCTTTTAAAGTACGACAGAGCAGACTTAAAACTAAAATGGTTTTCTGGAAGTACATACGTTTGGCACGCCCTTTGCTCACCGATGAGGCGCTGATAAGGCTTTAGACATCACAAAACTGAATAGAGTCCTGTTGGTCAAGTAGGATCCAAGTAATCAATGTGATCCTTAAAATGCTACCCCTTGATCAGCATACGGCGGCAATGGTATCGCGTAGCGTATTAAGCCTCAAATTCCTTTATTGCTGAAGTAACTGCACAGCGCCCGATCGGACTGGGAGACAGAGTTACTGCAAGTCAAAAACAGACTGTGTAGTAGAAGCGTCCGTCCATGACCTTTCGCTTCCCATACTCTTGCAGCAACTTCCATGCGTTCAAATAAGCAAGTACCTAAGTTGCTCTTAAACAGTGTTCCACATAGGAACAAGCAAAAGTCAGGCCCAGACTAAGGCTCTTATCTCAACCAAGACAAGTCAAGACTCATTGGGGAGAGGAGAGAAAAACTAGAACAGGCGGGCCGCTGCTGGTTCAGAATCATTCTCATTTGGGTTCCCGACCATAGGTAATGAGAAAGCCATTGAGCTAGCCAGATATTGCTGATCTTATCTCGAAGGCTTCCTCGCTAAACTTCACTTGCACTTCGCGATGATTCGCGTCTAATGACACCCTAGGAAAATTTGGCCCACACACAAAAATTTCAGAACCCTCAATCTCATCTACATAAGTAGTTCCTTACAACACCCAATGCGAAGACTGAGAGTGAAACAGTTCTTCATTATCTATGGCTACTAGATGTTAAACATACAGATCTGTATCAAGCGTATTTATTAAGGCACCCCATCCTGACTCATTAATAATTATTGCTTATAAAATTCATATGTTATTACCAAACAATATTTTAATATTCAATTCACTGAAACCTATTTAAAGATATTTAGTCAAAGGAAAAACATTTTATGAATATTCACAAAAACTGGACTTCAACTTCATGGCATGATTCTAGTACCCGCTCGCAAATGCCTCTTGAACCCGTTTTGTGCAAATTAACTCGCAAAAGAAAGTGAATTCACGTTGGAAGCCAACAAAAAATGCAAATTTCTATTTTGTTTCTTGTTTTTTTTACTATTATTGTTTTGTTGGCCAATTTCGTAATAATATTGTTTAATTTTGTGTAGATCTGTCAGCAGTTAGCAGCCAAATTTAGTATGCCAACCACAAACACAGATTGTACCTACGAGTATACGCAAAATTATGCCAATTATTTACATTTAGCGCGCAACACAGTCATGTTGTAGATACCGTAACATAAACTAGATGCAAGTCGATATTGCAGTTGCACACCAGTCGCCAATTGAATGACAGAGCGTATACGAGTACCTCAAGTTCGCAAATGAAAAATAGGCGGCACGTAACCCCCATCAAAGTGCATAGATAGATACCCGTACGAAGCAGTTGCAGCGCGCGAACTATTTTCACCAAATGATTTTCGCAGAATATTATAATTAGAAGACAACGACACACCGGTTGATGACGACGATCAAAGTCTATACAAGTGGCATGGTTTGGCTGCATCTCTGATCCGACACTATCTAAAGTGGTTGGCCTACTAAATTGCCACAGATATACATGACTGTTGGGAATTAGTTTCAAGCTTACAATTAAGGAATACACTTTATGTACAAATAAAAATATTCACATCCACTTTTTTCTTTGTTGTGTTATATTCGAAGAATTTCTTTATAAAAGCCTAATTGTTGTTGGGGATGGAGTAATAAAAATAACTAACTGACAACGATGAAATTATTGCTATTATTGAGAACTTAACAGATCTCTGCTGAGATCATGCTCAATCAAATTATATACCATTTTGAGATATACCTATTTATGTACCGAAGAGTTAAATATAAACAGAAACTGTGATTATCACACTTCAAATGGGAATATACATACAAAAGAGTGTTAACAGTTGAAGCACGAGCAGATTTTACAATCCATTTAATCGTTTGGCAAATGCCTATGGACACGCTAAGTACTTAGAGCAAGTGATGGTTTTGTTAATCACATCATACGGATCGTTGCTGGTCATAGTAGGAACTTAAACACGAAGATTGATTGATTGCAGGGATTTTTTGGCGTGAATGCTGGTTTGGCAGACTTTTCTGGTTAATCAAAAAAGTTGGAGCTATGTAGATCACAAATATTACCGTAACACGGGCCATAGGGTTTTTCAGGCCTAATTAGCTTCCATCATTCAGGTTTCCGCGGAAACTGAAAAGGCATTGCTTTGTAAACAGGACCATCACTATCTACTCTGACAGTGAAGCGGCCATAGAGGTCATGTATTGGGATGTGGTGAAATCAAGGGCTGTGAAACAATGCAGGAAGTCGTTATTCGGAGATGAACTGGCACTTCCTGTTATGCATATGCCTGGCCCTAAAAAAGCATTAGGTTTAGGACCCTTGGCAAATACTTCTATGATGAGCTGAAGCTAAAAGACCTTCTTAGATTTGTGTACTCTTACAAGGTCTTCGTTTTGTATTTTTCTGTTTGTTTTTTCTTAAGGTACCCAAATGAACAGAATGGGTCCAATTTGTTGGGCTAAGTTAGCCGTGACTACCATCACAAGGGCCCTCCCTACATTGCAGCTGAGTATGAAAGTTTTAACACGCATTTACGTCAATGATCCCCAGTTAGTTAAAGCTAAAGGTTTGCCACTTTTGATTCCGTTAATTTTTCTTTCCGACGTCGATCATTAACATTCTTTGCGGTTAAAGCATTATCAACAAAGTAATACACGATAAATAGTTGTATGATTTGAAGCAATTGTGTACACATTTGTTTACTGTATAGTTATTGTTTTTACTTTGTTAAAAATGTTTTAACCGCACAAAAATCAAATAACATTTGTTAAAATGAAAAACGAACAGAAACAAAGTGCCACGCGTGAAATGTCAAACGTTTAAGTTTTGGGTAGTAGTACATTTTTTTGTCGATTTTCATTGGTGTTTATCTCAGTAACAAATTTAGAAATCAAATGTTTGGTAAAACTAGGCCACGTGTCAATGGAACATTCCGAAAAAAGAAGTTGCTAAAACAATTCTTCTTCTCTCCATTTAACGACGATATTATGATCAGGGTTACAGGGATCATAATTCTCCCACTTCAATGCATTCCTACTGGTCCGCCTGTGGGGTTCGCCGGTTCGACCTCAAAAAAATATCTGCAGGCATACCGATTTCGGATCACTTCATCATTGAGGCCAATCAAATGCTGGTGTTTCTGCATTTGTGTGATCCAGGAGTTTTTAGGCCTGCCTTTCTTACGCGATTGTAAGGGAACGTTGATTGCCATTGCCTTTTTGACAGGGTTCGTAGAATCCCTCCTACATGACAATACCAACTGAATCGGTCGTGCTCCAATTTTTTCGAGTTGGGTTCTTTGACTTAGCTGTGTCACTCCTGCTGTCATGCGAAGCATCTTCACCTCAGCTGCTGTCAACTTGCCCTCATACTTTTTGTACATTCTCCAGCCTTGTGAACCGTATGTGAACGCCGGACATTCTTCGTTTGTTCAAGAAATATGATCATCAGTGGATTAACACAAATCGCAATTCGGAGATATATGTATTTAGTGAAGAATATAACTTATTTTTGTATTTGTATTTGTATATTGCAAAAAATCATGCTGCAGCTATCGCATTGTTCGCCACTACGACCACATGATCTCCCATATTAAAATGCATCGATTCAACATCGATTTATATTTGCTAAAGAGTGTGCATTTTAAATGCAACCTTGATTGCATAAATTTAGCTATTATTGTTGCCAAACTAGTTTGTTTTTTGGCATTTGACATACAAAAAGGCTTCGACTTCGATATGAAGGTTAACGGGATTATTTATTTTTTGGCGGTCAACTGCACAACAAATGAACAACAACCATCCATCATCCATGCGACTGAATCTGCCTGCGTCTATATCAACAAAAAAACCAAGTCAACAGAGCATAGGTACCCGCTTTCGACAGGTTCGTTTAACCTCATGTTTTCTTGCAATCATTGATAAATACAAAGAAATAATACAGGAAACACGTACTATATGTTCAAGAGCTATGTGCACTTAGTATTGCAGTTCGACGGCATGCAATTATAGAAACATCGGTATGATGTTGTGATCTAGGCTTATGAATGCGTAAAGATATTCTCAGGCTACTCGACTCGCTCCTGTGTGATCCGAACACACAAAGTCCCGTATGAATAACAAACCTAGTGTAGGAATTTTGTTTTTCACTCTTATGCAAATTTAATTCAAAGGAACGGAAATAAGGGAACAACCTTTATTTATTTTACCAAGATATTGGTGTTGTCGAGAAAAGTTCAAGTCATTCAACCAACAATAAATTTAATGGGAAGCAAAAAGAATATCTTAACTCAAATCGATATGACCCGCAATTTAAAATCGAAATCAAGGTCGATCTCACACGATATTAGTCTGCACCATTGCAACCTACTTTATCGAATGTCCAAGCTCACTTCAAAAGCCAACCTAACCTCATAAATAAAACTCTTGCGAGCCAAAAATACTCATCGTCATCTAGATTACAAGACATTAAGATTGGATAATCAACTTGACCAAAGTTATTTAACATGACAATTTGGTAACCTGCCGCCTTTCACCTGCGAGGCTTTTTGTCTTCCAAACTCAGTGCCATTGTCAGGTTGCAAAATCCTTAAGTTTTAATCTATTTGTTTACATACACATATAAGAGCCTCCAAACCCAAAATCGTACGTGCACTTCTCGACTTAATTTATTTGGCAGTTGGTAACTACTTTGTTTGTGTTTCTTTTCAAGCAATAGGAATGCAACGTGACCGGACTGTCAAATCGATTTAACGCACTTCATACGAATTTGGAACAAAATTCACTGCACGGATGCCCCAAAAAAAATAAGAAGACGGTATATGCCTGACGAACGTCGACGCACTTGCGCAGTATGTCATCAATCGTGCCATGACTCCAAAGAAAACAAAAAAGAATGTGCAAGTGATATGACCAAAACCGAACCGTTAATTACAACTTGTTTTTGTTTCTACTTCGCCTTCTAAGCCCATGACATAAAGGCATGAGGTATGCACCTGCAGCTAAGTCAAGTCACTCTTGTTGGGTAAAAGTCCTCTCCTTGGCGAAAGAGAAAACTCTTTCGTTTGTCCTAGTTAAATGGTTAAAAAAAAACAAACAGAATGCAGCTTAGACCGTATAGACGCGCCGTTACCAGCCGACCACAATGTCAACGTTAAACTTCTTGTAGCCGCGAAGACGAAGCACAAACACTTGAAGATATTAGCTTAGCACTGAAGATGCTGAAGATGATGGTAAGAGAGCAAACGATAATTGAGGAACTCAAACAACCTTTCTGGCACTCGTAAATCACATAAAAACAAAATGAATAGAATTTCACTTTTATCATGGACGCAACGCAGGCACTCACGAGCACGAGATACTATAATACTTCGTGGATTCTATCTTTTTATTATTATTTTTGTTTGTTGATTGTATTTAAATGCAAAACTTGTTGATAGGAACTACTAGCAAACTATGATGCGGTACAAATCTTGCTAGGTCCATACACCGACGCGTTGCGCGATAAACTGGCAATAGCAAGTGATTTCATGCAGTTGCCGGCCTTCGCGCACCGCGCCGTAGCCATCATCATAAGTAATACAATAAGCAAAAGTACGTGAACGATCAACAAGCGATCTTTAATCTTTGGCTCTCTCCAGTCAGCTCCACAGAGCTCCACAATGAGACAACCACACAGACACCATACCACATGCGGTTGAGTGAGTAGGCAACATGCTGTGTTGTGACTGTGAGACCGGCTTTTCAATGCAGATTTTGTATTTGAGTTGGGCCATTTATGAACTGAATAATTTTTAACTCACTGAAAGTCACTCGGTGAGAGGCTTACTATCATTGTTGCTTGGAGTGTACTTTAATTCAATTTGCAATGGAGGCTTTGATAAGAAGAGACTTTACGATTAATGTTCGGTTATTGTTAATATTTGTGAATGGAATCGTTTGATAGGAATTTAGATGATGTTCAACAAAGCATACATATGTACTTAATACATTTTATTCTTTCTAATTAACATGAAATTTGAAAAATCAAATGAGTAAACCGTTTGAAATTGGTACACATTTAAAAATTGCGCTCCATCGGAGCTGGACAAGAATACAATCAATTTTGCATAGCTTGAATTAATAGCAAATTGTTTTAATTCAATGACTTCATTTGTGACTTTTAACATTAATGACAGCTCAGTCTTCTTTTATGCCTTGCTCTCACTGAAGTCAGTAAAATATTTTCATTCATTCAAATACTTTAAGGTCAATGATTGTATTTAGCTGGTTAGTATCTTTTAAGGGGTTACATGGGTTTCACAGATTCAAAAAATCGAAATTTTTTTACTGTCTATTAATTTCTACAACATCTCGAGAATATTATCCTAAATTTTCAAGTCATTCCGAATAAAATTTTCGGATTTACAGCCTTGGGAAGGTAACTCAATTGAATCACGAGGTTAATTTGAGGTTATCCACACTTTAAACGCGTTTTTCTTGAAACTGTGTTTTCAAATTCGGTTGTCAAAAGTTCTCGAAAACTACTCAAGTGATCTTGATGAAATTTTACACAGGTCTTCGAGATACAATTCACGAGGACTTGGACGAAGGATTTTTTTCTAAGTCATAACTATTTAAAAAAAAAAATTTTTGTGAACAGGTCCGTCAAAAATCCAAATTCCACTATTTTTGTTTTTCCTTCGTCCAAATTCTAGTTTATGGTCTTAACTAAAACACGATTTTTTTTTCACTTCATTTGATCCTCTCACGAGTTCTACTGTTAACGCGGACGCAACTTTTTTCCGAGGGGTCATCGGAAATGACATCACAATGGAAAAGATTTGAATATTTTCCTTTGAAAATTTCAGAAATTTTTTTTCAAAATGTGACAGTAAAATTTGAAAGAAAAATATTTTATTTTCTTATATAAAAAAAAATTGTTGAAAATAGACCTTTTTCCCCGAATAAAGCCATGTAACCCCTTAAAGCATTTAAAGTCTTTAAGTCTAGTCATAAATTTATTGAGAAAATTTAACTATTCGAGAGCAGATAATGTAAAAATCGAGAATTTCGCAGGACGCTCTTCCTTAAAAGAGGAAAAACGAGGTTCAAAAAGCCATAATCATCATATGGGAATGTTGGTCATAAGAGAGAAATATATAATAAAGTTTACCTTGGCTGGTCAAAAGTTTGGTGATCTATGTATGATAAGACAAGCATTCCCACTTGAGCCTATAACCATCAACTCCTTCTGCTCACCTTGTTTAAATATCTCGGCAGGAGATACGGAAACCAGTTCCTTTGTTGGTGGCAGCACTTATCCTATTTCCGGCGGGAGTGGCTGAACTCTAAAGATGGAATCAACAGTGGGGCTCACAGTTTTAGTATAAGGTCCAACTAGTAGTATTCCTATAACTATGCCTTCTGTATTTCTATTTGGGTGCGGATTTGTTGTTAGGGTCAGACTTAGAAAAGAAGTCTTCAACGTTGGACACGTGAGTGAACGCGTTTATAACAATCCGCATTAAATGTAAATTCGCAAAAAGCAGCATGGTATGAGCTGGCGATCCAAGATCCAGCAGAGGAAAAAGGCGACCCATTTAAAGAGAGATTCTATGAGCTCAAAACCTACGAGAAATGTGAGATATATAACGCTGAAATCGTTTTAGGCGAGGTAAATAATAGGAGAGCAGGACATCCTTGGTAGCGCAATCGAAAGCATTGCCTAAACGAAACTGCGTCTGGAAACGCACTAAGGCTTTACGAATGTATTTCAGATAACGAAACAACTGAAAAGAGCTTTAACGTTAAAGGGCTGTAATCGCAACAAACCGTCAGAACCTTTGCCGATTGCGTAACAATTGTGATCTCAACGAGCCAGAGAGAAAATAAAAAGAGCATGAGAAGCATGTAATAGAGGTAATAGAGAGGTGCGAAAATGGTAAAAAGATCGTGTCAAGAAAACTAGATCCAAACTGGGACCCGCAGAGATGAACAATAAAACCTTGTATTATAGTCAAATTCGGTGCTGATGATATGGAAAATCCATTTCTGTAGATTGCTAAATGGCGAAGAAGACACAAATTCCACTGTCAGGCAGAGCGTATGGCTGCTATAACGGATGGTCTATCCACCGAACTCCAACTCATTAAAAAGATTTGATCGAATAAATGATGAGTGGAACCATAGCATCCACTATAAATGTAGAGATATCAGACTCCTATTAGATCTTGCCAAAAAAACCACAATTGATTGAATTCGCACTACGGAAGATTTTGGAGAAAACCCAAGAAGAGAAGATCGATACTCACTGCCTTTATATCGTTTAAAATCGATATGACAGCATCTATAGAGACAGACCCATGTTTAGTTTTGGCATCCCTGCGAAGCTCTTCCGTTTGAATAGGATGAAGATGGAGAAAGCTAGCTGCTACGACTTTTATTTCCCTTTGTTACGTCAGTGTTGCTGTTCCTTTTTCGTAGGATTTTTGGTCAAATGGGACCAGGTTCTGGAGAAAAAAATTGAACGACGCACATCACCTGGTCAACAAACTGCATTGCGTATGTGCGTATGCGTATGCATTGCGTATGTGAGATGTCTGGATAAGATGGTCTTATGTGGCAGCGCCAAACAACGAAATAGAACTTAAACGAACGTAAATTGCTATATTGCTCAACTGGACGTAGTTACCCAAAGACTGATCTAACTTTTCTAACTGATGTGTCGAAATTCCTGTCAAAATGAAAGCAGCCTCTCAAATGGACATTCGCCTTGAAGGTATGTTTGCTAAATTATACAAAAACTAAATTCAACGTAAATTATTATGATTGCGTTTAAATTGTGTTGACGTCCTAATTTTATAGTTAACTCTAATTCCAATAGTTGCATTCAAATGCGTCTGCATAACATTAACACAAAAAGCAAAACAATTAACATAAAATTGCCCTCAAAAGAAACCACCTACTATTTCTTAAGACGAAATGTTCATAATGTAATTTAATTATGCAAATATCAATCAAAAGGTCGGCACCCCATTGTGCCTTCTTGTGCGGTAAACAAACATACGAAATACGAAATCACCTAGCCATGTTGTCTCCGCCACAATCGACGCGACGTGACAACATTGTAATCCCGCGAACCACAAACCAAAGGCGACACCAATAGATTTTCTTTCTTCGTCTTCATGCTACTCGATTATAGCTTTTTATGTTTGTGTTGATATTTTTTTTGCAAAATAAAAGTTAATAACCTCAAACTATATTTTGTTTGTTGACAATTTCAATTTCCCACCACGTTTCATGTTACCAATTTTTATAGCCGATATCACTATTAGCACTTGCAACGAACAAGTTCATTGTCTTCGCTCCATTGTAGCTACACTGACGACGACTACGACAGCGACCAGCATCACTAAGCTTTGCATGGGGCTTTGAGGCTCGTCGGGTGATTCAATAGATTTCTCTCGTCTCTTATTCAAGAATTCAATTAGATGTTGCTTATATTGTTGGGCTTTCATCAATTGGGTGATTGGTTCATTGGTTCTTACATTTTACTTGTTTTTTTTTGTCAAAAGTTCCATTTGTATGTATCATGTAATGTGGGTCAACTTACTTTTTTTCTCCCGAGAGATCGGTGTATGAGCTGGAATAGAAGCCGCTCAGACCATTTAATGAACCACGGAAGCTGATAGACAAGGTGTATGGTGTGTAAAGTTGAAGAACTTCGTCCATTTCGATAATTAGGAGTTCACGCGATGCATCTGTGTAGTAATCCTTGATCTTTATACGCATCTTAGCCATGACTTGAAGTATGCTGATGCCGAAAATTTCCAAGTCTTTCGAATGCAAGGCGACTACATTTGTCGGCTTATCCATTTCAATACCAATTGAAACAGTTCCTTCGAACTTTCCCGTCTGAAGATCGGGATGGAGATAGAGCTTGTAAATCCATGGTCGAGCATGGTTTGGCAGGCGATAAATGATCTATAAAAGAGGAAAAAAAGTTAAAAAATGTAACAAAAAGTCAAAAATGTATGTGGACATGTTTTTTACTTTATAAGTGCAATTGTTGGATTGAATCAAGAAAGATAGATCATTTATGTTATTTTCAATCATGCCACATTTTGATATGTGCACCAAAAATCAAAAAAGTATAAGTATTCGTTTGCAGCTAATATACCTACCAAATTGTAGCGAACTAAGCATCATAAGAAATCGACATGTTACACTTATGATGGAAAGCAGAGTTTGCGTTTTTTGTTTTCTAATATGAAGTCTAAGCATATGAATCGGTGTCACGAAGATCTTAGGGGATATACTGGAGCTGAGCCCAGTACAGGCATAAGTCCTTGAAACAGCCACTCACCCTTGCAAATCGTTATATGTTAAACGCCTGGTGTCCAACACAGACAACTCACTCACAAAACTTTTCACAAAAAAAATTGTTTGCATAATCCAGGACGCTATAGTTAAGAAATTCTTCTAAAAGAGAAGAAGATTACTTGAGTTACTGCGAAAAAAGTGTGTCTTAACACTAAACTCCAAAAGTTTTGTTTGGTACACCGATGCAGCGTAAATGGAATCTGCATTTGGAGCTGGCGGACTTGGCCGCAACCCTTAAGCCTCAATACCAATGGGAATGCGTCCCACTATAGTAAATATTAGGCGTTAACGGTCCCTGCAGGACTTAAGCCTAGCTTCTCCAACCATTGTATGTTCGAAGATATATTTTGTTGGCAGTTTAATGTCTATTCTGAACTGCGTTTTATTTTTGAAAAGTTGGTCATGAAATTTGTTAGATGCTTGTCAGACTTTCGCAAGAGGTGGGGCAGCGAATAAAAACGTTTAGAAATGGAGCGGATTTGAACCTAAGACCCCTAGCTTAGTAGTCCGATGCGCATAACCACAGTTTCAGGCTAAAATTAATCGTTAAACACAATGGACGTGAAGGTTCTGAATGGAAGAGTACGAATTCTATGGACAAATTCTTTGTAAATTCCCTGTAAAACACTTCAAACACTGTTTAGAAAGATGTATAATCTGGAGTCGACCACCAATGACATATACGCCTTCATAAGGGAGGCAACGTGGAGTTTAAGGATACAACGATGTTTTCCAAATCTCTATTAATTATCTTCGTCATTCAGCGGGATTTGGATGATTGGAGAGTGACTGAATAGACACTCACAGGCAAAGGGAGGGACTTCATATATATATGGAACTCGTTTAGGAATCACTTTGACCTGAGTGTATTGAGGAAGCAGCAACACGGTCTTATTGTTCAACCCTAACCTGATATTTTATTACTACTCTACTTCTATTCTTACAAGCAAGCTAGCTTAATTGAACAGCCTATATTATTTTTAGAATCCAATACAACACGTTGATTTTGAAAAAGTTAAGATCAATCTGATACTCATTCATCCTTGAGGTCAATCACTGAAACTTGGTTATAGTGTAGCCTGCTGGTGTTGGGTCCCAACAAATCCTGAACATTTTATGATTTTAGCTTTATTCTAAGCAAATTAAGAGCGATAAAGACCTCAGTTAGTTACTGTAAATAACTTATTTATTAATAATATTAAAGGCCAAAGTTCCTAAAGAATTTTATTGGGCACTACAGTGTCACTTGATACAAACTTACGGCTTCATGCAGTAGTATTGTTCGAGCGATACTTGACTATTGAAGTTATCCTGGAATGGAATTGCTGTTAAAAATATCAATAGAATTGAAGGGGTAAAATGTTTATTGTGGTTCACCTTACTTGACTTGTTAGTATTGCTTAGTAATTTTGTGTTCTGTTTTTCTTTTAAAACCAAACCACCTTAGATGTCACGATATCATCCTGTTTGTATAGATATGTCTATATTTATTTTTTAAAACGCTCGCATTACCTATGCCAGAGCACCCCCACTCACTCATTCTCGTCAACTGAACCCTTTGCACTCTCAGCGGTTCACTATTTTCGTTCACCGTAAAAGTTAATATAACATATTTCGGATATATGCCAAATTATCACACTTCCACGTGTTTAGCGATAATCAACATATTGCTATACAACTTTTAAAATACAAAACCATAAAGATCTTATCACAAAATTCGGTTTCAGTTCCACTTATGCGAGTTTTAGATATAGAAAAAAAGATCAGCGGCAAATATCAATAGAAAACTGTACATTTGTTTGGGTTACTAACCAATTATTTAATTTTATTATTTGACTATGAGAATATACATTGGCCGAGAAGTAGATCTATTTCTAACATCCATATCCTGGTTGTGATTCCGTAGTTGACGGCTGTTGAATTGTTGGTATTGTTCCCATTCCTATTGTAGTTCTGGTGGTTCCAAGGGTTGTGCTTGTCGTTGTAGTTGTAGTTGGGGCAGGGGTCGTTGTAGTTGTTGATGTCAATGTTGATGTTGACGTCGGTGTTATCGGTGTGCTTTCTGAAGATGAACCTGGCACTTCAGAGTTTGTAGGTTCACCTGTTGCTGGATAATTAGGTACAGGCGTCGATGCTAACAATCCTTCCATAAGATCCAATTTGAATTGAGCTTCACTTAGTTTATCCTCAAGATCAGTATTTTGAACAGCTAAGACTACAGTTGATATAATAAAACCGGTTGCAACCAATCCCAAAATGATGGATATGTGCTTAGAGGTTATAGCTTCAAATAAAACTCTTCGTTTTTTATTAGAACTTTATGCGCTTTTAAAATAATAATTACCAATCGCCCCTAGTAGTGCCATTTCGATCAATTGTAAAGAAGCTTACCGAACAGAAAGTCGATATTAACTGAGATCGAAACAAAGACTATCGGATCCATAAGAACACTATCGACAAGTGCTATCGGGTCATAAACAAATTTATCGATATTGCCAAACATTATTGCACGACTCAAACCGAATTATCCATTTATTATCACAAGATTGTGTTAGTATGAGTAGGGTTTTTTTTAATTCAAGTTTAAGATCGACAATTAACGACATTTTATATCGTTGTAAAGATATTATTATATTTTCTGGTCCTGACAAATAACTAATGATAAACTGATAACAGTTTGAGTATGTATTTTTTGTTTTAAGAGGTTATATCTTAGATAATGTACATTTTGGTTTTTGGTTCTGGAGCTTTCAAGTCTAGGAAATATCACAAAGTTTTAGGGTACAAATATATCTTTACGAACTGTTGATTTGGAAATTTTCCCAATGCCGAGTCTGAAGTTCAAATAGGATTGTAAACCATGACTCAGGTATTTGAAAGATTATTTGTGTCTGATGGACATGGGCTTTCCATTAGTCATTGGTCGTTGCCTAGTGCGAAGCATGGCACGCCAACCTAAACGGTTTACTATCTAAATAAGTGGCCAATATTATAGTTCCAACCATTTTTCCATTTTAAAATGTTTACCAATAAAAAATGTTAGCCTTGAGAACATACTCTGCTAGTGGTCAGCACCTGGAGGGCATCGATGGTGTTGATACGAAGGCTTTAGTTGCAATGATTCACTTGGGCTACCATGGCACACAACTTGATTGAAGAGGCATATTTAAGAACTACAAGGAGAGCAATTAAATAGCGATATAATTACTCAAGATGGAAGGCACCATCAATGACAATTCACTCGCCTCTTCGGATTTACAAACAAATTTGACAAATTTGACAAATTTATCTGCTTCACCAAAATATGTGAGGTATCACCGCAGACTAAATATGTTCAACTATCTCTTAACCAAGAATAAAAACGTGGGCGTAATATCCAACTCATCATTTAATTGGAAACGGAATGCGAAAGAAAGAAAACGTTGAATGCCTTGTACACCCGCAGGAACATTTTTCGGAATATATACGCGCTAACAAACAGATTGTGAAAAACATGAGTATGCCTTTGACACAAAACCTGCAAAGCCTTATGCCCTATACCGCACTGAAGTCTGTGATTTCGCACAAACTCCAAAATGAATACTACGGTATACATACCATACGTTTTTCAGACTTCAGAGCCTCGTTGTTATCTGGTTGCAATCGTAAGCTTGCACCACCGTTTGACACATTCTACAAGTTCCACAAAGAAGTTGACAGATTTTCACTTATGTAACAAGTCTACTGCAAGTCACCTAAAAGTCAGCTTAACGATTATCTGAACGATGATCACGTGAATTATTCATAGTGGACTTGTAATTTTATCGCATAAATTGTTTATTCTCTTCAATTTATTATGAAGTATCTAACGCCCCAAGATTTGAGTCCTCGAGTTTTAAAGCTCGCTATAGACGAACGTAATTTTTAGCAAGAAATCATTATGGGCGATGAAGTACATTTCCACTTGGCTGGCTTTTTAAAAAAACTGAATAGCAGCTATTGGTAGGTAGGTACAAATGTATCAATAGATATACCTAACATAGCTATACCCTCATAGACTAGCTGTATGGTGTACAATTTGGGCTGTCTGGTGACGTCATTGGGCCATATTTCTTTGGGCATACCAAAGGCAATGCTGTATCAGTTAATGCTGACCACTATCAGGACAAGCGGGAAAACTTTCTTGTGCCTGAATTGTGTCAATTAGGCTTACAGAATATGTGGTTCACATAAGACGGTGCCAGATTTTTCCCAATCGAATAATGTCAAAAACGCCTCCCGATTTCTTCTTATAGGATACTTGAAGAAAAATGTGTACATTAACAAACTTACTACAACCTCGATGCTTAAGGATAACATTAGAAACGAAATTGCTGAAATAACACCACATTTTTGATATTTACTGCACACCAATTTCGTATTTTATTAATAATCAAACCAATGTCTGAGAAAAACACAAGAAACAGTTTCCGTTACTATTACTTTCTGTTATCTTCCTTTCAAGTAAAATTGAAGCCATACAAATATTTAACTGCATCTTTTAGTAGGTAATAAGCACCATATACATGGTAGATTGGGTAAAACTGGCAATCCATGAATAGCATCTTCAATTGTCATTCCAGCTCTAAATAAAGGGTGATCCATTTCGAGGTTCCCTATTTTTTAAAGACAAAAACACAGAAAATTCAAATTTAATGGAGAATGTTTATTATCATTTGAAAGAACATTCTTTGGCATTTATTTTTTGTAGGTTATGTCTATCAAATGTTGGCCGTTGCTACGTCGCAGATGGTCCATCCGTTGAGTCCAATTTTCGATCACTCGTTCGAGCATTTCGACTGGTAACTGGCGAATGACACGCGTGATGTTTTCTTCCAAGGCCTGAATCGAAGCGGGTTTGTCGGCATAAGCTTTTGACTTTACATATCCCCACAGGAAAAAGTCTAACGGTGTGATATCACACGATCTTGGTGGCCAATCGACCGGCCCAAAACGTGAAATTATGTGCTCACCGAAATGTTCTCTCAATAAGTCCATTGATTGATGCGATGTGTGGGAAGTGGCGCCGTCTTGCTGAAACCAAATGTCGTCGAGATCACGAGCTTCAATTTCAGGCATCAAATAGTCGGTTATCATGGCACGATAACGGTCGCCATTGACGGTTACGTTCGCACCGGTATAATTTTTAAAGAAATATGGACCGATGATTCCACCGGCCCACAAACCACACCAACCCGTAGTTTTTTCTGGATAAAGTGGCAGTTCTTCAATCTCTTCAGGTTGCTCTTCGTCCCAAATGCGGCAATTTTGTTTGTTTACATACCCATTGAGCCAGAAATGAGCCTCATTGCTAAACAAAATTTGCCTCGAAAACGTCGGATCTTCTTGGAACTTTTCAAGAGCCCATAGAGCGAAGCGATGTCGCGTGGGAAGGTCGAGCGGCTTCAGTTGTTGCACAAGCTGTATTTTGTACGCTTTCAATTTAAGATCTTGACGTAAAATGTGCCAAGTCGTTCCATACGTCAGTCCGAGTTGCTGCGAACGGCGCCAAATCGACTCTCTACGGTCTTCGTGTACACTCTCAACTACGGTCGCTATATTTTCTTCACAGCGTGCTGGACGTGGTCTATTCGGTCGAATATTATCCAATAATGAATGCTGGGTCTCAAAATGGGTGATGGTGTTGCGAATAGTACGCTCAGTAGGCCGATTATGTTGACCATAAGTTGAGCGAAGTGCACGAAACACATTCCTCACAGAACGTGAATTTTCATAATAAAGTTGAACAATTTGTAAACGTTGTTCACGCGTAAGTCTTTCCATTATGAAATGCCAAACAATACTAAACAAAAATAACATGACAGGAGGACACGACTCACACTTGATCTGTCAAAAAAGGCTATTGAAAAAAGTATCTCTACTTGGATCACCCGTTACAAACTGATCATTCTTAACAAATATGTAAATATTTTCATGACAGAATAGCCTTATACGTTACCAGTGAAATAATGGCCCTAAAAACCTGAACTGAAGGATTGTTTGAATTAAAGCATTACAGTTAGAACAAGGAATTGCAACCATGCGATCTTGATTGATTATGATCAAACTAGGTACTAGGATTGTCTGTCCCATGGGTTTACCCGTTTACAAACCTTGTAAGACCATTTGAGGCCAATATTTTTGAGACTATTCGGTGACGGACCCAATAATTATTAAATACACAAATTACTAACACACTCGTAACGTGAGAAGGTAATTTATTGCTAAAGTCTGATATTGTGAATCGTTATTATCACTATGAATCGATTACAATCTTTTTATAAACTTTTCCCAACAGTGCCTGTACTATCGAGATCATTGAACACGGCCAATGAAACAATTAAACGAATTTTAGCTTTGCAATCATGTTATTTTCAATTTCAACTCGAACTAATAACATCAACAATCCCACTATTTCAACTTTGCAAGCTCGGAGTTCTTGAGTGTCAGAATATGGAATCATTTACCCACTTAAATAAAAAAAAATAATTTGAATGAGTTTCTCCGCTCTTTAAAGAACCATATCCTGAACCCTAACTAACTGTGTGAATGTAACTGTGCATTTCACTCCATTTTTTTAATTAGTTTATTAATTGTATATTGTTAGATTATTTTTGTAATTTTTAAATGAATATTAATATAAATTTGTTAATTTCTCTCATTAATGGAATCTTACATTAATGAGATTCCCTTCTCAAGGATTCTATTATAAATAAATTAATTGAAATTGAAGGTTGAAATTTTGAGATTGCTTATTTAGCGATTAGAAAACGTAGGTACATGTTTTGAGCTGAAAAGATCAGCAATCAAAGTTCTGATAAATGTAACTCGTTTAGTAGTTTTTTTGTGTGTATTCTTTTAAATATATTCTAACATATTTTATATATTTTTTAAGAATAATCTATGTATGATATTTAAATTTAATTATTATTTCCTTAAAATTTTTAGTGTGCACTTAGGCGGTAGCTTTAAAAAAACTAATAAAAGCTCTTTAAAGCATCGTCAGCCTGTAAATATGCCAGCATATATTATTAGTATTACAGTTATAGAAGGAATTTTGTTCCCTTTCATTATCAAATAATCAACACATACGTCAGTCTCCAATTGTTCCAAAATAAATTGCATTAAATTTTGAGGTTTAAAATTATAAGAAAGAACATTTTAAGAATCATCTTAGCTCTCGAACCATGTTTCATTTTTATATGAAAACTTCTTGTTGCGATTGGTCCGCAACTATTATAATTAATATGTTTAATTTGCTGTTATGGTCATTTATTTCGTAAAAACAGTAAACAGGTTTATTCTATACAATATTCCTTGGGCCAATGAAACCTGGTAAAATTATATACATATATAACATCCTTTGGACCTATCTGCGACACATTGCTAGAGCCAAACCACTAAAGCAAATGAATTCATAGTCATACAAATTGATTTTGAAAAAGTTTCTAATGAAAACACTTGTTTTTGTTAGTTCGAGAGCGAGAAAGACGCTTGGAATTTGGATGCATCTCATGCGCCAACCCAAAAGCAAAGATATGAGCAGAAAAATAGATTTTTTAAAACATAATCAGTTTTGGAGAAATCAGGTTCTTAATCTTCGGAATGGAATTTTAAGTACAACTTTAAAATACTAAGGGAGGTATTGTTTAAAATCAATTTGAATTGCTAAGTTGAAAAAAAAGTCCAGACATTTTCTCATCCCTTTACATTTTCTAACGTCTTAAGAATATAACGAACTGAGTGAGTGAGGACTGAATATAGTCAGTGTTGCCTCAAACCAGTAACTAAACGATTTTTTTTTAAACATAATTGAGCGGCAATTTTAGGATACAAATAAAGCAATTTCTAAAAAAAATTAGCAAGATCACTTGATGTAAGCACTTACCTCGCTTGGAACTGGAAACTCCGGAGTTACAGTAGTTGTTGTAGTAGGTACGGCAGTGGGAATTGTTGGTACAGTTGGAACTGTCGGAACAGTAGGACCTGTTGGAACAGTGGGAGTAGAAGCAGTGCTAACTGTTGAAGGTGTTGTTGGACCCGAAGGATCGAACGGAGTGGTAGGATTGTTGGGATCGTTGGAATTCGTAGAACCAGTTGAAATGGTCACAGTAGATGGTGTTGACGCGGAAGTGGTAGTGGAGCCGCCTTCTAATTGATTGAGTGCCCCATCAAGTTCGTCTTGAAGTTCAGCTTTCTGAACAGCCAGCACAATTGTCGACACTGTAAATGCAACAGTTGCCAGGCCGAAAAATATCGCCAGACTTTTTGCCGAAAGTACTACAATAAAAGGATTTACTTATTCACTTCACAATAACAGGTTAATATTATGTATTTACATTGCATATTTGCGCAGAGATGAATTTGTTTGAAAAGAGAAAAAATTTTTTTTTATTTTTTTAATATGTGGAACTCTTTGACATTTTTTTACAGAAGTATCAACGTTCAACCCTTTTGCATGAGAATCAAATGCTAAACTGGTTCTTTTTGTATGATTTAGGTTACGATTTTGAGTTCGAAATCCGGTTAACAATAAAAAGATATCATATTTGATCACAGCGTTATCGCCATTGCTTGGTCGTGGTTGATTTCAACTTTATATCCATTATTTTATTTTTTTTATGATAGTGCCACATCAGAATTATAAAAATCGAATAAAAAGATTCGAACAGGAAACGTCAGAGTGTCCAATTGGGTTTTAGTTTTATTTCGCACTATGGCGAAGGGATAATATATTTTTACGAGTGTATTTTCGTTTTACGATTTATTTCTGATGTAGCTATTCTATGTACCTTTAGAATGTGCAATTATGATATTAAAATGATGACCATTGTAAACTGTTTAAATACTATAGATTTGGATATCAGGAATTTATTGCAAATGTCGATAAATTTTTGCCGAACGCCCTTGGCGGAAGGTTAAGGAAGTTTTTGACTGCCTGAAGCCGACTGTGGAAGAAGTGCAATAAACTGATTTAAAAATAAAAACTGCTCAATAAAGAATATTGAAGCAAAAATTAAATTCAGTGTCACTTAGATCGCGATGTCGGTAAGAATCTAGATTTGTACAAGGACGGTGGTGCACTTGCATTCATTTCTGATGAATTGGATAAAAACGCGTACTTGATCGCATCCATTGAAAACGTTTCTCATTTTTATCTACCAGAGTTGATACTACTTTCGCAAACTGAATGAAAACTATTTTTGTTTTATCAAACATGTTGTCCTTTTTGCATAGGTATGTTGTCACCTTATATAAAAATTGTAAAATAATGAAATGCTGTGGCTTTTTTTTAGACCCATGAAATGGCTCCTTGCAGAATATTCAGTAATCTGTATCTGACTTATTTTACTGGCTGCCGAGACGTGAGGATTATACCACATCCCCTGCCTTCGATGTGTATTGGCCTTATTAACTGCATTCACATTTCGGTCATACAGTTTTTGTTTAAAAGACCCCAATATTACATCTTATTTCCTGCTTATCTTTGAGCACTCGAAGGCGTATAGAAAACCGGTAGGACAAGGATTCTCTAGAACATACTCTTATGTTTTAAAGAGAGCAAAGGAACTTACTTTGAACAGTAGATGTATTTAAACAGCATTTACAGCAGCTGTTAAACGGGCACCAGAGAGTGATAGAAACGTGATTGAATCATCCAGTATAACAGTCATAAAAAAGCTTCCAAACAGCAAGGGTTTTGATGATCTAGGTGTGTAACGTGATGCTAGAGAAAACGTGCGGTAGCAACTCATCCGAACTCTTCCAAATATGCACCGGACTACAGCCAGGTGATGCGCTGCCATGTAACTTCTACAATCGTCTTCTTGAAAGGCACACAGCTACTGTGATATGCGGACAATATTGACATCATCGTCCGCTCTTAATATGCAGTAACTGAGGCCGTGGCGGGTATTTGAAAACAGGCAAAGTTATTTAGTCTTGAAGTATATGGCTATCGCGATATATAGCTTGGTTTAGGCGAGTCCACCAAATACCAATCAGTACTAAGGTAGGGTACAGACCCCTCTTCGCAGAAGATTAAGCAAGTGCATGTAATAAAAGCTAGTGTCAACGTGTGTATTTCCAAAATTCTTAAGGTGAAGATTTCAGTCTTTTTTGTTTTTTTCTTTTAATATTTCACCTTACCGATTTCTTCGACTTACTGACCTCATTCAGTTATTAGTTGTGAATTGATCAGCTCACCAAGTGTATCATCTACTCTCAGATCTGAAAGTGAATTATCGATCGCAGATGTGTTATTGTTAAAAGCACCATTCAGGTGAAGTGAGTATTCGATACAGCAATTGCTTTTGGTAGTTTGGCTGCTTCAATTCCATATGGTTATATGGTTTTCAGGTATCTAGCGTCCGGAGTAGAACCTCCCTATTAATCAGATCGCGGGTAGTGGTTACTCGAGCAATTGGTCTATTTTAGATTGCTTATAACTTGGGGGCTACTTGGAATATAAGTATCTTATTTTATCCGCGTAAGAAATAGTTAGGACTAGAGTAAACTTAAAACTTGCATAGCCAAATTTGTCTATTTCCGTTACTTTCCAGAAAAATATCCTTAACAACTGTGTAGATTGGCTTGGAAAAGAACCCTCACAAGGGATCTTCAATATTTTTTTGTCGAAAACTGCCGCTAATTTAGGTAAGACTATAACGAAGAAACAAAACGGAGGGATGTGGAACTCGCTTGTTCTGGTCTACTGAACTTTTGCAAATATTATTTTTTAGACCATTTATTTATAAAAATACAAAGCTGCTTAGAGAATAAGAAAATTAAAATTACGATAAAGTTTGCGTATTCTTTAGACATGCACAATTTAAAAATCTTAATTTTATTTTTCGCCTCTCAAATCACTGTGCGCCGCAGAATCACTGTTTTCGTGTGTTATTACCGAAGCGCACTTCCTGCATTTTATTGCACAGCAACGCTGCGCATCGCCTCATATCCTAATTATTCCCCCATCCCAATGACTGCCTCCGGACTTAATAAGGTTATGCTGTCCTTATGTAGCTAAATCCTATATACCTAGGTATCCAGCAATCGCTAACGTTTTAAGTATATGTATAGTCTATTAAATAATTCAATATATGGCTTTCTGACAAATAATTCCACGAACTTAAAGTGACCCCCGCTATCGTATGGTAAGATATCATATTCTATGATGATATCATAAGGCATTTTGGGTCTTGACTATACGATAGAGAATAAACTGGAAATACCAATTGATAATACTTATAAAGACAGTTCGAAAGGGATCAATAAATGTTTATACTAGTACAATATCCATTCAAAGTGGTGAAACTTATAAGACCACTGAATACATACATATATACTTGAATGTATTCCCTCCTATATAGCATTTGGTTAGTTAAATGTTATAAACAGAAGGACCAAACCCAAAATTATTGTACTCTATGTGTGTGGGTGGTACGTTTAGAATAAGGTTCATCAGTTTATCATTAAATATGACTAATTTAAGTTAAATACAATTATTTGAGTGTTGCTCGCTCAGTGGATCGTAAACTAATTGTTTATCTTGCTGTATGAACTTTACACATATGTACAGATAAATTTGCAAAGAATGTCCGATGGAATATTTGGATTTTAATACTTTGATTCTACACATTTAATGAAGTTACTCTTCTATAATTATCTAATTCTCCCATGAACAGCAACTACAGCTCCATGGACAGCGTGGCATGCTTAAATATATGATGGCTGCTCTCAGTGTTTGTGAATTATTAATTTTTTCATTGAAAATGTACAATTTAGGGAAAACTGTAACCCTTTGAACTGAAATTTTTGACATTGTTGGGAAGCCGGCAATCATAACCATTGTTTTGAAGTACCACTCAAAATCATGGTATTCATTTCAGCCAGCTCGACGTCCTCAAAAACCTGAAAAAATTTAAAATAAACTTTCCCTTGTTGGCGCCACCTTAGGCTAGGTCTTTCTTCTGCATTTATTCACATTCGCATGTTCTATGTAGCTATTTCTAATGCCCATTACAAAATATTTTAAATTTGTTACAAATTTATTCTCAAAAAAGTATTGATTCTCTTGTATATTACAAATAATATGTGAGGCTAGGTTAAACCACAAGTCTATGCCGACAAAGTTAACGAAACTTAATAGTAATGGGACATTTCATTCATTAGTTTGGGCCTTTAGGTGGAAGTTTCACGCGGAACGCGTGCCTATAATCCGCCGCAGATTCAATTTATTGCCCTCACAACAAGGAAACAAGAAACTGTTATAAAATACTCGACATATGGTAAATCGCAACCAATCAATCTATCATAGGCCAATATAGAGGGAAAAAATCCGTAAATACATTAAAGTAAATGTAAATATTCTTTCTTTGAATATCTACTGATTTCGAATTTTTAATGGCGCCACCAACTGGGCGAACGGGTTGAAGTTCATTTCTATAGAGTGATAATAGCTTATTATCATTATGGAATGATATGGGAATTTGCTGCCCGGACACAAAGTTCTTTTTAAGTTCGAATGACCTCAAAAATTGAAAAGATTAAATTCATTTGTTTAAATATGAAAATTCGAACTGCGGCTTACACAGAGTATTACCAACTTAAGTGTCAATATTTTTAAGAAATAATGAAACAATGAAATTTTTTATTTGTAACATCGGCTTTAAACTGGAGATAGACCGTTACTGTATAACTTTATTTGTCTAAAAATATATAGACAAATCATTGCCTAGAGCTTTAAACATTAAGTCGGTTACATTCTGTATAAAACGAAATCTTTTCAAATTGTACCCCACGGTGTACTAGTATGTATGAACTAATGGATATCTACATTCGTGACATGGAAATATATGTCATAAGAAGATACTTATTAAGCTACAATACATTGGGGTAAACGTAATTGCCAAAGAAAGCAGATGACATAGCAATGCCAGTTGGACCACAATTAGTTAGCTAATTGAAAGGGCATTAAGAAATTCTAACGAGTAGACAAAATATTGTGGGTAGAAATTGTTTTTTTCTACCAATAAACAGATAATTAAAAGAAATACGACAGTGCGAAATACTTGAGTGTCATACATGAGAGAAAACTCAATTGGAAAATAAACGAATGTGAAGTGAACGCATTATTTTTATATCCTATCCTAAGGTTCATTAGTTTTGACACATAGTTTGTAACAGCCCTTAATATTCGTCGTAGATGCCTAAAAGTACATATATATACTAACGATCAAGACCAAAATCAAAGACTACTTAGCAATGTCCGCCCGTACGCAATTTTTAGACCTTTAAATTCAAGCTAGGAAGCTGAAATTTGGACCACATATTCCCTAGGGTTCCGAAATGTTAGAGTGTTAAAACTTTTTAAATACGCCCACAATTTAGAAAAAAAACATTTTAAAGCTGAAGTTGAAGAGATAAAGGGTTAGAACATTTACAAAATAAGTAGACAGTGAACTCCTTTACAAGTTTTCTGTACACAGTTTTTTGCAACACCTACTTTTTAAAGGCTTTTTTTAAAAAAAATTAATATTTTTTTTATGAGTAGGGTATCATACTGTTCGCCTTAGTATTGTGGTTGACTTGCTGTAGGGGTGGAATGTAACAGGCTATTTCCTTTGAGCACTTATGCGGTGGAAGTTACGATAAAATTTCAAACAGTTTCCTGGACTCAGCCGTGTATTCTGGCTACTTTTGGCTGCACGTCAGCTTCCACAGAATATTCTCATGAATATTTCCCAGCAGATAGAAGTGGGAAAGGAATGATGAATCAAAACAGACACAGGCGTTGGAGCTGGATTAACTTCCGAAACACTAGAGGCAAATAGAAATTTCAACTCCTTGATCACAGCACTATCTTCCAGGAGGGGAAATTGACAGTGGGAGAGCAGCTAAATTCGCCTTAAATATAAGGCAATGATATTACTATTTTCATTGGTAGCCAGACTGCATTTATAGCAATCGCTGATGGTTCAAAGCTAAGCTTATCGTGAGGAACTTAATACTTTTTGCATTCAATATTCTGCTAGTTTCTGAAGAAAGAGTACCGAAATTGTTGAATAACTAGCGAGAAAGTGTTCTGTCGTAATCCCTTAATAGTGCGCTAAGAATATTTTTTTTTAACTGCAAAGAGACTCTCTAAGGTTAATCGCATATTTTCGGTTTTTAAATAGCACATAAGATCACTGGAATCAATCTAAATAAATTCAATAGGAGCGTCTAACTATCGCTCGAATCCTAAGGACATGTCTTAGAAGTTTAATTATAAACTGAGATGGGTGTCGAAACATTAGTACATTCCTTATCTTTTCATATCCAGATAATGTTCATCAAAAATGCATTTCTTTTACTGCATAAAAAGACTCTAATTGGTTTAACAAATATAGTTAAAGTTTTCCTAGATCAATGAAATATCATTAAAGAATTATTATACACGAATCTCAACGAATTGAGTTCCACATAAACAAGTAAGTAGCTACTACTTACTGGATTTTAAAACTAGTCACATGTGATACCAAGACCAATGTTTTTTTAAGTAAAAACTAATATAAAATATTGTATATAACATAGTTTGAAAGTCTGCGGTGTTTTATAAGACTTTATGGGGGTATTGCTTTCAGTCGTTGAAAATAATCATAGCATACTTCTTGGAGGCTCGTTAATAAGTTTCAATTTTGGTTTGTAATACTAAAACTTGTTAAAAGCTTATTGCCCTGTGATGCAAGAAAATTCCTTACCTGAGAAAGCGGAGATTTTGTTCAACTTGCGGAGTATTGTGAAGTGTACTGTTACGAGCTCTAGACATCGTTGTATGGACGCAATGTGGAACTTTTCGAAATAAAACATACGACCCTACACATTTTTTGTATAGTCCTCGATTTCCCCTCGAATGAAATGCAACCACACTACAAATAAAAATGTTTAATTAATTTTCCTTCCCCTCCTCGTACTGACCAATTGCACCAATTGTCTCCTCTTTCCAAGGTCATGTAATCTCAAATAAATCATAAACTTATGAAATATCTTAAGTCCCAAAAACTTCTTAAGGATCGACAGTACGGTTTTCGCAGCATGTTGAGATGTCTAACCGAAAAGTGGAAACAATCTTTCAAAGGCAGAAAGAGGCTTCAAGCTCTGCGTACATTTTAAATCGATGATACTTTTCCTCAATGGATTGGAAATTACCTTTCATACTCTTTTTCACAATTTATCAAATTGAGTAGAACTTAATAGTTTTAGGACAATATTAGCTGGTGTCCCAACTAAATACAACCCACAGGAGTTTTTGAGGAGAAGCCTTATTTGACAGGGTGTTTTGCATGTGCCCATCCATCTCTGGTTCTTGTAATTATGTGGGCACCTGTTATTAATATGGTATTTGTAGTGTTGTCGTGTGCATCCCATGTACTCAAGTGATTTTGTGTATTGTAAGTTTTGTGAGTTGTTGTTAAAATAATTTCAGATGAATACCTCAATGCTATGTTGCAGAGTATTTTTTGATAAATAAGAAGACCGAAATATGAAATGAAGTTCTATTTATTACTAATACCAAACATGACCTTGTAACGATCACACACACATAAAGTTAACTTATAAAAATCCCAGATAAGCCCTGTAATGCAAACACAGACTGATTTTTTAATCAGAAATCCATCTTTCAATAATCAATAAACTGGGAAAAACGAATGTTTTATTAACTGACGTTGATAAGACTGACCACGTTCTGATTCAATTGAAGTCAATATCTGACACTGAAATAATCATAACAGCACGGCATACCGCAGAAATCGTTTGATAACTTTCTTATCGAACATTGTGCTGAGCAGTTTATCAGCCAAACAAATATTTGAACTGCTGTAAACAGTAATCATCAGCTTGGCGGGCATAAAGATATGCTATACGGTTTGATTGAGTGGAGAAAATAATGCTTGAACACTTGTTCGTTTCCAATGTAACTTAATCTAAAATGTTTTACTCATAGCTTTGATTTGTTGAAGATGTAAGACACATGCGTTTCATCGAGCCTGCTTCTTCTTCTTATTACTGTCATTTCAAACAATTAGTGGCCTTGCTTAGGCGTTACTGAATGCGTAAACCACTTTTGCGACCAAATGGTAGAAATCATCAGGATAGTAAATCCACCAACAAATTTCACTTTGGTGGAATTAAAAACAGCAGCATCAAACAGGGAATACAGATACAGCTACTCATCAGGAAAGTGTAAAACCTGGCAATGTAGGCATTAATTGAAAGATTAGGATGCTCACTAAATAATAATAAAGTCTAACAGGGGGACACCTCCGAAATACATTTAATACATTTTGTATACATATTTTAATAGGGCAGGAGTTGTTAAGCAAATGGTGAAATTGTATAAGCTCTGCTAAAGGGCTATGCCCGTTTTAGCATTTCCTTTAAAGCGAAGTTCGTTTAAGAACTATAAATAATTTAATAAATAATAAAATAAATTTATCGTTCAAAATACAAAATTTTTTTATGAATTATTTAAAATAAAAATATGTTTGTTAGGTAAAATTTTTAATCGTGTCTAGTTTTGGTATCCCTATCCAACTCGACCATTTGTGCAGGATGACGATGGAAAAAGCTCGCTGCTGCATGAAGGTAACGACCTAACCGAGATCTCTGATGTCAGAAAAGGATTTATTCAAGTTAAATTACGGAATTATTTATACGATGACGACATTGCCGTTATGGCGAGTTTGCCAATATAGGAACAGAAGTGGCAAAAATAGGTCTAGCGGCAAACGAGTACAAAACAAAGTAAGGCCTAAAGCCCTCTTCCGAACAACTAAGAAAACTCCATATAAGACCCTTATAATCCGAATGCTGCTCTATGGTTCAGAAGCATGTACCCCCTCTCATGCGGCTGAAGATATCCATGGCCCTTTTAAGACAATAATTCTTCGTAAGATATTTGGTCCATGTGGGTGCAGTGGCTTAGTGGTTAAGTGCATTGGAAGACTAAGCGCGAGGTTGCTGGTTCAAATCCCGACCTGTACCACCTGAAAGTTTTTATTTGCTGCCCCACCTCTTGCGAACGTCTGACAAACATCCAAGAGTAAGAAATCTCATGAGAAGCTTCTCAAAAATAAATTGCCGTTCGGAACCGGCATTAAACTGTAGGTCCCTCCATTCGTGTCAAAAATATAACTTCGCACACACAATGTTTCGAGTAGCTAGGCTTTAGGTCCTGTATGGGCCGTTTACGCCTAATATTTATTTTATTTTTAGATATTTGGTCCTGTATGCGTTAATGGGCTATGGAACAAATAGATTCAACGATGAACTTAATTCTAGCTGTACAGTGACATCGGCGTGGTCAACAAAACTATACATTGGGCATTTGAAAGCTGAAAGCTGAAAACCCAATTGAAAAGAAATTTCACTTTTCAGATAATATTTTAAATAAAATTACGGCTATTTTCAAAAACCTGTAGTACTTTTAAGGATTTTTCAATTGAACATGGACTTCATATGAGAAGAATTTGAAAAGCCTAAAAATAAATTAAATAAATTTGAGGCGTAAATGGCCCATAAATGAACGAAAGCATAGATTATTAAACCATTGTTATTGCGAAAATAAATTTTTTGACACGAATGGTGGAACCTGCAGTTTAATGCTGATTCCGAACGGCAATTTTAGTTTTGAGACATGACAGTCTCTTCTCATGACAGTTCTTAATCTGAGATGTTTGTCAAACTTTCGCAAGAGGTGGGGCAGCGAATAAAAACTTTAAGGTAGTACGTGGATTTGAATTAGCTACCCCTCGCTTAGTGTCCAACGCACTTCACCACTATTCTATCATCCTGGTAAAATTGTTAAAATCGCTGGGAACTGAAAAACTCGCAATAAAATGTGCAATTTTGAAAAAGCTCTTCCAAGCACCGGATTCCGGAGATGGGCTATGATGTGATTCCTTTTATTTTACCCTTGACCCTAGACAGTGCTCACTAGAAGACTCTATCTGAAACATATTCGTCTAACTACCGGGGTATGTAGAAGATTACGACATCATCGGTCCGCTCTCAAGATCCTGTGATAGATGACAGCGTCACCTGGGACAAGATGTAAATAGTAATAGCAGGACTACTTCAATAAAAGTAGTAAGGAGTAGCTCTATCACGGAGTAAACATGAATTCTTACTTTACTAATGACAAATTAGTGCTTGGGCTGGTAAACCATTATTTTTCAGACTGACAATCGATGGTACTTCTCGTAAGTTTTAGTATTTGTAGCAAAGCCTTTCAAAAAATTACACTTTATTATCTTGAAGACGGCGCCATAAATTTACCCAATGGTGAGAAACTATTTTTCAGTTGGTTAACCTGTAGAAAAATAAATACATTATCATAGTGATAACAAAAAGTTTATTACTATTCAATTGAATTTGATAAAATTGTAGAATGTATTAACGCGATCATAAATTCTCAACACATATTTCGATTGTTAAATGTTGTTTCTTTATTTGACACCGCATGGCCATTGATAAGATTATTAAAATTATTTTCAAATAATAAACCACTTAATAGTTTATTTGTGCATTTATTGGCTATAATGCGAATATAGAATTATGTGGATGGCCTCAAAGGTCATAATTTTGATCCTTTTCCTAGACAAGTCTCATCAAATCATCATGACCATAACTGATTTTGCAATATCATTTCCTTGCATGTTCAGGGCACGACGGCAAAAAAGGAAATAGCACTCCAAAATTCCATCCCATATGATGAAAAAATGATATGAATTATAATTAAAGGAAATATAAATATAAACCGCATCCACCTTCACGTCCTACTTCTCTCCGTTCCATTCATAATAAATCTGAAAATTTAAATTGCCACTGAGCATGAGGAGTGGACAAATTGGCTGGCTTTACAGTTTGGATATGGCAACCAATGTTGCGTTGTAGTTTAAATATGACGCAACGCAGCTGAAATCTTTTAAATATTTATTCAAAGAAAGTATTTACAACTTATTTTTTAACAATATTTATATTGCCACAATCGAGTTACTTTGCTTTTGTAACCACTCTCCCACTTTGTCTTTATTTTCCGCCAACCACTGGATGTTATTTTTGACAGTTTCCAAGGCCCTGACTCTAGCAGCTGCTCCAGCTCCAGCTTCTGGATATTTTAAAAAGAATGCTTGCATCTCTTCCAATTTGGTCTGAGTGTCAAAACGTGCCGTAATCGATGGAATTAGGCTTCCCAAATATCTCTCGTTAAGACCAAAACGATCTACAAGCCTTGGCCAATTTTCTCGAACATAGTCCCACACAATACTGCGACCGACTGGATTTGCAGAAATGTACTGCAAGCACGTAAAGTAATCCTGTCCACGAACATAGCTCTCATTCCAAGCCAACTGCACATACCTATCGAATTATTTAACTCAATAAAAAAATGAGTTGCTTAAATTGTTATCAGCCAGACAAACCTGCTCAAAACCCAAGGCACTTGAATACCAGCCAAGCCGTACATCAGTTTTGACTTTTCGCTGGCATCCTGCTCGGTTACGAATAGATCCCAAACCTTTTGCCACGTTTCTTCTGTGCCACTGTTTACCATGCCATAGTAGTAGATTGATTCTCTCAAATCTGGATGAGGTCGAGTACTGGGATTCGCTAGCCATTGATTAAAGCGGTCTGCCACTTCGATGTTACACGCCTCAAGCCCAAGTGAACAAGATGACCCGATTGCAGTTATTCGAAGTCGACTAAATGATAAAATTATTATGGTTCAATCAATCAAAGCAATTGGTTTTGTTTACTTTTGTAGGTGATCGGTGCCTACAGCCCATCCGGCTGCTTCGTAAGCTGGGGTTATTAGTTCTCGAGCATACGTGATATATTTGTCATAAATATCTGTGAACATCAAGGTATTCTTCAACGATGTCAATTTGGAAGAAGCCACACTCCATGGGACATAGTCCACCTCTCTGGACAAGTAGGTAGTGATGTCAAGAGCTGTATCGTACGGTAGTTGGGTAGAGTCCGCAAGTGAGAAAGCGTCGTTAAGCAGACTGGCACGGTCACCGATAGAGAAGACCTAAAAAGATAATTTAAAATGTGTGCTTTGGGTTGTATTTTTACACAACTTACGCTTGAATCCTCGACTAATTGTTCCACCAAAGCCTCCCACATTGCAGTTGGGTAGTTGACCCGATAATACCCAACTTGGTTTTTGTTAAACTTGATCCATTTGGTACCGGCAGGTACAGTTATTGTTACTGAAAAAATAAGGAACTTCTGAATGATCTTATATCTTATATCTTATATACACAATGTACGAAAGCTTTTTCTGCACATGACCGTAATTATGTGACGGTAGAAATAGTTAAACCAGGCTTTAAAGTAAGCCTAATCGTCGAACTATTTAAGACAATACTCTGTTGTGTATGTATCGTCAAGTTTTTTACTTGAAACAAACAATATGTTAATGTATGTATCTTATCTCAGCTACAATGAATTCCCAATAACGCTTTTGTATATTGATCATTCATTTTAAAGCTTGTTTAATTAGTGACAACAAGAAGGGATATACAACACCGACATATACGACACTACAACTTTAACTACTCCAATACTATAATATAGTATTCCAACTTATGCGATTTGTATTCACATCATTGCGAAAACCTTAATTGCGTTAAGCATCTCCAAATTACCTTCATTTTGATTGTAATAGAACCATGTTCTTTCCACAACATTGCTTCCACTGGTATAGTATGTGATTGGAATGGACCACTTGTAGCTAAAGAAAACATTGATCTTAAACATTGGTCTTCTTCTTTTAACAAATGAATATAATTTATCTTACTTGAAGGGTGAATTGTTGTAGACTCCGTTGTAATCCTCCGGATTTGAGAAGAAGCGTCTCTGTGTCAATTTGTATTGAGTGTCCGAAATTTGTTCCACTTCCACAACTGGCAGACCCATTTGTTCGGTCCAAGTGCGCATAATTTCGCTGCATTAAAGTTACTGAACTTCATTCTATTAACAAATTCGACGAAACAGCTTACCTAACATTAATGCTTAATCCGAGCTTGTCAATTTCAGCTAGAAAATCATCTGTAACAGCATTCGAATACTTGTACTCATTCAAATAGTTGGTCACGGCCTGCTCAAAGACTGCTGGTGTAAGGAAATCCTCCAACATTCGAATGATCGAAGATCCCTTGGAATAAGTGATGGTGTCGAAGATTTCTGTTATCTGATCTGGATTTTCCACGGTCTGAACGATTGGATGTGATCCCAAGGTTGCATCTAAAGTCAGTACTCCGTGAACTGTGCCAATTATAAATTGATCGTCCTATAATAGAAAAACATTAAGAGCATTTTTAAAATAAACTTGAATATCTTCGAACCATTTTCCACTCGGGGAAGATTGAATCCACACCCTTATTTTCGATGTAGCTGGCAAAGCCCTCATTTAGCCACAAGTCATTCCACCACATCATGGTCACTGAAAATTGTAAAGTTTCAATAAAATGTGCTGGCTGGAAAGACTCATATTTACCTAAGTTTCCAAACCACATGTGAGCCAATTCATGGGCAATGACACTGGCAACTCTCTGTTTGTTGACTGTCGAACTAGTAGCTTCGTCGTATAGTAGTGAGGTCTCACGGAACGTCACCAAACCCCAATGCTCCATTGCACCCGATACAAAGTCCGGTATGGCAGCCATATCTAAACAAAAGAATAATGTAACTTCATCCGGTCTTTAACGGCTGCAAAATTTACCCAATTTTGGAAGAGGATATTCAACTTGGAAGTACTGAATGTAATGCTCTGTGATTTTGGCCCCACAGTCCAAGGCAAAGTCAACCTTGTTTATCTGTTCCGGACTGGCAAACACTCGCATTGTAAACTCCTCACCAATGCCCCCTGTGTTGATTTGTCTTTGCTTCTCCGTAAAATCAGATACAATAAAGCACGACAAATAGGTGCTCATTGCGACACTGGTTTGAAATTGAACCTCCACATAGTCTCCGAGATATTGGGTGGACTGAAATTATGTATACATGTCTAAAATTCCGAACAAGTAATCCTGATTCTGCAACTTACTGCGATGTTCATATTGGACAAGGCATGGTAGTCCCGATCCGATGGATGTACCAAACTGATAGTATAGTTCGCTTTTAAAGCTGGTTCATCAAAACATGGATAGGCTTGACGGGCATAAGTTGGTTCAAACTTCGAAGTAGCTATAGTTCTATGAGGGAAATTTGTTAGCCATGTTCTTAGTATATAAATCCTTCCATCTCTACTTACTTCAAGCTTCCATCTTCCTTAGTGTAGGAGCTGCTATATAGTCCAACGATTTTACCCTTCATCTGGCCACCAAACAGTATACCAATTCTAAAATTGGCTCTTCCTTCAGCCACCTCTTCGGCCAAATCGATAATAAGGAATTCTCGAACTGGATCCAGGCTATAGGAAGAAACATAGTTTGTGGTACCAGCACTTAGAAGGTAAACATTGGTTATGTCCAAATTTTTGGAATGAAGAGTTATTTGTTTTGTAGTTCGCAGAACTTGTAGGTATATTATAACTTGTCCCGTAAAGGCGCCAGTCTCCAAGTCATCCACATTCGGATTGAGATGCAGATCGTAGCGTGTAGGAACCACTTCTCCTGGGAGTCGATAATTGATCTAAAAAAATTAAGTCCAAACAGTCAATTTTTTTAATTTTTGATGGATGCTTTTTACTTTTTAAATACCCTTTAGGGTTTCCTCAAAGTTATTTTTTAGATCAAATAATTCACCTAAGAAATTGAGAAGCTCTTAGCTGTAAGATTCGGAAGTGGGTACAAATTGGGGACTTGTTGTCTAAATCCTTATAGAATTAAAACGGGAAGTTTTGAAAATTGGTCATCTTCTTCCAACATTTCGACAGCCCAATCTGAGATCGTACATCGCTTTAAAGACTTTCCATTTCCTTTTCAATATGTTATAGTGTGGCCTTAGCTATATACAATTCTTAAGTACGCTCGGAATCGCCTTTTTGTGACGGAATCATGAACGGCATCAATATTCTTAGCAATTGTAACATCCCGTAATCTCACTAGCACGGGAATCAGAATTTAGACTCAAATTTCTTGTCTAGACTATGAATTGCTTATCTACTGGGACGAGAATTCCCACCAAAAATTAGTGTAAACGCATTAAAAATTGCCATCACCGATTCGGAATTTTGGTAAAAAATTTTAAAAAAATTTTATGTGTTTTTACTGAATGTTTCGACACTGAAAGTTTAGTCATTAGTACCGGGTGATTTTTTAAGAGGTTTAGAACTTTTTTTAAAAAAAAAACACAAAAAATTCGAAAAAATGAATGAAATATTTATTTGAATCGATAGTTTGAACCTTGCAATTTAATGTTTAAAGATAATTTCATGCAAATGTTGACCGCGGCTGCGTGTCAGGTAGCCCATCCGCTGAGTCCAATTTTGGCATACTCTTTCACACATATCGGCCGGTATCTCACGAATGAATGCATGGATGTTGGCTTCATTAGCCACATTAGCCTTGGCATACCCCCACAAAAAATAATCTAATGGTGTCAAATCGCACGATCTAGGCGGCCAATTGACCGGCCCGAAACGTGAAATTAACTGTTCACCAAACTCGCCTCGCAATTGCGCCATTGTTTCGCGTGCTGTGTGACATGTGGCACCGTCTTGTTGAAACCACATATCATGCAAGTCAAGAACTTCCATTTCGGGCAAAAAAAAGTTTGTTATCATCGCTCGGTAGCGTTCACCATTGACAGTAACGCTTCGATTCGCATCATCTTTGAAGAAATATGGCCCAATAATGCCGCCGGCCCATAAACCGCACCAAACAGTGGCTTTTTCGGGATGCATTGGTAGCTGTTGCAATGCTTCTGGCTGATCTTCACTCCAAATGCGGCAATTTTGCTTATTTACGTACCCATTCAACCAAAAACGAGCCTCATCGCTGAACACAATTTTTCGATAAAAAAGCGGATCCTCGGCCAGCTTTCCAAGAGCCCATTCACCAAAAATTCGGCGTTGTGGTAGGTCGGCTGGCTTTAGTTCTTGCACCAGCTGTATCTTAAAAGGCTTTACGCCCAAATCCTTCCGCAAAATTTTCCACGTAGTGCTGTAACAAAGGCCTAACTGCTGGGAACGGCGCCGAATCGACATTTCGCGGTCTTCTGTCACACTAGCTGATACGGCCGCAATATTTTCTTCAATACGCACAGTACGTAAACGTGTTGGTGGTTTAATGTCCAACAAAGTAAATTTGGTGCGAAATTTGGTCACAATCTTCCGAATAGACTGCTCAGAAGGTCGAGAATGCCGATCATAAAATGGAAGCAGCGCGCGATGAACATTTCGAACCGAGCACGAATTTTGATAGTAAAATTCAATAATTTGCAAGCGTTGTTCATTTGTAAGACGATCCATGGTTAAATTGCAAACCAAACTGAAGCTGTTTGACAGTGACACAAGGTACTAAACACACGTCAGCTGTCAAAACCAGTGTTGCCAAAACCAAAACCAGCTAAAAAATCACCCTTTCTAAGGGTGCGTTCAAAGTTGTCAAGTCGCAATTAGAAAACGCTTTATCTATATGTGTTTTTTTTTTACGAGAAGGACGTAAGTTGATTCATCAATACCGATTAGTACCGATAAGGAGAACGAAATGTTAATCGGTTGTTAATTTTCTGTATCTTCCTCCTCTTCTGGAAATTTCGTGCAATAGGGTAATAATGCCAAAGTCGATGAAGGTTTTCCTGATAGCTGTCTCTACTAGATAGAAACTGCGTAATGAAGTAGTTGTTATTCACATTTAACTTCTGCAAGCCAATCTGCCTTAGTAGTTTTGTCCCAAGTGACACGCAGCTCTATTTTCATCTTTTCGGCTTCCATCGATTTTAATGCGCTGCGCTTGGATGCAGACGATCACTTTGTTCTGTCTCTTTCGTGGCAATTAAACCTTGCACAAACTGGGAAGGGCTTTATGTATGCATGTAAGAGAGCATAAGCGGGTATAAACCAAATAGCGAGCATGGAAACTAATTGCCTCTCAGTTTTTTGAAGATCAGCTAGAGGCAAAATTTAGGAAATCCCCTTAGTTTACAAATAAGGCCGCAAACTTAAAATAGGCTAGAAATGGGTCAGCTAGTTTTATTTCTACTTTTGCAAAATGTTAATACCTAATACTAAGTTATTTAAATTTATTTTCTCTAATTAAAAATTCATGTGATAATATTGTTTCAAATTCATGATTATTGTTAGTAAAAATTGAAATTGATCAAAACCTGAACAGGATATTAAATAATTTAAGTTCTGCAACAACATATATATAATATAAAACTAAAACCCACCATCTTGTTTATGTCAAAGTCAATTTAAATGAAAAAAAAAACCAAAAGCAAGTAAAGCTTTTAAAAAAAAAAAATTTTTTTAGTGAAAAGACTTTTGACTTGTTTTTTAAAACTTACATTTTCTGAGGGTGTATTTGGTGTGGTAGTTCCGACTGTTGTTGTTGGAGTGGCAGTTGTAGTTGTGGTGGTTGTTGTTGTAGTTGTTGTCTGCTTAAGAGCCTCTTCGAGTAAATCCAATCTTTGTTGTGTGTCCGCTAAGTCATTTTGTAAACTTGTTTTTTGAACTGCCAAAACAATTGTAGACACAAAAAATGCAGTCAGTGCCAATCCAAGGCATATTGATATAGCCTTGGCTGTTAGAATCATAACTCTTTAAATTTTTATAAAATCCGATAAAAAATTATATAAAAGACATAAACTGATTATGGGCTGCGCGACGAATTTTAGTACGACTGTAGGTACCTAATAGGACCGTCTCCACAAGGAGTATCGAGCAAACTGTAGAAATATCAGAAAAAGAAATTAATTCCAACTGCATAATGTAATCTTAGAAAAAATTAATAACTTTATAGGCGCTATTGAAACTATAAAATTCGTATCGGGAATACAAATAAAACTTAACCACTAAATATCAATTTAGATGGCCAGTCAGTGATTAGAAGTAGAAGTTAGGGGTAATTTAAATGGAATTTGATTGAAAGAATTTAAACACGAGAAGGCAATTGTACGCTTCGTTTTGATTGGTATAAAGACTTGGAAAATAGGTTAAGCACTTTTTTAAGAATGGCTTAAGGCAATGCGTCTAAGAATTTTACAAAACACGAAATTTACTTGGTGTTCTTGTCCACTGTTGAGAATATTTGGTATTTTACGGGATTTATATCGTACGGCGTATATAGTGTAAACATACTTACATCTACTGGCAGATTTGTATCAACGGCAATTTATTAACGATGATATTTGCCTTAATAGAGAAAAAAGAAAATGCAATAAGAACTCATTACAGAGTTGCCGAATTCAGTATGTCCAAGAAGTATGTTTTTGTCGCTATTCGGTGCAGACGCTCTGGTAGGTGTTTAGGCGTAGAGTCTAATTTTGTTGAAATAATAACATTCGTTTTTATACCCTATCCTAAGGGTGTATTAATTTTGACACGTAACACCCCTTAAAATTCGCCGTAGACCCATTTATGATCAGGACCAAATCCTAAGACTATCTAGCAATGTCCGTCCGTCCGTCCGTACGCAATTTTTAGGCCTTTAAAATTAAGCTAGGAAGCTGAAATTTCGACCACATATTCCCTAGGGCTCCGAAATGGTTAAGTGTAAACATTTTTTGAATACGCCCACTGCCACGCCAAAAATTTAGAAAAAACCGTTTTAAAGCTAAAGTTAGAGAGATAGAGTGTTACAACCTTCACAAGATATGTAGGCACTGCCCTCCTTTATAAGTTTGTCATATAAAGTTTTTTGCCACGCCTACTTTTTGTGGGCGTTTTTTACTAAAATGCTGTTTTCTTCGAAAATTTTCATAGAAAGCGAAAAAAATATGTGTAACAAAATATTTACCCAATATATTTTCCAACATATCGCCCATACAAAGTTTTTGGCCAAGCCCACTTTTTAGGGGGTTTTTTTTTAATTAATAGAATGAAATAAAATGCTATCCATCATCTTCTTAATGCTTTTTTCTTTGGGACATATAGGGATATGGATAGGGCATCATGCTGTTCGCCCCAAGCGGACTGTAGCCTTTCCTTATATTTTTTCCTTACGAACTACACCAAAAAGTCTGATTTTTTCGGCGTTCTTGTGATACACCTAAATTTATAGCAAAAGCCGACAATTTTGAAATCTTTGATAACTACGCTAAAGAAGTTTTGAATAACAGAACTTGGTTCTTTTGTAATCCTTTATGTTAACCGAAGGCCATCTAATATCTACCACAACGTTTTGTTTAAAGAACATAAGGCTACAGTTCGCTTGGGGCGGTATCATAACTTATCAATATCTCAAAAAGCGTTAAGCACATGATGGATAGCATTTTATTTCATTCTATGAAATTTATAAAAAAAAAATATTTAAAAAAAAAAAAACCCCCCAAAAAGTGGGCGATAAATTTAAAACAATATTGGCTAAATATTTTGTTATAATTTTTTTTGGTTTATATAAAAATTTTCTAACCAAACAACATTTTAGTGAAATACGCCTACAAAAACTTTATATGACAAACTTATGAAGGAGGGCAGTGCCTACATACATATCTGGTAAAGGTTGATACTTTTATGGGTCTACGACGAATATTAAGGGGTTTTACAAACTATGTGTCAAATTAATATACTCTTAGCATAGGGTATAAGAAAGGAGTGCATGCTAACTGGGATGGCTATTATGTGAGAAAAGTCGCAGAATTTACAATCGCACAAAACTAGAAAATAAATGATCGCCTAAAAATTGTGGGCGATTGTTCATATTGAAAAATCACCCATAAATAGGAAATGAATTTTTGTCCAAATTTTTATGAAACTATCAATTTGGACTGAAGATAGCAGCTTTACATAACTCGCTACATTTCAATTCTTAGTCTGCAGGTGGCATATACCGCTCAGGAAACATCGCTACTCCGCTTGTGCTATGTACTTTTTGTAAAACAGGCGCCTATTACACCTGAATTGCAGTCGCCTATTACGCCTAATTTAAGTACGAAAAGTACAGTAGTTGCGGCAGTCATATCTGGCGCTTTTGACAATAGTGTTGAAGTTCTTTAGTATCACCAAGCGAACGCCCCAGGTGTAATCAAAAGTCGTGCTAAACTGGCTACATCAAATAAAATCAAAACAAAGTGCTAAGGCGAATTGTAAACGCCGCTTGGTATATCCGAAGTAGTGATATCTGCAGAGATTTGGATGTGGCAACCGTCGAAGCTAAAATAAAATCATTTGCCCGTAAGTAACGAACTCGTCGCGGTCATTGCAATAACGATATGATATATATTTTGAACGATAATTTTGTGCTCCGACTTCAACGGATAACACCATTTGAACTAGAACAATAAAATTTAACGGTGCGGTCGGTCCTCATAGTGTCTCATGGAAGATTTTCCACCTATCCTCAGAATTGGCTTCAAGACCGGAAAGCAGGCTCTTCGAAACAGCTAAGAAAACCTAGTCACCGACGTGCAGGAAATAGTAGATCTATTTAAGCAGCATTTTTAGCAGCTGCTAAACGAATATCATGTAGAGAGAGTGATGGGGCAAGAAGACGTCCAGTCAATAAAGAACCAGTTCCGCCGTCGCGTATATAAGAGACTAGCCAAGCTTAAGAATAACAAGGTCTACCTGCAGAGCTCTTCAAATACGGAGGTGATTTTTTGGTAGGGCGTATGAACCAAATCATCAATCAAGTTTAGGTGGAGAAAAGCATGACCGATGACTGGACTATCAGCTCCATACCTCCATAGCCATGTCAAAGTCAAATAGTGAAAAAGCCAGATGTTGATAATATGGCCCACCATACTATTACCCATGATATACTATGCATAAACGTTAACCTAGCTGTTGTTTTCTTTAATGAAACAACTGCTTCGAGAGCTACAGAACCACCCAAAAGACGACAGATGTAGAACAAAAGGGGTATAAAAGCAGCATTAGTTGCCATTAAATAGAATAGTATGTGATTCTTGGAGGCATCGACACAATTCAAGGTGCGTAAAACTACCTTAAGGTTGTTTGGCTGCACAGACACAAAAGCCAGTTGATGATTTGGTATCTACTAAGTTGGGCAGAAAATCCATCTTCCATCTCGAGCTCGAAGATTCTTTAGTGGAATTAACGCTGTTGACGAAAACAAAGTCTAACAATAAAAGCTATGCATAGTACCATTGGCGTTTACCGATCCCTTTTGCCTTTCGAGAAGCTGCAGGTAAAGTTTGACTTCGGCTTTAACGCCATTCATCAATGACAATGTCGGAAAACGGACAAAAGGATTTTCCAATGAAAACTTCGCAATTTTCTTCGAATTTCGACGAACAGAAATGAATACGTATGACTTGTCTCCAAACATCACATAAAATAACGTCGATGAAACAGGAATTTGAATTGTCCCCAGCAAAAATGCCAAAAGTCTTTGCATTCTACCTTTTGGTCCATCTGTCTATCTGTCGAAACATAGTATAAAATTGTTGCAATTCCTTACGTTTTTCTCTGAGTATAAGAAGCCTCTACTACATCGGAAGGTGTCACCATAACAATGCTGAAAAAAGTCTCAACATGATCATAACTCGTCAAGAATATGTAGCGTAACATTAAACAAATCTGTGCTTTAAACATCGAATTCTCTTTGAAATTAAATTGCTGGGAAATTTTAGCATTTAAGAATTAAATTTCAAATTTCGAGTAACATGTAGAAATGCAATTCCTAACAGCCTCATTAATGTCATTCAATAATAATTTATTTATTTCTATACAATAAATTCAAAAAATTTACAATGCTACTGTTGAGCTACTTCGATTCTCCAACCACGTACCCACTTTGTCTTTATTTTCTGCCAACCACTGGATGTTATTCTTGACAGTTTCCAAGGCCCTGACTCTAGCAGCTGCTCCAGCTCCAGCTTCTGGATATTTTAAAAAGAATGCTTGCATCTCTTCCAATTTGGTCTGAGTGTCAAAACGTGCCGTAATCGATGGAATTAGGCTTCCCAAATATCTCTCGTTAAGACCAAAACGATCTACAAGGTTTGGCCAATTTTCTCGAACATAGTCCCACACAATACTGCGACCGACTGGATTTGCAGAAATGTACTGCAAGCACGTAAAGTAATCCTGTCCACGAACATAGCTCTCATTCCAAGCCAACTGCACATACCTATCGAATTATTTAACTCAATAAAAAAATGAGTTGCTTATATTGTTATCAGCCAGACAAACCTGCTCAAAACCCAAGGTACTTGAATACCAGCCAAGCCGTACATCAGTTTTGACTTTTCGCTGGCATCCTGCTCGGTTACGAATAGATCCCAAACCTTTTGCCACGTTTCTTCTGTGCCACTGTTTACCATGCCATAGTAGTAGATTGATTCTCTCAAATCTGGATGAGGTCGGGTACTGGGATTCGCTAGCCATTGATTGAAGCGGTCTGCCACTTCGGTGTTACATGCCTCAAGCCCAAGTGAACAGGATGACCCGATTGCAGTTATTCGAAGTCGACTAAATGGTAAAATTATTATGGTTCAATCAATCAAAGCAATTGGTTTTGTTTACTTTTGTAGGTGATCGGTGCCTACAGTCCACCCGGCTGCTTCGTAAGCTGGGGTTATTAGTTCTCGAGCATACGTGATATATTTGTCATAAATATCTGTGAACATCAAGGTATTCTTCAACGAAGTCAATTTGGAAGAAGCCACACTCCATGGGACATAGTCCACCTCTCTGGACAAGTAGGTAGTGATGTCAAGAGCTGTATCGTACGGTAGTTGGGTAGAGTCCGCAAGTGAGAAAGCGTCGTTAAGCAGACTGGCACGGTCACCGATAGAAAAGACCTAAAAAGAAGATTTAAAATGTGTGCTTTGGGTTGTATTTTTACACAACTTACGCTTGGATCGACTAATTGTTCCACCAAAGCCTCCCACATTGCAGTTGGGTAGTTGACCCGATAATACCCAACTTGGTTTTTGTTAAACTTGATCCATTTGGTACCGGCAGGTACAGTTATTGTTACTGAAAAAATAAGGAACTTCTGAATGATCTTATATCTTATATCTTATATACACAATGTACGAAAGCTTTTTCTGCACATGACCGTAATAATGTGACGGTAGAAATAGTTAAACCAGGCTTTAAAGTAAGCCTAATCGTCGAACTATTTAAGACAATACTCTGTTGTGTATGTATCGTCAAGTTTTTTACTTGAAACAAACAATATGTTAATGTATGTATCTTATCTCAGTTACAATTAATTCCCAATAACGCTTTTGTATATTGATCATTCATTTTAAAGCTTGTTTAATTACTGACAACAAGAAGGGGCATATAACACCGACATATACGACACTACAACTTTAACTACATCTCCAACTTACCTTCATTTTGATTGTAATAGAACCATGTTCTTTCCACAACATTGCTTCCACTGGTATAGTATGTGATTGGAATGGACCACTTGTAGCTAAAGAAAACATTGATCTTAAACATTGGTCTTCTTCTTTTAACAAATGAATATAATTTATCTTACTTGAAGGGTGAATCGTTGTAGACTCCGTTGTAATCCTCCGGATTTGAGAAGAAGCGTCTCTGTGTCAATTTGTATTGAGTGTCCGAAATTTGTTCCACTTCCACAACTGGCAGACCCATTTGTTCGGTCCAAGTGCGCATAATTTCGCTGCATTAAAGTTACTGAACTTCATTCTATTAACAAATTCGACGAAACAGCTTACCTAACATTAATGCTTAATCCGAGCTTGTCAATTTCAGCTAGAAAATCATCTGTAACAGCATTCGAATACTTGTACTCATTCAAATAGTTGGTCACGGCCTGCTCAAAGACTGCTGGTGTAAGGAAATCCTCCAACATTCGAATGATCGAAGATCCCTTGGAATAAGTGATGGTGTCGAAGATTTCTGTTATCTGATCTGGATTTTCCACGGTCTGAACGATTGGATGTGATCCCAAGGTTGCATCTAAAGTCAGTACTCCGTGAACTGTGCCAATTATAAATTGATCGTCCTATAATAGAAAAACATTAAAAGCATTTTTAAAATAAACTTGAATATCTTCGAACCATTTTCCACTCGGGGAAGATTGAATCCACACCCTTATTTTCGATGTAGCTGGCAAAGCCCTCATTTAGCCACAAGTCATTCCACCACATCATGGTCACTGAAAATTGTAAAGTTTCAATAAAATGTGCTGGCTTGAAAGACTCATATTTACCTAAGTTTCCAAACCACATGTGAGCCAATTCATGGGCAATGACACTGGCGACTCTCTGTTTGTTGACTGTCGAACTAGTGGCTTCGTCGTATAGTAGTGAGGTCTCACGGAACGTCACCAAACCCCAATGCTCCATTGCACCCGATACAAAGTCCGGTATGGCAGCCATATCTAAACAAAAGAATTATATAACTTCGTCCGGTCTTCAAAGGCTGCAAACTTACCCAATTTTGGAAGAGGATATTCAACTTGGAAGTACTGAATGTAATGCTCTGTGATTTTGGCCCCACAGTCCAAAGCAAAGTCAACCTTGTTTATTTGTTCCGGACTGGCAAACACTCGCATTGTAAACTCATCACCAATGCTCCCTGTGTTGATTTGTCTTTGCTTCTCCGTAAAATCAGATACAATAAAGCACGATAAATAGGTGCTCATTGCGACACTGGTTTGAAACTGGACTTTAGTCAAATCAACATTGGTTTCCGTCGACTAAAAAACGGGCAACTTTGTAAAGGTTTGAAAAGAGATACCTATACTTTGATCTTACTTCGATATTCATATTGGACAGAGCATGGTAACTCCGATCCGATGGATGTATTAAACTGATGGTAAAGTTCGCTTTCAAAGCTGGTTCATCGAAGCAGGGGTAGGCTTGACGGGCATAAGTTGGCTCAAACTTCGAAGTAGCTATAGTTCTATATGAAAAACTTATCAGCCATGTTTTTAGTATACAAATCCTTCCATCTCTACTTACTTTAAGCTTCCATCTTCTTTGGTGTAGGAACTGCTATATAGTCCAACGATTTTACCCTTCATGTGGCCATTAAAGATTATTGCGATTCGAAAGTTTTCGCTTCCTTGAACAATCTCTTTCTCAAAATTTATAATAAGAAATTCACGAATGGGGTCCAGTTTAAAGGAGGTAACATAATTTGTGTCAACTTTGAATATTTCATCCATAATGTAGACTTTTGTAATATTTAAATTATTTGCATGCAAGGTAATCTGATTTGTTGTTTTAACAACGTTAACGGATATTATAATTACTCCCATAAAGGCGCCGTTCTCCACGTCATCCACATTGGGATGAATTTGCAGCTCATAATGGGTAGGAACAACTTCTCCTGGGAGGCGGTAGTTAATCTGAAAAAATATATTTAAATAACTAGTCTATAGCAAAAAATTTAAAATCTTATGGATGATTATTTTACTAATCACCAATATAAATTCATCATCATTAGATGATGTTCCATAGACAACTTGGCGCAATGATTTTTATAAATATTTAACGCTTTTTGTTTGGAAAACTGACATTATTTTATATAGAAATACGCCACTCGAACAACTTCGAGGACACAACTAAATAAATTTAAAAATTAAATTGTATGAACATTTTCGGAAACGGATCAGTTGTATTTGGCGCAAGACTTAGGTCGAAAGTTTCAAAGCTACTAAAAGAGATCGAAATTATTAGAGTTGTTTTTTAAGAAAATAAAAAAAAATATTTGCATACAAAATTTTATATTATGATGAGCCTTTTCCTTGTAGCTTCAAACCATAAGCTTTTACTTTTCACCTTCGCGTTGGTGGCTGCTGCTTGCCAAGTACCTAAACTTGATATCGGGAAACGGGTTGTTTCCACCAGTCGTGATGGATGGGAAAGGAGTGCATTCACACTGCGGCCAGCCAGCAGCAGACGAATTCTAAGGATGAAATCGACGGGTCATGTTTCAGATAGGTGTTATCTTATATGAGCTGCTTAGAAATATTTAAGTCCCAGATCTATTGGTGAACCGTAAATGGTACAACGGTAGTTCTCACATCATCGAGGTGAATTATTGAGGCCTAAACTATCGGCTTGATGTCCTATGTTGAAAACAACAATCATCAACAGCACAACCGCTTTCCCGGTTGGCGTTACCACTATCAAAACCATTTGTTATAAGAAAGACACAGATACTACTTCTCCTCAGACGGCAACCAGACGATGAACAATAACAGACATGAGAGTGTGTACCTGGAATGTGCGGACACACTCTTCACTTTGGGTGAAGTTAAGTATGGCCTTTCGGGAGACAAAGCAGAATATTTACGAGATTCACGATGGATAGGATCAGGTGTGATGACAAAACAGAATTTATGAAAGGCGTTCTTATTAAGGGGTACGGTAGTGCTCAGCCAAGTTCTTTAGCAATTTTGGGCCTACACCCTTATTCACACAAACCAACTCAGGTCATTTTTGACCCCCCCCCTCTAACTTCGCTTACAACAAAGCAAGAGACATACAATTTTGAGGATTTTTTGGGACGCACAGCAACAGGCTGCATACGAACTGTTTAACATGAGCGGTTCCTGAGTTATAAGGCCTCAAAATTAGCAAAAATAGTAACCACTGACTCACTGACAGATCATCAAAACTATGGAGCACTTCCAATCATCGTTTGCGAAGAAACCCCAGGGAAAAATCAAACAGTTATGATTTTCCATCCAGGGGGCATGGCAGCCGCCCACTTCTCTTAACTTAATCCCCAAAAGACCTACAATTATGTTTTTTTACATGAGGATTCGATTTTTATAACAAACGCGGAAAAAAAATAAAATATTATTTATATTTTATTTCTTTAACTTTTCACCCAAACCACTTAGAGTTATGAAATTATACGTGGAGGTAAATTTTGTGAAACAGACACCGAAACAAATAAAACGCTATATTTATTCCAAAAAAGATGCGGTGGCAACCGCCCATATATCGAACATATTCTACAATTATAAAATTTTACATGTCGGTAGTTCTTTTTAAGGCAAACAAGGACCTATATACGTTTACGATCGAATTAAATTCCTACAATTGTAAAATTTTGAAAAATTTTCATGTATAAAAAAATCTTTGCAAAAGGTATTGAAATCACCACAAAAACATAAATGTGAAAGAATAGCCAATTCACATTTTGCCTTAAAAGTCAGCCACAAAAAGTACTGAGATCTAAAAATGAACATCAAGTTTGAATTGTAATAATTAAAAATTTCAAATAGTATTTATATTTTAATACTTGGCAAGTTTTTAAAATCGTAAAAATTGGGGCTCTCTACACATTTGTTTTGCCCATCAGTGCTCGCAGAATATTAGATTTATCGTAGACTTAAGAAAAACAATTTTATAAACATTGTAAAGAAGCATTTTTTTAAAAAAGAGTAATAAATTGTCGATAGAGATAGAGTTTAACATGAATGTTTTTGTTGTAACTGATTTTAATCTAAAATGTTATAAAAAGTTATAAAGACTTAACAAGAAATGAATTTGAAATTTTTTGACGACCAAAATAGCCTAATCGCACATTATTCAAGTATATGCTAAAAAAAAAACATAAAAATGTGGGAGTATAGGTCAAAACTTTGTCGTGAAATTAAGGAAAAAATAATGTGGTTAAATTTTGTGCCTAAGATGTCTTCACAAGAAGGCATGTGTGCGATATCTAGCTCTACCTATAAAGCCGGACATTGATTCACTCTCATTAGTTTCCAAGCAGCTGCGGCATTTGATAATGTGCGGGATGCCGGTCTTGGTCATATGTGTTGCTACCGGCTAGTGACACGTCACCAGCCCAGCGATGTCTACACGAATTATATGTATAAGATTGTATGTTCTAAATTTGTTGAAAGCGCGCTACATATTCCTGGATATGTTGCAAGTAGACTCGACCTCCTAGATTCAGTATTTAAGATAAAAGATTTATATCTTCACGAATCCTAAATAGAGACAAACTTCCACTCCGCCGCCAGTGATACATGGAGAGCAGATCCACGATTGGTCGACGAAGCCCCGACCAGCGTTTCCCTGCAGTCCTCGACCAGCTTGGATGAAGTCACGGTTAATTCGAGAGCCTTGACTGCTATTATACCGATGACCGCTTAAAAGGTATGTTCTTTGAAGTTTTGGACATAACATAGCGATATGAAATTTCGGAGAAAATGAAATGACATTCTATAAGCACTGCATGATATACAATGGTTTTAAAATACAGATACAGGTAAATAATATTCAGAAGCACGTTGAATACTTCTTTCAAAATAGACCGTTTGGCTCCCGTGATTACAATTCCTGCTATTTTTGGGACTCTATTCAATTTGGTGATGTAGTTATATTTAATGTCGAGTTAAATTTAGGATCCAGAGTGACACCTCAATACTTTACACAAAAGGATAAGGATGGATATTGGTTACCTATATCAAGGGATATCTGAAGGTTGGTATTTTGGTTTTGGTGGCAAAAAGCATAAGTTCAGTTTGCTCGTATTTATATTAAAACAACAAAGCTTATTTAACCCATTGCCTTTTTACATGATTTCACTTTTCACGTGAGGAAATACTTCAGATACTAGTCATATTCAAAATTGAATTGGTATTTATTTCATTCACCACCAAAAGAACTCTCTGTTAACCAACCAATTGAGTGCGCATAACCTCTTGTGTATGTTTATTTTTCCGAAAAACAAAATGTTGATCTGCTTACGCCACCGAGGACTTCTTTTAGACACAACAAGAAACACGAATTCTAGTACCGCCTAACTAATTATATCAGTTTCACAAAATGCACAAAAGCTGCAGGAGTTATCAAAAGTCCTTATCTCAAACACAAATAAATCAAAATATTAATCTTAACATCCGGTATGGCTATCACACTCCATCGCATTATTTGTTAAAACAAATTTGAGATGAAAAATGATTATATTTTAAAATTACAATTTCTGCTGGCGTATTTTCTGTGGATGTAGTACTTCCATCAGTTACTGCTGGCGTTGTAGTTTGTTTTAGTGATTCCTCTAGTAAATCCAATTTCTGCTGTGTTTCACTTAATTCATTTTTCAGATCGGTTTTCTGCACGGCCAACACTATAGTGGATACAGTAAATGCGGTAAGTGCCAAACCGAGGCCGATAGCTATAGCATTTGCTGTTGTAATCATGTTATATTAATAAAGGAAATCAACTAAAGCAATAAAACTTTTAAGTGCAATTCGCAAGCATATTTTTGTTTTTTGCTTAAAACAACAAAATTACCGCCTCCGCGTAAAGAACGGAACAAACTGTAATAATATCGCAAAAAAATATAACTTTCAGATTCTCTAATTCGCTGAAAGATAATTCTCAATCCAGGTATTGTATAACAATGCTATAAAAAGCCTATCTAGAGTATAGCTATCGCTGTGATACAAAATTTCTGATTACCACTGATATCAGATTTTTTTTTATGTCAAATCAGTGGGATCGTAATGAAAATCGAAAACGACAAGCGGATGGATAAATATTTCGTAAACGAATAATAATGATCTCTGTCATGTTCAACTCCACAATGATGTTAGCTGCATTCGACTAACATAATAAATGTTAATTGCTAAATTTTTTTTTTTTTGATAATGAGATAACAGTCTGATATTGTTTTGATAACAAAAGCGCTACCTGTTGATAAAGTTATTCCATAGTTTTAATTAATCGAAAGGCAACACTCAACAATATTGCAAATTAAAATTGGCACAAGCAGTGAATTTATTCGCCTTTCCCACACACATGGTCTTTCTAAAAAATTCCACAATTTGTCCACAAGCTTCTTTTTGAGGAATAATGTATTGGGGACTTATAAATCTGAAAAAATAAAACTATAAAAAACTATAGGCCTACCTTTTGCATTACGAATATGAAATGTGTAATATTTTAATATGTTGGTTGGCTTAGCCTGACATTATACAGACGTCGTACGAAACATTCTCGTTATATGAGATCGAGATGCGTCTTTTTTTAATCGCCTCAAATAAAATGATTGCATACCAAATTTATGTAAATCACTTTTAAAGTTTTGAAAAAATCGATCTACTCAAAGACGGTTCTAACGATTTTGAATTAATTTCACAATCGGATACGTTTAACCAAATTTTCCAAAAACAAAATCGTTAGAGCCGTTTTTGAGAATACGATTTCAATTTAAATTTAAGAAAATCGTTATATCGTTATTAAGTAGGTACGCAGTAAATTATTTTGGAATTCCCTTTTTTTGAGGTATTGGCGATTTTATAAGTATTCTTGGCCTCACCCTAAGTCTAAATACAAAAACATACCAAAACCCTGGATGTAAATTAGTGATAAGTGAGGAACTATTGCCATAGGCGCCTGCTTGACCAAAAACATTTAACATCAAACCAAATATGTAAAGATAAATGCTGTATCGGCACTATGATGCTAATCGAGTAAGATAATGAATATATTAATTAAGTTCGTTGGATATTTGTATGGAGGGGACGTATGTACTGAAGTAACTTTTCTATATACGCCGCCCGGATAGGCAGGTCGACTTAATGACTGTCAAACAGACAGACTTACATTTTTTGGACATATAGTCGTAATATGATCCCTCGTAGTCAGTCTCAGATACTTATGAATATCAGAATGTCTATAACTGGAACTGATTGGAGTTATGTAGTTGTATATTGTCAAACGAAGAATAGAACAATTTTTTCAAATAAATTTATACTTAAATCAGTTAAGGCTTGACTACATTCCACAAAAAGTGGAAAAAGTGACTTTTTCAAATCTCACATACACACGCTGCTGTCCCCTGGTATTCAGAAACTGGACAAAGCTCCTTTGACTTTTAAAAGCTCTAAGAAAGAATAAACAAAAACAGGAAGAATTTGCCAACGAAAGAAAGAAACATTTGCATCCAGAGTCATCTAAGCGTAAGATCAGTAACTAGTGACAGCTTTTTTGTGTAAGTGTATTTGTTTTTTTCTAACTTTCCCAAAGTGTGCCACTTGGAAGTTCGAGGTACGTCTAACTTTCACGAAAGTCACTTTGTGAAAAGTTGGGAGAAAAATACAAATTGCAAACGGTGTGGAAAGATAAAAAACATTTTCGTGTGTGTACTTCACTTTTTGCCGAATGTAGTTAAGCCTTTAAGGCTGGCAAAGTAAACTATCAAAGTGGGGTAATTCAAACGGATCCTTGTAGCTCGGTAGTCTTATCAAGGTAAGTACAAGATCCTAAGAAAGAGAAATAGCTTGTGTGTGGCCAGCTTAAGACCGCCTTCCAAGAGAACACTCAATTTTTCTCAAAACGAAGGTTTTCTTTTACTAAATCTTTTTTTGAATGCCACTATATTCTTGTGCTGGTTCTGCTTCCATTGAATATACCGTATGCTTTGGCATCTGCTTTCTAGTGGCCTAAAACCTGGTGGCTAAGATTTGAAGATCCATTTGGCTAGAGTTTTATTGTCCGTTCGCTCGATGTGGCCGAAGCAATGTAGTCGACGTGTTTTAGCTTTTTGTACTACATCCACATCTTGGTTCAGCTTGCGGCTGTATCTTCTCCCATATTCGCCATTTTCGCAAATAGGACCAAATATCCGACAAAGAATTGATCTTTCGAATGAGTCCGATATTAACTACTCATTCCTACTTACTACGCACTATTGGTTTAGCAAAAACCCGAAGTAGCGAAGCATTCCGGATACTAGGATATCATTCTCAGAGTTAATGCCTACCCACCTCGTTGGCGCTATCAGAAATTACGTTTTATCATATAGGTGGTAGACAGATATTTGTTTAATGATAGCATATATTTTGTACTTTAATGCCAACTGGTTTCGCATTGCTATCACGGCACACTGGAAGCTACCTATGATGTCAATATTGTCTGCACACCCTAGTAGTTACACTGATCTGTGAAGGGAAGTGCTTTCCGTGTTAAAACCTGCCCTGTGCACTATCTGCTTAAAAACGAGAAAACCACACAAAAGCGCATTTTCTTGCCGAAATCCGCTGCATCAAAGGGTTCGATGTGCTGTTGTCAAGCTTTACATTTTACCGCGAATGTAAGGCTTGTAAATTATGTCTAAATCAGTTTTGCCGAGGTACTGATTACAAACATCGCCATGTCGAGCTCTTGACGATGAATACTTCATGCGGCTTTGAAGTCCATGAAAAGATAGTGCATGGTTTTTCTCTGCATAGACCATTACAGCCAGCGAAAATCTTTAGTTATTTTTATAGCTAAGCCAACCTATTCCATTCGAATCGGATAGTAGGAACCTCCGACAAAGAAATTTTGACTTTTTACTAAGTTCAGCTATAGGCTAGCATATTTTGTTCTAGTCCACATATTGAGAAAAAGGAAGAAATACATTTACTCATTCAATAATAATTTATTTATTTCTATACAATAAATTCACAAAATTTACAATGCTACTGTTGAGCTACTTCGATTCTCCAACCACGTACCCACTTTGTCTTTATTTTCTGCCAACCACTGGATGTTATTCTTGACAGTTTCCAAGGCCCTGACTCTAGCAGCTGCTCCAGCTCCAGCTTCTGGATATTTTAAAAAGAATGCTTGCATCTCTTCCAATTTGGTCTGAGTGTCAAAACGTGCCGTAATCGATGGAATTAGGCTTCCCAAATATCTCTCGTTAAGACCAAAACGATCTACAAGGTTTGGCCAATTTTCTCGAACATAGTCCCACACAATACTGCGACCGACTGGATTTGCAGAAATGTACTGCAAGCACGTAAAGTAATCCTGTCCACGAACATAGCTCTCATTCCAAGCCAACTGCACATACCTATCGAATTATTTAACTCAATAAAAAAATGAGTTGCTTAAATTGTTATCAGCCAGACAAACCTGCTCAAAACCCAAGGCACTTGAATACCAGCCAAGCCGTACATCAGTTTTGACTTTTCGCTGGCATCCTGCTCGGTTACGAATAGATCCCAAACCTTTTGCCACGTTTCTTCTGTGCCACTGTTTACCATGCCATAGTAGTAGATTGATTCTCTCAAATCTGGATGAGGTCGGGTACTGGGATTCGCTAGCCATTGATTGAAGCGGTTTGCCACTTCGATGTTACACGCCTCAAGCCCAAGTGAACAAGATGAACCGATTGCAGTTATTCGAAGTCGACTAAATGGTAAAATTATTATGGTTCAATCAATCAAAGCAATTGGTTTTGTTTACTTTTGTAGGTGATCGGTGCCTACAGCCCATCCGGCTGCTTCGTAAGCGGGGGTTATTAGTTCTCGAGCATACGTGATATATTTGTCATAAATATCTGTGAACATCAAGGTATTCTTCAACGATGTCAATTTTGAAGAAGCCACACTCCATGGGACATAGTCCACCTCTCTGGACAAGTAGGTAGTGATGTCAAGAGCTGTATCGTACGGTAGTTGGGTAGAGTCCGCAAGTGAGAAAGCGTCGTTAAGCAGACTGGCACGGTCACCGCTAGAGAAGACCTAAAAAGATAATTTAAAATGTGTGTTTTGGGTTGTATTTTTACACAACTTACGCTTGGATCCTCGACTAATTGTTCCACCAAAGCCTCCCACATTGCAGTTGGGTAGTTGACCCGATAATACCCAACTTGGTTTTTGTTAAACTTGATCCATTTGGTACCGGCAGGTACAGTTATTGTTACTGAAAAAATAAGGAACTTCTGAATGATCTTATATCTTATATTTTATATACACAATGTACGAAAGCTTTTTCTGCACATGACCGTAATTATGTGACGGTAGAAATAGTTAAACCAGGCTTTAAAGTAAGCCTAATCGTCGAACTATTTAAGACAATACTCTGTTGTGTATGTATTGCCAAGTTTTTTACTTGAAACAAACAATATGTTAATGTATGTATCTTATCTCAGCTACAATGAATTCCCAATAACGCTTTTGTATATTGATCATTCATTTTAAAGCTTGTTTAATTAGTGACAACAAGAAGGGATATACAACACCGACATATACGACACTACAACTTTAACTACTCCAATACTATAATATAGTATTCCAACTTATGCGATTTGTATTCACATCATTGCGAAAACCTTAATTGCGTTAAGCATCTCCAAATTACCTTCATTTTGATTGTAATAGAACCATGTTCTTTCCACAACATTGTTTCCACTGGTATAGTATGTGATTGGAATGGACCACTTGTAGCTAAAGAAAACATTGATCTTAAACATTGGTCTTCTTCTTTTAACAAATGAATATAATTTATCTTACTTGAAGGGTGAATCGTTGTAGACTCCGTTGTAATCCTCCGGATTTGAGAAGAAGCGTCTCTGTGTCAATTTGTATTGAGTGTCCGAAATTTGTTCCACTTCCACAACTGGCAGACCCATTTGTTCGGTCCAAGTGCGCATAATTTCGCTGCATTAAAGTTACTGAACTTCATTCTATTAACAAATTCGACGAAACAGCTTACCTAACATTAATGCTTAATCCGAGCTTGTCAATTTCAGCTAGAAAATCATCTGTAACAGCATTCGAATACTTGTACTCATTCAAATAGTTGGTCACGGCCTGCTCAAAGACTGCTGGTGTAAGGAAATCCTCCAACATTCGAATGATCGAAGATCCCTTGGAATAAGTGATGGTGTCGAAGATTTCTGTTATCTGATCTGGATTTTCCACGGTCTGAACGATTGGATGTGATCCCAAGGTTGCATCTAAAGTCAGTACTCCGTGAACTGTGCCAATTATAAATTGATCGTCCTATAATAGAAAAACATTAAAAGCATTTTTAAAATAAACTTGAATATCTTCGAACCATTTTCCACTCGGGGAAGATTGAATCCACACCCTTATTTTCGATGTAGCTGGCAAAGCCCTCATTTAGCCACAAGTCATTCCACCACATCATGGTCACTGAAAATTGTAAAGTTTCAATAAAATGTGCTGGCTTGAAAGACTCATATTTACCTAAGTTTCCAAACCACATGTGAGCCAATTCATGGGCAATGACACTGGCGACTCTCTGTTTGTTGACTGTCGAACTAGTGGCTTCGTCGTATAGTAGTGAGGTCTCACGGAACGTCACCAAACCCCAATGCTCCATTGCACCCGATACAAAGTCCGGTATGGCAGCCATATCTAAACAAAAGAATAATGTAACTTCATCCGGTTTTTAACGGCTGCAAACTTACCCAATTTTGGAAGAGGATATTCAACTTGGAAGTACTGAATGTAATGCTCTGTGATTTTGGCCCCACAGTCTAAGGCAAAGTCAACCTTGTTTATCTGTTCCGGACTGGCAAACACTCGCATTGTAAACTCATCACCAATGCCCCCTGTGTTGATTTGTCTTTGCTTCTCCGTAAAATCAGATACAATGAAGCACGACAAATAGGTGCTCATTGCGACACTGGTTTGAAACTGAACTTCTATGAAGTCACCAAGGTTTTGAGAGGACTAAAAGCAGAAATTTCTCTTAGTTCGAATGGATACTTAAAAACGTATTCATTAATCTTACCTCGATATTCATATTGGACAGAGCATGGTAATTCCGATCCGAGGGATGTACCAAACTGATTGTAAAGTTCGCTTTTAAAGCTGGTTCGTCGAAGCAGGGATAGGCTTGACGGGCATAAGTTGGCTCAAACTTCGAAGTAGCTATAGTTCTATATGAGAAATTTGTCAGCCACGTTTTTAGTATAAAAATCCTTCCATCTTTACTTACTTTAAGCTTCCGTCTTCTTTAGTGTAGGAGCTGCTATATAGTCCAACGATTTTACCCTTCATCTGGCCACCAAAGAGAATTCCGATTCGGAAATTTTCGCTTCCCTGAACAATTTCTTCCGCAAAATTTATTATGAGAAATTCACGAATGGGATCCAGGTTAAAAGAGGAAATATAATTTGTTGACCCTTCAAATATATCACCCAAAATGTAGACATTTGTAATTTCTAAATTATTTGCATGCAATGTTATCTGTTTTGTGGTTTTAATAACGTCGAGGGAAATTATTATTTGTCCCGTAAAGGCGCCGTTCTCCACATCATCCACTTTGGGATGAATTTGGAGATCATAATGAGTTGGAACTACTTCTCCTGGGAGGCGGTAGTTGATCTAAAATTAAAACATAAAAAAAATAAACACTGGTATTACTATTTAGTTTGTTTGTATTGGTTAAGGTCTGAAACTACTAAACCAATTCCGCCTTAGTTGCACTAATATAAAGCTACGGGATAGTGCGGAAACCTGACTTTGACTATATGGTCATCCAATAAACGCAAATTATTAATTAAATAGATTTCCTTTAGGCATTACTATTTTCAAGCCAACAGAAGCTGCAGTGATTTTTGTAAACTCAACACAAACAAAATACATATCTAGAAAGGTCGGCAAACCAATGTTCAGCGACTGCGAAACTCTTTGTCTTTCTGGCGAAACACTCGTTTACTGGGTGAGTGCCACAATGAGACGTGCAGACTCTAATCAAAAATGCATCTTGACTCCATGGAATTCCAGTAAAATTTTATAAATACTCGACTGACATGGATCTTAGACAAATTCTTTCGGTATGAGTAATTTCATAAATATTTCAACATAATCGCCTTTTTAAATGAGGCGATCCTTTTTAACCCGAAAAACAGGCTCCCAAGCATTTTTCAGAATGTTGTCGAGCCAATCGTTGGAACAGAGAGAAAAAGAAGTTGTACATTTTCGCTCTTTAAAGCTACTTTTGACACAGTCAACAGAAGGATTCTATTATTTGAACCAGCAGCTAAAGGTGTGTTTATGAAATTTACAAGAATCTGCCAGAAACTTATATGTACGTTTATAGTGGTGTGTAGCTGGAATATTATCTTCTTCCTCCTATGCTACAGAAACTTTAAGGATGTGTTATGAGTCCTTTACTTTTTATTGATGATGTGTATCATGTGTGTATCATATCATTAAAAATGGATCCTCTTGTTATCGTTTCATGCGATCACTTTTAAATCAACAAATATTGCGAGAGGGTGGTAGACAGCAGGTGTTTAACTTTCTCATATACATTAGTATATTAAAGGAAAAGGTATTCCGATCGATCGTGCGGCAAGTTCGAACTTGAGAAGTCCAAAAAAGTGTGTCCGACAATGCCGTTCGTAGGTATATCTGTCCGTCTGTCTGTCTGTCCGACACACGGTATGTCGGTTCGACGGATTTGCTTCAAAGTTCGTGTATAAAGTTTTTAGGGTTTTAAATAATGGTACTTGCCATAAAATTTGTTTGTAAAAATAACGTATCACATATTTTCTCAGTTAGAACCATAGTAAGGATTTTGGCCTATTTTTGTATTTTGAATACTTGGGATGGGACCAAAATTACTGCGTAATCCCTTTTTTTATTTTAAAAATCGAATAACAGTATTATATTAAACCGCCGATATGTTAAAAACTAACACAGGGAACTCCAAAAATTACTGCTTTTTATATAAATCTGCATACTTCGATTTTGAAATAGTTTTTTTATCATATAACGATTTTCTTAAATTCAAATTAAATTCGTTTTATCAAACACAGGTCTAACGATTGAAGAACTGTGTTAAAAGTGTCCATGTGTGAAATTACATCCAAATCAAAAGTGCCATTTATGACAAAATCTAAATAAATTTGTTATCATTCTTGTTACTCGGCGATTACTCATGTACCAAGAAAGTTTCGTATGACGCAGTTGCGCTCTTTATTTTTAATTTTATAGGACCTCAATTGAGGTCATAAGTGAATAAAATCACCTTTTTTTTTAATTCACAAATTCAGCCAAAATTACAATAATTGCATTGTGATCTAAGTTCTTTACTAGTCAACTGGTAGAGCCAACCCAAATTTAAAATTTTCAACGCGACGTAAATTCTTTTTTTTTTTTGCTTGGCTGACTACGTTAACAGGTATTAACAGATACTTTAGACCAATTTGTAGACTACTAAAATCAGCTGAGCAGCTTACGCGATCCTCGCTCTAACCTTTTAGTAGCGAGTTTGTTTGATCAATACGAGAATCATTTTCACTTCCTTGAGCTTTAAACTTTTTCACAGAAAACTCGTAGAATTAATTCAATTGAATTAATTTTTAAGGTAAGGCGTTAGTAAATTTGTCGATACAAGTAACATAACTGTGTATTTTTTTTTTTTTTTTTTTGATTGTATAAACTTCTTTTTGTGACTTATTCAATTTGTATAAGGGAATGGACATTATGGTACCGACTAACTAGGTATGTAGGTAAGTTTCACAAAATGTTAACACAAATTCAGATATCATCAAAAGGCCTTATTAAGAATCCCTTAAGCATGTTTCATTTGGCTGATGAAACTGTTGATGATTTCTAAAACTTTTTTAGGTAAAATCACTCAACTGCACTTTTCACAAATTTGAGGTCATTAAATTTTCAATTTTAAAATTACAATTTCTGCTGGTGTATTTTCCGTCGTTGTAGTGCTTCCACCCGGAACTGCTGTTGTCGCTGGAGTTGTTGTAGTAGTTGTTGTTGTTGTTGTAGTTTGTTTCAGTGCTTCCTCTAGTAAATCCAATTTTTGCTGTGTTTCACTTAATTCATTTTTCAGATCGGTTTTCTGTACGGCCAACACTATAGTGGATACAGTAAAAGCAGTTAGTGCCAAACCTAGGCCGATAGCCACAGCATTTGCTGTTATAATCATATTTTATTTTAAAAAGAAAATTAACTACTTATATAATAACTCTTAAATGCAGTTCGCAAGCATTTTTTTAACACTTAAATTACCGCTACCGCTAAACGATTCGAACGCACTGAAAGACTAACGTAGCGAGAACTCTTAATTCTCAGTCCAGGTAATCATAAAGCTATATAAAGCCTTTCGCGATTATAACTATCGGTGTAGGTAATATAAAATGTCCGATTAGCTATGATATCAGCTTTATGTTAAATCTGTGATTAGATGGTGATCTAAATGAAATTCGAAAAATATTTAGTAAACGAATAATAATGATCTCTGTCATGTTGAACTCTGCTACAAAAACGTACCTTTTTTAAAAATATTTTATTAAATATAAGCTTATTCGACTGACGTGATAAATGAAAGTTACTTAGCTGTTAATTTGATGGAGATATGAGCTCGATATTGTTTTGATAACAGTTGCGCGATGTGTTTATCACTTGATAAAGTTTCATACATCTTTAGTTTGAATTAATCGAAAAACGACATTTAATGACATTGTAAATTTAATTAGGCGCTAGCAAAGGTCTATTTGCAGATACTAGATTTATTTTTATATATCCCACTTTATCACTGTTAAGTGTTAAAGTTCTGTTCTTAACTGAAGTAATTAGTACTTGTAGTCAAATTGAAATGAAATTAAAATCATTTTGAGACATGCTGTTAGCTTTAGTTTCACGCGGAGACTTAAGGCGGGACCTAATATTAACATTTTGGAACCAATGCAGATTAATTAACTTAATTTCATACATCAGGGGGTCATACTTTGATTGTTTTTTTTTAATTCTAATTTTTACTCAACAAATTGACAGAAGCTTAGTACACATCGAACCGAAAACATAAATGTTAAACAAAAACCAAGGTACGAAAACATAAAACCAATACAATTCCAACTTGGCATTCTTTTTTACATCTTAATACTTTTTATGGCTGATTGTATGGAAAACACGATGGCTTTTCTTTAACATTTATGTTTTTGGTGTGATACACTCAAACTTATTGTCGAAACTTTAACCGAACGTAAACGTTTTCTTTCAAGGAAAATACGATTGCCTCGCCTCTTTTCTTGAAAAAATACAGTTTATTATTTATTTCGGTGTTTGTTCTTCAAATCTAACCTTCAAGTACAGTTTCATAACTCTAAGTTTTGTTTGCTACTGAGTTGAATAAAATAGTCGAGTACCACGGCAAAAACAAATCCCATTACTTTGCCAAATTTCAAGGCTCTACGATGATTGGAACTGCTTCATAGTTTTGTTGATCTCTCAGTAAGGCAGTTAGTTACTATTTTTGCTAATTTTGTTTATCTCGAAACTATGCTTCCAAAGTCGGGGTCCAATATAATTCAAGAACCACTTGAAGGGCAGCAAGAGATGAGTACCGAGCTAGGAGAAGGGAATTAAAGAAGATCATATGTAGAATGAAAAGAGAATACGTAACATCTGCTGGCTTTAAGTCTGGAACGCAGACTCGTTGAAACAGCCATGGAAATTTAGTTACCAGCGCGCAGAGAATAGTAGATATATCGAAGCAGCTTTTCCTGATAAACGGGCAACAGTGATGGGACGTGGGTCCAGTGAATGAATTTACAGCCCCGCCACAAGGCCGCCGGCACTGATGGTCTTCCTGCAGAGCTTCAAATACGGGATGATGTTTTGTTTATGCAAGTTTGGATGGAGAAAAGAATGCTCGATGACTGGACCATCAGCTCCATATGCCCCATATGAATGAAAGGCGCTCCTATGTCTTTCAAGAACTGTCAAGGCATTTCGTTGCAAAATTTTGCACAAGACATCCTATCCAACGTGCTGTTTGAGTTACTCAAACCCTTCAGCAACACACTAATCGGCACGTACCTGTGTATCTCCCGGTTCGGCAGATCGACCATAGACCAAATTTTCACACTTAAGCAAGTCCAACCAATTTCAAGTCGAAACGCCCATCTTATTACCGACTTCAGAGCCGTTTATGATAGCACTCATCATCAGGTTCATCATCTACATCGGTTAAGACATCAACTCTACGAATGACATCTTAGTAGAGATCCGGCGAAAAAAATCCGCGGTAATAAATAAATATATAAATTAATTAATTAATAAATAATTCAATAAGTAAACAAATAAATAAATAAAAAGATTAAGTAAATAAATAAATAAATATATATTTATGAACAAATTAACAAAAAATTTGGTAATTGGTAAATAAATTATAAATAAGTAAAATAAATATAGAAACAGATAAGTACAGAATAAAAGTTTTAATAGCTTTAGTTGCTATTAGTAGCACATAGGGAAATAACTAGGCGACTGTTAGCAAAAGCGCAGGAATTGATAAACTTATTTGTTTGTTTTAATATTCAACAACACCCGCTTTTTTGTGAACGTGAAAAGTGGGATAATCCCACGCTAGATTTAACATAAGTTTTAGAACTTTGTTTTGTGCTACTTGCAGTTTTTTCAAATGACATTTTGCAGATGTTCCCCATACTGGACAGCCATAATGAAGTATTGCTTGAACAAAAATAACTTTCATTATTTATTTTGGTAGAAATAAAGAAGATTTTTTGCTGATGAATGGGTAAAGCATTTTCGTTTCGATTTTTGCTTTATTAACAGTCTGTCTGATATGTTCCTGAGATGTCAGTTTACTGTCAAGGTAAATACCTAGGTATTTAACAGAATTTTTAAACTACAGATTAACTCCATTTTCCTGTAAGCTAGAAGAGGGAAGAAAATAAGCTTTTCTTTTTCTTGGGAATACGATTGCTTGCAAATTGTCTTCATTTAGCTTAATTTTCCATTCAGTGAAATACTTTTGCAAGATTTGTATCGCATTTTGAAGATTGTTCTCAATATAAAGAGCAAGCTCATGAGATGAAAATACAGCCGTATCATCACCAAAAATAGCTGCTTCGAAACCTGGTAATTCAAGAAAATCGGACGTGTGCAGGTTGTAAAGTATAGGCCCCAAGATGAGCCCTGAAGTTCTCCTGACTTGTATTGTATTAAATTAGATACACCACTGTTGACATGCAAGAGATAAGTAGTCTTTTTTTTCTTTGGGGATACGTTAAGTCGCTAGCCTTCGCTGACAAACCAATAAAAATCAATGCGTGGAAAGCCAACATTATTAATATGATTAAGGACAGATGGCCATAAATGCTTAAAAAAAGTGGTGCAAACAATATCACTCGGTTAATATTTAAAGCTAAATCCTTATCAATGAATGCGTATGAATTACAACCAAATTAAACTGTCCCAAAGCCTGAGACTGGGCATACAAATTTTAATCTGGTACTGATCTCTGTTCTCGATCGCAACGCATAATCTTGTTTTATTTTTTGGTGGAAATTAAGCATTTATAAACATCTTATATTATCAACAAGTATAGGAAATAAGTATCAAGAAGTAAGGGAAATGTATCATCCAAGAGTGTCACTAAGTCACTCAGTTAATTATGAAAAACTGTATTATAGGAATTGATATTAGGAGCGGAAAGCGATGTTTGGAAACTTTTAATAAACTCCGTGTATGTAAAATTTTGATTTATTAATTTTTTTGGTTTCATATTTAGAGTATTTTAACATAAAATGCTATACTTTTTTGACAACACTTCACTTTTAAGAAAAAATTCCCGCAAAACTCAAAAATTTCACAACTCATTACCACGTTACCTACCTATTGTTTTATAGATTGTTTTCACTGAAGAGTACATTTTTACCCAAAAATAATAAGAACACTTCACGGATGTAATTGATTATTTATGTATTAAACTATGGTTTGCTTTTAGCAAAAGATACACCATCAGCAGCACAGAAACACCAAATTCCTTTCGTACTTAGAATATTCTTGCTTTTAATCATGAGGCATTTTATTGATATTACTACTTTCGTTAATAAATTTGGCATACTTCCGGACACATATTTAAGTTTTTTAAGAATTAGGTGGTACATGATTTGATGATACTCAAAATTGTTCGCAGTTACTTTTACTTGCACTTGAAAGTGTGTATTGATTGTTTCTGATGATTCCACTGATGAGATAGTGTAGAATCATCTACCACATTTGTGTGAAATGCTTTGAAACTAAAAATTGCTTAGTTATCTAATTGATTATTATTTTTTTTAGATTTATTAAAGAATCGAAATTAATAAGCATCTGGATATGTAAATTAAGTGCAGCTAATCACATTGTAGCTACATATTTAAAATGTGCAAACGAATAGTAAGGGCATACAAAAACATATTGAGAGGCTACTGTTTGCTTGAGCGAGACGTTTGATTCTCAAATCATATACCAATCTCTCAAAGTTATTTCTTTCTCTTTGAGCACATATTAAATCATGAATTAAAATGCGGGTTAAATGAATTTTTAAGAACGATTTTATTAATAATATAGTACTTAACAAAGTTAATAATAATCATTTCATGTTACAATTTATGAATGGGGGACTAAGCCGCACAACGTTATCTATCTGTGAGTTTATATTGCGAGAATATAAATTCACCTGGGAGTTTGGTGGACAATAATATCCAGATTTGTAACAAGTGTAAACGTTCCTGAACTTGCAGTTCTGTCGCTGAAATTTGAAGTGTGCCTGACGGGTTCTGATTCGGATGAACCAGCAAGATTAAATAAGAGAGACGTAAACTTATCTGAATTGGAATACTTAAATACCTAATAAAATTCAATATTATTTTGTTCAGTGATTTTATAGTCAAATCGCTGACCCATCAGAAATATTGTGACAGTAAAAATTAAGATCCATAAAAGTCTCCTTGATTTCCAACAAAAAATAAAAGTTAATGCCAATATATGCACTTAAAATGCTTAAAAAGATAACAAAGGAACATAATGAGCGCACATGAAACTTTCATTTGGTAAGTTACTTGATAACTTTGGAAAACATTTAAAGCTAAGTAATATTGCAAAGTTGATAAGTTCTGTACCCGTTAAATTTTTAAATATAGGGCATCACTTTTAGTTAAACCGAGTGCATCTCTCCATTAGGTTCCTCCATTTATTATACTGTCAGTGTTGTTTGTTTTCATTCATTATATTAGCGTAACCTGGAACTTCCAATCAAACCAGTTCATGCTGTTGCACTTCAATGGCATATGCAATCATCATTTGTGTTTAATTAATGCAAACTACTTGCAATGCAACTATTTAAAGACAAAAAGATTCTCTATATAAGCTCCACTTTGATTCTAAACATCTAAGAGTATTCAATTGAATTTTCATTTGCACTGACTAAAACAAGCTTACAATATGAAACAAGTTGCTGGAGCTTTGCTGCTAATTGTCGCCTTCGTAAGTTAAACATTCAACATTGAATTAATTTCAAAATAAATATTAAATAAAACATTAACTTGTAGGCATCGGCGGAAATCAAATTAAGGAACGCAAAGGATTTCCTCACTTCTAGTGTAATATGTATTAAAAAATTAGAAGTCCCTGAAAAATACTATGCTCAATTCAGTAACTTTGAGTACAAAGACGATCCGACGGTCCAAAACTACGTACTGTGTACTTTAAAAAATTTAGATTTATGGGATAATGACAAAGGTATGGATGTCGAAAGTATTGCTGCGTCATTTGAAAACCTGATTGAAGAAGCTAATGCAAAAGAGCTTGTTCCAATTATAAGAAATTGCAACAAGAAGAATGCTTCACAAGCAAAGTGGGCCTATGACGGATTCAAGTGCATGCTGAGCACCAAAACAGGAGATTGGTTTAGGGAGCTAATTAACACTGAGGCTGCCAAGTCTGCAGCGTAAAAGGTTGATTTAAAATGTTATGGATTTTCTATGCATGACATATGTTTTTTTGAAAACTAACCCTTTGACCTATACAGGTAATAAAAGCTATCATCAAGTCTTGCGTTGCTTGCATTTTTCTACTATTATAAATAAAATACCAGAATATTTTTTTGAAAAATAAAATGTTAATGGTTTTCTAACAAATTCTAATATCGTTTGTGTACTGCTAGCATTTACAAGTTGCACATTCTTAAATCTGGCCCTCGAGTATGTGGGTTGCGCATATCGTGTATCTTCCTGAAAATATAAGAGAGACATGGATAGTCTTGGATTCTTATTTCTTCATATGGCAACCAAACCCGGATTGTCAATGGATATAAGAGTATATTAGATGTTAATTTGTTTTTTGAAATTGTCTGAGGTCATAAGTTATTGACTTCCAGCCGATAAGTGATCGCCTGGTTGTGATTCGCATCAAAACTACACTCCAGACATTAGGCAGTAACCGGCGCTGCCTCTAAGACCGAAACGCAGGCTTTTCAAAATAGTGAAGAAAACAAAGTTACCGAAGCGCAGGGAATAGCATTCAGATGTATGTAATTAGGAATCATTTTAAGCAGCTGCTAAACGAACACAATGTATGTAGATTGAGTGATAGGGCAATGGTATATGAGGAACAGATACAATGTTAAAGAACTATATAAATTATATTCATTTAATGGTTAAATTACGCCAAATGTTCAATACTTCGCACCTATTTGGAAATCATTTAAATGTTCAGTAATAACCGAAAAACTATATTATATTTTTTTTCGTATAATGTTGAGCTTCGTTGATCTGAAAATAAACTTTTACGATGCATGGGGTAACAGTTGTTTTTACTTCTATTGGGTTTTATTTGGTGAAATCATTGTTAAATATAAATTACAAAATGTAGTTCAGATTCGAGAATGTTTTGTTTTTGGGAGATTCTGGGATGGTAACATCTCTAACCAACCCAAACTTAGAATTCCAGAGTAGAAACGAAAAACATGGTTTTAAAAATCGCTTATAATGCCAATGTATATAGGGACCAAGTTTGTCGGTCTCAACTGAGCTTATACCGATATAAACCTGTAGTTTATAGTTATTTACATTTTCTATGGAATACAAGAGATTTTTAATTTTAATACGAGTATAATCAAGTAAGCCGTTAATATTAAATTGGATAGTAACACTAATTTCTATTAACACGACCTAGGCCGGGCATTCAGCTAGTATTGATATAATTCTTGGACATTTAAGAAGTCTGAGCCTGATGTCGAACTCGCCGCACTTCTTTTTAACGTGTGATTTCTGACTTTGTTTTGCTTCTAAAGTCATTCCAATAAAAAGTTTGCATAGTTCGCACATGGTATCTGCACCGAATTGATACAAAAGGAAAGTTATTCTCTGTTAAATTGGCACGGGTTGACTTGGTTTCTTGTGTAAAGCAAAAATAGGATTGAATTGAATTGAAAATGCTACCTTGCGGTACACCGGCGTAAACTTCTTTGAGCTCAAAATACAAGTCCCGTATCCAACTTAAAAGAGCCAGTTCTGTAGGTAGGATTGTAATATTCTAATACTTAGAAAGTTAACGAGTTTTTTTGACGTCAGGAATAAGTAAATCGAGAAATATAAAAAAAAAATGTTTTTGCTTTAAATTAAATTTAATAAATTGCATAGGTGAGATGTAGTAAGTAATTAATTCGTTTACGTTCAAGTTCAGCTAATGGCGTTCAAAATTTGGAGGATAATAAAGTTGTTTGTACTGAGGAAAACGTTGTTGGTAATTTTACTATTTTTTTTATCATTACCAGTCATATTTATTTAAATTCTAAAATTAAGGTAATTTAAATCGTTGGTGCAATAATTGAAATTGGTTTCACCACCATTAAGAAGTTTAATGACTATCTGGTAGAAACTTTCCACGAGATGAAAGTTGTACCATCGTCGCTGAATGTATATTTGCGTGATTCTTCGAACTGTATAGCCATAAAAAACATGAGAGTAGCTTAGAAATTAAATATGAAGAGAATAAACCTCGACGTATTCTATGGGACACCTCCTTTCGCCAAATACGTTGGCGCTAAGATTTCACCCGACGCAGTTCACGCGACGTATTCTATGGGTAATGTCCGCGGTCCACAGGTTCTACACAGAAAGGGAGATTAAACCTTCATTTCAAAGCCCATCCATTGCGGATGCCAAAGCTTTTGGCCTGGAAAATTGAAAGCAGCGTGACCGAGATCGCAGAGGATTAACATCTACGCGCTGCTATGCAATGATCATGTTTGAGACATCCATTTGGGATTAAATAAATAAAATATAGAAACAGATTATGGTCATGATGACAACAACGAAAACGATGAGGATATGCCAAGGATTCACATATAACTTTTGGATGGTATCTGGTATATTTGATTAATTGATTGGAATGCAATCATATCTCCTTAAACTTTCTTTTTAATAAGCTCACTCAACCAAGTAAACACTTCTTATAAATATAGTGCTTCGTAAGGACACACTCATAATCTTCCAAATTCGCTTACATTTCTTAATATTTGATATATTTGTGTGTGTGACTTTTTCTTCTGAGTTTTGGGATAATCCTCAGAACTCGTAGATAATATTAAAGTACACACATTTATTATAAAGTTTCTAGAATAACCAAAAAAAAGTCGTTACCTGGCGAATTTATGAATGGTAAAATAAATTTGGGTTTTTATTTACATAATAAATAACAACACTTTATTGTTGAATCCGTTTTTTTAATCATTAAATTTTATGACTTTATGGACGCCGGATATAAAAAATGTTAAAAAATAACTACCTGCCCTACCTAAGGGTGTACGTTTAAAGTTTTGAAAATTCATTGATAATTCAGGATACTAATTTTCTGAGTAAATAGCTACGTATATATCGTATTTCAAGCCGGACTTATGCTATAAAAAGAACTTACTTCTTAGCTGGATAACATTGTTATTCAAAATCCCACATTGAAAGGATCAAAAATGCTATTAATTTATTTTACTATTTTAAGTTCTTTTGCGCCAAACCTTGTGCACAGTATTCGAAAGGCCACAGATATTATTGCAACAAAAAGTGGCTTAGTAAACAGTATGGTAAGTTTTTTTTATCAAATATATGCAAAAGCAACTTCTATAGTAAACAAATGTTTTTTTTTTAAACAGCAACTTCAATCAATATTTCCACTGAAGAACATAGTCGGACCAAGTCTCGAATTGGCACTAACCAACTGTCAGGAGAGCTTTAAATGGGATCGATGGAACTGCCCCAGCACAGACTTTCTCTCGAAAAGAACCTCAAAGCATTTGGATCGCGAAAGTGCATACGTTGTGGCCCTTACAACTGCAGCTCTTATTTACTCAATAACAAAAAGTTGCTCGTCTGGAAGTATTTCGGGATGTGGTTGCGTCGAGGATAGAAATAATCAATTCGCCGCATGCTCTGATGATCCTGACTATGCTGAACAAGTAATTGGAACGATTTTAAGCTCGCGGCATGTTGAAAGTTTGGACGCCCATTCATATGCTTCTCTACACAATAACCGAGCTGCGAAGCTGGTCATTCGCAAGTCTTTAAGACGGTATTGTCCTTGTGAAAATAATTTCATGGCATGTAATCCAAGTAAATGCTGGCGTTCACTTCGACCATTTGCTGAAATTGCCAAAGATCTAAGGCTCATGTATGAGAAGGCTCTCATCGTAAACGCAGATAATTCAGGAGTAGTCAAGTGGGAACATCTGCCAGAGGACGTGCTCGTTTATGTGCAGGACACGCCTAACTATTGCAACATTGATGCTATTCCCGGATGGTCAGGACTGCGTGGACGGCAGTGCTCTCGAGAGAAAGGTATTGGCGTTACTCAGCAAGAGAGGCAATCCTGCAGGAATCTATGTAGATCCTGCGGACTGAGGGTACGTGGCAAAACGGTGGTTGGAAAGAAACGTTGCAATTGTAGATTTTCATGGGGCCGCGGGGTGAAGTGCGATGAATGCGTCAGTGTAGAGAAGCAGCATTACTGCGATTAGATTATCTTTTTTTTTTCATTGTTATAATTAGTTTGTAATGAATAAAGGTGTTCGTGCTGTATTAAATGCTTTAGTTTCATTAATTTTATCACAAAGAACCAAACCTGATGTAAGTGTGTTTACCACTTCTCCCTACCATAACAGTTGATTTATAAAATTGATATAGATACTACACTTTACATTTTACAACATTTATTACAACTATGGTTCGAGTATTCGTGAATCATTTACTCATCATTTTATGTGTAAAATAAAAACTATTTCACGTAAACTTTCCACACCGGACCCTAAGCCTAGCTTCTCCAAGATATTTTTTATTCGCGAAGGGAATTGACTTACAGTTTAAGGCCGATTCCGAGCGGCAATTTATTTGTGAGAAAATTCTCATGACAGTCTTAATTTTTGACTTTTAGCAGATTCTCGCAAGAGAAGGGACAGCGAATAAAAGGATCTTCGAATCCCAGCCCCCAGGTTCGAGACGACAAACAAGACCGAACCTCCGTTTCCAAGACCATCGCGGATACCAGAGCGCTTTTAAATTTAAAAGTAGTGTGTCCGCGATCGCAGGCAGAGACTCTTCACGGGTCGGGAGCTCGTTAAGTAAGAAGCAGAAATGTTTATTTATTATGACAGTTTCTGAAATTACGCAAGGTCATTCTCCAAATAGTTCAATAGTAATGGAGAGTCCTGCTAAGCTCTTGTTTGATGAACATAGTTATTTTAGATTCTCAAATATCTGCTACTGCTGAATCCAGAGGAGATGTCCAAGTTCTTAATAATTAAACGGTTAATTAACAAAATTCTAACCTCAAGGGATGTTACATTGTGATTTAGTTTTATTTTGAGTTGGAATTCGTAGAGATACTTAAGAATATTCAATCTTTCGCAGATAAAAAACAAAACTCCCAAAATTGAAGCTTCGCAGCATTAACAGCAGCACCTTCGCCGGGTGCCGGTAGTTCCATAAACAAATATGTAAAAACAATCTGCTAAACTTGGACCATCGTGTATGCTGTTCTTCTTCCAGTTAAACGATTACCTTTTTTCGAGTATGTAATTTAGCGTGATATATTTCTTTACAACGATTCAATTATTTTCGAAACATCTCAAACTCACGAAAATAAAGTACGCCTCAAGATACCACTTAAAAATCCTTTGAAGATATTGCAAACAATTTAAAAGTCAATCAGTCAAATAAGTTTATTGATCTCTTTCCACAATGTACAGGTACACCATATCGCACTTCTTACTCAACTATAAAACCCTAATTAATCCATGTTGTTGGTCGTCCCTCGACTCGATATCCATTGTAAGCTGCCGCCGCCGCTTCCGATCGTCTGCTGGGCTCACCAGCCCAATAGGATGGCGCCACTTCATATGTTGGCGCACTGCTCTTGGTATTGTTTTTCAGTGCCGAAATCACCAACAGGAATATTGCCAACTTTCCAACCAGTATCGACTTGATCAGCAACAATTTCAATTTGGTTACCAAAAACGGAATAATCGCAGATTGTATGAGAAATGGCAGAATGAAAAGCGGAAGAATTTTTGAAACTATTTCATACTTCTTCCCGCGACCTATGAGACACAACAATAAGGTCACAAATTTACATACATGCATATATCACAAAAATACATTCTCACCTTCCACCTCAGGATCGTTCCAACGGCCGAGTAGAATATCTTTCAAGCAGTCCTCGTCGAGATTCACACTCACGATATCGTTCTTCATGTCCAAACTCATATTGACCCCCGTTCCCACCTTATATCGATACTCCTCATCGTGTGTGTAGATGAGTGGGTCATCAGCTGCAATGGCACCCGCACGCTTCTTCTTGTTCCTTCGCCTTTTCTTCTTCTTTTTCTGCAATTTTTGGCTACTCTCCGACGGTGTTGTTGCACTCTCCTCGGTTGTAGTGGTGGCTGTAGTCGCCATTGAGTACCGATCTCTGAGCAGTTTCCGGTACTGTGATGATGTCCGATTGCCCAAATAGGTACTCTTGTAGTTTTTGTATATCCCAAGAAATATGTTCCTCAAAGGTTTCTTTTCCAGAATCTGCTCCCCCTCCTGCTTGTCCTGTTGGTGTTGAAAAATCTCTAAATCGAGATTCGGATCCTCTTCGGTTTCTTCGTTAATTGTTTTCGTTACACTTAGGTCAACTTCGCCATTATTTGTACTTTGGTCAATAACAAGGTCTTCCGACTCTTGACGATTGTGTTTTTCTAATTCAATGGAATACACCACACTTAAGGCTAAACACACACTCAACAGTAGCAACTTCATTCTAAGGCATTTCTCACTAAGTCACGTTAAGAAGCAGAGATAAATTGCAGAGACGCGTTTCGGATTAAATTAATAAAAAAAAAAACAAAACTTCTCAACGATGGCAGGCTGACTTGATACTTGAATGGGCATCAACGAAATGCTGAAAATCCTCAGTCATTTGAGATTTTATTAACTATCTTGTGAGTGCGCCGTTCTGCATCGATGAATAGAAAAGTGCACAGAATCTTACAATTCCAGAAATTCCAGCCAACCAAAGAAAGAGAGAAGAGAATTGCAGTTTTTTTGGTTTGTGCATCTATCCATTCAGAAGTTGGCCAATATCCGAGATAGTTCTTGTATTCTAACTGTTATGGGGTTTGGCGAAATTGTATCCCACATTTGCGGATCTGTGGTAGACATCATCGAGCTCGGGAATAATTGGAAAGAGAGCGAAACCATGAAACCAGCTCTGCTCTGTGCCACATGTGTACAACCTCACACTCATGATCCTACAGGCAGAGGTGCACAGAAGTTCAGGGAGATGCGAAGATGGTTCTGTTTGCCAAAGAAGGAACTTTAGAGAGAAACAAACTAAATCCCCTTCTAGATGGAATCGAGTGCAAACGTTTGTTTTCTTGTTCCACATCGATGATGGGGTATCTAGATCAATCCGTAATTGGATTTTTTTTACCTTCTTTGTATTTCTTAGAATGGACAAGAAAAGGGAGGGGGAATTGGCAATATCGATACCAGGTTGTTAGGTTGATGGAGCGCAAAACGCATTAAGAACAATAAATTATAATTAATGGATGCGTACCTAATGGTTTCAGATCTGGATGGATATCGAATTTATTATTTAGATCTGGACGATATTTTGGCATAGATTATGATGGCCGATGACTTGGTTAGGCAATTGAAATGGAAAATCTTTAATTCAAATTACATTTACGGCAACGAGTTCTAGATAAAACAAAAACACATTACAGATGCAATTATGCATCTTCCATAAACTGGAATGAAGCATGTCGAAAAGGATAAGCAAACGAAGGTAGAATTGTTTTACAGATTCCATTACTCGTTGGGTCAAAGGAGTTGATTTGTTGACTTGTTTTTGTTGGGATGGAAAATGCAAATATTGTGAAAGGGATTATTATTCATCATAAATCATGCTCGTAGGATAAGGGGTATTCAATCGTAATTATTTGTAATGGATTCTATAGAAAGTCTATCATATTTTCTTCTGTTTCATTGAAAATTCCCAGATCACTGTTTACCTCAAATGTCTTGTTATAGAGTAAGTGTACCTTCATTCATTTTAGGATACGTATACAAAAGTTAATTTAAGTAAATTTCTGTACACAATTCGTCTACCGCTGCCGATCTCAAAGCAACTCTCGCATGCATGTCTAAGTTCTAATAAATTCGCACGTTTCAACTTCCTATTCCCATTCGCTCGTATGGTTCAGACACCATGTCCCACATCGTGACCCATTACAAGAGCCGAAAAAAAAACAGTTCTGTGATTACCATATCGATGACATGGCGATACAATATAGATACCTACGCAATCACGTGTTCTGAATAAATTATTTCAGTGAAAATACCCTGATAGTGTGATTAAAATGTCCCAGAAATTTCACTTTTTCCCATCAAGTCATAAAAACCAAAAATATTAAATTGAAAAAAAAGTGATTATATTGTGTCAAAAAACAACAACTAGCTAATTCATTCATACGTGAGACAATATCTTATTCTTACAGAAAATACAAGTATTCTATAGTACACAGTTTGAGATTACTTAATGAAGACGTAAAAAAGTTATCTTCTCTCCATTTAACGACGAGATTAGGATCAGAATTATATGGATCATTACCCTCCCACTTCAATGCATTCCTACTGGTCCGCCTGTGGGGTTCGCCGGCTCGACCTCAAAAAATATCGGCAGGCCTCCGGATTTTGAATCACTTCATAATTGAGGCGAATCAAATGCTGGTGTTTCTGCATTTGTGGGATCCAGGAGTTTTTAGGCCTGCCTCTCTTACCGGATTGTACGGGAACGTTGATTGCTATTGCCCATTTTGACGGGGTTCGTAGTATCCCTCATTTGGACATGACAATACCAACTCCATGATGTCCATGATCATCTGTACGTAGGTTTCACGAACTCCTCGTTGTCTTAGCGCTACCCATATCATATCAACCAGAATCAAATGCAGATCCTTTAAAGAATCACGATGCATTCCCATTATGATCCTTATACTTTGGATTGCATCTATGGTTGATTTACCCGCGACAAACCCGCACTGATCATCAGACAGCCGTATTATTTGTCTTAGGCGACCATCTAATACCCACTCAACAATCTTCATCAACATCAACTTATTTGAACGGTAATTATCACAGTTTCGCGTATCTCCCTCTCCTTTGTGCAAAGGAAGAAGATAACTTTCCCTCCACTGGTTGGGCATTGGATGAGTCTGGAGATAAGAATCATGAGCCATCTGGGCCCGATGTCTCCCATCTTTTTCCAGAACTCACTAGGTATCCCATCCGGCCCAACCGCTTTTCTCTTCTTGGAGTTCTTGACCGCTTTCCCAACTTCTTCGACTGTTATGTCGGTCACTTCTTCATTGTTGGGGGCGGCTCCTGGAAAATTGCTCGCAATACTCTCGCCACCTGTGTACAATTTTTTCGTCGTCCACAAGTAGTTGGCCTTGAGCATTGTTAATGAACTTCGGCGAACGAATTTCCTGAGCATTTCTTCTTCTCTGTGCGGCAATCTTGAAAATTGTTGTTCCCTTGTTCGTGTTTTGTCGAAGCTCGTGGGTTACCTGGTTCCTATCAGCAGGCTAAGAAGATACCTCCTCCAGCTTGAACTGAAAGATACCTTACACTTAGCTTGAATTTGGGCACACTTTTTCTTCGCATTACTTTTGCGTCTTTATTCCACTTCAAGGAAAGCTTTTTCAACTATATTATTAGAGGCGCACTTTGACCAAGCTTTGAAAGCCACTTTCTTTTCCTTTATTGCGGCTTGAATTTCCTCTGTCCACCACAAAGTTTCCTTTCCGTGCTGGTAGTGACTCTTCGAGGCTCCAAGCAGTACTTTAGGTTTCTCTAAGCAGGCTCGTTGTAGGGAATACCACATATCTTGTGCGCTGCACTCTTCAGTATGTGAAGATTCTCTTGGCTCTCTTGGGACTGATGTGATAGCATTTATATGCGACTTGTAAGTCGACAACAATTGTCTTAGTGTAAGAATTTGGTCTATTAACCGGCCAGGAAGCAGCATTGATACTTTTCGATTAATGTGTTGCAAAACGGCTTGGTTCACAATGTACGTTGGGTAAGATCATGAATGCGGCCATAAGTATGAATATGCATCCTTCCTGCAAGACATAAAATATCCTTGAAACTGCAAAACTTTGGTGCATAAGCTCTACCAATATGACAATTAAGAGGTTGATGTTCATTAAGTGCTTGATTAGGGTTTAAAATCCTTAAGCTCCCGTAAGGTGTTAAATGTTGATGATCCCATATACCCAATATTAAATCTGCGTTACAGAGTTCCTGTCTTCTTCCTCTTCAACACTCGCACTCATAAGTTTTGAAAGTCAACGAATTCTGAACGGTTGAAAGAGACCAGTAAGCCAATACCCGGTGGTTTAATAAACATACCATTAATGTGCAGAAATAGTTACATTCACTGGATATCTATCTCCTGGTTAATACCGGTAATACCTTTACTCAATAAATATTAATTGCCTTTGATGTGGTATCAAAGGCAAAATAGTTTCTCGGTGAAGCGACGAATTGCATAATTATACCACTTTAATAGTTTTATTTTATATAAAGGATGTTTTTTTAGATGGTGTTTTTAAGAATTAGTGGTTAAATCTGGTAACTCTAATGTCATTTATGTTCAGTTTGGTTTGCCATTTCATCGTGAACAGATTGAGAAATGAACAACGCTTGCAAATCGGGCAAATTTATTTCGAAAATAATGGTTCAGTTCGCTGGTGGGCTGGTGGAGTCATTGGGCTATACTTCTTCCGAAAAGATACTGGAGAGTCAGTTACCGGTAATGGAGATCGGTATAGAGCCATTATAACCGACTATTTTGTTCCCGAATTGGATGGCATGAATGTGGATGAGATCTGGTTCCAACAAGAAGGAAACACTCGATGAGCGCATGGACCGCGGAATGGACCTGTCAATTGGCCACCAAGATCGTGTAATTTGACACCATTGGATTATTTCCTTTGGGCATATGTGAAGTCGCTCGCCTACGCCAACAAAACAGAAACGTTAGGGGACTTGGAAGCCAACATTCGTGGCGTTATTGCCGACATACAGCCCCAAATGCTTGAAAAATTGGTTGAAAATTGGCCTCTATATGCTCAAATCATATTTAAACATTAATGGCATAAAATGATTATTCCAATAAAGCCAAATTGATAGACATTCAAACGATTCTCTTGTGTTTTATTTTAATTCGAAGTTTTATACCTCTAAAAAAAACACCCTATACATATTAATTTTAAAAACATTTCGGGACCCTAGGGAGTACATGCTCCAAAATTCAAGTTGATATGGACGGACGGACAGGCGGACCTAAATAGTCTTAGGTTTTGGTCCTGATCATAAATATATATATGGGTCTACGATGTTACAAACTATGTGTCAAAATTAATATACCCTTAGATAGATTATAAATAGCGATGGGGAAAAATAATTATTCGGTTGATTCCTTCATTGATGCCATTTTTCGCGTCAATCGAAGTGGGCTTGTCCCTATACACATTAGCCTTGGCATACCCCCACAAAAAATAATCTAATGGTGTCAAATCACACGATCTAGGCGGCCAATTGACCGGCCCGAAACGTGAAATTAACTGTTCACCAAACTCGCCTCGCAATTGCGCCATTGTTTCGCGTGCTGTGTGGCATGTGGCACCGTCTTGTTGAAACCACATATCATGCAAGTCAAGAACTTCCATTTCGGGCAAAAAAAAGTTTGTTATCATCGCTCGGTAGCGTTCACCATTGACAGTAACGCTGCGATTCGCATCATCTTTGAAGAAATATGGCCCAATAATGCCGCCGGCCCATAAACCGCACCAAACAGTGGCTTTTTCGGGATGCATTGGTAGCTGTTGCAATGCTTCTGGCTGATCTTCACTCCAAATGCGGCAATTTTTCTTATTTACGTACCCATTCAACCAAAAATGAGCCTCATCGCTGAACACAATTTTTCGATAAAAAAGCGGATCCTCGGCCAGCTTTCCAAGAGCCCATTCACCAAAAATTCGGCGTTGTGGTAGGTCAGCTGGCTTTAGTTCTTGCACCAGCTGTATCTTAAAAGGCTTTACGCCCAAATCCTTCCGCAAAATTTTCCACGTAGTGCTGTAACAAAGGCCTAACTGCTGGGAACGGCGCCGAATCGACATTTCGCGGTCTTCTGTCACACTAGCTGCTACGGCCGCAATATTTTCTTCAATACGCACAGTACGTAAACGTGTTGGTGGTTTAATGTCCAACAAAGTAAATTTGGTCCGAAATTTGGTCACAATCTTCCGAATAGACTGCTCAGAAGGTCGAGAATGCCGATCATAAAATGGAAGCAGCGCGCGATGAACATTTTGAACCGAGCACGAATTTTGATAGTAAAATTCAATAATTTGCAAGCGTTGTTCATTTGTAAGACGATCCGTGGTTAAATTGCAAACCAAACTGAAGCTGTTTGACAGTGACACAAGGTACTAAACACACGTCAGCTGTCAAAACCAGTGTTGCCAAAACCAAACCAGCTAAAAAATCACCCTTTAGGACTAAATACTGTTTCTGGTGAGGCTTAGTCTGCCAGTCAGTCTTTTCTGTCGTATCTAAACTGAAGGCTGGGATTGGAACATCTTCTTGATTAATCTGTAGCTGGAGCTTAATTACCATTACCTCGTTTTACTTAATTAATTATGTAAAACGAGGGTTTCAGCCAAACTAAAGCTTTTCCTTGTGGTAGAAGCACCTTAGAGTTAAGGTGCTTCTATTAATGTTGGAACTGTATTGGCCGTTTTTTAAAATATCAAATTATGCACTCTTTGTTCCCCTTCACATGTAAAGGCAGACGTAATTCACGTTGCCTAAATAGCCTAGGAAATGAGAACGAATTCAGAGAGAATGTATGATATCCCCATACAATTACACGGTCACTTTAAGGGAGTTAAGGAACGAATAGGGTTCGAGATATGGACTCGATATTCAAAGCCCCAAATATAATAAAATAAAAATTAAAATATTTCGATTATTATAATTTTGTTGCAGATATTGTAAATCGTTTGCCATTTCCGGTGCAGTCTAAAAAAAAAAATAATATACAAAAAAGAAGACAGCGTAATTTTTTTTTTTGATCGCTTATATTTATTTTCACAAAGAACTACTTTCGGCCAAAAGAAAATCTTCGAGAATAAATAAATAAATTTTCGTTAAATATATAAATAAATAAATATTTTAGTTATCCTAAAACCTATATCTAGCTACAACTGATTTTTGGCTTCGCTATACACACATTCCATGCAGTTCTCAGTCCATTAGGTGATGATTACCATTCCTTTTCGAGCCAAACGGGCTGTTGAGAGTGTGCATGCGAGTAGACAATTGGAACTGGAGCTGCCAAAGGCGCAGCACGGACCTGTGGCAATACACGACCCATAATCTGTCCAATGGCAAGGACAAGCAAGATGACCTAAATACAAACAAAAAGTGAATTTAGTTCCGATTCACATTTGGGTTTCGTTTTAACAACTTACACCAACACCCAATCCCTTCATAGAGACCACTGTCAAGGCAGCCAACAATGTAGTAATTACACCGACGACAAATGCACCGGGAATAATCGCAAAGCTAATCCTTTTCAAGAAATGATGTCCGAATGTGCGCCCCTCTGAAATTTCAAAAGTAATTAGAACTGAAACGATCTCTTTTGTAAAAAATAAAAAAGTCGTTATCCTTCACTAACCGGCCAAATCGGAATCACTTTTATTTGCTGCACTTTCGGCGGCCTGCTGACACAACACATCATTGATCACAATGGACACCATAACTAGGGCGAAAACGAATTTTTGATTGACAGCCATTTCGATTGATTTATTGGGTTAATCCTTAGATAGTCCTTCGAATGTAATAGAAATTATAATCCAAACTGACGATTGATAAGGAGTCGAGGCACTCTGCTAATGTTTAATCAATGACCGATGAACAACAATTGAATGAAAAATTCCAGGTGTTGGTGGTTTTTAATCATCCACACCCAAAAGTACTGGCCGCAGCAAGCAAATGAAAACGACATCGCACGACCGCAACGACAACCAGCCAAACTATTCGATTGTCGATGCAAATCAGTGTCACAAATTTCGATTGGACATTTTTGGTTGACAAGCCGAAGTTGAAGGTTTCGTCGATTGTTTTTTGGTTAAAAGAAATTGCGGGGCAGCCTCTGCTGAATATTCAAGTGACTGTGACCGGATAGACGAAGGCTGCAGTTTGAGAAGAGGAAATGCTAGAAATGTTACAACGCATGCGAGCATTGTCGTCTATATAAGGACATGTGCGCTGTGTAGACACATTTGTAAGTCCGCTAATAGCGGATTCAATGAACCAAACTGGAGTGCTCGTTGGTAAAAGTTTTGCTAGAAATCATAATAATTCATTCATAAATAATTAAAAATAAAAATAAATGCGTTTTTATTTCTCTCTCGTCGTTTTTATGAATTTTTGGCGTTTTCAATTGAACGTGATTAGAGTTTGATTAATCTGTACGCAGAGGTATTTTTTTTTCGATTGTTGTCGTGATCGAGTCAGACCCTTTTATGATGATAATGCGGTCAATTCGCTTTCGTTTTACTGGTAATCCAGAAGAATATGGTTAATGAACTAATGAACGCGGCTATTTGGTACAAAGGTAAAAGTAAAAAGAATACTAAATTACTTGGGAGACATGTGGGGATGGGTATAGGCGATAGCAACTAATTACGTCACTGACAGAACGAATTCGGCGTCACTGCGAGAAATCAGTAAATACTGCGATGGCCAATAGGGGTCAATAATTCAAGTAGCAGCAGCAAAAAATTAAATTGGATGATATCAAAAATCGAGTGGTGGACGAGGGTTCTCTGAGACTACTGTACAGATAGTCCAGATAGTTTCAAAGACCCTGTGAGCAGGAGAGTACAAACACGATCAAATTAACTATATAAGCCATGTATGTACGGAGGCTTTGTAAAAATGTAATTTTGGATCAATGTGCTCAACGAAATTAATTTTTAAATTCAGTGGTAACTCTAAATTTGTGTTTCCTTACAATTGCGAAAAACAAATTTATATAGACTTTGGATTGGGTGCTTAACTATTCTTGTAAACGTAAATGAAAGAAGCTTGTCAAAAAATTCTTTATTCAAAAATAAATGCTGTGTTGTATTATATATATATTTTTTTTATTTTTGCTAATCAGGGGCCAACGTTTCTTTTAATAATTTAGTGACGAGTTTCTCGACTTGAAGATATGATCTTTTGATTCCCTAAAATGTATCACCTGTAACAATAACTTCTTAAGATCCATATGGCAAAGTGACAGCCAAAAATCATTATATACAAAATGAACTATTTACTATATCCCTTGAAAGAAAAAATATTAGTCGTAAACGGCCCATATAGGACCTAAAGTCCAGCTTCTTCAACCATTTTGGGTGCGAAGTTATATTTGACTAAACTGGACACAGAACTTGAAATTTTCACTAAGTCCGTAGAAAAACGTTTTAAACAAATAGAAAAAATTCCTGATGAACTTAAAAGTATTAGATATAAGGATGTGATGTACAAAAATATTAACTTCGTGCTTCGTCACGTCACTACACACACACACCAAAATACACCATCATCTACCTGTTTTGCTATCAAAATGTTACAAATCGAACCCTTCATACAAAATATTACATGGATATTAGTATGTTTTCTGTTTTATCTGTCCTTTTCGCTTAGTGTTGGTTAAACATAGATAGTTTCCATTTCCGATAGTATCGATAGTCTTATAAAAAGCAATCGATATAGCCGATAATATCGAGCGAGGTACAAAACCTTATGAATACTAAGTTAAACTGCGGCTTGGGTGCGTTCAGAAAGATTGTCTGGCTGTGGTAAAATAATTTGGATTTTTGAAGTATTAAAACGGTAATATTGTACGCGATAGTTTTGTACTATCGATACCACCGATAGACTATCGATGTTTAACAAACACTACTTTTCGCTGGTAGGTAGGGGTGCCTAATATTTTTGTACCATAATATATTCGGTATTAACATCAATTAGCTGCAGATAATATTATTGTATTAAAAAATGTACTTGTATTTTAAAACCATAACAGGAAGAATTATATCAGGTTGTTTTAAGATGAGATGCGGTTCTTATACCATAAATTAGGTATTTCAAAATTATAAAATGACACTTTGCGGTCTAAAAAATATTAATTATATTGTTGTACAGTTTCTAAATTGAAATATTTTTTAACTAATAAATTAGTAATAGGTAATATCACAAAATACAATGAACATGATTTTAGTTTTTGAATACAATTTTTTTTTATTGAGACTTCTTTAGTCTCCAAATGGAGCCTATTGTGCCTTTCCTGGAGGGGTCCTAGAGCAAAGGTTTAACTCCGGAGGAAGTCAGGAATACAAGGATCTTCTCTGGGTGTAAGGAAGTGAGGCTTGTTGGTGATATGATTTTCTCACCGAGTTGTTCTTCCTGAGACGAAAGAGAGCCATGAGTATGTGAAGGGAGGATTCGTCACTTTTTAAACATAGTCTACATGTAGGATCCGGTGAGAGGACAATGTGTTTTTTCAGGAGACAATAACCAGTGAATATTCCTGTCAGGGTTCTAAGACTATTCCTATCCAAGTTGTTAAGGAATTTTGATTTTCTGTGGTGAAATTTGGGGAAGAATTGTTTATTACAGTTATGACCAGTTGACTTAGGCCAGACTTAATTAAATTCGATATTGGATAGGGATCTGTAAGTATTAGCTACAATGGGTGTTTTATGTCAATCATATATTATAAGTGGAATTACAGCTGTCAAACACTGCTTGTTACTTTTCAAAAAAGACAAAATTATTGTTAGCTCCATTAAGTCACATGGCTTTTGATTGAGTATTAAACATGTACAAATTAGCATATCAAATGCTCTTGCTCATAAGCTCTGAGTTGTCACTAGTTGCATAGTGACTGTAGTCGCCGACAAATATATACATACATATACACAAGAAAATATTTCCCAAAAAAAGTAAATAGATGAGTAGAAATTGACCGTAATTATGGCCAGAAGTGGCTTTTAAGTAGAACGATACTGGATTCAGTGTCCCAAGACTCCCAAGAGGAACCTGCCTGTGGAGCGTTAATTTTTCTGACCATGTGGTTTTCAGAACCACCTTCGTTATTTCTCTTTGTGTCGCCTTAAAAAAGTAAAAGCTATGGTTTTTTCTTCGATTAGCATAATATATTTTCCTCTTTTGCAAGGGTAAGGAGTGTCCCGTGGAAAAATTGCTGAAACACTTTTCCAATATTTTTTTTTGTTTGTCAAAAAATTCCCATGAAACGGTCTTTGCATTATAGTTTTCTTTGCAAGCGAAAAGAAAAACAATTTTAATTTGCAATAATGTTTTCTCGGTGCAGTGGCTAAGTAGTTAAGTACGTTGGACCACTAAACGAGGGGTCACTGGTTCAAATCCCGGCCCTAACCACCTTAAAGGCTCAGGCACAATATCAAATTTTAGATCAAAATCTGAAATAACCAAACGAAAACACCATTATAAAACGGATCTTCGATGTGTTTTTCATTGTTTCTACAATTTGTTTCAAACGGCGGTGTCAAATGTAAGTTACTGGAGCTTGTATTATGATTTTATCGATATAGTCTAAAGATTGTAACGGCTGTCTCAATTGATTTGACGTACATCATTTTTAAATTATAAGAGTTGTTATGGTCAGCTCATCTGATGTACATGTCACTTAAAATCCAAAATAAAGAAACTTGTAATTAACAACCAGCTATACACCGTACTATTGTACCAGATTATGTATGCTTACCATTTTCAAATGTAGGCTTAACTGACGTGAATAAAAGTAGCTCGAAAAGTTGTCAAGCAAGAGTACAAATTAAAATAAAAAAAGAAATATCATAATGATCTACTTAGTACATCTCTGCATCCTACTTCAACAGGGATGTACACCTACTTTCATGCCTCTGAGCGACAAGCTACGCTCACTTAATATGGACTAAAAAATACGTTAAAATTCCAAACGGAAAACTCTAAAGCAACGGACATGATGATCATTATTTAAATACATTTCGCATAAATAAGATCCTTCACCGTTTTTTAAGCGGCCGGCACTCTTAAAGAAATCGAATTAATTAGCGAACGACAATTTAAAGTTAAACTCGTTAGGCTCATTTGTTCCACTTTTACTATCGGGGACAGTAGTTATTCCGGCATTTCATGTCGTCGGTGTCACGGCCACGATCTGATCGTAATTGAATTCTAAATCGGCCTCATCACGATTGCTAGTTGCCATAGCGGCACACAAGCACAATTTGAAGGAAACCCCATTTTTTACAATCTCCATAAAGATAATGTTCCGATACACATATTGTGCAGTTCTAATGTATTCGATAATTTCATATCAATCTGAAACTATCGATTCTTGAAATTATTTAAGATTAGCACTCATTACCACGCATTAAAGATTAGCGTCTTAAAGGTTCTACAGCGAATGTAACTCAACTTGTTATGTAACCAAGTTACGTTCCACAACAAGAGTATTGTACATTCATAGCAACAACTAAAATTTGTACTCATTACTTAACGAATCAATCATCATTAACACATTCAAATTGCCATTCCATTTTGCACACTTCCAATGCCACAAAGTAGGTCAGCTACATCTTCCATTATCTAATGCCAATCTATGCCTTCGTACAACTTTCCATAAATGCAACCTAAATATTCCCACCACTACCCTCGCTATTGTGCGAAAACAAGAAAATCAACTCAAGAACCGCATACGTTCGGTACTGCAGCCAGCCATGGCAGTGATCTTGAAAGCCTAATCCTTGAATATGTCTCGCAGTCTGTTTCTCGGCATTAGACGGACAAGTTCGTTAGTTCTCGCAAACCAATCACTTCTATTGCAAAATAAAAATGCAATATTTTACGATATTAATTATTGTGTACATAGTTTTCCTTATCGCACCCACAAACCAACGGATAATTGAAGATCATAAAAGTGGTTTCGCAAATTTGGCCATAGATGGCGAAGCGAGCAATACAAAGAAAAGTAATGAGGAACCAACGAAAGCCGTAACATACATTCGGGCGTCAACACCTGCTCGAATTTTGGACTGTATTCGTAAGTTCAGTATTCTGCGATGTACAAAGTTGTTTGTCCTGCAAAAGATGGAGGGAAGAACAATTTACCCACGAAGTGGAAATCTCACGAAAGATTTCCTTGATCAATTCTTCAGTGGCGATGACGGTGGCGCAGGAAGTTTGGTTGACGGTCAATTGTCTCAAATCTCCGATACAGAATTGACGCAGCGAGTTATATGGAATTTTAAACGATTCTTTAAAAATCGAAATATTCAGCTGCATTTTCTACCTGGAATCATGATGAAGATCGTTCCTAGTAAGGAGAATAAAATCAAATTGTCTCTAAAGAAGAGCAAACGAAGTGAGTAATAACGTTTTGATTTGGTTGCTATTGTTTTCTCATCGAACTAAATTACAGGACACATACAAGATGTGGGCACTGGGCGCGGACGTAGAAAACAGCAGAAAAAGAAGAAGGAACATTCATACAAGGATACAATGATTCAAATGGCCGTTCCGGTTATGGTAATGCCAGCCGTGCTATTGGGAACACTATTGCCATTTGTTTTGCCAGCTTTAAAAATGGCAACCATTATGTCTACAATTATGAATAATAGTGCGTTTTTGGCTGCACTTCTTTATGCTGCTAGGACACACGTAATGAGCAGTGATAATGAAGTCCAACATGTGACGTATGGTCATAGTGCCTATCATTAGGCGGCGACATTTTTGCATAACCGTTGTAATGATTACCGTTATATGGAAATATTTGAAATAAAATTGAGAGTGATGACAATTATGGTTTTATTTCTTAAATTAATTTTTGTGTTCAAAATATTTACCATTTATAGTTATAGTTGGCTATGATAGTTTCATGATTGTGAATTGAATTGAGATCGTCATCAGGGTTATTTAAGTTCTGTTTTTTTTTTAACAGGCTTCAATCAGACAATCTAGATTATATAACAAAGGATTTCAGACGCTTCTCTTGAGATAAAACCGACTTTTATTGGAAACTCTTTGGTGACTCCGGCACGAAATCTAGCCCATGCCTTTGCTTCCTCGACCATTTCCATGCGTTTATCTGTACGTATTTCTAAGGAATTTCTCGTTATCTGATTCAGCCGCGAAAACCCTACACTACTCATCCGATAGTCGTTGGCAATATATGCTGCAGTCAGCTGATGAAGTACGGATACACACTTAGTTTTTTTTAACTGTCCGGCATCGCTGCTTTCACGTCACTGCTTTTGCAGGGTAGAGCATACACAGAACTAGGTTGAGATTGCCAACTTGAGAAGTACTCGTGCGGATTTTTAATGGTGAGGCGCAGTAAAAAAAAGCACGTGTCACAAAAATTAGACGTGGCAAAACACTTTGTATGCTAATTTGTTTAGCAGGTCAGTGTCTATATATTTTGTTAAGGGTCTAACCCTCTATCTTATTAACTACCGCTTTTAAATGTTTATCCACAATTGTGGGCGTGGCATTAGGCACTCAAGCGGACTGTAGCCTTTTCTAACGATATTTTCTTCTTCTTTTTCGTTTTCTAAAGCGTCTAGCTCAATATTATTGCGCAAAATTATTGTGTAAAATCAAACCCTGTATCATATGTATTGCGCAATTTAAAAATGTTGATCGTCTCTGGTTAATATTGGGCAATATTAGTTCAATTATTACCCAATAATATTAAACGTCTAGGGACTGCTCTAAGAAATTTTGGATAAACAGGTCTTATTTAATTTTCTTTTTACTACAAATTAAGTAGCAGATCGCAGACGTTGCAAATTGTGTAGTTGTAGAAAATTGACATTGTACTCGTGGGGATTTTTAATGGGGAGGCGCAGTAAAAGAAAGCACGTGTGCATTGTTATTTATATGTACTTGCTTAACATTTTATTATTTTATAACTTTAGAATCTACTCTTTAGAGTAGTGCCACGCGGTGAAGTGACACATGAAGCCACATAGGAAATGTGAAGTTGTTTCCACAAAGAAATGGGAGCAATCTGGATAATTATTAAAACTCTTTTTAACTTCCTCAAATATCAACATTAACTACCCTGAGTGAAACACTGAAGTGACTTCAGCGGTTTTCACCAACTGAAAAATGATCCATCCATCCATCTATCTATCACCCAAAGTGCACTTGAGTACAACGCTCATATCTGGTCCGGTGCTTCAATTATATATTTGGAGCTACTTGGCAGGATTCAAAAACGTAAGGTAAAACTTATTGGCTATCGAGACATCGCGAAATCACTTGACTCTCTCAGTCATCGTCGTAATGTGTCCTGCCTGTCATTGTTTTATCGGTATTTCCAGAACAAGTGCTCAAACGAAATAGCCAGTTGCATTCCTCCCCTTCAACACTTCAACCGCAATACCCGCCATGCCAGGAATGCTCATCAGTTGACCCTAAGGCCTATATTCGGACGTCCTGTGAAATTTAAGGATTCGTTCCTCTGCCGCACAACACCAATATGGAATGCTCTACCTCACGCTGTTTTTCCTGACCGACCACTACAATTTGCAAACATTTAAAATCAATGTGCATCGGTTTCTCACCCTGTCTTCTAATTCCTTATTTATTTAATGCCCGTGCTGTGTTACTTTCAACATTATAAGAGTGCTAAGAATCCCTTTTGCATTATTTTTTAGCAGAACAATTCAAAAATGTAATAAATATTATTGTAAAATACGCTCCAAACAGGTAGCAAACAATGCCTGCAAGTGTTTTACTTTGCCACACTTATTTCTTCTAACAAAATAATGTTTTTATAGCATACTGTCTGGACATTATCTCAATGTGAATTGTTGCATTCACTTTCCTAAAATTATTCAATTATAAGAAACCGAAATGACTACAAATTCCTGATAAATTTTGAAATATACACGTGGGATTTGGGAAACTAATGTAAAGTGCCTCTTAATTAACTGTGGGCAAATTTGGTAAACCTACAAAACAGAGATTGAAGAAAAAAACCCAAAGGCGTGAAGTTCCTTCCGGAAAATATAAGAACTTCAGGGCAAGGTCAAACAAGAGTAGCTACACAATTTGTGTCTTATCTAAGTCAACTACATAACGTTCATACACGTGGCCTTTGAATTTTATTTCAAGTAAGTATACTTACCTGCACTAGTCACAAGTGCATTTTAAAGCTGTAAGTACCTATCCGTTATATTGCCATTAAAACCCATTTGCTACCGATGGGAGTACAGCTAAATTTACAAGAACACTTGAGCTTTTTTTCACACAACATATTTAACTTTTTCACTATAATGAAACATCATTGAACATAAAATGGGCTTCCCGAATTACTTTTAAGTATGTGATTCTTTCTTCATACAAAGAGGTATGTTTGATAAACTATTATTAACATATACATTTTTTTTTGTGGAGTTACTTAACTCTATGGTGCGCTATACTACTGACCACGGGAGTTGACTAGAACGACAAAAAATTAGTAAAATTTTGAAAGAAATGTTTGTTTGTTATGTTCTAATGTCTGAATTTTATCAAGAATTTTCTTTTGTGACCTTCGTTTAACTGCCAAAAAAAATTTTATTGTGTAAAATCAAACCCTGTATCATATGTATTGCGCAATGTAAAAATGTTGATCGTCGCTGGGTTATTGGGCAATATTAGTTCAATTATTACCCAATAATATTAAACGTCTAGGGACTGCTCTAAGAAATTTTGGATAAACAGAAGGTCTTATTTAATTTTCTGTTTACTACAAATTAAGTAGCAGATCGCAGACGTAGCAAATTGTGTAGTTGTAGAAAATTGACTGTTGTACATTGTTGTAAATTATATTTCCTTCTATAAATTTAATTTACATCGGCCAACTCTGGCCATTTGCAGTGGAAGGTTAGGTACATAAGTGATTTGAATTTATTTCGCACTAAAATTGGGAAGTCTTATATTTTTTTTTTTTTTTTGAAAAAATTACATGTCCACAGGAAGCTCAACCAACTTAGTTGTTGAACTAAAGCGCTTTTTCTTAGGAAGTTGTCTATGACAACAATTTTTATAGTAAAATTTCGAATATACGTTTTTCTTATTATTTAGTTTCGTACGTGGGCAATAATACAAAATGTCGGGCGGAATTATTTCCCATCCCCAAAACCACATAAAAAAAATTTCGCATATTTCATATTATTTCCTATGCGCAGTTTAAGCTCTGCCCCAAAATAATCCGCATGTATAAAATAAAACCAGAAAAAAACCTTCCCTTGATTTACATATTTTGATTTATTTTCTTTTTTATATACCTAATACGATCTATCACAAAATCGCAAGCCTTACATCTAGCCACGCACAATGGATGCTAACAATTATTTTTATGAAAATATTCACAAGCCTAATGCGACTTGCAGATACCAATTCTACTCATCATTGAACCTTTGTATGTACAAAACTAAACTCGAATACCATAAGCAAAATAAACCCTAATCAAATATTTTAAATAGGTTATACCCGAGTACAACTTAAATTAAGTTTACACAAAACTGTCAAATCAAACAAATAAAAAAATTCATCAATATGCAAAATTTTAGAATTTGTCAAATTTAACATTATTAACCAAATATAAATAAAACTATGTATATATTCCTTAATTTTCCTTCTTAATTATAGCCGCCCCCTGGCGGTCATCATCTCGCATGTCAACATCATCCCAGCCCCATACAAGGTTCTCCTCATTGTCATGGTTCAGCTGTAGAACCATCTCTTCCGTCGTTGAATTGTTATTGATGTCATTGGATGCGTATGCGTGACTTCCATCGCCAGTGCGAATCACCCGCTTACGGATCATGTCATCCGAAACAGTCTTAAGGTCATAGGCAAGACCTTGCAAACGAAAAAATGTCATCATTAATATTGTAAAATTTATAAATTATTTTGTAATATACTAATCTTACCCAATTTGGCGAAGAAGTTAATTAGCGCAGTTGACCAATTGTATGTGTATGTTCCCAATTCAGCTGCTTTGTAATCCCAGGGGAAGACATGATGATAGTTGTGCCATCCCTCGCCGAAGGCCAAGATCGATACTAACTTGTTGTTGGTTGATGAAATAAAGTTATCGTATGGTTTCATGCCATAGAAATGTGCAGCACTGTTCACCAGCCATGTATAGTGCAAGGACATGGTATAACGCAGCATGGAGCACGTGAAGAAACAGACCTTCAGAGAGAATCCAAAGCAAAAGTATGGAATCAAGGCGGGCAAGATGAATGAACACATTGGCATTATATAAAAGTAGTATCTGAACAAGAAAAGTTTGAATTAGTTTTATTGATTTTCGCAATGTTGCTTGCTGGGATTTACTTCTTTTGGAACATCACTATTGGATCAGCTTCTAGATCACTCATATCAATTTGTTTTCCCTTCTCCTTGACGTCGGGATGTTTCTTGCACATTAGCCAGCCCATGTGTGAGAAAAAGAATCCACGCCGCGAATTATGTGGATCCGCGTTGGTGTCGGTGAATTTGTGATGTACTCTATGATCGCGTACCCATTCGTGGATGCTATTTTGGAAGGCAATCGACTGGCAGATCATAAGAAAGACCCTCATGGGCCATTTTGCTTTGTAGGCTCTGTGTGACCATAGTCTATGGGCACCAGCAGTGATGCCAAAGCCCCCAAATGTACCAAACGCATAACCTGGAAAAGCAGAAAAATTATATTAACGTACATAATTATGTTCACTTATTTTTAAATATCAATTTAAAGGTCATAATTTTGGGAGTACGTTCGTATTAAATGTCTCTTTGAACAAAGGCTCTAATCAATTTCTATTTAGGAGAATCTTTTGAGGCACAAATTATTTAGAACTCAAGGTTAAATTATATAAGTAGTAGTCTCAGGTACCAAAATTGCCCAGCAATGAAGATATTGTACAAAAATTGTTAAATATTGGTCACCACAGCTATTACTAATTAATGCGTTTAAAGCAGTGGCTTATTGGTTAAATAAGTTGGACTACTTAGCGAGCGACTGCCCCGCTTTTGCTAGAACCAGACTGGCTACCCTCGGCAAACACTTCCTGTACGAAGACGATTTAAATAAAATCGAACTAGCGGACCTCCTTGTCTTCGCCAAAACCTGTGGGAGTTTAAGTTCCTCGAATTCCGATGTATACTTTTTGTTCAGTTGTTATTTTGAGCAGCCTTGCTAGAGTACAATGGATCGTTAGATCTAGGTAACCCCACGCCAAAAACAATACATACAATACTAAGCGATGGGTCTCCAGTTCAAATCCAAGTAACATGCAAGTTTTTATTCGCTGCCCACCACCTTGCGAACGTCTGACAATGATCCAAGATTGATAACAGTCATGATAAGCTTCTCAAAATTGAACTGAAGGTCTCTTCCATTCGTGTCAAGAAAATATATCTTCGCATAGTTAAGGAAGACTAGGCCTTAGGTTCTTTATGGGCTGTTTACGTATAATATTTATTTTATTAATATTTGATAGTCCTTTTTTTTCAGAATATTTGGCAACTCTACTACAACGTAACATTATTTTACTTTTTTCAAGAGTTAACGTAAAAAAACTGCACTCTAAAGTCACGTCGTCATGCGGTCACAGCCTAATCCAATAAAAACAAAAAAATTCTAGGTAATGACTAAGTATGTACCTGACAAAGAGATCAATAAGGACAGATGACGCAGATGAGTAGCTAGTTAGCTACTGTTTAATCATTCTGCTATCGCAACAACCAAACTCAAACGTCATTCGAAATAAAACAGAAAATAAAATTATTTTTTCTATGTTGTGACTGAACAGGTGTTGGTAAAAAGATCATTGAAACCTATTAACAAAGACACTGAAACTGAAAAACAAAACTCATCCTGAAGTCAAATCATGTCTGCATTTACCAACTACCCTTGCAACAAAACAAAATAGATTCAATTGCAGAGAAATAAAGTCCGCTTTTGAATCTCCTCCTGTCATTTTATTTGCCTATTATTGCGATTTATCTCACCATTCATTTTCAAAGGTACATTCCCTCGGGACATGACTAAATTATTTGAAGTACTTCGTAGAAGATATCGAATGGGAAAAGCTCCATCTTGAATTCAATTCGTAATGTTAATCTAAGTAAATTGCTGAATATAACAATCAACTAGAAAGGTATACAAATTTGTCAGTCATACAGTGACTTCCAAAATTGAGCGTACACTTATTTTTATTTAAAGTACTCCTTCTTGTAGGTAACTCAAAAGTTGTCACCCTATGTTGTTTGTCTGTCATTATGTTCACCCTATGTTGTTTGTCTGTCATTATGTTTATGAATGAAAAACGTTGGTTATGCTTTTTATTATGTCTATTTGATGTTTAAATTTGTTCAGATTAAGTCGGCAATAGGTCCTCTCATTCTTGATGAATATTCTTTTTGAGAGACAATAACAAATTCGAAGAACAGCTTACATTTGTCGTCCCTTACGCACTTATGCAAAAGAAAATTCGAAAGAACGGGACCACATATTTAATACTTGCATTAAATTTGTTATTTGTAAGGCCGTTTGACTTAAAAAAAACCCCCTTCGTCAAACGAGAGGGCTTCGTCGCTCAAAATGATGAAAAGATGTCTCCCTCGCGTTCTTTAGGAGTATAGCGATTAATGTCTTATTGACGTCTATTTTGTTTCTGTTTACTTAACAATTCTCAAAGATGAATTGCCATTTGCCGAAATCATTTTAAAAGGGTATCTATTTCATGTTTTTGGGATAGGATTTATGAATATATTATAGTTTAGTAGGTGGGTCGATTAGCATAACAATAACAAATCACTTCAGAAATCGAATAACAAATAACGATTACCAATCTCTGTTTCTTTGGACTGACAAGGCAACTACATATGTATAGTAAGGACCTCGCGCTTGAGATAGCTGTGACATGTAGAGCGAATGAACACGGACGGATCTCAACCAACTTGAAGTGTGCAACTGGAGGCAGTTAGCAATAGACCGCTCTAATTGGAGAGCATATTGGTTTAATATCAGATTCACAGCGGGTTGTAGTGTATTAAAATAATAATAAATAGTAATAATAATAGGCTTTTGAGGACTGTGCTGTGGCTTTCGGGAGTAGTTACGTTAATTGTTTACACAGAGATGTGAGTTTTAATGTGAATTTTAAATTTTTTTCAGATAGCTATTTGTCCTTCGTCTCTGCTGCTTCTCCAGAAGTCGTTTACAAAAAGCCGTAGCCATGTTTCCGATGCTGCAGTATCCGGTTTATACCCCGACAAGCATCCGAGGGAGACTAGGGACTTCGATCTTTTGGTGTCAAAATCTGGCCACAGACTTCGGGTAATGACGCAACCGCTGGTGTTGCACCATTTTTCCTTAGCCAGTTGTGTGGTATAGACGGCGTATAAAAGTCTTAACAGTATTAAAAGGCGGAAGCACCTCTCCGTCCGCTAGATTATATTAGAGCTGTAACTGGCCAATTTGTCCGCTTTTTTATTCCCTTCCACTCCAAAGTACACAGGAACCCAGCAGAGTAGAACTGAGTGATGACGTATAGCCCTGAGTGCCAAGGGGCAATCTGTGACGCACTTCGCATTTACAAGGTTGCAAACGAGACTTGATCAGTCAGTCGAAACGACAGGTAAATAGCAAGTGGTTCTGAGAAGACCTTCTACGGAAGGTATGTTCGTAACTGAAATTACTTAAGTGGTCTTCTCTCGACTTTGAGTTGATACAGTTTTTCTTTTAGCACTTGGATATTGGTAGAGTTGTTAAATTTCACTTAGCGTAATTCATTATTTCCCTTCTCGAAGATTTTACAACCCTTCTTTAAATCTCTCCCGAAAACTTGGTTTGGAAATGGGAGGCAATTTAGTCTTTCCTTAGAATAGACTTTCGTTTGACTAAAAATAAGTGGTCAAATATAGTTGTTAGGCGAGTGCGGTGCCCCAAGCCTCCGTGTATCAGCCAGCCACCCGGGTCGTCCCATCTAAAGCCCGTGTAGCCTTCATTACCTATATTTCCAAATGAAATTGTTTTCAACTGCTTTTCTTTTGGAGGTACAGGGATATGGATAGGGAATCATACTTTTCACCCCAAGCTGACTGTAGCCTTTATTGTTTATATTTCTAAATAAAATAAGTTCTTGATTGCCTATTAAATTATCTATTTTGTTTAAATATTTTATTTTAAGCCTTTACATTTAGAAACCTATTATACCTGCCTGAAAATGTATCCCAAATCAAATAATTGATTCAATAATATTGAATATATAAATCACTTCTTTATAGGCAGATGGTCAGTAACCCATTTGAATAGTAATTGCTCAAATTACAAAACAAAACATGGATATCTACCTAATTGATGCAAAAGCGTGCGCCATCCAAATTCAACATGAATGGAAAAAATTACTACAACTGCACACCAAAATAAGCTAAAATAATAAAATAAAAATGAGTATCTATAAGATGAGTATCTACTCATCTCAGATATGCTAAGGCAAATTTAAATAAAAAACGCGTCATTGAACAGAGATATGAAGTTCAAGTTCAGCTCTTTCATAAGCATTTCCCTATAATCACATTTGACCGTTGAAGTAGAAATATTGTTAAACTGAAAACTAGCACGTGATTCATTCAGTTCATTCAAGTTTAACTAAATACAAACAAAAAATGGAAATAAAAAAAGACGAATTAATCAATACTTCGTTGGTAGATTCACTTTCATTTTCGTTGGAAAATTACTATGTTAAATACATTCGATTAGCATATTTATCAATTTTTTTAACTGTTTCTAAATTTGCATAATGCATAGCTTCCTGCAGAGTTTGAATGTTTATGGTTAACGAAGTGAATTGGTAATACTTATTTTGAATTGGTCCAAATTGTGTACCGATTTCCTGAAGTGTTTTTCTAAACAAAAAATATCTTTTCAATCTCTACGTGGCTGCATATGAGTTTCTAATGAAAAATTGTATGAACTACATACTTAAAGAGAGGGTTGGTGGTGTGACCCCGTTTTAAAAATCAAGTTCCACACAGAAAGACGTGCCAAAAGTGGACATCATCAACACGAAATTCGGGAGAAGCTGTGCCCTAAACACTATAGGTAAAAGTAAAATACGATACGTGTCCCCTCTAGCATATTAACTTGACTACGACACTGACTTTATGGTAATCGTTAACGTGTGCGGATTTGTTCTTCATTAATTTTGTCTTAAATTCTTTAAATTATTTTTGTGCATTATTCATAGAGTTTTCGATTTCAATGAGGAAATCGATTTTTCTATCGAGAATGCCTAAAAACCAGAATTTAGGCCTCGTGTCTTCAAACGAATCCATAAATTATTCAATAATTTTTTTTCTTAAGAAGTCTCACACATTGTCATATGTATAGTTATCAGGGTTCTTGTCTGAAACCTTGTGTGTTCTGCTTGAGCTACTCTTTATAAATAGATAGAATATCAAAAGATAGTATGATAATTCTCAAGGTGTCCCAGAACTAACTTAAAGACAACTTTTTTTGTTCTATTAAAAATAAAACGTGATCATGATGATCATGTTATGGTGAATTCGATAAAAGGTTATAGTTGAAAACTATTCTGTTATAAACCTCCTAATTAGTTCAAATAGTCATTAGCTTAAGATTGTATAAACATAATAGGTGTAGTTTGTCCGGTTGCGAGTATACACAAAATAAATCTTTAAATGTCGCGTCTGTTTCTGGAAGAAACCGCATTTTTTTTTGTATAGCATTCGAAGAAGAGATGTAATGGATACCGAATATTCGGCTTTTATTAAAGCCGGATATCTGACGCATAAATACATATCATGCACCGATAAAAAATGACTTACTCTTCTGGACCCGAAGTTCATGGTACAAATTTTGGCATCAAGTCAGGATGTTTGAGTGCCAAAAAATACCATTCGAAAGTTTAAAAGCTCTGAAGAGTTGTGTAAGGATTGTCTATTCAGCAAGAAAAATTATTTAAAATTAAGATTGAAGGTGCTGCAAATGATAATTTCAAAACTGCTTACAAAAATGTGTCAAAATAAGGTTTCAGAGAACATTTTTTAATAGCTCTGCTTGATCGGAATAATGATCCGGTGCTTGGTGATGAATGAATGTACAGCAAATTGCTTCCTTGTATTAATCTTTCAAGATTTTTCTATCATCTGCGTGTAGCAGCGAAAACCGCTAGACTATTTTTGAAAACAACCATAGTTTTCGAAACAAAAGCAGAATAAAATTGTTTTTATTCATCATTCCCTCACTTTGGATGTTTTTATCGTGCTGTTTGTCAATTTTTAAACACAAACAAGGACTATGCGGTAGCAGACCGAATATCATAAAATGCGCCGGACTGTTACATCTCTAATTCGATGACTATAAGCTGAGCATACATTTATAACTACCCATTCAATAAATTCTGTGTTGCCAAGCAGAAAAAAGAATTCAATCGTTTCAAATTCGCGTCCTTCACTTCAACCCAATAACCATAAATCGTTCAACTCTGGCTTAAAATTTGCTTTTTTTTAAAAAAGTATTTATGTTCTAATCAGTAATACATTCCATGCACATAACAATACAGCAAAATAAAAAGTCAAAATGTATGTTCATTCCAAAAGACAGTAATTTTGTTCTTTTCTTTTAGCATCCATCTTCAACCGATTTGCTTGACGAATACAAATACTTGACGTAGGCGACACTTTGCATTTAACCGCCATAAATATGAGGTTTGAATTCATAACAAGTCAAACGAATGTTTGACTTTCTACGTTCGGATTCCATTGAATTGATACGTATTTCCTATGATACGGTCGAGTAATAGAGGAGTGGTTACGGTTTCAACTCCTCCAGACGCATGACACCGATTATACGCACGTACTATTTGGTAGCTGATAATTTGTACCGGCAGACAGTGGAGGTTTAAATGGGACTTAAATTCTAATTACTTTGAGAACACAGGCTTGACCCACTTGCCGTATTTGGTAGTTGACAGCTACGTAGAGTATCGAAAGTTGAGTTGCGGTGGATTCTGTTTATCATGGAAACATGAAAGGACTGTTGCGGTTTGTGTGGATTGTGGAGTGCATTATCATGATTAAAGAACTAAATAATGGCAGTATGGTTGAATTTAACTGACTTTTGGACGTAGCTAGTGATGGTTAAAATACCACAGGAATTTAAAATTAACCCCGGTATAGATGAGTTTTTCATCACTAATTAGTAATCATGTTAAGTGTCGCCCTGGGGTCATCTTAGTCAAGATTGGCAATTATTTCGACTTCCTTATCCTTTTAAACCACCAAACTACGTTAAACAATAAAAGTGTAAACCAATACCGAAGGTGTCGCAAACGGCTGACAGTTGTTTGAGTAATGGGGCCTAATAAGTGTGAAACGCGGCTTACTCGGTGTGAAAGCCTTCAAATAATTAAGTCTGAAACACCCTGTCAGTAGTTTTTAATAAGTACAAACACAGGTCTGTGTTGTTTCTGATTTATCAGGTTAATTTTCGTTTATTTATGACTGAGGACAACCGAAAACAAATCAATCGTGTCAAATACGCCCTTGTCAACTCTTCATATAGAGTCAATCCGCTCGTTGTGCACTTTGTATTCAGATAGTGAAGTCTTCTGTGTTTAGCGCATAGACTACTAAATGAACAAATCCTTCGAGATCTTAACATATACAAATCCGTTGGTTCAGATGATATTTCGCCTAGCTTTCTGCAGAGGTGTTTTTCGACACTGGCAAAAACACTGCGTAAGCCCTTCATAGCCCAAAATTGAATATCCGCAATACCTAATCCAACTGATCAATTGCACTTAGATTCATTGTTACGAAGTTCATTGAAACGCATATAAATTGTCAGCTTATGAAGTTCCGAAAAATTCGTAATGACTTGCAGTATGGTTTTCGTAAGCAACAGGTCCTGGTGATTTAATTGCATATCAAACCGGAAAATATAACCAATCTCATATTAAATGGTGGAATTAACAACTGCAACTTGTGATTGCCACCATGAACAATGATGAGGCTGGAATTAGAGCTGTTTCACGGCTCGCCACGGCCGATCATCAGATTCCTTTCGGCAAACACTTTCCATCATTAATCGAACTTTCACTTAGACCGGCGATCTCGTCGTCATCTCAGCGAACGCATTAAAATCACAAGTTCAGCTCTATTTACCACGGTAATGAAAAGCATTTGGCGGAGTTTGACATCAATCTGCATTGCCGAAAATGTGTGCATTTGAAATCGATGAAGCCTTTATCCATGGACAAAAAAATTATGCAAATCACCAAATAAATGCTGTTATTTCTCAAGGCTCAGTTTTGTCTCCGACCCTCGTGCCGATATCGTGCCTGTTACTACCATTCTTATCCATTCAATGTTGAATGTACCCACAGCTTCAAGCAGTAAAGGGAAAGGAGTATGAAGCGACCCCTCAAACTCTTCGCCAGATTTTAAAAATTCTTCCAAGTGGTGACACTTTTCTAATCTGTATTGCTTACATAATGAGGAGCATGGCTATTTTCACCCACGTCAATTTCAAATGAAATATTATGGTATGGGTATTTAATCGCAGTTAACCTGAAGTTGATTTTGTAGCGTCACAGGTATATTAAATATTACATTTGATATAATGAATTTTGAGACTGATTCAAAGTTAAAAAAATTCCAAAATCTATCTAAAAGTAAAGTAAGTAGAATTTTATTTACTTACCAAAAGCATATGCCAAATAGGCATTCTCGGCAAAAATTAAATATAATCCATACAATGCGAACATATGAAGGATCGCAAATATAATAACATTTCGCCAGACAATCTCCAGCCGATATTCCTTCTTTGGTTTTTCAATTGTAGCAGCGGCAATGGCGGCAGTTCCGCAATCTTTTCCAACAATCACATCACCCAGACCAGGGACGCGATTATTTGTTATATTTGAGTTTGTATTGCTGGCGGTGCATACTGAAGAGTTACGCTTTCTGTTGTTATTTGCCGTATCATCAGAATTCAGCGCAGTCTCGGCCAAGATGAACGAGCTCCCTATTATGTTAGGAGACATCTAAATAAATAAAAGAGAAGAGAATTGCAAATGATTAGTGGGCGATCGTATCGGGTTTTTTTGTTTAGAAAACTCCCCATCTATGGTGCGACTGTTTTTTTGTTATGTTAATTACGGGATTTAAGTCAAAATCAGCAATGCAGCAGTATGTATAGTTTACTTTAAATGCAAAAGGCTGTGGAAAGAACGCGCCGCCTAAACATGGGACGTGCCCAGAATACAAGAGCGAGGCGGACAAACGGCATTATTAAGATGACAGCGTACTAGCATTGTTCACACTTTTCAAATGATGAATTGTTTCTTTGGGTAAAATGAATGCCTGGAGTTACTAATTGGAGGAAACTTAACGTAAATTATAAGTAAATAGACATGACATGTTATGTGTATCTAAGTATTGTGGGGGGGGGGGTAAGTACCTATATTTTGAAATCGCATACATATTTCAAGGTTTCAATGAGGATAATACGCGAATTGTTATGGAAATTTCGATTTTGTATTGCAATGTGGGTTCTCTTATAATAAATAAAAGTGCCTAAATGTTCGTGTACATACTTAAAAAAATTTTGGTTATTCAGGTTGTTTTCCAAACTTTCCATGAACTCGACGGAAAATAACAAGGCCTTGCACTGCACGTGTGTAGGTATGTAAGTCATGTAATGTGATTGCTGTGTTTATGACGAACAGAGGAACTCAAAAGCCTTAAGGCAGAAAGCCAACTTGTTTGGCAAGTAGTGGTGGCTTAGAGTGTGGTTATGGAAGTTATGGACACAGCATGCTTTTTAAACGGAATTACTAACCGGCTATTTGAGGTTCATTTTTCGGTAATCAAAATAGAACAGCGATCTATGCATTAGCTTCCATTAGATGAAGATAACACACTCTCTGTTCTGGACAAAGCAGCCAGAATTCTTTACTATTAACTGGCACTAATTACCTACACTGGTGGTAGACTAGTGTTTCTTCTTGTGTTTGATAAGTCTCTTTTATAGGTATTTATAATACTAAAATTCAACATAAATAATATTATTTAAAAAAAATTATAATAAAAATAGTCAAAAGTTGAACTCTTCCAGTTTCAAAGACAGATGTATTAGACAACAGAAAGTTCGAGCCAAAAGACCTTGTCAAAGGGATAAAAAAGACAAGCCATATTTTAAGATTTAGAAAGAAAGGTTTATGCGAGGATAGCAAAATAAGAGCTGTTTTCGAAGGTCTCAACCTAAAGATAAGAAAGCTTTTATAAGGAATCACTGCTTCATTCTTACTCTGTAGCCATGTTCGGTAACTTTTTTTCTGCTGTTTCTCGAATCTGAAAAAAAAAGTGTTTCTGTAACTGAGGTCGAAAACATACAATATTTGTTTAAATTGCAGTCAAGAAAAACCTTGGAAAATCATTTGATTTAACTAAACTAAACAAGTAAAGTCATATATTACTCTTTAGTTGTGTAACTATTTACGGTGCCCTTTCAGTCTTTTATTTTCAATATTTTTTATACGAAACGTTTTTCAACATCAACATTTTTCGATGCGAGAGTTATAGAACATGGCTACTAGATTCGATAAAAAGAGGTTCCATGCTACCACGATTAAGGGATCATCACCTTCTCACTTGACTGCATCCTTACCGTTCCGCCAGTGGGGTTACCTGGTCTAAACATTAAAAATATCTGCAGATTTCCCGATTTCGTATAACTTCATCACTGAGGCCAATCAATACTGGTGTGGTTGCATTTAAGTGATACAGGCATACCTCTCTTTCGCGCTGAAACGATAACCATTTCTCTCAAATACATGCACTAGCTTATAATGACTCTTTCGTCAAGTAATAATAATTGATGTCAATTTTTATACAAGCAGATAATAATCAAGGAAGCTTTTAAAATCCAAGGTGCACATCGACCCTGATTGGGAACTCTTCAGTGACTCTATGAATTTTTGTCCTTGTACATGTTCATGATCATCTGTTCCTATATCGAATGATATTTCAAAATCAACAAAAGCACATGCCAAACGGCACAAACGTTTTTGGTTTGTTTTGAGTATTTGACCGTTTTTCCTTGAATTAATAGTTAAGAGAGGCTCATGGAAGGTATAGTCGGGGAAACTTTGTAGTCGTTTAGAATTCCCTCAACCTTTGTAGAATTATTTCAGGAAGTTGACCTTGATCATTATCAATTTCCGAAGAATTTCTTATTTTTTTGTGTGGCTAATTTGAAGATACATAGTTATGCCCCGATTTAAGTTTTTTTTTCGCAGCTCGTCGGTAGCGTGATTCATATCAGGGGCTGATGAAGAAATTTTTTTAGCTCACGATAGAGGCTAGCTCAATACATCTTGCTTGAATTTGGGAGAACTTCTACTTACTCTTCTCCACCGTCGCAACTAGAGCTTTTTATCCCTAATAACAGATTTTGAGAAAGCTTTGAATGTTGTTTTCTTGTCAAATAACACTATACCTAAGCACTATCTTGCTTCTTTGTGGTTTTTCGAAGACGCGAGCAGTGATTTAGCTCTGTCGTAGACCTTGCTCTTTTCTGAATACCTTAAACATTTTGCACTGCAATTGTCATCTTTTAATTCCACGATGTTTTGTACTCAGCTCGGATAAACAAAGATCTTTCTTTCTGCCAAAATATTGTTCTTGCAGCAAATAAAAAAAAATTTCATCATAAAGTTTAAAGGTAAAATGACCTTTATAACAAATCGAAAGTAAATAGTTAAAATTACGCCCAATTTTTTATAAAAACTGAGCCTTGACTGAGAAGTCGAAAAAAAGGAATATTATTGGAAAATTATTGCGTGGCTATAGTAAGGTTAAGTGAGGTCACAGGTTCAAATCCGACCAAGTTCCGCTTAAAAGTTTTAATTTGCTGCCCCACCTCTTGTGAAAATCTGACAAACATCCAAAAGTTTGAACTGTCATTAGAAGCTTCTCAAAAATATATTATCTTTTAGAATCGGCATTAAACTGTAGGCCTCTTCTATTCGTGTCATCAAATATATTTTCTTTTGAGGAATTTGAATCCGATGTTAGGCTGGGGCAAACCGTAAAACGCCGCCTTTAATTTGAGCCATCATTTCATGTAATAGCCATCATAAGTTGTTGTTGTTTCAGTCAATACGAATCAAGCTTGGCAACCTACCGCGTATATTCTTGTCATACAATTCTACACATCATTTTTGTGTAAGATACGATAATTGTTGGTCGCTACTTTCACAAGGATCACACTCGTCACCCGAGAGTTATATGTGCTTCGGAATTCAACATGAATGTCGTACAATTAAACAATCTTGCAATCCTTTAAAATAAGTCATTATTTGGTTATTGTTAATAGATTCTGTAATATTGAAAAAAAATTTCTAAACCCGGTGTACATATTTGAATGACTTTCTCCTTGCATCACGCACAGGAGGATTATATCTTTCTGGAAAAATATTGAAAATAATGACTCGAAAAATGTGAACGTTTATTCCTCGGCAACATTTAATTTTTATCTAAATGCTCCTGTTTCATGGTCAATGATATGTTTGGTATAGACTCATTTACCATCCAAGTGCAAATCTGTTCACCTTAGTGGGTACCAGCTAACTCTATGTTGCAGTGTGTGATCAATTGATACTCTCTCAAAACTGCGTGTACCAAAACCTGTTTGACAGCCTCACTGCCACCTATTCGGGTTGAATGCAATTCTAAAACTAATTCTAGGTTAAACATAGCTATAGATCTGTTGGCGTAAAGAATACCCGATTGAGCAGTAAAACTTCATAGCCATAGACTGTTGGCTACCTCTTTCATTTTGAGGCCAACAAGTTTTCATTTCGCTTGGTGTTTGGCGTATCAAATGCCGCAGCCATCGTTTAACTAAGGCCGTGTCCTAATTCTTGCAGATAAACTTATCGCTGTCAGCGTCATCATCATCATCAGTGTTGTTGTCGGGGAGAGTAAGTAAACAATTATGCACTATTCACACCGATAATAATGCTGGGATTTATTGTAATCGTGATTAAAGATTAAATTTAATTACGGTCCATGAATTTGAATTTTTATGCAATTGTTCATCATATTTTTTGAGTAGCAGATAGATTTATCTTAAATAAAATATTACATTATATTCTCAGAGGGACAGAGATAACAAATTGCAGTTGATTCATTTATTTGTACACCGATTATCGTTCAGGTGGGCGACGAAACATAACTTCGGCGGATTGAATTTTAATTAATAGACGGACGACAACATTTCCTATTAGTAATAGAGTATTGTCATTAATTTGATTGGTAATTACGATTTCAAACATATTTTCTACTGGCTTTAGATCATTCGTATTCAGGTGCATCATGCATCCATGATTAAGGGTGAATAAAAAGATACAAAAAAGAAGCTTCCACCTAGCACAATGAAAGCAAAATGTGCGTAGCTTTGCATTTTTCTTATGAATATTTATAGTTGTGGTGAAAATATTGCGCGCAAGTAATGCGAAATGATTTCAGAAACAGGAGGGCATTTTTTTGAACGAAGGTATTAGAACACATCATCTTGTTGTTAGTCACATATGCTGGGTGGTTTCCCCCTTTATGGCCGGGCTGTACTACGGTAATTGCAGATATATCTGGTTGACAGAACGCATTCCTTAACGCACTTTGCGTTTATTTTATTTATTTATATTATCGCTCTGAGTGAATTGCCTTGAGTCAATTTCATTGCTGATAGTTCCATATCTTCATAGTCTAAGCAGCGCTCTTTACAGCGTAGATCTTAACTTAAAATTATTCCGTTACTTAATAGTTACAAACTAGTGCTCCCCTATTCTTATCCATAGTCAAAACATCTATAACGATAAGTGTACCTCTGATGACCGGGCTGATGCAGGAATTCCTGTCCTGTCTGTCAGGGATAAACACTTTGAAGAATTTGTTGCAGTCGTTCATCGGTTTCTCTTAATCGTTAATGGGCATAAATCCCTTTTGATTACAGATATTAAGTGTAAGCGAATGTCCGAAAGTTGACTATTTGAGACACCAAGTGTCTAAGAAAGGTATCAAGCTTGGTGCAAAGAAAGTTTTCTATTCCATTAAAAACGACGAATGGCAGACAGCTTTTAGGCTTGTCTGGTTTTTTTACGAGAAGATAGCGGTCCAGTTGACTATCTTGTCAAGATGGATGTCGCAATTGAGTAGACAGCTGATTGTTTGTTGTTTTTCGACAACTAAAGGAATGTCTTACTTACATTGTGGGTACTGTTTACTTCAGTCATTTGGTAAAAACTACAGTAAAGCAAAAAATTTCTTGCCAGCGCTAATTAAATGACTATGTATTTTTGAGTATTACCTACAGAAAGGACCCAAAAATGAACACATAAGAGAAGAAGTAAACGTGTAATTGTAAAAAAAATTATAGAACTACACAGAGCCGTGCCCAATTCTGAGAGTACCTAGCTGCCCCATTTTAAAACGGTGCACATTGACCACGGCATTCACATAAGGTGGTAAATGTGGCAAATTCATAGCAGCCGAGATGAAGATGCTTGGCTCCAGAAGGAGAAGCGAAGCTTGATCGAATTAGAAGGTCAAAGCTCTTGACAGAGATCACTTCTCGAAAAAATTGAAGCACGATCTGCTCCAACCAACCGTACCCTAATCATAACAATATGCACCTATAAATCCTATGCAATATTATTTGAAATTCCGGATTAAACGACAATTTATTCAAAGATTGACCCTAGTTCTTCTTAGAAATATAATAATATTTGTTCTGTTCTAAAACAAAGAATTGAAAGAACATCAAACATACAATGCACGCAAAACTGACTTCAACTGTCAAAATAAAGCTCTAAATTTGAGCTACCGACCAGTCCTATTCCTAATGCCAATGTATTATATATTATAACTGACATTTTTGCACAAAAACATGCTTTGCATTGTAATAGCATAGCTCTGTCAGTATTTACATTTTCATACATAATAAATAATAATTGATATGTTAATGCAACCTTAATTTATACAATTTATAATATATAAAAAAAATAGCCGGTGAATAAAATTATATCAATCAGGGTCGATGTAAATAATAAATTACGATGTCTTCTCCTAAATTCACGAGTATTGTGTTTGTATTAGGAATGTTTGAGCGTGATTGAAAATTCAAAATTTTGCCGGTGGGAAATCGTAATAAGTGTTTAATAACACTTCCGAAGTAGCTAGTAAACCCAAATTTGTCAAATCTATTTTTGGGATAACAATCCAGGAAGACACTTGGCACGTACGCCAGCCCAGCCAGCAGACACACGAAACTTTCAATTGGAGGACAAAAGCCAACAACATGCACAACTTATATTTAAGTTAAGTTTGCGATAAATTTATTATTAATATATAAATAAATTCCGCAAAATTATATTTTGGAGACAACAGACTTTTCGCAATTTTTTTAAGTATCACTTCTGCAGAAGTTAATTGATTCAACATTAAGATAGTGTAAACTAAATTCCACTGATCTTTAAATGTAGAATTAGATGCGAGTCTATTTGGAATCTGGTTTTCGAGACGATTGTTTTTTCTTAATTTAGTTCTAAAGATGTTGCATAACTTTTAATATAAGTAAAGTTATAAATAATTTATTCAAAATAATATAATATGTTTGTATATGAAATTAAATAAATGCAAACAACTTATGTTGTTTTTTTGTTTTTTTTTTTGTAGACAAAATATGTATTTTTAAAAATGATCCAACTATTTTTTCGTTAGATCAAAAACTCAATAGTCTAATTTGAAAACATTCTCAGCTGAGTGATTTGAAATCTATGATTAATACAATTTATATCGCAACATAAAAAATATGCAGATGCAAACTGTGTATAACTCAAACAAATTACGGATTTAAGTATGCTATAAAAAAAAAGTACACGAAAAGAAAAACACACTTTTCAATCGCCAATGGGTGTAAGTGAACTACAACTGTTTCTTAAAACTGTATCTAATCTTAACATAAGACCTGCGAAAAGTTTGTTTTTAGATGCCTACTAAGTATGACATTTTATTTGACTTAACGACTAACCTCGATGCATAAATCCAACAATTGTTTTATTTTATTTGTTCTGTTTTTTTCTTAAGTTAATATTAACTATTTGCATGTGAGTATTAAATTCAAATTCTTCAATAATAGATACAAGCTGTCATGAGAAGCTTCCCAAATAAGCCGTAAGAAATCAGAATCCTTTCCAATCTCGACAGATACTAATATTTTTTGTGGAATCTAGTCACTTTTTTTAGGTTCCGCTTAAAAAAGAACTGTGATGAAAAGCTCCTCAAAAATTAAATAACCGTACGGAATCGGCATTAAACTATAGGTCCCTTCCATTCGTCTCAAAAAATATATCTTCGCACCACAGTGGTTAGAGAAGCGAAGCTTTGGGTCCTGTATGGACCGTTTATGCTCTACATTTATTTTTAACATACTTTTATCCGGGAAGTACTATGCCTATAGGGCAAGTCGAAGGGTTTACGTCAAGTATTATAAGTTATATATAAAGAAACATACCTCATATCTATTCAAAGAAATAATCTGCCCGGCTTCGCCTGAGTAAAAATAAGATTAATGAACGGTTTCCTACTTATTTTTAACAAAATAAAATCAAAATACCCCAGCACCGAAATGACGAAATGCAATGAAAATACAATTTACTATATTTAATTCTTGATGGAACCAATCACATTCCCAACAAATGGTCCATTGTACTTCAGCGCCCAAATTAATCACTGAACTCTTGGTTCACCTCGGTTCTTAAATAGCTGCAGATTCAGCAATGCTTTTAACAAAGCGACTTTTTTTTAGGCTAGTTCAGATATTGAACGAAATTCGAATGCCTTGAACAATTTAGTCTGAACAGCATCGAAATAATGAAACAAATCATATTCCACCAAAAATCCAAAGCAGTTTCCATTGTTTTCAATGTTTCCATGTTTTGTATGGAATCTTCAGGATATTCTGGCAACACTGTCGAGGAGTTCTTGCTAGTGACTAATTTAAAGGAATTATTTTCACACACTTTCGTTTTTATTAATAATTTTAGTTAGTTTCACTACACTTGGGCCATATCACTTCTCATATATTTTATTTGTTATATCATCAATATCTGGGGTCGACGTTAGATGCAAATGCATCCGCATCAGTGGTTGGTTCTTTGAATGGAATTTTGAACTTTATATGAAGGTCCTTATTTCTAAAGAAGAACCGATATGAAAAAACTTCAAACTTGGGTATATTACTTTCAATTTCAATTAAGTTATTTTATTTGTATAAAAATGTATCTTTAATACTCAACTAACGACCCCCTACCGAATAAATCTATAGCTTCAGTTATTACGACTAAACTATTATTTTCAATATATAATCAATTCACTTATATACATATGTGGATGGACTATACCAAGTTTGAAGAAATTCTATCCTGCTTTTTCGGCAGAATTAATATGAACAGGCCGACAAACGAATCCGCTCAACAGTCGCAGGTACGACAATGCCTTATTCTTATTAAAACAATTATTTTTCTTAGCATAGAATAATGTTAAAATTGTTAGCTCTTTAAATTATATGCGCAAGAATCTTAAATATTTAAAAAAAATATGTATTTAATTTAAATTAAATTTTGAAAATCTTCAAAAAAATGGTATTTTATCACAAAAAAATCCACTCAACACACCTTAACTGTTGTTGTTTAACTCCTCCCACTAACTGAAGAAGTTTCCTTCTAAAGAAAGTACTTTTTTTTTATTTTCCAAATAATTACTTTTATTATAATTTTATTTAAGATCAATTTTTTTTATTTTTCCTCCACAAAAAGTAAAATTAAATCACTTGCACTTTTATTATTTTTTATAAAAAAAAAAATAAATGTCCCGATTTGATCCTTGTATTCCAAATACCCCACGGCACTACACGAGAATCTGATCGCGAGTGTGAGGTTTGTCATTCGACTCACAGCCGTACTATGTCGAAAGATAAACAAAAAAAAAGAAACAATAAAACAAATGTCGATGCCGCTTATTTAATTGCTGTGGCTGACTGCCCGAAGTCAGTGCGCGAACAGTTCTACCAAAAGTGGCTACACCGAAATTTATAACTTTATGCGAACAGCAGTAGCAAGTAGCAGTAGAGCAGACCCAGAGAATACACAGGTCGACAGGTGTGATGAATCGATAGTAAGGGTAGCACGTAGGCATACCCTATGAATAGACATCAATGTCTATTGTTTGGCTGTGTTATTTAGATGGCGATTAATAACTCGAAATTTATTTTTACATGCTTACGGCGAATTTTATTATAATAAATATGGTGTGGGAGCAATGGACAGATGAGTGTATACGATGCGTTTATGGATTGCGGTGCACTCAAAAATGTCTAAATAAATGCAAATTTGGAAGACTTTTTGAATAGGCAACATAAAATCCGGTTTTAATGTATGGAAATGTTATTTTTTACATATTTTTTTTAAATCTTAGCTTTTTATGCGATGATGTTTGGTTGTAACTTAAATTGAATATAATTTAGACTTTATGTAAAAAAAAATGTTTTATCGAACTCCTATTAGTATGGTTTTAGAATGGGATATTAATATAGATTGAGAGCACGATTCTCTAAAGTCCAGTTTTGATCACGCCACGAAGCTGAAAGAATCTTGTTACGGATGTCGTATGGAATTTCGTCACCCTGTGTTCATAGATATCTTCATAATAATCAAATGTTTGTACCAAATAAAATAAAAACAAAAAAACCCTATACCAAAATGTCCATCCTTTACCCATTACTCGCAAGAAATTGATCTTACTCTCGGTGGTTATTATCCGGTGCAGAAATGTGTCCTAGTCCTTAAGCAGCACATATTGCCCCTGATAGATCTAACTTGCGTTACAGATCTTATGCCGATCTAATGTATCGAATAGCTGAATCTTCTTCATCAATGGCGGTGATATTATCCAAATATGAAAACCGTAGGCTATCGCTGGTCTGATGAGGTGCTTGTGTACGAGCAACTTGGTTTTTTTACTTAGCCCGATGCGCCTTTTAGCAGCGGCTGCAGCAGATGTAACACATAGTTCGTATTTTGAAGGCTAATTTCAGCATGTGGGTTGAACTCAAATCCTTCAGTAGAGTTAATGACTAAATATTTTGTCCATGTCGTTTTTCTACCTCAGTATTTCATTTATAGTAGTCTTATATTTTCCTGATGTGGGGCTCGACTCCTTGCCTAGATGCCTCTGATAACAGCGAAATAGCGTATATAATTTATTTGTTAAGAAATCAAGAGTTGATCTCAGTGAGAAATGCATACTCCTTTAATTTGTAGATCAGTTCCTTGATCTAGACAATGGTAAAAGCCTTCTCTATTTGCGAATCAGCGATCAAACTATTGAGTCGAGCCTATCAAGTGCTTGGGGATGGTGTTAGATTAAAGGCTCAACTTTAAAAATTATCTAAAATATGTTGGAAGAGCGTCTCGGGTATACTTTCGAGACTTATATACCAAACGTCGGAGGATCCAAAAAGGCAATTAAAGCGACTGGCGACAGTGATCAAATTGGATAACATACATCGGTGCATGAGATTGCACCGGCAAGCGTATACTCTGCTTTTCAAACAGTGTCAGGTAAGGTCATATATGTATGTAATCTCTGGATAAATGGCAATCAATCTGAGAAATAAAATTAATTCACAGCTCTTAATGATAAGTAGGCCGAAGGCTGGAAAAAACCATTGAGGTTCCACACGCATAATGTCAAAACTATTGGAACACTTTATCCGAAGGAAGATATGAAACAATTGGGTAGTTTGAAGTCACTCTATTGACATGTCAACAGTGTAAGTTTGTTTTTTAGTTGTGCCAGGAAAGAGTTAACACAATCGCTGTTATGGCACGTATGTTTTATGGAGAACCTTTACATATAATATAAGCACGTGAAAGAACGTAAAACTCACGAATATTCAAAATCGCAAAGTCTATCTTCCTTAATTTTAAAGCACAGAAAAGGAGCGCAGTCACTCAAGCGTAATGCGATATCGACTTTTGGGGCAGACAGGCTCTTCAAGGTGAAATTTTCACATCTGATTTAGAGTGCTTTTGAGTCGAAGGAACATGCCAGCGGTATGTTGATGCAGTGAAGAAAGTTTAGAGCATTTAAGAAAGCAAAATAAATAAAAAGTTTTAACGTTCTTATTTTGCTTAAAGACAATGGCAGTGGAAATCATCTTAAGTAAAAAAAAATGTGTGTAAGAACAAAAAATTAAAGCTCAGAAAACTTAAATTATGGGCCCAGTAACCCCTGTCGGGAATCAATATTGCTAATATATAACAAAGCCCATATGTAGTTTTCGAAAGGCATGCATACATAGAGTTAAATTATGTAATAAAACTGATTCACACTTTGCGTATTGCCCACGCATATAGAATACCTAAGGTACTTAATTTTCTGTCAGGCACGTAACACACGCTATATATTCCCTAACCCCATACGAAACCATTACTTCACGTTTTGTCAGAGATGTCAAATGTCAATTTGCTTTCATTTCATTTTCAGTTTAACCTAATCTTCAGCAAACGATCTCCTTAAACCGAAAGTCGTCTTTCATTTTTTTTTAGATTGATGTAATCTGAAAATTTGATTGACAAATATGTCACATACCGCGCCATACAGTCCATGCAGAAATGTCAGACTAAACACTATCCACGCCATTAACTTACTTAATTAGCCGCAGAGTACAAGTCTGTGGTTATTGTAATAGGTTATCATTTTGTTTGTTTGTTTGTAGTCTCTTGGTTCTTCTTTTATTATTAATGAATTGCAAACAACAACAAACACAAACAAAATATGTGTCATCAACACACAGTGAAGGTATAGTTTTTGGCATAAGAAGTAGCCGAAGTGGAAATGGAAACTAAACATATTTGATCTTGGGTCAATGGCAAAATCAAAATCTGGTGTAACAAGTTCAGTGATATAACGTCGAAGTCCAGAGAGCCGCATAATGCACAAGGTTTTCACTTTGATTATAATTATGTCCGAGTATGTCTTTGAGAGCGAACTCACAAATTAAAAGTAAGTCATAATTACATTTTGACGATGAAGAAAGAATTTTAAACAGTTTTTATTATGACTTTGGGAGTTAAACATGTGAATAGCGAAGGAGAAATTATTGTTCGATGAAAGTCGACAATAGAAAGGACATGCATTATGCTATGATGACACTTTAATTGCCATTAATAGTTTTTTTGTTTCTCTGTGAAAACCATATGGATCGAAAACGTGGATCGAAAAGGTTTACTGCCCTTAGAATCGCACTTCCAGAAGGGACTGCGGGAGTCTGGCCAATCCATTAAGGACTCGGCAGGAAGAATGAGCAACAGCTTCAGCTACTTTTTCCAAGGGGAGAATAAGCTCCTTTCAGCTCTTTAAGTAACAAGGTGTCGACAGCTGATTATACTTATACCATACCTGATCCATATTACAAAGAGAAGCACAGTCTTCAGCTCCATAGCAATATAATGTAAAAGAGCCGAGGGGGTGTTCTTACCAAAATTAGGGAAGATGAACCGACACCGCCATATTCGTAGAGACCCATCAGTCTTACGTCGTTTTTTCTAAAACAAAGAATGGACGAAGTTTTAAGTTATTTCTCCTCTCCTGAAATTTCCCCGTGCCCGACAGCAGGCATACAGATCGTGCGGGCTAGATCGAAAGAGAATGACCTGTTCCAGCTGAAGGAAACAATTCAAAGTACTGTGAATAAAAGAGATAGTACTGTGCACAATCCAGGGTATTACAGAAACCTTCGTCAACATCTTAAACAGGCAGTTAACCGAGCCCTGAAAGGAAAAGAAGCAAACAGGTGCTGCGCACTATGCTAATAGCATAATACTTATTGCCATTCAAAAGGAAGAGATAACTTATAAGACTCAAAGCACCAGACATTGTGACATTGGGTTAGAGGTTACTCTGTCGTTTATGTCTCTGAAGGTTCACGTTCAATATCCCATAGGGAACCACGATTCAAGACAAAAATAGGATTTCTGCTTTCTACAATAAACCAATAGTCTTTCACTTCGGAAAAAAATCAGGCACGACAGTGATACAAGTCAATTAAGTAAAATGGGAGTACGTTACCACAGGAAATTCCTCTGGTGCAAACACACGTGAGAGATCTCAAATAAGGCTCCCCGTCATGCTTTTATGTATGACATGTAAGCACAAAGTGTTAAAGTCATAGGGATGCAGAAGAAAAGACAAACGTTGGATGTACATTGCAACTGTGAATGCAATTATCACATATGGAGCGGTAACATGGGCAAAATAAAAAACATCATGCGATAAATAGGTACGTTAGCCATCCTAATGTATTAGAAAATTGAACTTACAAAGGTCAGCAATAAATTGGACTCTTTACCTAGGACATTTACGTGACAGTGGAAACACACACTACGTTCGATTAAGTATAAAAAGCCTGCAGACTTAAAGAGAATCCAATCTGATGCGAGTTAAGTGGTTACATGGGTTCTATTTTCAACAATTTTTTTTATATAGCAAAAAAAAATATTTTATTCAAACTTTTTACTGTCTTAAAAATATACATTTAAAAATAATTTCCGAAATTTTCAAAGGAAAATATTCAAAACTTCGTCATTGTGAAGTCATCCCTCGGAAAAAAGGTGCGTCCGCGTTGACAGTAGAACTCGTGACAGAATCATCAGAAGTGAAAAAAAATCGTGTTTTAGTTAAGACTATAAACTAGAATTTGGACGAAAGAGAAAAAAAAAAGTGAAAATTGGATTTTTGGCAGACCTTTTTACAAAAAAATTTGCTCAACATTTTTTTTTAAATAGTTGTGATTGAAAAAAAAAATCGTTCGTCCAAGACGAGGACTTGTATCTCGTAGACCTGTGTAAAATTTCGTCAAGATCGGTTGAGTGATTTTCGAGAACTTTTGACAACCGACTTTGGTAACGCAGTTTCAAAAAAAACGCTTTTAAAGTTTGTATATCCTCAAACAAACCTCGTGATTGAATTGAGTGCGCACTTTTCCAAGGCTGTACCTCCGAAACTTTTATTCGGAATGACATGAAAATCTCAAGATAATATTCTCGAGATGTTGTAGAAACTAATAAGAAAATAAAAATAAATTCGATTTTTTGAAGCTGTGAAACACATGTAACCCCTTAAGAAGCTTTTAGGGATCCATAAACCTAAAGCATGTATCAGTCTAATCAATAGACTTATATAAAATAGGTACACCAAATATTTTCTACAACGAAACCGTAAAAACTCCAGAAAACATCATGCAAACTTTCAGAGCACTGACTTACAAGAGGATCAAGCATAAGGTGAAACGCCAACTACTAGATAAGCACTGTTGGTATAATGAAGCCAATTTTCATTCTAAAAATTATAAAATAAACTGAATTGGTAAACATGTTAAAAGTTGAATGTCCGATTTAATGCTAAGTCACTTTTAATTGTGTAAGCGTAGATGGTTCTCTTAGTTATGCCATTTAAGCTATGATTAAGTTAATCGAAGTATTTAAGCTGATAGAAGACTTCTTGTTAGCGAAATTCTTTTAGCATTCAACATTCTGGGTCCTTGCCTAGACCTTATGATGAATCAATGCTTCTAGATAGTTTAATTCTTTCAGCACTCAACACTATGATTCTTCGCCTCTTTTAAAATGTAGGTCAGTTGATCTTTAAGCCTTCAAACACGTACCTACTTTAATTATTACTTTAATGTCGAAAACTGCACTTAAGAGAAAAACAAATTATCTTTCATAATAAAAACTTTCTACACACATATAAATCAGATGTTTTTCCCAAAATGTTGATGTTTGACACTACGAGATCAGATTCTATATTTGACATCATCAAATTGAACGTAAAATGCGATTATATACTGAATACGTCGAAAGGTCATCTTAATTAAGAAGGAAGGAACAAAGTCTTGAAATTATTTGATATAAACAAATTTGGAAGCTGACTGAAGTTCTAACATATTTGACTGCAAAATAGAAAGTACAAAGTTTAGAATTAATAATTCAATCTAAACGATTGTAGGAAAATGTTCGTCTACTAAATTTAGATGCAGCTAAACAAGGGTTACCCATACTAAATAAAATGTGCTTCGACCGCTGGATTAATTTTTGAGTTTCCTTTTACTACATTAAAACCTGTAGAGTTAGCTTGAAGAAGATGAAGATGGGTTACGCAGAGGTCCCATCCCATCTTGAGGACCTATCCCAACTTACATGCTACCAAATTCAGCCCAGAATAGTAGTCTTAATTTTGTCGACTTCTGGAAGGGTGGAGAAAATGATTTAAATGTTACACCTTGCTCACTTTATCTCCGAGCACATGGAACGGTACTGCTGCTGGAGGTGTTATTTGGGAAACTCTATAGCGGCAGCTTCTGGGAACAACTTTACGGGTAAAGAAGGTTTGCGAAGAAAGAACGACGCATACACTATGGTGGCAGGGGATAGCATCGTTAAAACCACTCCTGTGGTGTTGAGAGCGAAAAGAGTTATATTCGCGAAAGTTACAGCAATGGATTTAAGCTCAGAAAGGGAAGATTTCAAGAAAGAAGACCATCAGCCTTTTGACATGGGCCCTTCTGAACCCGTCAGTCAGTCAGGTCAAATAAATAAATTGTTGGTTCTTAAAAAGGCTGATCTTCGATCCAAGTATTCAAAATCTAAAACCAGACCAAAAATCGTTTGAGAATATTAATCATTCATGAATGTCCCTTAAATGAGGAAGAGACCCTTTAAGCCTTCCGTGGTTCAATGCAAAATGAAATTCAAGTAAATCCGACAAAGTGTCCTTTTCCCTGTGCATCCTTTGATATTTGCTCCCTAAAAAAAGAAATTGGGACAGAATCAAAATGTGCTAAAACACGTCACTTGAGGAACAGAACATAGCCCTTCCAAGACATTGAAGATTTTTGAGATACATATCTCATTTTCTGAGGTCGCTGGTTAAAATCCCGAACTGTACCCGAACTTACATCAAAGAGACTTGAGAAGCTTCTCAAAATATTAATTGCCGTTCGGAATCGGCATTAAGCTGTAGGTCCCTTCCATTGAAATATATCTTCGCGCACACAGTGGTTAGAGAAAATAGGCTTTGGGGTCTTTATTGGCCGTTTACTTTTTTCTAATATTTTCAGGTTTCTGTGGAAATAGGTATGGCTTGATAGAATTGAGTAGGCACGTGCGAAAGGAATGAACCATAAGTGAGGCTGCAACTTTGGCTCATCAACAAATGTAAGGTATCACAAAAAGTTCGCCGGGTCACTTGATGGAGGTCTGAGGTCTGCTTTGATGGATTTGGAGCTGAAGCTGACGTCTTAGGACCCAACACCAAGGTTTCTATAGTTATGAGTATATCGCACACTGTGTTCCAAGCTAATATCCATTCTCTTGTGGTCTGCGCTAAATTGAACCTTGGAAGTTGTATTAAGGGCGTTAAAATAATTATCTTCTCAGATAGTCAATCTGAGGCTAACTCTGCCACTTAAGCCACTTAAGACGTGCACACTTTCATACGAAAAGAATAAATTAACTTATCATACAAAAAATATATTAGGTCGTAGCGTCCCCCAAATTGGAAAGGGTTTAAATTATAAACGACTCCTAACTTAGCCTAACCTAACAGATCATTAAGTTCTGCGAATTTGTTTAAAACCCCAAGGAAATAGTACTCATGTTTCTTATGTAACATCCCCCAAAGGGATTACATTCTAGAATCCCTTCTTTTCTTAGTGTGTGTTTACATGTTTCTGTTTATACCCTGTCCTTAGGGTATATTAATTTTGACACATAGTTTGTAACACCCCTTAATATTCGTCGTAGAACCATAAAAGTATATATATTTATGATCAGGACCAAATCCTAAATCAATCCAAATCCGGTATTTTTAGACCTTTAAAATTCAGCTAGGAAGCTGAAATTTGGACCACATATTCCCTAGGGCTCCGAAATGGTTAAGTGTAAAAAAATCTTGAATACACCGACTGCCACGCCCACAATTTATAAAAAAAAAACGTTTTAAAGCTAAAGTTAGAGAGATACAGTGTTACAACCTTCACAAGATATGTAGGCACTGCCCTCCTTTAGAAGTTTGTCATATAAAGTTTTTTGCCACGCCTACTTTTTGTGGGCGTTTTTTAATAAAATGCTGTTTTTTTAATTCGATCAATTCGATTTTGAGAGTCCCAAATGTAGCCGTAAGCAATGCCCACTTAATGTGCAGATAAAAGTACATACATTCTAATTTATAACCAAATTGTTTGTGCTGCTTTGCATACGAAATATAGATGGGTAATGCAAGCATAAATTCCAAAAATTCAATATCGCGAGACTTTATTTTAAGACTCTCTGTTGTCTTATTTACTTTCACAGCATCACGCATTAATCACCCCACGTAGTTACAACAATAAGCTTAAAAGCTTTTGCTTTATATTTCTGTGTCAAAGTCAATACCGTCCGAATCGGCTAAGGTGATAGTTGATTGTCGCTTTTTTGATTGTCGTTTTTTATTATCAACTATCCTTTGCTCCGCGTAAAGCAATTACTAAAAATGATTGATTATTGGCAGCACTCAGAGTTTTAAACGCTACTTCCTTGCCGACGCTGTCATTGCAAGCAGATGATACAATTAAAATCGAAATACAATAATTAATGCTACAAAAAAAAAATATTTATATACACGATTTCCCTTATCGGGTTTGGAAGTTCGAAGATATTTACTACTACTTCTTCTTAGTAGCTGGAAATTTTTGAATTTATTTTCTTCATTTTCCTCTCTGTTTGAGCCCTAGAAAAGTTCCAATGAAGTAAACAGTCCTTTTCACAAATTTTAAGATTTGACTTAAAGTTTTTGTTTTAATTTATTTATATAACCCTTATTCTACGTTTATAACGGGTGATCCAAGTGGAGATACTTTTTTCAATAGCCTTTTTTGATAGATCACGTGTGAGTCGTGTCATGCTGTCATGTTATTTTTGTTTAGTATTGTTTGGCATTTCATAATGGAAAGACTTACGCGTGAAGAACGTTTACAAATTGTTCAACTTTGTTATGAAAATTCACGTTCTATGAGGTATGTGTTTCGTGCACTTCGCTCAACTTATGGTCAACATAATCGGCCTACTGTGCGTACTATTCGCAACACCATCACCCATTTTGAGACCCAGCATTCATTATTGGATAATATTCGACCGAATAGACCACGTCTGTGAAGAAAATACTGCGGCCGTAGCTGACAGTGTACACGAAGACCGTAGAGAGTCGATTCGGCGCCGTTCGCAGCAACTCGGACTGACGTATGGAACGACTTGGCGCATTTTACGTCAAGATCTTAAATTGAAAGCGTACAAAATACAGCTTGTGCTGAAGCCGCTCGATCTTCCCAAGCGACTTCGCTTCGCTCTATGGGCTCTTGAAAAGTTCCAAGAAGATCCGATGTTTTCGAGGCAAATTTTGTTTAGCATTTGTGGCTCAATGGGTATGTAAACAAACGAAATTGCCGCCTTTGGCGGCGAAGAGCAACCTGAAGAGATTGAAGAACTGCCACTTCATCCAGAAAAAACAACGGTTTGGTGTGGTTTGTGGGCCGGTGGAATCATCGGTCCATATTTCTTTAAAAATTATGCCGGTGCGAACGTAACCGTCAATGGCGACCGTTATCGTGCCATGATAACCGACTATTTGATGCCTGAAATTGAAGCTCGTGATCTCGGCGACATTTGGTTTCAGCAAGACGGCGCCACTTCCCACACATCGCATCAATCAATGGACTTATTGAGAGAACATTTCGGTGAGCACATAATTTCACGTTTTGGGCCGGTCGATTGGCCACCAAGATCGTGTGATATCACACCGTTAGACTTTTTCCTGTGGGGATATGTTAAGTCAAAAGCTTATGCCGACAAACCCGCTTCGATTCAGGATTTGGAGGAAAACATCACGTGTGTCATTCGCCAGTTACCAGTCGAAATGCTCGAACGAGTGATCGAAAATTGGACTCAACGGATGGACCATCTGCGACGTAGCAACGGCCAACATTTGATAGACATAATCTTCAAAAAATAAATGCCAAAGAATGTTCTTTCAAATGATAATAAACATTCTCCATTAAATTTGAATTTTCTGTATTTTTATACCCTATCCTAAGGGTATATTATCATTTAATTTTTTTTTTTTAGTGTCGGTATTCTGTTCTCAAAACGCCTTCGCGTTTTTACGTTCCACATGAGTTCCACATCAATAACTAATAAAAAACATTGGTTTTTCAGTTTGAAATTTCATATCTACCTTAATTTATTTTGAATTGCTCTAGTTCTTAAAAACAAAAAAAATCATTGTATCAGGGCAATACAAATTTGCAAAATGAGAGCTGGAGTGTATATGAAAAATTAATTTCAAAGTGGGCTGTTGCTTTTAAGTCCCAGTCATTTTAATCACAGTTTTCATCTTAAGATATTTTACGGTTCAGAGTTGTAAAAGAATGCAATCTTTTGACATTGCATTCTTAAATGATTTAATTCATTGAATTTACTTAAATAGTTTAGATTCAAAAATGCAATAACCATTCATCTTGAAGTTAATGTATGACATTTTTTACGTTGTCTTGTTCCAAGCACATTCCGGTGAAAGTTTTTTGCAACAGCAAATTGTCAGGTGATTTAATGGATATTTTCGAAAAATTTCATTTTTCCCGGATTCAATTAACTTTTTCAGTGTTCCAAGGACCTCCCGGTGAAAATACATTACAACAGAAATTTTCCAGGTGATTTAATGGATATTATCGAAAAATGTCCTTTTCAATATCTTAAAGGGTCTTTTTTAAGGTTTCAGGGACATATTTGGGAAATGCTATCTTCATCGTTAAAAAAATGTACTTCGATTACCCCACGTTTCGTAACATATTCTACGCTACTTTGGTTTCATAAACATATCAAGGCGGTATGCAATCCGGTATGGCGGATTATTCAAGTAATCAATTTAAATAATTTTTTTTCGCGGGCTCTTCTTGTTATTTTCCACCATGGATTTAAATTATGAAATCATTAAATAATTGCACAAATTTAACAAAACGGACCTGTTGAATTCAAATTTGCCTCCTAAGCGTTTGCAAAGTTTTATACGACAAATATTGGAGTTTTGAAAATAAAATGACTCATAGAATACGAACGTGTATAGAACTTACATTGCACACAAGGAAAACGCTACGAGGCTTTCAACGACATAAAACGACTTATAAACGACAGATGTAATACTGATTTCAAAAAACGACTGCTGTCGTTTAATATAAATGCCAAGTAGAATAAGGGTGAATATATTCTTTTTAACTTTCTCGTATTAGTATACTAAAGAGAAAGTTATTGCGATCGTGCGGAAATTTCGAACTCAAACTGAGTATGAAGGATGATATTACGACTATAGAGAAGTCCGAAAAAGTGGGCCCGCAATGCCGTCCGTCGGTCTGTCTGTCTGTCTGTCCGGGCACGGATTTTCTTCAAAGTTCGTATATAAGGTCCTTGGGGTTACATCTAGGGGCATCTTCTTATTTTTTGCTCTATCGTTTGAAATAACGGTACCTGCCATACAATTTTTTTTTGTGAAAATAACTTCTCACTATATTTCTCGAAAGTGGTTTCAAGGAATGCCGTCATTTTTTGTACTAACGATATTGCGATGGAGTGAAAAAATACTGCATACTCAGTTTTTGGAAAAAAAATCGATTAACGGTAATTTATATCTCAAAAACTAACAAACGGTATTTCAAAAAATTTTGCTGATTCTTGGATACTATAAAGTCAAACAAATCTGGATACTTTGATTTTTTAAATAATTTAGTTTTAATTTTTTTTTCATATAACAATTCTCTTACACTGAAATTAAATTCGTTTTCTCAAAAACGGCTCTAACGATTTTGATAATTTGTTGTATTTTGAACAATTATGTTAAAAGTGTGTAAAATTACATCTAATTTCTATAAATCTAATATTCTATACCTAAAAATTGATTAAAATAAATTTATCACCATTCATTTTGCGATTGAAAAACTCATCTCATGTATCGAGAAAGTTTCGTATGACGCAGTCGTGTACTTTATTTCACTAAAGTATTTATATGTTTTAGAGTTGAAGCCGAGGTGCATACCTATGAAAACGACACAAATGTATGAAAGCGACACCTATATAGCTGTCACAAGAAATCGATATCAAAAAAGCGATTATCAATTTGATAATCACCTTACATGGAGCAAAAGTGTTGATTTTGATTGGCAACTATCAACAATCACCTTAGCCGATTCCACCCCAGTATTTGTAACGTACGTTTTATTTATTTGAAATTCAAATGATGTTAAGACGTTGGAGCTGAAATTGAACTCATTTCCAGCAAATTACTTCCGGCTTATGCGTGTACCATACGCAAATATTCGCAAATATTCGCAAATCAAACATATCTGACATTTAAGCGAAAACATGCCATTTGTCAGTCAAAGTGTTCTAATGTGTTTAATAATGCTATCAAAACTCTGACACGGTACGATGGATTGTGACTTTACACAAGCCATCTGTTAAAGTCACACAACCACAAATGGATAGATGCTGGCGCTGGCTGTGCTAACTCAAGTGCATCATACATAGAGGCAATCAACTAGTGGCCTAAAATCGCATAAAACCTTGGCAAATGGGTAGTAGCTTAAGCAACAGCATCGTAGTTACATTATAATAAATATATTTTCATCTTAGAGGGTGAGGAGTCTTTTGTGGTCATATGATGTGATTCAATGATTCTTTAAGATATGCAGATACATATTATGTGTCGAGTTGTTTGTTTGTTTTGCGAAACAAAAATGCATTTAAACGGAAAAGTGCAGAAACGTAGTGACCTCGACATTTGAAATGCACGGCACACATCTTCGAAAAAGGTTATACAACTATGTATGCAATTAAAGCCTAAAGCGCTGAGCAGAATAATTGGCGAATTTTAAAGAGGTGTTGCTGTTTGGTTTTATTATTGTGACAAATTCTAAATAAAGGTTTTTTAAAGAGGGTTGAAAAAATGTATAACATGGGACTCTATTTTCGGGTGCGACATACCAACGTTTTACTTCATCTTGAATTGGTAATATCAAAACTTGAGTTTGTTGTCTGTTTATTTTTACATTGGCAATGTATAATAAGCCCGAGAGCCCGCAATAAATTTTGGACGTGAAGAGCAACCGGATGAATCCTAAATTACATGTTCATTTTCCGTCAGCTTTATACAATGGACATATATGTACGCTTCCATTTAGTGTAGTTATTTACCCTACTTTTTCAGAAAGCCGAAAGGGCACTTCAGTGATAAGGAACTAAAGTGTTCAGCAGTTGCCACGCCAGCACCTAGAGCCTTTAGCCTGGTTCGAGCAAGCGTAGAATATTCACAGGAGAAACTTTCTACGAACCTTGGCAAGCATTTCACTTCCGTCATTTCAGTATGGTACCCGGAACCCCCAAACATAACTCAGAGTATTCAGTCTTTCGACCGAGTTCAAAGAATTCTTTAGTTGAAGCAAGAAGTGGTCAAGTCTGACAGTAAAGACACATACACTTTGACCTCTTTAGCTGCTCTTCATATTATAATGCATGAATTTACGCCTAAAAGACCAAGGCATTTTGACGATGAAGAGAAGAAAGAAAATTCCACTTGATTAAATCTTTCCGCTGGCTCAGATACTGGTCGTAACCATTATTGAACTTGGATAAAGTCTTTAAAGTGACAAAACGCATGCTTTTTCAAAGATGGCTTGGTCCAAAGGAGCTTTCTATCGAAAATTACTCAAAGATGTTTAGCTTCCGAATACCGCACTGAGAAATTGTTTTAACCGTTGAAAAACATAAACGTTCAAATTCCATGTTCCTACCTAGTTTCGATATCACCTCTTACCTGACTTTTCAATTGCTGCATCGCTGCACTTTCTCTTGTTTAACAAGTACTTGTTGTGTTGTGTTTTAGGCCCCAGAAGTGCCTGTATGTAGTCGAAGATGAATTGTATCCTACGAAAATGTTCTAATCGATTCATTGTGGCGTTGTATATGTGTTACCACAATAAGAACTTTCTGAATAAATAGTAAGGGACGTCAAAAATCAAGTCAAGTTGAATGAAAAACTAAAATGTTACCAGTAAGATGGATTTGAACGTCTGTGTATTAGAAGACGTGATTAAAACGACAAAAACTATGCACAAATATAATGCAATTTGAATAATATTGAACTATAGCTCTTAATTTTCAATAGAAAAACCAACCCGAATTGACATTTTCAAATTATGTGTGCATTTGTGGTACTTAACAAGCTTCTGTATCGAAATCAATAAGCAGTGTTCTCCGTTAAGTACAATATTTCCTGTCAATGGAACGAATATAACGAAATCGACATAAGACAATAACTGCCAATTACTACTCCACCTATCACTGAATAGATGTACTAAATTTTAATATTGTGTTTTCCTGCAGATGACTCCCGTATCTCTTGTTTTGTTTACTTTTTTTGTACATCAGCTGTTTGCAAAATGATTCAAATGTCACTTTTTATCACAAAAATTTCAACTCCCCTTTGTTATAAAAGTTTTCCACGTCAAAAGTTTATTTATTATTGTTTATTTCTGTGAATCTTAAAGTAAATTTCAAAATGCCAACCACACAGTCGTAGTGCAGCAAAAATTCGACAACCAATTAATTCAATTTCGAGCCTTGGAATTAATCAATGGCTGTAGAAGGAATTGAAGCCATTAAAGTTTTCTCGTCCCAGGAAAAGGACCTTACTATAAATTCAATGGACAGATATAGGTTCACACAGTTTGTTACTTGTGTTTCTTAACATGATAACATTGTGAATTTTTCCAGAAATGAATGGACTCGAATAATATCGTCGCTTGACAACTTTGAAAGTATTCGTGTCCTCGCATTTGATGGTGACCTTAAGGTTTCAAAGTTCCGCAGTATCTACTGGGCGCTTTTGTTGCGTGTGTTAAGTGGCGATCATCGTACATGGTCTGAACAGCGTAAACAGCAGCGACAAAGATACGAAAAGTTAAAGCAAGAATTTGAGAAGAATCCGCACAATGAAGAGACCGCTAATGATGATCCACTGTCGCAATCAAAACAGGTGCGTTCGTTACTGGTTGTAAGTTTTGGTTCGATTAGTGAGTAATTCTTATTTCAGAGTATTTGGAATCAATACTTTAGCAATCAAGAACTTTATGCTGTGATTAAACAGGACGTTATACGGACATTTCCTGGTGTGGATTTCTTCAAGAAATCTCCAATTCAAACTGCAATGGTAAAGTGATTGTTCGGAGTTGTATTGTATGATTGCATTCGTTGTTTTTTCCAGATAAACATCCTTTTCTACTACGCAAGGGAACATCCCTACATGTGCTATCGACAAGGAATGCATGAAATCTTGGCTCCCATTCTATTCGTGATATATGGTGATCACCAGGCTTTGCTGCACTTTAAAGAACTATCCAATGACATAGAGTAATGTAAAAGATAGTAACTTATGCGAACAAAATAATTTTAATTTTTTTTCAGTGAATTAATGATGGAAGTGCTGGATCCTACTTACTTGGAAGCCGACTCATAGTAAGCCTCCTAAAGTTTACTGTTTCTACTAACTTACACTTTAATACCACTTTAGCTCGATATTTTCTCGGTTGATGGCATCCATTGAATCGTATTATCGAATCACAAATCTTGTGCACGTTGAAAATGGATACTTCTCTGTACAAAGTGACAATGTGAGCATGATTGGCGTTTTCTTTTGTTTCATAAGTCAAAACCTTTTATGTTTTACAGAATTCAATGGAACGAGTGACAAGTGAAGCAGAAGTTATTGGACAGCTTAACTCCATACGTGACAAAATTCTTGCCAAGGAAGACCTCCATTTGCACAACTATCTGCTAAAGTTGGACATTCCTCTGCACATTTTCGGAATGTACGTCGCGAAAGAACGTTCCACTCGCTGAAACTTTTTATATTAACCTCTTTAATTTTAGCCGATGGCTTCGCCTTCTTTTTGGAAGGGAATTTCCCCTTCTAGATTTACTTATGCTGTGGGATGCAATATTTGCTGACAGTGATCGGTTTGATCTTCCCAACTATATTTTGGTTGCTATGTTAATACGAATACGTGATAAATGTAAGAAATAAAACAAAAGCTACATCTTTTTATGTACAATCATTTTGTTCTACCTCCACAGTACTTTTGAATGACTATACCACATGTCTAACCTACTTAATGCGCTATCCGTCAAATGTTGACATTAATATGATTTTGCGGCATGCTCTGCACATGCAAGCGCCTAAGGTTTGACCGAAATTAATAAACAAATTGATTAAATAAATATTTCCTTTTTTTTGTTCGCAGAAATTCGATCTCCCAGAAAATGCCTTTGTTTATGTCACAATGAACGTTGATTCAGCTCAAACTTCATCGTCATCGTCACAAAAGCCAATTCCTTACTCAACCGCGAATAAAGCCTTACACAATTCGACTACAAATCAGCTAAAGAACGAAGATCCCACTGGGAAGCGCAATCGTTCAACCTCGCTAGACAATGATAACAAGTTCCAGAAGCAAATAGCCGACATTCAGTACAAAAACTCATTAGACTCTGCAGCTATGGCCAATTTGAAGGTTATTCCTCAATCGGACAGACGCATTATCGATGGATATTCTGAAAATGTATGTTTCACTAAGCAGTGTAGAGTTTATAGTGTACAGTTTATAATAAAAGTCTTTTTGTAGAGCCCAGAGCTGCTCCGCTTGGAGCTGAAGAACGCACAAACCATCATCAATATATCCAAGTGCAAGTTACAAAAATACCTTGATACTCTCAAACGAAATGTCACAAAGAACTCGTCGGATGAATTTTATAATGCACTCGATGGCATCGAGGAATTGTGCCAATTTCTGGATGTCAAGTTCATATTTCCATACAACTCGCGATCGGATCCAATCGATCAAGCTTTGGAAGCCGACGAGAATCGACAGCTTAGAGCAATTTCACCAGAGATCAAAAAGCCAAACGAAAGCATCACAAATGGAAACGCTCTGACAAGCGAAATTCAAAATATTGAAGAGGAAGTCCCAGAAGTTGAAGAACCCATTGTAATGAATGGAACAACTATCTACGAGAAACCAGACACTGGCTACATGGTGAACTCATTTCGCTATCTTGGCAATCGCAAGGAAGTTGAATTAATAGCAATCACAACAGATGAAAGGATAACAGATCAAAGAACAACACAGAGTGGAGTTCCCTCTGTTGATCCTCTTGGCTACAGAGACGAGTAAATGATGAATTTTTCAAAATCCTTGGACTGATTTTTACCCTTTTTTTGTTGTTGTTTTGTTACAAATCTTGTTTGCTTCGCATTTTCTTGAAGTCAAATACAAGCTACATAATAATGTCTGCAATTGTTTAGAAAATAAATTGAATTTAATGCAAATTAAAAGATTTTTCATGTTAAAAGCTTGCGAAGAAAAATAAACAAAAAAAGTCATGTCAGAAGTGGGATTCGAACCCACGCCTACAGAGTAGACTGCGACCTGAACGCAGCGCCTTAGACCACTCGGCCATCCTGACTTGATAAACCTGTTGTTCGAATTTCTACAAGATCGCAGCAATACGCAGAAGACATAAATTTATATTTGTCAATAAAGTGGGGCTGATGTAATCAACTTTTACCCTGACTTATGATCCCATCTCATTGTCAGTTACAATTATTCGCGTTTACAATCTATGTGCAGCAATCATTGTAAGTTGGTTCTCTACAACGTTTACAAATGCAGGCTGTGAAATTTTAATATAAAGACAAGGGAAAATAAGTTTAAACTATTAGAATTGACTTAAGCTATTTAAGTGCTGACTCACGTTTTGTTTTCGGCTAGCTGGAAACCAACTGCTGGTATTTACCGCCGAATAATTCAAATTGTTAAATAGTAACACTCTCTACCGAAAATAATTCTTAACGATTTTCCTGAGCTAAGTTGGTACTCACAAGGTTTGTAGTGCCTTCAAAATATGTTTACGAAATTGTTTGCGGAATTGAAAACCGGATAGACCAGCTTTTACTGCAAAAGCAGCTTCCCATTTGCAGCATCCAACACACAAATAGATATCCTGGATTAATTCCCAGAAGAACACCATGTTTATGGGCACGTGTGTCCGACCGAAGGACACTAGTGCAGTGCAACCTTAAAGACCAAGGAAACTAAAATAAATCATCCGTTAAATTAATTTGACCGGTATACAATTTATTAGATCAAATAACTCATCGTCATAACAAAATATATTTTACAAAGAAACAAAAGTCAAAAATGGTCAGTAAATGAATCCGTTTGATTGCCTGTGAATAACTACAAATCCAAACTAACATTCATTCTGATGCAACTTACACTAAAGAAACGAAAAAAAAAACCAGAAATGACTTTCTCGAAATCGTTCCTGCGAAAAATTCAATATTCGGCTTCGGCTGAGCCTTCGGCATTTTTTCACCGAAGCCAGATGTTATGCCGATGGTGGAAAATTTGGCCCAATGTAGCCGAAGCTGAAGCCGAATGTTCGGTCGGACTCTACCTCTAACACAATAACCGGGGGGTCTCTCCCGGTCGAGCAAATGCACTCGGTGGGTCTTGAGCAGAATTGCCGATTGTTTTGGAAAAAGGTAGGCTCTTAAGTATTTTTTGTAAACCATCTATTTTGTCACATGGGGTTTCTCCCATCCACTTGTCGATTTACCACAAGAATGTTAGAGGGCAAAAAACAATTTTGCACCATTCAAAATGAATAGATTATGCTATTATTCTTAGTTATTTTACTGTAAAACCTGCTTTGTGTTGAAGTAAACAAAAACGGAAGAAAGTACGTACATATTGTACTTTTTAACAAGACCACTTTTGGGAAAACACATAACTATTATTTTAATAGGTTTATCTAACTTACCTAACTTATGGGCTCCCAACCCATAAAGAATCTTTGTCCTAAACAAGGCAGTTTTTCATTCTCTGCAATCTCGGGCACACTGTTTTTTGTATTCCAATCTAGGCGTTTAGAATCAGAAGGAAGTGGCTTTTGCGTTTAACTCTGCCCTGCGCAGATGAACTGCCAACTAATCCGCCAAACATGTTTTCCTACCCGTTAAATTTTCGCATTTTACTCCGGAAAGGTACCGATCATAAAACTGTTCCTCGATTTGAGATTCAGCTTCACATGGGCATGTGCACATATTTACGTGGAAGGAAAGATACCCCGATAGCACAACCCCTAAATGACGTTTGGGTAGATACAGACCAACGGAGAGACACCAACATCGACTTTGAAAGGTTTGACATTCGAATGTTAAGAAACGAGAAAACGCCGCCTCAATGTTGGTATTACTTGCACATCGATATCGACTTTAGGATTTATCGCAAACTTTGAAATCGATGTTCATGTCAATGTGCCAATGTGTTTCTTTCTTTTAAAAACCATTTGTTCTTAAGCGAGCAGTGTGGCTCCCAGTTGAGCTGTGTCAATCCTTCAAATTTAATGATCAAATCATTCAAGTATTGGTTGAAAAAATGAATCGGTTATTTTATTCAATCATTCCAATCAATTATTCAATGACAGATACGAATCTTGTATTGCTCCATTCAATTTCAATACAATCACAAATACCAATCATTTCTTATTGAGTTTAGTTCCGATTCAGATTCAGATGGATTGTAAGAGTGAATACAGCCAACTTGGAACACATTTTTTGCAGAACTACACTTGTTTCGCTCTTTCTTAAAGTCGCATATCGAGATACATAAACCAGCCAGTCGCGCGAGTAAAGTACTGCCACTGTGAATGATTGCTGTGAGGTTGTGTTTTTCCGTTCTTTCTTAACCGGCTAATCAAGATAAATGAACAAACCAGATACCTAACAAAAGTATTGACTGTGTGAACGATTGATATGTGGTCATGATTGCAATAACCAATATATTATTGTATCGAAAAGATCGAATCAATCACGTATGACACAGCTCTAGCTTTCAGCTGTCGGTGTCGGTACGCTGTGTTGGCCAGTTTCTTGCATTTGCTCCAAATATGCCTGAAGTAGCCAATGTAAGGTAGGTAAGATAGTCCTTGAAATACATGTACGTTTTTAAAGATTTTGTTAACTGTTTAACTTACTTAATGTAGGATTTACTTTATTAACAAAACTTTTTCTTTGATTGTGTTAAAATGAAACAACAGTTTTATTAACAAATTCGACAATGATGACTATTGAAATACGTTTTTAAGTGTTTGGTCCAGTACTCAGCCCCAACGGCCGAACACTGGTATTTTGTCAAATTTCTCCAATATCATTAAAATTGGTTATATAAGTCAATTCGGGATTTCGGTAATTCTGAGTTCTCATTTCAGATCCGTTTATTGCAGTTAACCCAGTAGTCGACCTCCATTAAAAGTTGTTGCATACAGGAGGCTGAGTTCTGGTAATCCCTTCTCCAGTAGTCAGGCATACGATTTTAACTTTTAAATTTGTTTAGATACATCAACACAAATGTTCTGTAAATATCAAGTTAGAAAATCATTTGAAGGGAGTAAAGGTTATAAGAAAATTTGATTTTAAATAAGAAGTCAAAACATACTGTTATTTTTAGAGCTATGTAACTTTTTGTTGGAAAATAAAATCACATGAAATTCTTATCATTTTCTGTTCAACTCGGTCTGCAAAATGTTGTAAACTGTTTTTGTATCTATGTCTAATAGTTCCGAAGTTATAGCATTTAGAGTAGTTATAAATCAAAATCGAAAATTTTCCCTTTAACTTTGTGCTTTTGTTAATTTTTTACTTTAAAATTTATTAAAGAGATTTTATTACAAAAATTATTTAAATTTTGTGTTTCTTTTATTTATATTAAGTACAGGTCTTCACAGTCAGAAATTGCCCTAACAAGGGGAGTATCAGACATGGGAATCACGGATTCCGATAATTTTTACATATGTTGTAGGCCAGCTTCCCCTGACTAACAGGGTAAAAGGATAAGACGCACTTCTTTCCCCTTTTCGAGAAAAATCGCTTTAAAGTTTTGGTAGTAAGTTAATATAAATAATTTTTACAACCTGTAACACAAGCAGCGTAGGTCAATGGAAGTGTGCCCAATCAGCCTACGGTACAGCAACAACCTAAGGTTGCGACACAGGCTTCAGCGCCTAAGGCACCTGAGGCACAAGGCGAACTGCTGACCATCTTGCTTCAAATCCAGGGGCAGATGGGACAGTTACAGCGCCAGTTAAATGAGCAGGCGACTCGTGTGGACAGGATCTACGCGCTTCTGCCGAGCCTAACGCACCTTCAATCGTAATGGGTACGACCGCGACTGAAAATTCCTTGAAGATCCTAGCGGTGAATGTGAACTCATTGATTAGGATCGAACGCAGGGAATCGCTCTTCAAGTTGCTCGAAGACCAAAGTCCTGATGTGTGTCTGATTAGCGAAACAAAGCTAACACAGAAACACAAGATAAGGCATACAAAATACAACATCGAAAGAAGAGACCGACCCAACTCCATTCAAGGAGGTGTTGCGATCTTTATCCGTAAAGAACTTAAATATAAGGCCGTATACAGTGGTGAAGTGCGAAGGTTTCAAGAGCTGGAGGCGTGTATCGTGTGCATCCCTCTCCATAGTGGAAAGAGGATGTACGTGGTCGCACTCTATGCCGCCGAAGCCACTCAATCGACTTCATTTATATCGGAGCTCGAGACTTTGTTTCGATACCTACGGCTGCAGTCGGGGGAGAACTTTTTCCTCATGGCCGGAGACCTCAATGCCAAACATAGAGATTGGGGAAATCAAACTCCCAATACTAGAGAGAACTCACTATTCAATTGGTGGGGTCATCACAATGTCGAGTTTCGGCTCGATTTGAAGGCTACAGATAGTCCTTCATTTCCCAGAAATGCTATTCGACGAACGGTTACAACTGACTGACGTGGACCGACAAACAATAAACTGTCTGCGCACATTTGTGTATGATAGTGACCATTGCGGACTTAGTGCCGAAATAACGATTCCCAACGAAATTGCGGAATTGGAAGAGTTTGTGCAGGTGTACTCCTACAATTACAGTAGGACACGTTGGACACGCTTTTCCCGAGACGTGACAAGAGCAATCTCCTCGAACTCGCCCTACCCACCGTCCAATAGGAACCTGTCAAACGAGGAGATTGACAGGTACCTTAAACAAATGGACGAGACAATTAAACTAACAATGGACAGTACGATACCTCGGTATCGACCAACGAACAATGTTTACCGTAATGCAACAATCGACGCACTGCACGTACAAAAAAGCAGACTGCTAACAAGACAAAACTTGGAAATTAGGACGCTGAAGTCGTTGTTAAAGAACATCCAAATATTAATTAAAGCAAATTATAGGCGGTCTGCACTGGGGCAACAAGATTCGAGCTATCAAGTCCGATAACCCGAGTATGTTCCCCCAGATTAATAAAATATTTAGGAGGAACGATTGCAACTTACTTTCGTGTCTAAAAATCCCCCGAACAACGAACAATGAACGATTACTTACAGCAGCAAGAACAGACCCAGATAACGCTGTGGCTGATGACGACTTTTTTGTGATTGAAGATCCGCAAGAGAAAGTGGAGGCTATAGGAACTATTTTTGAGGAAGTGTACAAGGTAAATGCTAGCATTCGCCCGAACCACGACCTAGAAAATAGAGTCCTTGTGCACAACTTCTACCTTCGAAACAATATAGAGCACTGGCGATCAGAGAATGCCGGTTTCACTGGGTTCAATGACGATAACTTGGCAAATAATGTCATCGCCAATGAACGGGTTCACCCCCCGTTCGTATCGAAGATAGAACTCCAAGCGATCTTCGAATCATTGAGAAAGAAGAAATCAGTGGGAGGCGATGGAATATCGAACATTGTGCTTCGACATCTTCCTCTAGAAGCGGTGGAAATATACGCCAACCTGTTCAACAATGCACTGAAGAATGCACATTATCCAGAGCACTGGAAGACAGCTGTGGTACACCCGATTCCCAAAAGGGGAAAGGACAATTCCAATCCGGCAAATCTCCGGTCGATAAGTCTCCTTCCAAACATCAGCAAGGTATTCGAAAAAGTCATTAACAGAGCCTTGATAAAGTGGGTTGAGGACAATAAAATAGTTCCGGATAACCAATTCGGCTTCAAGGCGGGGCATGATACAATACATGCCGCGTCTAAACTGGTGTCCGACATTCAGTGGTACAAAAGTAAAAAACAATGCACGGGTGCCTGCCTGATTGACTTGGAGAAGGCCTTTGATACCATATGGTTGGAAGGACTCTTTTACAAGTTAAGCAGGTTGGGCATAAGTAAACCACTACTGTACATGTTACTTAATATGCTTACCGGTAGAAAGTTCGTTGTAAAACATGGCAATGTGACGTCTACGGGGGTGTTCGAAATCAAAAATGGTCTGCAACAGGGAGCGGTTAATTCGCCGATCCTTTTCAATATTTTCACAGCTGATCTGATAGGTTCTCTTCAGCACGCGATTGCGTACGCGGACGATTTGATCGCGTACAGATCAGGTCCAAAGATCGACGTCATCGCAACTCTACTGCAGCGTGACTTCGATAAGATTCAGCGATATTGCGACGACTGGAAGTTGAAAATCAACTTTCAGAAGTCGGAAACTATTCTATTCAGAACCCCGTTGTCTATGGCCACTAGGGATACTAAAAAGAATTGGCGAAAGCTTTCTATTATTGGAACACACGGGCGTCCACTTGCGCACAAAAATGTGGTCAGATACCTTGGACTCTGGTTAGATCAATATCTATATTTTAACAAACATGTAGATGTTGCTCTCTCCAGAGCCCGAGGTGCTTTTACCCTTACAAAGAGACTGTTTTACAGCAGGCAACTCGATGCAAGGGTGAAGGTAATCTGCTACACGGCCCTCATTCGGCCCATGCTAGCATATGGATGTCCCGTGTGGTTCAACATAGGGGCAAGTAGGATGGAAAAGATTCGGGTGTTTGAGAGGGCCTGCCTCCGGGCTTGCCTTCACCTATATAGAACACCAGAATCTCAGTACATAAAATTCTATTCCAATGAGGTCCTATACAGCGGGGCTAATCTGATTAGAGTGGACAATTTCCTGATCAAGATGACTCGAAGGCACATTGCGAGGGCAATGACCTCGATGAATAACCTGATCTTCGGGTCTTATTACCCCAATTATATGTACCATGAGAGGGTGCGTCTTAGCGGCTTTGTCCCCCCAGAAGCATTCCTCTACTTTGATCAGGCAGGTCTGATCCAGGATAGATCGGCGGTACCGTTAATCTTCCACGTTGCTCGGACAACTGTGGACAGGCGACTCAACTACAACAGAGACGTGACACAGAGCGCGGAGGAGCGTCTCCGGTTTAGTCGGTCGGTATCGGGGCGCGATAAGAAAGATGTAGAAAAACAGCACCAGCAATTTTGGTGGCTTTCAGAGAGAGCTCCCTTGTATATTCCTCCCTTAATATATTATATTAAATTGCCTTGGCCGGCTTACATAGTTTAAGTAGGTGTTAAGTAGGTGTAAGCTTTAGGTGTAAGTTAGGAAGGCACACAGCACGTGGCTCTTAGGGGTATATATATATAAAAAAAAAAAAAAAAAAAAAAAAAAAAAAAAAAACGCACGGCACGCGGAGTTAAAAAAAAAAAATAAAAAAAAGTGCATATATAATTATGCAGCATAGTTAAGTCAGCTTAAGATTTATTATTAAGATAGCATGTAAGTTTTACTTATAAGATAAGACAAAAACAAAACAAAAAGTCCGGTTACTAAGTTTTTTAATAAAATTTTCTTAGTTTAGTTATAAGTGTTATTTGTATTTATTTTTAATATCTGAAATGTAAGTTAGGTTAAGTCGAAAGACAATATTAATAATTTTTGTTTAACTTAGAGCGCCTGTATATGGCCAGTAAGTTAAAATTTAAGCAACATAGTTAAGTTAGTTTTAAGCATTTTTGTCTAGCATATAAGAATCAATGAATTACTAAATAAAAAGCATTAAAAACTGAAAACTGAACTGTGCCCAATCAGCTAATCGCATGGTTGCATGTTCAATGCATGCCCGACCCACTTCTTTTTTTTTTTAATTTTATTTTTATTTTTTTTTTTTATTTTTATTTTTTTTTTTTATTTTTTTTTTTTTTTTTAATTTTATTTTTTTTAGAGTTTTTAAAATTCTGCCAATAACTTCTTAATGCCAGAAATAATTAAGGCAAACAGTAACGCGCAGGCAACTTCGATTATTTTTCGCTTTATTCACTTTCCGTATCAAATTCCATTTCACATACACATTCATCCGGATGATATTTATCGTAGAAGCATGAAAACATAAAGTTTTGTCACACACTGCACATTTAATAAAACTGGTGTTACTACAATTACAAACATTATTTGTTGTTGAGACTCGATAACATTCATAAAAACACACTCTCTCATTTTACAACAAATGAGTTCATATAAATTTACAGCAATGATCCAATATGCTTTGTTTGCCTCCAAATTAATTAATGAGCTTGACTGATTGGGCACACTTCCACTGACCTACGCTGCTTGTGTTACAGGTTGTAAAAATTATTTATATTAACTTACTACCAAAACTTTAAAGCGATTTTTCTCGAAAAGGGGGGAGAAGTGCGTCTTATCCTTTTACCCTGTTAGTCAGGGGAAGCTGGCCTACAACATATGTAAAAATTATCGGAATCCGTGATTCCCATGTCTGATACTCCCCTTGTAAGAGGCTGACTACTGGGAAGGTTACCCTATCTCCTATCATGTTCGTTGACTACACCGCAGATCCAATCTGGTGGATATATCCGCCTGCGTTGTAATTCTGATGTCGAATTAGCTTCTCATCTTACACAGCGCATTATAGTGCTGCCAGTTTCTTTCTCTGCAGCACTAGCAAATAAAAGTTAAAGAAGTCAACTATGACTGAACGAGACCAGTACGTGATGTTAAATACTTGGGCATCGCCATTTTAATACAGGTGAGTGACCTATACTTTTCCAATAACAAAATAAATGCAACATACGTTTCATAAAAAATGTCCTTCTGCCTTGGATTGTCGGTAAGAGAATGTACATACAAAAGTTAAAAACAACAAGGACTACGAAAACAGAACCACTAACAAAGTTTCTAGAGAATATACTTTACTATTCATAGTTACTGTACTTTTTCACTTAAAAAAATGTTTTCGAATTATTTCACAATCCGTAAAATGTCATTGTTCTAATTTTGTTCGTAAAATAAAAAACAAATTTTAAGTATAAAAAAGGAAAAAAAAATTAATAACGTTACATTTGTTTATGGAAAAGAACCCTTCTGAGCCCAATTTGTGTCGAACTCGTCTTATACCGCTAACAAGTGAAATAATAATCGCCATGATGGACCTTGATTCCCCTGAAAATGAAACCTCGTTTCCCATAGCCGATATAGTGGCGAAGGAAGTTGAAAAATCGCTTCATTCCATCAACTTAAACTTGGATAGTTGCATAAAAAGAGAAGAACTTTACGATATAGTCAACCATTGTGTGCAGGATAAGCTGCGCTCAGTTGCAGTTACAACTTCATTTCCTTCTGGCCATGATTGCATCACAGTGACCACACAATTACTTGACGGTGATTCTAACGGCGACGAACTGAATTTAAAGGAGAACTTTTTAATATTGGAACAGCGTATTGGTTTGTTGGAGTCCAGAATTTCATCAGTCTTCCAGATGTTTCCGAGGTTAAAAAAGATTTCTGGAGGTTTTAAAATCGATAGAAAGGCATTGCAGCAGAGCATTGAAGACTGTAGACGAAAGATAGAAATTGATCAACCTATAGACGAAAAAACTATTGAAAAGCCAATGGAAAAGCCGGTTTTGCATATCAACCCCTATGACGATATGTATTATGAGTGGAGGCAAAACAAGATGAATTTAACATATTACAAGAAGTCAGAGTATAGCCTAAGGCTTAATCGAAATCCAGAAATTGAGTCATATCATGGTCCTCCAGTGTTTAATTGCCTACCAGTGGCGAAAAGTGGACCGCCAAAGGGTTTTAAGGTTAAATTTATAAAATCTCAAGAATCTTTAAAAACAAATAAAAATTAAAAACAAAAAAATTTTCTGACTTCTTTAATTTTAATCAAACTCGACATTTCTTTGCTTTAAGTTTAAAAAAAGACTAATTTTTAATTTTTATGGCAACATAAATTTAGAATGTAATAGTCGATTCATAAGTTTTCCGATATTTAATATAGATAGAGACATAGCCATAACAAATTGTTCTATTTTTTCATCTTGACGGCCTCCCAACCCGTGGAGAGTCTCTTCCTAATACTCTGCAGCCTTCCATCACCTACGTTCACGTGCAATGCGTCCTATTATGCAGACCGAGCGCTCTGGCATCTGCGAGGATTGGTTTTCCTTGTCGAATCAGAGCTCGCATCTCAATTACATCCACATATTGATACAGCACGTTGAGTTTGCGGTTGTATCTACCTCTCCATTCGCCCTTTTCTCACACAGGGCTAATATTCTTCGAAGAATTTTTCTCTTAAAATAGTTTTAGTATCTGCTCACCTGTCACCTTTCCTGCCTATCGTCCAGCACATAAACGCGTATTCAGCTATTACAAAAAGTGTAAAAAAGTTGTTTAATTACATTCGAATGTATGCAATCTAACAATTGGTTACAATTTTTAATATTAATTTTTTGATCGCAAAATGAAAATTAAAAAAGAAACCAACAACAAAAAAATGAAGTAATCCCTGACACGTATCATCCTCCTCATCATTATACAAAACGACACATACACAATGGTTAACTCATCGTTTACTATCTATCTACATATCTACATTTTAATACTCTTTTTCTTAAGTCTAGGATAAATCTAATATTCTGCGAGCACTGATGGAGCTCTGCGTTGTGCAAATGATGTTTTATTATTACATTTTTATTTAAAAAATTATTTCTGAAATTTATTTACATTCATTATTGATTATTTGTCGTACAGCATGTACAGCATGAGTGGCGCCGACGGTCATTGGTGTGGTTTGTTGGGTATGTGAATTGACAGAGCAGTGATAAAATGAGAATCATTTTGATGAGAATATATTACTCTGCAAGGCACGGCACATGGCTTGAATTATAAAGGGTGATTTTTTAGCTGGTTTGGTTTTGGCAACACTGGTTTTGACAGCTGACGTGTGTTTAGTACCTTGTGTCACTGTCAAACAGCTTCAGTTTGGTTTGCAATTTAACCATGGATCGTCTTACAAATGAACAACGCTTGCAAATTATTGAATTTTACTATCAAAATTCGTGCTCGGTTCGAAATGTTCATCGCGCGCTGCTTCCATTTTATGATCGGCATTCTCGACCTTCTGAGCAGTCTATTCGGAAGATTGTGACCAAATTTCGCACCAAATTTACTTTGTTGGACATTAAACCACCAACACGTTTACGTACTGTGCGTATTGAAGAAAATATTGCGGCCGTATCAGCTAGTGTGACAGAAGACCGCGAAATGTCGATTCGGCGCCGTTCCCAGCAGTTAGGCCTTTGTTACAGCACTACGTGGAAAATTTTGCGGAAGGATTTGGGCGTAAAGCCTTTTAAGATACAGCTGGTGCAAGAACTAAAGCCAGCCGACCTACCACAACGCCGAATTTTTGGTGAATGGGCTCTTGGAAAGCTGGCCGAGGATCCGCTTTTTTATCGAAAAATTGTGTTCAGCGATGAGGCTCATTTTTGGTTGAATGGGTACGTAAATAAGCAAAATTGCCGCATTTGGAGTGAAGATCAGCCAGAAGCATTGCAACAGCTACCAATGCATCCCGAAAAAGCCACTGTTTGGTGAGGTTTATGGGCCGGCGGCATTATTGGGCCATATTTCTTCAAAGATGATGCGAATCGCAGCGTTACTGTCAATGGTGAACGCTACCGAGCGATGATAACAAACTTTTTTTTGCCCGAAATGGAAGTTCTTGACTTGCATGATATGTGGTTTCAACAAGACGGTGCCACATGCCACACAGCACGCGAAACAATGGCGCAATTGCGAGGCGAGTTTGGTGAACAGTTAATTTCACGTTTCGGGCCGGTCAATTGGCCGCCTAGATCGTGCGATTTGACACCATTAGATTATTTTTTGTGGGGGTATGCCAAGGCTAATGTGTATAGGGACAAGCCCGCTTCGATTGACGCACTGGAAGCCAACATCCATGCATTCATTCGTGAGATACCGGCCGATATGTGTGAAAGAGTATGCCAAAATTGGACTCAGCGGATGGGCTTCCTGAGACGCAGCCGCGGTCAACATTTGCATGAAATTATCTTTAAACATTAAATTGCAAGGTTCAAACTATCGATTCAAATAAATATTTCATTCATTTTTTCGAATTTTTTGTTTTTTTTTTTTTTTAAAAAAGTTCTAAACCTCTTAAAAAATCACCCGTTATAATACATACAATTTTATATAAATAATAAATAAATAAAAACAGGCACAGCATATGCATGTGTTTTCTTAGTTTAGTTTATTGTTATTATTATTTAATTTTAAATACGAAAATGTAAGTTAGGTTAAGTCGAAAGACAGTTTTTATTAAATTTAGTTTAGCTTAGAAGGGCGCTTTTCATAAGTTAAAATTCAAATAACATAGTATAGTTAGTTAAGCTTGTTTTAAGCATCATCAATAAAAAGCATTTAAAATTGAAACTGAATATTTTACTCTAATTGTCATAATTCTCACGCCTTTTATCGTTAGCTAGTCGAGTTTTTGGCGTACAACGACATGGTTTCCGAAAAATTCGCCTAGTAACAGTTATATTATAGTTGGCGAATTATTTCATACGTACCAAAAGATGGCAGAAACAAAAATGTCATTGTCCAGAAATAATTATAAACGTTTTTTTGAGAGCAAATTTGAAAAGCAACGTAAAGTTATTTTTTGAAGAAAATTATAGGGTAATAAACTCAGTGACTGACACGCTTAAGAGACATTTTTGAAAACAATATATGTATATGTAAGCAATCCCAAAAATGAATAAAACATAAAATTGTAAAACATATACTTTACCACATTTTTAGTTACCGGCACCATTTCCTCAGTACCCAACACTGCTAAAATAAATGGTGATTCATCATGAGTTATGTTTTATAATGTAAAATAAAACACATAAATTTGAAACTGAACTTAAAATTGTTATTATCGGTTAAAATAACAATTCATGGCATTTACTTTTTGAAAAATATATAATGTCATTGTTGGCCACGCCCACGACTACGTCTGAGGTGGTCCAATTTTGGGCGACTCGTTCGAGCGTAGCGACTAGTGTCTTGCGAAAAACACGAAAAAAGTTGGCTTCCAAAGCGTCAATCGTAGCTGGCTTATTCGTGAGGACCACAGATGAGTAATTATACAGATAGTCGACTCAGCATACCTCTGTCCCTTTGAACCCGCAAAAAAATTTTAAAAATGGAGAAAAAATCCTCTCTCAAATGTTCTATCTGTGAATACGTGTGAGCTAGTCAAATAAAGTACGGAGGCGTTTATGTGTCAAAAATATGTCATTAGCTCGGGCAGTTTTGCAAGAATTCCAAATGGCAACAAAAAACAGCTTAGTTATAGCGGATGTATTGGGGAAGTGCTACGAAGTATTGAGTTAACGTAGTTCAAGTTTAATAAATATTTTTAATTGAAATGCTTATAAAAACATAAGAAAAGGCTACAGTCCGCTTGGGGCGAACAGTATGATACCCTATTCTTATCCCTATGTACCCCAAAGAAAAAAAGCATAAGGAAGATGATAGCATTCTATTTCATTTTATGAAATTTATAGAAAAAAAATATTTTTTTGAAAAAACGATCCCAAAAAGTGGACGTGGCTAAAAACTTTGTATGGGCGATATATTGGAAAAAATATTGGCTAAATATATTGTTAGACATTTTTTTTCGATTTCTATGAAAATTTTCGAAGAAAACAGCATTTTAGTGAAAAACGCCCACAAAAAGTAGGCGTGGCAAAAAACTTCCTTTGACAAATTTATAAAGGTGGGCAGTAACTACATATCTTGTGAAGGTTTTACAACTTTATCTCTCTAATTAAGCCTTAAAACGGTTTTTTCTAAATTTTGGGCGTGGCAATGGGCGTATTTTGATAATTTTATCACTTTACCATTTCGGAACCCTAGGGAGTATATGTTCCAAATTTCAGCTTCCTAGCATAACCTTAAAGGCCTCAAAAGTTGATACGGACGGACGGACGGACATTGCTAAATAGTCTTAGATTTTGGTCCTGATAATAAATATATATACTTTTAGGGGTTTGCGACGAATATTAAGGGGTGTTACAAACTATGTGTCAAAATTAATATACCCTTAGGATAGGGTATAAAAAGTATACATCAATGTCGCTGAGATCGATTTGAAAATCTTGGTCAATTAACATTAACATTCGAACTCAAAAACAAATATTTTTAAATGCACGAACCTGCTCCTTGCATATTATATTTTATGAAAATAAAATTACTAAAATCCGTTCAGCCGTTAGCTGTGCAAGTCCAGTCAAAAGAATGTATTATTACAATTGTTCGGAATTTTTCAATAACTAAACAAAATTATTTAAAAAAAAAACAAAAAAATGTTAAACAGCCCACCTCAGATATTTACATGAGACATAATCTGTAATTCTATTAGATAATTTATTAGTACAGCAAAAATGTAATTTGTCAGAAGTGGGATTCGAACCCACGCCTACAGAGTAGACTGCGACCTGAACGCAGCGCCTTAGACCACTCGGCCATCCTGACCATAGAGCTTTTCTCTACTTATTTTACAGCACTCACTTTTTTTAAGTGTAACGCATAAAAACTATTTTATTTCAAAAATGATTGATTGCTTTAAATAATGAGATAATAATGAAAATCATTAAAATCGTTCAGTTTTACTACATTAAGGAAATTGCATATGTATAATTTTAATTAACTATCATTTTAATTTATTTACAAAAAAAAGAGATACATATTCACTACGGTTCACAGTTGACGATTTTTAAGAGTAAAGATTTTTATTTTTTCCCCGCATAGAAAAAAAGCAATTATTGTTAATGAGAGAGTAGATTGGTGTTCTATAGACCATAGAAAAAAAATGCCAAGAGCACAAGATGACGGTACCTTTCAGACCGTTTTGCTAAATGAGTCAGAATACTATGCATTTAAATTGTTTCATAAGAATAGAAGCACCTTTAAGATCAATGAAAAATAGTAAAAATGTTTGGTATTTTATATGAAAATTTAATTTTGTTGAAATATCCATGGAATATGTCGGAAACTTCGTGGATATTTTTAAAAGCAGATTCCAACAGCGCCTTTTAACTAATTCCTATCATTTTTGTACTTTGTACCACCAAATCGATTGTGCCATAAAAAGATATTGCGGCCCAGACGATTACGCACCCTTCTATGCTATGATGGTCCAGCTAAAGGAATTTTTTCCAGTTATTTGAACTTGTTCCTTGTTGCACATCCCAGGTCATGCAGTCTTTCGCAAATTGTAATCGTTGGCTTTTACGGTAAGTATGTATTCAAGGGTGTTTTTTTCTGAAGTCTTTGTCGCTTGGTATTTGACACTACAAATTACACGGGGAACTGCAGATTTTCTTGCGGTAACACCAGCTGCATCTCTGAATTTAGCTTTCGAAACGGATGAATTCGAGGCTAGTCGTATTATTTTACATTTTCCCTTACAGGGCCGTGGAAACATTTCCTTTGTAGCTCTGGCCCGAATTTTTGAATCCTTTAAGTAATTCGCAATGGCATGATCCATTTTATTTTACGAGCAATAGCACGCTTATACATGCCTTCCATATGGTAGACATCTATTTTACCCCTCTCTGACTTTGTTAAACAGTTTTTTATACCCATATTTTTTTAAAGCGAAAATAAAACCTTTGTAATCGTAACACAACAAAAAATTTAGAAACACTTCGCAAACAACACTGCTGCAACTGCTTCTAATCTTATGAACCAATTTAAATGTGTGCTATTCTAAGTCATTTAGCAAAACGGTCTGAAAGGTACCGTTATCCTGTTCTCTTGACTTTTTTTTCCTATGGTTATAGAACACCAATCTACTCTCTCATTAACAATATTTTTTTTCTAGGTGCTATGGTATAACGGGAAAAAACTCAATTTTACTCTTAAAACTCATCTGCTTCTTATTTAGTGAACCGGAGTGTACGTCGTTAAATCAAAGTAAATTATGATTCTGGGAATACCAATTCTGAATTGGTATGAATATATTTGAAGATTCAATTTTCTTGCTGGCCAGATCCAACTCGGTTGATTCCGTTGTGCGTTTTCTTGGCGAAGAAAATCCTATTCTACATCGAATGTCACAGATCGATTTGAAATCACTTTGAAAGCGACAAAATGGAATTGTGATTGTGGAACACATTAATTTCACTTTGGTTTGATTTCGAAAAATTTGAAATCGCAATCGATTACAGTGAAAAGTAGAACACACAAATTCATTTTCAATTTCATTTCTAGTGAAATTAAAATGTGGAACCTAGCTGTTAATGCCGGTTTTTGCCAGACACAAGTAAGCGGTTTAATTTTAAAAGCCGCTTATTTTAAAGCTGAGTGTGATCTTTCAAACCAATTTCCATTAAATAAGTCACATACAATGGAAGCAAAAACCTCAACTGTTTATAGTGTTTTCTTTTTAATTAAAAACAATTGTTTACTACCTACCTACTTATTTATTAACAATAATCTTGGAAACCAATGAATTCATTTTGAAGTTGAAAAGAAAACTATTGAGATTACATAATATATAATCCCATCCCTACTCCATGGATCATGAAGCAGGAGTTATTCAAAATCGGATGAAGATATCATTGGTTGTTTCGAACGAAAATTCTTTTGTAAGATATTGTATCATGGCTATCGTTTTCGTTCAAGGAGATGATTCAACGACCATACATACCATACTCCATCATATCGATGTGGTCAAAATAAAGGCTCAATTGTCGTTTCAAATGGGTACGACTTGTGGAAGGAATTTACTTCACAGCATATTTGAGTCTTCTGAGGTACAGCGCAGCTTTACAACATGTTTGGCTTAACTTTTCTCTGTGATTAATAAATAAATGAAAGTAAAGGGGCTAGTTATCAAGCTAAAAAAAATCAGAAAAAGTTTCAAATACCTATAAATCTTCAAATGTAATACTCCAATTAGGAAAAAAAAAATTGCAGATGCTGACCCCGACGTGATTTGAACACGCAACCTTCTGATCTGGAGTCAGACGCGCTACCGTTGCGCCACGGAGTCCTATGCTTCACTCGTGTCAAATTTACTTAAAATGATATCAGCAATTTTTATGTCAATTCAAATCATCATCTGTACGGGAACGAATTTAATTTTTGTATATAAATATACATCTATCTACAAGGACAAAACAAAATAACCATTAAAGCAGCAATATTTAACAATTTCATTTCTCTTATTATTTTTTCTTAACCGCCTGGTTTCAAACAGCAGAGGCAGAACTCACTACGAAATATCGCATTTTCCATTAAAGTTTCGTCATTATTCTTACTTAAATAAAATTTTATTCGCAAAGGTACGCGGAAGATAAAAAATTTAAATTTTTTATGAAATTCAATTTGTTTTCAAATAAAAATAAACGTTCAGCAGGTATATTACTGCGCTTTTACGAGGTACCTACTCTTTTCCTTTAAATCTTCCAAAGTATTCCAAACTACCTACTCAATAAAAAAATAAAATCATACATTAAGGAAATTACATATGTATAATTTTAATTAAAATGAAAATTGTCTACAGACAAAAAAGATACATATGTCGTTAAATTAAAGTAAATTATGATTCTGGGAATACCAATTCTGAGTTGGTATAAATATATTTGAAAATTAGAAAACACTCAAACAGATCAAACTGGGTTAATTCCACGATCAACGTATTCATTACAATTTTGTTGCATCCACATGAAGGTATTCAGTTCCGCCAAATTAAACAATGGCGGTGACTCGGTGCTGGTCCGAGTCCGAGTGCAAATCTTCAGCATTTGGTCATTTTGTTCCTTGGTAGCTGGGGTGAATATCGTGTTCAATAAGTATATTAACATCTGACTGTCTTCTTCGATTCGCTTCTCATCCTTCGTTTTCACAACTCTTTTACCGCAAGACGCTTTTTTTGCACTCAGTTTTTTTCTTTGTGTGTTTGTGTCCTGAGCACGTTTGTTTTTCTTTGTGTCCTGAGCATTACCAGATTTTTCCATCTTGTATTCGTAAATTGAAAACGTAAGGTATTTTCAGCAGAAGATATTTTCAAAAACTCAAATGGGCTAATTTAAAGAATTTATATTAAAGAAAATTAACCAATTATTTATCTTGCTGAAAAGAGTGATTTTATCTGAGTTTATCTTACTTCTTTTAATATTTTTGTTTATTGATGTTATAGTTTTACCACACTAATTTTGATTGCTGCACTTTTGACTGTTTGTTGCTGAGTGCTGGCTAGAGATGCAAAACAAGCAATCATTCGGTATTAGGTATTCGTTACTTGAACCGAGTATCGAAACTGAATACTAATTTTCAGAAGTATTTGGTATTGTTTGACTCTTGCTCAAGCACTTCTATTTGGTTTTCAAAGTATTCGACAGTGTTACCGCTAAAAAACTTTAGAAAGAGTCCAAGAAAAGAGTACCTGCTGAAAAAACGAGTTCGATAAATACTTAAAGAAAGGCACCATTATTTATTAACTCTTGACTTGTATTTTAAATACAAGAAGCAGGAAAACAAAAGTAATGTCTTTTCAAGAGAAAACAAAAGTATAAGTATATTATATTTTTCATACTTAACAAAAATCCATTCAAATTAGGTAAGACTAAGTAACAAAAATATACAAGCTAAAGATACTAACTACTTAGTTATTGGGAATATTGTTTCTGTGCGACTGAGTTAAATTTGAGTCAAAAACCCAGTCTTCTAGTTGCTTATCATCAAGTAATTTTAGTGCACAGAAAATTAACATAACACCTTAAGTCGATAGTTATTTTTGATAGTTTATTTTTGTCAAAGATAATTTAGAAAACAATCTCTCAAAACTTAACTTTCTGGTAATTTGTATTCTTCGATAACTTACTCGGGATAAAATTATAATTTGTTTTCATTTTAATTGCATTTGAATAATAATACTTAAGCACTGAAAACTTACTATCGTTGACAGTAATGCGTGAAATTATTTAGTCGCAGATTGTTTTAAAAAATAGCACTAGTCTGCCTCGACGCCAATATTTCAACGCCCAGGACACAACACCATAGCAGAGCACAACATTAATGCAGTTTTCCTGTTTTTAATTCCAGTTCTATTTTCAGTAGTAATTCAATTTCAAGAGTTGATTAATAGAGTTTTTGTCAGTATTCGACGACCGCAGTATAAACTCCAGACAATTTAAAATTGTAATTATATGAGAAAGCGTCCTATATTTTTTAAAAGGAGTCCAATTTCGTTGATTTTTAGAAAGAGAGTCACAGAGTCCGAGTGTTCGAAAAAGAGTCAAAATGACTCTAAAGAGTACACGAAGCTTGTTTCCCCTCCTTTTTTATTTGGATATGATGTATGGATGTGTTGGTGTGTGCTAAGGCCTGGCTACATTTTCATGAGAATTCATGTCGCACGAGACAGGTAGATTTTATGTGAGTCCGAATGAAAAGAGTAGTTACATTGCCCTTCTCTAATGGCACTGACTTCATGGCTGGTTTACATGGCCACGCATGCATTTTTGCACGAGATTAGAGATAGATCTCTGCCGTCAATGATTTTAAAGATGTAAAAGTGAGAACAAAGATCAAGCAGTCTACATTCGGCTGCTACCACGCAAATTACATTACCGACCAAAACACGTGTCACGCATTTTTGCATGTTTGGTAGTGCTGCCGCTTCCTAGCAGTAGACATTTTAGTATTGCGCATCCCACTTATCCTGTAATGTAAACCAGCCATTAATGTCGTATCCATTAAACCTTTTGATGACTGCACATGATTCTGGCAATTTTCAAAGAGTCTGGTAAGTATCAATTGTTTACGCCGAAACTGAAATTCTTTTCATTGCATAATTAAAATTCCCATCAGAACCAATTGATTTTTTGTGTTTGAGCAGGTTAATAGTATAATTAACATCTTCTAAATCAGTACATAGTGTTATCTGAACTGGGCATAAGGCAGAGTTTTCTGTTCTGGATTTTAATTATTATGGAACTTTTTTCATTTTCAGTTTTAAGTGGGTGAAAGTCAGGGGTGATTTTTTTGTGTAAAATGATTCTCAAAAGTCGTTGAGCTCGTTTGTAATAGTTTCAATGTTGACTGAAATTTTTCCACAAAGGATTGCTTTTTTCCCCTACCATTGTGAATACCTTCTTGAAAGCTCTCGGATCAGGGTGAATTTTTTAAAAGTTAAGCTGATTTGGGTGTTGAGACGAACAGTCACTTTGTCCTGTATAATTTCAATATATTTTTCGGAAAGCTTTCTGTAGGGTGTATTAACTCGGTTGTAAAAGGTGTGATATATGCATTTGGGTAACATTTACAATCATACAATCATTTGAAAGGTTTTTATATTTTGAGCCCCTCCCTCAATGCGTTTGATGCTTTTTACCGAAAACATTTTAAATCATGTTGTTGTGGCTTCCAGTACAGCTGGTGACGATGGTCTTTGCCACCACTGAGTGAGTTGATTAATGGCGGCTTTTCAACACGTAACGACTCGCGGTACATAATTTCGTCGGACCCAAACCGACGAAAAATTCAAATAGTTGAGCAACGCGATGAACAAATAATAGCTTTGTTCAATGAGAAAAAAGGCAAGGCAGAGCAGAACAAATTTGTGGAAAATGTCAGATCAAAGGTAGAACAGAAAAATACAGCCATATGTTAGTTGTCAAAAATAACAACTTCCTTTTCGATTGTTGGATAATTATTTTAATTTACAAGTTTACTATAAATCGTGAATTAATGAACATTAATTATGAACTTACTGTTAAATACTTTTACAACAACCGATTGCTCTGTATCAGAAGATTATTCGATTTCTTCTATTTAATTAATCAACAAACAAATTTACACTTCGACGACAAAACAATTAATTTGCAACCACAACTGATTTTGACGTTTCTCACAAATCTGTTCTACCTAAAAAGCAAGTGCAGCAATTCTGCTCGGAGCAGAGTCCAGGCAGAGTCATTGAACAAAAAGCAAACATTTTTCTCATTGAACACGAAAACCTGTAATTTACATGCTTTGCAATGAGCTGGACAGCCTCATTGAACAAAGCTAATGTGTTGCACATTGTTTGCAATTCGTTGCGAGCTTCGTGCATTCAACATGAAAGGACAACTTTTCGGACTTAATCGATGTCTCATTGATACCCAATCCTTGTCTTAAAATTAAATCCATGAAATGATAAATAAATTTATCAAAAAATGAGCATTTGAGCAACAGAAATTCAGTTTATTAAATGTTTAGTGCAATCATACAAATTTATTTTAAGTCAAAAAATGTGGTAAACTTTCAACTTTGAATGCCTCAAACAAGCAAATTAATTTGTTTTCGGTTGCGTTTTGCATTAAAATTCCGTTTTCAATTGGTAATACGGAAGACTTCCGGACTCTGCTCAAATTGTTCGTTTGGTACTTAAATGGCAGTTCCTCTCATCGAAAGGAGAGAAATTTGCTTATGCCTTTGAATTCAGAATCAATACCAAAAGCACTAATCCAACCAAATACCACACGTTAAAACTTGATAAATGTAATTTTTTTGCTAATAATAATTCTTCTGTTTTTACTAGATTAGCTGAAAATTATAACCAAATTTAATTAAACAAATAAATACATAATATTAGGTATAATTTAAACATATTTCAATATCTAATATTATTTTTCTTCCATCCCCTTCATCGGATGGAAATACATATACACAAAAACAACGACAAATTCAAATGTAATATGTTTGCTTCTTCATTCAGTATCCCAGATCGGGGAGAAATTATTACCATAACGAAAACGACCAACGAAACCAAACGAAAACGGCGTAAGCTAACGATGTTTATATGCTTGAATAATGCACGTGATCAATATTCTGATAATCGGTGAGTTTATCTTAAGGTGTCTTGCAGTAGACTTGTAATAGAGTTGAAAATCTATCAACTTTTAGTATGTACTACAACGTGCAATTGCTTCGAAAACCTAACGATTGCAACCAGATTTTGAAGTTTCATCGAAACCTCACACAACAATAAGATTTTGAAATCTAAAAAATGGATGGACATTTCAGTAGTTTTCGCAAATTTCCAGATTTTAGTGCAGTGTGGACGGGAAAGTAGCACTTTAATATCTCTTAAAAGATCCTGACTGTAAATAATATACATATATAGCAACATCATATAACTTACTATTCTACACCATTTAAGTTAAAGTATTAACGATAGTTATACATACCTTAAAGTTTTTAGTGATTGTTTTTGGCAGACGTCAAAGCCACGCTTTAAATGAGCTAGTTATAAACCTAATTCTAAACATTACCATTACCCGCGGAGTTGTTACTTTCCGTCAGATATAAAGTTTAAAAATTTACTAATGACTGAGGAAATTATATTTAAAATAAAAACCAGGTTCGATGTCATGCACTTTTTCCAACCCGTACCTGTTTTGTAAATAAGCAGAAAATTCAACACTACGACATGCGTCAACCCAATAAAAAACAATATTCAATTCTTACATTAAGAAAGTAGATTTTTAATTAAATTGTAAGTTGTCTACAAACAAATAATTAAAGCATACATCGTTGAATAAAAGTGAATTATGCTTCTGGGACTACCAATTAAAATTGGTATAAATATGTTTGCCACGAATTGGTTGACAGAAATGAAAATGATATTTGGAGATTGGGAGACACTCAATTCGTCGCTTCGTAAGCTGGATCGTGCTGGCTGGATCCAACTTGATTGCTTCCGCTTGGAGTTCCGCCTTGATGATTGATAATATATGCACCACTTAAGGGCGAAGACAGTAAGACTGTGGATGATGCTGGATTGGCGGCATTTGACTCGTTTTCGGTAATGGCTCGCAATTCCATTTCACAAATCAATTGCGATACACGCATTTTAGTCTCAGCGACAAGTTTCGGTGAAAGCGCCTTAACACTGGAGCCAACGCTTTCGAAAAAAAGATCGATATGGTTCTTTTCCTTTTTCTCGACAGAGGCTGTGGAGAATAACTCATTGAATGAAGACATCAACTCGCTTTTGTCCTTTTGAATTTGCAGAAGGAGCTTCTGTCGATCCTTTTTCACAGTTCCTTTGCCACTAGACGCCGTTTTCTCATTCCGTTTTCGTTGTGGGACCGGGATTGTATCATAAAGATGAGGCGTATTCATGCTGCCAGCCTCATTTTCATTCTCGACATCGTTCTCTGCCTGTATAAATTGAAAATCATGCATTGTTTCCTGAGCACTGCCAGATTCGTCCAATCGTGTCTTCCTACGTTAAAAAAAGCAAGATTTACAATTAAAGGAATTGGAGGATGCAAACAATTTGCTCTTACTTGGTTTCTAGATAGTCTATGTCCATAAATACACTTTCGAACTTGGAATCATCTTCTTCTGACTTGTTAGCTTTTACTGTCTTCTTTCGTTCCTTTCGTTGGCCCAGGTTTTGCTTTATGGGCAGCATGCCATTATCACTTAAGTAAGTCTGCAAATTTGAATGATGTTTGGTTGTCCGTTCATGACGCTGAAGATGGCACTTATTGCAGTTTAGGTGACACCTACATGCCTTGCAATAGGGTTTGCCCGGGTCCTGTTCATCGCGCGCGAGCCATGGCTTAAAGCGATCCAACCAACGCTCCACAAATCTCTGACGATAGTACTTCTTCTCACCTTTTATTATTTTTTCAGTTTTGATTTTTGTTTCTTTCCTGTGTTCCGAAGATGGTGAGAGAAGAGGCCTTGTTATTGTTTTTAAATTGATTGTTCGACTAGACTTCTAAAAACTTACCATTCTGAATCGGAGGAGTTCTCAGAGAAGCTCATTATGAAATAATTTGATTTAGTTTACTATTTTCCTATTGATGTAGTAACAATTATTGCAATTTACTTTTCAGAAGAATACTTAATTCGCGTCTCTCGATAAAAAATTTTATTCTATAAAAAAAATGTTGACGTATGGCTTGGAATACAACTTCGGTTTTCTTACCCGTGAGTTGTTGGAATTGACGGAAATGAGTAATGTCAGTTTATGTTATGGATCCAATGCGGATTCAGCTAACATGGAATTACATGTCAGTTATCAATCTATTCGTTCAAATTGGAACAGTAGAAACATTTTAATTGCAAGTTTAATCTTTCTGATTAATCGAATATATCTATCATATATATATATTTTTTTGGGAATTCACTGAAAAGTGTAAATAAAGATGTTTTCTGTTCCTGAAGTTACGCAAAGTTATTTATATCATAAGTATTTAATCAAAAATAACTAAATATTAGGAGTAAACATCTTATACAGGACCTAAAGTCTGCTTGTGCGACCATTGTGGGCCGATAATGACTATTCCAAACAGCAGTTTACTTTGAGGAAGCTTCGCGCATGACAGTTATACGCTTAGTAGTCCAACGCACTTATGCTACGTCTCCACCGAACACTAAAGCGAGATAAAGATTAATCCGCCCATAATCTACCTTAAATCTTAAGATTTACCATACAAATTTTAATCTGCTAAACACAAGATTAAAAAATAATCTTGAAAGAAACTGGGTTTGCATGTAAGAATCGGTTTGTGAACACACAAACTACCAATTTACCATACCTGAATATCTCAAAAGTGACGTTGGTTGCTGAGAAGTAAGAGCGAAGAAGCATTTGACAACCAGAAGTTGGACATTTTGTGCGCAAATTTGAGAGCGGGTTGGGAGAAAACCCCTATGTTAATCTCCTTTTTTTTCGGTGAAGACGCTTAAAGTTTAATTTTTAATCTTCGGTTTAGTGTTCGGTAGAGACGAGGCATTACCCAATAAGCCACTGCATCCACTATTTTCTGTTGATGGAATCGAACAACTCAAACGTCATAGCCAATAATTTTTATGGAAATACAAATACATATATATAATAGAACCGTTGTTGTGACAGTAATTTGTGAAAAAGGTACATACTTGTATATTAATTAGCAGTTCCTATAGATCCTAAAACTCCAAACTGAGGTACATACTCGTGTATTTCTACATATGTATGTGTATACCTACAAATTAGACCTAAAACTGAAACCAACTAATTGATTGAACTAAAAGAATAAGAAGGACATGTCTTTCAGCGCTGACAGATTTCACTGAATACCAAAACTTGTTAACGACTTAACCGATTCACGTAATATATTTGTTCTGTCGACAATGGCTCGGCTATTTTCGAAAACTTCTTTCCTAAAGTCGATCAAAAGGTTTCCTCCTTTTGTACAGCTTAATCATACCTATAACTTTGTATGGAATGTAAACAATTTCAACTAGGTAAATACCAAGTAAAAACGAAATTAAGGTAACACTTAAGTGCTTTGCAGTGATTTTATTCCAGTTCGACCTACCACTGTCATTGAATTTTTTTATTTTGTATTATCTATCCTAAGGGTATAATAATTTTGACACAAAGTTTGTAACACCCCTTAATATTTGTCGTAGACCCATAGAAGTATATATATTTATGATCAGAACCAGATCCTAAGACTATTTAGCAATGTCCGTCCTCCCTAGGGCTCCGAAATGGTTAAGTGTAACATTTTTTTGAATACGCCCACTGCCACGCCCACAATTTAGAAAAAACCGTTTTAAAGCTAAACTTAGAGAGATAGAGCGTTATAACCTTCAGACGATATGTAGGCACTGCCCCCCTTTATAAGTTTGTCATATCAAATTTTTTGCCACACCTACTTTTTGTGGGCGTTTTTCACTAAAATGCAGTTTTCTTCGAAAATTTTCATAGAAAGCGAAAAAAAATGTTTAACAAGATATTTAGCCAATATTTTTTCCAATATATCGTCCATACAAAGTTTTTGGCCACGTCCACTTTTTATATTATAAAAAGTAAATTTAATAAAATAAAGTAAATTGCTATCCCTCATCTTTTTAATGCTTTTTTCTTTGATGCATATAGGGATATGGATAGGGTATCATACTGTTCGCCCCAAGCGGACTGTAGGCTTTTCTTATGTTTTTACTATCATTTTTATTTTTTTTTATTTTATATATATTTTATATATGCTTAATTTCGCTTTTATATTTTTGTGTTGTTTGTTTTTTTCATTAAAATCTCTATGAGATGACGTCACTTTTTTCCAAGTCCGATAGCAGTCGAGGAGGCAGGCCAGAGCTGACATACATTTTTCCCGACAAGCGTTTCATCCAGGTACTGTTTAGCAAATTAAAAATCCTCCAGATTTAGTATGTACATATTTACTTTCTAACTTCTACTATTTTGTGTTAACCGGAATGCACTACGAAAAGATATAGTTATATTTAAAGAAATTAACAAACAACATTATAATAGAATACACGTGAGAGATTATTAATTCCTAATAGCATACCGTACCTTTTTTTCATGGCGAAAAATATTGTTGTGTGAACTCCTTAACATATATAATGGTTTTTGTTGTTTAATTGAAAATATTGGCAAAAAAGTGACGTCATCTCATAGAGATTTCATACTAAAAATTCGATTTTTAAGCTAGACGAAAATGAGACTGTTGTTACATCTTAGCTTGTTATTATTTCATAGAGATCTATAAAGTTGCATCTTCAAATCTTGTCGCCCCGAAAACTATGCTACTGCCAATTTTGCTTTCAAAACAAATTTTCCAGACGTTCACGAAACATTTTTTTTCTTTCATTGAAACCCATTAGCAAGCAAAGAATTTTATTTATCTAAAATACATTTGTATGAATGCGATATTAAGGTAAGTAAGAGAGGAAAATATAAAATAACGGCTTCTAGCAATTAAAATGTATGAAAGTCAAAATAGATTTTGTTCTCGCAATGATTTTATTTCTTACAACGTTAATATGTACTCTAAATTAAGAGCTTTAGACTTGATCTATAGCGGTACTTATTGGTAAATAAGAAACTTTGGTAAAATAAAACTACACTATGTGAAAACACTGTTCAATATGTTAAATAAGTACGGAAATTTTAAATAGATACGTAGTCGAATACGACTGTTGTAAAGTAGGGTTTCCAGAACATCTCTTTTAAAGAGAACATTTTTTTTTTTGCCCACGATCTGTTTTACACTTTCGTTTTCCGCTTGGCTCTGTTTTTGTTCTCTTTATTTTATCTGTCCTCTTACCCAATACTTTTTATCCAACGAAAATTCAAATTATCTGAATTCAAATGTAGCTAAGCCTTTTTTATATTTTGCGCATTCATTAAAATATATTTTTTTGAGAAAACAAAAAGGTGGAAAAAGAAAAGAACTCACTGTTAGAAGTATCTGCTATTTTAGTATGTCTACAATTTCAAATAAGGAACAGATTGCATCAACGTTTTCTGCCACTTAGTGTAACTCGATTCTGTCCGATTTAACTCGTCTTGGCTTTAAAAGTGAAGTGAAGTCATTTAAACCAGCTTGCTTCAAATTATACACTGAAAAGTGGACATTCCAATTTGAAGAATGTATTTCCTTCAATTGGATGAATTTAAAACAAGTACCGGTTTGGTCTGAAGTAGAAGAAAGTATCAACTATATCACTTCAAAGGATGTTGAGTTAAACGATTCGAAACTGTTTGACTATTTTTTTTAATTTACAAACAGTTTTTAACGACAAATTAACTGCTAATAAATTTTTCTGCCACTTAGTGTAACTCGATTCTGTCCGATTTAACTCGTCTTGGCTTTAAATGTGAAGTGAAGTCATTTAAACCAGCTTGCTTGAAATTATACACTGAAAAGTGGACATACCAATTTGAAGAATTTATTTCCTTCAATTGGATGAATTTAAAACAAGTATCGGTTTGTAGTAGAAGAAGGTATCAACTATATCACTTCAAAGGATGTTGAGTTAAACGATTCGAAACTGTTTGACTATTTTTTTTTAATTTACAAACAGTTTTGAACGACAAATTAACTGCTGATTCCTTTAAAGAAGATATTTCTAAACAATTGGGTTCTTTTTTTTTCATCTTCCAAATATGTTGAATATTATTCTGAACTTTTAAAATGTTGTTTATTTTTTTTTTTTTGCATTCCGGGCAGATTCAAATTTTGAGCGAGTTTTTCACTTGTTTGTTCACATTGGACAAAAGAAAATACCCGACTAAAAATAGTCACAGTGAAATCGATTTTACCTGTTGCATACAATCAAAAAGATTTTAACTGCAAATCTTCATATGATGCTTGATGTCCTATTTTTTATTTTGAGCTATATGGACACCCTACGGTAAAGTCATCACTGTCACGACCGTAATATTTTAAGTTTTACTTCTTCCAAGGGTTCTCTAAATTTTTCGTAAGTTTCTAACTTTGTGCAAGAATTTGTTTCCACCACAACCATAAATGTGACAATTTTCCTGTTTCTGTACTTACTTTCTCTGGGATCCAGTAATTAGTTCAGTTCGTATTTTCGTACACTTAACCAAGACATTAAAGTCTATCGAAAGGGGTATAAAAACGTCTGCCAGAACTATTATAACAAAAACTATCGTTCGGTGTCGCTTGTGCGAGCTAGTTGACCTACTTACAGCTAGAAAAGTTGCTTATCAAAGTTGTAAGTTGTCAAAATATTGTTTTCCAAATCACCATCAACACACCTAGTAAAGGTATTTAGACATTTTATATATAAGTAAAAAACGTTCATAAGGTTCGTGAGCATTAATTAATTAGTTAATACCATCGAACACATTGAATATTAAAGTTGCAAATCTTTGCAGGTACAACGATATTCAAATTTCATTAAAAAATACACAATTTTTAACATTTTCGTTAATCTATAACATTTAATGTTTATTATTTTTTCATCACATGAATATGTATGTGTTTATTAGTTCTTATCAACAGTTATCTAAGAGAACACTTAAAATATTTAATTTGTTTCTTTTCTTTTACATAAATTAAATTTTAAATAAAAAATACGCAAGCCAATGAAAGTGTTTTTGATGAGATCCCTATCAAAAGGATCCCCATTGTGAGGGGGGACATCAATATGAAGGTTATACACTTTATTTTTGAATTTATCCATAATACGAGTGCCAATTGATTAGTTTTTTTTGTTTAAATAATAAATGTTTGTACGCTATGTTGGTGTGCGCACCATATGTTAGGAGGTAGTCGTGGTGTTTATGCAACAGTTCTGAAAATAAAAAACCAAATCATGTCACAAAGGAAACATATTTAACAGGTTTATTAATTTATTCCATTCAATCACTCAATTATTTCACACAAACATTCAAAACATTCATAGCCGCATTCATATAAAAAAAAATGCAAAGTCTTATTCGTCACAGTATACATACACAATGCGCATGGTGTTTGTGAAACCAGATCCTTGCTTCCAGCCGGTTACAATGACGACAGAATCTCCAGACTTAATGAATCCGTTTTTTTGGCCAACTTGAACACCAAATTGGACACGTGCATCGACATCCTTCAACCAGTCACCGACGGCGGGTTCTAACGATAAGTAAATTGAATTAAGTCAGTTTGAATTGGCATTTTGCATTATTTTTTGTAAACAAACCTGCGTAGACCAATGGAATAATTCCACGGAACAAATGTGCTTGTCTGGCGATTTGTCCATGGCGAGTGACGGCAATAATTGGGCACCTTGGCTTGTACTTGCTCAAATGGTGAGCAGAGCGGCCACTTGTTGTGATAACAATAATAGCAGCGGCTGTACTCTTTGAAGCAGCCTCAACAGCAGCAATAGCAACAGCATGAGCAGCATCGGTTTGGATTGGATTTCTGGATACCAAGTCAGAGAACAAATTCTTATGCCACAAGGCAGCTTCGGCTTCCTTGCAGGTCTTGGCCATGGTCAAAACACACTCCAATGGGTATTCTCCCTTGGCGGTCTCACCGGACAACATAACACAATCGGCACCATCTAAAATAGCGTTAGCAACATCAGAGATTTCGGCACGAGTTGGACGTGGCTTCTTAACCATGGACTCCAACATCTGTGTGGCACAGATGACTGGCTTTCCGGCCTTGTTGCAACGGGCAATCATTGCCTTCTGTGCAATAAACACCTTCTCTGGGGGGATTTCGATACCCAAATCACCACGGGCAACCATAATACCATCTGAGGCGGCGATAATCTCATCTAAATTGTGCATACCTTGTTGGTTTTCAATCTTTGAGATGATCTTGATGTTCTTTCCCTTTTCGCCGAGAACACCACGGATTTCAGTCAAAGCGGCCGCATTACGAATGAACGAAGCAAAGATCATGTCGACTTCCTGCTCAACACCGAATTTCAAGTCAGACTTGTCCTTCTCCGATACAGCAGGCAAATCAACGGGCACACCTGGCAAATTGACACCCTTGCGGGAACCCAAAGCACCACCGTTCTCAATTGTGCAAACAAGAGCATCTCCCTTAACTTCTGACACAATCAGAGAAATCAAACCGTCATCAACGAAGACACGGTTGCCTGGCTTGACCACATTTACAATGTTGGCATAATCCACAAAGATTGTATCCTTGTTGCCCTTCTCTGCAAAGTCCTTGTTGGTGGATAGCTTAATGGTTTCGTTTTTCTTTAGTTCGATTTCAGCGGTACCGCTGCCTTCAATCAAACCAGTACGGATTTCAGGACCTTTGGTATCCAATGCAACGGCAATTGGGTAGGTGTAGCCCAACTTAGCAGAATAGTTCTTGCCAGCCTGACGGACGTTGGCAATGGTCTCGGCATGGTATTCATGAGAACCGTGCGAGAAGTTCATTCGAGCCACATTCATACCGGTAGCCATCATCTTCTCGAGCATATCGACGCTGCGTGAGGCAGGTCCAATGGTACAGATGATACCGGACAGGCGAACATGGGGTGCTGGTGAGTCGAAATCGAGACGGCAAGTATGCTCGAGTTGGGTTTCTGCTTCAGCTGCCATCATTTGCGGGACTTGGCTCATCTGGAAAAGAAAACAAAATTATTCAAATTAAAGGTCTATATGTACTTAAAATTTTTTATATTAATTTGATGATGAGAGATGATGTTTCTCACTACATGCAACATTAATCCAGTGAACAATGTATTTGAAACTATGTATGATGTACATACCTATCTGTAGCCCTACATAGCTCCATTCAAGCAGATAGTCTGCATATAGTATTTATATAGGTAAGATCTCCTCTCGTACTTTTGTGAGAAGACAAATTAAATATTTCATATTACCAAAGTTGTGATCATTCAATAGATGCAAAACTTCAAAGTTTGGTACGTTTTTATCATCAACAATACATATCATAACAATACATTTTCCTGTTCACTAACTATTTGACAGTTTTTTATTTTTCACCCGTCGAAGTTCGGGTTTTTTTTTTTTTTACAAAGCCCAAGTTGTTGTTTGCAATGTGTACACAAACGGATCCTACATTCCATTCCAGGAAACATACATTCCTTATATTTTAAAAAAAATATCTCAAATATATAAAACCCGAAGTCAAAGAGCAAAGAGTGCAATTAGTCTTTATTCCTTACCTCTAACCTATCTTGATATTTCTTCATTAATAAAAATTAATTGCTTACTCACATATAAAAGACACATCACGGTACTTTATATTGAATTTATTACTGGCTGGCAATTAGTCAATGGGACATATTTATTGGCAAACAAGATGACACCTGACATCGTTGTCAAATTAGATAAAAAAGCAACAGTCGCTATGGGTTAATAAATATTTAATCTGTCAGAACGTCATATCACACGCAACAATCAAAGTATTTTGTTTTGTATAATGGGTCAATACTGACACAAAACCTTATTAATAGTCTGCAGAATTTGTATGTCGATCGAAATGTCAACAAAAAAAATTGCCTAAAAACTGAAATGAAGTATTATTATATCAAAGTACTGTCTGTCAATTAAGTTGGCAATAAGAAAATAGAGCTTTTTTTATACATTAAAAAAAAATATTAGGCGTTAACGGCCCATACATGAACCAAAGCCTAGCTTCTCCAACCACTGTGTGTGCGAAGATATATTTTTTTGACATGAATATAAGGGACCTATAGTTTAATTTATAAGAATTAATTTTTAAGAAGCTTCTCATGATAGTTCTTGCTCTTGGATGTTAGTCAGATGTTCACAAAAGGTGGGGCAGCGAATAAATCTTTTCGGGTGGTACAGGTCAGGATTTGAACCAGCGACCTCTAACTTAGTGGTCCAACGCACTTAACCACTAAGCCACTACACCCACTTACATACATACATTCAGTGGCTTGAAAACCAATTGGAAAATATTTTCGCGAAACAGGAATAAAACATAACAATATACAACATATATTTAAATTTTGAAACAATGTTTTCCTATTTTATTTAAAATAACTCACTAAGTCATGTTACATACATTCAGTGGCTTGAAAACCAATTGGAAAATATTTTCGCGAAACAGGAATAAAACATAACAATATACAACATATATTTAAATTTTGAAACAATGTTTTCCTATTTTATTTAAAATAACTCACTAAGTCATGTTTTACACCATACGACTTTCGTCGTACGTGTCGTGAGTTTCCGAAAAAGGGGATGAAAAGTGTGGGGGATAGTCAAACACGGATGAGCCGCAATTCCCATCCGATTTCTGTATTTTTTGCGAATCGTTTGTAAGAACTAAATGTATGCACTGACAACATTTGGCGAACATTATATATGTTCAATTATTATATCTGTTAACTGAAGTGAAAAGTACAGATTTGAGTGTTCCATAAAAATATGGATGCGTATTCGTGTAACGGCAGCTTAAAGAATTTACAAATGAAAACTAAATACATTGGTGTAGTACTAGTACTGGTACTTTTGTGTTTATTTTTATCAAAATAGCGCATTAAAAATGTGAGTGCACTTCGAGCTACATAGTAGCTATACATACCTGATATGTGTTGGTATGGAACGTTTGGGAATAATGCTCTAACACATGTAGATACTTAAAATCGAATTGATACACTTAACACTCTCAACAATCCGCAACAGTTTATTTTATAAATGTAGTAACATCTTACTACGTAAAACGTTAACGTAAACGTATGTATATGTTTGTGTCTGGCCTTGAATTAAAAATGCTAACTACCTTCATAGATAGGTACAAAAAAATATTTTTTACGCCTTGAGAAGGGAATTATAGGCGATCACATGCAACACAATTTTTGGTTGACGAAAGCAACTGAGTTGTAAAAGGAACAAAATTTCTAAGAAAAAAAAATTCCTTCTCTTAACTTTTGATTATTTTCTTTATCTATCATCTCTTCACGTCATCTTGATGACTAACTGATAATAATCTTGCATGTGAAATTGGAAGCCATATTAGTCACAGAAGTCTCACAATTTTATTAACGATGAAAGATGTATCGATGTATTTTAGAGTAAATTTGTTTGCGCATTTAGCATTAGGATCTTTATTGTATAAAAATTACAATGGTAAAATGCTACTGCGGAATGATGTTAAATCTTATCATTTTCAGCATCATAGCAACCTTCCAACAAAGATCAAACAGTAAGCAATAGCAAAGCATGCACATGCCAAAAAAAAAAAAATTGATCACCAAAACTTAGTGGCCAGCCATAAAATGTCTAATTGTGGTGGTCGAAAAGTCAAATCAATCAATAAAATATTTATTAACAATTTCGAAGAAAGAACACATTTAGTCAGCAATGTTTTATTGTTATTTTAGAAGGATAATATTAATAAAAAATTCTTTGAAAAGCACTTATTTGGCTGGTTCGCACATCAAGTTAGCCTCATGCCAGTAAAGATCCTCTATGCGATTAACACAAAAATCCAATAAAGTGACTAAAGAAAGATAATTTCTAGAAGCTAAAAAAGTTGTAATTTTTGGAGAGATGAACATCTCCACTCTTCGATGTTAACTTACTTTATTGGAAGGATAGAAAGTAAATTTTTTGTCTAGTGACGGACGAAGAAAACATTCTCAAATAAAGCAAGAAGGTTTAAATCAGTAGTACGGACCGATAATTAACAAAAGTCAATATAGTGCTTAAACGGTTAACATTTTGAAATGGATCTTTCAGTTTTTTTTTTCTAATGTTTTCGGCAACTTAGACAACTGTATTATACGTAAGAATATGATTTTTAAAATTATAAACGCCACAAGCATAGCATCGGTGTTTTGAAAACATCAAATGGTCTTAAGAGGGAAAACATTACACGATATCTCATAAATAATAATGTTATTGTTAAAGACAATTCCGCAGAAACGTTGAAAAGGTTAAACATTTCGGGTACGAACATATACTAAAAAATATAGAGCAACCATTTTTTTTAACTCAATAAAATTTTGTAACAGTTTCTAATTACTTATTTACTCATAGGACTTGCTTAATCCTTAGTACGATAAAAAAACAATCAATTGTTTTGTCATGATGATGACTTTCGAGAAAATAAATGGTCGCCCTTCACCTACATCCTCTGCGGATATTCTCTTGACTTTCAATACCATAGAGGTTTCGTCAATACATGCTGATGGATTTCAAGCAAACACATGTTCGTAATTTCAATCAATTTAAAGATGATATTTTCGTCACTTTCAGGACCACGATAAGTGTGAATGTTTAAATGTTAAACATGAATTTTAGTTAATAGAAGGTAAATTACTCTTTTTTAACCCAAATTCGGTACTGCGATCGTACTTCGAACTTAAATTCAAACTACATAGTTCCACTTACAATTCCGAGTTTCATTAATAGACAATGAGTCGTTTTTCAGAAATTTTCGTATAACAGATTTTGTTCAAATCACTGGTACTGAGATACTGTTACAGTTTTTCGTGAATAAAATAGCATAGTTTAGTTTAATTTAATAAAACTTGTTTAACAATAGCCTCCGGAAGTTTGCTCTTATTGCTTCTTAATGTGAGCAACCTGATAAAGAGGTGCTCCCATATTTTTGGATTTAATGTGACGAAAAACTTACTGGACCTTTTCATGTTACCGCCACTATACATAACTACATCCTTAGCTCTTTTTTTTGTGTCTTTTAACCGGCTACTAACCTGGCTCCGCGAATTTGCTCTACCAACTCTAATTTAGCTTTAGACAACCGGAAAATGACTTTTTACATTGCATTAGTGACAGTATGCACGCTTTGTACTCACTATACATATTCGAATCTTAAATGTTTTTATGAGTTTGTTTTAATTTTTTTTAAAATTATGACTTTTTCATTAACAAACATATTATGCCCAATTTTACACATGCATTCCTACACCAACTAACGATAGCTTCTTATTTAAATCCGTTACGCATTTACTTCCTAGTCTTATGATAAACACTCTTATCTTAGCTTATTTGTTTATTGAATTAACAAATCTCACACAGTTTAAATACTCGCAATTGTTCGCCAATTCGTGCACTCTTTATCTATACATATCTGTATATGTATGTATGTAATTATAGTTTGGTGTAGGTTCATGTACATTATGTTCCTATACCTACATGTAATGTCTCATTACAATTATTTCGACATTTTTATTCTCAGTTCATCTAAAGAAAGCAGCTGTCTGATATCATCTGTCCTATGACGTTGATTTATGTTCATCCTTTCTATACTCTTATTTACTCGCAATAAACTTTAAGCTTCATTTACTAATAGTGTATGTACACTCATACTCAAAATATACCCATTTACGTCAAGTCAAGGTCTCCCATCTCTCACACTGCCTTGCATTCAAATGCAGTGCCAAACCGAACAAGATCAAAAATAAGAACAAAAAAAAAACACATTTTGCGTTGCATAATGTTCATCATTTAAGCAAAAAAAAAAAGAATAATTTAGGTAACCTAGTATTATTTAAGAAAAAAAGAAAAAAAAAAACACCTTACAAGTTACACACAAAAATAAAAAAAAAGGCTCGAACACATCGCCCTTGACAAAGGGCATCTTATGCATATTTAAACGTTGGTTGTATAATCGATTCTCTCACACTTCATCTAACTGTTAACCATATTACAATTTTTTTTTGTATTACCTTTAGCTTTGGAGCTTCATCGAATGCTGTAGTGAAAACCATTTTGACAAAGTTCTTTGAAAACACAATCCGCGACAAATGTTCAAAACTTTTAAATTTTTCGACAAAAAACCGCCTACTTAAAAGTCGATACGCAACACGAAACGAAATTATCGTGAATATAAAATTGCAGCTAAAGTTTAAACACAAATTAATAAACTTAATTTTTATAATTGTAGAGAAATGTCATCCAACGCCGCCGACTGACTGAGAAAATTCAATCGACTGAGATATAATAGTACTAGACGACCGACGAAAAAAACGTTGCGAAATGAATTTTCCTTTTGGAAAAGAGAGCCCGCTGTGGATATGGGGAATATGGATTTGCTTTTGGCCACCCTCCCTCAGCCGTTGTTGGTGAGCAAGTGAGACGACGAAGTCGTGTAGTGATAATTTTGTCGGTTAGCTTGGCGCACTGACACTTGTATAAAGTATTGTAATGACTTATGAGCAATTGAAGTAGGTTTTTCCTAGACTTTCTTATTTATCTTGGGGCTTCATTCGCTTTCAGCCGGTTCCTTGTCCTCTTGACTAAGGTAAGGGTTGTGGGAGCAAGAAAGCTTTTTGTTTGATGCTAGTACACATTTATAGAGAAATGCGTGCGCAAAAGTGTTTTCGCCAAGTTTATTGACGTTTCTTTTGTAGTCGCTTTCGTGTTTTCTCGACAGTTGATATCAGCAGGGTATTTTCCGTTATAAATTTTTAAATGAAACTGAGCTTTTTGCATGATATTCCAGGTGTATTCAGTTTTGTCAGGTCAGGTTTCTTTGAACTTCTTCGCCATGTATAAGTCGTCAATGGTTACAATATGATAGGTGTATATTGTAGGATGTTTATAGGGAAAGCTATACAGTATTATATCTATCAATGTGTCGGAAGATATCGATGTCGTTCGACTTTTGTATATATGTATGTACATATAAACGCGAAAGGAACCTATAAACTTTGCATTGCTCTATATCGCAGATACGGCGGAGACATTTTATATTATGTACCCACATAAGAAGGAAGTATGCTAAGATGCGAACACACATCGTACGCTGACCTTTAGTGTAAGAAATTTGGATGTACCGATATTCACATTCGAAGTTTTATCCGATTGATAAATATCGAGTCATCTCTATATAGAGATGTTATAACCGAGATGTCGAAATAGTTCGATTTTTGCTCAATTTCACACCCATTTGTGATTGACCGCATTAGATGTGTTTTATAAACTTTTCGTTGTATCAAACATTAATCGATTTTCTACTTGTTTGTAAAAAGTGAAAGTGTTTGAAGTTCATCAGAAGTTCGTATTGTTTTCGTTTGCTCATGTTTTTGAGCTGCAAATCGAAAAAATATTCCACAACCAATTTTTGTCGGAAGAAATGTCAAAATAACTCTTGCTAGGTACCACAGCGACGCCAAAGGCCGACTAGCGTTATATTATTTTCGGAACAACGTTTCGAACAACTGTTCGAATGAATAGTATTAGGAAAAAATCATTCTTTTCGTATGAAATTGGATAGTTTTTCATTCCCACAGCCAATTATTTTAGACGTTCATATTTGTGTACTCTAAAAAACTTAGTGTTTTTAATTATTGCCACAAACATAATGCATCTATTTATTTATTTTTTTTTTTTGTGAAAAGGACATACAAATTTTAGAATACTGGTCGGAAATATATTTTGATCGAATATTTCATTAAGTTATGTAAATATTTTGCACAAGTTAATGTAGGTAGTTACTCTTAACGATTTATAGTTTTAGTTTTTTTTTTGTATTGAAAATAACATATTTAACCAAAAGATTTCCTTAATGTGGGATAATTTAAAGTGGGATATGTTTTATTTTACTTTTTTATTCACTTTAGCCAAAATATGTTGCCGTAATATCGCCATTTTTATTTTAAATTGTATAAATTTGCTAATACCGCGATATACGCAATTTTAATTTATTATTTATGTTTAATCAGTTCCTGATCTATGAATGTACACATTAACACTGCACAACTAAACGATACTAACCACAATATCCCAAGCTGAATTAGATTAGAGGTCATTTTAAATTAATCCTAAATGCTGTCGTTCTATTTTTCTCACTGTCAAGGGTTGTTCTTATAATAAAAAATCAATACCAACAACCAACAAAACGTTTATGCATAGCATAACATAATAGGTATCTTATATTAAATGAAACAAAAAGAAAGTAGTATGAGTAAAAGCAAACATCAATGACAAGTTATAAAGACAAGCGATACAAATATGTTATGATTAGTTAAAAAATTTGATTAAAATCATAAAATTCTTGCCTAATTTTAACAAATACTGGTTGGAATTTGTGTTATTCCAAAGGAATGTTGAAAATTGTGTTTAAGGAGGATGGGGATATGGTGTCCAAAATAGCTGAAATAATTTTTTGGTTTTGTTTAAATAATTTTGTTAAATTAAGAATTTTTATCAAATTATTGGTGAAATAAAAAACATATGCATAAAATGTTATAAACAACAGTAAAAGGGCGTTATTAACAATATGTTAATATTTATATAAAATAAAAATTATTATTACGATGATTACGGAAATAAATTATTAAAATACTTCTAACACAGATATAAACAAAATATATACATTAATATTGCATTAGTTTTATTTATATACATAGTTATGATTAAATCAAATACATGTTAGGTACAAATGATATTATTAATTACATATTAACATCTGATTTCGAAATGTTTATTTAAATCGATTAAATGTCTTCATAATTCGTTATCAAATCTATTCTATTCGAAAACGTAAAAACGATATTCATTATATGGTTTAAATTTGAAAACTAAAATGTTCGTAAAAAATTTAATGAAAATAAAATAGGTTTTTGTTAAATGTTAGAATCTGTCAAAGTATCAAAACGTAATCAACCAGAACAAATAGTTTTTTGGTTCTGGTTGATTGTGACTAATGAAGATTTTCATTCCCCTTTTCGCCATGTTGGAACTGTTCCAACTGTAGTCAAGAATTGTTCCAACTGCTGTCAGTGCTGTTTTAGCTATTTTGCGAGTACTGTTCCAACATAGCGAATTGGGTGAATGAAAATTGACTGTATAAAAATTTTACGTTTTTAATTTTTTAAGAAAAAAAAAATATACGGGTACTTTTTACTGAAATTAGAGGAAGCCCTTTTAGTTTTTTTTGGATAACTGACATTATAAATTTTCTTTGCACAAAAGTGTGATGTCATAAAACCTGTTAACATTTTGAATGTTGTTTTAGACAGAGGGATGCTTGCCCTTTACAACAAAGTGATGAAACACATTTGTGTACAAAACATTCCATTCTACACGTTGAACAAGTTTAAGCTTTTTGTGCAGCATGAGCCTTTTAATGTCATTATTTAAAAGATTAACAAGATAATCATAAAAAAATTAAATTTAGGTTTTGTTTTTTAGAAAGAGCAGGTTACCTCCTCCATAAATCTTCTACAGAAATCATTTGAGTATACACGCTGCGGAGACTAAATTGAAGTCCGGAGTCAGGAAGAGTGCTTCTGTTGCTTTCCGAACTCTGTCTTGTATATTAGGTTTCCAGAAAAGTCCCAAACCGTAAGCTCTATCAAAGAAAATAAAACTAATGGACCGAAAACAATATCGACGTTTCGCGTCATAATGGAGTTTTTACCGAATACATATGACTTGCGAAAACTGCATTATCGAACTCTGTATGAATCAATATTGCAGTTTGCATTTGCATTGCAAATGACCTATTTAAAAATGGTTCAGCCCACTATTGCACACATTGCTAGGGCATAATTGTGGCTCAGCCAATTAACGCTTCAAGAAAAACAATACGAACATTATGATTGGAAAATATAACTCATCATTCATGCTGACTTGCGGATGTAATTTATTTTGAAAATTATGTTTTGTTTTAAATTTGTGGCCAATTTTTGCGGAAACTGAGTTCATTTGTCAGTTTGGAGTTGCGTAATTTGCTTATCCCCAGTATGGCTGCATGCCAGAATATATTCGCTTTATTTATACATACGAGTCTCTTAAGAGGGAACCTATACCAATAATTTTCGAAGAGTGAGCTTTTAATTTTACTGACCTTGACTTTGACTTTTGTGCATAAATACTTAGCACTCTCTATGGCAGACGTAATGGCATTAGAGACAGGCAGGCAGTACTGCAGTTTATTTTTTAGTTTTGGCATATTTGTCGCCTCTCACACTAGTATGCAAAGAGGTATTTCATAGACCACAAATGTAAACACGACTCTAAATTTATTATGGGCAGACCCCAGTGTGTTCTGAAAATGATGATTCGAACAGTTTAAATATTAACAAGTAGAACGTTCATTTCGAATTGACTTGTTATATTAACATTAGATTTGTAATCGGCGTAGCCTTTAAGGCACACTTAAGATTTCAATCAAATTTTTAGAACCTACCTATCTAGCAAAACGTGTAGCATTTTTTAGTTGAAGAAAAGATTGTCTCTTGCAATTCCAGATGCGATCATTTAATAAAAGAGCAATTTGACATTTGCTTCTTACATAAAAGAGGCGATTTTAAATTTCCTCAGGATTAGTTCTCAAATAACTAAAAAAATTCGAAATGGCTTGTGTTCCCATTGAAATTGAGGGTATTGCCAGAATCTCTCAATTTTTATGAATTTATTGTTAAAGAATATTTTCTTTGCTTACAAACATTTGGACAGTAGAAGAAGCAGAAAAAGCAAAAGTGCATTATAATACCTCATGCGATATATATTGCTTTAATAATAAACTATTGCGAAAATGCATAAATGACAGCAGTGATATAGAGTTGCAGGTACTCGCCTTTTCCACCAATACCAATTCCAATAAATGTATGGACATGTCAGAAGCAAAACCATGTTATATTTAGTTGCAGTTCAGTTCTTTCGAATTTGAATGAAAATGTCTATTATTGTAGCATAGGGAACATATTCAATCTATAGTTATGGGACCCATGAGACAATGTCACTAACTACTATTTGAGTTTGATCATAACAACAGTACCTACCTCTTTCCACGGTATCCGGGGAATTTCGATTCTAATTTCTATTACATATTTGAGGTGTATAAAGGTTATTGAAAACCATACGGCCACCATTTGCGCAATTGTTTATTAAAATGAAAAACTATTAACCAAAAATATATTTGATAACCTTTAGCCATTGAAATGGCCATAAATACGCAATGATTTTGGAAAACACAACAGAAAATAACAACACCAGGCTTCGCACCACGTGACACAAAAATAATCAACACCCTCGCAAAACTGTCATCATTATAGTCAGCTAATACGATGACAGTCATCCTCTGGCAATTCCTTATCGTACTAAAGGCTATCTCTGGGTCATTTATTATACAAAACATATTTAATTGAAGAATTCCGTCTGTAGACTAAGTACATATATACTTATATTCTTTATACGTCATTCTCCATCTTATCAAAATAATCTAATAATAATCACCCATTAGCACACAGCCGGTTGGTACCCGTAACTTTTGGGAAACAAAAATTTCCTCTCGATTTTGCTATGAAAACTGTCTTCTGTCACTGTCAGTTGTTATCAAGTTCCAAATTTGATAAATTTTAACAACACTTATTGTGATTAGATTTGCACGATTATATGTGAGAATTTATTTTGTCAAGGGAAAAATACGCTAGTCAGTTAGAAAAAGTAAACTAAAGAAATGACACCTTAATTTCCAAACGAAAAGTTAGATAATTTTTTTTTCGAGAAATTAAACAAACTCGTTCGAGTACTAAAATGGTGGTAACAAAACTTAAAATTTACTTTCGTTTATGTTTCTTTACATAGAATTTCGAGTGGTAAACAAAATTGTTGTTGATTTATACTTGATTAAAAGTTTACGTGTAGCTTTCATTTAATGAGGAGGTTAATGAGGTATGATTCAAAAAGAGCCACAGTCAATCGGAAACACCAATTTGCCATCACAAATTAAAAAAATAATTTCGACGACATCACGTCGACGTGACAAATTGTAATGAAATGCTTGTTAACCACTTAATTCTGCTACAATTTCACAATAAACATTTACTGCAATCAATTTATTTGGGACAAATTTTGCACACATTTCTGTTATTCTATTGACCCATAAACAAATTTATGACTTCTGCGTGCTGTTGTGATTTTTTCGATATGTAGGTAGGTACAAGCCAATTCAATTAAAAATGATTTATGTATAATCAAAATAAATACATAAATAACGGACCTTCGGACAAACGTCCAAATTGGAATTCGAGAATGGTTCTTTCAGCAGTCTAAGGCGGTAGCCACTTAGCTTGTAAACCATTTTGCCTAACATCTTCCAATAAAAGTTCAACCCTTGGAAAATTTAAGGTTTCGCATAAGATATTGATTCAATATTTAGAAATAAGAATCCCAAATACGTATTACTTGGTCATTACAACACCTCTTATGTTCTTCAATGAACAATAATGAACCCCAAAAAGGCAGAAACATGCTTTATATGGCTGCACAAACATTATTGTAATAAAATAAATTTTTCGTTAAAACCGGTTTTGAGCGTTGGGCCTAGGGCAAAATTCAAGAACCTCTGTCAATGTCAATTGGCAAATGACTTTTGAATTAACATTTCACTTAGCCTTTTCCTGCCAGATAACCAGCATCTGGACTCTTATCAGTAAATGTAAAAATGTTTAACGGCAACGAAATTCGCTTTTCTTTATATATATTATTAAGCATTTGTCATTTCATATAAATTTAATTTTGATTTGTTTTATCATTCAAAAAAAGGCGTTCTAAAATGAACATTTCAAACATTTCAAATATTTTCAACAACAGGCAAGCCAAAAAGCTTTTCGGGGTTTTCAACCACGAATGTAAATATACACCATATTTGAAAAAAGAAAAGCAAAACTTTCCATGAAGCTAAAGTGAAAGTGAAACGTCACACATTTCTGCATGCAGCAACCACCCAGCTCATAAGTCACTTCCGCCCTTGAACTTGACACTCCAAGGGCATTGCCCTCGCCTTATTTCAAATTGCTAAATAGCATACGGAAGAACTAATCACCATAGTTGCCATCGCTTTGAAAAAAAATAAGGAATCTCCGATACACTTTAATTAGTTTCAATTAAATCATAAATGCAAAATCACCAAACGTGACTCTAGTGTGTCAACAAAATGACCTTTTCTATAAGAATTAAAATGGTTTGCTGTTTTCCGGATTTCTATTGATTAATATGAACTGTCTCATGTCAGCTGAAACGATGCAATGAAATCAAAATCAAAATCAAATTATTTATGCGTTGTTGTTCAATTAAGTTACTGAGCTGGTACTATGTATACTATTCTTGGGTGATTAACGAAAAAAAAAACTCTCATGATCGAGTGGAGTGATTCCGATTTGAGGATTCACAAAGATAACCCCATATTGTTATTTGCCAACATATGGCATAAACAAAAAACATTCTAGAAAAAAAAAAAGAGTATTTTAACGAATGGTCCTATCAGTCATAGTGTGACGACACTTCTGTGTGACTTCTATTTCACCTCTATACCGGAATATTTTTCTCAGTAGCATACATCCATAGATATAAATACTTACATACATACATAAGTTGAGTAGATATATTACAATTTAATTTAAAATACATAAGAAGTCATTATTTGGAAAACGTCTGTATTTTTTGCATGCAAAATAATAACGTATAGTACCGTAGACAATAGGAAATTCATTTACCTTGATGCTTAATAAATTGCACAAAATATTTCACTGAACGAAAATGTATTTTCAAAGAAAACTGTAACTGGAAATAACCGCGTATTTGAACCGTTCGCCTTCTCGAATGCGCGCTATTTTAAAACTGATAATTTTGGAACGGAGAAAAGAGATATGGGGTGAGAATGTATATCTGTCGAACGAAGCACAAGCACAAGCACTGCTAGCTAGGGCCAGCTGGTTTTTAAAAGCTTTCCTGTTTCTATTTACTTCAGTAGGTACATACTTTTTTTTTTTTTTTTGCCAAAGCAGAGAGAACGCATATTAATTTTATTATTTTTTGGAATGGTAAATCTTGCTAGTGATGCCGTGATAGTATTTTTGAATTTTGGTTGAGAAAGATTTAAGTTAATATTACGCAACCGCAAGCAAACGATTCCACCAAGAGATAAACTGAAAGGATTAAGAACTTATCTTATCGCAGAATTAAATCGACTCATACATATTTTATATTAAAAGTTTTTTTTGTGAGAGATGCGGCACTCTTCAAATGGTGACAAATTTACGCATCAAAATAGATGCCATAGATTTCCAACATTTCAAGATCAGAAACAACATAAGCTGATGAAGCTACATTTAAGTCTTGTTTGGCCAGTTAATACATTGTACATATTTACCTATTTTGCTCTGACAAGTTTCGTTTGTTTTCAATCTTCCTAGCACCAAAAACTGAACGTGTTCTGTGAAAATGCCATTGTTCTTTTGAGACAACGTTAAATTGATAAGTCAAATTTATTAATAACTAACGGCAGCTAGTGGGAGACAAATTATCTCTCGTTATGTACCTAAATATAGCGATATGAAAAAAATAATTTAAATATGAATATGGCGTTTTTATGGAATAAGTCCTGGAACTACTAAACCAATTCCAAGAATTTCATCACTTATAGAAAGTTACGGGATAGAGTATTGCTATATTATTTCATTTTTGTTCAATGTGGGATTGTTATTTATAAACTGAAATAATGGAAACAAACACTATACATTAATATAAATAAAGGATAGGCTGAAAAAACGTCTGCAAGCATCTGCTAGTCTACTATGCATTTAGCAATCAAATATCTAAAATTAATAATTATTTCTGGATAAACCAGTTGCAACGAAGTGAAATTTGGTTATCGTTTAGTTATTAAAAAATTAAGAAATTATTTAAGTATTTGCGATTAGTCAATTTTGTTGTAATTTATTTCGGAAGTCAAAACTGTCTTCGTTCTTTATCGTATCAGTCAAGTTCGTCTTCTTGTCTGATGTCGGCTCTCACTGAAAAATTATTCCCTGGTACGGAGAATTTTTTGTTACATTTTTCAATGAAGAAATTATTGCGCCTGGATACATTGGTAAAAACGAATTTGATCTACCATTGCTGAAGTGAAAATGCAAGAATATTTAAAATTGTTAATTTATTAAATTTTAGTTAAATTTTCTTCTTTAGCAATACCATACACATCAACCCAAAATAATAATTTCTGTCGTAGTTTTTGTTAAAATTTGTCTTAGAAATGCCCTTTCAAAGCTAAATTTTTAGTGAAACTATAATTAGTTATTATAAGTTTTATTTACGTACATATGTAAGTATATTCCTAAAATTTAGAAGTGTCAAAATCCGTTTCATAATATTTATCGTCTGCATTAATTACCTTCGGCGAAAATATGAACAATCTTTTAAAACAAAATAAATGCTTCAGTATCTAACTAACAACAATACATATTCGCTATTAATTGATAAACGAAGTTCAACCAAATAATTGTGTAGTTTAACTTAAACTGAATTTACTTAAACATTTAAACATCAGACAACCAAAAATATATAGTAGTCTTTACAGTGTCAAATAGCATTACGAAATTTGCGCATATCGGCAACACTCAATAGGTTAGAACTATCAGCTATGCAATTATTTAATTGACAACCGCCTACACATTCAGAGAGACACTTTCTTAGCGAGTGTTACTGCCTAGCTACTAATTCAAAAGATATATGCATAACTACATAGTAAACAAATTTAAACTAATTCTGTTAATTCTAGTTGAAAGCTCATTTCATTCGTATAGCCAGCGCATAATCTTCTTTTCCCGTTCTCTTGAAATAATATTTTTGTGTAGAAACCGGCATTATAAATGCTGTCTGGATAAATTAAATGTGAATAGCTTTGATTAACAACAAACATTCATAACTGTACAATGCAAATCTATCTAACTTCATTTTCCTTTCGTATAGCAACATCTTATTATATGTTTCTCGATATGCATGGTGTACATGTATCTATGTGCATGTACTTATCAGTTTGTAAATGCGCAAAACACAATTTGCAATTTTTTTATATGTATAAAAAAACTTAAATTTAGCCGGTAACCGGTCTCCCTATGTGTGTATAGCTTAGTCGTTTATCTAGATACATTCACGACCACGGCACGATCACTGCGAGTGGAGAAACACGTACGTACGAGTTTCCATCATGAGTCATGGGGTCAGTCTTTGCTATCAGTGTTGCTGGTGGTGCTAATAAAGTACCTACTACATTTCCTTATCAATATATACAATTCCTTATCATTTGTTTATAATTTTTATTTTAGCCAGATGTATATATTTTTGCTTCAATTAAATTAAAAATTTACCAATTTTAACTGATAATGCTTACCCCACGCGACTAGAGAGTGTCATCCATCCAAAATTTGCGTGCCGTACGCTTAGGTATGTAGCAGGATTTATTTTTTAAGAGCGTGTTTGACTGGAGTAAGCAGATTAAAATTAAGGAAATAGATACGTGTCGTTATTGGATGATTGTTTAATTAATTGACATTGTATATATACATTGATTACCAAATTGTTGAAAACCATTTTCGGAAGTAATCACTGTATATCTAAATACCTATACGTCCTTGATATGCAGAAAATAAGTTTTCAAATTTTTTCGATATATTCCCATAAAATTCCGCTGACTAAAGGAAATCATGTTACTGAAATCAATTGAAGTGCCCACAGGTGGCGACGAACTTTATTTACTTAATCCATTTTGTCTTATTGAGCTACATTCGATTGAAATTTCCAGAACTTTAAAAATAAATTGGAGATGGAAATGCTACTGAAGTACGAAAAATTCGATGAAATTCAAAAGAGCTTAATCAGGACAATAGGTTTGTGATTAAAGCAAGCAAATGACAGATGTGGTGATTTCGGATCGTCAGTTGGTTATAATTAAACCAAAAAAATCGAAACAGCGTTGGCCCTAGCGGAATTCGCTCCTTGTGCGAATTTCATCTTTTGCGCCAATCAACTATTGTTTATTCATTGGAGGCAGTGAATTGTCAGTTTTGTCTCTAAATCTTCAAAGGATGTACAACGTGTTCTTCACATTTGTGGCAGATTGCCGAATGTTGCTTTTGAAATAATTCAAAGTCTGTGGACTATCGGCATAGACTTGCGCTGTGATGAAGTCCAGTATTTTGTTTAAAACCTCCACGAGAATTTATAGCTTCACTTAAAGAAGTAAAGAAGTAGAAGTAGACGAATGTAGGCTTCTTTAAGAAGTAATATTTTTAAGTGGTCTTTCTGAAGTAAGTAATTGATTGGGCGACGATTCTGGACGGGGTCTGGCTAGGTATTGTGGAGCGAATGAATATTAATGATCTACACCGCAGAATGACAATAGAACAACCTGTATGAATGTCGAATAAGTTTCGTGTACGCTCAAAGAAGGAAGTCGTACGGTTTTAAATAGAATTACTTGCCTGAAAACCTCGCACTTACCTCAAATCTAACAGCGAAACTAAGCAGGGGGTTGCAGGACGGCACCCCATATTCCGTAACCATTAAATCCACCACAAAACCATGATATCATTAAGAATATTGAAGACGAAAAAAAAGCCCGGCGACCCTAAATTTTGGGTCTTTATTTCATTTTTATATTGAAATTTTATTTCATAAAGAAATAAAGACCCAATTTTGGTTAATGGTTTAATTTTTATTTTGGGGCTTTATTTCTTGGGGCCTTGGCGGGTGGTGGTGCAAAAAGGGTAGGTATGATCAAAACGGGACGGGTAAATAATGGATAGAGCTAGATAACTGCTAAGAACTTTTCAAAGGCATTATCAATACGTCTAAGAAACGTAATAAAGTGTAAAAGCTAGATACAGACACTTACCGCCCTACTAACAATTTATGCACATTAATTTTTTTTAAATTTAGTAAGCTATTGCCTCTATTGCGTTGTCATAAGACTTATTTACAGATGTTTACTATTTATCAAGATATACTTTTAGAAAAATTTTCTAGCATTTGGAAAAGAATTTCACAAGCTGTACAAAGGGGTGAGATATTCTTAATTCGCTATTAAGCCTTTCGAGTTAGTTCATTGAGGTCTGAAATATAAAAAAACTTTTCTATTGCAAGTCAATTACAAGATCCTCTTATAAGGCTTGTGAATAGAAGCATTATATACGTGGAAATTTAAACCTGGGATTGGATGTCAAATAAATATTTATGTAAGTCGAAAAATACCTACAACGGAGAGGAAATAAGTAATCATTATTAGTTATTTAGGTACCTATTTATTTCGTCAATCAAGGAAGGCTCTCATGAACTTAGGTAAGCACAATAAATAATAAATGTAGAAATAAGAAACATAAACAAATTATATTTTGTTATGATATACGAGTTTTTGGCGTCAAAGCCAAATAGTTTTCCATAAGATCTCTTACAGTTGTCATGGAAATAGGAAAATAGCTTTTCTTGGCCCTTATTGAAACTAAATTGTTACGGCGTCGCAGTCTAAAAATTCGTGAATCACACAAAAGCAACAACACCTTATTTATATGGTATCAGTGGCGAAGTGGTACGAAACTGGGAAGTCAGAAAATATTTGTGCAGGTCGAACCCCTCATTTGGACTAGAATAGAATTATAAGAATCGTAAACCTTCCACTTCACTGCATCGTGCTAATAAATTGATTGAATTGTTCGAAAAGTCACATTACATGAGAAATTTTAATCTAACGTTTCTTTTTTTAAATAACTTATAATTATCATAAATACTAAATGACTTCCTGCCCACACTCATTTTTAGTTTTTTTTTTTAATATTACTTATATGTCTCTGAGAGGATGAAGGAGGCGCTTCACATGGGTTGTATTTTGAAAAATGCAAAAATACCTTATTCATTATTTATCGACTAAATTCTTATGTTATTTTAATCATTATTTACATTCGTGCTTTTTCTTTAAAAATATTCATCTACAAAAAACATTTTTTAATCAGTTTTAGTGAACCAACTTTTTAATAGGTACATGTAGGTGGAACAACGTTATTAAGCCCAAATTTTGTTATATATAAACAAGAAATGTAAGAACTCGCTAAAAGTTAAAGAAATCGATTACCTACTCAATGCACTAGTATGTAGAAGTTGGTAACCCTATTAGACTTTTATACAATGAAAGCATCCGAAAAGTTCAAAGCCCGCAAAAGTAAAAGGTAGGCTGTTTGTTTCTTATCATAAAACTTTTGTTTATAACAAAAATCAAAACGCTCAACCTCGCGACCATATTCAGTTCAAATTAGTACACATTTCTTATTTAGGATACAGAGGTAAATATAAAGTGGTTTCTTTTAATATTAATTAACACAAAATGAAAATGCAAATTTCATCACACACACACATTTAAATACCTAACTTTGACATTTGTTTCCAATGAAACCAGCAAGCTTTCTTAATTGCCATCTACCGCATTATAGTATAAACAAAATAAGCTTCTTAAAACTTTCAGCTTGAACATGAACCCATTGGCAGATTTAATAAAATGCGTGCAATTCGCCGCGCACAAACACAAAGACCAAAGACGAATGGATCCAAATCAAACACCATACATAAATCACCCCATAAATGTGGCAACAATTTTAGCCGTCGAAGGTCTTGTTGATGATAAAGAAGTGTTGCAAGCAGCCCTACTCCATGACACCGTGGAGGATACTGCAACGACATTCGAAGAAATTGAAGAAGCATTTGGCAAAAATGTATCCGAAATAGTTCGAGAGGTAACTGATGATAAAAATCTTCCAAAGCAAGAACGCAAAAGACTTCAAATAGTTCATGCCAAGACTTCCAGCACTAAAGCCAAATTAGTCAAACTGGCCGATAAGCTGGATAATCTTAGGGACTTGCAAAGAACTCTTCCCGTTGGATGGACTGATGTGAGTTTATTTTATTCCATGTCGAAAACCCTTTATTATTTTAAAATATGGTTCTATTTCCCACATTTCCGCAGCAACGTCGTGAAGAATACTTTGTTTGGGCCAAAAACGTAGTGGACAACCTTCGAGGTAGCAATGAACATCTCGAATCTCTACTTGATGAAATTTTTAAACAAAGAGGTCTACTGAAACAGGATTGATAACCGAGATACTTTTTTATTTCTTGTAAATTAAACATTTTAATACAGTCGCAATATTTTACAAATTATGTTTGTTTTATTTTTTCGTATTTTCATAGAAGCTGTTCATGATTTCAGCTAACACTTCCGTCTCCGATACACTCATGGCGTTGTACAGGGATGCTCTGATACCGCCCACAGATCGATGACCTTTCAATTGTATCAGGTTTTTACTCTCGCACAGTTTAAGGAATTCCTTTTCCAAATCATCATCGCCCTGGGCACTGCCAATTCTGAATGGTACATTCATGCGAGATCTGACGTCCTTGTCCACGGGACATACATATAGTCCATCGGATTTGTCAATAATGTCGTAAATAAGTTTCGATTTCAAAAGCGAGTTTGTGTACATTCCCTGTAGGCCGCCGTTACGTTTAATCCATTTGAAAACGAGACTCATTACGTGAACGCTGAAATTGGAAAACAAATGAAAAGTTTTATAAAATATAAGTTTACAAAAATATTTATATTCATGAAAAAGTGTTTGCTTTGTTTACGAATAGGATTAGGATTAGGTCTCTACGGAGTTTAATTGAGCTATCGTACTAGATTGTACTGACCTCACAGTAGATAGTAAATACAACGAAAACACAGACTCCACGGGGACTTGTGAATAGAATTAAGTAATCAAGGTGAAGTTTAATATGAGTTTAATTATTTTTGTTATTTAAGCAATTTAGATTAGCTGCACGAAATTGTGCAAATGTGTGATGAAATCCCCTGTTGATATATATGCGAGTAATTTGTACACCAAATTAAAGGCGAATTTACATATATATATATATATTTTTTTTTTATCAATCATACTTTAATTTACATGCCTTATGTCTGAGTTTAGGTATCTCAGATGAGTTTATTCTTTATTTATGTTTTTCTATATCTAAAATTCTGGTTCTGAGCGAAATTTCATAACAAAGTTGTTGAAAAGAAAAAGCCTCATACCAATCCACGTCGGTAAAATTTTGGTTCAGCAATTTACAGCAATTTTCAACAAAGAAATTGTTATTTTTTTTAAAAAATTCATATATTTATTTGGGTTGTTGTCGTACATTGCATTAAAAACCAAAAGATCTGAGCCCTATTACTCTAATGACTTATCAATTATAAAAGTTGTTGCTGGAAATAGGGATAAGATAAAAAAAATGCTTTATTTTCTGGTCTAATGCATAGTACTTGTTTCCATTGCCGACTAGGGAGAATACACTGATAACAATAATAAATGATCAACTTGGTCAATTTCTTAAACCTTTTTTTAACACATATATCTGTGAGGTTTTCGGGCAGACTAATTGACCCCAGACCAAAAGAGAAAATCCTAAAAAAAAACCGACGAATATCTAGTCGAGGCACAACATCTTTTCATCACGTACGATAGCAATCATCAAGCTTGCGTGACGCTGTAGAACAGTTTTATAAAAAAATTTAATGCTGCCCGACTATCGTCGAATTTAAAACGTGGAAGAGACATATGATCGGTAGACGCCCCTTTATCTCTTCAAATTAAGCTTTTAAACGGTTTTTTGTAAATTGTGCACTTGGCAGTGGGCGTATTAAACAAAATTGGACACTTAACCATTTGGGAAGTATATTTTTCAAATTTTATCTTAAATCTGAAGCCTTCAAAAGTTGATACGGACCGACGAACGAAAGTTGATACGGACCGACGAACGAACTCTTTATAACTTTCGATGCTTTCGACGGGGCAAAGGCTTATTCCATAGTGGGGTTTATCGAGGGAATTTCAGTGATCTTCACTCATTAATGTCTTTGTTCGTCCCTTTGGAACGTTCAAATATTAAGTACTGCGACATTGTCAGAAATCCACATTTTAATAATCATTCAAATAGATTGGAGTGAGAGCAAAAACAGTTTGTAAACAATTTGTAATATCTAAACTCCGTTTAAAGCTAGATGTAAATTTGTCGGTGTTCCACAACTTAACACACATTAAAAAATCCAAGACGTCATTTTTAAAAGAGATTTGTTATGTTCAATGTGCTTACCTATTGGCTTAAATAAATCCTAATGCTCCGAAGATGTCTATTAATCCCAACCCGTCATACGGGCCTAATGAAACTGCTCACAAGGGAAATTCACAAAATACAATTTTTTGAGGAACTACAGAACTAATTTTCTTATAAACATTAATAAAAATGTATTGGCAGCACTTTATTGTCACAGAATTTAAACCTATCCGACAATTTCATATTATTATTTTAAAGACACCTGATCAGGTCGCGCAACAATATTTTTGTTTCATTTCATTTCATTTCAAAAATTGAACCGAAAGGGTTTAGTATTTATTGTGGTGATATTGACTTAAGTCTAACGAGAAATTAATTTAAAAGTTCATTCGCACATTTAGCTCGACACCCTTTTTGTTGCTAAAGAATTTGTAATATAATTGCATAAATCTAATTTTATTTTATAACTTTCTATAATCGAGGTACTTATCTATAATTTTTTTATATTACTTTTACACGTTATAAGTAAGTAAAGTCATGCACCTACTAGTAGATAAATAATTATTAAGAAGCTACCTATGTGTCAAAATTAATATACCCTAATGCCCAAAACACATGTGCAGTAATTCTTGATGCAGTGACGCTTGCAGCACAGCTGTTGTTTGACGTAATTGCAGTGGGATCTGTCACAAATACCTGAACGTCATTCTTTTTAAAAAAGTGTTTTGATTCATGGTAATCATTGATTTTAAATTTTGTTTATAAAATGAATATTGTAAAATACCTATAAAAAGATCTGGAAAATTATTTTGTTGCTATCTGTTTTCGATTCTGTATTGTTATTGACAAATTAATATTACTAATATTGCCCAGCTCTCAGAAAACGCAGAAATATGATATATAATCAAATATTTATTTGTCAATAAAATTGACTTTATTAGGTGTTTAAAGTCAAATTATAGAATAAAGAAATATGTATAACCTTATAAGAAAAATGGATTGAACTGAATACTCATATCCGAACCCGGGAAACCTATTTACGCCACTGGTATGGGGACGATCGCTCCCAGCGTGCCGTCCTTCGAAAGACAGAATGTATACTCTACGGAACCCTTATCCTACAAGTTCTGCAATACGGCGCCGAGTATTTAACACCGGAAGCAGAAAATCTAAGTCAATATTGAATTTTTCGAAATTCTTCAATGTGCGAAGATGGCGAGTACGGAACAAAATACTACCGCGAACTGTGCCAAGATATGGACACTGGCTCAGTCACATCGATTGAATAGCCACTAGTGCTGCACCCTAAAGGTTCTTCGAATACCAGCTTCCAGGTATCAGGTCTTGTCTCAGAGGGAGACTCTTCACAAGTTGGAAATAACCAATGATCGATTTACAATAGTTTTCGAAGTGATTGCTTCAATGGAGTTATAAAACAATTAAAAACCAATTAGCCAAAAAACGAAGTAGGTACGCAGTGTTGTTCAACGTAATAGTATGTAGATACATATAAGCAAACGCTATTTTTTTTTAATTTACGTAGGTACTCTTTACCTACCTACAACAAACTGAAAATGACTGTTGTCATATTTTCTGTTAAATGACAACTTAAAATCAAATCTTTATTTACATAGTCACTTTGGTTTACATAGATAGAAAGAAAAACTCATCATGTGGAAGAGGCCAAGATATTATATATCTCTCTCCTCCGTAAAGCACAAAACCTCCAAAAATTGATAACAACCGCTAACACAACTTCCAATCACAGCTGACTTTTAAATTAGAATAGTTCAACTTTAAGCTTTAGATTTTCTATATAAAACCGGATTTGTTACTGATCCATGAAATCAAAAACAAATTTTAAACCGGATTAATCCAGATAATATTTTAAGAACCGTCCCAAAATGTTATTCTTAAGTGTCGCTGGGTGACAACGCCCGATTAATTTTCATTCTTAAAATCATTAAACTAAGGAAATAGCAAACAAACGTGCTTTCTTATCTCAATTTCAATGTCTGGTTTAATTGTGTCTCGACTTTGATTAAAAAAAATAGAAAAAAAAAAGTTTGTTTTGATCAGCTTATGTTCGACCTCAATTAGAATGCATAACAACACATTATGTGCCTCCTCTATGCATTCGATAACAAAATAACACGCGTCACAGAGACTACCTACGTGTGTACATCAAAACAAGTCAAACTGCTGTCATTAAGTCAATTAAAAGAAAAAAAAAAGTACTTACATAAATGTTGGCGGGGTATTGTAAATGGAATTGTTTTTGTCTGCGATGGAAAAATCCAGAATCGAAGGTGTCACCTTCAGTGGATGTCCCAAAAGATCCTCTCGAATAATAACTACTGTAATACCAGCTGTGCCAATGTTCTTCTGTGCTCCGGCAAAAATCAGTCCGAATTTACTGACATCGATCGGGCGCGATAGAAAGTTCGATGACATGTCACAGACCAGCGGCACATCCTTGATGTCTGGCACAAAATTGAACTCCACACCATCGACAGTTTCATTGTCACAGTAATACACATAGGATGCATTCGGATCGAGATTCCATGTGTCTTGTGGAGGAACTGATGTGTATTTCGCCGACTTGGGCAACACCAAGTTCACACTGCCAAATTGTGTGGCCTCTTTAGCTGCTTTGGCCGACCAAGAACCTGTCACGATGTAATCAGCTGTACCAGTTCGACCGATTAGATTGAGACAGACAGCAGCAAACATTCCAGTACCTCCACCTTGCATGAATAGGATTTTGTAGTTTGGTGGCACATCGATAAGTTCCCTTAGATCTTGAAGCGCATCTTCGTTGATTTTGAAATACCCCGCCGAGCGATGAGACATTTCCATGACACTCAAACCGGAGCCCTCATAGTCGATTAGGTTTTTTTGCACTTCCTTCAGAACCTGCAAACGAAATGGAGTGAAAGTTTACGCCGTACTAAACATTGTTTCCCCAACGCCAAAAAAGATCGAGCGAACTATGTATGTATGTATGTACTCACCTCTTCAGGCAGTTTTGCCGGCCCGGCACCAAAGTTGATAATTTTCTTGTCCATATTTTTAGTAAATATATAAATAAAACCAAAACACTGTCAAACCGATCACTGTGACGGTTTTTTTCTGACTGATCTAGAATGCCTGATCGCGTTGATTGAACTTAATTCGCTGGATTGAATGGAAAGCCGGCAAATGCTTATTATGCATAAATAAAGTTATTTTTCTCGTCTGACGGCAATCACAATTGTGTTGGTATGTCGGTTGTCGCTTAAGATAAGAGCGTATGCCAGAGTAAGATAGCAACATTGTTGATTAGAGTATGCACTATAGCTCTGCTGGTGCTGGCACTGGAGGGTGAGATATCAAGGCACCCACACCCTTACATTTGTGAAAGAGAATTCAGCTGCGGGAATGTTTACAGTCAAGTGATAGCAAAGTTATCACAGCAAATGTTCGGAAGCTGAAAATATTCCGTGGGATAACTATTTCTGTGCTTAACTTTGCACGAAAAAAACTAAATGGTAAATTTTAAGAAAATAAGGCCATCCCCAGAGCAAATGGAGGGTGGTCGTTATCACTTGAGTGCAGCCTCCCGATCACAAATCAATAATATTAAGCAAACTCTATTAATAATAATTCTAAAAAAACTTTGAGGGGGAGGGGGTAGAGGCGATCACTAATGAGAGTTTCTCACTACTGACTAGTTAATATGAAGCTTCGCTCATGGTGGTGAGTATCATACTCAGCATAAGAAAATAGTAAAATGTTTAGGACATCCCTCAGTTCTTCAGATATTGGCGGTTTTATGAACTAGTGACAGTACCGCTATTTCGAACGAATAACCGCGAGAGATGTTATCTAACAACCCATATATACGAATTTTGAAGCCAATCCATCGAGCCGTTTCGCCATACGGCTCCCGGATAGAAAGACTGACGGAAGGCATTGATGGACCCACTTTTTGGACTTCTCTATAGTAGTCTAATGCATACGAGAAAGTTAATGAATATGGGAGAGCGGAGTCTTTCATCATAACTCAGTAACCGCCAACGCGGTTAAAAATTACATCAAACAACTAATTAATTAACACGCGATTAAAAGAATTCAACTCTACTACTACAGGCTGTAGGTTCGGCTCATGCAACTTGGGTTCTCTGTTGGGGGCTGGCCCATTTCGTCAAGCAGGTTCTTGGGTGATTACGGCCAGTTCTTTATCTACTACTCTCACTATCCACTAGTGGCTTTGTATTCGTTTGAAGTATATTACACCGACCTCTTTTATCTCAAAAGATCCCTATAGCACTAATATCCACCGTGAGCACCATAAAGTATTAACAATTTTGTGCCGAAGAAGACTTCCCTCTAGTGACGACGCTCACCTCCAATCCGCGGTGGTCATGGGTTATTTTCTCAACATATAACGAATTAATAAGCTGTTCAGACATGCATCGCTATGGAAATAATATTTTCAATAAAATAGCGGGAAAGTCACTGGCGTCTGAGATTTCCGATCTATATTTCTTGCTCTTACCCCAAATGGAACCTTCGAATTCACCTCCTTTGAAAAGCTTGAGTTCTTTGTTTTTTTTTTAAATTGCGCCAATTAAGTTACAAATCAATACCACGGAAAATGTCACTAAAATGAAAATGCCCGGGTTAACATTTTTGTCCCTCACTGTAGTTCGCACCCATTAATCAAAAGCCAAGAAGTGTAGTTCCTTGTTTTGGATTCTTTGTTTGCTGCTTGTCTTTTCGAATAAAATTCCAACATAGACACAAGCTTATATTGGCTTATAGACAGTGTCGTGTGTCGTGCGGAGCAGACTTTTATAATTCTTTGTATTCTGCTTTCCATAATCCGGTGTTTGGGCTTGGAGGTAAAAATAAATCAACAAACTACTCGTCGTATATCCGTCCGTATACCTAATAGTACCGACATACACACAGGCACACTTATTTAACATTGCCATCCGTATGCAGTTTTACGAGCTCTTTGTTCACTAAGAGCACTTTTCATTGCACTCTTTAATGAAGTGGAAAGAGCTGCCAAATTATCTGTCTGTGAAACATCAGGAATCTGGGTTTCACTTCACAGCCCATCCACCCTCTCTTTTAAAACGCAATGGGTCGATGTCTACATATTTAGTAGTTTTAGGTTATTTCTTTTTTTATTTAACACGTCCTTTCAATTCAGTCAAAAAACATTGAATATCACATTACATTGCAGCACAATACTTTCGATGCTGCATGCTACACGTCACGTATACGTATACCAAAGTTATGTGGTACCCGTTCTAGTTTTTATTTCCCTCAATGCAGAAGAATCGAGGTCGCCAATCTTTTTACAATCCCTTACGTGACATGAATCTTTAATGAAGTGAGGTGCAATGTGCACTTGCTGTGGGGTGCAAAAATGGACATCGGATACAAGAGCAGATACAAAGATAGATACATACTAGCTGATCCGTACATGCCAAAGTAACATTGCAATTGATTACCATAGTTCGATATGTTTCGTTGCTTGATGATGGTGGATTTTAAACCATATTTAGGAATGAATATCTTGTCCCAAGAGATTTTGTGAAGCCGTATCTGGAATGATAGTGGTATTTGTGTTTGCAGATAGATGGCTTAATTGATTGAAGTATGTACTCTGTTTTTTTTGTCTATTATGCTTTGGTGATGTGTTTGCTGATTACTTGCTTGTTACTTTTACTTTGCTTAATGCCTAAGTATACTTCTTATCTTCTTTGATAAAATTATAATCTGGTGGCTATATTTTGATATTTGATTTGGGAAGAAACTCAACGAAACGGCAAAGAGATAAATAAATATGTACATAATTAAATTTTGTATATTTTAAGAAATATCTTTACCTACAAACAAAGTATTATGAAGACTCTTAACCGGACTTTTGTGTGATAAGAATATATTCTGCCATTTTTTTTCCACATTCAGAGTTTTCGATTACCGTACAAAAATAAGAGTATGTATTTAGAGAGATATAATTAAAGTTCCGACAAACAATGGTGTTCGAAAACTCAGCCAGCAATCTAGAAAATAACGTTGGAGTTATCATTCAATATGAAGCAATTATCCTGCTTTTTGCCACGCCCATTTTTTTGGTCTCGTGGAACAAAAACTTCTTCTGATTATGAAAAACTTGCCGGGCCATAGTTATTGAAACTTTATCGAAAATAAAAGTTTCAGGCAAACAGATCTGTTATCCCGCCTGACGGAGGTGTTCTTGTCTGAATAACTGGAAGTAGCATTCGCACGGGATTGTTGCTGCTGTGGCGTCACTCAGCTGTCGATCATAGACTTAATGTTTACCCTCCTTAACCACCTTCAAGATGCTGCTATTTTGCGTCTTTCCTAGGCGGTGGACAAATGTCTGTTCATAAATGGTGTTTTTTTTAGATTCGAAGAAACACTGTTTTTGTGACAGCCAATTTGACAGTTCTCGGTTGTTAGTGTTATTTGTGCAAATTCAATATGCATAGACTCGCACAAGTTGTTCAAATTTTTGTTGAAAAACAATCACTTACTTATTTTACTGGCTTCCGACCCTTCCCTGCCTGAAACACGGCCGCATTATTGTCCAATCCATAGATGTGGCCGAACCAATGCAGTCGACTTGTTCTGGTTTTTTAGACTACATTCACAGCTCATAGAGTACCGACCTTATCTTCTCCTCCATTCGACCTCCTCGCACTTATGACAAAATATACGTCGAAGAATTTTTTTTCCGAAGGAGCCCAATATTAACTCTCCTTTCCTGTTTATCGCAAACTTTTGGTGTTTAAAAAATATAATTGCATTGTTGAAATACCCTTACATCCTGAAAAAGTCACCGTTTGGAGAGCTTTATTAGCCAGTGGAATCATTGGTCCATATTGTCATGATTATCAAAGGTGAGCGGTACAAATACATGGTAGATAACTTAATTTTTCATTAATTGGAAGGCATCAATGTTGCCAACATATGGTCTCAGGAAGAAGGCTCCACATGCCACACAGCGCATGATAAAGTTCATTAACTGGTGAAAAGTTTATGTCAATCGAATACTTTTCGAACTTCAAATTGTCAAGAGGCTTCTATTTTTGAGTTAATTTCCCTTCGCAAAATTAGTCACAATGTGGGTTAAGATATTCTTAATTCCTGCGAATCTCGTGGAATTGACTAATTTTAAACGGCCGCTATATTTTCAGTACCTTGATAGGTGAGGGCGCACTGTCTTGAAGGTGCAAGAACATTTATGACTTGAATTTATACACTGTAGTATACCGCTCTGCCGAAAAAATTATTTAACCCAAAATTTGAGTAAACGGCCATAGACTTATTTAGACCGCTATTTTTCCCTTGACAGGTCATTAAAAGAGTATAAGCGTGCGTTAGTATTAAAATTCAATATTTTTATGTAAAAAAATGTAACGAATTTCGTCAATCTAAAGATCTATCAGATAGTGTTCGCCTAGGACAAAACGTAACTTTTGATGGCAGCAACCTCGGTGTTGTTAAGGAATTCATCTGCTTCGGGGTTAAAGAAGTATTAATCTAGGAGACACTAGGAATGCACATCAGTTCACCCTTAAGCCTAAATTCGGACGGACAGTGAAATACAAGGATTCATTTCTTAACCGTACAATACGAATGTGGAATGCTCTACCACGCTCTGTTTTTCCTAAACATTATTGTTTACAGACATTTAAAACCGATGTTTCTCCCTTTCTCTAATCTTTCAATAATACTTCATTATAAGGGTATCCAAAGTTCCTTTAGTCCGCGTACATTTAAAAACAAAAAGATTCGATGTATAAGTCGTCTTCCTTGCAATTGCAAACAAAATAAAACGACTACATTTATTCGCCACATTGAATATTTCAATAGTGCTCCAGCAAAGAAGATCTTCGAATCCTTGCCCACCTAAGTTTTAAATGCTAGATCGAATTGGACAAGGCAACTTGAGAGGCAAGAGATGGAAGAATTTATATTTATATACAAAAATATTTTGTAAAGTTTCAAAGAAAATAAGGCTTTTAAAATCTCAACACCATATTGATGTACGAAAACAGTAACTACGGGCAAGTAACAAGGATATTCTCCTATATTTATGCGGAAATGAAATTAGGTTACATCCACGTTATTCGATATTAATGTTTAAGGAAAATTTGAATATGTTGAGTAAATTTCTAGGACATAAATACCATGTGGCCTTCTTCAGTAATGGTTCTCAGTGGTGGTCCATTTTCCTTTGTGTATCTTTTCCGGTCCTTAAGCACTTTGTCTCGTTCGTACACTGAGAGGTAGCCAAAAAGTACTACAAACCCAGATTTATCGTTGAAATCATTGAAAACCTAAGCTGCTTCCAATGATTAGTTTTACATTCGCGTCTGAACGGCTGTTTACTTTAGATATTTTTATCGCGAGACTGCATTTCATACAACCGCTTTGCCTGACCAAATTTCTACGTGTTTTAACAATACCTGCATAGAAATTCATATACTAAGGACAATCATTATTGCTTGGGTGCTATTCTACCACCTTTATCAATTCAATTTAAAAACATAAGGAAAGGCTACAGTCCGCTTGAGGCGAACAGTATGATACCCTATCCATATCCCTATATGCCCCAAAGAAAAAAGCATTAAGAAGATGATGGATAGCATTTTATTTAGTTCTATTAATTAAAAAAAAAAAAAGTTTTTTTGAAAAAACGCCCCCAAAAAGTGGGCGTGGCCAAAAACTTTGTATGGGCGATATGTTGGAAAAAATATTGGGTAAATATTTTGTTAAACAGTTTTTTTCGCTTTCTGTGAAAATTTTCGAAGAAAACAGCATTTTAGTCAAAAACGCCCACAAAAAGTAGGCGTGGCAAAAAACTTTATATGAAAAACTTATAAAGGAGGGCAGTGCCTACATATCTTGTGCAGGTTGTAATATTCTATCTCTCTAACTTTAGCTTTAAAACGGTTTTTTCTAAATTGTTGGAAAAAATATTGGGTAAATATTTTATTAAACAGTTTTTTTCGCTTTCTGTGAAAATTTTCGAAGAAAACAGCATTTTAGTCAAAAACGCCCACAAAAAGTAGGCGTGGCAAAAAACTTTATATGAAAAACTTATAAAGGAGGGCAGTGCCTACATATCTTGTGCAGGTTGTAACATTCTATCTCTCTAACTTTAGCTTTAAAACGGTTTTTTCTAAATTGTGGGCGTGGCAGTGGGCGTATACAAAACATTTTTACACTTAACCATTTCGGAGCCCTAGGGAATATGTGGTCCAAATTTCAGCTTCCTAGCTTAATTTTAAAGGCCTAAAAATTGCGTACGGACGGACGGACGGACATTGCTAGATAGTCTTAGGATTTGGTCCTGATCATAAATATATATACTTTTATGGGTCTACGGCGAATATTAAGGGGTGTTACAAACTATGTGTCAAAATTAATATACCCTTAGGATAGGGTATAACAAAAATCGATTCCCAAACTATCGTACTGAGTTTTATAGAAATTTGATGAGGATGAGATGATGGCATTAAATGGTACATTCCCATATTTGTATTCCAATAATCACATAATATTCACCAACTATTGCTTTAAGGTTGTAGAAACTGAGAAGGACAATGCTTCATCGTATATTTGAAAAGACAATTGAAACAGATGGTGTGGGGTGCGAGCTGAAAAACTGTCAATTTAGACAGAACAGTGAGCTATCTATCTAACAATAAACACGCCCCTTATAGGAAATTATCATGCTAATAAGACTAACGTAGTTTTTTTCAGTTCAGCAAATCCCTTTTCATTAAAAGAAAACGAGACGCATTGTAATGCTGCTGACTCAACATTGCATCATAAGAAATTTTCTATAAATAATGCAGCAGTCTTTCATATTCCCACACAACCACTTACTGGTGTGCAACTTAATAGCCTGACCTACATTTCATTTCACCCCATCCATCGATTTCTATTTCCCGAGGAAAACACTTAATTTATTGAGAAAATCCGCCCAATTCGTGGACTACTCGTAAATAGAAAAAAAATACCATGCGAAACCGGCCCAAATAATTCACTTTTAGTTGGAGAATGCGTCATATCGACGCACGACGACGACGCCAGTCAATGAACCACATACCAGTTTGAAGTTGTCAATTTAAGGGGTGATTATAGGTTCCACATAACACCACACCACTTACGGCAAAAACAGCATCAATGTAAACAAAAACGCACAACGTTACTAGCGCGCAGAAATTGGGTGAACCTCTTTTGACGGCTTTATCTAGCAACATCACCCCACCATAGCGTAACTGGTCATTTCCCACTCCGCAGAATGCAACAACATCTCGACTTACAGCGAAAGGCTTTAAAACCCCAAACCTATTGGCGACTTAAAGAGATCTTTACTCTGTTCCGGCGGACAGTAATCGTAGTTCAACCCGTGGCGTATATCGCACAACAGCATATTCCGCACCGCGCACTAGATACATCGAAATGAATTGCTCCAGCGCCTTTGGATTACTATTTTTCGGTTTTCTGCTGATTAACAATGGTGTTAGTGGTTTTCCTGACGGTGCTCCAGCGGATACCTGTGTCAAGAGACGTGCCAATCAACCAAACCATGGCCAGGCGAGGGCTAAGTCTTTGGATTCGAATCCCTTTGAAGTTGTTGCCAGTGCAGAGTCCTACAATCCAGGACAAAAAATCACAGGTAGGTGCAGCAAGGATTCCTACTTGCCATCCCCTGGAATGAGAAGCAACCATTTATTCTTGTATACTTGCAGTTGTAATCTACCCCTACGACAATCGTCATGTGTTCCGAGGATTCTTTATTCAGGCGCGTGACGTCGTGACCAACGAATGGATCGGTCAGTGGGAGCAGAGCGACAACACCAAGACCATTCCAGAGTGCTCGGCCATTACTCACTCGGACAATAGGGATAAACTGGGAGCCAAGCTGATATGGAAGGCACCGCAGCACAAGAAAGGACGCGTATATTTCACGTAAGTGCAAAACAGTGTTTAATCTGTAAATGGCCGGTTTTAATAGGCCTTAACAAAGTGCGTTCGATTTTTCTTTTGCCCGACAACCGAGAGCAATCAATTAAAGTAGTTATGTATTTCAGTTTTTACGTCTAGCTGGCTATACATATATGTAAGTACAGATGACGTTGGTAGATGTACCAAGAGTTTCGTCATCGCGTAACAAACAATATGCATGTGTGTGTCGAAAGATGTTGTTTGTGTTGATTGCGTTTTTTTTTTTGTTTTGCTTGAATTGGGCTCCTGGGGATCAAAGGTTGTCGCAAAAGTTTGTCTCTTAAATATTGAATGATGCCCATATGGAAATATATGAGCAGAACACACGCCTTAGGATCAGGGTCGAAAGGAGGGAGGCTTGCAGCAGGACGTGAATATTAAAAGTTTCAATTTATTTTTTTTTTGTTTCCCCAGCGATGTGACTACAGTGCTGACTTGCAATTTACTTTGGAAGCCTTAAGGCTATTCTTTCTATTTAAAGCCTCACTGTGTGTTGTGTGTATAAATAATTCAGTTGGTATGATAAGCACACGCTTTCGGGAGCGATACTTGGTTTATGTTGAAACGCTCGCATCGAATACGATTTTATGGCATTTCCTGTTGAAAAGTTAGGAAAACTGCCGTTTTTTTTGTTGATCAATCAATTTCGAATTGTTTTTTATTTGATCTGAAAGTTACATATGTATGTACTAAATTGATTTATGTTTCACTTGGATGATGTACGTTTTCGATACTTCAATACGATTTCAGAGACTGAAGCAGATGTATTTGATGAATCACTAAATTATTTATTGGTTTGTTTGGAACTCTTTCTCTCTCTCTTTCTCTATCAGGACAGAGATGTGTGTCATTAAGTTGATGATTTGTCATTAGACTCGCATGGTGCTAGTTCGGTCATTTGGTAGGAGTGGATTTACTTTAACAACTGGAGCCAGAAAGTTAGAAGCGGTGAGCTGCGACGAAACGTGAGATGTTTTCGTAAAATCATGTCTTAAATTGAGAATATACCTTAAGGACTTCCTATGATTTCTTTTTTTTTTTTACCTTATCTTCTCAGATTTTTAATTAACAATAACATATTGCATAGTGCTTCCTCCACTCAAACTGATTCAAGAAAAAAACAATTTTATTTTTTTTGGGTGATTTTTAACCAGATGTACCTTTTAGAAAAGTTTTCGCATGGAGACGCATTTGAAAGCATCAAGTTTCTAGTTTTGACAACATTTTTGTTGGAATATGTTTGTAAGCAATGCTTATTGCGAAGTATCTATATTATTCAACAGCGAATTTTTTCAATCAAATTTTTGATTGCTTAGCTGCGAATAAGTTAACTGTTGGTCTCCCTACATCAATTCAATAGCCAAGATGTTGTTAAAGCCTGCTCTGATGCTACGATAACCTTCAAAATTGTGTGGATGCTGAAGTACAATGGGCCACCAGGTCTAAGTGCTTGTTCAAACATATTTTCTCACTTGGCCTGTTTTTATACATTTAGAATGTTTCCAGCTTGTAATAGCTTATTTAACTGCTGACTTGGGGTGCAGCAGAAGGGTTCAAGTCAGTTAAATTGATATTTGAAACCTTTTTACTACTATTTATACACTCATGTTCTAAAATCCTACTACAGTTTAGTCTTGTTCCTAGAGCTGAGTTTTGGAGGGTGTTTTTACTTAACTGTCCGATAATAAAACAGTTGTAAATATGGTCGGCCTGAAATACACTGAGGATCTTTTCAATCGCTTTGTGATATAGTAGCTGGGTCTATATTTCTAACGGTATAAAACAATTCCGTTCAGCTTCATAGAACTTTCGTTGATTGCCAGATATAAATTTCTGCCTACTTACTGAATACTTATAATGTTGGCCTTCTTTTGGATAAACCAAAAAAATAAATTTTAAGCTTGACATGGCGGAACAGTTAAGGAATTTAAGAAAAAAACGGAACCATTTTTCTTGAGCGATTTGTATCAGTCTGTCGATATTGTAATGTTCAAGAACTGATAGAAGTCGAAGAGCAATACGAACAAGTGCTAGTGGAGCAGACAATAATAGCTTGAAAATTGCAGATTTCTATGTCTTAATATTTTAAATCTGTTGATTCTGACTGAGAGAAAAGTTGATCTTGTGTAAAGAGTATACACGAATATATCAAAACTGGATACCTATATTTTAAGGAAATGACTTTTAATTTGATTGCAAGTTCTTTCCTACAACGATTTACTCTGCGGTGAGTATGTCGGAGCGTAAAATGACACAATTTAAAGTTGCTTACTGTGCAACCTCTTGCGAAATTATGGCTTACATCCAAGCACTCATCGGCACTACATCGGCACTTAATAACAAATCCTTTCAAGTGAGCTTTCGACCATTGTAGCTTACTTACTTGGTGTGCTTAGTCCTAAGAATACATATGATTTTTTTTTTACAAAGTCACATTATTTCCTTGGGCTGGATACTGGCATGCGGCTCATTAGGTTACATGCGTTAATATTTTTGTGATTACTCTGAATGAACTCATTACGGTTTGATGTGTCAAAATCAACCTAATCTTTTGTAGTCAAAAGCATCATGAGGCAAGTATTTACGAGCAATTTAATCAGTTTTTTTTTATTGGCCATTAAGTGACCGCATGCTAGTTGCTATACAGTTTAACCTTTTCAAAATGCAAAATTGTTTGTTTAAATGATGAAAATGAAAATATACCTTTTAAACTATAAAAGTCAAACATACGGAAATGTCTACCAAAAATTTCATAATCCGCTGATTTGTTAAAGCACTTAAGACTCAAAAAAAATAAGCCCACGACTACAACTGGTGACACCATTGTAGGTAACATTCCCTTGCGAATTTATCCCTTCAAAGTTTTCTCAAAAACATAAGTTTTTATTTTATTTATTAAAACATTTGCGATTTTGAAAATGCAGAGCGAAATAAACTCCTTCGTAGTTGCAGCTTATAACTTTAATCTATCATCTTTTCACTTCAAGCGCAAGTTAAACTTTCTCAAAGAAAATAATTATGGCGCTACCTGCAAAGCGAATATCTTCAATTCTTTTCAAAAGTGTTATGGTTCAGCTGCCCTTCTCTAAAGTTGTCATCGTCATCGTTTTGCTTCATACACACAAAGTATAAGAAAAAGAATGCCTGCCAACTATTTACCCACACAAATACGAACAAACAAAAATAAAATATAGTTGTTCAGCGATACATTTCGCACAAGTTGCAAACTTCTTTGTCCAGCACGACCTTGCACCAATCCACGTCTCTTTTGTCCACTAAATACCAACATTACGTTTGCAATGGATCTGTAACGTCACATAAAGCAGCAGAGCAGAGCAAAGTGAAGGCCATGGTGTGGTTTGTATTTAAAAATATATAGCGAAGGTGTGCCCACAAGCACTCGTATGCAAATGGATAATTCTATATGAGTAACTATATATTCGTCTCTTTCTTCTATTAATTACGAATTTAACTCATATGAGAAAACTTCGAGAACCAAACAACGTTACATAACCCAGGCCTACAGAAATTGCCTTTCCCATTGCCTATTGCAGTTTCATATTTCAAGCCAAAATCACATCTCACCTATCGTTTCGCCAAAGACTACTTAACTCGAATGTATGTCATTTCCTTCATCGACCATGCAGCACCAATTGCCACGTTTGGTGCTCGATTTCATTCATAAACCCATCGAAGTCACCTTTTCAAAAATCGAGTACATGCATCGAAACGAAATAAGAAAACAACAACAACAGCTGAATGTACTTTGTACATAATAAAACGTAAAAGAAAAGAAAAAGTATCTTAAGTCGGACTAAAGACATTTTGCAATAGAAGTGAAGTAGATTCGAGAGCATTTGCATTTTTATGTCAAATAAATTTAATTCCATTCAGCTAGAGATTTGAGAAATTACGCTCTAGCGCAATCCCAATGCAATCGAAACCGAATCCATTTGTGCGTTAACTGATGTTGCTATTATGGCCAGGCCAAGACACCAAGAGGGACAAGATTTATATAGTGGTTCGAGTAATTGCAAAATTGACGCATACGAGTAGGTAGGTTAGGTACCTACATGGAATTTATTTTGACTTAGTTTTTTTTTTGTTTTTTTGTTGGAATGTTGATCTTTTTTTAGTTGTTTGCTGCGACAATGATGGTAATATGAAATTGTTGGTAATACGAATAGCTTGGCACTTTGATAGAGTACACTGATTAATTGCGATACTGGATGATGTTGCACTTCACAGCATGCACATAAAGTGGGTAAAAGCTAAGCGGATTTTTGGTTTTACAGCATAATAACATGAAATCGGCTTGGCAATTAGTTCCCCTTTGACGGTATAAAATAATAATGACTAGTTAGATAGTTAGATAGTTAGTTTCATAATCTGAGAAAGAATTAACATTAACGAATTTGATGATATAAGCCAATTACCTACATGAAAAGATGAAGGGTATGAACAGATTTTACAATAAAAATTTGTGTAATTCTATTGTAGGATTAAGTACAAATCGTGGGAGCTTTTTCATAGATAAGTTAAAAGTAATCTTTAAAACAGATTATTAGAGATGCCAGCAGTATAAGCTAACCTTATTATAGTTCATGTTCCTTTATGGGTAAGTTTTTGCTCACGATAACCTTATGACTAACGTTGTCTGTCATTTTAAAGTCAGAGCATGTCAGGAAACACACATGATACACAGTATTGCACATATGAAATGGGGCCAAGCCGATTTGAAAATAATACAAAAATATGGGATTTGTCACGACGGGCTTAGCGAATTTGTGCTGTCTTTTATTTGTAAAGAAGAGTTGATCCTAACTGACTTATATATATTGAGACACATATAATGCGAGAAAGTTTTTCATCATCTTTCCGTTAAAAATAATATAACATAACATTTCTTAAGAATGTCCCTAGAGACAATAAATTTTTCTGAAAACTTTTTAAAGATTCAATTCAGTTTGGTCCTAAAATCATACAAATATTTTCTATTGCAATCTTTTGTACAAGATCGTCCTTGAAAACAAAGACACCTTTGAAACTCTAAAATTACTTTTGCTACAGAAAAGCCTTGAAGACGCACATATTCCTATATTCCCGGTGCATCCAGCCATGTTTATGCTACCGCGCAAGTCTGCTTACGAATCTTTGGGCTGACTGGACTGGAGATCACGGCTTCAAAAAAGGAAGATCAAAGCAAGGAAAATAAATATCAGCAACGCTTACATGTTGTATAGGGCTCTAGGAAATAAGGCCCCAAAATAAACATAAGGAAAGGCTACAGTCCGCTTAGAGCGAACAGTATGATACCCTATCCCTATCCCTATATGCCTCAAAAAAAACTTTAAGAAGATGATGGATAGCATTTTATTGCATTCTATAAAGAAAAAAAAAACATTTTTTGAAAAAACGCCCCCAAAAAGTGGGCGTGGCCAACAAATTTTTATGGGCGATATATTGGAAAAAATATTGGCTAAATATCTTGTTAAACATTTTTTTTCGGTTTCTATGAAAATTATCGAAGAAAACAGCATTTTAGTCAAAAACGCCCACAAAAAGTAGGCGTGGCAAAACTTATAAAGGAGGGCATTGCCTACATATCTTGTGAAGGTTATAACACTCTATCTCTCTAACTTTAGCTTTAAAACGGTTTTTTCTAAATTGTGGGCGTGGCAGTGGGCGTATTCAACCTTAACCATTTCGGAGCCCTAGGGAGTATGTGGTCCAAATTTCAGCTTTCTAGCTTGAATTTAAAGGCCTAAAAATTGCGTACGGACGGACGGACGGACGGACGGACATTGCTAAATAGTCTTAGGATTTGGTCCTGATCATAAATATATATACTTTTATGGGTCTACGACGAATATTAAGGGGTGTTACAAACTATGTGTCAAAATTAATATACCCTTAGGATAGGGTATAAAAATTAAATAACAACGAGGTTAATATCCCATTCTAAGTGCATGTTAACTTGTTCGCCTGTAGGATTTGTCGGTTTGACCTCAACAGGGCTCCGGCTTTCGTCTTCGTCTTCGTCTTCGTCACTGAGGATAATTAAATGCTGGTATTGTTGCATTTGTGTGATCCCGAAGTTTTTAGAGCTACCTCTTCTTCGCGGTTTTTGCATTTTGAAACTTCTAATTCGATCAAGCGCAATCCATATCAGATATCTTGGTTATCTTTTGAATGCCTTTTTTTTAAATCAACCGCTTTTGGCCGCGTTCTTTCTTCTTCGACTTCTTCATAGGTTAGGATTGACTCCTGGATAGTTAAACCAGGGACACTGTACTACCGCCACTTTGTTAATAATTTTATCGTCAGCCACTAGGAGGTGGCTTGAAGCATTGCTTACAATTTGCAAGAGGGAAGCAGCGATGCTGGAATTTCTAATCTATTGTAGGGATATTTTGGTTGACTTTTTTGTTTTTGTTTGGAAGATCCTCTTGGCTAAAGCACGGTGGTTAATTCGCTCAATATAGCTGAGCCAATGTAGTCTACGTTTTTTTGGGTTATTTGGAATAGATCCACATCTTGGTGGAGGCCATAAAATTCGCCGTTGTATCTCCTTCTTTATTCGCCATCCTCGCACAGAGGACCAAAGAGCAGTATTGGCAGGATAGGGGTTCTGCTGAGTATGAACTTTGTCCTTCGAGTTTGGAGTTTTAAATCCATATGCTTCCCCAAACCGAATTAGCAGCCGTTTTCTAGGGTAATTCTTCGCCAGATCTCCACTGAGATACCGTTTGTAGAGTTGATACTTGCATATTTACATCGATGTATATGAAGTCCTTAACTACCTCATTCAATTCAAGGCAAACTAACTTCGTGTTGAAAGCCTCTATCATGGCACACTGGAGCGACCTATGATGTCAATGTCTTCCGCATACCCGAGTAGCTGATAAGTTTTGCCGGGATTGGGCCATTGCCATTACTAACTGCAGTCGATAAATACTATCATAGCTTTGAAGTCGATAAATAGATGGTTCAAGATTTATTACGGTTTCTATCATCTCAGCTAAAAAAAAATTGTTCAAAAACAATTATTAATGATATAATCAAAAAACTGATTTAGAAACATAAATAATTTTCATTTCTTTTCAGTGGCACCGTTCTACAAGAGTATGGAACTTTTTGGAGTGATATCGTTGGAAAAGTTCAGCCTCCAGCTAAGAACTAAAGAATTGTATTCTTCTTTAAATTTAAGTTTTTCTATAATAAATAAACACATAAGAGAAATTATATTTATTTGCAAATCATCCTTTATAGATATTTGCGATTGCTTACCATTCGTATATTGTATTTAGTTAGATAATCTTGATGAACATAAGCGTGACTGAATTGAACACAATTCACTTAATTAGTATTCCGTTCATCTATCAGCCGCATAAGTGTTTCAATAAATCAAATTACTAGGTACATGTCTTGCGCAAATCATAACGTATGAGGTGCACAATTTACAATCCGTAATTGCACATATCGTGCAGAAGCCAGTCTATGTACAATTAAGGTATCAGAGACAACCAGACACTGGGAATTTAAACACCGATTGCCTCTGATTCTATCAATCTAAGTAATTATTATGACAGAGTCATATCAATGGAATTTCAACAGAAGGATTTAGTACTTAGTGTTATCATCTACATACGATTTGATATCTGAGCAAAGAAATTATGGACTGAAAATAGATGTATTACAACAGGTGCATTATGATTTCGATGAACATGCACTTGTGGAGTTATCAAATGAATTCGATTGATATAAAAATGATTGGCAAAAATGGAAATCTATAAATTTTTGTAAGAGCTGTCCTTGGAAGACTATTTCCTAAAAACAACGGGGAGACGGGGAAAAATCCCCGAAGGAGCAAAAATAATTAAAGGACTGTTTGCGTCTACTGCAAACGAGACCATTATATTAGTGGCTATAATCAAAGAGTCTAAAGTTAGCTGAATATAAGATAAGAAACGTTTGAAAAGATCACAAGCTTCAATGTACACTCCGAAGGCATATCCAAATATCTTGGAATAGTTATTAAGGACAGTCTAAAATTTGGAAGTCACATAGAATAAATTTCGGAAATGTCTTCTAATGTATTTTGGGCACTTTCGATAATGAGGAACCAGAAGCAGCATAAGATTATTATTGACTAGAGTTGTTAGCTTAGCAATGCTGTTGGACAGTGCTTATAGATTAACTAACAGAGATATAGAGGACACCCTTAAACAAGGCAACATAGTATGCCTTTAGGCATTAATTGACATATGAACTGATACCTAAAATATATCCATGTTTACTCAGCTATTGAGAAGCAAATTGTTGACGTAATATTTGTGGGATCATAGCTGTTATCGCCATACCTTTAAATTCGACGAACTTATAAGTTGTTAAGGTAATTAGTAAGGCTTCAACCCCTTGACCAGATCCTGGCCAAACCTTTCTTGAACTTTAGGACAAGGTCCTTTCGAGTATTACTCAAATTCATTTTCATTTTCATTTTCCAAACCAGAGACTTCCTTGTTTTTTCATCATGTTAATAGAAAAACTTAGTGCGTGCAGTGGCTTAGTAGTTAAGTACGTTTAACCACTAAGCAAGAGGTCGCTGGTTCAAATCCGGACCTGCACCATATGAAAGTTTTTATTCGCTGCTCCACCTCTTGCGAACGTCTGACAAACAACCAAGAGTAAAAACTGTCACGAGAAGCTTCTCAAAAATTAACGGCCGTTTCGAATCGGTATTAAACTGTAGGTCCCTTCCATTCGTGTCAAAAAATAAAACTTCACACACACAGTGGTTGGAAAAGCTAGGCTTTGGGTCCTTTATGGCCCGTTTACGCCATTTGTTTTTTTTTGAAAGAGAAAAACGTATGTTTTAAAAGGATTTACGGAGAGATGATTTAGTCAACCAATCGTTGAGGATAGTTAAGGTTACTACCACTTTCACGTAACCAGTCTTTCCATGCTTGTTACCAGAACCTAGCATCTGCATACAAAATCTTTTACAGCTACTTAGCATCTCTGCCTCCTATTAAAGATAAAAAAATGATAGATACATGTTTATATTTAACACCAAGTACAAAACCTCCAAAAGCCTTTAACCAATCTCATATCCCATCACAATATAGCTCCGTGCAAATACTCAGCCATGGCTCTCAGGCAACATCGATTTCGTGATTGCCTCATCCATAATAAATATATGTATCTACGTACACTATCACGCGAGCTGCGGTGCGGCGTAAATTGATCCATTTTGCGGTTGTATTTATTACACATGCTCCGAAAGAACGGAAAGCAAATCAAGATATAAAATCTTTTGGATTAAAATCACAACAGCCTCGTCCCATCCTCATTCTCATTATGGCTACATCTCATTAGATCTGATTTTTGAACATACGCTCACCTAACATTTTTCCTTCCTTCCCCTAGAACTTGTACACATGTATTTACTACATATGACACTTGTGGGTCTAAACGTTTAACCTGGATACACGTCTATAGGTGCTAACGCAATCATGTTTCTCAAGGTAAATTTACCAAGGCATCTATGCATAAGTTTGAGAATTAGAAAATAGAAAGTAGTAGTGGAGTGGAGGTCCCATATGCGCGCGACTAATACGATACCTTCAAAGCTACCACACCCAAAAAATAAGTGCATGAAAAAAAGGCGATAAAATCACAATCCTTCGGGATTTTGAGTGGATGGAAGACAGAAAATAGCCCATCTCAACTAAGATAATCTGTCCTACATTGCCTCCTTGTAACGCACATTAAATATTAAAGACGATTTTCTCCACCAAAAAAAAAAGAAAATAGAAAAAGTAACACAATTTGCCTCGAGCTGAAGTTGGATGGTATCGTAATAAATTTTTCGGGACGAAGCAAGACACTGAAAGATGTTTTTATTGAAAACATCCCTTCACAAACGGTTGGTATTTGTAAGGAATTAAATAAAATGTCAATTGCAGGGGCGATTCAATTGTGGTTCTTGACGTTTTAAATTGATTCATGTGCACTTCTTTTGCTCAGTTGTTATGTTTGCGTTTGTATTTAGGATAACATTTCATTGGTGGGGCGATAACAAGGCAGATTATAGCTTTTTTTTTGGAACATTCGAGATACAAATGGTTGAGAAGTACTTCAAATAAACGGAAGAAGCCGAAGCGGCTGAGTTAATTTTGCACGTTGCTTTGTCTGTCTACTATTAACATATGGTGTCTTTGAATCGATACAACCACATACTCTACAAACTGTACCTAGGCCGTGATGCAGTCCAAAAAGTCAATATACGTGACTAAATTCACATCCACTAGGGATAATTGATGCTTATTAGGACTTATTTATGCGGTGTGATCCCGCATCGGTGGGCAATTGCATTTATTTTGAGGCCTGAGTCAAGAACAGTATGCGTCTGCCATGCCCTTTAGATAAGATTCAAGGTTGTACGATGATTGGAAGCGCTCCATAGTACTCAATAATCTATTAGTGAGTTACAATTGTTTGGAGCCGGAACAATTTAAATTTAAAATGGAACATGCCGGAGTGAGCATCGTAATGAAACTAAAACGTGGTCCTGACACGGAAGGACAAAGAAGACCGCTTTTGAAAGAAAAATTCTTCAACGGATATTTGTTGCTGTGCGCGAAGAGAGCAAATGGAAGAGAAGATTCAATTGCGAACTCTATAAACTGTGCCATCGACTATATTGGCTCGACCACATCGAGCGAATGGACAATAATGCTTCGAATCCAAGCACCCAGGTTCAAGATGACAAGGAAGACCTAACCTCCATTTTAAAGACTTAGCAATCGCGGATGCCAAAACACTTGGTCTGGAAAATTGGAGGCATCATGGCTGGATTCGCAGAGTATGGACTTATCTCTTGCAGGGACTCTTCACCGGTCGGGAGCCCGTCAAGTAAGTAAGTATAAGTGCTGAACGACTTATTCCAAGTCAATTTGTGTAAATAACGAAAACAATTTTACAAATGTACGAATGAAGATAACAGATAGATTCTTGAACTTAAGCCATTCAAGTTCTGCAATGCTCTTAAGCCATTCCTCTTGTAGTATAAGAAACATATTCAATAGCGTTAGCAAATGTTGCCAAACCGCGGTTTATAGAGTCAATAACAAAAAGATAAAATAACATCAAACTTAGACATTTCTTCAGTCTTCAAAAAAAAAAAATAACATTTTCATTAAAAAAAACAAAAGGAAAAGCTACAGTCCGCTTGAGGCGAACAGTATGATACCCTATGCATATTCCTATATGCCCCAAAGAAAAAAGCATTAAGAAGATGACATTTTATTTCATTCTATTAATTAAAAAAAACGCCCCCAAAAAGTGGCCGTCGACAAAAACTTTGTATGGGCGATATGTTGGAAAAAATATTGGGTAAATATTTTGTTATAAAACTATGTGTCAAAATTAATATACCCTTAGGATAGGGTATAAAAAGCATATCCAAACCATATAATAGTATTTCTTCATGTTTTTGCTATCACATATGTTACACGTGATTGCGTTCGCATTTGCGAATTTTTCTGCAACTTTTTGGTAGGCCGTATCAAGTTTGAGTTCGTCGCATAAAAAAGAGGGAGATCCTAAATGCAGTTTCTTTTGTCGCAATCGGTCTTGATATGCCTTCTCAATGTTGTTGTGAAGTTTCAGGAATAAATTAGAAGACGTGTAAAAAGCAATAATCGAACCCAAAATACATACGAATTACATAAAGGAAGAAATGACCACCTCTTCAACAAAGTTTTAAATGTTCCTGTGTAAAAACAATAAAAGTGTTTGATTATTGCTCTTTACACATGCACGCCGAAACGTGATGTCTTCACTGCATTTTTGCAAAAGAACGACAGGCAGTCACCATTAACTTAGCGTTATACCTAAACAAATAGAAAAATTCAACAAATTTTTAGCGGAAAAACAACACTCAATTTAACTTTGATTTGGTTTCCTGAGATTCAGGCAGCTTCGTGATTTGAGTTCTCGCGATAAAATGTAGAGAATATGATTTTAATGTCTAGATAGAAACAAATTCCTTTAGGAGATAATAAAGGTGAGCCGCCTTTACCCTATGTCGGAGAATCGATGTTTTTTAGTTTGAAATGATGATTTTTGTTCTTCAGTTCCTTTCAATTTGGGCCTTATGTCCTTCACAACAACATTTGTTTTTCAGTTTTTTTTCCATTGTGATATTTTATGGCTTTGGACTTATAACCGATACACCTATTAGTAGGATACTTTTCTAAGTATGCATATTTCGTGGGGGTAGGGCATTTTGGCCCGGAGACTCCGGAAATTTGCTCTAATCTACGGGCTGCATTCGCTTAGAGTGATAAATAGTTTGGCAGCAGTAATTACACAAAGAACAAAATGGCAAAGGGCTCATTAGGTCTTACCTAACCTAAGCTAATACCCTTTTCACACAGCATTGAAATCTGAGGTTTTGTAAAAACTCCTGAAACCTCCATTGAAATCAGGAGGTTTCCCATATACGTATTTTTCAGATTTCCAAACCTCTTTGCATAATCTGATTCCAATGGTGAGGTTGCCAAAAAGCAGGTGACAAGTGGACATAAAAAAACGACATAAGAGTTAGCTTATCGATTTCTTGAACGTTGATCATCCGAATATGAGGATATAGGGATTGTTAGCTTAGAGTGGACTTTCAGTGCACTTGCAACTTGAACGCAATAATTGTTTATTTCCTTTTATTTTTCCATGGTTGACTAAAACGTCAAACAAACGCCAGGTAGTTTTCGGTGTGAATGCTTTAACGAGATTTAGAAATCTTTTAGTGGAAACCTTGCGGTGTGAATAGGGCATAATATCAAATGGAAAAATAATTAATAATCCGGTTCATATTTACAAAAGAAATTTTTAAATCAATATAAGTTTTACTGATAAATTTGGACCCGCTAGTGGAGTTGGAAATTAGATATATAGGGAAAAAGTGTCTCTGCATTTCCAGTTTTAGATTTGTTGGTCGATTTCGTTCTTGACATTTAAGTTGAATTTCTGAATGTAGTTAGGCCGTGCACATAAAAAAAATTATTGAATAAAAATATTCTTATTTATAAAAATATCAAAGTGATCGTCAGTAGCAGTGAAGTTGTTTAAACTATTTTAAAAATTATAAACCTACTCGACATGCTCGACAGAAAAATGAAGAGCGAGCAATTTTAACAGCAGAGCAACGTTTTATTTTAATATTACAAGCAAAACATTCTAATTTTAAATACATTTAATTTTACTCAAAACAAATAATGCTTAACCTTGACAATACAATGAAATAAATTTTCGTAAATTTATTTAAAAAAAAGGATTATTTCTTAAAAGTAATAAACATTTATTTTTAAATTTCACTAATTTAAAATATTTCGGGAAAAATCTCAGTTATAGGGTTTGAATTTGGCTCTTTCATAAAATTAGCCAATAAGTGACTTTAATTGCTAAAAATCTAACGCTTGGCAAAGTAGTTGTTACGGTTTAAAATATTTTTTTTAATAAAAACGATAAACTTAACTAGAGGTTCTATCATAATCAGTGATCAGAGTCTAGTATAATTTTTTAACAGATAGATAGATAGGTATGTTTATTGTTGTATAATACATTGCTTACAATATTTTTTCATAGATATAATAATTTACAATTTATCTTACTACTGGAAAATCATTTCTTTATTTAGAGGCTTAATTTTGATAAGAAACAGATTTGAACTATGACTAATAACCTTCAATTCAATTTTCGTATCGTAGATAATTCAGAAGCTTACTTATAAAGAATTGAATAAAAATAAACAACAAGTTTAAATAATAAATAAAATAAATAAATAAATAATTAAATAAATAAATAATAAATAAATTAATAAATAAATGAAAAAATAAATAGGCATATAAATAATTTAATTAATAGATATGTAAATAAGTAAGTAGATATTATGTATTAATTAGAAACCAGCGTCCTCTCGTGGTCAAACGCACTTAACCCTCAAGCCACTGCACCCACTGCAAATAAATATGTAAACACATTAATAAATAAACAAGTACATTGAACAAATAAATAATCATTTAACAAAATTAAAGTTATAACACAAAGAAATTTTTGTAGTAATATTAACATTAGCAGTGGCAAATAAAAATTAATTTTTGTAAGGTTTTTGTTAGGACAAGAGGTCCCTCTTATTAGAGGGTTTTCATGCCCCATACATTTTTCAAAATATCGTTCATTAAGATCTTAAATTTTCCCTGCCACTGGGGTGACACCCGATTTTTTGGGTAATGCGACTGTCGAAAATAAACGAGGTAGTCGTAAAATAATTTTTAATTTTTTATTTTGACATATTTGCAGTTTCTTAATATTTATATTAGCACATTTTGCCCAAACTGGACACCCATACAAGATAATTGCCTGAAATAAACCTTAAAGATTGGAATTTTGTTTTGGTAGCTGAGCTGTGGTATGTAATTTATAAGGGGATACAGCATCGTTATTGCTATATTTATTTTGTTTTCCATCATTTCCTAAAGGTCAATGTCTTGTCTAAATATACTCCCAGAAACTTAACAGAATTGATCCAAGGAATATCACAGCTATTAATATGTAAATTATTTTGTGATAGGAAAAGAGGAGTTATTTTTCGTGTAAAAAAGAATGCCTGAGTCTTTTCAGCATTTATTTTAACCTTCCAGTGCTTATAACTCAAAAATTATGTTTAGAGCACTTTGAAGGTTGAGTTCGATCGTTGAACCGACAGTAAATAGCAAAGAAGGCAACTTCGCAGTTGGGAATAGTTGGAACGTCTACTGTAAATACATTGTAAAATATCGGTGATAGGACGGAGCCCTGGCGAACACCAGCTGCGAGAATTCTTTCTGAAAGATACGACAAAGCTTATATTTTCTTAAAAGCTTAGAAGTATTCTTTTAAAGTACTTAGGGCAGTCATTATTTATTAGTTTATTAATCAAACATTTATGCCAAACGGTATCAAATGCTTTCTCCACATAAAAAAGTAAACTAATCCGCCTGTAACTAGTGGCTTCTCTGGTTTTAAAATTTGAATTATATTGGCCTTTTTTCATTTATCAGGAAAGTACTGCATTTTTAAATAAGCGTTCATTATAACTGGAAGATAAGAAAAGCCACTAACATTGAGTTGGTTTAGATCTATGCCTGGAGATTTTTTGTTATTTAGGTCAAACTGTCATGTCCTAAACGAATTTCTCATTTTTTTAAAAAGCGTAATATCACAAGAACACAGTTGAACTGTCTAAATGCCAAATTCATTTATATTAATTACCACCTCAAATTTGATTATTATTCTTCCTTTCAGGCCGTTGTAAGGCAAATATTTAAAATTTTTTATGTTTGAAAGTCTTTAAAAAGTTGCTGTTGCAAAAGCGAACATAATTATACCTTGAATACGTGGAACGGAATGGAAAACCAGATTAAACAAATGTAACAATACAAGATTTTGGAAATTAAACTCAGTGATGAATTTTCATATCGAACCGGCGGACCTTATTCCTGATCATAACTTCGTTGGCAACAAGAAAAAAAGAAGAATCTGCAATAAGCTAATTGATACTTCGCAGGACAAAGGCATAAAAGCGGTAGGTACTATTCCGCAATAAACAAGATATGTTTGAATGTATACATTTTTTCTCTCATCATCGGTGTTGGGGATTTAGATTTATTTCACAACAAAATGGCTGACCCAATTGGAATTATTTAAATTTTTTTTGATATATTTCCTGCAGTCATATTTTTCCAATGAACTCCTTTTTCATTCTCAAATAGGTTCTAGTGTTAATTTAAGTAAATACATTTTACTGGGAAACATTTTTTACACGAAATATATTTTTGATTTGTACTTTTTGCTTCATGGCCTTATTCATTTCTTGATTGCAATTCATACAGGCGACAATAAAGAGAATAAAATAATATTTGCTAAGCCTTTCAAGCTCATCTGGACGTAGCATTTAGTTCTCGGAAACACTTGCATTAAGTTGTTGGTGTCAGATACACAAGTGCTGTCGTTGACTGGTTGACCTTTCATTCATTTTAGCAAGGGTAGATTACACTTCGGGCAGCTTGTTGTTGTGTTACTTTGCTACTGGCCTGAAGAAAAGTCGACTTGGGTAGAAAACGTAGATAAGTAGATACTATAATCATTAACTCTTACTTATTCACATATTTATTGTTGTACATACATATGTACTCTGAATTCATTTTGCGAAACAAATTTTCTGTACAACAATCTTTGTGTAGAAATTTAAGGCAAAATACAGAAACGGTCTTATACATGTGAAAATTTTCTTGCTGTTACTTTCAAAGAACTTCCCCAACCGCACTTTTTTAACTTAGTAATAAATAAAAAATAGAAATATAGAAATTAATTTCTAACGAACCAAAACGGGCTGACTAATAGAGCCGTTTTCGTAACATTTCTTCTTAATTTCTCTCGATTATGATTTTGTTCATATTACACTAAGTAACATCAGTTTCCCGCTTTTCAAATCAAATAACATAATTACTGTCGGGAATTTCCCAGTAATCATTGACAGGATAAGTTAGCATTTGTTTAACCTGATTTCAGAACACAATCGACAAACGCTGCCACCAGGTAAATGAACATCCAGCCATTCAACAATCGACCCTTTTTCCACTCCCAGCACATATTGTAGTCCCCAGGAAATTCCACTTCAATCTGCTGTCGTGTCATAGTAGAATTACCCGCGATAATAATTTTCTTACCTGAAATGCTAGCTCACAGCAATAGCAATCTTGTCGGTGAAATCCTTCAGTTTCGTCTCATTCCAATTCGAATGGTCATTCTCACGTGACCCGATATGAGGTTATTCGTAATGCATTAAAGGAAGCATAAAGGGGATAAAAGGGGATTGGAGTGTAACGACACTTTGCTGCTGCAATTCGCCCATTACACTAGAGGAACATGCATTCAGGACGAAGTGGTACTTTTGTTGGTTATCTTTACGATGCGCAGCCAGCAGTGTAGTGTGGTGGCTGCAGAATAAGGTATCATCATGCTGTTTTGCTGGTTGCCTGGCATTTAGAAACTGTTGTTAAGCTTTGAATGATAGTAGTAGGACAGGAGGATGTGCTTTTCCAGAACTCCCTGATGTTGGTGGTGGCTTTGACGTTGTGTTCTTGTAGATTGTGGGTTGTGGCTGTGTAAGATTACAAATAATGCACGATGCTAGTAATTTAAGCGTTGAACAAGGTGTACGAGTGTTCGAATTTACTGGATAACGTTAAGTTAAGAGTGACAATACACAATTTACACAAAAATTTAAAGTTAGGCTGGAGCTCTTTTTAACGGAATGATTTGTTTTGTGAATTTAAAATAAATAGTTTTACTTTAAGTTCATATCCTGAGCCTCATTCGTGTGAGATAAAAGCGAAAGACATCACATACAGGGCTGCTTCTCCATCCATTGTGAGTGCGTGTTAGGCCGGACTTAAACCCGGAACTCGCTTAGTAGTTCCACGCACTTTTTTGAATAGTCAAGGGAAATGGTGTATGAAGAAATCGATCGGGATGCCGAGAGTAGAACATTATATACATTTGTGTTGTATGGCTACGGAAAACATTCTGGTATTTCACTGCAGGCATGAATATATACTTTTGTATGCTTGGAGTAGATTAATGTGCAAGGCAGCATATACATATGTATGCATGTACGTGTTAAATAAAACCCGCGTTCGTTTAAAATACCAACGTTTGATTGTGGTGAAGACATGACAGTGATGAATTTTCCAAACCTGGGCCTGTCGACATTTTTTTATGTTAAGCCGGCAAACCCAACACATGGACTGGTGTATGTGCGGTTAAAGTAAAAAGATATGATACCTTGTCTAAGAGTAAACTGATGTGCATTCGAATTACTTTACAGTTTGGTAGCGAGCTTTTGAATTTTGTCAGGTAGATTGCTCGAAGTATGTAATTGCTGTCAAGACCGAAAATTGTCATAAACACACATACCGAGAATGTGAAGCTTTTCCATTTCAGTGTTGTTAATGTTTGAGTTGGTAAGATTTTCCAAACCCAACCTAAGAGTTCTCCCAACAAAGTTCCCAATCAAATTCCCAATCCCAATCTTATTCCATACGGCAAATATGTTTCACCATAATGTTTCTTAATTTATTAAATTATATATTTTATTCGTCTAGATTTATGAATTTAAAGTTTAACAAGAAATCATTAGATAGAAAATCCATAAAGCTGGATTTTTCAGGATTATTATTAAATAGTCAAAAGCAAGTTCTTCTAATCTTGGAAAATATCATCAAAAGTAAGTTATCCTTAATTCAAATAGAAAATGGTTTAAATGGAATAGAAGTGAAAGTGTCCTTAACGCTCTTATTACTGTAGTTATTAAAGCTCTGAATGAAATATTTTCAGAGGTTTCTAAGATGACAGGCCATCAGTAAGTGTTCCCCTTCGTACTGATCTGATTTATACCTAAATGGTTACAAGACTGATGACAGAGCGCCCCAAGATTAAATCCTAGACCAACACCAGTATCTAATTTTTGGGCCATCTGTGTATACGGAGATGGTTGATTCTAATGTCTGGCTCGCATCATTCTACCTTCCAGGGAAATGACGTAATGAATAAAGTTCAAAAAAGGGATTGTGTAGTAGATCCGTATATTTTTTCAGAATCAGTGTGTGTCCGTTCGTATTGAAATTTAAACTCGCGATGGAAGTCTTTTTCATAGCCCCAGTAGTGCTAATTTGGGTTCCATATGTTTTGAGGTTGATAGCATTGTCTATTTCTTGCCACAAAATCAAACTTTCATGGCGGTGGTGTAGTTTGCTGGCTTAAGAACCGGAATGTGTAGGTTTAATTCAGTTCTTTTAATAAAGTTTTTTTTAAATAAAACTTTTCCATGCACTTCATCAAAAAGGTGATTGTCTGAGTGTTCTATAATTTGGATTTTCTTTTTTCTAAAAAAAAATACCATGCTTACAAGATACCACAAACTAATTCAATTACCGATATTGTAAGCTATCATAGCGTTCTCTGTTGTTTCATTTATATTAAGGCTCCAATTTATTTACAGTAATTTCCGAATACTGTAAGAGGAGTGCCAGTACACTTCTGTTTGAGATTTATGGACTAAATTTTTAACTCATTATGCAATAATAAAAACTTCTTTTTGAAATGAGTGTTAATCTTTATATAAGACGATGCGTCCTCATTAGACTTTTTTAATGGTATAAGAATCTAAAATATGATAAAAACATAAGGAAAGGCTACAGTCCGCTTGGGGCGAACAGTATGATACCCTATCCTTATCCCTATGTACCCCAAAGAAAATTCATAAGGAAGATGATAGATAGCATTTTATTTCATTCCATGAAATTTATAGAAAAAAAATTTGAAAAAACGCCCCCAAAAAGTGGGCGTGGCCAAAAACTTTGTATGGGCGATATATTGGAAAAAATATTGGCTAAATATATTGTTAAACATTTTTTTTCGATTTCTATGAAAATTTTCAAAGAAAACAGCTTTTTAGTGAAAAACGCCCACAAAAAGTAGGCGTGGCAAAAAACTTTATATGACAAATTTATAAAGGTAGGCAGTACCTACATATCTTGTGAAGGTTTTACAACTTTATCTCTCTAACTTAAGCCTTAAAACGGTTTTTTCTAAATTGTGGGCGTGGCAGTGGGCGGATTTAAAAACTTTTAACACTTTACCATTTCGGGACTCTAGGGAGTATATGCTCTAAATTTCAGCCTCCTAGCATAACTTTAATTTAGAATATATATGGAGTGTATGCCCTAGTCAGAACATAAAAAATCAGGTATCTCTTTTAGTTTTTTAAAGGGTTGATGTTGATTTTCCGGGATCCACGGTAAATCTCTTAACGCAAAAACAAAAAACACCATACAGTATTCGAAAGTCATAAGTGTCCTTAAATTGTTTTAAAAACCATTTTATGACTCCCAATTGGCTTCTTGTCTTTCTAATAATAGAATGTAAATGAACATAAAAGTCAAAATTACTGTCAAAAGCGGCTACAAAAGCTCATTAATTTTAAAATCATTAAAGCAATTCACATTTACTACTACTTCATTATCAATAAACTAACTAGGAACCTAAAGGTTTAAACGTAGCGTGAATGTCATGGATTTACATTTCTTTAGATGGAGCTGCTTACAGTTTTCTTTACAACAATCATGACATCAATATCATGCTGTAAACAAGTACTATATCCTTGTGAATCACAATATGATTAAATCAGCTTAATCCGCAATCCACTAGAAAGGACTCTCAACATCGGCGACTCGGACAAAATGTCACGATGGACAGATACATCTTCAAAGTAGTTAAAAACTTTATCTACCTTCACTTCGCAAAATGACATCAATCCGTAATCAGTAAATTCAATCACTATGTTCATTTTATAAATAGCTCGAAGAAGTTTGTGTTGTATCTGAATGAATGATTCAGATACAACACGAACAGAAGCGGGCTAAATTGGCTACCATGTGCGACACCAAAATCGACAAATAAATTTAAATAATAATTTCAAATTTTGCGGATAATAACTTAGGTAGGAGAAAATCCATTTCAACATCCACATAGTTAAAGTCGTTTTGAAGATAATAACTTGGCTTACTTTATCAATTTTTTTACTAAAATCAGCATAAAAGACATCTTTTTGTGATCCTTTCAACATGCTCTCATTGCAATGGGATGTTAATTCAATTTAATAAGTCACAATTGACTTTTAGGTATAAAAACCATGTCATTCGTCAGGTTTACTTGATTACTAAGAGTGGATTGGAATTTTTCTTGCGTCAACAATGCTTAGTTATCTGCACAATCGAATAGAAAAAAATTCGGGACCCACTGTTTTCTATGTTTTTAAGGATGCTCTTTCCAACGGTGATAGTTAAAATTTTCTCAAAAAAATGGATGATGTTATGACTATAGACAAGTGGGTCCGCCAATGCCGTCCGTTGGTCTGTCTGTCCGGGCGTCGTATGGCAAAACGGTTCTACGGATTTGCTTCGAAGTTCGTATATTAGGTTTTGGGGTTACATCTGGGGCTTTATAGTTTGAAGTAACGGTACCTGCCATACAATTTTTCTGCGTGAAAATGACTATTTTTCTAGGAAATGGTTGGAAGGATTTTGGTTTGTTTTTGCACTAAGTATATGGAGCACAAAATACTGCATACTCAGTTTTTGAAAAAAAAAATCGATTAACGGTAATTTATAAAATTGCCTATATCTCGAAAACTAACAAAGCGAAAAATTTTACTATTTTTATATAGTATAATAAAGTCGAACAAATTTGCATACCTTAATTTTTGAAATAATTTTTTTTTCATATAACGATTTTCTTAAATTTTAATTAAACTCGTTTTCTCTAGAACGGCCTTAACGATTTTGATAATTTTTCGTATTTCGAACAATTATGTAAAAAATGTCCAATGTCCAACAATCGTATGTGCCGTTTTTGAGAATATCGATTTTCAAAACCTTAAAAGTGATTTAAATAAATTTGTCACCATTCATTTTCACTCATTCACTCATGTACCGACAAAGTTTCGTATAGCGCACTTTAGTTTTTCATGCCTACGCCCTGAGTTAATAAAAATCGGGACCTCGATGTCTAAACTGCAAATTTATATTCGTTTTTTTGTGTGTAAAAAAAATTTGGAGACTTTAGCTAAAACTGTCTTAGAATAAAAATTGTTTTTTTGAACTTCTATATACCGTAGTGGACAAATAAAAGTTACCACCAGAAAATTTCAACTAAACTTAGCTTCGACTCTCTGAATTCGAATAGTTATTAAATTAAGAAAGTGGTACTGGCAGTAAATATTTTGAGACATTCACTAGTTTACTAATCTGCGACTAAAATGTTCAAATTGGGGAAGTCTTTTCGCGTATGTTTTGTTCATAAAACAGTTATGGGATGAAAACTTAGCTTAACAGTTTTCATTTTAAGCAGATAAACTAGTGTGGTGGTAACTTTTATTTAATCTCTACGGTATGTACATAGTTTTCGAGAAAAAAATGTTTGACATCAAAATAACCAAAGATAAATTTGTAGTTCAGTCATCGAGGTCGCGATTTTTATTGAGTTTAATTTTTCCAAAAAACGTTCATAAAAGAAATCATTTTTCTTTATAGTTTTTGATTTTCTCATAGTAAATTTTTTTCTGAGGAAATTTAAGCCATCACCATTGGAAAGGGTATCCTCGCAAACATAGGAAACAGTGCATTTCGAGTTTTCTTTTCATAAAATTCATCATATGGCAACAATTCAAATGTGGCGAAATTGCTTCATTTGAGCGTTAAAGGGTTAAGCTGCTACTGACTGGCAATTCGAATAAAGCACCTATTGAAGTTTTTTTTTTTTTGTAATTTCTTTACAACTGTTCCCTTTTTAACCCATCTAACACATAAAAATAATTTTCTTATCTTTTCTTATCAAACATTTTTTCACAGTGCATACATTTGTTCTAGATCCACATCCTTCTCCTCCTACTCATGCTTTGTACACTTACCCTCTCGTGAGTTTCTAGCAAAGAGGAATAACACTCATAAGGATCCGAATAGTGCGCATGTCCTTGTCACAGCTCCCCAATAGAGTAACCCACATTCAACTTACATATCTCCGCATTGCTCGCCCCATCGTCACTACTGTAGGCTCTCCGGAAGGTTTTTTTTTTCCTTTAGATTTTGGCCCGAGACCAAAGTTAGGGCATTGCTCAACGAACGCATACTTCTCAGACCGTCAGAACTCGTTCGACCACCAACTTCACGTCTGTTCCGCGTTAACAAATTGTCACATTTTCCCATATAATGCAAAATCTATATTTCGATTAAATAAAAGAAAACAACAACAACAAGGAAAAACATACGACTTGTATATTTACGTTCGTCGAGCTGCTGAGTCATATTTTCGTCGGTTTTCAACGACAATACGGTGCGTCTAGGTTTTGATTTGTTTTTATTTTAATTTTCCCTTTTTACACATAAATAAAATAATGTTTTATTTAAAATAATCAAAATCTAAAAAAATCAATATAAGAATGTGAGAGAATTCTAAATAATCCTTTGTTGTCCACTCGATGGAATACGCATAGTGTTTGTGCAAGTTTAATTTTTTGTTGCAGTGAAATATTATAACACCATCCTTTATTCTGATGAGAAAAAATAAAATATATTGCTATGTGAAAAATATATTTGAATTTTGAACCCGAGTAGTGTGTGTTTGCTGCAAAGCGCTAGGCTTTGAATAATTTATTCTGAAAAAAAGGAAGAGTAAGAAGAGTCACCAGTGAAGCTAAATCGATCCGTTTTCCACGTTTTTTTTATTTTTGTTCTTTTCATTTGTAATCCTTTTTTTTTAAAACCCTGTTTTAATGTTAAAAATGAAAAAATAAAAAAAAAATACTATAAAAACTTGTGCATAATAATAAAAAAAACCGCATTTATAAAAGTTTTGTTTTTAATGTTAAATCGATAATATTTTTGTTTTTGCCATTAGGTGAAGGAAAATATGTGAAATAATCAACGGAACAAGCATTGAAGTAGTAAATACCACCGTCGCACATTGTCAAATAAGAAAAGGATAAACTTCTCGAGGGTGAGTTTAAGTCTAAGTTATGCCATTGAAAAGACTGCTCTTGACCTTTCCATCTCCTCAATTCATAGAGTAGTAACGGTGGGATAATTTCTGTCTTTCGGTTCATACAAAGCGAAATCGTTTTACCATGAAAATGTTTTTCAATTTTTCATGATTTACGAGTTCGTTGTGCATGGCTGCCAAAAAAAAAAAAAAAAACAGAAATAAACCGGATTCCATATTTATTTCTTTTAATAAATATAAAATATTTATATTTATTATAAGCCATCTCTCGTGGAGCATTCTTTAAGCGTTCACGATACAAGAGGGAGGGTGAAATTTTACTGCAGTTTCTGAAAGGGCGATATAAATTGCATGTCTCGTGATCCGGCGGAGCTAAATCGTGACCACATGCACAACGGAGAGGGTAGTTAGTAGGCTGGCTGGTGGTGGCCTGCAGAGAAGTTCGTTTGGTTTAAATGGTTCTAGGCGCCAATGTGTCGTTTTGGGCTATGCGAGAGAAGTTTTGCGATATTTTACTGATGTACATTTTAGTGTTCTTAGTTGTGTAGATAGAGTAGAGAAATGCGAAAAGATGTCTATAATTTATGAAGGCTCATAGGGAGAGAACATGGGTAAATGTTGTTTTATGTTGGTTGGTGCCAGCCGAGGGTTGGTGCTTTTCGTTTATTTAATACATTTTGTAGCTGTGCCACATGTGGGTTTCGCTGGATATTTAATGGAAATTGTTTTTGGTAATATATTTGTACGTGGGCGGATTAATTTGGATGGGGTGCTGTAAGCGTAAATAGACAATTGTTGATTCAGAGTTAGAATGTGCCCATATGCTGGTGAAATAGTTAGGAAACCAACGCATTCCCATCAATATTCATCGATGGGAATTAAGTTGGTGGATTGTTTTATTAAAATAATTTAGATAATCTAGACCAGATCAGACAGACGGTAGTTGATGTACTTCTGCTGTCGCTTGTTACTTTAATAACACGAGCTAAAGACTTTTTCGACTGCAGACACGCAAGCTGTTCCAATACAAATTGACAGCATCAGATGTCAAGAGACGTTTCATATTAATGCATTAAAAATTAAAATTTTTTTGGTAAAATCGAAATGAAATTCAACCCCCTCGGGTAGCCCTACATTTCCATCGCAATAAGTGCCACAAGTAAACTTTCTTCAGTTCCGTAGATGTGTGAGTTCGACTTCCACAACTTCGCGCACTTTAGACAAACGATTTGTTTATTCGATCATCCGAGTCATCCCGAATGTTTGATGCGCAGTTATTTTTTGCGATGTTGTTTATTTCGGGGATACAAGTAAAATATCTTAATCTTATCTTAACCGAACCAAACGATTTTGACTTTTGACATCCAGTGAAGTTTTAGTTTAGTTTTCCAAGCTATGGTCCTGGTAGTTACAGAAGCTGGTTACAATGATGGACTAACTAGACCTGATATTCCTTTTTTTACAGCCAACATGCCATAGAAATAAAATCTTAGATTTTCGCTGCTTATGCCGTTGCAAAGAGCTTAGTGTTAATAGCGTGCAACACAACGTGAAGCTCTACTGGTTCCCCGGAAACTTGGCAATGCTGCGATATGAGCCGATGAACTGCCAACAATTTATGTGGCGAGGATTGGGTAATGATGTGTTTAAGGGCATCGGTCAATTGCGGCTTATTGGCATGGATCTGAGATTTCAGAAAAGCCCACAAGAAAAAGTCTAACAAGGTTAAATCGCATGATCTTGCTAGCCAATTCACGTCTACTCCGCGAGAGATAACTCCACCCTTAAATCGTTCAAGCAGAATGTTCATTGTGGCGTTTGCTATGTGGTACTTAGCAGGGTCCTGCTGAAACTAGATGTGGTTTCCGACCATATAGTTCAATTCGGGCCATAGAAATTGGTTATCATTGATCTGTAGCGCACACCGTTAAGACTGGACTCCAAATAACCCACTAAGATTTGTAAATCCCTTGAGTTTTTCAAAGTATTCGTGACAAATAATTTATTTACCAAGTACTAACGAGATATTCCACAAAATTTTAGCGCGGAGTTACCTATCCCTTCGTCCGAGTATGTTATAATCAGAATGATAGAGATCGTAACCTTTCCACTTTAGTGTATTGCTACTGTTCGCCTATGGGAATCGCTTATTTGACTTCAAAAATGTCAGAGAAACTTTTAATTGTATATAAGGCTTCATAGAGGCTCTATTAAAACACAAGCTTCTGTTACAAACAAGTTAAGCCGCTCGTGGCAGCCCATAGCTATGAAGAACCCGAAACATGAAGCTGTTTTAAATTCTACGTTCTTCAAATTGCATGTACCTTTATTGCTACGTTTATAAAAAAATAGATAGTCGTGTGCAGAATTTGGTTATCCTTTGAAAGAACTACTTCCACGTGCCAACGTTGAGGTTAACAGGGTAACACTAGATGATCAAAGCGATCTTCATGATGCCTGCATATCCGTAAATAAATAAAGCGGTCAAGCAGCAGATAAACTTACCCCCCTGCGGCTCCGCAATGCAATCGCTCTACATTGTCTGCTTCTTCGAGGGTTGTTTTAAACCAACCAGGCGAAGATATTTTCGATATGAGAGAAGACCAGTAGTTGATAGTTTCTTTTATTAAAAAAAAAACCAAAACATGTAGTAAGGATAGACGAATATAACGCCCGCATTTCCTTGGTCCCTTCATCGTTGTTGTAAGCAATGCCGTCTATACGTATCCTGTCAATATATTTATTACGATTCTCGTTCTCCGGACCAGTACAGCCAATCACAAGCATTAAATTCCTATATATGTAAAACCATTTGTTGCTTGCAAATACCTTATACATACATACCTTACCTAGTCCGACATCAACAAGGGAATATAATATTTGTGTGAAAACTTATCACAATCGCAGCCATTTAAATTGTCCCGAGTAAGTGTTTGCTTTCTCCCGATATTATTGTCAAGCAATTGTGCAAAGTATACACATATGTACCTATGTGATCCGCTTGTGTTGAGTTATTAACAGTCATAAGCGACTGTGACAACCCATTATGAATTGTAAATTAATTTTGCTTTACAACTGCTTTACTTTTGTTTTATTGCCAAGGATGTGAATATTAAAATGAAACAACAAAGCAAGTATAAAATAAATGATCCTAGAAAGTACCTTGGGCTACCATTCGATGACACGTTCAAGCTGCTGTCATGCTATTGTCACTGCACAATGGCCACACATATATGTAATGTACGTGCTTGTAAGCTTAATGCCTGCATCTTTTTCATTGCGGTTATTTTTATTCCAATGAAAGTCCTTTTGAATCTCCACTGCGGCAGTACAATATGCTATTCTCAGTCGAACATATCTACATATATATTGTGATAGTAATCGTGTTCATATAATATTATGTCGGTTTCAACCACTTAATCGTACATTTTATTTTATTTGCATTAAAAAAGAACCTTATCATCCGGGCAGTATGGGACAAATCGATAGTGTGCTGGGAAATTAAAAGGTATGTGCAGATGTTCGATAACGAAAAACAATGAAAAACAGCAATGGAATGTTTCCAGGTATGTGCTACAGAATTAAACTATACCTATCTGGCATTCAATGTATTCATTTAATATTATCAGAGAAATGTTAGCTGCCTTTCTGCTTGCAAAGGAAAGAGCGAATAGATGGAAAATAACGTTTTCGGATGTATATAAGGGTTGACCAGATAAGAACGATAGGAAGATATAAAATTGATTTTGGCTTTATTCATGACATTTAGTATGAAAGAGCACATCATTTAAACTGTATTTTTACTACTTTGATGAATGGCGAGCGTTATTCTGGCAATGGCGTCTTAAATATTGGTCTCAAGCTGGTCTAAAGTGGTTGGCTTGTTATCGTTGACAAAGGACTTTAACGTAGCCCCAAAGAAAATATTTGAGTGATTTCAAATCGCTAGATGAACATTTGTCGTGTGATGACACAGCCCCCGAATTTCTCTTTCACTTGGAATCACAGCTCGGAATTTTGCTTGTTGATAAAGCCGCTGAGAAGATGATATTCCAACAGTTCCAGCGCCTAATTAGCGAACTTACCACGGCGTTGTCTATATAGTCGTCCGAATTCAAGCATTACTATAGCACAATCTTTTACGGATGTAGGCTTAAATCCAACTGCAAAATAAGCCGGGTTGATTCTCTGACCATCACCAATTTTGCTTAGTAGTGCCCAATCGTCTTCTTTTATAATGACTGCTACGAGCTGCATCTTTCTTCATTTCGCACCAATTTTCGGAAATTTCTGGAATAGATGATCTGATAGATTTCTGGACTTAGATGTGTGTGTCCTGTTGGAACATATCATGGGCGATATATCTCAGCTAAAAATAAAATACAAACTTGGGCTCTGAACGATAGTAAAACTAGTTTTGCCTGGGACTGGTTGATACAGTGCCTACAACAAGCACTTGTCGAACAGTAGTAATTACGAAACTCATATTTTGACTCCAATTGCTAATTGCGCTCCCCTCTTTACTTAATAATGTGAAGAACTTCAATTCCCGCTAATATATTGTTTCTGTAGCTCAATGAGTGCATGAAAATCCAGGTTTGTCGATACCACGTCGTTGAATTGGCCATGCAACAAATTTTCACGAGATTTCTCTCTATACTATTTCCCAAATTTAAATTTTGTACGTGAAGACCTTTCCATCTTTTTAACCGAATAGAATAGAATTTCGTAGCTTTGCTTTTGTAATTAATAAGCTGGTTGTTGTAAATACATCGCTTGATTTTAATGTTTATACAATTTATTATTGTATAAGCTATTTATTATACAATAAATTTTAAAATTTATCACCATTTTTTAAAACTACCATTTTTATGTTTTGAAATGACAACACTGTAGGGGTGTAAAATCAAAAAATATCTGCAGGCCTTCCCGTTTAGTAACACTTTGTCACTCATGTCAAAATCGGTACCATGAAGTAAACAATCGCACAATCTGCACTTAGCCATAGAGTTTTCTAAATTTAAGCATAGAAGGCCACTTGAAAAGCAAATTGCAAAAGGCCAAATTCGCTGAAGCTACAACTTGAAGTAGATGTTTGGCAAAAAAATTTCGGTGACCGAGTGGTGAATGAGAAGTAAATTTACTTGGAGACCAATGATTTTTAATATGACACTCTGCCAGCACCAAATGACAGCTAAAAGATGCAACTGCAATCTGAAAAGCTGATTTTACGCACATCCGACTTTATTAATTAATCTTATCTTATCAATGTATTTTCTTACTAAGCAGGTTTTTGATCCACGCGTTTTTGCACAAGAATATTGTGGCAAATGTTTCAACTCCTCGTAACGAATGTAATCGACTTCGGTTTTCCTTCATCTACAATTAAATCTACTTCTATTACAGCTCTAGAATTTGGAGTACCACCATTCCCTAATGAATTTCACAGTAGAATCAGTGACAATCAGAATTAAATTCACATAAATTGTTGCCTATCTAAAAGGCACATACATACTTCGAACTTAAGGCTTAGACCTATGTTAAGTTAACTGATCGCTGCACTGTATAATTCGCTTCACTTTAGTCTTTATGATCCCACTGTGATAACCTTCAGTGAGGATTAGTCGATGTTCTTTTAAAATGACCTGAACTGAAGTAAGGCCACCTCAGCCATTGAATATGTAAATTGTTTGATGTACATAAAAACCATAAAGTTCGTCGTTGAATCTTCTTCTCCACACTTCACCAACAAAATTCGTTATAAAAAGAAAAGTTAAATGTAGATCCCACTCCTTAAATAATGAATTTTAGAAACCTGCTCTTGATTTAGAACCCTTTTTTCACATCATACCCGTGAATTATCCCTTAAAAGCTACGAATTTAAAGCTAAAATGTTATAATACCGGACTCAGCAATATAAAGACAAAAAATTCTGTATTAATCCTTGCCATAATACTCGTATGCTTCATATTGCTGCATACGTCTTCATTATGTTTATAGGCCTGACCCGAATATGTTGGCCACATTTTAATATAAGGAGTGCGTCAGTTTTCATCCCCAAAAGAGATCCTTGTCATCCCATTTTATTCAGTTCGTCATTGAAATTTTATTACTGTTATCATGGCCTTTGACACAATATTAAATTAATGTACCTACATACGTTCGCTTGCGTTCACTGTTCATTATAGTGCCAACTTTTAAATGGAATTTTTTAAAAAGGAGTTTTCTACAATTAAAATGGGTCTCCTCGATTATATGTATATATTTGAGGCTATAACTAATTATAACCTGCCCACACATAATGTATAATTGTATATGTGTGTCTATTTTGTTTGCAAGAAAGTAAACCGCAACACATGTGATTTTGTCGCGTGTTTTGTTCGAAACATTTTGACGTCTATGTATAGATAATAAAAGGCAAGTGTTGGCTTTATTTATTTTGTGAACGGCAATTAACTAGGTATGTTGTTTATTGGTAACCTCTTTTTTTTGTAAAGGGCTGTGGTAGCAAGTTAGTATTCAACGTGTGCTTTATTGTTAATGGCAGTTGATGAGTTGCTTATTTCATCATAATTGCACTGTAGAGGCAGGATATATTACATTTAAAATTGGACAGAGTACGCGTTCTTGTAGCGTGTTGCTGAATTTTCCAGTAGTAAAATATACGCCTTGGTTAAAAATAATAGGGTTGACTTAATATTTAAAAAAATACAAAATATGTAACAACTAGTTGTAAAACGCAAATTCGACTTCTTTGTTTCTTTTTTTTTTAAATGAAAACAAATCGATTTTGCATTTTCAAATATTCTTTTTTATAAGTTCAATATACGAGCGACGTATTAATTCTACGTCAAATAAATCAATAGCAGAAGAATGCGTATTGATCAATTTTCGATCACCACAATAGCATGAAAAAACTGGTGATCACTATTTTGGGGCGGGCCAGCAGCGATATAGTTGAATATCGACATTTATGATCCCAACTTACTGAATGATCGTTCTAGCCCGTGTTAATAGAAATTAGTTTTACTATCCAACTTTATATTAGCGGCTTACTTTGTTATACTCGGATTGAAATGACTAAGCTCTGGTATTGCATAGAAATTGTAAATATTGCATGGGAAACTATATATTAAGTCGATAGGCTTGTATATATTTTTAGGTGAGACCTACTAACTTGATCGTAATAAACCATATGTCCCTATAAACGATGTCATTATAAGCCATTTTGGCTGAATTGCAAATTGAATAAAAAAAGGATCTTGTTCGTTTCTTTTCTGGCATTATATGTTTTGTTTGGCAGTGGTGTAACCGTCCCGATTCTTCCAAAAGCAAATCATCACTCTTCTCGAATCTGCACTACTTTAACCGAATAAAATCAAAAGAAGTAACCCCACCGTTGCCACATGTATCGTAACAGTATATTATCCGGGAAAAAACATTTCTACGAAAAAATAAATAAAAACAAATTCAATTTTCCTGTTCTCACTGAAAATTTAACATTCGAAAGGACAATAACAACGCATTCGACTCGCTAACACTCTCTGACGCTACAGCGGGTGCAAGTTTTGAATCAGAAATTTTGTAAATGCTTTGTTAATTTACATTTCGAAAATATGTACATTTGACTTGATATGTATTCATACAACACAATATAATTTATATAGTTCGTTCACATTGTATTTGTACTTTTTCGACGTTGAACAGAATTTCGATTAATGGAGGAATTATTCTTACCAACAATTTTATATTGAATTCTCCATATTTTTGTAGAGAGACCGCTAATCGTCGATAACAAAGATATAGGAATATTGTGTTACCCTTTTATTTGAAATTATAAAAAGTTATTCTCTTAACCCTTTCGGTACTTCCTTTTTAGTTTAAAGCTAAACAATTATTTTATTATTAGAATTTGCTGATATTTAAAAAATAAAACGGAAAAATTTACGCACAGAGAGAAAATATGAGTGAAAATATGAGTGATGTCATATGGAATCAAAATACCGAAAGGGTAACTGAAGACTTGTTACTTTATTTACGCATTTGGCTTGGTTTTCCTCTCGAATATTGTTAGTATTTACTTGTAACGTAACAAAAATCTCTTCGTCATTTATTGTGCAAAATAATTCACAAGCAATTTGAATCTCTTAATTCTTAAAAGTGATTTTCCTCTCTTCTCCGATATCAATCTTTTATTTATCTTCAACTTATTACACAATGTCGCACTTCCTTTATTGCTGTTTTGTTTAAAAATCAATAATTTCGTGCCGCTTTTCAGGCGCCTTTACTCGCGATACATTTAGCCTTGATTTTATGTGTAACATCGATTTATGTCACAACTATTATGATTCTTGAGTATCCCATTTTCTCATATAGATGGCACTGTAATCTTGAAATACTTATAAATCACCTCGGCCTTGAAATTAAGAAAGAAAAATACATTCTGCACCTTTTCACGCCATTATATATCTACATTCCAAGGTTCAGCTTCAAAGACCTTTCAGTTTCGGATTCATTTTGGGCCCAACTGAAACTTGGTTCAGAGGACAGAAATGTACTTGGCTATATTTATATAGAGGATATCGTGATTCAAACCTCATTGCCAAAGAAAAACTACTGGTCTAGTCATAGCCGCTTATTCTTCCTATGTTTTTTACTTTGAAAAATATCATTTCATCTCTTAATGGATGGAGGCAGATGAATAGATTATTCCATGCCGGGCTGTTTTCACAAAACAATTTTCTAGCAAATACTTCCAATGAAAATAATAAAATATTTTACAGGTTCTTACGATTTAGATTGTGCAAAAGTATAATCAACTGCTAAACAAAGAACCCAAGCCTCTTTATGAAAGCAAAATAATTTAGTAAGTTATTGTGGCTCCATTTAACAAAATAAATCAACTCAATTCAAATTAAATTTGACAGAAAACTAAAACTGAGCTTTGATCTTGTTTTTAATTAGATTCTGGATATTCCTCAATAGAAAGTCTCTAATGACGACTACAATTCCTGAATTTCATCAATATTCTCTCTCAAGACTGAATATGACTTTGGATGTGTCATATAAAAAAAAACAAAATCTGTCCAAATGCCAATAAGGCAGAATATTGCAAGAGCAAACGCACAAAACAGCCAGATCTGAAAGCCAATATCTGACCCAATTGTATATGTATAACAGCATAACCAACTTGAATCAGGTAATATTAAATAAACTACACATTTCCCATTTAAGGCCAAAGTCAATCATCGATTCAATTGGATGCACGTCAACCAATAAGGATCTTTGAAAAAGTCAATTCCATACTCCAACTAGACCTATGTACTAAACACAAAGACAACAAACTCAAAACATATTGTGTTGTTTTACGATTCACATTTCAACCTGACTAAAGTTCAATTTCATTTCCACCTAAAAATCTCCATCTGTTTCGCAGCCATATCGATATGCTTATTGCATGCAATGAACCTTGACGTTCGATTTTCAATCTTCTTCCTACCTCATTTCCATCAATGATTTCGTGTACGGATAAGGATATTGAGTATCTGTGCTGGTGATATGAATTTCTCTCACGAAATCCTAAGGCACAGGCCGAGGTGATGCATTGTAATTTATTCAAATGCCAAATTCATTTGTTTTATTCCCAAAATAAATTGTCTTCCTTTCTTTCAAAAACGTGCTGTAAATAATTGCACTCCTTGATTAAATAATAAATACATGCACACATTCGATGCTTGAGATGGGGACAATAAAATATGGTCTGGACTATAATATCCTTCCGCTTGTCTACATGTTACGACAGCAATTCAAGGATGTTTTGTTTCTTTTTAACGATCCTTTGTGTCAATCCGGTTAAATCTTTAATCCACAAAGAAGATGCTTGGGAAATCGTAACTTTTATGTGGACACAGATATACCATTGAAATGTCAAAGAACTCGAAATATTTTGATCCCCTTCTTCTGGAATACGTTGTTTCTGGTTCAGTGCGCCGATATCCTTTTGTCGGCAAAAGTCAAATGCCATTGACGCTATTTTCTTCTTCCATCTTCACTAGGAAACAAAGGACTCGAGACAAAAGAAACCTTTTTTTTTGTTTTTTTTGTTGTTGTGAGGAAAAGATACTTATTAACTGTTAAAGAAGTATATCCGGGCTTCCACCCGGACTGGGTGGCAGGTGAAGGGATTTAGATGAATAAAGTTATCAGCTTTTTCTCTGCATCGGAAGTGCTATTTGTCTGTCTATCTAGCTGTGTGTATGTCTAGGGAAATGTACCTAAGAGATACACCAATACAGTGGCAAAATGTTTCGTGGATAGATTTAGTTGGGAGGTGACTTTTTTATCACATAAACTTGACATGTAATGGCGCTCGTAAGCATAGAACAATAACCATGTTTACACGTTAAATAGCAGTGCGATAATAAATTATTAACACAAAGTGTCAGGTGGCGACAACTGGAACGGGCCGGTCAGTCCTTGATAAGATGGCGACAACGCGATTTCGAAATGAGTTGTTACATCTGTCTGTCGACGCCCGCTTCGGAGGCGCGAAAATGAATTTTAAGAAGGAGAAAAACGAAAAGTTTTTAGAAGGTTTTGCCCATTTTCTTTCAATTTAAAAGAAGGCTGTAGCTGTGCTTATGAATATTTTCATCGCTTGTATCAAATGGAAGTCAATTGTTCGTTTGTTTCGCTTGGAAAATCAGCGAAGTTTCTTTTATTTACGATGGCCCGTAAAATTCCAAAAGTAGATTACTTTTCTACAAAATAGGTTTCCTTTTATATACCATCTGAGGCTATGCGTAAAATAAAATATTAGCGTGCCTTTGGTAAATTGTGCTTATAAATTCTTAATTTCGGCTGGAGTAGAGCTCTCCGGGCTGGGCTGGAGTGAAATATTGAAAAGTCCATGCGAGCTGAGACTGGTATCGATTTGTAAGCGAGTGATGAATACGAAGTAGGGAATTGATTAGGGGAGGTCAATATCCTAAAGAAAGAGGGTACACATAATAACGGGAATTGGAATGCATACATTGTGTGCGTGTCTGGTCTGTTCGTCGCCAAAGGACATCCAGAAAGTTGTTAAAATGAACAATAACAATTCTGCATGTACGAGGCAAAAAGCCTTGCAAATCATCCTTTTCTATTGAAAGAAAGATCAAGGGAGAGTCTGCTGGTGAATGAAGAAGATACTGCCGGAAATTGTATTATATGATGTCATTCAATGCGCGTATAATAGTTGTCACAGGGTGGATGCTAAATCCGATGCGACCGGGAGTGTTATTGAAATTGTATAGGTTTGTTGGCTGGAGACTTAGTTTCTTTAAAGAACATCAGTGAAAATACAGTCGAGCATAGGCATTTTTATATTTGCAGTCAGTTTTTTTTTGTCTTAAATTTGGATAAAGAAAAAATACAATTAAAAAAATAGTCTTCCGAATAAGCATGGGAACAGCGCCAATCTCAGAGAACAGCATACAGGTGCTTTACGGTCAACACCCCATCAGGTGCAATTGCAGTCCTCTTGATCCTTTTATCATTGAACTATTCACATAACAGATAAAACAGTGCACATAGAGTCTGAATGCTCTGCGAAGCCATACGTCAGTATGTAGCAATATTCAGTTTTTTCTACCAAAAGAACAATTACTATTCTCAACGGACTTCATTATGCCCTTCCCGCGAAAAATGTTAAAGTTAAGTTTCCTACAACATTTGACAGGTAACACGGATCTAATTGTTCACCCAGGCGATTCGAAAGTGCACTGTGTAGCAGGTGCGAGTCTTGAAGAGTCTCAAAATCTTCGGATACCGTCAGCGTGTTCCTTGCGAGGGCTGCCTTCAAAGCAAACTCTATCAAATACCTTTAAATAAGTTTCAGAATGCCAAAAGAAGCAGGGCCCGCTTTAACAGCTCAAGATTACCCTTATATTGATTTATCGTGAGCAGTATATTATAATGAGCAGTGCCGCAGAAGCAATGTCGAAGCTGAAAAATAAACTCTCATAGATTAACATATTAATTTTTTTTACTTCTGAGATGAGCTATACAGAACCATATCTTGAAGAAAAGCTCGCTGCTGCATCAAGGTCGATAGCTACTAACTTAATCGAGTCCTTTTATGTAAAAAAAACCATACCCATGTGCTGTCATGTGATTTTTTAAACATAATACTTAGTATGCAAAACTTGCAATCCAACATACGAGTAACAATCTGACCAATTCTTTGGTTACGATATTGACATTATTGGTAAAGCAATCTGTTACTGGTCTGTATCTGTGGATCTGTTACCTTTGACCCCTGTCTTATGGATATGCCGTCTGATGCAATGACACCAGAAATCCTTCTGCGAAAAAACTACTACGTCAACTTTCCACAGGTAACGGAATGGCTTCGGTCAGACTCTGAACCATGGAATGCCATCGTATTTTCACGGATTGCTCCAAAACCGGGCAGGGGTCTGGTGCTGGAGTCTTTGTGGAATGCTGATATACGACTTTACTACCTCTTGGGTAAACATGCATCTGTTTTCCAAGCGGAGATTTTTGCCATCCTAATGGCTATGCGCTATATTGTGAACAACAGGTGGAGGGCTAGAGGCATTTGCATCTGCAGTGATAGCCAAGCTGCATTAAAAGCGCTTCTAAACCCTCTTACCTCGTCCAAGTTAGTGCTAGAACTCAAGCTTTCTCTGAATTTCGTCGGTAGACTACCTGTCCTGCATGCGGTGAGGAGGATGACACAGCAGAATACTTTCTCTGCAGTTGTCCGGCCTATGCTCGCATCAGGTGGCGGATCTTTCGGGGCTGACGTGGTGAGTGCCGAACATCTAAGCTCTTTATCACTGAAGCTCCTCGTTTTTCTTCGAAAGACGGGAAAACTGAGTACATTATTGTAAGGTGTCTGAATGGTAGTACAATGGACCTGTTGTTGTGTCTGAGCGCTCCATTGGAAAAAAAATCGGTTACTGGTGCGAGCATAGGAACAAAAGCCGTAAAAATGAATCGAGTGGTAAACGTGGGCCAAACAAAGTATTAAGGAATAAGCAAGAAAGGAATCAAACGCAGAATAACGCTTATCAATCGCTATTTGTTTGGGTTAAGAATGCAACTATGTCGTAAGGCGCTCTCGTTACCAACTAAGAAAACTCTATCTAAGACTCTGATAATCTCGGTCATATTCTATGGATCTAAGGCATAGACTATTTTAAAAGTGGATGAAGATATAAAAAATCTTTATTAGGTATTTGGCCACGTCTTCATGTTCTGGAGAGCGATTTGAATACGAATTTTACCAACTGCATCTAGAGCGACTTGGAACAGCGATCGAATTTGTTGACTCCAATTCTGAAAGACGCACTTAAGAAATGCCTCACCTCACCTTATGCGCAAATGTAAAAAGACACAGTTACAGTTAATTAAAAAAGTTGGTAATTGGAGAGGCTTATTGATTGAGGCCAGGTCCAACCCAGAAAAGGCAATGGAATTGATCAAGATAATATCTGCTGTATCTACATATACAAAAAAATAGCAGAGCATCAAATAGCAGTTCCTACTTAGGTTAACTTTACTTTGAAGTAGTTGAAATAACTGCCAGTTGGTTTTAAGATTTAGCAAAATGAAAAGTGGGAAAGTCAGAAAAATAAATAGAAACATGTTAGTCGAAAAACGCTGCTGAAGAATACATTGAAGCGATTTTAGAAACATATAAAATATTTCAGAAATCGATACAATTTTAATAGATAAATAATTGCGCGTTTCTGACGAGTAGTTGGATACCGACCACTTTACCTAGAGAGTCCACAGTTCATTGTAATCGATTTATGCAACACCTGGGGAGATCTCGATTCAACGTCCAAAATCATTAGAATGTTAATTGTGTTGTTTTATTTGTTCTCATTGTTTTTTGTATGCAAACTGCGTCTCGAATGATCATTCGATTATGAGAATCACTCGAATTTTAATATCTCGATTTTTGAAATCGATTCGAGATTGAAAATATTGGGGCTTTTTTGAAGGTAAAAAAAAGAAATAGTAATTCATTTCGCACCTAAACTAAACCGAAAAATCGACATGTAATTTGACTCCGTCGTCGTTGCTGAAATCGTTGATATATCACTCGTTTAACAAACCGAGCGTATTTTCTTACTTAGGTCTCTAACAATAAGCGTCTCCGATTACGGCTGTCTTTGGCCTCTGGTCTCTGGTAGATATTACTATTTGCGCACTCCATGGCGCAGTTTTTTTTTGCATGTAAAAGTCGCTGTACAGCTCATTGAGTTCATCGTTTAACCGTTTCCCCCAGAACCCCAGAACAAAGAATATCTTCATCAGCATTAGAAAGAGTCTATACTTCTTATTCATAGAGCACGACTGGAATTTAAGGTTCTTAGATGAAAAAGAGTTATTAGCAAACGCTATTCTTCGTTTTATTTCGTAAGAGACATTTTTTTTTCAGATGTAATAACATAGCCGAGGTAGACAAAGCCCTCTACCCTGCCTGTCAAATGCGGCTTTCAAACGAATAAAAAGGTCAATTGTGGACTAAGACCGCACTAGTCGGGTCAGGTTATTCGGGTCTTTGACATATGATTTCAGGCGCTTGCAAATACGGCAGACAAGATCTTATACGCGATAAGATCTTGTTTGTCGGAAAGCACAAACGGCTAGGTACAAATGCGGCCTGTCAAATGCGGCTTTCAAACGAATAAAAAGGTCAATTGTGGACTAAGACCGCACTAGTCGGGTCAGGTTATTCGGGTCTTTGACATATGATTTCAGGCGCTTGCAAATACGGCAGACAAGATCTTATACGCGATAAGATCTTGTTTGTCGGAAAGCACAAACGGCTAGGTACATATGTCAAGCTCATTAAAGTCTGACCTTGACAGCATTCTTAAGTGGGGTTAAACCAACAGAGTCGAACGTTATTCTTTCAAAATTCAATGCTGTCTTCTGTCATTAAAGCGAAATCCCAATATTCTACCATTATCCATGAACGTTACTTGCATCGCTGAAACCGAAAGGCTATCCATCCTCGGTATGTGTGATAACGACAAACTTCGTTGGAACGACGACATTTTCGACGTCGCCAAGAATGCTGCGAAATATCCAGGCTTTCTCAAGCGATGCAAGAGATATTTTATCCCTTCTGATCTGGCTAGAATTTATGAGGCGTTTATTCGCTCATATCTGGTCTGGTGCACCAATATCATATTTGGAGCTACTGGATAGGATTCGGAAACGTGCGATTAAATTATTGGTGATAGAGTCATCGCGAAATCGCTTGATTCTCTTAGCGATCGTCGCAATGTCTCCTGCTTATCGTTGTTTTAATGTTACTTCTACAGTAAGTGCGCGAACGAAATAGACAGTTGCATACTACTCCTATAGCAATTCAACCGAAATACTCGCCATGCTAGGAATGCACATCAGTTTAACCTTAAGCCTGGCGAATGTGGAATGCTCACATTATAGTTTACAGGCATTTAAAACCAACGTGCATCGGATGATCGCTCCTTTTCTAATCCCCCAATATCCTAATGCCCGCACAATGTCACTTCATTATAAGAGTATCCAAAATCCCTACAGTGCGCGTAAATTATAAAAAAAAAATTAGTTGCAGTATGCTCTTTTTCGAGTCATCCTGTTGCCTTAAAGAGTTCGGTGGGTAGACCGTCCGACCCAGCAGCCTTGTTGAACTCCAGTTAAGATATTGCTACACTGACTTAAATTTGGTCGGGTGGACGAAATTCAACAAACCGAAACACCTTCACAAAGAAACCTGCCTACGCAACCTAGCCTATTAACAGAGGGCCAAATGGAACTTTTTGGTAACGCTGGCTGGGACCCCTCGTTTATTGCACTAACCACTGAGTGGCACGATCGTATAATACGTAAAATATAAACTATTGTATCGATACAGTTTGGTGGGAAGAAGACTGCTAAAACAACAAAGGCTTAGGCCCAAGGTATTAGAAATAGATCGCTCGTGTAAATGTTAAACAGAAATTAAACGTAACTGCGCAGACTGATTATGCAACTCACATACTCACATTCCATGCACAATGACAAGTAATTAAAGATGTGACCAAGTAGTCAAAGGTAAGTGGGTTCCTTGCTCAGAAAAGTTGGTCGTCTCTTGTTTGCTAACTTTCGTATACACGTGCATGAAGTTTTTCATGTGTGTTTGTATAATTCTTCTATTGAAGAGAATTCCAAAACTCTGAATTTGCTTATTTTTTATTTTTATTTTGTTTTCTTCCTTAATGCTAGTTGTGGTGTATGGCTGGTTCAAAACAAAATCTAGAATCTACTTGTGTGTACAAATTTTCGCTTCACAACATAGGCACCAATTGTGGACAAACTTTCTATGGCACCAACTGCGTCGCACCTTATGCAAGCATACACAGGTTCAAACGAAAAAAACCTTGAAATAGGAATCAAACTTAGTACGGTTATCTAAAAGAGCAATCTCCTTCATTACAGTGTGTTCATCAATAAAATGAAAGAAATAACAGCATAAAACTTTCCTAGATCGTCAGAGCACTCTTTCGGCAACTACAATTACACAAAGAGAGATAGAGGGAGACAGAGAATACGAACACGTAAATCAACCGATGTAAGCACTATTGACACAATTACCGTGTCTTTACCATGCAGACGATGGGTATTTATTCTGCGCATAAAAAACACAACATTTAGCTAAACAATGCGAAATCGCATTTTGCTCCCTACCTCCACCTCACTTTGGAAGGTCAGGACTCATCGTACACGTATACGAAACTTGGCACTAGTCCAAGTAAAATGCTTGATGTCGAACTTATTGATTTGGCATTTTTCATTACACAGAAAATGGGAAATCAAGAATAAAAATATATAACGACTAAAAATCTGTGTCGCCACCCCAAAAGTAGGCGTAACATGGTCTGATATAAAAATATCAATTCAACAACAAGTCATGCATCATCCGTTGAGAGAAGCCATGTCAGCTGCCACAATGGTATTGAAACAATCCACCCCGCCGCCGTTTCGTGCAGTAAAATTACACATTTGATTTATTCCTCGCAATTAAGTAGGAATAGCTATTATGAGCCGTTTTAGGGGGGTGGGGGCTCTTTTAATTTCGTGGCAAATATCTCCGAAAAACGGCACCACCAAACTAAGGCCGCTGTTGCCATGAAGCCCACTACAACGCGCTAAATCATGAAATATGGCGTGGTAGGGTGTCATTGTGGGTTTTTTTTTTTTGGCATTCCACGGGCATTCTCTTATGACTCCATTGCAGGCAGACTTATTATCGCGTTTTGTTGCTTTCTCTTTGTTTAAAAAAATGTAGACAAAAAAACAAAACCAACAATCCCCATCTCAACCGCCCACATTCACCCCACAATGTGTGTCAACAGTTGATATAGTAATTGGAAGAGTCATTTCAAAGGGTAATTCTTTGCTGACCCCAGTATTTATCGGTCGTCATTTGGACTGTCAGCAAACCGAGTCGAGTCAATAGAATTATAATGGCGAAACGTTATGCACCTTATTGGGGGACAAGTTAATAAAATACGCTACGGGCCGAGCAAAGTTATTATTAAGTTATGCTTTTTAATTATAAGTCAATCGAGGGACAGAAAGGTATGTATATAACTGAATTTTAGTACTAAAACTTTGGCAATTATCAGTGGAACTTTGCAGAAATCTTGTTCGCATTGGCTTTGATGTAAGCTTTCAGCATACATATGTGTGGGTGGATCTGGATAAAAGGACTCTGCCGAAATATAATTCTTCTGTTAAGTAATTTAGGTTTTCAGATTTGGCCTAGATTGGTCTACAGATAGTGCGGAGTGAAACTTTTCTTTTCGATATGCATTAAAGATAAATTGGGATAAAGTTTCAATGCCGTCCCTTTACATAATAATCCCACATAAATAACAAAATGGGGGTAGCATTTGAAGTTGAAAATAAATTGAATTATTTGGCTGTGCAGTTTTTTGGATTAAGGACGAATGAAATGGGGGATGATATTAAAGCTATACCTATATATCATGGATCCTGTATCCAAGACGTTCGCAAGCTATGCACTCCTCAATTGTTGATTTCAGCTGCTAATTCACATTATTTCAACATAAACTAACTGAACCAAATATAGGAGAATTTGCATTTTTTCACGGCTATAGCTACAGATAGTTGTCGAAGCAGTGGCTCAGTGGTTATTGACTTGGATTACTGAGTGAGTGTTCCATTTTCAAAGCATCTCCAGATACCATCTTAAATATTCCACTGCCTCAAATCTTACGAACGTCTGATACTCACACCACCTATTGCGAGTATTTGAAAGTATAGTTAACGTTTAGGCTAATTTATTTATTTTAATTTTTCTTTTAAATTTGCTAATTCTTCGGCCGAACTGACAGTTATTTACCTAAGTAAAGTATTTATATATTTCTTCTTGTTCGTTGTATATATGGCAGATACTACCTCGAACGATACCCACTGCCTTTACTTACTTACTTAGATGTTACAAATGATTGAGGTCTGTTTCTACTTGTACGCGCCATCTAAGTCGATATCTTCCTCTAGTGCGTTGTTCTTCCGGATTAGAGTTGAATATTCTACGGACCGAACAACTAGACAGCCGAACAGCTCATAGAATTCGTCGTTAAATCCTCTCCACCAGAATCAGTCAAAGCAAATGGAACCAAAAATCATTTCAGATGTATAAGCAGAGCCAAGGTAGATAATATAGTCCCTTAAGTCGTTACCGACGCTGATGCAGAAGCGAGCTTCCTCATCGCCATCTCGAAAATCGATAAAAAGCAGCTGAGTGTGATCTAAACTTTTTGGTTTTCTACAGGATCTGAAGAAGAGTAGACTTATTGGTCCAATCAGACCGTTAACAATGGTTTCAGGAGCTCTTATAGTACTGGAAACACGATCTTATATGCTATATTTTTTTGTGAAATTAACAAACGTTGCTGAGATTCCATTTTTCAGTCATTCTTTCTTCCGACAAAATCTTGGAAATGAGCGGCTCTGGCTCTATACCAAGTCTTAAAAAGTTTGTTAGAAAGACCGTATGTCCCATAAGCTTTGTTGGATTTCAATTTCGACATTGTTATCCTCACTTCGTTACGGCCGGGTGTGCGCAATTTTTGCCGATGTTCTTTCCTTCCTTTTTTGCTAGAGCCTTTTTGCTCTAGTCCTTTACAAAGCGCCATTTTGTATACTGTATGCTGGAATACTTCATCATAACAGAGGTTTCATGGTGCTGGTCGGAGAAAACCTAGCACTTCAGTTGCGGCGCTTCTGCTTGCTTATCGACATCTATGCCACTGGTATTCAGCACTTGATGCTGGCTGCAGTCGATTTTTGTAGGGTTAAAGAGAGCGCGATTGCAACCGTTCAACAATGTTGGCCGCTCAATATATTATACAGGGTGATTTTTTTAGCGGTATTGAACTTTGAAATTGAATAAAACAAAGATTATTTTTTAAAATGACATAAAATTTATGATTTTTGGAATATGACCGCCACATACGTCCGCCTCGGATTTAGTATAATCTGGAGGCCCAATTTTCGATTACTTTTTCCAACATTTTTTGCCGTATATCGGCAATAACACACACCAAATAGGCAGTTTTTCAGGATGTAACGGTGTCTCAACATACACTTAAGGATTATCATCACTCCAAATATGGCAGTTTTGTTTAATGACGTATCCAATCAACCAAAAGTGTGCCTCATCGCTAATCAAAATTCGCGGGATACGTATTTCGAACAGAACTATGATTTTCAAAATAAATTTGCACAATTTGGAAGCGTTGTACAGGCGTCTATTCATATTGAAATGCCGAACCAAACTTAAAATAAAGCACTTGACAGCTGACAAAATAGCCGACAGTTAAAATAGTGTTGCCAACTTAAAGTTATATACCTCTATATAAAACACCCTTGTATTGTTTGTATTTTAAAATTCTGAAACTTCAAATTTGATGACCATTTTCTAATGTTTCCTTAGGGGAAAAAAGTGAGTCTTCCGCAGGTGACTCAAGTGAAACATTGACTGCAGGACTTCATCAAACAATGAGGTTACTAATGTTACATCTGCTTAAACTCAATTTGTCATCACACCTGCTGGCAAATTCTATTTTTAACAACCTCATGCAAGCTGGTGACATTAGGACAAGCCTTGTTTTTTTTTTTTGTTTATTTTTGTGCTAATTGAAGAGCATTATACTCAAGGAACGTCTAATTAAAACAGAACTACGTGGAAGGTACCGTGGCAATTGCAATAAAAGGAACTAAACAAACTATTTTACACCCAGCAAAGGTGACACCATGTAATTTCCGCTAAAATGCAAACTTTTTTAAATGAATTACGTATCTCCTGCTCCGTTATGTGATACACTTAAAAAAATATCCTCGGGGTGTGTGCACAGCTGATGAAGTCATCTTAAAAGGAAGAAGAAGTTAATTTCGGAGAATTTGTTAAAAATATACACTGAAGTGCATCCCAGCGGAAACTATAAGTGAATTATAGCTTAAAAGAAATTAATGACTTGTTTTCATTTCTTTAAAAGGGATCACAATTAAGCCCAATGAAAAACATCTGAGCATATGTTGACAACATGCCTAATTCCAGTGTAACAAGTAAGGTTCGTACGCCTCCTACATATGTCGCAAGAGCACAACCCACGATGCATTCTATAATCGAATCACTCACATCAGTTAATTCAAATTCATTTCAATTTACTTTACAAACTCTTGAAATTAGCATCAAAATAATCCACATAAGCTCTTAAGCTCTCCCACTGGGTAACGTTGTTTCGTGTTCCTCGCGAGGGAGCTTACAAAAGTGATACCTGTGTTGATGGTGTTCATCAAGATACACGAATGCTGATCGGAGGGAACCACACTATCTCCTAATTCCAAACGTTTGCTATTCATACGCAAATGTCCTCCTCCATCGCTTCCATTTTAAGATGTTGGTATAATTCTTACACAATGCAACAAATTCTAATTTAAATATAATTTCTTCGTGGAGTACCGTGCTTCGTTCGGAAAACGAGGAAGCCGCACATATTCGCGGTTAAAAAAAAAACAAAAGGCACAGAGGAAAACATAAGAACACAAAATAGGATCGAGAGGAGTGAAAACTCAAATTGAAATGACGACGCGATATACCAAGGATTAGTATGTCGTCTCTTGTGTTTTATTGTACTGGTTTCACGGTTCCACATCGTATATATTCAATTTTGGAATATTATTTTACTGAAATTAATGCGAAAAGTATCCTTAGAAACTTTAAGGCTGAAATATATGCGAAAGGATGCGTGTGTATGGTTTATTGCTCCTCTGGGTAAGCGGCTTCTTCCATGAAAGTGGTTTCAATTGATTTATTGTCTGAAATTCATGACATTGTTGTGGGAATAATGACAGATGTAGTCGTTCGTTGCGGATATACAGGATAACATACAACTTGTCGATATTCATTGTGTCTCATTACCATAGCAGTAATTCTTAACACGTATGTAGGTACGATACGTTATTGAGAAGTCATTGATTTTGTTTTCGTTAAGAAGATTTGTCAAAAACACCGAATGGCTGTCACTTTAACCCAAGATTAAAGGGTGAATAAGTAACATGTTCAAAAAAAAAAAATTTGTCACAAGCTGCATTCAAATATCTAGTACATTTGTTTTGTTTTTTAACAAAAATTCCACATAAGTCATATGTAATCAGTTTAGTGGTTTTGTCTGATAGATTAACCAAGTGCGGAAAAATACAGTTCATTGCAAGATAAATTGCGAAATTAATAAGAGTTGGTTTCTATTTAAGATACTTTACTTAAAGACAATTCTTATTAATGTCAAGTAACTAACAGTCACCCGCGCTTTTGTTGATTTAGATATAAATGATGATGCCTTTAGGTGTTTAAACTAATCACCACTTCTGCAAGCTAACGCTGACGTATTCTGTTTGAGCATTTCTAAGGCCCCTATTTTGCTGAACTAGAAACGGCTGCATATCTTGACTACCATAGGATAGTTTTTGTTTGAATTTTAATAAGAGCATCATAGTCACTTTGCTGTTATGATTTCGCGCATACTAATTCCGCTTCATCGTACCAATGTTGTGCCAAGTGACATATTGCTTGGCGTAGATGTTGACGCGGATAATATGGAAGGCGTCTTGTATTTGTTCCATGCCAATTAGTATAGCAATCCAGACTTGGGCCAATTGAATAAGTGTAGCTACAGCACTGAATTTTTGGATTTTTACCAAATCCTGCATCGCTTAATTTAAGCGATCCAACGAGAGGAAATACTGAACGAAAAGTGACATAGATCCCAGTTTTTCAGAGCCGTGTAAGATCTTTAATTCATTTCCGAACTGATATTTGTAATACAATACAATAGCCATTTGTTTCAACTTCTAATAGTTTTTGACTCAATAGCATCAAAACTTCTTCGATTTTCGACGGGTTTTGTATCGTGAAGTGCCAGCAGTTAAGTTGTGTCCTTTAATCGTTTGCAATTAAACAGCCGAATCGATAGCCAGAAGTTGGAAAGAGGTCCAGAGCCAGCCAGAAAAGAACAAATTTTGTTCAGATAGAACACATGAAATAACAGAACACGAATTGCAGTTTTCCTCTATAATATTGCCAATAAGAAATTTTAATTAGAGATATGTAAAGACATATTGGAATCCTGGAATTCCGATATCACCTCCCCTGCCCCTTGGCTTTTAACGCAATTTAAGACAACACGATAACTCAATACGCGTAAATCTAATTGAATCAAAACAAAATGTTGAATAGCTATAAAGTTTGATACCTTAACATTATAGTTAAGTCCCACTCCAAGTCCGCTAAATATTATAATCTGAAATATTACCTTCTGATTAGGTACGAGAAAAAATTGGATACATGTTTTAGGGAGAAACTTTTAAGAAGGGTCATTTTTCCCTTAATCGAACCACCAGCGGTTTCAATTTATTTATATAACTTTTAAAGTTTGGAAAAACTAATTTTCTCAAAAATAGTTGCAATGATTCTTCTAACCTAATTATCAAAAAAACTGCTCACAATCGATAAAGCCGGTTTTAAGAATAAGAAAATAGAAATTCTTTTGAATTCCCTATAAAAGTTTTTGCGATATTACCGTTATTTAGTATTTTATCAGAAAAAATTGCATACCCAAGAAATAGGGGGAAATAATTTTAAATTTATATGAAACTAAGAAAAAATAATGTATATATGTATGTACATTTGTCTTTGAAGCGCCCACAAAGAGTAAGAAAGTAATTGCAATTGCAAATCGCAAACAACAAATCTAGGTATTACTTTTCTGTTATCTCAAAAAAGCAAACTGATATACACGAATATACAGCTAGTATATCCTATTTTTAATTGTAGCTAAGAAAATATACGACAAACTAAACATTGCACTATCTATAATTCTTTGTTTGTTTGTTTTTTTTTCGTAAAAATTTAATCATCTCAAACAATTCTTAATAACTTTAGAAAAACGCAAACACTACAAATGTGACTTTAAAATATAAACATTATGAATAATTTTAATATTTTCCCATTAGTTTGTTCTTAGCAATCATCTGTTGAACAGAAGCACACAAGACAATTAGCTACCTAGGATAACATGTCAACTGGCAAAATAAATTTAGCCTCCAAAATGATCTAAGTAATAATTTTTCTATTTGGACTATACATTCGTTTGGCGATACAATAGTTGGTGTTAGCAGTGGATACTGCACAACAGACTATTATCAAAGAATAAAGAAGTAGTATGAAGAAGTATTATTTACCTTTGAAAATGAAATTCAACATCAAAAACTCTTTTTTAAATAACAAAAATAAAAAGAGCCGGAAAAAATAATTGGGAGAAAAGCTCAAGCTCAAGTCGTCTCGTCGATCTTCATTGTGTCGTTAATCAAAAATCCGATATCTGGCCTTATAACAATAAAAAATCATCTGACTCCATATTTACTATAATTGGCAACTGGTCACACTAGTTTTTCTGTAAGTTGGGGTAGGCGGTGCTTATATTTTTAACTTTATCGTGTACATTAGTCTACTAAAGAGAAAATTATTGCAATCGGTCGGAAATTTCGAACTCAATCTGAGTATGACGGATGATATAACTACTATAGAAAAGTGCAAAAAAGTGGGTACGCCAATCTGTCTGTCGGGCGCCGTATGGCGAAACGATTCGATGGATTTGCTTCTTTTTTTTTTTTTCATATAACGATTTTCTTAAATTTAAATTAAATGCTTTTTCTCAAATACGGCTCTAAATACGGCTCTTTAAAAAATGTTTGTATTTTGAACAATTATGTAAATGGTGTCCAATGTGCGAAATTACATCAAAATCGAAGGTGCAGTTTTTGAGAAATATTTTTGGTTACAATTCTTCTTGAACCTATTTGCAAATGCGCATCATGACGCGAGAAAGTTTCGCATGACGCAGTCATGCACTTTATTTTATAATGCGTTCTCAATGGCATATTGACATCAATTCTTATCAGTGGCACGAAACAAGTCAAGAAAACACAATACGGGGTGACGCGTAAGTTCAACTGATTTTGAATTTAAAAATATTATTGAAAGAAATTTGAAAACATTCTTAATTAATAATAAGTGTTTGGCCATCGGTCGAGAGGAAAAACAAAATTTAACTGTGAAATAGTTTTCTATGCCGAAAAAGAAAGCAACATTAAATTAGATTAGTGGAATGCATTTTATTATTTTGCAGGCTACTTAAAAAAAAATACCGTCAAAAAGGCAAGTGTGTTTTGAAATTAAGTAAAAAAGTTTTTCCATATTCACAGATTTTAAACAATAAAATCAATAGCAGAAGTTGTGTAAGTGGGCAGCAATGTTGGAACCCGCCATACAAAAATGTTCAGTACAAACATTTGCATGAGATACGATCTTTTTAATTACCACCATATTCTTTGCTTTTGTGGGTGCAGTGGCTTAGTAGTAAAGTTCGTTGGACCACTAAGCGAGAGGTCGCTGGTTCAAATCCCGACCTGTACCACCTGAAAGTTTTTATTCGCTGCCTCACCTCTGAACGTCTGACAAACATCCAAGAGTAGGAAATGTCATGAGAAGCTTCTATTCGCCGTTCGGAATCGGCATTAACCTGTAGGCCCCTCCATTCGTGTCAAAAATATAACTTCGCACACACAATGGTTGGAGAAGCTAGGCTTTAGGTCCTGTATGGGCCGTTTACGCCTAATATATTTTTTATTTTATTTTTTTTGTCTTTGCTTTTATGCATTAAGGCTCATCGCATTTTCCTAAGATTTTTGTAGAAGCTGCAAGGACCTTTTTGTCCATACTGTTGCGTAGTGTGAGTACTCAATCGCACTTAACCGGCGTGAGCAGCCCAACCCGACCAAACTATCGACCGATAAAAAGTTTATCGGTCTATTATAATTATTATCTATTTTGACACTTAAGACAAAGTTTATAAGACCCATCAGGAACGATTGGTGAAATGTTTTAAATAAATTGTTGGATAAAACTAGAATGCTTCGTACTTTAAAATCATTAAAACACCCCATACATGTTAGTTAAATAAACCATTAGCTAAAAGCTTGCTTTTTCTTTGCTCACATATAGAACTTGCCCCCAAACAGGGGAACAAATAATAGGTAGTCTATGAAACTCATGCAATTCTAACGAATTATGCAGCATCTCCACACAATCGTATCCTTTGCATCTAGATACATACATTTATACTCGTGACATTTTGCCTCGCTTAGGTCATTTTAGAGGAGGCAGGTGTCAGCAATTCCTGTTTGTGCTTAACTAACAATTGCAAAATTGGTATGTCCTATTTTTAATCTCACAAAAGTTTGAAGGTTGCTTAAAATCAGAAAAACACTACATATATACTTTTCTCTGTTGACATTTGAACTTTTAGCATTAAACCTACCTACATAGGTAGTTTTGAGACAAAACATTTTATAGCTCAATGGAGATTGACAGGGGTGTTTAATAGAATAGAAATCACTAAATCAAATGTCCTTTTGGCAAAATAAACATAACAAAGATGTTCACCTAGGCAGCGGATGTGCGTGTGTTTGGTGGATGATGTGAAATCTATACAAACAGCAGTAAGGGTCATTTGATTGGGCGACCAAGCCCGTTATTCAAGGAACTTGTTGATATTCGGCACGGGGTGCTTAATTAACACTTTACAGGACGCCCTCTTTGTGTGTAACGAATATCGCTGACAAATAATTATGTATGTATTATAATAGTCAAACGAAAATTTAATAATAAATAAAAGTCTATTAAACTCACCCTACCGGGTGATCAGGGAATTGGCGAATATGTGGGTGGTTTGTTTGTTTATTATATCAATATCCAAACGCTTCGATTGTGGTCTATGGTCTAATTAAATTGGATCATCGGGCTGACTCAGTAATTAGTGATTAAATATCGTCATAGTGTTATTTTATTGGTTATTTGCATACGTAAATTGAAGAGGAGGATTTTATGATACACAAACTACTTTGGAGATTTGATTTTTGCACGCTGACGACCCTGCGTAGTTAATTTTTTATTGGGGTTTCAGTTTTAACCTATTTATGTTTATATTTCCATTCATTTTAACAGTTAGTAAACTAAAGCTGAGTACCTACTTGTCGTATCACAAATAAATTCAAAACATAAATGGATATATGCATAGCCAATCTGTGGAGAATCGAATGGAAAATACCATCATTAAGACTAATGAACGTAAATTATATTTATGTACAATTTTTGCGCTAATTAGTCTCTCTCTTATGCATTTCTATGCTGTGTGCCCATACAGAAGCGAAGTTTGTTTCTTTGGAAATTAAATTTAAAACCATTGAAATTGAATGGCATCAATTACATTAATTGTTCAAATAAAAAACGGTAGCAATTAGCTTACGAAAAAAACATACCAGATGTACTGGATTAATTGCTTTGACTTGTTAGTCCTACTTTGACGTAAATGAGTAATAATGTTGCTAGACCTAGATTTGAGAGTGGGTCACATGGATTTTGAAATCTTATATAGACTGTATAGTTTATTTTCATGAAAATAAATACAATTGAAGGTACTCACAGTTTTAATTTGAAGGTTTTGTTCGTGTGCAAGTTATTTGCACGAAATTAAGGTAAATATTTTAATGTAACTTAATGTACCTGGAAGTTTTCTTCTAACCAAAAGTGCGTAAGTGAAAGTAAGTTAATTTTGATGGCATCTGAGATTATTACAGCATTAGTGAAGATGTATCGTCTGATATAACGATCAAAATTCAATTCGAAGTAAAAGTGTAGTACTAGTACGCAAACACAATCTAAAAATTCCGTACATACCGTTAGCTTATGGTGATAAGTTAAAGTAGTCTTTATACCCAAAGCTGGAAAACGGGGATATATAACAGCAAAAGATTTCAGACCAATAAGTCTGTCATAATTCGTGCTGAAAACCCTAGAGAGTTTATTGGATATTCACATTAGGGCAAAATCTAACAATGGTTTTTTGACCGAGTCGCAATACGCATACATGATGGGCAAATCTGTTGAAACCGCAGTCTTCAAAAACGGAACTGTTTTTTTTTACCAGAAAATACAAGATACCGCAATTCAAGCTCCCAAAACTCAATGAAGTAGAATTGTCCCTTTCGGATAATGCGAATTACCTTTGCGTAGTTCTAGATAGAAAATCGAATTGGAATTGTAATACTGCGGAAAGAATTAAAAACGCTTATAATGCTCATTTTATCTGCAAAATAACAGTGGGAAAAACTTTGGGCTTAAGACCTACTATTGTGCATTGGCTGTATAAAGTGGTGGTAAGCCCATACTGATATATGGCACACTAGTATGGTGGAAAACAGCCGAGAAGAAAACGATATGCGGAAAACTACCGGCGGTTCAAAGAACGGCTTGCATAGCCATTACAGGTGCGCTCCATACCACCTCTACGGCGGTGTTGGGCACCTTTCTAAACCTAACACCGCTTGACTTTTATATCAAAAAACTGGCTGGCAACTGTGCAATACGACTCACTTTTTTCGGTCATTTTAAGAGAAGTAGTTTCGGACATGGTACGGTCTTCCGAAGCTACAACCAGGCAATCCAATCATAACGGATAAAATCCCCTCCTGAGTTGGCAAAGAGCTGCAATTATCAAATCAAACGAAATTGCAATTTTTACTGATGGCTCGAAAACGACAAAGGGGTCTGTGATCTTCTCAAAAGATCCAGAACTAAGAGAGTCTATAAGACTACCGGGAACAAGCAGCGTCTTTAAATCAGAGGTTCCAGCTGTCCTCAAGATAAACATTCATGCCGCGTTGTTTAAGACAATGGAATCATTAAACATCAATTCTTATATAGTCAGGAAGTGTCGCCCAATGCTCAAGGCACTATGCAGCCAGAACCGAGTGAGACTGTGCTGGGTGAAAGGACGCTGCGATATTGAAGACGGTACAAACTTTAAATGCTTTCTTGGCTTTTGTAGGGTAACTGGTTATTTCAGAAGGGAAAGTGTTTGGGGTCTTTTTTGTCTACCGTTTTGAGTACATATTCAACCGGCTCCCCAGGCATCGCGATGGGCCCACTTCGGTGCGTTGTATTGTGTTATGACTTTTGCATCACACCTCTTTCTTAACCTAATCTAACTTAACGCATATGACAACAAGGGGGAGCATACACAACTACTTTTCTTACTTTTATTGTGTATAAAAAAATATATATATATGACAACATACAAATAATATTTTGAATTTTATTACAAAGAAGCAAAAAGTGTTTTAGTGTAGTATTTTCCTTCTCCGGTAAAATTGTCATTAAGGAGTTAACAAGCTTACACTCTAAGCTGACTATATGTTGTAAAACTTAATTCTGCCTATATAAAAGAGAGCCAACTAAAGAGACACAAATCTTCATCAGTTATTCCCATTCACCAATTGAAAAATATCCAGTTATCAGCGAATAGAAAGAATAGTAGAAATATTGACAGAGTTTCAACAGATTTAAAGACCCATTTAAAGTTAATACATTTAGTTCTAGAATAAAAAAAATAAAATTGAACTTCTTTACCTTCTTTTTTGCAATCATGACCTATTTCTTTACTGTAACTAATTAACGAACCTAGATATTCGAGCAACATATTTATTAAAACATTTGGCACAAGATGTTTTGCATCTGAAGACTTTGCACACGTCGAAGATATTTTAATTTGGTTGCAAAAATCACAACTTATGAACGAATATAAATATCGCTATTTACTTATAAAATTTAAGGAAATTTGTAAGAACATTTCTCGACAAAGCGTTCCAGAATCTTTGGTTCTCATAAAAAGTAATTAATAAAATGATTTACTTTTAAAACAAAAATGCGGAAAACAATACAAACAAGTGGATCTGATTATAGTTTCTGTGAAGCCTTGCAAGTATTTTGGCGTTGATATCGCTTGTAGTCTTCACAAGTTTCCCTTCGTCCAAAATATGAACTTGCTTGGGAATTTTCTTTTGGCTGAAAAAAAAAATTTTTGCAAATTTTTTAATCGTTAAAAAGTTAGGATTTGTACAACAAAGAAGTACATTTAAATAACACTGTGACATAGCTAAGCAGTTGGTTATAGTGAAGTTGAAGCCTGGCCTTCTTACTATCAACATAAAACCGTCGTTGTAAAAGTCACTTTGCTAAAATCCGAAACATTTTTAAAAGAATTAAGATGAGTTGTTGCGGCATCGAATAAAACCTTTGCCGCTGTACTGGGGCAAAGCTTGTTGATCGTCTTAGATTTGCCATAGTATGAACATTTGATCTACTGTCGATCTGACGGGCTGTGTGTTGCAGAGAGATTTAAAAAATTTGCACAGTTCGTTGGATAGGAGCTTATGTTTGACATTTAGAAAGATATGCCTCGATAGTGCTTGCCTTTCTTGTAGATGGCGCATAGACAACGACTGATAGATGATAGTCACTTCATCGAGCATGCTTTCTTACTGTCATAATTGGTTGATGTTTGATTGTTTGCGCTCTACCCAAATTTCAATTACGTGTTTGGAAACTGTAGACCATCAAAAGCTTTTTAATAGTTATTCTATACTACGTGACAAGATTTGTTTATGATTGAATGGACGTGGGTTATTTTCTTGCTCTTTCAAAGAGCATTCTTTCCAGCTTTGAATCCGGAGTCAGTTTCTTGGCTTTCCTACAAACTTCCGGATGTTCTTTCGATCTTCTTCTCTCCATTTAACAACGAGATTATGATCAGAATTACAGGGATCATAACCTTCCCACTTTACTGCATTCCTACTGGTCCGCTTGTGGAGTTAGCCGGTTTGACCTAACAAATATTTGCAGGCATCTCGATTTTGGATCACTTCTGCCTCTCTTACGCGATTGTAAGGGAACGTTGATTGCCATTGCCTTTTAAAGGGGTTCGTAGACTCCCGTGGAATATGACAATACCAACTGAGTCTGCCGTGCTCCAATTTTTTGAGACGGGTTCTCTGACGTGAAGGCTTCCTCGGATTTTGGAGCTTCTAATTCGTTCAAGCTTTGTTCTTTCGATAATAGTATAAAAAGACAAGTACCTAGATGACTGCCCTGCGGTAAACCACTTAACATATTGGGCTTTTGAGATGGCTGAAACTGGTGTGTTACTAAGCGTGGAAGCTATTTCGTCAAAACAAGTTCAAAATACACATTTAATATACATAATTCTATTCTTGTAAGTACAGTTGGCTCGCACAACTCAGAGCAACTCATGCATCAACGAGAAAATAATCTGTTTAAAGTTTGAAACGCAATACCAGCGGCACTTTAGAATTATAGCTTATCGCCTTCATCGCAGTCATTTTAATAATGAATTATTTTATTCTGATAACTCGTGCAACATTGAAACAATGTCAGATGGGAATGGTTAAAGTTATTATATCAACAGCGCAGAACAGTTGCGTTGTAGTAGATAGTATTGCAAATATAATTTGTCACAATTTAATATTCGTGAAAGGTGCATATTTACATTTTAAGCTATTGCCTTGTGTTTTTTAGTGGATAATAATTAAAGAGTTTGTTTGTCTGAGCTATAGGTTAGTATTTTAAATTTTGTTTTATTTGCGTGACTATTCGGATATTTAGCCGCTACAAATAGGTGCATTTAAGTGCTACCCCAGTGAAGAAGTAGAATCAAATAAGAAGATACTGTTAAGATTACAAATAAAAGAAAAAAAAATAATTTCAGAGGGTTTTATAGCAACGAATCGCCTGTTCAAAAGTAAAACTCATTTACTAACAAACAAGACAAAAGAAGATAATTTGATTAAAAGACAGTTTTGGGTCTCAAAATGGCTGCACTTACTGAGTTTTCTAGTTTTGTAATTACTGTAAAAATTGTAATATTTCCCAGTTATAAAACGTGAATAATTATATTTATTTTCCTTAAAAAATCATTTCTATAAATTTAGTACTTAATGAGTTTTACCTTTGAACCGACGAAATTTGGAGATTTTAATTTTTTTTTATACATATTTTGGTATTTACCAAATCCAGGAGTTTTCAGCTTTTCATCTGAAATGCATATTTTCCAAAAGATACAGTAGATGACCTATATAAGAAACATCAAAAATCTAAAAAATTTAGCGTTTAAGGTGGTTCTAATAAAATATGTTTTTAAATCCGTCAACTAATGTGATAGAAAATTCATCAGCCGCTCTTCTTCTCCATTTTTGGACGAAGTTATGATCAGGAATGACGGATCAGTTGACCTCCTTTGAAGTTCACTGGCTTACCCTTAAATGAGGCCCTATATTCAGTCCTCACGGTTTCGTATATTTTCCTTACCGAGCTCTATCCCATGCATATGTGGGATTCAGAAGATTTCGGGGCTGCCTATCTTTCGCGATTGTAAAGACACGTTGATTGACATTGCCCATTTAACGTATCTTCTTTGAACATGGCAACACCAATCGGTCGTGTTCCAAATTTTTGGAGATATATTCTTTGATCTGAAGGCTTTCTTGTATTTTTCAACTTCTACTTCGATCAAGCTTGTTAATCCCTAATAATTTTCATAAATTTACAATATGTAAGCACCTTCACAATTCTTGCTGACAGAAGATTGCAGTGTTTTCAAAATATATAGCTTGCCAGAAGAATTCCTAGTGCTGTATCCTAGTCTTCCATTGCAGGTTTTAAAACTTACGCAAGACTTTCCGTCATGCCTGTCTGAATAACTGAAATAGCCAACAAACAAAAACTCTGTATTTGGGATGTTGAATATTGCAATGTCAATTAGTCTGTCCGTACGCAATTTTTAGGCCTTTTAAATCAAGCTAGGAAGCTAAAATTTGGGCCCCATATTCCCTAGAGCTCCCAAATGGTTAAGATTAAAAATTGTTTGAATACGCCCGATGTCACGCCCATAATTTAGAAAAAACCGTTTTAAAGCAAAAGTTAGAGTGATAGAGTGTTACAACCTTCCCAAGATATGTAGATACTGCCCTCTTTTATAAGTTTGCCATATAATGTTTTTTGCCACGCCTACTTTTTGTGGGCGTTTTTCACTAAAATTCTGTTTTCTTCGAAAATTTTCATAGAAAGCGGAAAAAAATGTTAATTGAATGAAATAAAATGCTATCCATCATCTTCTTAATGCTTTTTCTCTTTTGGGCATATAGGGATATGGATAGGGTATCATACTGTTCGCCCCAAGTGGACTGTAGCCTTTTTATATAGAATTAAAATTTCTAATAAGGCAATTTTTCTCCCGAATAAAATGTACATAGATTGTAACTCGCCTTTAAGAGCTTGTGATGCATGTTCGAGGCGCAAATCATATTTCAAAGTTTTCTGAGAGCAGAGCAGTATCAAATATAAAGGGTGATTAATTTCGAGGTTCCCTACTTTTTTAAAGCAAAAAACACAGAAAATTCAAATTTAATGGAGAATGTTTATTATCAATTGAAAGAACATTCTTTGGCATTTATTTTTTGAAGATTATGTCTATCAAATGTTGGCCGTTGCTACGTCGCAGATGGTCCATTGACTGGTAATTGGCGAATGACACGCGTGATGTTCTCCTGCAAGGCCTGAATCGAAGCGGGTTTGTCGGCATAAGCTTTTGACTTTACATATCCCCACAGGAAAAAGTCTAACGGTGTGATATCACACGATCTTGGTGGTCGAATATTCGGTCGAATATTATCCAATAATGAATGCTGGGTCTCAAAATGGGTGATGGTGTTGGGAATAGTACGCTCAGTAGGCCGATTATGTTGACCATAAGTTGAGCGAAGTGCACGAAACACATTCCTCACAGAACGTGAATTTTCATAATAAAGTTGAACAATTTGTAAACGTTGTTCACGCGTAAGTCTTTCCATTATGAAATGCCAAACAATACTAAACAAAAATAACATGACAGCATGACACGACTCACACGTGATCTGTCAAAAAAGGCTATTGAAAAAAGTATCTCTACTTGGATCACCCGTTATGTGTATATTTTCTTAGTTTGCGATAAGCACAATCTACGGCTTTGTTGTATATTCTTCTTTATCTTATATAATTCGTCTTATTCGCATTGGCGCAGTTTGAGTCGAGGTACCGTGTCTCATTCTCATGAAAAGAGTTAAATTGCAGATCAGCATATATACAAACAAAATTTGTCATAATATCTTTTATAGAAGAAAACTGCTAATCGAAATGACAAAAGTAATTACCAGCACAAGACATTGTTGCAAAAATGCCTCCTTAATTTCTCATTATTTCATCATCCTTGCAGTTCATTAAAGAAGAAACGCGGTTTCTCTTTACCTTCTGAGTACCATCAACCTTTAACTTCACCTGTCTCAAGGACTGTTCCTTCACGCTGATGTTCCTAAATGAATACTTTTATATTCATAAAGACATAACGCAGGAGTTTGAGCTCTGTCTCAAGAACTATGTCCATACATTAAAAGCGTTCCATTATCTGCGTCACCCTCTTGGTGCTCGCACACCAATCTACCGCTAAACTTTTATGAAAATCTCAGGCAGCAAGGATCATTAGCTTGACTGAACTCGTGTAAACCCATGACGATAACGAGGATGACGACGGCATGCGTACCACCTAAGTTTCTCTTCTATTGTATGCATTGTTTCACCTCTTTCTTATGACTTATGACGGTCGTAAAGGCCGCATCCTGCAGGCACATAAGGTATAACAATGCCTTTACTAATGAATATTCTTCTTTAATTTTCGACCTACTTTTATTCTGTTCGTCGCCTTTGTTACTTTGGTATTGACGTCGCATTGCCATCTCTTGGCCTATTGTTATTTACCGAAGCAAAAAGAACTTCAGGAATCCATTTGGAATTCTTTACCTCATGGAATTAGCGTACATTGCTTGGCGAGGCGCTTTGAATATATATATATATTTTTTTTCTTTTAGCGAATAAAATTTTAATAATTTTCCTTTTCATTGCAGAACGTCAACATTTTACCCAACAACGAGGACGACGAAGAAGCCGATAATAACAATAACCCAAACGCGCCACCAGAATGGATGAAGACCGCGAGGATAGAATATGAGATTAAATGGGGCTTTAAGGCCCCACGGAGCTCCATGCATTGGACGCTCCATTGGTGCTAAGAACTATCGTGATAAGCAACTGCAACAACCAAAATACAACAGCAATACTAAAGACGCTAGTGATAAACACAATAACAACAGGAACAATAACATCACAACACTACCAACCGTAGCAGCAGCAAATAACTTTAAGCGCACGCCAGGATATAATCCTTCAACCGACAAAGCCGACGTTTTTATCAACACCAATCGTCACCGACATAATAGTGGAACACCACCATCATCTGCTAAAATGGCCACAATCAGCGGCCGTGCTAGAAGAACTGCAGCTGGAGAAGGAGGTGGAGGTGACTCCAACTTCGCACACGATGGCGTGAAACATCAGCGCCACCTAATGCGTGTCCCACAATCATTAGTGGCAGGCTTAAGCAACTTTTCCACGCTCGTTCTATGCTTAGTCTACGTTTTTACTTTGCTGCCGAGTCATGTTATATGCGATGACGATAATAGCTTTTTCGTTAATAGCTTCAGCATGGGACCAGAGACGACGACTCCCGAATTCGGTAAGTGCATTTGCTTTGCAGGAAATGACTCTCCGTGCCAAACACCGTACCTCAGTCCTCGTGCTGAGGCAGTTCCTAAATTATACCCACGCGGGCCGGGTGCTAATTTGCTTGAGTAAGTCCCATTAGGGGGAGCGATACGTGAGATATATTTTTCTTCACTCCACTTTATGGTTATGGTTGTTGTTGTAGATATGAAAATTATTTAGGGCAATTAGGTGGTATGTGTTCCAATGAATACGAAATGAGGGGAATTTAGCACAGGAATGTTTGAAATTAAGGACAATTTTGGTGGAAAGGAAGAGCCCCAAAGGCATACGTTTTCGTTTCGAGGAGCTAAGTGCGGGAATTACGCTGTCATAATGCCGCATACCTTGAACGATGAAATCGTAGAAAATAATGGGTTGGGGTTTATTATGTCGCTCATCTGTTCATGGTGTACAATGGACGATTTGGACACCATGGCGAAATTCGCTTGGTTCACATGGTTCCGATAGATACCTTTTAAATCTTTATTGGGTAGTCTGAAAGGTGTGTTACTGAGTTTATTTTCTTGGAGGTTTCTGATGGTAATAAATATTTTGTGGGTTTAGTTTACTGCCCTAACAGATGTCACTCTCTGGAGCCCTTATTTTCTGTTCCCACTCTAAGAAATGGGACCATGTTGCTTCTGCAAGGCTGATAGTGGTTAACTCATATGCAATGCACTTCGCCTTATGTTGCTACGGGTCACCAAAGTCTGATCGATCAAATAACTCTGTCTCAAGATCGGTTGTCATTGGAAGGTATAACAAATCATGATTTAATTTCTTGTACATGTCCATTTTCTAGAAAACGAATTTTTCTTGCATTGTTAACTTGGCTTTGCCATGGAACGTTTCTCGTTTTTTAAAAACATAAAGAATTCGGCCTCGTCATCGTGTTCAATAAGAATGAAACATGAATGGTACTAGAATCACTGAAACCGAAATGTTGTTCATTCTCTGTGAATGAAAACTTTTATTGGATGCCAAAATATTTGTTTGATTTGTTCTGGCCACAAAACCAAAGAGTTTACTTCGGATTCAGTGACAGAACTGTGCAATAAATTAAGTTTTCTGAAATATCGATGATCAAAGCAAAAAGACACATTTTTTATTCGCAGTCCGATATCTGAGCAAAAACTTTGGTTCTGCTTGTTGTTTACTTGATGTACATTTTTTTTCCTATTAAGTATAGAAAAAGATATCGGCTAAGTGAAGAACTGATGACTATTCAGGCCCGATTTAGGGCATTTTCTAAAAAAACTGCCCTCAGATGAAAAGTTGTCTCCCTCGTGACCGAGATTCAGTATAGCTAACTCTGCACTCTAACGAGAACATCTTCAAGTCTTTCACCAAAATTCTTTGTAATGGTCGTCTGATGGTCGATACTGCGGGGTCCCCTGCGACAACTTCAGCCACAGCTGCGACATTCTCAGCAGAACGGCTGCTCCGGCGAGCGGCCTAACGTTTTTAGTGTCTACTGCGCCGAATTATTCCATTAAAGAAATTGTAACAATTATTGCGCGTTCTTTAGAAGTATAGCTGTTCATGTCTGGTTGACATGTATTTGTATATTCTGTTTACTACACAACTGTTATTTCTCACTCAAATGTAGATTCCTCAATCTGGTTGATCATATTACATGCACTGTAAAGTGGATTTATGATAGTCTACGTAAGCACGCTACGTTATTTGCGAGTTACTACTGGACACTAAGCTCAAGCTTATAAGAAAGCGTCTGGTGCCTTTTATTATTTCAATAACCGTTGTGTATCATATTTGCATGAACAATTCAAATTTGGCCCACTGCAACGAAATATTTGGCTAGAGCAATTATAAAAAAAATCTATATAGATCTAGAAATACGATTTCCTTTTATATCCTTTTACCAGAATCTTTCGTTTCCTCAATACGTTTTATTTTCTTTCATTAAATTATTATGGTTTATATCTTATTCAATTATTGTTATATATATATATATTTATCTCTTCCTAAACTTACACATTTACTCACTCTCATCACCTCAAGCACTTAAATGAATGTAACCGGTGTTTATTTAAATAATAAAAATGTCCCTATCAGCGCCGGAAATTTTAAAAATTCCCTCAGTTAACATTGAGTGGCCATGAGGAAAATTGTTTAAAAAAAAACTATTGGAATTTCTAATTTCCGGTAAGGATTAGTATCAGCGCACGAAAGAACATCCTGTTTCACATACATTTCTACTACACGTAAGGTATATTGAATAATACCAAGACTTACTGAGTTGTCATTCGCTTCACATTCGCTATCAGAAATGGTGGGTTCCCACTGAAAGTATTGAAGACACACTAAAGCTCTTTAGAGTTGTGAAGTTTTCCAGCACTGTATTGGGGTTTCGGTTGCTTTGGCAAGTTGCCCATTGCAAAAGAAAACTTTTTACTTTAAATTTCCAAGTGAATCCATTAGATGCTTTGAATACACCTAATCAAGGTTATCGCAGAGCTGGCAATATACCACGAGTAGTCATCGGTCACATCTGTTAATATCACGTAGGTAAACTACATTTTATTCATTCGAATTGAAATAAAAATCTGATCAATTTTTTTCTAAATAAACCATTTATAATAGATTTTAAAGCTCTTTCAACCGAGCGAGTATTAATATTAAAATTAATTTAAAAAGTCTAAATGCCCTTTAACATTTTTTCAGTTCATTGAATAGAACCCTGCTGGCGCTTTTATGACATTACAAACATTTTTTTTCTTTTATTGAATTGATGCATCAATTTTCTGAGTATAATACTAATTTAAAATCCTTTTTATGTCTACATTTATGGGGTAAATGTGCTGCCAAATTGGCTTTCATTATTCGAGTAAACATTTGATGATATTGCTGTGGCAGAGTGGGTAGAAATTGTGAATTTAGTGGTTAAAAATTAGTTTTCATATTTTATATCTCTTCAACGAATCAGCGGACCATTGACATTTTTGTAAATAAACTGTCAATCTTGGATGTATTTTTTTTAAGGCGTAAATTGATGTGGGTGCACTGACTTAGTAGTTAAGTGCGTTGGACCACCAAGCGAGAGGTTTGTTACGAAAGCATCAGCCAGCAGTGCTAAGCTTGTTACTTAACTTAACTTACTAGCTTAGTTAACGAGATTCGGACCCGTGCAGAGTACCTGTCTGAGGCACCGTAGCCTTTCGTCCTCTTTGATAGCAGTACCTTGTCATCCGCGATGGCTTACTCTCTTGAGACCGAACACCTGTTGTTTCCCATTTGCTATTCCCTCCAACATAGAACCAAATAGCCGTCGAAGAATTTCAAATTTGGTTTCTTCCATTTAATTCTTGATTTGGTGCAAGCAAAAGAATTCTGCTGGCAGACAATCGACACCAGTGCCTCGCTTGCTCACAGTGAACTTGTTGTTTTTAGCATTTAAATATACTAACCTACCTCTAATACCGTTAATAAAGGGCTCAAGGCGATAATACAGTAGAACTATGGATAAAACTAAATCCGGTCCGCATAAGAACATTTAAATATTAACGTCCGACGCAATTTTATCCCTCGCCAGCAACGTTAATCTGTTTTATTTGCGATAAGCCCGATTTAGTATTTAATATATTTAATGTACTACCTATTAATGTTGGCTTTCATTAACATTAAATGTTTCCTTTGATCGCATCAAATTGGCGGACACAACTAAAGACATAACATTTCGCGCCAGAGAAGGACGCCGGTACGCGTTATGTACACCGAGTTGGTTAAATTCCACACTAATAGTCATATGCCCCTCAGCCAATTTTCGCCACTTCTTTCTCAATACATACAAAAATGCACCACCTACAGCTCGTTATGGTCTTCCTACTGAGGCCTTTAAACATAGTATCCAGCTGATGTTGGCATTCAAGCTTCGTAAATTTCATTTAATTGCAATTTTAAGGCGCGTCAACCTGACTTAGGCCTTTTAGGACATCAAACGAGTTCTTACAAACTTTAATTCAACTACGGGGCCACTCAATCGTCATCGTACAATGACAAAGGAACAACAAGAATGCTCACGTTAGCATAAGCTACTTTAAAAATAAACAATTAACTAAGGCCGGTATTAACTCATGATTTTTAAATCGATTTAAAATTTAAGTAGCTCACTGTTTAAAATGTTTGCTACGTATTCACCATATTAGGATTATGCCGATGCTAATTCTAATATGCGAAAAATTAATTTGTTCGCTCTGTTTTTGAACTCTCTCTTGAACATGCTAACGTCAGAATCTCAATGTGAATAAACAAAATTATTTAAAATTAATTTAAAATATTCTTTCAACAATTTTCGAAGGGTTAACCTTTAAGCCTCTGCAGCAAAACCTATAAAATCGCAATGTTTTAAAGAGAACCATATTACCAATCGGCCAATGGCGTAATTTAAGCACATAAGTTTTCTGGTGTTATAAATAAAAATTATGAATGCAGTACTTATGGATTTCTATTGCTGTTTTGGAAGCTGGATAATAGAGTGGCTGGGACCTTTAGTAAGTTTTTTGACCGCTCGTTAATCTACACAAGTAGAGCTTGGTGAATAGGTATACGAGGCTCATTGCCTAAGATTCGTCGGTTAATACCGGCTTATTAACAGCTGGATATTGGTCCGGAATTAATGAGTCTTATATAACAATTTTAAGGACAAGTTGTTGAAGATACATTTTAGACGTCCATATATTACGGCAGATAAGATATTATATTCGACGTAGGTCGTTGTAGTTGAAGAGTTCCAATCCAATATGATAAATGTTACTGCGTACCTGCCTACTGATCCTACTATGTATATTTTCCAACATAACTAAACTTTCAGGATAATGCGTTTGTCAAAGAAAAACCGTATTCCATATGAGCGATCATAATAAAAACAAAATTTTCAAAAGGAGTCCTTTAAGTGTGTCAAGGCCGACTTAATGTAATATTTCATCTTTTGGTTCACTTAAGACCCGACAAAATAAAATAATCATACACCAACTTGGCTTCCTTTAAATACCAACTTTATGTAAATGTATTATATTTATCTTCCACTCTCAGAACGCCATGCAAAATTAATTCAAAATTCGCGTCCGTTTGCAAATAGACTCCATGCCATGCCACCCATTTTTCGTTTTATTTCTGTTTTTTTTTTTCTTTTCTCTCTATTAAACTGCTTTCCCCTCGAAGTTTATTAAGCCATCACGACTTCTACGTCGGATGATGAATCAAAATAGGGAGCTGCCGGTTAAATTTTGGTTCTTTATCCTTCACCCTGCACAGAGAGAAGAGAGCCTACAGCCAAAAGCACATTAAGGGGGCAACTTACGACGACGTGTCGCTCAGGTATCGCATACAATGCGATGATTCCATTTTTAATGAATTTCGTGTGTTACGTCGTCGTTGACATTTACAGTACAGCTGCTACGCTAGTAGTAGTAGTAGTGCTGGTAGCGACACGACAAACACAAAACGAATAAAAGAAGGAAGAAAAATGGCCTCCTCAATTTCGGATGAAGTACTTCAAATTTCCAATTATGGGTCTTTTGAAAGACAACCTCTAGCCTTCCCACCCCATGTAAATGATTTACGCATACCAACATACACACTCACACATACAAAACAAAACATTTAGCTTAGCTGTTATATGTTTCAAACCACTTAATTTTTATTTGTCCTCGTAGGCGCTTAAGGTTGGTTCATGTGTTTGGTAATAAAAGCCAACACCGCTGTCGGGCACAAAATTGGTATTTTCAATCTCTGGCAAGAGGTGATATAACATACAAGAACGACAAGGGAGCCCATCTCATTCGAGGTATAAATTGTAAAATGACTTCCAAGCAATTGACATACTTCCCGTTATATTATATTCTCTAAAAGGATGTGCCTATCTAGGTATCCTCTCTTGCATGGACGAACAAAGAACAATGAAAATAGCCTGCATTTAAAAACGAAATAATTAATAAAGCATCGCTTCCAGCGTGGTTATTCAGCAAAAGTCCTGCAAACGGTTTATGAACAGGACGCTGTGTGAAAAAAGCTGTTTAATTAATTATTTCCATACGCGATTTTGTTGTTTTGTGACATTTAAATTATTTTTTCGACTCACTGGTATGACGGCATCTTGCATGGCATCGAGCATGAGCTTGTCTGATGCATCGTTCTGCAACTGCTGCAACTATGCAGATATGAGTGTGCAGGAATTTCTTATACGCATAGAGTAGAGAGCGTGCAGGGAATATTAAGTAGTAAGAGTAACACAATTGCAAACAAATTGTACAGTAGTAACGAAAATTTATTCATGAATGCACTGACCTGAACCGCTATTGAAGTGAGTATGCATTGGTATGTGTCTCGGGAAGGGTAGCTCTATTTTTTTTTTAAATATTCATGACAATCGTGAGAAATGGAATGTTGTCAGGGATGAACTTAATGTGCAAGCAGAGTAGTATACTTAGTTTTACTGGGAGTGAACTGACTTCAATAAGTTTACTTCTGAATGACTTCATCTAAATCGCGAATTCACTTATCATTATGTCAAACGAATGTGTTCATTTTACGTAAACTTTTATTTTTATTTAACTTCTATGGAACTAGTGTGCAAAGTTTCACAGTTCAGTCAAAGAGACAATTTCAAAGTTAGCCATTGCCCTTACTGACAGATTAAAGTTCACTGATACATCTGGTGGTATAAAACAGAAAAAAGTAACAGATGAACACACCGACTTTGACTGGAGACGTTTTTGAAATTAAGTCTAACCGAATGAAAAACATAAGAACAGCCACATCGAAAGGATAAAGTTCTCTCAAAATGCAAGCTGCAGAGAAATCTCCCCCGAAATATAGCTATCATTATGAGTGTTGGGAAATCTAAGAACATCGTCTCTTTATTGGAAGGAAAGGCTCATTGACATCGAATTGAGGATTAACGTCAAAAGATGGACCAACCCGAGAACACATATGTACAAGCTACTAGTTGCAGTTGCATTAACCATTTTCTTAATTAAATATGATATGAATATATATATGTATATGTAAAGAAATGTAAAATTTTCTGTCTTAAATATATTTATTTATTTTATTATGTAGTAAAATAGATTAACACAATCTATGTTATAAATAAATTAAATACTGCGAAGCGTTTCAACATTTATAATTTCATCTTCAGGCGTTAGTAGTTATAAGGTTGTTAAAACACTACAAAGACTCATCAAGGACAATATCACAATTATAAATAACATTAGTACCAAAAACACTACAGAGCTGTAAGAGAGATAGTTAAAGACTTAAATATATTGCCAAATTAAAAATTTATCTCTTTTGATGTAACTAACATCAACACAAATATTCCCGTACAAGAAACAATACAAATTGTAAAAGAAAATTTAGAAGCAACAGCAACAATTAATAGACAACATAAAGAATAATTAATATCATTATTACAAATAGTAACAACAATAAATTCTATACACAAGAGGAAGGCTCACCACTTAGTGGATTTTAATTTCTGAAGGAACACATAGACGAATTGATATGTTAAACAAATACTTGAACAATATAAATGACAAAATAAATTTCACCGCTGAAATCGAACATAACAGCGCCCTAAACTTTCTAGACCTTGTAATAAAAAAGATGAACAAAAATTGCAATACAAAATATATACAGAAAACCAACAACAACTGACATAAAAATAAATACAAATTCACACCACCTCCATTCACAAAAAATGCCAGTTTTCAAAGCTTTCATTAAGGCGTTACATGGGTTTCACAGCTTTAAAAATTGTTTTTTTTTGTTATTGTCTTATTATTTTCTACAAGATCTCGAGAATATTATCCTAAAATTTTCAAGTCAATCCGAATAAAAGTTTCGGAGATACAGCCTTGGGAAGGTGCGCACTCAATTGAATCACGAGGTTTGTTTGAGGTTATCCAAACTTTAAAAGCTTTTTTCTCGAAACTGTGTTTCCAAAGTCGGTTGTCAAAAGTTCTCGAAAACCACTCAACCGATCTTGATGAAATTTTACACAGGTCTACGAGATATAATTTACGAGGACTTGGAAGAAGGATTTTTTTCAATCACAACTATTTAAAAAAAAAATGTTGAGCAAATTTTACCAAAATTAAAATTTTTTTGTAAAAAGTTCTGCCAGAAATCCAATTTTCACTTTGTTATCCCCTTCGTCCAAATTCTAGTTTAGGGTCTGAACTAAAACACGAAAAAGTTTGAGTAAAATATTTTACTTTTTATATAAAAAAAATGTTGAAAATAGAATTTTTTTTCCCCGATTAAACATCTGTTACACCTTAATAGATTATTTAATATATCTATGTAAAAAAGAGATTACTACGAAGAACTTACAACAATAAAAAATACAGCATCAGTTAATGGACAAAAAGAAAATTTACAACAAAAACAATAGCAATAACCAAATAATAGACAAGAAATACATTTCTATAGAATATACCAACACACTGCCACAAATAATTAAAAACGAATTCAAGAAAGTAAACATCAATATAACATTTAAGACAAACAACAACATCCAAAAAATAATACAGTCAAACAATAAAAAGGAAACCAAAACATGCTGAGGGACTTACAAAATCAAATGGGACGATTACAACAAATATTACAGTGGACAGATAGGGAGAAAAGGTTACAACAGATTTCTAGAACATATTCCAAAACAAAACACAAGATCAAATTAGGCATTACACCTCATCGACAACCAACAGAATTATTCAAACTTTGACAACAACCTTACACCAATATGAAATATACAAATCATATAAAATAGAACAGGACAAACTACTAAATGGCAAACTAATATAAAAAAGGAATCCACTATACGACACTGCGCTTAACAACGAAGAGTACAACATGTGGAGAGGAAACAAGAACAAATCAAGGCATACAGTGCTTGAAATAGGTGGTTATTAACTACTTACGCAAGAAGGTTAATTTATTTAAAATATAAGTTGTGTAAATCTATTTTATACGTACACATATTTAATACAGTAAATTAAACATTTCTTTACATATACATACATCCATATAAATACACAACTGGAAGACTAAAAAACACAAAATGATAAATATGATGGCTCTAGGAAATAAGGCCCCATAATAAAAATTGAAATAAGGCCCAAAATTGGGTCTTTATTTCATTATGAAAAAAAATCCCAATATAGAAATGAAATAAAGGCCCAAACGTTGGGCATTATTTTATAATGACATAAAGTTATTTCAATTATTATGAATCGCCGAATGAAATAAGGTACAACACGAGCAGAGGACCCCACTGATAAAGGGTGATTTTTTAAGAGGTTTAGAACTTTTTTTAAAAAAAAACACAAAAAATTCGAAAAAATGAATGAAATATTTATTTGAATCGATAGTTTGAACCTTGCAATTTAATGTTTAAAGATAATTTCATGCAAATGTTGACCGCGGCTGCGTCTCAGGTAGCCCATCCGCTGAGTCCAATTTTGGCATACTCTTTCACACATATCGGCCGGTATCTCACGAATGAATGCATGGATGTTGGCTTCCAGTGCGTCAATCGAAGCGGGCTTGTCCCTATACACATTAGCCTTGGCATACCCCCACAAAAAATAATCTAATGGTGTCAAATCGCACGATCTAGGCGGCCAATTGACCGGCCCGAAACATGAAATTAACTGTTCACCAAACTCGCCTCGCAATTGCGCCATTGTTTCGCGTGCTGTATGGCATGTGGCACCGTCTTGTTGAAACCACATATCATGCAAGTCAAGAACTTCCATTTCGGCAAAAAAAAGTTTGTTATCATCGCTCGGTAGCGTTCACCATTGACAGTAACGCTGCGATTCGCATCATCTTTGAAGAAATATGGCCCAATAATGCCGCCGGCCCATAAACCTCACCAAACAGTGGCTTTTTCGGGATGCATTGGTAGCTGTTGCAATGCTTCTGGCTGATCTTCACTCCAAATGCGGCAATTTTGCTTATTTACGTACCCATTCAACCAAAAATGAGCCTCATCGCTGAACACAATTTTTCGATAAAAAAGCGGATCCTCGGCCAGCTTTCCAAGAGCCCATTCACCAAAAATTCGCCGTTGTGGTAGGTCGGCTGGCTTTAGTTCTTGCACCAGCTGTATCTTAAAAGGCTTTACGCCCAAATCCTTCCGCAAAATTTTCCACGTAGTGCTGTAACAAAGGCCTAACTGCTGGGAACGGCGCCGAATCGACATTTCGCGGTCTTCTGTCACACTAGCTGATACGGCCGCAATATTTTCTTCAATACGCACAGTACGTAAACGTGTTGGTGGTTTAATGTCCAACAAAGTAAATTTGGTGCGAAATTTGGTCACAATCTTCCGAATAGACTGCTCAGAAGGTCGAGAATGCCGATCATAAAATGGAAGCAGCGCGCGATGAACATTTCGAACCGAGCACGAATTTTGATAGTAAAATTCAATAATTTGCAAGCGTTGTTCATTTGTAAGACGATCCATGGTTAAATTGCAAACCAAACTGAAGCTGTTTGACAGTGACACAAGGTACTAAACACACGTCAGCTGTCAAAACCAGTGTTGCCAAAACCAAACCAGCTAAAAAATCGCCCTTTAGATTTGGAGTAGGTGCGAGTTTAGGTATATGCAAAGATTTATTGGATATTAACAAAGTTTGCATATATCCAACCTCGCGCGTACTACAAATCCATTAAATCCACCACGAATCCACGAAATCATTAACCAATTTTGATAACGAAATAAAGCCCGGCGGTCCTTATTTCGCAGTCGTCATTGAACCGACAGACGAGTTGTGACAGTATTAAATAGAAATGAACTCAAATACAAAAATGAAGTAGACCCCAAAAGAACGAAATAAGTCCCCAAAAAAATTAAATTAGACCCCAATTTAAAACAAAAAATGTTGTTGTTGTTGTTGTTGTTGTTTCGCGTACACATACATATGTAATATTCAAAATATAAATAAATAACTTCAAATGAAGTGATGACTTCAAAAGGCTTCAAAGACTTCAAATGCTTTAAAGACAAAGACTTCAAATTCTTCAAAGACTTCAAAAGGCTTCAAGGACTTCAAGGGCTTCAAAGTATGCAAAAGACTTCAATTGAGTTAAAAAGTAGAGTAAAATCTTAAAAGAATGCACTCCATATGGTTGAATTCTATTGATTACTCCAAAAAGAATGGGAATTAATTGACTTCAAAATGAATGGTGATTGCTTTTTTCAATCTGAAGTCAATGAATTAAATCATTTTTAAGATGATTCAAAAGAATGAAATGTCAATGAAATGAAATCAAAATAGAAATTAGTAGAACAATTTACAAAAATTAATATAATACAGTAAAGAAATTATATAATCGGATTACATAATATCCCAGACTGACAGATAGTAAAAATGTCTTTTATTGGAATATTATTCTCTTCGGCTTATATTGAAGAATCTAACTTCAACTTTTGTTTTAATATGCGAGAAAGCGGGAACAGCTTCACCTTGCTGTGTGCTCTCAATTTCCTCCTCCTTAGTGACTGCTTCATTCGATATGCTAATGTTGCAAAAGGATGAAATCCTTTTTTTTTTGCAATTAAAATATTTGTAGATAATGTAGATAATTCTACTTCATTCTGCTTATTCAAATTAGTCTTGGAAGACATTAGAATATTCCCATATATCTAGAAAGTTTGGACGTTTTTTTTTTATTTGAAAATTTACTGGCAACTAAGTGCGCCAATAAACTTTATAATGTTATATAGTATAACTATATAGTATAACTATATAACATTATAGTTTAATGTTTTTAATGTTAATAACATTTTGATCCATAGGTTGCCGAACTGCAGTGAAATTTGAATGGAACACATAACAACTTTCAGCCCGGCATCGCCTTGCAATTAATTTTCTTTACGATGACATGGAGCATTGTCCAAAAGCAACAGTGTCTTATTTGTCAGTTCCTTTGATTCAAGAAAATTTCCTACCAACCTGAAAAGAAAAACCCATCAACACAAACACTACAAAGTTTTTTTTTTTTAATTTCACATCGGGAACAAACACTTTGTGGATCTATTGTTCAAATAAAAGAAAAGTCATCCATGCATATTTACTTGCTCTATAAACTATAAGTCAGAGCCTTGTTCTCAAAATGTTCAAATGCTTTCTCAATTACGAATAGCTTCACTTTGCCTTTGTCCAACCTTGATGGATTTGTGCATTGTTACTCTCTTCTTGCTTACATTTCGACCTGGTGCTGAGGATTCATTAAGAGTAACAAGTATTTTGCTTGGCAACATTCTGTAGAACAATTGCGATTCGTATAGATTTTATCTGGGGTCAAATTAAGTTCTATTATTTTTATACCCTATCCTCAATGTATATTAACTTTGTCACATAATTTGCAACACCCCTTAATATTCACCGTAAACTTCTAACAGTATATATCTTTATGGTATAAGACGATTTAGTAATGTTCCTCCGTCACCAATTGCAAGACCCACTACCACGCCCACAATTAAGAATAATTGTCTAAAGTTGATTTCTTTATTCCATAAGACCTTCTTAAAATATGTAGAGACTGACCTCCTTAACAATTTTTCCATATAAAGACTTTTTACACGGCTTTTTTTAACAATGTTGTTTTCTTTCAAAAATATTTCTTAAAAAACGAAATAAAATAAATTGCGTAACAAAATATTTAGAGAATTCAGTTTTCAACATTCCACCCATACAAAGTTTTTAGGCACGCCCAACTTTTTGGGCAGCCATCTGACTAAACTCAGAGAAAGCTTGAGTTCTAACGGGTGATCCAAGTAGAGATACTTTTTTCAATAGCCTTTTTTGACAGATCACGTGTGAGTCGTGTCATGCTGTCATGTTATTTTTGTTTAGTATTGTTTGGCATTTCATAATGGAAAGACTTACGCGTGAACAACGTTTACAAATTGTTCAACTTTATTATGAAAATTCACGTTCTGTGAGGAATGTGTTTCGTGCACTTCGCTCAACTTATGGTCAACATAATCGGCCTACTGAGCGTACTATTCGCAACACCATCACCCATTTTGAGACCCAGCATTCATTATTGGATAATATTCGACCGAATAGTCCACGTCCAGCACGCTGTAAAGAAAATATAGCAGCCGTAGCTGAGAGTGTACATGAAGACCGTAGAGAGTCGATTCGGCGCCGTTCGCAGCAACTCGGACTGACGTATGGAACGACTTGGCGCATTTTACGTCAAGATCTTAAATTGAAAGCGTACAAAATACAGCTTGTGCAACAACTGAAGCCGCTCGACCTTCCCAAGCGACATCGCTTCGTTCTATGGGCTCTTGAAAAGTTCCAAGAAGATCCGACGTTTTCGAGGCAAATTTTGTTTAGCGATGAGGCCCATTTCTGGCTCAATGGGTATGTAAACAAACAAAATTGCCGCATTTGGGACGAAGAGCAACCTGAAGAGATTGAAGAACTGCCACTTCATCCAGAAAAAACAACGGTTTGGTGTGGTTTGTGGGCCGGTGGAATCATCGGTCCATATTTCTTTAAAAATTATGCCGGTGCGAACGTAACCGTCAATGGCGACCGTTATCGTGCCATGATAATCGACTATTTAATACCTGAAATTGAAGCTCGTGATCTCGGCGACATTTGGTTTCAGCAAGACGGCGCCACTTCCCACACATCGCATCAATCAATGGTCAATGGCCTTATTGAGAGAACATTTCGGTAAGCACATAATTTCACGTTTTGGGCCGGTCGATTGGCCACCAAGATCGTGTAATATCACACCGTTAGACTTTTTCCTGTGGGGATATGTAAAGTCAAAAGCTTATGCCGACAAACCCGCTTCGATTCAGGCCTTGGAGGAAAACATCACGCGTGTCATTCGCCAGTTACCAGTCGAAATGCTCGAACGAGTGATCGAAAATTGGACTCAACGGATGGACCATCTGCGACGTAGCAACGGCCAACATTTGATAGACATAATCTTCAAAAAATAAATGCCAAAGAATGTTCTTTCAAATGATAATAAACATTCTCCATTAAATTTGAATTTTCTGTGTTTTTTTCTTTAAAAAAGTAGGGAACCTCGAAATGGATCACTCTTTAGTACTAACATGGACGAGGTAAGAGGGTTGGCAGCGATTTTAATGCAGCTTGGCGGTCACTACAAATGTTTTTAGCTCTCCACCTTTTGTTCACAAAATAGCGCATAGCCATTAACCATAATGGCATAGCCACCAAAAGCCATGGTTTTTATCGTACGTATGATATATAATCAAGTGGGGAATTTTTATCAAAGCATCAAACCCCGGCGTGCTAGGGAAGGCCCCTGTGCATCCAAGAGAAGCTGCTCTTTAAAGTTTTGCAAAGAAAGGATAAGTTTAGATCATACGGATCAAACTGACTGTAGTCTTTCTACTTGTTTTTTTATTTTGCTTTGAGTTTAAAAGTGGTTTTTCTTTTACCTGTTGATATTTTTAATGAATTGGATTTGAACGATCGAAACACTTCTTAAATTCGTTCTCTCCATTGGACAGTTATTATTGCAGAAGTTTGGCGCCGATATTCATTGATTATTTTCATTACCCAACAATCACCACGTTTTGCTAAATATTAGTCGACATCCTGTCTCTTTTAATATAACTTAGTTATAGTGTTCTGCATTGATAAATGTCGTATATTAAAGGTGTTAGCAATTCTATAGGTCATTAAATCTGTTTCACATGCCTTAATTATTGACTCCCTTAGGTCTTATTAGAATGCAATGCCACGGGCCATGATTGACATTTAACTGATGACCATTTCCATAAAAGCAGAGATCAATCAACAGTAGACAACGCTTACACTGATGGATGGGTCAAGTCCTTAGACGCATCAGTTCAATTTTGACCACATTAAGAATAGTTGTTATATTGTAGATTTCTTCAAGGTTTTCTGACTTCTTTAATATGAATATTAGAAGCCTGTGCGTACAAGTTCGGTTTTTAATAAATGTACTGCGTCGTCAATTTCAAAGCCCTTTTATTTTATGTTCTTGCCAAACGTCTCTGACTATTACTCTACTCTTTTATTACCCCATTCTGATTTTGTTTTTTATAAGTGTACCATTGAATTTGCTCAGCATTAGGCTTTGACAGTCCGCGTGGTAGCTGTCGAGATTGTTTACCTTAATTGTCCACACACAATACTGTTCAATATGAGTTCAGTAGTAAGTCTGTGAATTATGATTAGCACCTCTTAGCTGGAGCACTTCGCATCATTTCCTCAGCTACATTGGACATACCGTTCCATTAAATACTTTGGATATTTTAGGCAGACCGACAGCTGCTACCACTGCCATTCGCTTCAAAGCAACCTCTCAATGGAACGAAAATGAAATCGGCAATTCTGCAATTCTGAATATACTCAGAATCCTTCCAAGAAATATATACTACACCACACCCCAACAGCTGTTTGATAAACAGCTTCCAGCTAACCATTCCCCTTGCTGGAGAAAGAATCGATCCACTTCTACACAAAAGGGTCAAGAACAAATGTGGAGGACTCTTCTCAGACAGACTAAATCTTAGTCTCTCTTTCCGTCATCCTAATCATTGTAGTGTTTTCCAAGCAGAAATTATGGCGATCAAGAAAGTCTTGTCCTGGCTGAAGAAAAACTTGGTATCCGTAAAGGATATTCGAATCTTCAGCCATCATGTGTCTGGCTTCTGTCTCTATTAACTCTTTAGTAAAGAGTGCCGTCATAGAAACATTCCGGATAAATGCAAGGCTTACGAACTCGACAAACTTGAAACTACCCTCTCAATCTTGCCTAAAACGGGCTTCTTAGGCAAACCAGTTTCCACTAAAAAAACCACAGATGGACAGGTGGTACTACTTGTCTGACAACGAAGCAGATTTGGCCTAAGCTGGATCTAAGATGCTCTAAGAGTTGGATTACCCTCAATAGATCGCACATTAGTATTATGAGTATCTCAAAATGGTCCAACGAGTAGGCAGGAACTTAAGATTCACGAGGTATCACAATGGAAGGTCCAGGTGAGTCGGACCTTTATCCGGCTGCCACCTCAACCTTATTTAAACATGCTTAGCTTTAGCAGCAACACCATTAAATATCTGAGAACAATGACCATTTTATCAGATTCCCTCTCATCACAATTATTTATTTGGTACATCAAAACTGGGTGAACACATAACCCAGTTTAGGTCGAGTTAACTGTTTATTTTATGTTAAAGTGAAATTTGTTCAACCGTAGATGTTACTTACATACTTACGTTGCATTATCCAATAAGCGAGATTTAACTTAAAATTACCACTTAACTAAAAAGGCAAAGTTAGTTCCCCCTACCATTTATGGAAGGAACTGTGAAATTGCCACTTTTTATAAGACTCCACCTACAGACCGCTAACCAAATTAAGTCCATGCACATATCGTTTGCCAAAACCAACACATCCGAATTTATGGGCATAACATATCCCCGGGGTGATATTTATTTCAGGAGAAGACCTCAATTATCCACAAAAAGTAAAACTTCTTTATATCCTGTGTGGTAGTGTGGTAGAATAATATTCCTTTCCTCTCGAAGACCGCATAAACTTGCAATGATATCTAATGAAATACGTACTATAAATCGGAAAATCCTTTTTAAATCCTTTGAGACCACTAACTCCAACGTATACACAAAGAGAAACCGTATGCAGCAGGAAGAAAGGAGACAAATAATCCCTGAATCATAAGTTCCCTGAAAGCAATTGCATATATGAGCATATACACACATCCTACTTAAATAGGAGCGAGTTATTTGCATATTCCGTCAGACAAGTGCGCCAAAGCCAAGCCCCGACAAGACTAGGACTCTTAAATGATATGCAAATGACCGAATTAGTACCGCAACCATAGTGCAAAACTCAACCTGAATGTAGGCGGATGGTTATGTATACACACATAGACACCATCTCGTTCTCACTCCCCTGAAAAATGTCCTTCCTTGGAAATTTTTCCATATGTGCCAGATGAGATGTGTACCAAAAGAAGAGCTTCTAACTATAAAAAAAACCGAAGAATTTAAAGAAGGGCGTGGGTGGAGGTATATTTTTCCCAGACATGAATGTGAAGTTTCTGTTTTATATCATCCCAGCTCAGTCCTCGAGGTGTCGTCCTTTCATCAGAACCACTTCAGAATGCATGTATGTTGTTTTACTTGAATTTTAATTATACTGAAATAATGTGCTCTGCCTGTGTCCAAAGAATATTTAAGCATCCTTTCGAACGTGTCATCTGTCCATGTACGATTTTCAGTTCAGTTCAGTCATTCCAAGGACATTTGGATTTTATTGCAAAAAAAACAAAAAAAAAAATTGTAATGCAATGTTCTACCACTCAATTGAGCAGAAACGAATTCAATGAACACTGAACACTTATGGACTTTCCGCCGCACCAGTTAATGCCTTTCTGCACGGAGAGAAAAGGCTGGCCTCACGATTATGCCACAATGATGGGTGATAGGGTATATCCTTAAAAAGGAATGCATTTTTAGATCCAACAACGACGTAGGCAGCTTCTTTGTTACATTGATTATCGCATTGCGATGCCACTGCCACCGGTATGGAGCAACATAATTAAAAGCGAAGGACACCAGAAGGGATTTAAAAACATAAGGAAAGGCTACAGTCCGCTTGGAGCGAACAGTATGATACCCTATCCCTATCCCTATATGCCCCAAAAAAAACCTTAAGAAGATGATGGATAGCATTTTATTTCATTCTATAAAATTTAGAAAAAAAAAAAAACATTTTTTGAAAAAACGCCTCCAAAAAGTGGGCGTGGCCAAAAACTTTGTATGGGCGATATATTGGAAAAAATATTGGCCAAATATCTTGTTAAACACTTTTTTTCGGTTTCTATGAAAATTATCGAAGAAAACAGCATTTTAGTGAAAAACGCCCACAAAAAGTAGGCGTGGCAAAAAACTTTATATGACAAACTTATAAAGGAGGGCAGTGCCTACATATCTTGTGAAGGTTATAACCCTCTATCTGTCCATCTGTAGCTTTAAATCGGTTTTTTCTAAATTGTGGGCGTGGCAGTGGGCGTATTCCAAAAAATTTTACACTTAACCATTTCGGAGCCCTAGGGAGTATGTGGTCCAAATTTCAGCTTTCTAGCTTGAATTTAAAGGCCTAAAAATTGCGTACGGACGGACGGACGGACGGACGGACGGACGGACGGACGGACGGACGGACGGACATTGCTAGATAGTCTTAGGATTTGGTCCTGACCATAAATATATATACTTTTATGGGTCTACGACGAATATTAAGGGGTGTTACAAACTATGTGTCAAAATTAATATACCCTTAGGATAGGGTATAAATATCTTAAGTACCTCCCATTACGAGTGGGTTATATTTAGGCCGCTAGGCTTTTTTTTACCACGACGTAGTTTTTAAGTTTTGTAAATTATGAACAAGTAAACGCAGCTGGAGGTGAAGGGTGAATAAAATTCTACAACGACGACACTATTTTTTATTGTGTCGCTCTGTGCTAGGAGTCCTTTTTAGTTTCATTATCTTCTGTGCCTGCCTGAATGTGACAGTAGTATCTTAAGGTTGTTATTTAGAAAGAGTTAGTTGCAATGTGTTGGTGAGAGCCTGTCATAAACGAGAATTGTGTGTGACGTGAGTGTGGATTTTTTTTTTGTATGTGCTATATTTTTTATGCGGTCACATCAGGTTCTTTTTTCAAGGATGAACTAGAGAGTTTTTGTTTACACGATTAGGAATTATTACATATTTGCATAGTGCATAAGCATACTGCATGCGAGCATATAGTGCACATTTTCATTCTTGTCCCAAGAGGAAGTATTCATATTCATGAAATGGGACCATTGCTGAGCTACTCGGATGTTGAGAAAGCCACTTTGGGGATGGTAAATGTGACTCGCTGATGACGCACTGATATTGTGGTTGCGTCATATTCAATTTTAAAAGGTTTTGGGCAATTTATTCTGACAGAAGTACATATCTGGTAATAGACTTAAGTGGAGATGGAAATTATTGTAAGACTAGCGTCAGTCGACTTTTATAGATTGGATTGATTGACAGTTTGGAAAATTTACCTATTTTTAAGAGTTCGAAAATTGTCACCTCTTTAGAAAATACAAAAAAAAGTTTTTAATGGATATCTACCTACTACAGAGCGCCCTTTCAACATTCCTATGATCTATAGTCATTAATAAAAGCCCAATACGCATTTGTTTGCTTGTTTCATTACATTTTGTAGATCTAATTAAGAGTTTTAAGATTATGAAATCTAAAGTTTTATGATTTATAGGGACGCACAGCAGCAACAAGTGGATAACAAGTGCACATCCTGGGTTATAAGGCCCCAAAATTAGCATAAATATTAACTCACTCACTCACTGACAGATCATGGAACTATGGAGCCTTTTCAATCACCGTAGAACCTTGAAATTTGGCTTGGCTTAACGGGCTCCCGACCCGTGAAGAGTCTCTGCCTGAGAAACGGCAGCCTTCCATCCTCTGCGATCCCGGACACACTGATTCCAGGTGTCCAGACCAAGCGCTCTGGCATCCGCGATGGCTTGGTCTTTAAAACGGAGGTTCGGTCTTCCTTGTCATCTCGAACCTGGGGGCTGGGATTCGAAGATCCTCTTGGCTGGAGCGTTGTTGTCCATTCGCTCGATGTGGCCGAGCCAATGTAGTCGACGTTTCTTGGCTTTTTGGACAACATCCACATCTTGGTACAGCTCATAGAGTTCGCGGTTGAATCTTCTCCTCCATTCGCCCTCCTCGCACACAGGAACAAATATCCGTCGAAGGATTTTTCTTTCGAAGGATCCAAGTATTAACTCTCCTTTCGTGCTTATCGTCCAGCACACGGCACGTTGGGATCGGCCGATGATGTCTATTTCGTCCGCACACCACAGCAGTTGTACTGATCTGTTGAAGATAAAGGTGCATGTTCGAAATAGTTCAGACAAGCTGTTGCCAAACTGCACATTACCACGCGTGTTATCTAGTGTCACGCGACACATCTGGATCAGTTTTTACGGGATCCCGAATTCGGCCATCGCCACAAAGAGCTCCTGACTATGAATGCTGTCATAGGCGGCTTTAAAGTCGATGAATAGGTGGTGTATCTCGACTTGAAACTCGTTGGGCTTTTCCAGGATTTGCCTTAGTGTGAAAAATTGGTCTACAGTTGATCTGACGGAAGCCACACTGGTACTTGCCCATTAGTGTGTTGCAGAAAGGTTTCAGACGTTCACACAGTTTTCGTTAACTCTCTAACCAAAGACTTAATGTTATGAAATGTTACGTGGAGGCAGGAAACAACATATACAAAAAACTGTGTATATTTAAAAAAAAACTCAGTACATCATGAAATTTTACATCTCTGTAGTCGTTTTTAAGGCAAATAAGAATCTATATAAAACAAATTTTGCACAAATTCCATTTAGGTATAAAACTAGTACTAAACATAAGGAAAGGCTACAGTCCGCTTGGGGCGAACAGTATGATACCCTATCCTTATCCCTATGTACCCCAAAGAAAAAATTCATAAGGAAGATGATAGATAGCATTTTATTTCGTTCTATGAAATTTATAGAAAAAAAAATATTTTTTTGAAAAAATGCCCCCAAAAAGTGGGCGTTACCAAAAACTTTGTATGGGCGATATATTGGAAAAAATATCGGCTAAATATATTGTTAAACATTTTTTTCGATTTCTATGAAAATTTTCGAAGAAAACAGCATTTTAGTGAAAAACGCCCACAAAAAGTAGGCGTGGCAAAAAACTTGATATGACAAATTTATAAAGGTAGGCAGTACCTACATATCTTGTGAAGGTTGTACAACTTTATCTCCCTAACTTAAGCCTTAAAACGTTTTTTTCCAAATTGTGGGCGTGGCAGTGGGTGGATTTAAAAACTTTTAACACTTTACCATTTCGGGACCCTAGGGAGTATATGCTCCAAATTTCAGCCTCCTAGCATAATTTTAAAGGCCTCAAAAGTTGATACGGACGGACGGACGGACATTGCTAAATAGTCTTTCTAAGTCTAAGTCTTTCAAGTCACCTGGTCCGGATGGAATTTATCCAGTTTTGCTGAAACAAGGTTTAAACCTTGTTTCAGCAAAAAGTCAAGTTTTTTTTAAGTCAAGTTTTGCCAATGTTGAAAAGAATTTTCACCGCGAGCTTGGCCTTGGCCTATATACCTTCCCCATGGCGAATGGTTAAAGTGGTTTTCATACCAAAAATTGGTAAGTCTGACTACACTCTAGCCAAAAGCTTTAGACCCATAAGTCTGTCTTCCTTCTTACTGAAAAGTTTGGAAAGACTGGTTGAGCTGCATGTGCGCAAAGTTGCTCTTCGATCACACCCTCTCTCTGAGATGCAACATGCCTATCAGCGCGGAAAATCCTGCGAGACTGCGCTTCAAAACCTTGTTGGTAGGATTGATAGTGCCCTTGACCGGAAGGAGTACGCGTTGGGCATTTTCGTCGATATTGAGGGTGCTTTTGATAATACGACCTTTGACAGTATGTGTAACTCAGCCAGACAGCATGGTGTAGATGAAACTTTGGTGTTGTGGATTAAAGCAATGCTAATGTACAGGACGTTGGTAGCGGATGCAGATTGTGGCAAGTGCGTCATAAAAGGGGTAAATAGGGGCTGCCCTCAAGGTGGTGTTCTGTCTCCCCTCCTATGGTGTATGGTGGTAGACTCTCTGCTTACGGCTCTCAACTTTCCTGGAAACTACACTCAAGCTTATGCGGATGATGTCGCCGTTCTTTCTGTCGGTTCAAATCTAGGGGCTGTCTGCTCTCAAGCGCAGAGATCCCTGGATTTGATCGATGTCTGGTGCACTGGTAATGGGCTTTCAGTGAATCCTCTTAAAACCACGGTTGTTCTCTTTACGAGAAGGAGAATCATCACTGGCCTGTCCCATCTCGTGCTTAAAGGTGTCACCATCCCTATATCCGAAGAAGTCAAATATCTGGGTGTAATCCTTGATAAAAAACTTCTGTGGTCCAAACATGTCGAATCGAAAACCGATAAAGCGCTGTCGACCTTCTGGCAGTGCAAAGGCGCTTTTGGTAAGACATGGGGCTTGTCTCCAAAACGGGTTCTTTGGATCTATACGGCCATGATTAGACCGCTACTCTCATACGCATCAGTTGTTTGGTGGAACAGGCTTTCGCGGAAACGTGTTACTGCTTCTTTTGCCAAACTCCAAAGAACGGCTGGTCTCGGCTGCACAGGGGCCTTCCCTAGCACCCCGGGCTCTGCTCTAGATGCTTTGATGAATCTTCCTCCCCTTGACTTATATATCATGGGATGTACGCTAAAAACCATCTTTCGCTTAAAGAGATGTGGTTTTTGGTACCATGCGCAATGGAATTTTGAAGAACTTGCTCGAGAATTATCCTTTGACCCCTGTCTTATGGATATGCCGTCTGATGCAATGACACCAGAAATCCTTCTGCGAAAAAACTACCACGTCAACTTTCCACAGGTAACGGAATGGCTTCGGTCAGACTCTGAACCATGGATTGAATGCCATCGTATTTTCACGGATGGCTCCAAAACCGGGCAGGGGTCTGGTGCTGGTGTCTTTGTCGAATGCGATGATATACGACTTTACTACCCCTTGGGTAAACATGCATCTGTTTTCCAAGCGGAGATTTTTGCCATCCTAATGGCAATGCGCTATATTGTGAACAACAGGTGGAGGGCCAGAGGCATTCGCATCTGCAGTGATAGCCAAGCTGCATTAAAAGCGCTTCTAAACCCTCTTACCTCGTCCATGTTAGTGCTAGAACTCAAGCTTGCTCTAAATTTGGTCGGAAGACTGAACACAGTGAATCTTGTCTGGGTACCAGGTCACACTGGCATCTAGGGAAATGAGATCTCGGATGAGCTTGCTAGGCAAGGTTCAGAAGAAGTTTTCTCAGGACCCGAACCTGTGTTGGGTCTGCCTGCGTCTTTAGTCATGTCGTCTATCGATTCTTGGGTTTCTCGTGAACACAAGATTCGGTGGCGCGATTGCGGTGGATGTAGACAGACCAAACTACTGCGCCCGGACATTTGCAAAAGGTCAGCATCTTTTCTTCTATCTCTGAGGAGAATCGACTGTAGGCTGCTTGTAGGCGTTCTTTCGCGCCACCCAGCTTTTGCTAAACACTTAAATGTGTTGGGCTTAAGCGACACCACTACCAGTCCTGCTTGCGGTGAGGAGGATGACACAGCAGAACACTTTCTCTGCAGTTGTCCGGCCTATGCTCGCATCAGGTGGCGGATCTTCGGGGCTGACGTGGTGAGTGCCGAACATCTAAGCCCTTTATCACTGAAGCTCCTTCTCGTTTTTCTTCGATAGACGGGAAAACAAAGTACATTATTGTAAGGTGTCTGAATGGTAGTACAATGGACCTGTAGTTGTGTCTGAGCGCTCCATCGGATAGCAGCAACCTCCGACAAAAAAAAAAAAAAAAAATAGTCTTAGGATTTGGTCCTGATCATAAATATATATATACTTTTATGGGTCTACGACGAATATTAAGGGGTGTTACAAACTATGTGTCAAAATTAATATACCCTTAGGATAGGGTATAAAAAGCTTTATCTTCCCTCACAATAGGACCAGTTTCACATTAATATAGCTTTCAAGTCGATTAAAGGGTCTTGAGTTTCGATCTGATTATTTTAGGTTTTCCCCAGAATTCCTATTACAAGGGTTTCCTTATTCATCTATAATCCGTTCGGGCCTTGTTTCTGGACATGTTATAATTAGTCCATCCTAAGAAACATTCTTTTTCTCTCGTAGAATTCCCAAACGGCTCTTGTCTTTTTGTTGAGCGCCCCGTTGAAGGCTCGTTGAGCGCCTCTTTTTACTTCCGGCACTCTTGTACAGAAGAGCTGGAAAACTTAAAAAAATTCCAAACATAGGTCTATTTGTATGAGAAAATGGTAAATCTATTGCCCATTTTTATGAATGGCAAGGCAGAAAGTAATCAATCGTATCGTTGCTGACATCTTTTATATGTTACTCACCTAGCAAGCCTTGTGCCTTCATAAACTCCCGTCGATCGCTTATGTACGTAATGTCATTTAAGCCTATTCATATTGATATAGCAAGCGAAATAAATCGAATGATCGGCCAGGTAATCAAAAATTGTATTCATTTCAAAATGTTTTAATACTCGTCATCAACATGATTTTTGCGACCTATAGTTTCAAAGGCCACCCAGATGTTATGGTTTGGGATAATCAGTGGATATGGATTGCCACTTACACATCTAAACATCATGCACACTTGAAGCATGTATTATATTCATTTCATTTAACCTTTAAAAATAAATTATTATTATCACTTATTCTACCTACAAATAGTTTTAAAAAATAGAATGACTGACATTACTCACACTATATTGTCATGCAATTTTGTAAGTCTTCTGCCCTACATTTCTGGGGTAGGAGTATAACTAAAGTTCTATATAATTAGGCTATATTAAAAACATTTTCGCTATATTACAATTGCGTGCGTTTCATAAAAACTGATTGAACCACTGGATTCAACCTCTTAGTCATACATCACTGTTTAGATGAAGTATCAAGCAGCACTGCTAAAAAAAGAAATTTGATACGAATGGAAACGAATTGGCACACACTATTTCAACGCCGCTCCGAAAACTATATGATTATTTATTTTATTATTTCATTATGCAAATAAAATTCAATTTGAATATATTTTCGACGGTTTTGGTCTCTATTTGAAGAAAAGCTTGACCAACATTGTTCTTAAGTGTCTCTAGTTAGAGTCAGAGATCAGAGAAGCAACATCAAAGATGGTTCCTTGGACCTTGTAAGCGAATAGCCATACACCATCTATAGTTAGTTTATTATTTCGCAATGTTTTGATAACATCTACTTTTGAAGAAGCTTGGCAATATAAATCATCGAAATAAACCAAACATAAATCGATCCATTTCGTATCGGAAAAATGTAATGTTAAGTTTCATGTTTAAGTTTACATGTTTTGAGGACATCAGTGTCAAAATAGTGGCATTTAATTCAAGTAGAATCGAATAGATGGCTTAAAACAATATTTGCAATAGAATAAAAGTGTGATTGTGGCACCATGTGGCAGAACCAACTTATGTAAAAAAGTTTACTCTCAAAATAACTTACATATTCTGTTAATACTTTAGCCGGTCAAGCCAGTATTAATAGAAATTGGTTTTAAAAATTTATTTAAAACAATTTTTCCGTGGCTTACAACAGAAGTACGCGAGAAAATTAAAGTACGCAATCTTTTATACTCAAGATGGAGAAGATACAAATGTTCAATCATTTTCAATTATTTTAAAATGGCCCGTAATGTAGTAACTTCAACATTTTGGAAAAAATTACGCCACCGTGGGCTTAGTTCAAGAAAAAAAACTCTTCATAATAACATCAATTTAGACGAGCTCAACAGAAAATTTAGCAAATCTGTCCCCAGAATGCTCATTCACGCTTACTAGTTCCTTCAAGTGTGCCACAAGGCTGTGCACTTGGGCCACTTTTATTCACTTGTCTTATTAACGATATATCATATGGTCTCACATATTGTTAACATCATATATATGCAGACAATGTACAGCTGTATTCGCTTTTCTCTAAATTTAATAAAATTGATGCAATCACAAATATGAATTGAGCTTTGAAAGCTATGCATTCTTGGTTCGAAATTATTATGGTGAAACTAAGCCCCACTAAAACAAAAGCTTTTGTGATCAACAGAAGGAGGCATAAAGATATTTTTTCATAACTTCATCTAAACAATTCACCAATTGAATATGATCCCGATATCTATAAAAAAATCTCGGGATCGTTTTTACCAAAGATTTTGGTTGGGATGCACATGTAAAGAGTATTGTCTCCAAAATGTATGGCGCTCTCAGAGGACGATTTCATATACAAGAATCGTCGGCACGACCTCAAAACATATTAACGGCGCGTGGCTTCGTGTCACTACGTCACTTAGGTCAACAAAGTGCTTGTTTTTTTATTGACTACAAATTTGCTTAAATGAAGTTTTGTCCATTCGAATTTTCATCTCTTAACCAAATTTTTATATATACTTACCAACTCTCTGCATCTACATTCACATCCACTCTAGCATTGTATTGCTGTATTCCTCTCAAAATTAACACAAATACGCATCCCAACTACAGTCTCCACCTTACCCGTCCCCGTGTTAAATGAAGGAATTTCCCATTTTCTCAATATAGTTATCGTCGAGAAACTAATTTCACCCTCAAACTTGTTGTTTCGCCTTCTTGCAGATTTCACGATAATCCTCCGACGAATGTCATTACGGTTCACATACAACAGAGATTTAAATAAACAGCTTGCTTTAATGCTAAACCTAAACAGCGCACTCCCGATTGGAAAACAAAAGAAATTTGATAAAACCACATTTATATTCACAAATTGCAAAAGTGAAAGCAAAATAAAAAAAACTAAAATTGTTGCCATTTCTTCAATTAAATCCAAACAAAGTCAGAAACTCTTCTAAACTTTCTAGAAATCTTTCGCAAGGTACATATCGTGGATTTTAATTAATTTTTTATTATCTCAAAGTTAGCGCACTGCAGTGTAGTAGTTGAAATCAAAATGAAACCTTAAAGCGATACCTGAAATATACGTGTGCAGGTGGATGTTTGTATTATCGTTCGAATTTGCACAAAAAAAAAAACTTTTCATTCGCACGTGTCCTTGGGAGGATACAAGAACATAAGCTTTCATCATCATCTGAGCTGTGCAAGTGCGAGTCTTCATCCAATAGTCTTTAAATAAAGTTTCATATACATATATAATTTTCACACGCTCTTTGTCATGGCGTATGAATCGCACCGCACCACACTGTATTTTTGTATGCAAATTCAATTTTAATTTCTCCGCACAGTTTTTACAGTTAGATACCGACCGAGAGGGGGAAATTCAAATGAAGAAAATCTGGGACGAAAAACAAATCCGAGTAAAGAATCGAAAACTTTAGGGAACCGTAATATGAATTTAACCATAGCCCAAGTCTTTAGCTTACCATTAATCATGGTGAGTGTGGGTCTTTCTTCTTTTTTTTGCTGTAGGAGGTATAAAGGGAATGTTCAAAATCGATTCACACGACCTGCCGGTTTAAACGTTTAAATCGGCGAAAGTGCGAAGGTAGAAAAGGAAGACGAAGTGATTTAGGGCTTAGGAAAAGGGAATGGGGCGATGGGGAACTGAATCCTTTTTCGCTGCAAACGCAATAAAACGTAACGCATATCACCTAGACTAATAAATTCTGTTTTGTCCTTCTTCACGGTGTTTGGTCTATTCGAAGGGTGAAGCGTTTGTTTATTTATTACAACTTGCAGGGTAAATTTGTTTTCCTGTCTAAGAGTTTTGTTTATTTTTTTTTGTTTTCTATTTAACAGATTACGTTAGCAGAGGTAAAAAGAAATTTGGCGACAAGTGCGAAAATACACTAGAATGTGGATTTCCTGGATCGATATGTGACCCTAAGAAGAAGTCCTGCCAGTGTGTCGAAGAATTGCCCGTCACCAATCACATTGATAAATGTGGCAAAGGTAAGTGTTGATATGTCACATTGTTTGATGGTGTTGTGGTTTATTACTATGTAAATGAGCTTTAAAGTGAATTATTTTCGTTTAAGTGAGTGAGACTTTTATGCACATCGGGTTAATCGCGAAAAGTCTTTACATTCAGCATTGCATCCTTTACGATTCAGAACACATTGTCTTAAGTTATACAAACTAACCATTAAACTACGTTTGCAGCGATACTCTCGATAAGTTTTGCCGAGACGATGCAGATATTTCGGGTCATAGAGTTAAACTTCTCATTCATCCGCGTTTCTTGCACTCAGGACCAAAAATTTGTCAATGAATCTGATTCAACATTGTCTGTCAAACGCGGATGTTTTATTTGTCCTGTTTTGTAAAATTCATTTTTGGCTAAGACTGTTCGAGGTGGAAAAATGTAAGGAATTGTCAAAACCATTGTTTCATCGACTTTGTGCATTTTCGCTGGGGTTAGGATAGTAGTTGTAAACTAAATTTCTTTTCCAAAACCAAACTATTAAGCAAACATGGCAAAGACTTTGCGGTGTCTCCAACGTCTTCAAAAGCTTAGCACGCCTAGTCTAGAACGTGGTGGGCTGTCGGAATATCTACTGGCCAGCACTCATTTCTCGGTAGTAAAAGCAAAAAAGCCGCAGATTCTCCCACAGACATTTGTTTTAACTTTTTCGGTCTGTCTGCAACCCAAAGAATCGTGCCATCGATAATTGTGTCTATAGGAGACCCAGTCATCCTTACTTGGGATGCCGGTAGACCAACATAGTTCCAAATCCTGTCCAAACTTCCTCCGCAATTTCTCGTGATTCCAGTATAAGCAGAGACCTAAGCCCCGGAAGCCAAATTTTAAAAGTTCTTGAACAGTGCGCACCGAAGAAACAATTGCCGCTGTAGAGCAAAGTGTCGAAGAGGACCCGAATGAATCGATTCGCCACCATGCACAGGAGCTTTGTCCATCATCTTTATGGAAGATTTTGCGCAAAGATCTCTTCTTACGACCTTACAAGATCCAGCTTGTGCAAGAATTAAAGCCGCGAGACCATTCAATGCGTTGCGATTTTGGTGTATGGGCCGAAAATGAGATTCATATCGATGCTGATTTTCATCGCAAAATTTTTTTCAGTGATGAGGCTCATTTTGCGTTGAATGGCTACGTCAAAAAGCAAAATTGCCGCATTTAGAGTGAAGAGAATCCACTTGAGCCCCTTGAAACGCCATTAATTCTACAAAAACTGACTGTTTGGAGTGCTCTACGGGCTGGTGGAGTATTGGGCCATACTTCTTCCGAAATGATGCTGGAGAGTCAGTTACCGTTAATGGAGACCGGTATGGAGCCATGATAACCGACTATTTTGTTACCGAATTGGATGGCATGAATGTGGATGAGATGTGGTTCCAACAAGACGGCGCTACATGCCACACAGCGCATGTAACAATCGATTTATTGAAGGAAACATTCGATGAGCGCATAATTTCGCGGAATGGACCTGTCAATTGGCCACCAAGATCGTGTGATTTGACACGATTGGATTATTTCCTTTGCGGATACGTGAAGTTGCTCGCCTACGCCAACAAACCAGAAACGTTAGGGGACTTGGAAGCCAACATTTGCGGCGTTTTTGCCAACATACAGCCCCAAATGCTTGAAAAAGTGGTTGAAAATTGGACCTCTAGACTTGTCTTTAATCAAACCACCCCCGGCGGCCACATGCCCGAAATCATATTTAAACATTAATGGCATAAAATTAGTCTTCCAATAAAGCCAAATTGATTGCAATAAAAATGATTATGATGATAGACTTGGAGTAATACAAAATAAACAATGGAATAAGTTCTCTGAAATATAATATTTCTGCCAATTTTCTTAGCATCACTTCGTCAAACCGCAAAACCATAGCAACTCCATGTCGTGGTTTCATTTTATGCACTTTTAATTTGCGTTCGACCATCACGTGACGCTCACACTTACCCCAATTTCAGAATATTATTAATAATTACAATTTAAGTAAATTAGCACAAAACTGTACTGTACTCAACAGTGAAAGCATGACTTATACCAACGTTATGTAGGTATGTATATAGAGGTGACTCAGAGAAATAACACTCAACAGAGCTGTAGAACAATCGAGAATAAATATTTATAATTAAGCTGCCAAGAGTAAGAAATATACATACTATATATTTCTTCTTTTGTATTTTAGCATTACTCACTCGATTCATTTTTGGGGTTTATATTGCATGTTCGAATTACATTCAAATGAAATAAAAAAACAACACAAAAATAAAGAAACATGAAATATTTAAATCTCAGTTCCTTTTCAAATACTCGCGCAATGCCAAGGATTTAATGTTTAGGTTACCCGTTTCCTACACGTACCTAAACATGCATATTGTCATGCTCTAGATACTCTTTGGTAGTTTTAATGTTGCTGTGACGACGACTATGAGGATTGCGTGTTTCCAACAAGCATAACGCAAGGATATCTGCATGTTGACATTATCTTTGCAGCACGTTAAATTTGTCGTGTAAAGAGGGAAATGTTTTAAGCAAAATTGGAGTAAAAAGTTTCACAAAAGTTTGATCGATTTTCAACCAGAAATTGTGTAATTTGGGCTGAATCCTAAAATTCCAATTCGATGTAACGTGTTTTCGTGCATTTTTATTGAACTTGAGTCTGTGTCATTGGATGGGCACTTTTGAACTTTTGGGCTAGAATTTAATCGATGAGAACGAAGAACAGTTCAAGGGCCAAAAATATGAAACAGTATTTTAGCTTACAGTAAATCAGTAAAAAGGATGTAAATTAGAATAACTTTATAAAAAAGTAGTAAATGGTATGCGTTATTCAATTATTGAGTGGAAGAACAGCGCAAATGTTGAAAGCTATTTCTAATTTCGGCAAAAATGTTGCACAATTGTTTGAACAGTACCTACATGTACTGCCACAATTAAATTAAATTTTTAAATAAATTTAGTTAAGGTTAATCGAGGAGGGGTTCTAAAAGTCTTAACGTTCCCATCCAGATAGAGTTTGGAGGTAGACACTGTCACAAAGATTTCGCTATAATTGTATTGACTGACAGGTCAATTGTAAAAACATAGCAAGCGTTTCTTTTCGGGTGAACTTAACACATCCATGTCCTTCCACATCCCGAACTCATACATCGTCTTTCGGACGTAGGTGCTGGCTATCAAGTAAGTTACTGCTAGTTAAATCGGTCATAAACAGTGTTAAACCAAAAAAAAAAAATATAGCTATCTTCGTCGAAAGTCAGACCTCGATTAAAGCCCTAATTTCAACTCAAAAGACGTTCAGAATCACTCTCATTTGGGTTTCCACCGATAGAAGAATAGACGGGCCGACCAGGTAACTAGTCAGACATGGCTCTTATTTGCCCAAGTCATTGGCGGGGGTAGACTACCGAACGCTGTTTTTCGTGAAGGAGAAATTTACTTCGCGCGAAAGCAGAAAAGTCATCTTATGGAACTGCGTCATCTAAATGCAAATTGATTCTACATACAAGAAATCCAGTATCCTTAACCTCATTCACAGAACGCGTGCGGACGCTCTTAGCCAATAGATACGCACGCTACCAAGTTCAGCATTGCCTACAACACCCACTACCACAGCTGCGAATACACTAGTAAGAGTGAAACTGTGTTTCATTTTCTTTTCGGGTATCCGGCTTTAGCCAATTTTTTGACGACCTCGGTCTTTCTTCAGACAGTTGTGTGGTTTCGAATTCTGCCTCATGAGAAGTGAGATCTCATGAGAAATAAGAAGTGACATCAAAATGGCGCTACCGCGCTTATTAGGGATTTTCGAAGGTTGCCAAACACTGATCTTTTTACCAATATACCTAAATTGCTTAAAGTCTAAGGCTCTTGTCACGAATTTATGAAGTGTTAAATTCCTTTTATGTTTTCAACTGATTTGAGTATTTAAAAAAAGCTATTGCTCATTGCAACGCATGTTCCCCAGCGTAACTCAAAATAGTTTGATAATTTTTGCCAGAATCCCGAAGTCGGCCATCGCCATGTAGAGCTCCTAACAATAACATCTATCATATGCGCTTGAAAGTCCATTAAAAGGTGGTGTGTCTCGACTTGAAAGTCGATCTTATAATAGGTCGAGATCCGATAGTTTTTACAAGACGCAGTTTCGCCTTTCAATTTAGGTTTTGCATAGAAAAAAACCATAAGGAAAGGCTGATGCAGTGTATTTGGGGTGAACAGTGGAGTAATATCTCCGTATTCGCCAAAAAAAGACGTGCTAAGAAAAGTTGTATGGCAATTGTAAGGTCGTCGTCTGCACATCCTGTGAAGATCTTAACCCTTATATCTTCCGACATAAGTGGGCAGTAGGCGTATTGACAAAAATGTGTATGTCTCAAAATGAATATTTCCTGAGATAGGTTGGGATAGGTCGTATAATATAGTAAGAGACAAGGTTTAAAAAAACAAACAAACGCAAAACCCATTTCTGTTTGCCAAACAAATTTTTTCTTTTGTTGTCACTACTCTAAGAGAATTGAACGAATATTCCCACTGCCTAGCGTCCTCACTTTTTTTTACTAGTAGCACTCTTACTTTTTTATCACAAAGTACCTCTGAATTTAATTTATATCTATACTTTCTTTCACAATAGTATTTATTAGCAAAGCTATTAACTGCAGAAAGCTAATGTGTCCTTTTATACATACTAATTGCCCACCAGCTTCAATGCTCACACATAATGATTGACTTCCTTAGAAACTAGTCAAGTATTCTAATTTGAATGGATCCGCCCTTAACCCCCGAGTCAGAACTCCTCATCAATAAGTGAAACTGATAACTTAAGAGTCATCTCAAAATACATATACCTACCTATTTATATAACTACAGCCAGCGTCACATATTCTTCCTTAAGTGTGAATAATCTTTAATTTATATTCGAATCGTTTTCTGGTGCCCCACCATCCTGTTTTCCTTCCAATTATACTTGTGTTTGAATAGCAAACGCATGGACAACATTAGTGTGTACACGACGACTTACAGAGGAAAGCTGACGCCAAGAGTAAATTGATTCAAGTCCTTCGAACCAGAAACTACATTAACCTCGAGGAAGAGGGATAAATTGATTGGTGTCGTTATCTAAACGAAAGGTACGTAAACTTCCATCCAACTCTAGCTCCTTCCTCCACCACCACCGCAAAGAAACACACAGAGACACATTGTGTTTGCCTTTCCCAAGGAACTTATGGTCTTTTAACAAGATTTGTCTCCTCATTCGTTATTGACGGAATGAAATGACCTTACTGCGTTTCAATATTATGCAAAGCCATTGTGTGCTATGAAGATAAATATTTTTTGCTCCACAAACAAAATAAAGGGCATACTCCAATTTCTAATCAGGTCATGCTTTTGACCCATAAACATGCAAGGCTTTTTTTGCTATAGAGCACAACTAATGTAGGTATCTGTCGTCAAAGGTAAAACTCCATCGAGACGTGACTCTCACGTCGACCTCATCAACATCATTGCGCTACTGTCGCCTTAAATTTTGAATTGGCTTAAATTTGAACTGATGCTCAGTACGGTTGGGATAGCATGATAATATGAACTGCCACCTTTTGTGAACTCCTGTATTGTCATCGTCTTCGTTGTGTAATGGAATTTTGCCAAAAGAAAATCAAAGCCCAACAAACTACAATTCACGTTGCTGCTCCTTGAGTAGGACAACAAAATAAAAACATGCTTTCTTCAATTTTCCATTTTGTCATCTATATGACATGCATCTACCGCAACCGCAAAGCAGAACCTAAGGGAAACTCAGTGCATTTCTAAGAATGCACTAAAAATGATAAGATTAACTTTGGTACCCAGCCACGACATATGCATGAATGACATAGCATTCGAAGGAAAGAGACGGGGAAGGCGCATCTTTTCTAATAATCTTGGGACATTAAATTAACATTAAGAATTCAAAGACGGAGATGGAGATGGAAATGGAGATGGAGGGGATGTGCATTTGGCCCTGTCAGTCTCTAATATTCTGCCTCTAAAAACTATAAAATGAAAGTTGATGTGAGTCTATTACGCTCTATTTATTCGACCGTGAATTCAGTTTGCTTTTTTTTCATTTTGTCAGGCCGGGATAAAAGGATTTTGTTTATGAGGGGTATTTTCTTCTTCCCTGCGGTCTTGAATGCGGTGTGACATGGAGATGCATATTTCGCTTGGCTGAGAGGCTTTGTGTAATGAATATGAAAAAGACTATCGACTTCAATTTACGATGGGATGGCAGCGAAAGAGGCCTTGCGAAGAGTGACAGTTAAATTTATAGTTCCATGGAAGGAAAAATGAAAAAATAAGCTCGGAGATTTAGAATATTTAAAAATGGATTGTTAAAAATACGGCGGGCTAGATATTTATATTGACATATAGGGTAAATAAATTTTGGTACATTGTTTATAATACCCCTCGATACTCGTCGAAGACCTCTAAAAGTATATATATATATTTATGAGCAGCATCAAAAGCTAAGACGACTAAGCAATGTTCGTGTGTTCCTCTATCCATCCGTCCGTTCCTGAAAAGTCTTTTTAGGCCTACAAATTTAAGCTAGGAAACTGAAATTTGGAACATATTATACTCCCTACGGTCTCAAAATGGTTATGTGTAAACACCCATTGTCATGCCCACAATTTAGACCAAAAACTTTTAAAGCTACAGTTGAAGAGATAAACGTTTATTACCTTAACAAAAATGTAGGCACTGACCTCCCTGACAAGTTTGCCGTAATATTGTATTTTCCGCATATTTTGTCTAGTATTTCACCATTTGGCCATGCCCACTATTGTGGGCGTTTAAAATGTTGATAAAATGTCATACTTCATGACAGGTGCTTCACGTGCGCCTTGAAAATTTGCAGCGCACTAATGGTGTCAGCAACTTCGATGTAATTCTTATCTCCATTTGACGACGAGATTATGATCAGGATTATAGGGATCATAACCCTTCCACTTCACTGCATTCCTACTGGCGAGCCTGTGGGGTTCGCCGGTTCGACCTCAAATAATATCTGCAGGCCTTCCCATTTTGAATCATTTCATTATTGAGGCCAATCAAATGCTGGTGTTTCGGCAATTGTGTGATCCAGGAGTTTTTAGGCCTGCCTCTTTTACGCGATTGTAAAAGAACGTTGATTGCCATTGCGTTTTTGACGGGGTTCGTAAGATCCCTCCTTTCAACATGACAATACCAACTGAGTCGGTCGTGCTCCAATTTTTTCGAGATACGTTCTTTGACTTGAAGGCTTCCTCGGATTCTGGAACTTCTAATCCGATCAAGCTTTGTTAGTTCTGCTGTCATGCGAAGCATCCTCATCTCAGCTGCTGTCAACTTGCCCTCATACTTTTTGTACATTGTCCAGCATTGTGAACCGCATGTGAGCGCCGGACGCACGACTGCGGTGTAGAGCCTTCCCTTCAGCTTAGGGGACATTTTTTGGTCACAGAAGATGGCAGAGTTTTCCTTCCACTTCATCCACCCTACGCTTACACGATGATTGATGTCGTCATCAACGGTTGCTTCGCTGTTGATCATTGATCCCATATATTTGAACTTTTCATACTTGGGAACCACCACCCCATTCAAATAAATGTCTGGAATGGGTTGACTTGGGTCAGAGAATGGGCAGTACAGATACTTTGTCTTTTTTTGGCTAATACGATACCCATTCCCTTCTAAAACAGCTACCCAAACATCAAGTGCTCGTTGCAGGGAAGTCTGATCATCACTTATGATGGCTCCATCGTCAGCAAAGAATAACTGATGCACTTTAGGGTCCGTCACTTTTAATCTAGGACCGTAATAAAGAGCAAAGGACTTAAGACACTTCCACTGTCCATGATCATCTGTACGTAGGTTTTAGGAACTCCTCGTTGTCTTAGGGCTACACATATCAGATCTCTTGGTTGTCTATCGAATGCTTTTTCAAAATCAACCAGAATCATATGCAGATCCTTTAAGGAATCACGATGCTTTCCTTATGATTCTAATACTTTGGATTGCATCTGTAGTTGATTTACCCGCGACAAACCAGCACTAGTCATCAGACAGCCGTATTATTTGTCTTAGGCGGCCATCTAATAACCGCTCAACAATCTTTATGGTGTGTGACATCAACTTGATTGAACGGTAATTATCACAGTTTCGCGTATCTCCCTTTCCTTTGTGCAAAGGAATAAGATAACAAGGTGATTAATCTACCTTTGGGTAAACATCAACTCAACGAATGATAACCTATTGGAGATTCGGGAATAATTTCCCTAGGAAACCGCTGATACTTCGGTTTCGCAAAACAAATGGGTTAGAACACTTGACTCGAATGACGAAATGTAAGCTTTACAGAAACTTTACCCTGCCTATTCCTTAATACAACACCGAGTGCTGAGCAATAAGTAGGGAAGGAGATTTTAATATGGGCCCTTTCGAAGATAAAATTCGTCAGAGAATTCAGCATAGAGAATCTTTGAATCCTTGCTCAGTCGACAAGGAAGAATACTAGTTTGAAGCTTGGTTTGAATAACTGGAAGCATTACGATTGAAGGATTGAAAGCTGCCGTGCCTCAGGCAAGGACTCTTAACGGGTCATTAGGTAAGGTAAGTTAGTAAGTGAATACACTCAGGCATTTGCTTAAAATGTAACAACCAATAGCAGTTTGGTTTTTATCGGAATAAAACTTTGAGTGACTCGAACACTTTTCCAATAACACTATTGTTTCATCTGAGGGTACGATTGAATATAATTCAAGCTTTCTGGCAGTGTTAGCATACTCAATATAATGTTTTTCAAGGTTTAATTGGCTTGAAGTAGGTTTTAAAGGTTTTCCGATAAATGGGAAGGACTATGGCTGGTTGGTTGAACGTTATATAAAGGGCAGATTTTTTGCATTTTTACCGCAGGAGGATCGACTTTGTTAGGGAGATGAATCAAACAACTGTTTAACGACTTGTTAAACAGCTCGTTGATCTATAGCGATAGGTAAGTTAGCCCAAGAATAGATCTCTGTGGCACACCAGTTGAAACATTGAGAACGCTAGATGAACGACCATTTTCCACCATGCATTGTTGCCTTCCACAAGGAAATTTAACAATATTTTACATGGAACTGAATGAAAGGTTAATAATAGCATTTAAAAAGTCTTAGGGCATAAGAAGTGTTTTATGGTCCCTGTCCATTGCGGTCTTATTTCATCTGTGATAAAAAGCACTGCGTAAAAATATAATACATAATTGTGAACATATATGTTTTTTCAAACACTCTAGAAAGAAACGATTTGCTTTTTAGGGACAGGCCTTCTTCCATTCTAATGGGTACCCACAAGAATATAATATACTTTTAAAAATGTTGGCTATAAAGTGCAGTGTAAAGGATACTCCAGTTTTAAGAATTTTGGGGTAGTAAAGTTTGCTTCAATATATAGAATATAAAGAATGAAAAATATCTGATTCGGACATTTCATCTTTTGAATATAGGTGAATCAATAGAGATTGCTTCACATCCTCTTGTAGACTTGAACCATTCAAGAACGGTCTCACTGGTGACTATATTACTCCCTTAACGACACACGGCGACAAAGATGACAACCATAGGCTGGCAAAATGCCATCATCAAAGTCAATCGATAATAAAAGTAAAATCCTTCCTTCTCAATTGAAACAAACAATTAAGCCGACTTTTCAATCAAATTGATGTCAATAATATTCCAATTAACAAGTGCATGCACATACTATTGGCTACCACAACTACACACATCACATCAACTCAAAAACCACAAGTCCTTTATCTATTAATTCGTTTTGTCTATTCCACAGAGGCTGCTGTCAACGAGTCCTGCTTCTTCAATGAACAATGCGAATCGTTCAATTTCCAAACTGAATGCCGCGATGGTCGTTGTGTGTGCCGCTTCGAAATGACACCGATTCTTGGCAAGGATGGAGTATTCGAATGCAAATGTACGACCGTAAGACAGAACTAGAGATGGTGGGATTTTATATTTAAATTAATTTTAATTGGGCCAACTGGTTGTCAATGGATTTTGTCTCGTTTATTTTTATTATTAATTTTTTTTCTCTGTCACTTTCGAGAAGCTTTGCAATAATTTGATTATCTTTTCTTGTTTCTATAAATAAACACAGCTGGCAATAAGGACAAACGAGGTCCCGAAACCTATGTCGATCCGGCTATGATTGGCGTCCTGGTAGGAATGGCATTGATGTTTATTATAATTTGTGTCGTCCTCCGATTGTTTAGCCAGTAAGTAATCTTTGCAATTTATTTTTGATGTCCTTAAAAACTTAAAAGATATAAATAACAAAAAAATACACTACCTGTAGGTATGAAATTTCGGGAAAATTGTTTCGATGCCAGATTGTGTCCTTGAGTTGAAAATTGCATCGCAACAAGTGGTCGGTCTGCGCTGTAACAAGTTTTAATGAGTTTGTGTGGGAGCCGCTACCGTTATTGGTTTCACTGTGAAAATAGGTATTCTCCTTAAAATGGATTTAATTAATTTGTCGATCGAAACAAGTTGTGGTGTTTCGTTTCTTTTTTTTTTTTTTTTTGCTTGTTTTGTATTTGGCATCACTGCATTTCGGTTGGGCAAACTTCCATCCAGGTATGCATGCAATTATGTTATATGACAGACTTTTAATTAATTTACTGAAATTCAATGGAATCTGTGAGGTTAAGGGCATATCGTATTAACGATGATAATATAATTTTGCGATAGTCAGTAATATTTGAAGTACTTTGTGCAGAATTCAACAACGAAAGCATCCTGTTGTCCTTTTTATTGATTTTCCATGGAAATTTTCAATATCCTCAAATTGAATATTCCTCCACTTGTAACCTTTGCAAATTCTGCAATTCTACGTTATGAAAGCGGGAGGTATCCTTCGTCTCCGATTAAACTTAGATATTGAACATGAGCTAGTAACCTGTCAATTGCTTGGAATAACAGCAATCAAAAATACTATCCGTACCTCTTTTTTACCTATTTTTTCTGCATAATTTTTCATAATGTTTTAATGGGCTTTATTTTACATGTGCAGGCTTCTGTTGTTAAATTTTGATTTTATGGCGCCGGTTATTTCCAGCCACTTGCCTTTACACTTGGACACTGGGACAGTTTTAAGATATTATAAGTAACTTCTCCCCTTCAGTCGCATTTTACAATAAGCGTAAACCTTTTACCGTATCTGCAAGGGGCTTTAAAACAGATTCATCATTTATTAAGTGCGCACATACTACCGACATAACAATCTACTCTAATTTCGCAAACAATCAATATAAGCATTTCCAACACATCGTGGTTTAGATAATCCTTTTAAAAATATGTCAAAACAATAATTTTTCATTACTGACCACTAAGACCATCACAACTGGACATTTTGGTAATGTTATATTTAATTTTATTGTTATATATCTGCATCACCACCATCACTACTTAATGTCAATCCAACGCGTTCGCTGGGCAATTAATTGATTTTAAAATTCTGAACAATTTTAAAATAAATATTGGAAGACCGAATGGGGACATATATGGTTCATATTATCAAAGTTCTCTGGCTTTTTACTGAATAAACATTAGTTCATTGCGAATTGCAAACTTTTTCCACTGACTGTAAAATATACTTAATTAACGAATTTACCTATTTTAATGCAAATGTATCATCATACGCGCAACAATGAGTAGTTCCAATTAAATAAAAATGAATAAATCAAACTCAAAAATATATTCGGTGGCGTATGAGCGTTTTTTTTAATTTAAAGTACACCTTCAGGTACTTTAGTGTCCGTTTCATTTCAGGTTATAAAAACTGCAATCTGTTCAACCAGTTAATAAATAAGTAATGTGTGTGAATGAGAATATACATATATTCAATATTTATATAACATCTGCTTTTATTTATTGTAGCATGCTACATGCTTCCTCGATGTGAAAAGTTTTTCTTTTAGTTTGTTCTTGTTCGACAAACATAACATTGCAACGAGAGATAAAAACTGAAAAAACTTTATTCATTTTTTTTTTTTTGCATCATGCTCTTTGTTTAAAATGAAGCACTCGGGATATGAATGAGATGAGCAAGGATATAATTACCAGCAGAATGCCAATTGATGCAATCGAAATGTATTTGATGTTGTTTTTTTTTCTTTGTGAAAAAGTTGTTCTTTTGAAATATGTAGTTTCTATTAAACAAGTGTACAATGGGTAAAATAGAATTTAATTAATAGTTTTCAAATGGATTTTTTTTTCAAGTCCCGTACACGCATAATTTTTCCAAATGTACCTAACAAGATTTCACCAGAGAGCAAAAAAATAGTTATGAAAATATTTAATTAATTGTTGTCCCATGAAGAATATCCCTGCAGCGGAACCCCTAAAAAATGTTTACTTCTCGTAAAAGGCGACTTAAGGGCAGTGAGGACTTCTAGGCAATTTTTAACATTCCAGCATGCAAATCCGCAAGCCGACATGACTGGAGATCATCGATGTCATAAAAAAATCAAACAACAACACAAAACAGGAGCATGAGTGTAAAACAAAATAGCTTAAGCTGAGCAATATGGAAAAGAACAGACAAAGGGGCTTGTTATAGCTATCATTAAAATGCAAATCAGTGGAATATTTGTTTCATTTTTTGGCAAGTCGTTTATTGGTATTATTGAAATTTCTGTCAGTGGAAGGCCACTGGTATAGGTTTTATGGTTAGAGTTGATCATTGAAAGCAAAACTGACAGCTGAGAATGGAAAGAGAATCGAACACATCAGTGGAACGATTGTGTTCCAAATTGTAGAAACGATTATCAGCTGTTCATTGAAGTCGATTTCTATCAGTGAAATAATAAAAATAGATTTATAGAAAAGTTTAAATCACAATTAAGTAATTTTGTTTGTAAAAAATTCTGTAAGTGATTAGCTTTATTTTGATACCGCTTAAAGCCAATATGGTTTGTTTAGTCGTCTTAAATTACGAAAACAAAATGTTCAATGATGGATTTCAATGATAGTTATAACTGGGCCCTAAGATTGCTATTTGTTATCATCCGGCAAACTTACTTTGACCAGTGATTCTTTAATGGCGACTTTGGCAGTGAATATGCTCGTCAGTTTGAAGATCAATTCGGTATAGATTTCACAGCAAGCACATTCCAAACGGAAAGCTTTTGATGGTAATAAGAACGGACATGTCGGGAAGTCCAGCGTTGACTATAAAGACTACCACTAGGGACTAAGAATTTTTCAGGTGATGAGACATTCTAAGCAGTTGCAAGTCATACATCTAAGTGGTCTTAGGAGAAACGAACGCCCGACAACACTGCCCTATCCCGACAGAAATATTAATGGAGAATAAGAAGAAAAAATCAATACTTTTTATTCCTCCTTATTAAGATCTTGCTGCTAGAAGCTTAATAAGGGCACTTCCACCACGCTAAAAAAAACGTGGTTGTGGAGGTGAAAGTACTCCTTAAATAATTGAAATAAGAAAGCTCGCTTTGAGTTGGAATACAAATGCTGCAAAAGCGTTGTGAAAAAGAAGTGGGCTTATATCTAAGCAAGGTGTATGAAGAGGCTGGGTCGTGAGCTAGGAGATATATACCTTTTGGCTGCTGACCTAGCTATCCACGATTTTTGAAAAAACAACTTGAACAGTGGCATAACCACCTTTAAGATAGCCGCGGAGAGAAGAAGAATTGCTCTGGATATACGTTCGACGAAGTTCATAAACAATGCTAAAGGCCAATGGATATTGTCGAGATCTGTCTCCGGCGGGATCTCTACGGATGGGGACGTTACTACGTTATATAAGAAGATATTTTGAATTAAAAAAAAAACAGAATGGTACCGTAAACATTTTTTTAAGATGTAAACTTCCATTTAATCAAAATTAGCCTTTAAAGTTTTCAAAATTCAAAAGAGTATTACACTAACGATCAGTTTTCGAAGCCGAGTAAAGTAGGTGCATGTCCATTCAAATTACAAGCAGTCGAAGTGAAAATTTCCAAATTTGAGGTACAACTACTCTTAATGATGTGGATGCAGTTGCTTAGTGGATACGTACGTTGGACTCCTAAGCGGGGAGTCTTCGGTTCAAATCAAACCACTAGAAAGTTTTTTTTCGCTGCACTACTTGCGAACGTCCAACAAACATCCAAGAGTAAAAATTGTCATTAGAAGTTTCTCAAAATGGCATTTTACCATTGGAAATCGTCATTAACCTCTAGGTTCCTTCCTTTCCTGCCAAATAGACAACCAAGAAGTAAGTATTTATTTTGTTAATATTTATTTCTTACTCTAAATGATATAACATCATAAATATTAGATATAGTTATAAAAACTGCTTAACATGTTTTATAGACCTAATCTAATAATCCCAAAAATATCAAAAACATTCTCTAATTTTAAAAGTCTAATGACGCCTCAAGTTAAGATTAAAAAAATTGTTTTTCAGCTCATTTTAAATAGATAACACTTACAGTATAAGGAAATAACTCAAATATAGAATTTGTTTAGCAAGTTTAAAAACATTTTGTAAATATTAGAATCAGTAGAATATCTCAATTGAGTGTTCTCATCTGTGAATCTCAAACATATTTCTTCCACAAAAATATGACAAAACTTGTTCACCTTTTTGATGTGGTGTTCTTCGTTCAACTTTGCTTCTTTACACTAAATAATCATTTCAAAGTTCATAAACTTACCGCAATCTTCAAATATACAAGTCATACAAAAGAAAGTTAACACTTCTTACTTGCAAAAGCATCAGAAAATTTCCTTTTAAATTTCAAAGTGAACATAGATACAACAAATATATGTTGTACCGCATTTAACATTTGCCTTCTTCGGAATAGAATTATTTTTTCTTCTTATATTTCTTGTACCTAGAAAGGATTTATTTTTCTTGTACTCTGTACATCCAAATCGAGTTTTTTTTATACAGAACTTGTACAATTTTCTGTTGTTGTTTTTTCTACAATGCCAAAATGCTTTCAACCACAACACGATTTTATATTTATTAAAAAAATTGAAATATAAATTCAATTCAGTTAGAGAATTTTAAAAGAATGATATCTTGTCGATTCTGTTATTTGAGTAAGGATCCAAATTCAATCTCATGAACCTAATTTAAAAAGAAAATAAGAAGAATTATATTTTATTTGAAGTTTCTATTCAGGTATTAACAGTTTTATTTACATTTAATATGATATTGAAATAAATGAATGATTAAAGTTCGAATATGCGTAGGGATGTCCGAACAAGCCCAAAATATTAAGAAGATGTTCGATTTACATGGTTTCATCCTATTAAGTTTAGCATTAGAGTTGTTGAACTTTCTGGTAATTTTTGCAGTTCTTAAGTCTGTGTCATAATGTAATGTAAAACTAAGTCCAGATAGATGATTGCAACCTCATTATCAAACTGACTGAATATCCGTGCTTAAGTGCAAAAGCCATTATGGTGCTTAAATATTTTTTTTCCAAAAACCGCGTTCCTCCAGCGAGGAAGATTAGCTTTTTTGGCACGGGTTGGGCAACTGCTGTTTTCTATCTTTTCGGAAAGACCCCTGAAGAATAGATGGGAACATTTTTGCTATACAGTTTTGCCAGCGTGCAACACGACCTCTTCAGAACGATAAAAAAAAACAATCCGATCCAGCGGATTTATAAATTTTGAGAGCTTGAGTAACTTTTATCATATTATGAGCGCGGAAGTGAATCTGTCCCATTGAGTGTTCTGAGCGCTCGATTACAGGGGAAATAAATCACAATCTGGAAGCGTTGAACCAGCTGCAAGTAGATTGTCTCTACCTAAGGAGCTCACAGCTAAATGTCATTATGAGTGTAGGAACAGATGACGAGCTGGAATTTTTAATGTCCGTCGTATACATTAGTATACTAAAGAGAAAGTTATTGCTATCGTTTAAAAATCTAGAACTCAAACTGAATATGAGCGATGATATTGCGACTATAGAGAGTGTCCAAAATAGTGGATCCGCCAAAGCCATTCGTTGGTCTGTCTGTCTATCTGTTCGTATGACAAAAAGGTTCGTCGCATTTGCTTCAATTTTCGTATATACCGTTTTTGGGGTTTACATCTCGTGGCGTCTCACTTATCACTATTTTTCTACAAAATGGTTCCAAGAATTTTGGTCTTTTTTGTACTAAGGATATTTGGAAAAAGGATATTTTACTATTATTGTTATGATGTTGAGTTGAACAAATCTGCTTACTTTTTTTTTAATTTTTTGTTCATAAAAAGATTTTTCTTAAATTTAAATTCGTTTTCTCCAAAACGGCTTTAACGATTTTAATAAATTTTTGTATCTTGAACAATAAGGTTAAAATTGTCCAATGTGCGAAATTACATAAAAATCGTAAGTGATATTTTTGAGAAAACCAAATTTTTCAAAACCTGAAAAGTGATTCAAATAATCATCAATTGTAACCATTCTTTTTGATGCCATTTAAAAATGGTGCCATAAAAAACTCTACCGATCCGTGGAGAGCCCCTGCCTGACTACCAACAACTTTCCATCATCGTCTACAGTATTGGGCACGCTTTCTTTCAATTATCTAGACCAAGCGCTCTGGCTTCGGTTCGGACGTCTTAAACATCTTCAACCTAGGGGCTACAATTCGTAGATCCCTTTGGCTGCAGCACTATTAGCCGTTCGCACGCTGTGGTCGATCCAATCATAGAGTCATACAGCTGTATACGGATTTTATTGATTCCTTTAAGCTTTTGTATTAATGTGAACATTTGGTCTATTTTCGATTCGCCGAGCCGCACTGATACTTGGTATACCGTCAATCTGCAGACTGGACAAAAAAATTCAAAAATGGACTATTACTAATTAACTAGTATATTAGCTAAACTCTATGTAAATTTGATTTATGTGCCTGGAATGGTGATAGTAGTTACAAATCAAAATAGTTTATGGCCACGAAATATGTACTTAAGTCTGAATAATTTTTTTATGGAAATGCCCCCCTTGTCAGCAATGTTATAAATAAGTGCTGAACTGGAAAATTTCTCCGCAAAAATGTATTCCGATTAGATCTAATTATAATCCTGTGAAAAAAATAAAACTACTTCCCTCAACAAAATAATGAAACTCGTGTATTCTACCTTCAAACCATAATTACCTGTACTTCTTTTCATATACACAATCGCTCTTATAATTTAATCGATTCGAACTAACATTAGGCACGGCTATAACAAATTATCTGCACAGCAACAAAAACAAAACATCAAGTGTTACCACGCAAAAACCGATAATATTTAATATCACCAACATGCCAACAGCATCAATTAATCACCTCGTTTGGTAGTGCATTAACAACGATTACAGTCCGAAATCTTGATTTTTGACCAACAAATAAAAAAAAAATTCCAAATTGAACCAAATTTGTTGTATTTTATCAAATGCAAAAAAAAATGTAATCCATTGCAAACCAATGCCATTTTAATTACGCAATTTACCGACAAGCCAGCCTGCGGGCATAATTAAACCCTACAAAAGGGAGGTGAATAAGTCCTGTAACACGACCACTGCAGTTGACGCGAGCGGCGAGCCCAACCAAACCAAACCAAACCAAACACGATTCAGCACAACGGATATCAGTGAACCTCTAACTTATTTACCATGTTCCAGTCGCAAGCAATGACAATTTTCTTGTTTTCTTTTTATATTTACAGAGCTAGATGGCGTGAAAATCGCACCATTTTCAATACCCCTAATCCACGACTAATGAACGTGTCACTGTTGCGTGATAGCAAGTTGTTGCATGGACAAGAACGCCGCGGTTCTAGGATGTCGGTTAGGGCACCGTCCCGTCAGCCCAGCATGGCATCATTGCGACCGCATTCACCGAATCCGTCGCTAGGTAAGACAGGTTTGTATTCCACCACAATTGCACTTAATTCTACTGATTTTATTTCGATGGGTTTGTTAAATTTGTTTTTTTTCTGTTTTTTGTTAAACTTTTGAAGTGTTGAATTTATTTATTTTTGTAAGTTTTTGTAAATTACTAAAGTGGGTACCATACCAACCATGCTATCAAATGAGCGACAGGCGTACATGTGTTGGATGATGATTGGATAAAATGATAAAATGATGAAGGGATAAAATTACGTATGCATGAGTTAAATGTGTTCATTGCGTGAATTAATGAGCAGGATTTTGCAAAGGACTTCGAACAGGAGATTGTATTGTTTTTTTTTTGTTTTGTTGTTCGAATATGTACATACTTTTTATAGGTGCGTGTGTTGAAATGAGTGTAAAAGTTTTATTGACAAGCAAAGAGGAGATTATAGTATTTCAACATAAAACATAAATGCTGAGTTCTTGTGGATTTTTCGGAGCTTTGGGATGCAGTTATGAAAGGCTTTTAAGTAGGTGGCAACAATCGCAGATGGTTTTAAAATTAACTTGTAAAACAATTAAAACAATTTAGCTATACACAAAGTTGCACCGTTTTTTGCCAAATGAATATCCCTCGAAATCTTAAACTTAAAACCTATTGCCAGCACATTTTCTCGAGACTACCTTTCGATTTTTTAAGTTAAAAGAGTGTCGGTGTAACGGAAATTTATATGAAGGTGTAAACATTAAGTGAAAAAATGATATCGGTCAAACGACATCTTGAGTTAAGCACATTTGCACTCTTATTACGGCGCTTTGATTTATTGCTCGCAAAACATATGGCTCCAAATTGGACTTTTATATAATGTTGCAAGATTTATGACGGGCTGTGGTGAAGGCAAGACAACGCTCGACACATCTCTTTGCTGGGTTCCCCTGACCAGCGATATCTCTGACGACCGCGGGTTGAAGAACTAGTTAAACACGGCATCGGACAGTACCACTTTGAAAACAAGAAGGTCCGTCCGCCTACGATCAAAATATATCCGCGACTGCACATAAATAATGACATACCATAAGAAATGGAATACCGTCATACGACTACTGTAAAAGCTGCAGACACTTGGATAAAGAGGAAACCACTACATCATTCCTGTACAACCGCCCCGTACTTGCTAAACTAAGGACGAAGTAGTTTTTTGTGGCTTATTAGTCCAATTGCATTGGACTGCATTCTGCAGACTGTAAATGGTTTGTATTAACTAATTCGACAGTATTAGTTTGATTTCGTCAGCCCCACACATAGCTGCCCCTTTTCGAAACTCAAGAGGACTCTGGCGTAAGATTGCATCAGTCACCCCTATTTTTCCACTCATTTGTAGGTCAGCTACAATACAATACAATACAAGAACCACGAACTTATTTAATTTACTCTATTCTTCTCTCCTTCAAAGTTTACGTAATAGTGCGAATGGTTTACTTACCTAGTTTTGGAAGTACTTAAGGTTCAATAATCTCACTCTTTTCTCTTCGCAATCTACAACCAGCGGATAAGCAAATGTTTATCAAGTATTCCGATTGAATCTTCCAGAATCGCACCTTCATGTCACCCCGCTCATGTTGGATCACAATACACCGTTAAACGGTATAACGGTGCCTCGCTTCTTTGCCAGGGCGGCCACCCTATCTAACATTACCTAATGTAGCTTCGCAATCCTCTACAAATTTCGGAGACAGAAACAAAACTCAAACACTTGCTCCAAATTTTCAGTTGCTTTTGACCAAAATACTCATGAAATAAATTTAATACATTTTTAATTAACTACCGAAACTTAGTCTCTAGTCTTTGTTCTTGTTTTAATTGTGTAAATTATAAATAAATTATATATTTTTATACCCTATCCTAGGGGTATATATTAATTTTGACACATAGTTTGTAACACCCCTTAATATTCGTCGCAGACCCCTAAAAGTATACATATTTATGATCAAGACCAAAATCTAAGACTATTTCGCAATATCCGTCCGTCCGTATCAACTTTTGAGGCCTTTAAAGTTATGCGAAGAAGCTTTGAAAAATATGCCCACTGCCACGCCCACAATTTAGAAAAAACTGTTTTAAAGCTTAAGTTAGAGAGATGAAGTTGTACAATCTTCAGAAGATATATAGGTACTGCCCACTTTAATAAATTTGTCATATAAAGTTTTTTGCCAAGCCTACTTTTTGTGAGCGATTTTTTACTAAAATGCTGTTTTCTTCGAAAATTTTCATAGAAATCGAAAAAAAATGTTTAACAATATATTTAGCCAATATTTTTTCCAATATATCGCCCATACAAACTTTTTCAATAAATTTCATAGAATGAAATAAAATGCTATCCATCACCTTCGTAATGCTTTTTTTCTTTGGGGTACATAGGGATAGGATAGGGTATCATACTGTTCGCCCCAAGCGGAGTGTAGCCTTTCCTTATGTTCAATTGCACTATGGCGCAATCACACATACCTGGTAGCCCTGCTCGTAATCAAACTAACATATGTTATTAATATGCAGTAAATCGATTAAGCGGTTCTGCCCTGATGTTGTAGCACACATACGCAACAAAGATTTTATATTCATACCTTGCCAACATTTAAAATTTGACAACATTTCAAACACTTTTTTTTGTTATCCAAAATGACCATGCCATCCATTGAATCTCCCGGTTTATGGATTGTGCAACGCTATATTTGAATTTTAATAAAACATCTGTTGGTATGTATGTCCTGTCAATAAATTTTAATGCTAGCCCATTCCATTTGTAACTGTCTACCTACACTTTTAAGTGTTATCAAATTGCACTTTTTATATCTTGCCATAAAAATTAATTGCACTATAAATCATCCGAAGGTGTGAAGCGTGAGAGGGGAATATTTGCAAGCAGGGTAAATTCCGGTATTTCGTTGATTTTTGATGTCTATACCGACCTTTGCTGCTTGTGTGCATTCAACTTTAACGCCTCTCACCTGGGCGCTATGATGCTGGGAAATTAATAAATTTATTAAGAAATTGTGTTTATCTCATTTACACAGGAAAAACCTGTCAACAGTTTTATGGCAAAAACTCAACTCCCTTGGGTGGGTTAATGATGAGAATGTAAACATTCTCTGGCCCTTTTCCTTTTAATTTCCGCCAAAAATCGTAGTTAAAATTTAGCTCAAAACTTCTTTCGACTTGACGCGCATCATTTCCAACTAATTCTATGAAATTTTAATTGTTTGTCAATCATTGTCGCTGGTGGGTTAATGAAATGCCACCCGTAGATAATAATAACTTATTGTCGAAAGACGTATAAGAACACGTTTTAATGTACGATGAGAAGTGAGGATTTGTATGTACGCAGGAAGGATGAAAAGTTTGACAGCAAGGGATGAACCCACACCAACACACAATCGCTAAAAGAGGGATTATTTAACGGCTTATTGTGTTTTTCTACGGTCGCTAAAAATAACTCAATATTGTGTTAAATCGAAATTAAGTCTTTGCGGGTCTTCAACTTTTTTTCTTTGCGTACACAAATCAAATTTAAGCAGTTTATGTCAGTTTCAGGTGATTAGAGAGGTATTCAGGTGATTTAGGGATGAACATGAATGAGGAACGAGAAGGATTTTCGAGTGGGTATGGTAGGTGAAACGATTCGCGTGGAGTTAATTGCGTGATCTTTTTTTTCCTTCAAATAGCTGCTACTCGGTAAAGGTATTTTGATTGATTCAACTTAAAAGGTTTAGTGAGATTTTCAGCGAGAACTGAATTGGGTTCGAGTTTAGATCGGCATAAAAAGGGTTATTAGAAATTCAATCAGGTAAAAGGGTGACCATGACCATTCTCTGCGATGGATTCTATCCACTAAGTGTTTTCAATAAGGAAAACGGTTCGCGTTATTTAAAAGAAAAGAAAGTTGAAATCAATTTTTGGAATCACCTTCAGCTTAAACATACATCCCAAATAACAATTTAGTTACGATAAAGTTTCCAAAAGTGTCCGAAAAGCGGTGGTGATGGTATCTGTAAAAAATTTCGATAAAAAGTTTAATAGCCGAATAATAAAAGTTAATCAGGGCAAGTTAAGCAGCTCTAAATGTTTGTATTGAGTATTTAAAGAAGTTTTACACATAGCGAAAAACATTAAAAATGTTTCAGTGAAAAAACGATTTAAGGGTGAGAAATGTTGTGTAAAGTTTCAGACACTTTTTCATTCATTCGTTGGGCATAATCTATCTGATTTTGATTTTAGAATGATTTATGATCTCTAGCTTCATAATCGGTTCCCCCACCCTGCGCTGTCTGGAATATAGTAATTATAAATTTTCGACTTAACCACTTAAAACTTGCCGCCATTTAAAAAAAAAAATCTTCGTTAAAAGCTTCCTTTTTCATATCGGTTCTTTGTGGATCTTTAAAGGGTAAGGCTTCTGTTAGATACACGATTAGCTGGCCGTAGAAAATCGATTCCAAATTCGACACTCCAAAAACCTCACCAAAAGGTCACAGGCGAATGGTTTCTCAATGTCTATCTGTGGATTTTTCGAGCCCTAAATACGGCAATTTTGTTTATTTACGTAACCGCCGGAAGCCAGCTGCATTTGGTACACATTATTTAGACCGACATTTCTTTTCACTTTGTAAATAACTTTGCAATATTTCTTAACATTATTCAATCATTGACATTCTTAAAAACTCCTACCCTTTAACTGATGGTTTATGTTGCGAGTTGAGACGAATTTAGTTTCTTTCAAATGATGCTATGGTCTTTGATATTTCAATCTCCATTGTACGTCAACAACTATACGTATGGCACAATTGCTAGGTTTTTCAATTGGAGCTATTAAATATAAGGTCCAGAGCTGCTCTAAGTGATGATGATGATGGCATTACCGAGATTGGATATAATCGATTTAGTAATGCTTTTTCCCATTACTGGTAGTGCCTTCGCTAGAATGATTTGAGGTGATCTCTTAACCGCCTAAATATCAGTTTGAATGCTACTGGCTCTTCTAAGAATACCCCTGGGCCGGTTCTTTTGTACGTCGTTAAACCATCTGTGAAAGCAAAACAACCTAAGCCTTTGATCATACATGCGTTTTTCATAATCAGAAAATGGAAGGCTCATAGTAAGTGCCCACACATTGTTGCCAAACTTATATTCTTGATCAGAAACCGGGTTGCCTAAAGTTTCCCAGTGATCGTTTTTGCAGTGTTTCGCCGCCTGCCTACACTCATTTGTTGTTCCTTCGGTGCTCTCACAACGGAATATCAATAAAAATATAGCGTTCGCCAAATACCTTTTTTTTGAAACAGGGCGCAAAACATCGAGTGTAGCTTCGGCTGTGTGGCACGTAGCGCCGTCCTGTTCAAACCAAATGTTGCCAATATCCTCCTCTTCAATTTTGTGTGCACAAAAATTCGTTCAACATGGCCCGATAACGATCGCCATTGACTGTAACGGCCACTCCTTGTTGTTCAAGTTGTTGTTCGTTGTTCGTTGTTCAAGCATATACACAACCATATTCGTTCAGCGGAAGGATAAAACTAATTATCTGTTAAATCAGACATGAGCTAAGTGTTACCATTCGCGAAATAGTTGAAAAAAAAAACGTTAGATGGCAGACCCTTTAATTTGCCGAAGAAAAATGGCCCAACTATGTCGCAATATTTCCCAGCGTTGTTCAAGCGCCTAAATATCAGTTTGAATGCTACTGGCTCTTCTAAGAATACCCCTGGGCTGGTTCTTTTCTACGTCGTTAAACCATCTGTGAAAGCAAAATACCTAAGCCTTTGATCATACATGCGTTTTTCATAATCAGAAAGTGGAAGGCTCATAGTAAGTGCCCACACATTGTTGCCAAACTTATATTCTTGATCAGAAACTGGGTTGCCTAAAGTTTCCCAGTGATCGTTTTGGCAGTGTTTCTTCGCCTGCCTACACTTATTTGTTTTTCTTTCGGTGCTCTCACAACGGAATATCAATAAAAATATATAGCGTTCGCCAAGTACATTTTTTTTGAAACAGGGCACAAAACATCGAGTGTAGCTTCGGCTGTGTGGCACGTAGCGCCGTCCTGTTCAAACCAAATGTTGCCAATATCCTCCTCTTCAATTTTTGTGAACAAAAATTCGTTCAACATGGCCCGATAACGATCGCCATTGACTGTAACGGCCACTCCTTGTTGTTCAAGTTGTTGTTGTTCGTTGTTAGTTGTTCAAGCATATACACAACCATATTCGTTCAGCGGAAGGATAAAACTAATTATCTGTCAAATCAGACATGAGCTAAGTGTTACCATTTGCGAAATAGTTGAAAAAAAAACGTTAGATGGCAGACCCTTCAATTTGTCGAAGAAAAATGGCCCAACTATGTCGCAATATTTCCCAGCGTTATTCAAGCGTATACACAAACATATTCATTCAGCGGAAGGATAAAACTAATTATTCGTCTTATCAGACATGAGGTAAGTGTTACCATTCGCGAAATAAGCACTAGTTGAAAAAAAACGTTAGATGGCGGACTCTATAGTTTAAAGTATGTATAAAGTCGTCTGCCTTAACCAGTTCGCACATCGCAGTACGGCCAGGTTTATATTCTTGGCTCCGTACTTTCGCCCCCATAAACTACGTCGTCTTCTGCCATTTGCTGTTTCCTGCGTTGTTCGAATCCTCGTTACGGACTCGCTGGAGCGTCGGACCTCCGTCCGTTTGTTCTTGTCCTTGCCCGCCTTCTGGGAAACTCTTTGTCCCGTCTGGTTTCTTAACCCCACGGTTCCGAGAAGTAAACCAATAGCTTATGAACCACAGCTGTGGCTAGAAGGGTAAAAGGATTAAAAAGAGTTCCTTGCCGCAGTAAATTTTAAAGATTTCAAATATGCACGTGTATTCCAACTTGCAAATAGTGTTATTTCTATGTCTGAAAGCACCTTTACTACGGATTGTATATTTACTAGTTCTTAAAAACAAACCTAGTTATTGTGTATTTTTTATTAAATTTGTTCAATACTCAGACAAGCGATCCGTTGAACTTTGCTTAAATTTTAAAGGTTGGGTTTTCGCAGGCAAGCTTTTTATGGAAGAAGCCATCTCCTAATTTCCCTAACGCTCCCATCAGCAGGGTTTGGAAAACCCCTTATTACTGCGACTTTAACCTACAAATAGATATCCAATTGAAGAAGTATAATTTAACATCTATTAATTCATTTACATATTTAAATTTCATTAATGATTTTATTTTCATCTTTTTTTTATTCGTATTCGTTTGCTAAGCATAACAAAATTTTAAAAACATATTGATTAAAAAAAAAACAAAAAAACAATTTCTAGGTCGAATGACACGGTCCAAAAGTAATACCCGTTCAAGTGATTCGCGCACAAGCGATGCTTCAAATTGTTCGAAATTGCTTGAACATCCGCATACGCATTCGCATACGCACACAATTCCATCGACAAGTGCTGCCACCTATGTAACTTCACCGGGTTCTAGTTCAACCTGTGGTACAACAGCTCTACCGACGACACCTGTTGTCACTTTGAATCATGTCAAAGCAAATAAATTCTGAAATCGGGTGAAGAAGAACCAAAGAAAGATCTCGTTCGACCTAAAGGTATCTACTAAATTTCCTAAAAGAACAAAACAATTTTTTAGTAGATTCTACAGAACTGCCTAGTAGTGAGTTGAGATTTATTAGGATTGTAATTTATATGAAAAATGATTAGTTGTGTGAGTTTCCTCTTTAATTTTCTATCCTTTACTATTCCTGAAAAGTGTTAATATGCCTTTTCTAAAACCAAACAACTACTAATTTTTTTTTAATATTTATTTTAAGTTTTCCTGAGCATTGAGTTTTTTTGTGTAAAATAGCAACTAACATTATTCCATCGCTAGGATGGAAAGCATACTGCAAAACTTCTAGCCCTTGTGTACCCTATCGTGTGTAGTTATTTCGTTAAATGTCATCGTTAGAATATAGAGTATTACACAATAAATACAAAAGATAATCAACATAATAAATAAACACAATTCACACAAACCCAGACACTAGTACACTTTTGACTAAAAACAAAATAGAACAGCAAATAAAGTTTCTTTGAACCATTTATACGTTTAGCATCTATATTGAGCTCCTAAATGAGCACGAACTGGAGTTATAAAATATAATTTATATTTAAATTGCAATTTGTTTTCTTTTTGAATATAATTTAATTATTATTTTAAGCTCGATACTGAGTTGCTTTTTATTGCAAAAAAAAAAGATAATTTTAACTGTTTTCGTCTGTATTTTAATTTTTTGCACATAGTGATAATTGTATCTTAGATATTTAGATAACTGTGATTGTGTAAATTTTGTGAATAACATGACAATAAACGTTTAGAGGATTAAAGAACTTAACCGACATTAAGTGGAAGAATTTAATACAATTTCAGATAAGACAGCCTATACTGGTCCATTATACTACGATGCAGATACCATACATTAATGAACTTAATTTTGGACGGCTTCAAGTCAGCAACCCACTGTCATTAAAGCGAAACCCTAATTCTTTACCGTCATCCATTTATGGCACATGCATCCTTACAAACCTAACGACTTTCCGTTCTCGATATGTGTGTTAATGACAACCTTCGTTGGAAGGACCACATATTCAAAGTCACCAAGAACGCTGCGAAATGTCTAGGCTCCCTTAAGCGATGCAAGAAATAAATTACCCATTCTAATCTGCCTGGAATTTATAAGGCGTTTATTCGCCCCAAACTTGAGTACAACGCTCATATCTTGCCCGGTGCTCCAATTACATATTTGGAGCTACTTGACAGGATTCAAAAACGTGCGGTAAAACTTCGAAACATCGCAAAATCACCTGACTCTCTTAGTCATCGTCGTAAAGTATCTTGCCTGTCATTGTTTTATCGGTATTTCCAACACAAGTGCTCAAACGAAATAGCCAGTTGCATTCCAGCCTTTGAACAGTTCAACCGAAATACCCGTTATGCCAGCAATGCTCATTAGGTTACCTTTAATCCAATATTAGGATCGGGCGTACATTGAAATATAAGAATTCGTTCATTAGCCGTTTTACACGAATGTGGAATGCTCTACCACTCTCCGTTTTTCCTACACTTTACAGTTTAAGCAGATTCAAAATCAATGTTCATCGGAATCTCCTCCTTTCTCATGTCCCTAAATTTTGTTAATGCCCGCACTGTGTTTATTCATAATAAGGGTACCCAAAATCCCTTTATTAATACAAGTAAATTATCAAAAAAAAATATAATATATCAGGGAAAGAAATCGACAGCAACAAGAAAATCCTCAGCAGTTCCAATTTCAAACTACAACTCGCAAAATAAAAACAAAAGTCAATCATCCAATAATGTAATTATTAAAAAGCGAACCTTCCCCGGTTTGCTTTTCGGAATCGGAGTTAAAACTGTCGGTCTTTTACTCCGTTTGAATTTAAAAATCCTTAATCCAAAGAAAAATATGTTGCAGTTGCATCATACGAAACTTTTTCGCTATGTCAATGAGTTGTTTGAATTGCATCACGTACAACATTTTCGAAGATAATGAAACGTTGTACATTTGACTACATAACAATATTATTAATTATTTAGTAGGGGATAACCCTAGGCTTCAGACACAGATCCTCTCCTACAGGCTGAAGCGTTGATGTTCCCCCGCTCCATATGTCCCAGCCATTTCAAACGCCAAATGCACCTTTGTTTACTACGTCGATATAGATAAAATTTGTCTCTCGAAACGACCGAGGATGACTTTATCAACTATAGAGTAGCACAAGGATTATAAAGGTATTATATAGATTTCCTTAGATAGTTGGGAGTAGGCAGGCACAAGCCCAAAGAAATAGCAATTATATATATAGCTATAGATGTCGATTGTGACTTCGTGGCCGATTCGTCGATGATAGGTATCCTTTCTTGTTGACAGCATGTTCCTCGTTTTGCCCTCGTTTCCTGCTGGACTTATTTTCGCCGCTTTAATTCTTTCCCAGACGTGATGTATGGTAGGAAGAAAAGTCTTTTTACATGTTCATTTGAAACAGCTAGTCAGTGTTCTTGACCTACCTACTACTTGAATTGACGTAGCTCATATAGGAATATTACTTATTTCACCTAACTGGAGCTGTGAATTCCACCCATAGATGTGATCTGCTGCAGCTAGGAAACATTCGAACGTGCCTTAGTGAAATGTTAGTGTGTCGTCAACTGACTTGGGAGGTGCAGGTGCATTCCCCAACGGAAAACAACGATGCCTTGTCAACCACTGACTGTTACCAAAAAGTTACTTTCAGCTTGGAAGCATAACGCGCCATTACCGAGTCTGAGTGCTTCCCGGACATGGATTTTCTCTTTATATAACAAAAATTGCAATTGGTTAATGCCCACAATGAAACTGAAACAAATTTGCATAAAGTTTTATTTTGTTAGGCATAACTTTCACGGAAACACGCGTGCAATTTAAAACCGTTGGAATATCAAATTGTCAACACTATCAGCAGCGATCTACGTTAACCGTATGTATAATTTATTTTTTAAATACAGACAAGCAACCCCATATTGATAAAGCTATCAGTTCCAAACTTCTGGTTGAAAATAAAACAAATTGCCCTCCCAAAACAACTAGATATCTTGATTTGAATTTTATATGAAATGAAAAAAACAATTTGTGTTACACCTTGGCAAGCATCTACTTATTTAAAACGCCATACATCCACAGAACTACGATCTTTGTTTACTCTATTCCGAAGTTTCTTGTGAATTTTGTTTATACGATTTTTCCATAAAATAGTTCTTTAATCTCTCCACATTTAAAGTCAGTAAGAAGTAAAATCTTTTAATAAAAAACACCCACATCATTTGTTACTTATTTCAATAAATGTATTTAAGGATCAAGATCTGGAAGCGCAAGCGGAAGCAACGCATCAGCCACATCGGTACGATCAACTCGCAGCAACTCTGTAGCTCCTGGTGCAATAAATCATGAAAGAAAAAGCTCAGCTCACCACCATCACCATCAACAGCCGCCGCAACATCAGCCTCTTATTACCAACATAACATCAAATCCAGCTGCTGATAATGTCACCGTTGAAATAATCGAACCGGAAAAAAAATAAATTAACTTTATTTCAAAGAAAAATTCTTAACAAAAATAAATCAAAAATTACAATCCCAAATGCAAGCAAAACAAATATGGAAAATTTTATTTGTCTAATCAAATCGAATAAAATTAATATATACAAGGAATGTCTTGTAACTGCTAGTTTAAGCTCAACTAAATAAATAAAAACAATTTAACACAACAACAAGGCAACACTCTTCAGGTGAACAAACAACAACAAAAAAATCTTGCATAACAAATTCATTTCGTTAGCTTTTATTTCTCTCTTCACGCCAATAACAAACAAACAAACACAACAAAATGTTTTCCATTATATTGAAATATAAATATTATTAAATTGAATTACATTTAAACTAAAAAAAATAAAAAACAAATAGATATCGAAGAAAACAAATAATAAAAGATTTTGCTTTAATAAAAATTAAAATATAAGAAAATAGATGACATTAATGTCGCAATATTCATTAGAATTTAGACAAAAAACAAAACAAACAATCGCATTTGTATAAATGCCATTGCGATAGTGCGAACACAAAATAAAAAGAAAAGAGGAATATTTTGAAATCTATTATATTTAATAAAGATTCCTAGTGTAAAATAAATAAGAAATTTACAAAATAATCGAAAAGAAAACAACTACAACATTAAAGTAAAATAAAAGTTCTAGTGATATATTACTATATACATATAATTAGTGAAATTTACCTAACACCTTGAATTTTCAAAGAAATGCTTTTTTTAAAATTATTATTATTATAAAATATTAAAGTTTAATTGAACAAAATAATTCATTTTGAAATCTATTTCTATACCTAACAATGTAATTTTAAGTGAATTAAAAAATAAATTCTTAAAAAAAAAACGTAAGTTAAGTTTTCAAATTTATTTTACACATACCCATCATTATAATAGATTTTTAAGAAAAGATTTATTATTCAACTCAATTTAATTATTACATCATTATTGAGTAGTTCATTCAAGTAGTAGAACTTCTATAATTTCCTCACAAAACAATACAACAAGAAAAATTAATATATATATATATATTTATATAAGTAAAACTCTCATCATCTTAGCTTCTCATTTGAAAAATAAAAATAAAAATAAAATAATAATATTTAATTTTATAAACTTAACATAAGCAATGCACCAATTTTCATATTTCAATTTCTAACAACAACAACAAAAACAAATCAAAATAAAATACTTTCTTTTTGTTCCATCTTCTAACTTAGGGACCATATTTTCGTAATCAAAAAATATGCGTTTCAACGTTCTGTCGTAAGCTACATATAAAATTGAATTCGAATTCAACAGAGAATCGAACGAAACTTACTTTTTTACTGTATTGAGATATTTAAAAATTTTTATGTTTTAAATATCACAAAATAAATAATGAAAAGCAACTTCTTCAACCAGTGCTTAGTAAATTTAGACCAAGGAATAAAACAACCCCAAATAATATTTAAATATAAATATTATTAACGCGTGTTTTCTTTTATAGAATGATAATGATAAATAAATATAATAACCTTTGAAAAAAAAAAAAAACAACTACCAAAAATGATTATGTAGTTTTTTTTCTTTTCTACTTAAATTGCATTTAAATTTTATTTATTAAATTTTCTTAGTATCTATACAGTCTATCAATTATATGATTCTACATTTATATTTAATTTATACAAATGCGATGCATTTCAAATTCGATTACAATTACATTTATGTTTTGTCTTTTATTATTAAAAACTTTAATAATAAACAATTAATATTTAAGAGTAATATTTTAAACTTTTGTTGTTTAAATTACACAAAACGTTATTTATATACCTGCATACATACATATATCCTAGTTTTATTTCAATGAAAGATAAATGAACACACAGGACACACAAAATGACGAATTTCTATCTAATCTTGCCAGATTTTTTTCTTTTTTAATAAAATGTAATAGCTTAACCAAACATATTTAAAAATATATACAAATAAAATGTGAATTTAATTTTAATAAAAGAAAAGGCATATATAAATGTACATGTAATTTTGTATTTTTTTTTTTTTTCAAAATGTGCAAATGTTGCGTTTAGGTAAAAAAAAATAAAGGTTTTTTTTTTACTTTAAGGAATTCAGCAATAATAGCTTTTTTTTTTGGGCTAACTTTAGGGCTTTTTTGTGCGAATGTTGTTCAAGTTGAAAACGTATGCTCCTAAAATAGGAGCAAGCTGTTTAGCTCTCACATTGTGCTATTCTGAATGGGTTATATAGAACCTTCTTACCTATAAGCACAAGGCGGGAGTTCAAGACTGTGAGCCTTTTACTTAAAATTTCACTAAATGCGGTACGCTTCATCGCTTTACCAAGATATATTACTTTTCGGCCTGCCAATCGTATATAGCACATTATAAGTATTTTTCAAGCTCTGGAGGCATGATAACTTAACAGTGTGTTAAACGATTTGGCAGCCCCATTTAATCTTTTACGGACAAATCCTAAGAAAAGAAACGTTTGAATATGGTCAAAAAATATAGCGGTCGTAATGTCCATGCCATTTTCTTATATTGCTTTTTCGAGTTCATAAACGGAAGAGAGTTTAACGCTTTACAGGATCTACTGCACGAAAAGGAATGCTAATCCTTTGGTTGATCTGACAGTCGAGTATAGAACGTTGTTTGATTTTATTTAGCTCTGGAGGCACGAAAACTCAACAACGTGTTAACCGATGCATGCCATTTGCGGGTAATTTGATTCTTCGTAAGTGCGCTGAACTTGATCGAAATATAGAACTTACAGATCCTTTTTTTTTAAATAGAGTTTCCTTTCTAAGAAGCCTTCCAAGCTGGCAAATCCGAAAATATATTTGCACAAGGAAAAAACATTTTCTTCACAAGCTTTTCACGATCGCTTTGTACAAAGTGCAGATCTTCACGGGGGATGATGTTTTCCATATCTTTTTCATTCAACATTTTACAGGAGCTGCTGCACGGAAAAGTGAAAAAAGACTTTTCTGACCTATGGATGATATACGTTGGATTCAAATTATTTAGCTCTGGAGGCACGATAACTTAACCACGTATTGCTTCTATTAAGGTATTGGCAGGTAATCTGATCCTTTGTAAAACAAGTTGGTGTAATTAGTTTACAAAATTCATCTATGTACATGATAACTGCAAACACCATCAGTGCAAAACTAAAAGAGCATGGACTACTACCCTTTCCTCAGATGTGTTTTGACAAACTCTCATAAACATTCTGGTTGTCCTTTGCTTTCGACAGACATCACGAATCTACTTAGGGTTACCATTACAGAATAATGGAGTTAATTATTCAGGTCAGGGATAGCATACAGTGATTTAAGTCAACACAATAGTTTCCAACAGCTCGAGCTGACTTATTAAAAAGTATTTTACAGATGGCGCAACTTTTATATTGTGTCAAAAAGTCTGCTTCGGTGACTCTTAGAAAAGTTTACATGTGCTTTTGGTTACACTTTTATTGTCACTTCCGTTGCAAATAGATTTTTCTTTCACCTCTAATCGAAATGGTAGTGCGAGACTAATATTTTTTTTAAACATATAATCCCTAAACAAACCTAGTTTTTTCACCTGTCCCTTACACTCGTTCTTGAGCTGCCGTCAGCATACAAAAAAGAAACTCGTATTCAGTGGTTGAACTCAATGTTTATAAATTTATTCAAATAGAAAATAACAGCGACCTCACAATGTTTGCCATTAGCAAGAGTTATTAGAATTTCCCTTCTTGTAACGAAAACTTTTTTATTTTAATTCTCCATATTTTCACTTATATATAAAGAAAGCAAAATAAAACCCTAAGTTGGTCCCAAAATCCGATCAAAATCCATTCAAAACATGCATTTTAAATGTAAATTATCAACCTTAACATCGATCGCGACAACAACTGTTATATTCCATGTAACTTAATGGCATCACTTCGCCTTTTCAATTATATGTGAAATATAGACAAGAAATTATTTTACAAAATACAAAAAAAAAACAATTACCATGCTAACAATCAGTTAATTATATTTAAATACCAAGAAATAAAATATTCACAAATAAAATAGACAAATACAACTCTAATATAAAATTGTTATTGAAAATTCAATACACATATAGGATTATTACAAAAGAAACATTAAATAAAACGTCCAAAAAGTAAAGTGAGAAGAATTTTCTATAAGAATTTAAGTTAAGCTTACAAAATATTATATATTTTAAATAAATAATTTAGTAACTATCATGCATACAATCAATTTGTTTACTCAGAACTACAATCGCAAATTTTTTGTTCATATTTCTCTTCCTAAAACATTAAAAATAATAATAATAATAGAAATATTTAATATATAAAACAAGAAAAAAAACAATTCACATATTGATGCACATATATATTTTTCATGTAGAAATAAATCATTTAAGATAAATCCCACTTAAGAAAAAAAAATATATAAAGTAAAACAAATATTTAAATATTTTACAAAAAATAGGGGAAGATTTTCTGGAAAATATTTAAATTTCTTGATAAAAAAAAAAACATTATGCCATAATGCACTCATCAGTAAAACAATAGATTAGTCTCCTCCCTCCCAAGCCCAAACAAAAACAATAGTAAATAATAAACCTCACTGTTTTCGAAAAAAAGCATAAGTAAATGTAATGAAAAAAAACTTTTTGTTTAAGGAAAATAACAAAAAATAAATAAAAAACAAATTGCTTTTTGTGCTCAATCAATAAAGCTTAACTGTGAGAAAATAAAAATGAAAAATTTAAGAAAAAACAAAAACAAACAAACAAAAAACAGACACACAAAAAGTTTTCATAAGAAAAAAAAATACCAAACAAAACCACAAGCCACAGCACACAACCAACAAAAAAAATATATATAAAAGAATACATTTTTAATAATAGCGAATAAGTTATCGCAAGTAAACAATTTAACTATAAGAATTCGTAGATCACTTTTGTTTAGCTATTATAAAAATAAAATACAAACCTAGTGTATTCAAAATGCATCGAACTTTTATTAAAAAAAATAAACAAAAAAAAAATATACCAATATGCTAACTTAAGTGCAATGAATATGTGTGGAAAATAAAAATAGTTAATAAATGATTAGTAATTTTTTTTAATATATCGGTTCAACCAACATAAAAAAAACATTCTGGTCTTGAAATATGGGGAAGTATTTCAAAACTTTTTTGTTTTTTTTTTTCTTTTTTTTTCTTATAGCCACGAAATATTATTCATAACTTTATTATTTCGTCTTAGTTCAAACAAAACAAAAAAAATAAATAATCTTCTACGCGCTGAATATATATAGATATATATAATATACATTAAAGAATAGAATGCTTTATGTAAACAAAAAGAAAAAAAAAACAAAATATATATACATAGTATAAAACAAGAAACATTTTTATATACCTACCTTCTACTTTAAGAATAAGAATAACAAAAATGAAACAACTCACTTTTTAGAACTGAAGCATGCAAAGAAAAACACTTGTCAATAAATATTTAAATGATTATGGAATATATATTTCCTTACATTAGTTAAAAAAAAAGAAAACTAGTGATACATTTACTAAAAAAAAAATAATAATTATTTAAACAAATTTAAACAAGTAAAACATCTTTTTTTCTGTTTAATGCTGTGTTATATTATATAAAACATGAAATTATATATACATATATATATACTACGAGCTATTTACATTTATATCTATTGTTTAATTTGACAAAAACAAAACAAAAAAATACATATATAATACATATGTATCGTAAAATTAGTTAATAAACAAATAAAATCGCATTCTTGTATTTAAAAAAAAATAAAATCAAAGAAACTACTGTACTTATACAAATCAAATTGTATAACAGTATAAATATGGTACAGAAAATTTCTTATATAAATAAAAAAAAACCAAAAAAACATTAAACATGGCAATTGTATCACTTTACAAAAACAAATTATATTTAAACATTTTATTAAAATTATATTACCATTACCTACAAAAAAAAAAAACAACAACAACCAACTAACAACAACAACAAAAAAAGTGTTTTATTTAAAAAAAAAAATTCTTTTCAGTACATCAGCTTCAAATTTGATTGACAAAGGCTTTCTGATCTGATCATTCAATTTCACTTTGGATATAGCATTTCATTTGAATGTCAGTTTACGACCTAACTGATAACTAAACAATGCTACAAATGCTATGTTAGTCATCACAACTGGAAATAGCTTTCGATATTCACAGTTCAGGAGACATAAACACATTTTGCGTTGATGTGGACTTAATTAATCACTTTTCTTTTATCAAACTTAATCGTTTGTTAGCTCGATCAATCACAATCGTATTTAAAATTAAAGTTGAATCAAAGTTGGCGCTTATTTAGTTTTGGTCGTTAATTTTACTGGGAGTTTGGTTGATGCGATTAGTTCGAGCTTTCACATCAGCTAGAACTAATCGCATCGACCAATTACCTTTGAGAATGAGATATTGGAAAATAAAATCAGAACAAAATCAGAGTTGCTAATTGTTATTTTACAAGGCATTTTAAAATAAACTCAATGCATGTAAGAATATGTACATAATATCACTGGCGGATACTCGAAGTTCTAATTTGATCAAGTCAATGAAGAACCAGTCTGGCCACCCACATCGGAAGAGATTGAAAAGCTGAGCTTTAAAAATGTTAAACAACAAAAACAAGAAGGTCTCATAGTAGAAATGTTTTAAATATGCAGGAAATGTTCAAACAAGTTTGACTGGGTCATCAGCTCCATTTGCCCTTATTCTTAGAAAAGGCGGTACTATGTCCTGCAAGAACTATCGAGGCATTTTCCTGTTAAAAATCGCAACGTACTATGTGAACGTCTCAAACTCTTCTGCAACACACTAATCGATACGTAACAGTTCCAGGCTTCCAGTCCGGCAGATTGTATTTGCAACAGACTGATAGCGCAATGCTTTCCTAAAAGCACGCAGTGTATGGCAGAGTTGTAAAAGATTGCATTCATTTTACATTTCATTCTTTTTAATTATCTGCGATTTCACGCTACTTTTTTAAACTCAGTTGAAGTCTTTGAAGTCTTTGAATGAATTTTTCCAATCTGAAGTCTTTAGGTGAAGTCAATAGATTAAATTCTATATTTGAATTCATTGAGTGAGATTTCAAAACAATAAAAAATTATATTGATTGTATTTTTTTACAATGCTGGTGTGCGAAATCAAGTCGTCATAAGGCTGTAATTTTGATATTACAGCTTTCACAAACTTGCACTTTACTGTTTTGATCTGATCTAGTTCCCGAGCATAAATAACAGCTTACGGGTCACATGTTATTTTTTATCACTTTTGAAGTCCTCTAACTCAGAAACTCCTCAAGCTAAATATTCCAAACTAACACGTGAAATTTGATTCAAAGTCTTTTTATTTGTCCTGAGCAATATTCTTCAAATCAAGTCCAATAGAATTCCATATATTTGACCCCTTAAAACGATAATAAAACAAAGGTTGAATTAGAAGTTAGACTTCTTACATCCGTAGAGCTAGTACCGACTAGAGCAAGTGAAAGAGGAAAATCTAATTGTTCGGTTAGTCCATTCTCGTCCGCTTGGATATAATTTGTTTTAAATGTGTCCATGGAACCAAGTCGTAGTGCAAAACTAGATCAGGCTAGCTAGAGCACCAATTCCAAGACATCTCACAGTCTACGCTACCCTGACGACAAGCTCACTCAAATAAAACCACAAAGCAAAACCGTCACCAAAGTTTATGTGTAAAATAGACTTTTTTTTGTTTGTTAATAAATAGTAATAAAAAAAGATTAATATAAAAAAAATTAGTAACAAAAACAACATTTGTATAACTTAACATTCTACAAATCACATATCAGTCCAATTTCTTCTGTTCCGCCTGCTTATTGTAGAACTCCTGCGCAATGCGCCGCAGATGCTGCTCAGTCGCATTTCCTGTCTGCTCCACTAGCTTATTAAAATACCCATTGGGAATCTGCAGCAGCTCATGAGCATGCGCCAGCTCCACGGCATGACCTGCATCCATTACTAGGACTCGATCACTTTCCATAACTGTGTGCAGTCTATGAGCTATCGTCAAGACTGTACAGTCCGCGAACTTTGTTCGTATCGCTGTCTGTATGAGACTGTCCATTCTAAAAAAAAGAAATCGTCAAAGAATTCTATTTACCGTTCTTAGTAAATGGCATACTTACTCTGGATCAACGTTGGCAGTTGCTTCGTCCATTATCAGCACTTTGTTGTGCCTTAAAATTGCTCTTGCCAAGCAAATAAGTTGCCTCTGTCCCATACTAAAATTTGAGCCACCATCATGAACCCGAAAGTCAAGGCCACCATCTAAAGACGATATATAAGTCCTCATTTCTACTTCGCCCAACGCCTTCCACATATCATCATCGGTCTTGCTCTCGAACGGATCCAAGTTGTATCGCAGCGTACCCGAGAAAAGCACTGGATCCTGCGGAATTATTGAGATTCTACTTCGTAAATCATGTAGTCCCAAGCGACAGACATCATGCCCATCTATGTCGATGGTTCCGTCAGTATATGCCAAGCGGAAGATAGCTTGAATGATCGATGATTTTCCTGCTCCCGTTCGACCGACTATGCCGATCTTCTCTTTCGGGTTGATGGTGAATGTCAGTCCCTTGATAACGTAGTCACCCTTCTCCGAGTATCGCAGTCGAGTGTTAATAAAATCGATGCGCCCATGTTTGGGCCAGTCATCATCCGGTTTGTACTTTGGCTCCGATTCCAGAGGTGGCTCTGAGGGCGGTTCAGTATATTCAATAATCCGCTCTACACTGGTCATTTGATTTTCCAATTCCGCTGTTTGTCGCATGCCCCATTGACACATGATCACCAAAGTCATTGACTGAGTGACTGCTAAGCCTACGTCGCCGCTGTTGAATTCTATGCTGAGCACCAAAAAACTGTAGGTAACTGCAACAATGTAAAGGACACAAATCACGTCGGTCCAAAATGCAAATGCTCGATTCACTGCCGTATACAAATAGAGCGCTGAAGTGTTAGCATTCTGAAAGTCATGGAACTCGGTTTCGACTATTTGCGTAGCACTCATCGCTCGAATAGTGGTAAGACCGTGGAAGGTTTGATTGGTATGCGAATAGACGGGACTACGAGCTGGGGAAAAAATGGAAATTTAATATGTTTTAGAGACCACGTTGCCAGTGACTTACTTATGCTCTCTATTCGCTTCAAACTGCGACTAGCTCCAATGTACATTTTACGAGCGAAAAACAGAATGGCAATCATTACTATAGCGGGAACTACCAGCCAATAATTGGCTACCGCAACAATTATTATCACAGCAATGGCATCGGTTATGAACTGAAAAAGAAGAACAATTATCTCTTTGAAATGTTTGAGAAGTGCTTAATTCTGTGAGAAAACTTAAGTAGCGTAGACTTACCGTCAAAACGTCCAGCAGAGTTTGTGGCAATGTTATGTCAACATTGTTGATATCGTAGGCAAAGCGATTTAGTATCCTTCCGGATGGATTTGTGTTAAAAAAATACATATACGCCCGAGTGACACCCTTAAAAAGTTTGTCATGCAGCTTTAGTGAAATTCGTAGGCACACAATGAAGAATCCGTAGGTCCGCATCAAATACAGGATTAAAGTGACCAAAATAAACGTTGTGTAAATGATTATCATTTCCTTGCGTTTGTTATCAAATGGCATTTCATTGCGACTGCCTCCTTTGTGATGTTTGTCAGTTTGATTCAAGTACGGCAATGTTTCTTCCCAGGTTGCCCTATTCAAATTCATGCGATATTAAAACAAATTAAAACCCTTAAATATTCAAGTCATACCATCTGGAGATAAAGTAGTCCATTCCTGAAAGTAACCCTCTGGATAGAACGAACAGAAGCAGCACAGCGATGATGAGAACTGGATTACCCAGTATTTTGAAATACTCTTTATAGGTAGAACTGCTAACGGAGCCCTGCATAATTTGCTCTTTGCGATCTTCACCTTTGTCTACTAAAACTATAGTTTCGGATTCTACGTTCTCCAGCACACTGTCGAAGCGCAAGAGTTTTTTCTCTTCGATATCAAGTGTTGGATCTGTTTGTACTTGGAATCGAATATGATTTTTTAAGTCCCTATACTGGCCTTGTTCCAAAATACGGCCATTCTCCATTACAATTAAATGGTTTGTTTCTTTAAGATGCCTCACATGATGAGTGACTAGAATGCGAATTTTCGTGTCCAGAAAGCCCAGAATGCATTTTTGCAAAATTTGTTTTCCTACAAACGAGTCCACAGCGGAGAGAGGATCATCGAGAAGGTAAATATCAGCTTTCTTGTAGATTGCTCTGGCTAGGCTAACCCTAGCCTTTTGACCGCCACTCAAGCTTACGCCTCGTTCTCCGATTATTGTCGAATCGCCAAATGGCAACATTTCAATGTCACGCTTTAGAGCGCATACCCTTACCACCTGCTTGTATCGTTCCTCGTCGAATTTTTCAATGAATACGATGTTGTCACGGATGGTGCCCTCGAAGACCCACGATTCCTGACTGGAGTAACTCAACGTCCCATTGACCTCAACATTACCAGCCGTAATAGCAAGTTCTCCGAGGAAAACATTAAGCAAAGTCGACTTTCCAGATCCCACAGCTCCAATAATACCCACGAAATCGTTTTCCTTAACTTGAAAGGTACAATCGCTGAGGTGTTTCCTTGCACTGTCACCCTTACCCCAACTCGCCGAGAGATTCTGGACCATCAGACCTTTCTTAATTGCAGCTGCATTGTGAAGTCTTCCAAATGCACCGCTCGTATCACTGTCATGCTCGTCGCAGGCAAAATTTTGAATTCCTCCATCAGCAGGATCTTCGCTTTGTAGTAAGAAGTTAACAGTCCTTCTTGAAACCACTAGTATTTCTGCCCAAGTGGTCAGGGCCATTGGCCAGAAATGCAGCAAGGAATCATTCAACACACTAAAGTATGATGAGATAATGAAAACCTTCCTGGCTGTGACTATATCGCCCATAAACACGTACGCCACCAAGCTTAAGAAAATTGCAAACCTCGAAATCATCATGTTGCACTGCAGTGCCGCATAAATGTACATGGAACCCCGGATCGCCTTCACCTCCTTCTTTCGCACCTCTGACACCAGCTTCGCGAATGACTTCTCCCACGCATACATCTTAATCACCTGGATCGCATGAATGATTTCATTCATAATCTTAACTCGAACATCCGCGTTTTCGGCGGTACGATTGCGATAGTAAGCCGCTGCTTTTGCCGCCCAACCTTGAAGAGGAATGAATATCACAATAAAGGCAAGACCAATCATAGCTGGCCAGCCAATCTCCCTGAACATGAGGAAGCCAAATAGAACAGCTTCCACGGGACCCTTCCACAAATCATAAAAGAAGTAGAAAGCCAGATCGAGCTGACTTAAGTCATTCGATAGAAGAATAATAGCCTGACTACTTAGACCATCATTATAAGCTGTGATTGAGGATCGCAGACACTTTCGGTACACCAGTCCCGAACAGGCCAATCGTATTTTTACCCCCACTTCGAAAATATAGAACATAAACGGATGGAAGGTAAGAGTTTGGACTAGAGAGCACAGCACGATTCCAGTAGCGTATAGGTAAGCTTGAGTATTTGAAATTGTAGATTGGTCTTCTGTAAAGAATGATACAAAGCCGCCGAGAAATAAGGGTTGTAATGATCTAAAAAAGACAGAGAAATCTATAAGATGTTGTTAGTCGTCGACCTTGCTTTAACTCACCTTATTGAGATTTCTAAAATTGAATACAAAACACATAGTGGCACAAACGACCAGCCGTATGCTCGAAATATCATATGCAATAGACTTGGTTTTTTTCGCCGCATTTCCTTTTCCCAATATTTAATCAAGCCAAAGGTGACATCTTTACTTTCGAGGCTAGGCTTGTGCTCGTAAAGATCTGCCTCCTCCAACTCGCTGTGTTGACCTTTTCGAAATATTTGCCGAGTCCACCTGGGGGAATGAATTATTTTAGTTAACTTTTTGTATTGAACAAGGACATTATGTTATTAGACAAGACAGGGGTAAGTTTTGATGTATACCTTACGAACAAATTTAGAAAGAAGGAAGCACACGACTTAATAGAAATAACTCCTGTTTTTTTTTAGGGCTCCGACTTAAAGACTTAATGCCGAAATATGGTTACATAAGTTCTACTCGAATTCTATTCGAAATCAAATACGCTATCATGGTCAACTATAGCGCTGAAGTTTTGGTGTTCTGAAATTCATGGAACTCGGTTTCAACTATTTTCATGGAACTCGGTTTCAACTATTTTCATAGAGGGGATTTTTTTTAGAGGTATAGCCTTATTAATAATAAAACCCTACTCGCTCGTTAACTTTTCTTATCAATAATGAATGGTTCTCCATACATTAACTAACTGACTGTTTTCCTGAAAACGATATCACTGACTAAATTGTACTAAAATCTATTATATTTCGCCTGACATCTAACATATTCAAACAACAAATTTACATATTTCTACAATTTGAGAAGAATAATTATAGAAAATAATTGTGGAAAAATTGAATCAAAACAATATAAGAGGAAGCGCACCGAAAACTGGTGCTCACTACGACCCCAGTATCTAATAGCAGCAATCACCTGTACATCCACAGGAATGCGTCAGCCTTTTTTATTCTTTTTTGCTTTATACACTTTTCTTTGGCGTGATGTAGGTATAATATCATCTTCAAGCATGTTAATATTATTAAGAAAGTTTATAAAGGCATAGCAATTTTTTTCATTACTTAACACTAAAATTAACAATAATTTTCTCAAGAACCTTTTATTTTTCAGTCGAGCAAAATTATTTCAAAGTTATCAACTTGTTAAACAACCTACATCAGTGGGTTTTTGAAAGTTTTTACGCACCGGATAAATTCTAAAAAATGATTATTAATAAGAAATTGAGTTTAACTAATGAGTTAACAGTGTGTTAGAGTTATCAATCCGTTAAATCCGTTAATCGGCATAAGACTATAAGTAGGCAACACTATTTTAACTGCCGGCGGTTTTGTCAGCTGTCAAGTGATTTATTTTTAAAAAGGATGCTGGCCAGAACGTTACAGACAATGGTGACCGCTACAGAGTCATGATTACTGACTTTTTTGTTCATCAATTGAACAACTATGATGTGCAGGAGCTGTGGTTTCAACAATACCGTGCAACACTCCACACAGCTCGGCCACAATCGATTACGTTACGGACTCGTGAGTTGGATATGTGAAGTCGCTAGTCTACGCCGATAAGCCCGAAACGATTCACCACTTGGAGGACATCTTTCGCCGCATTATTGCCGATATACGGCCACAAATGTTGGAAAAAGTCATCGAAAATTGGACCTCCAGATTAGACTACACTCTATAGTATTCATGGATCGAATAGTGGTTAGCTAGCCCATCACAGCGATTATTAAATTAGTTCTGTTCGCGTTCGCGTACTTTTGTATGATGAAGTGTAAAATATCCAAAAAAAATGAGAGATTTATCCAATATCTATGAAAAGTACGCGCAAAAGATCGAAAACTTCAAAGTTTATTACGCGTTTATCACGATAAACATGAAGTCGACAACAATTATCCATATATTTTACTCGTTTGGCAGGTTCATGTTATTTTCGTTCACTTGTTTACCACTTTCTTAGTACGCGAAAAAGTTTTTGTAATACCTCATTAAAGTTTATCCAAATTTTAATTAGCAAATGAGTAGTTTATATGATAGTAAACTATAGCATTAATGTGAAAATGCCATTTCATAGTCGAAAGTTTTACGCCTTAAAAACTGAAACAGTTTTTTGTAAAGTGTGGCGCATTTTGACTCTTTTTAAGCTAAAAACAAGCAAAATAAAAATATATAATTTTTTATTTCATTTGTTTATCGCCCTTAAAATGCAATCGAGCAGTATGTTGCATCACATGGACACCTATCTATTTCCAAAACTGCCGCCTAGACAGACGGACATACGCGCATAGTCTAATGGTCTAGGTTATAATTTAGGCGACATTGGGTGGCGAAGGAGAAGAAAGAGATATTTTATTCTGTGACTATATAATGTCATTCCCCAGCTTCAAAAATTGGTAAAAAGGAAGCATTGGCCCGCTGCACCGTAGCTTCTTAGACTTATAAAATCAATCATAAAGTCCAACATAAATGACATCGATGCCAAATTTCATAAAAACCCATTCAGCTGTTCCAGCGGGATACAAAATCAAATATCCAAACAAATTACTTATGTATTTTTATGGAAAATTGATTCCCAAAGGCAAAGAGTTCAAATAACGAAGACATCAATCATAGTGTAATGTGAGGTAAATTAAGTTTTGGGCAGTGTATGAAAAGTATGAACGCAAAGAAGGTCGAATAACAGGAATACTTTACGTCAATGAACTATCTCAACACATAATGCACGGCTGGCTAACTAGATATACTTGATATAACCTTGTTCAAAAGATGAAAGGAAACACAATGAACCGAAAAATTACCGCGGTAAGTCCGTCATGTTATTTAACCCATGCTTTTCAAGAGATAGGGGTAAATCGACAATTCTGTGTGCGATTATATATTTTTGGCACGAAAGAAAGGGCTTAAAATTTTATGCCGATTTTGCATGTTTGTCATTCCTTCGCAAATGCGGAGCAAAGTGAGATGCTAATCTAAAGTAGATATGAGACATTTGAGTTGTTGACCCTTTTCCAAACGGTATATTCATTTTGACACATAGCTTACAACACATTTTAATATTCGACGTAGAATTCTAAGAGTCTATTCTATTTTTGGTCAGCATCAAAAGTTATGATGAATAAACCAAGTCCGTTTTTCGGCCTTCAATTTTGAGCGAGAAAGCTGAAATTTAGAACATGTACTTCCTAGAGTACCGAAATAATTAAGTGTTGTTTAAAGTGTTTGATACGCTTCAATGTCGTCCTTCATGTTCTTTATGCATTTTTCTTAAGGGCACATAGGAATTTGGATACGTTATTATACTATTCGCCCAAATGGACTGTACTCTTTCCTTATATTTTTATGTTAACTATAAAAGCGAAAACAGGAACGACAGGACACAAAATAAAGCGTCAAAAATCATGCAGGAAATATCAAAATATTTTGGTATACTCGTATACCAAGTATTTTAAGAAACCGAGAATTTAGAAGACGGTGTTTTAAAACTTTTTTAAGCGGAATTCTAAAAAGCGGTATCCCGGTACGCTCCCCGCCCCCCCTGGTGTGATTCTGTAAGCCGAAAACTTTTTTTTTGGCATAAACGATTTTCTTTATGAACCTACATCCGGAATAGTAAATATCAAAATAAGAAATATTCATACACTTATTGAACCAATAATAACAAGCTCAAAATAACCACGTGATAAAGAATACCTACATAATTTATGGTTAGCTTATTCGTATAAACGTTCGTGCTTGCACTGGTTAGAAGCACATTTTAGAATATTTATGACTCAATTATTATTTTTCTATTACATACATATTTTATTCCAAGTGATGGGTTTGATAGCAACCAATCAAACAATTAAGCCACTTCAGATATCAACATAAAGTAAGTAAACAAATTGAATCCTCTGTTGGGCTTAAATCCTAAATTGACAGTAGTATTCCGACCAGATCTATAAGTCCTAATGTTACGTTAGCACTTGTATAAAAATAAATATGATTCAAGCATAATAAGACCATCGAAAACTTGCAAAAGAAATTAAATACCAAATCGTTTGTTAGTTGTTTTTTTGTTTGACGATACTCGTGTAACATTGCGAAATTCGAGATATAAATCTATTCATGTCTTTGAAGGAATAAATAACTTTATTCTCTCGATGATTAATTGCTTTCTAGACTAAGGATATCTATTTTTTTCGCAACTTTTGATTGACAGTAAACCGGCGAAAAAAACTGCATTGATAAGCATTTATAACAGATTTATGACAATTTTGCTTTACAAATCGAGGGAGCTCATCAAAATTTATTGCTCTGTCATGTCAGTTTGAACACATATAATTGCTTAATTTGCTACCTATTCAATTTTGTTTTACTTGGAAAACACTGTTTCTGCGTAGTCATTTATGGTTTATGATAACACATAACACTTATAATTTCACAAACTGAGAAGAAACATTCGAATTCACAGCAATTTTGTATGGGAATGAATCTTTCATATCAGTCACAGGCACATCTGGAGGGAAAGACCCCAAGAGACGCTCATTTAAATATCTATCTATCTATTTATAAACAAACAAGAAGCTGTCCACCGACTAGATGCTCCCAGGTTCGAGACGAAAAGAAGCATGTGGTTACTAATGCCAATCCTAAGAACGATATTACGAAATTTATTGACATCTAAGCTGCAATAAAGACAGTAGCTGCTATAAAGTCAAAGATTGTTCAACGCTGTCGCCCAAAACTGAAAGGAGATCTGTCGAACAATGGAGAAAAATGTCTGCAATCTACCAAGAACAGGCACTTTTAATCGATTAAGCCACCACTTTGCAACCTAAGGACAGGATTGGCCAAAGTATGATAAATCTAAACTTATTCAGGATTGATTATTTCTGTTAAGGTTGGTAAACACCATTACTGGCCATTACTTTCAGACAAGCCATGAAAAAATATATCCTCTGCCACTGCCCGATTCTCTGTCACTTGAGGAACAGAACATTTGAAAGTTACTGCATACTTCCAAGATATTGACGGACTTACCGATGTCTCCATTTCGTTTCTAAAACGTTTTTGGTTACTGCGAACATCAACCTATGGACAACTGAAAATGACTTAAAGAAGAAAAGGCGACAGAGTGGGTCACTAGGAGTGCTGAAGTATGGATTGCTACTTTTTTACTTCTTTCGTAAAGATGAGCGCATTGTGTTCAAACTCTCTGTTTTTTTTGCATTTGGCTCAGTTCACTGGCAGATTCCGTGATATTTTTTTCTCATTTCACGGATCGAACTTTAATTCGTACAGTTTTTGTGTTTTTCATTTAAAACTATTTTTGATGACTTATTCGCCAAACAACACAATAACGAGGTAAACGCAATCATTGAATAGAACGTGATGATTGTCTCTCGGACACCCGTAAACCATCCTAAAACAAGAAATGCGTTGGATTTACCTTTCAAATTTGTATACTAAAATCGATAAACCGTGTCGATGAATAGTTTTATGGCGGAAAAAATCACTAAATTTAAGTATGAAGGTCACTTAAACTAATACAATAATTGAACTCCAGTATAACGCAATTTATCCATAATGTAGCAAATGGATACAATCTTAACACTTTTCACTTAAACTATTCCGCGCATCACAAATACTTTCAGCAAATGTTACTTTTAGACACTTTCAACAAAACACTTACCAAAAACTCCATTTAGATAGAATGCCTGCCTCCAAAATCGGATTTGGAGGCCTTTTAATATTATTTCTTGAGCGATTCATAATCCAGTTTTTGAAAACTTTACTTTAAAGTTAATATGCGTCCGACAACTTTTGTTAAAATCTGGATCTATTGTCCTTTCACCACTAAACTTCGTATTGCAGTGAAACTTTCTCAGCTCCGACTACGTTCTTTATGCCTTTGAAAAGATAGCCTACCGGAAGGCACTCAACAAATAACTGTGACTTTCAAATAAAAACTCGCAAATGCCTGCCTTTCACCGAAATAGACTGACCATTCCTTATGGTTATCTCGAAACCAAAAAAAAAAATTTACTAAGTTAAAAGTGATACGTTAAGTCTACTTTGACAGAATCATATTACATCAAACAAATTGGGACTCTGACGAAACCCGTCCATATTATTCGACATATAAGTGCTTAACTGAAATTTTAATAACCCTTCAAGATATTTTTATATCGCAATTCGCAACATCGGCGAAAACAGTATTTCTCTCGTTTATAATGGCCACCCAGACTGAATGTGGTATGGTATCTTATCAGGTGCGAACTATAGTAGTCCACCAGGTTGTTATCATGGATAATTTGCTCAATATTTTATTTAAAATTAACTTGTATGCCTACACGGAGTTGTTTCTAAATTGCAGAGCATGACGCGAAGGTGGTGCCGCTTGGAAAAAGCCAAAGAATCTTTCCAGATTGATATCGTTGATGTCGTTACGTTATATTGAAATGTTTGATTTTGTGACGCGTTGTTCCAAGATGGAAGAACATTATCAAGCTTTATCAATGGATAGATGAGATAAAAATAATTGTTAGTTTATGGTGTTTTAATATTGACTCAAACAAATAAATGTACACGTGATCTTGTGGATTTAAATTAAAATGCTTTCTTCACTGAATGTTTAAGTACGTATCATAGGTACGTAAGTAGGTAGTTAAGCATACAATTTCATTATGCATAGACACGATATAGATCTAATTTCATTATTCATGACCATTCATGCACACTCATGTTGCTATTATGTAAGGTACAATTTCATAGTAGAATATGTCTACTTATGCGGTATTCACATTCATGATCACACACGATGACCCGAAAATTATCGATTGAATGATGAGTGAATAAATATTTATGTCACAGCGAAATCAAGATGTAAATAAATTCAAATGCAACCGAAGTTCTAACAACTGTTGACAATCTATCAATCGTTTATCTACAACGTGTTATAGCTAGTTAAGTTTCCGTCTGTATAACAACATATACCTCATTAGCGAATTGCGATAAATTAAGGAACCCGTGATTAGAAAATGAGATTTTCACTTAAATTGAGAGTTTCACTTGTTGACGTCTTCGGGCTTTCTTGATCAAAATATAGGTATTTCCTGATTTCACCTTGCCTGAGACTGCTCTATATTCACATTAGCTATTTTCTTGCTTTGTTCGAGTTTTTTTTTCTCTAAAAAAAAAGTAAAATTCCAAAATTTATTTCTACAGCAGCGGGCCATTTTTAAGGGATGGCTAACCTTCTTTCCTCTTTGCTCGTAGATTTTTCGAACTACGCTTATTTTGGCGTTTGGATTGCATATAAATATTCATTTATTTAATTGCTAACTATTTATTACGTACTTAAGGGGCTCCCGACCTGAAATATCGCGGCTTTCCATCATTTGCAATCCCGAGCCTGCTGCTTTCAGCTATCCAGACCAAGCGCTCTGGCATTCGCAATAGTTTGGTCTTCAAAATGATATCCTCTTGGCTGGACACTGTTGCCCATTCGTTCAATGTGGCGGAGTCAATCTTTTCGACATATTTTTTTAGCTTTTTTGGACTACATCCAATTCTTGACAAAGCGTCTTCTTCTCTATTCACCCACCTAGCACACAGGAACAAATATCCGTCGAAGAATGGAATTGAAATGAATACAGGAGAATCGAAGAGGTGCGGTATGAATGAAAGATCTGTCAAAGTAGCTAAATAGCTACAAAAATAGATGGCTACAAAGAAAAAGATCGCTAAAATGGCAGAATTACGGAAACAGACGAAAAGACTCAAAGTGGTCAAACTCAGCACCGAAGGCCAAAAAATTGTCCAAACAGCCGCGAGAAAAGAAAATTATTAATAACAAGTCGTAAAAATTCGACCGAAGCCATACATATGTATACATATATAAAGGGTGATTTTTTAGCTGGTTTGGTTTTGGCAACACTGGTTTTGACAGCTGACGTGTGTTTAGTACCTTGTGTCACTGTCAAACAGCTTCACTTTGGTTTGCAATTTAACCATGGATCGTCTTACAAATGAACAACGCTTGCAAATTATTGAATTTTACTATCAAAATTCGTGCTCGGTTCGAAATGTTCATCGCGCGCTGCTTCCATTTTATGATCGGCATTCTCGACCTTCTGAGCAGTCTATTCGGAAGATTGTGACCAAATTTCGCACCAAATTTACTTTGTTGGACATTAAACCACCAACACGTTTACGTACTGTGCGTATTGAAGAAAATATTGCGGCCGTATCAGCTAGTGTGACAGAAGACCGCGAAATGTCGATTCGGCGCCGTTCCCAGCAGTTAGGCCTTTGTTACAGCACTACGTGGAAAATTTTGCGGAAGGATTTGGGTGTAAAGCCTTTTAAGATACAGCTGGTGCAAGAACTAAAGCCAGCCGACCTACCACAACGCCGAATTTTTGGTGAATGGGCTCTTGGAAAGCTGGCCGAGGATCCGCTTTTTTATCGAAAAATTGTGTTCAGCGATGAGGCTCATTTTTGGTTGAATGGGTACGTAAATAAGCAAAATTGCCGCATTTGGAGTGAAGATCAGCCAGAAGCATTGCAACAGCTACCAATGCATCCCGAAAAAGCCACTGTTTGGTGCGGTTTATGGGCCGGCGGCATTATTGGGCCATATTTCTTCAAAGATGATGCGAATCGCAGCGTTACTGTCAATGGTGAACGCTACCGAGCGATGATAACAAACTTTTTTTTGCCCGAAATGGAAGTTCTTAACTTGCATGATATGTGGTTTCAACAAGACGGTGCCACATGCCACACAGCACGCGAAACAATGGCGCAATTGCGAGGCGAGTTTGGAGAACAGTTAATTTCACGTTTCGGGCCGGTCAATTGGCCGCCTAGATCGTGCGATTTGACACCATTAGATTATTTTTTGTGGGGGTATGCCAAGGCTAATGTGTATAGGGACAAGCCCGCTTCGATTGACGCACTGGAAGCCAACATCCATGCATTCATTCGTGAGATACCGGCCGATATGTGTGAAAGAGTATGCCAAAATTGGACTCAGCGGATGGGCTACCTGAGACGCAGCCGCGGTCAACATTTGCATGAAATTATCTTTAAACATTAAATTGCAAGGTTCAAACTATCGATTCAAATAAATATTTCATTCATTTTTTCGAATTTTTTGTGTTTTTTTTTTTAAAAAAGTTCTAAACCTCTTAAAAAATCACCCTTTACATACACATACATATGTATACATATATATGTATGTCTACGTATGTATGCCTATGTATGTATGTCTACGCCGCGTTGTAAGCCGCGTTTTAAGCGAATTCGCAAAACGGCTGTTCCAGTCGCTCAAGTTTTCTCCGCATCTCGACAGACTGGATAATAAACGCATGTTTGAAAAGTTAGACGCGCTGGAACATAAATTTCGATATATACAACATATTATATGAAATACGCAACCAAATTAAAAAGAATAACATAGAATGCAAACGGCCTCATGCTAAAGACGGAAGTGTTAAAAGTATTCATTGGCACAAACGATATTAACATATGCCTAATTTCTGAAACGCATCTGACAAAGGAATTAAGTAAAAATAAATAGATGATAAAGCGGCTTCCACGCATAAAATCCTTCGGAAATGGCTAGAGGTGGAGCTTAAAAAAGTCTTGGCTTATAAAAGACTCCATCGAACATTTACTCAACACAAAAAACGAGATAGTCAATTTTCTGTCCCCTCGATGGCGTTTTTTTTTACCCAAAATTACTCGGAAACCTTAATGCCTAAGAGATTGAAATTTGGAATATAGGTTGATCGTGGCCTAAAAAGGTGCAGGAATATATTTTTTTTCTTACTTTTTAAGGCTAAAGCTACTTAAAAGCACTTCAAGTCTACAGCGCCACCTATATTGGAGAATGGATTACTGAAAACATAATTATAACACAAAAAACATAAAATTTGTGACAGATCCAAGTTATACATAAGAATTAGCACGATCTATACTCAAGTAGGACTGCTATAATATAGATAGAATCGAGGCTAAATGTAGCGCGAGTAAAGGCGCCTGGAAAGCGGTACGACATTATTTGTTTTTATACTTTTTTATTATTTTGTTTTTAGAATTAAAAACGAAGAGATTTGTGTTAAGTTACAAGTAAATAGTTACAATATTCGAGAGAAAAAATTAAGACAAATGAATAAATAAAGATTAGTTAAAGTGGTAGGCTGGTTCCTGACGAGGAAGAAGTCGATTAACTGATCGGATTTATACAAAGATCAGGCCGGTATAATACTCTTTACAAAAGGATAGCAAAAACAAAATTGTATTTTCCTCGGAAAATAACCGAATTAGTAGTAAGAGAAAAAAGAAAGGCGCGTACAAAATGGCAACAATCTGGCGCTCCGCAGTTTAAAACAACATTAAATAATACACTCTTGGATGTTTGTCAGACTTTCGCAAGAGGTGAGCGAAGAAAGTCGTTTTGTTTGTGGTCGGATTAGCAAATTTATTGTGGAATAAAGTGCACTTTAAAATTATTTTAGGGTTTCAAAAAATTAGTGTTTTCATATTTGTAATCGACAAAAATCGACAAGAACCCTTTTTTGAATAAATTATATAATTAAAGAAGTAACGTGTTTCACAAATTCTATTCAAACCACTTCTCTATAAATTCAGAAATGTTTCCTACAAAATATCTCTTAAGCTGTGATGTGATTTTTGGTTGTTGTACATAAAAGCTAAATTAAAGTGATAAAATGTCTGTAAACCCATACAAAATGACATTTTGAAGAAAACTTGATGTTACCTAGTTAGTGCGTAGTGACATTAAATTAGTGTCTTTAAATTTGCGCTTGAAAGTCAATAAATAATATTCTGTGGATTTAAAATAAATATTCAGCAGTGTATTTACTTTTATATGTACACGTAGGAGGTACCAAAAATAAGTATTCCAAATAAATGATAAGTGCTCCAAGAACATATCAATTTCGACAAGAAAAACCAAAACTGATTCGATAACTTCGATAAATGAAATCTTCCAAACACTTCCTAATGATTGAAAAAGAAATGGCTGCCGGCTGAAATGTCACACATTTGAAAGAAGAACAAGCAATTCGGTGATTTGCACAATTTCAATATTTCATCGTCAGCTTTTGTGTGAAAATTTTCATTCGAGAGTACACAATAAGAAAGGTAAAATAACTTTAAATTAGTATGCTTAAAGTATGAACTAAAAGGCAATCTATAATAAACAAATTCCAGACTAATTCAAACTTCAAATCTTAGCCGATAAATTCGTTTTAAAAAATTGGGTTTCTTTGTTGAATAGAGGGTAAGTGCCATTTTGTTGCCACACTCATTCTACGTTTTTTTTCATATTCGTTTTTTACATGTTTTACATATTTAGACCGAAACAAAAAGAAAGAAGATGAGTCTTACTTCTGCGGCTGGGATAATATCCCTTTTGGACGAGCAAATGCCAGATCTAAAGATATTTGCTCTGAAGAAGCTGGATAATATTGTCGATGAATTTTGGCCAGAGATTTCCGAGTCGATTGAGAAAATTGAAATGCTCCATGAAGATCGGGCATTTCCTGAGAATAAACTAGCTGGCATTGTTGCGTCCAAGGTCTTCTATCACTTGGGATCGTTTGAAGATGCTCTCACCTATGCTCTGGGAGCTGGTGATCTGTTTGATGTCAACGCCCGCAATGAGTACACTGAGACTATCATTGCGAAGTGCATCGATTTCTACATCGCGCAGCGAGTAGCGTTCATTGAAAATCCAAAGGAAGCAAAGACAGTGGACAATCGCTTGGAGGGAATCGTCAATCGGATGATTCAGCGCTGTTTAGACGACGGACAGTACCGGCAGGCATTGGGAATTGCCCTTGAGACGCGCCGCATGGACATCTTTGAGGCTTCCATCATGAAGTCGGACGATGTCGGTGGAATGTTGGCGTACGCATACAATGTTACCATGTCCTTGATCCAGAATCGTGGCTTTCGTAATGAGGTGCTGCGTTGCTTGGTTGGCCTGTACCGTGATCTGGGCGTTCCCGATTACGTGAATATGTGTCAGTGCTTGATTTTCCTTGAAGATCCTTTGGCTGTCGCCGAGGTGCTGGACAAGTTGACGCGGTCCTCGGTGGAGGGCAATAACTTGATGGCATATCAGATTGCATTTGACTTGTATGAGTCGGCTACACAGGAGTTCTTGGGTAAAGTTCTCCAGGCCTTGAAGGAAACTGCTCCGATCCCGGCCGCTTTGCCAAGCACATTTAAGCCACAAGGCACTACCAGTGATGACTCGAAGACAGATGAGGAGAAGGCCAAGTCTGCCGATGAAGAAACAACTGCTAAGCCGCCAGTGGAGGACAATGAAGGTGGGTTTTTGCAAACTATTTTTACTTAAAAATTATAAAATTAATTTTCTTTTCCCAGGCGACGCGAAGATCGAACGCACCATCGACTCGCTTAACGACTCTGAGAAGGCTCATCAGAAGAATATCGAAAAGTTGATTTCCATTCTGTCGGGCGAAGTTACAATTGACTTGCAGCTTCAATTCTTGATTCGCAGCAACCATGCTGACTTACAGATCCTCCGCGGAACCAAGGAGGCCGTACGCGTGTCGATTTGTCACACAGCCACCGTCATTGCCAATGCATTCATGCACGCCGGAACGACTAGTGATCAATTCTTGCGCGACAACCTTGACTGGTTGGCCAGGGCTACCAACTGGGCCAAGCTAACGGCCACGGCATCGTTGGGAGTCATTCATCGTGGCCACGAAAAGGACTCTTTGGCGCTAATGCAGAGCTACTTGCCCAAAGAAGCCGGACCAAGTTCTGGATACTCTGAGGGTGGTGGCTTGTACGCTTTGGGATTGATCCACGCCAACCACGGGGCAAATATCATAGACTACTTACTGCAACAGCTCAAAGATGCACAAAACGAGAATGTCCGCCACGGGGGATGCCTTGGCTTGGGATTAGCTGCAATGGGAACTCATCGACAGGACTTGTATGAACAACTAAAATTTAATTTGTACCAAGACGATGCCGTGACCGGCGAGGCTGCAGGTATTGCCATGGGCATGGTTATGTTGGGTTCGAAGAACGCCCAAGCTATCGAGGATATGGTTTCGTATGCCCAGGAGACGCAGCACGAGAAAATTTTGCGTGGTCTAGCTGTTGGAATTTCGCTCACCATGTTTGCCCGGTTAGAGGAGGCCGATCCGTTAGTCACCAGCTTGTCTACAGACAAAGATCCTGTGCTCCGTCGCTCGGGAATGTACACCATCGCAATGGCATACAACGGATCCGGCAGCAATAAGGCTATTCGCCGTTTACTGCACGTTGCTGTATCCGATGTAAACGACGATGTGCGTCGTGCTGCCGTCACTGCCATTGGCTTTATCCTATTCCGCACACCAGAACAATGTCCGTCTGTCGTGAGTCTCTTGGCCGAATCCTATAATCCCCACGTGCGTTATGGCGCCGCAATGGCTCTGGGTATTGCTTGTGCTGGCACCGGCTTAAGGGAGGCAATCGCCCTCCTGGAACCAATGGTCAAGTTTGATCCTGTTAACTTTGTCCGTCAAGGAGCTCTGATTGCCTCCGCAATGATTCTCATCCAACACACCGATCAGACTTGCCCCAAGACAAACTTCTTCCGTCAACTGTATGCGGAAGTAATTAGCAACAAGCACGAGGACGTTATGGCCAAGTACGGAGCCATTCTAGCTCAAGGAATCATCGACGCTGGCGGTCGCAACGCCACTCTCAGCTTACAATCGCGTACAGGTCACACCAATCTGCAGGCTGTTGTTGGCATGCTCGTCTTCACTCAGTACTGGTACTGGTTCCCCTTGGCACATTCGCTCTCGCTTGCCTTCACTCCTACATGTGTGATTGGCTTGAATTCAGATCTGAATATGCCCAAGATGGAATTCAAATCGTCCGCAAAGCCATCGCTGTATGCCTACCCAGCTGCTTTGGAAGAAAAAAAATCGGAGGAACGCGAGAAGGTCGCCACTGCAGTTCTATCCATAGCTGCTCGCCAAAAGCGTCGTGAAACCGCTGACAAAAAAGAAGAAGACAACAAGATGGACGTTGACGAGGACACCACTAAGGTTTCCACTTCTTCCACCAAGAAGGAAGACGCCGACAAGGAAGACCAAAAGATGGATGTGTCCACCGACGACAAGAAGAAGAAAGATGAAAAGGAACCGAAGGAAACAAAGGAGGCCAAGAAGAAGGAAGACGATTCGAAAGACACCAAGGAAAGCAAAGATGCAAAGGAGAAAGATTCATCAGCTACCGCCGCTGCTGAAAAGAAGGACAAAAAGGAACCCGAACCGAACTTTGAAATTCTCCAAAATCCCGCTCGTGTTATGCGCCAGCAACTGAAGGTGCTGAGCGTTCCCGAGGGTCAAACGTTCGTCGCACTGAAGGATGTGACTATTGGCGGCATAATCGTAATGCAACACACTGGCAAGACAGATCAGGAACTCGTTGAGCCAGTAGCTGCCTATGGTCCCAAGAACGAGGATGTTAAGGAGCCCGAGCCACCAGAGCCATTCGAATACATTGAAGATTAAATGTCAATCAAATCTGTGTCTCCAGCGTTTAAACATTTAAATATTTTAAGTCTACACACATACGCAATTGCTTAACATTTGTTTAACTTGCTACTATATAAATTAATAATAAAAAAAAATACTATGTACTTTGAACGGAGAAGAGGTGTTTATGTTTGGGTTTTGTGTAATTTTAAGTCGCCTCTATAGTTGGCTCTGAGCTCTTTTTAAACCAATTTTTTTTTTGTCAAATATCCAACTAGGATCACACCCATGCAGAAAGAGATATTCACCTCAGTTACCGTGTCGATTGTCAGATTTTAAGCTTTATTGTGAATGCACACAACCACTGCATTTGTAATAGATCTGCACATGACTCAAATTCATAGTGAAATCGCTCAGAAGGACTGACCTCATTACACATTGGGTTTTGTGTTAAAAACGAAAAACGTGGTTTGATGAGGAATCTTCGTATGAATTTACTTGTTGGGAATCAATGTGAGAATGGCTTTTTTGCCGATTTCTTTAGCATTGTGATTCTTCCAATTTGTTTTTTGTTTGTAACTCGTATTTTTCAACCTATTTTTTGCATTCCCTTTCAGTCCAGTCGGCACTTAAATATAAATTTTTCGCTTTTTAAAGGATAACTTACTGTTCATCAAACTTGAGTATTCCTTTCTTAATAATATAACCTCAATAGTTGAGCGATTGACATTAAGACAATTCAAAATTTAAAAGTGCCCTACAAGCGCCGTATTATTTTCTTAAATTATTTTGTTTTATTTATTTACGGATGTTAATAATTTTTGAATTAATGTTTTATAAAAGCAAGAAGCTTCTCTTTATTTATTTCCGTTCTGTTCAAAAATACATTAAAAAAAAACATTTTCATCCCTCCCTCCAAATCGAATTAATCCAAAAATCCCTCTAACTCGAACATACACCTGAACCTACAAAATACAATTTTTATTTTTGTATTTACAAAGCATACGAGGCAATTGGGAAGAATAACAACTTTCAACAGCTTGGATCGTTCCCGAATCTTCAGCTGAGGAATAGTCGTTACGAATCCCTCGAAATATTTATGTTTTATGGAATGATGCGTGTCCAAGGGACAATGGTAACTTATCACTCTAATAAGCTGATGCCCGGCACCGTAATATGTGCAGCGTCATTTATTATCACCACTAAATCACTGAATTGGATCATTAAAAACGTAAGGATCTTGTTCCACCAAACAAATGTTATCTTTCATACGCAGGGAATGCATTGTGAATCCGATATTCTCCCCGATGGATGTACAGAAATGTATTCGAACCGTACAAATAATTCTATTTTTATTATTATAATTTAAACAAAGAATATACATTTTCTTTTAAAATTATATAAACAAAACGAAAAAAAAAATTTGCGTCCAGGCAACTATTTTCGTGTATGATTTTAACTCGGCTTTGAAGTCTCTTTGTAGACCACCACAGCAGCAGTGATAAACTAAAACAAAATACTTAACGAAAACTTCATTTCATTTCCTTCAAAGCTTCAAGTAAAAAATTATTCTAAGGACTATTAACATCAAAAGCGAGGTGAACTTTTTACGATAAATTAAGGCAACTTAATCGGATTCACTTTCCGAATCTGTGCTATCACCTGCATCCTGCTGTTCTTCTTTTGGTGGATCATAATAATGCAGCTGCTTACGCCAGATTTTGACAAGTCCATCAAATGCACGACGACTATATTTGCCAAATTTATTTGGGGTCCGCGGGTGTTCACGATTGCGAAGATTTCTGCAAGAAACCAACAAAGTAATTTAAAAAACAAAAAAACACAAAACGTTTGCCATACTCACTTTGGTACTAGCTCAATGTATCGGTCGTAGGCGACTGTATTCTTTCCATAATCAATTTGCTTCTGCCTTCTGGCCAGTACCGCAATATCTGTTTCACTGCATTGTGTTGATGAGGATGAGGAACTGTGACTGTTGTGTCTGGGACGCTTTTCCTCAACTCGTCTGCGATGCCGGCCAATACTTTGCCTTTGTTTGCCGCACTCCCCTTCACTTTGTGCACTACTGTTGGGACTATTCGAGCGACTTTCATTGCTTGGAGTATTTGAATGGCGTCGCTTGAATGGAGTCTTTAATTTCTCTTCCTTGACAAGCCTCTCGAATTTCTCCTCATTTGCACTATCTATCATTAGAAAAGTTATTTTCATACCGAAAAATGGAGTTAACACGCGTTACCTATGAAGGCCAAAGAAATTTCACGCTCTGCAGAAGTTCCAGGTTCCAGTTTTACGTTCGGTTTCGTATCTTCATAATCATCCAGTTCTTCTTCTTTAATCTGAAAGAAAATTTGTCGCTTTATTTTGGAGGATGTCTAATTTATATTGCAAATGGGGATTAGAAAGACAGAATTTTAGAGACGAGCGTTAATGAAGGGACTAATGGGAGTAATGAATGAAATTTAAAGGCAGCGAATGATTATTTTCGTGTGGACGAGCAAGTTTATATTTCATAGCTCTATTTTTGAACCAACGATCTATGAACAAACACCTTAACTTTTAACTCACCTTATTTAATTCCTCTTGACAAAATTCCTTGAGAATCATTTCTTCGGCCCACGAGTATTTTTTAGAACAGCTTGAACCATTTTGAGTTGAGTTATTGTCGACCGACATTATGCTATCATTAAGAAACATCATTCTGTAAATGAAATTCACATTAGAATAGAGCCGACTTTTTTTAATAAAAGAAAAACTTACAATGATTGAATTTACAACATTTTTGCCATGACACGGACATTAGATATAAAACGAAAGAAAGAGGCTGGTACAAGACAATTTGTTTAGTTAAACAACTCTTACCTTGCGATATTAAGCTTATTGAGTTTTTTAAAGCTAGTTTTAAAGCTGTTTAAATAAAAATTCAATAAATAATTAAATATTCTTAAAAAATAAAAAATAATACAACGCGACTGACAAAATGAATTTATTTTGTGCTAGTTGCTTTATACTTGGTTTCGCGCGTTTTTACCGTTTGACATGCTAAATAATGTTTTCGTTTTCCACTAAACCTTTTGCTTGAATTTTCTTTTGATGTTTCTTACGATATTAATAGTTAATACATACGATATAAGCTAATGGCCGGCCTACATTGGGTGTATTTCCTAAAAAAAAAAATTTAATATACGCAAACAACTCAATGTTAATTTAAAATAGATATACGTTTGTTTACTGAAACAACCTCAAGAAGATAAAATCTTAGCATATATAGACCACGGCTTTAAAAAGTGAACGATTTTTCTAGTTTTATTGTTTTCATTCAATCTAGAAGCGACTACGTAACATGCAGCATGCGCAAGTAACGTAAGGGTACATATGGATCTTCTCACGACAGCTTATCGCTTTATAGCATACCAGCTTTCTTTATTTAGTTTCTAAATTGAATCATAAAAACTACCGCGCACAGTTGTTCACTTAAAATTCAATAACGACGCATGGAATCTGGTTACCGCCGTCAAAAAAAATTAAAAAAAAAAATATTATAAATTATATTCATTGGCGGAGCAGCTAAAAAGTAGAAAGTTGACGGGCAGATATATTAATTACAAGACTCTTCGTCAAATTTACTCTCTTCATCTAAACTTATAAAAAGTAAGTTGGAAACAAATATAATTCTGTCAAGGAAGATTTTATAAAAATTTTTTGAATTGTGTCCGTCATGGTTTTTTTTTTTTAAGAAACATTAAAATGATTCTTTGGTGTGGAAATTGAAATACTTTCAGATGTGTGCCATTCGGAACATAAGAGATGTACATACATTTTTAAGCAGTATTTTTTATAAATATTTGAGCGGTATAATATATTAGGCTGCATTGCAGAACTGCATCGAAATACAAAAAAAAATCTAAAGCTTCTAGCTTCTCCAACCATTGTATGTGCGAAAATATATTTTTGGCACGAATGAATTGACAGTTTAGAGTTTAATGCTGATTCCGAACGGCAATTTGAAGATTTGGGATAAGATTATAGCTTTCATGGAGCGGTTTAATCTTTCAGCGCTGACAATATGACCAAGGAACTGCAATATTCAATCAATCGACTTAAAGCAGCTTTTGCTGATAAAGTCAACGAACAGGCTCGTCGGCGGAGCTTGAAGCAGCAGCCCCATCTTATGGAACGTAGAAAAGTAAAATTAAATTCTGCGAATACATAACCGCTGTCTTTATAAGGGGAGTGCCCACACTCCTTTGAGTGGATGAGGGCAAGTATACTTGTTTAAAATTACCTATTTAATTCCCTTAGACGAACAAAAAAACAATGTCGTTTCCATTTTTACTCGAAATAGAATGAGACATAATTTCTGTCCCACGAATCAACATTTTAGCTATCTCGTTTACCCCAACCCTAATTGGAACAATTTGTATGTCATTTGGTACAAGTTTCATTGTCGATCGTTTATAACTAAGCCTATTGGGGACACTTCAATAGCACATTAAGTAGTCTTAACAGTTGCGCAGTACTAAGATAAAAGGTAAATTGTTTTTAACTCAAATATTAATGAAAAGCCTCCCGTTGGGCGCCTTCATACTTAAAACAATCACCGAACTTTTTTCGTTTTTCTACACAGTGCCTTGAATGATGAAAAAAAATGACGGTCATAACTGTTGAGCAGATTAATTCACTTATAACTATTTATCGAAATAATATATGTAAAATTGTATTATTTTAGCAATCTACGACAACCTTGACATTAAAATTTGTGTGTTGTTTTTTGTTTTATTACGTATAAGTATAGGATGCCTAAATCTCTGCTGCATAATATTTTATAAATTAACTAGCAACCCTCCAAGGTCCTTTAGCAACAATAGAGTTGATACCCCTTAGTCACGGAAGCGGCCCATTCACGTACTTTTTGATTAGTCGGTTATAAAAATCACCAAAGTTTTGTTTTGCTATAAATTTTGAGAGAACATTTGTTTTAATATTATTCACAATAAATATGATCAACTGGGCAACACAACGCCGGCTTACTGACACTGATAAGTGGATAGACCCAAATCTACCGATCGCGCTAATCGACCACCCTCTATTTTTTTTTTTTTTGATATTCCTTATAACAAATATACCTTGGAGGTGACTTTCAACTTGTCTGGTACCTTTTGAGCAAGAGGGATTCCCGTCTAATAGCTCTTTACCTACCTGTCTATTACTTTTTCATATGTTTAATCAAACCTCGAAGCTCAACAAAATTTAAGAATTATCAAATTCAGCGGCAAAAAACTGTAATTTTAATCGATTATAGAGCTTGAATATGTGTTTACTTGTGTGAATACAAAAGCAGATTCTTTTCTTTCTAGAGCTATCGTTCGAGTACCAATTGAACACTTTCAGAAGATTTTCGAACGCTTTTGGATTACCAATGGAAAACTACATAAATTTCGTGAAGTAATCGCTTGACAATGCGTAACATGACAGAAACGATGAACAGAAGTAGCCCCTAACAACCAAACAGGTGGATTTTTTAACTTTGGAATTCTAGTATTTTTTATTGTGCCTTTGTTTTCAATATGTTCTTAATTTTGCTCTACTAGCATACATACATACTATGAAATGGCAGCGCTGCTGAGGATATCTCTCTATATCGAAATATTTACACAATCAGAGTCTAACATTTTTATAAATCCAAACAAAATATATTGAAATGGATGATAAAATTTACGTAACAAAATTGGACCCGTCTACGCTTTTTTCCTTCATACATAACTAAGTATTTTATTTACATACGTCAACGTCCGCACTACACATCTATCTTTATGCTTGTTTCAATGCCAAGACCAAGAGCAATGACTAGAAATACCTCTTGTTCATTTTCCTGTTTCATTTGCGAATAGAAAAATATCTAAAGATATTATTATGATAGAAACAGCTTTTAATATACAACATTATGCTGTCCCATCATCTCTGAGATTAACAGGATAAAAAATAGTCATTGCGTGAGACACTATCTCTGGTGGTAGGTTTATTGTCTCGTCATACAGTACATGAAAGTTCAATCGAAGCAATGTAGTATGACAGTGAGCAACATTAAGAGCAAAGCATTAGCTCAATTTTAGTTTGTTTTCAGTTATCGAAAGGTTAACATGCGCCTCAGGCATGCTTAAATATTATTTTTTTTTACATCATCGTATGTTTTTGTGATATGTAAAAACTTGGCGGCGCTCTGTGATACGAAATGATGACAAAGACTTTATCACAATTGCAAAGTGCGTTTATATCCTTTTTGTAAATTATTCGGGGAAGTCCAATGTTACAAAAAAAAACCAAAAAGCCGTCTCTCAGAATATTGTATAAATAGACCTCGGTTTCCACGGCGATATCACACTCTAAATAAGTTCATGGTGTAGTGAAGTCATTCGCGTAACGAGTTTGCAATTTAAACCAATAGTTGAGTTTTATCGGTTAAAAAAAATTCAAAAGCATACTAGGTACTTACATACATAAAAAATTTTCAAATGATGATTAACGTGAATCAGGAAATATAAGTATTCAAAAATCGGATTGTTTGCATTTGTGTCAAGAAATAATGTTTCAAAAAATAAATCAAAAATAAATAAATAGTTAAATAGTCAAAAAAAAAGTGTGGGAAAAGACAATTCAGTGTAGTTTATTTTACAATAATTAAAAGCAATGTGATACCAAATTAGTATTTAGAACTTGTTGCATAAAAAGTTTACTCGAACTATATCGAGCCTTCTTATTTTGTGGTTTCCCTTGTTCTTTGTTTAAAATTGTTTACTAGATAAATCGAAAAAAAAAATAGATCAATATGAATCGGAGAAAAGTTAAGAGAGAGCAAAATCCATTTGTGGAGGCGAATTTCGTATCCAAATTGAGTTTTTGGTAAGTGTGACGGACATTCGAGTGCAATTAATTTGTTTTTCATATTGCGCCGAGAAATGAACTTTAAACAATAAAAATAAAAAAATTCTAGAAAATTTGTAAGTGCCGTCAGCCAACGTCTGTAGTGAATGTATTATAGGTATGGGAATGCAACGCATTTTAGGAGCGTCATAAAGTTGATTCATTCTACCCTCGTGGCGCTTCGGTGCCGGTATAGATGTTTATAATCAAAAAATAATCAAAACTGCTGCGGACATTTGCATTTACTTGAAATTATGTCTGACTGTAGGTAGTTATGGATTTTCAAGTAGGTGTGAACTCTTGCAGATGTTTTCAGTTTGAGTGGGTAAATACTGTGTGTTGTATTTCACTATCTTTCATATGAAATAAACAACAATAGCTTATACATAGGTAATTACTTTTTCAGTTTGTAATGTGTAAGAGCATTGAAAAATTGGAATATGAACTGAAAATCTTGACGTACATACATTGAAGTGAGGGCTCCAACAATTGGTCATAGCTACTGCGGCTGAAATACAATCAAAACCAAAAGTCAGTAATCTCGTACTTGAAAAAGAGGCCGTTGCATTGAAAATTTCACACAAAAGAGTTTCCAAGATTCGTCTGTGTGTGTGTAGCCGGCCTTTTTTTTTTGTGTGAGGTGTGCGTTTTAGTCGTTTTAGAAATGCGGTGCGAATTTGATAGCCAATCGAATCGAATGATCATTCGACGTTCAATTGTGATTGTAGAGTATCAAACAAAGAAAAATGAAAATCTTGGCGCACCATGGGACGTTATAATTGTATAAACATTTGATTCATGACAGTTGCTTTGTCGTCCGATCATTTTTATTTTACACCACTAGGTATACTGTTAAACTTTTGATCGCAAGGCATAATGACATGATTTGAATGACTACGGACAACCGTTTTATTTAAATCTATTGATGATTTTTTCATCTTTATCCTTTTGATTTTTACACAAAAAACTGATAGAGTTAAAGGCAGAAGAATCTGGACAATTTAATAGATTAACGAAGACATTTTTGTTGTTACCAACTGCAGTAGGGGCTAGGCCCGGAGATTTTAAAAATTGATTTTGTCATTATCCGAACAAGTAACAGCACCACAAAATAACGAGTCTTTTTTTTTCCTGATTTATCACCATCATCTGACTACATTTTTTTAAAATGACTTCGGTTCCTTTTATGAAAACGAAGTAACTTATTAATTTTTTCGAAATTTTATCACATCAACGTAGATAAACGTTAAAAGAGATTCGAAACCATGAAAATAAAGAAGAAATAAAAACGCCAAGTTCTTAGTTAATGCGAATTTTTCAAGGCAAACAATATTTAAAAAAAAATCGTCCACAAAAATTATGCGTGACAAACTTGTTAAGGTGGTCAGATGTTGTGAATATCTTAACCCCCTCCGGTCAACTTTAAAAATGTTTTTGTTTTTCTAAATTATGTGAGTGGCAGTGGGCTTATTAAAATGCTTACACTTCACACATTTCAGACACTGGAGGGTATTTGTTCCGAATTTCTAGCTCAAAACTGTGTACCTAGTCTTACAATAGTCTTATAGCCTAGCTGTTGGAAAGTATATTTTTGACGCGAATTGGGGGGACTTACCCGTGGCTTCTTGATAATTATTCATTGAGTGTCTTTTTTTCGCTATATCCTCCTCAAAGTTGAATATATCCCTTATCGCTTTTTTGACTTTCACTTTACTTTTTTAAATCTAAAGCTTAAATAACTTGAAGCAAAACTTATTATTTCTTGTCATGACTGATTAGATCGTAATTGATTTCTGCATTAGTTTCGATAGGGCGTCTTCCACCTATTACAAAACATACTTTTTTATGGAATGATATGAATAAATAACATTATTCCTTGGACTAAGTTATCATGTTGCCTTTGCAATTCTTGTTAAAGTATCCTTAATAAGTCCATGCTTCCAGTGATTGTTGACTAGTGTTTCTATGCCGCACCATAGTTATCTGTTATTGCATGTAGTTTACTTTTTAAATATGCGTTTTTCTATGTAAATATTTGTTGATAGCTATACCAAATCTTTTAGAATTAAATTGGTAAATTGCGGCCCGGAGAAATTTCGGCAAGCCCGGAGATAGAAGTATATTCCCAGAGTCTCAAGGCAAAATACGTTTATTGGTAACCCTAGACATTTTACAGAAATTGGAGAGATTACGGAGAGTTGGCTTTTTATTCTTGGGAGCAGCGTTTCCTTCATTGCCGTTGGCCAAAGTTGTCATTGCGGTAGAAAAAAATAATGTTTCATAATGTAACTAAAACTTGATTGGACGAGCTATGATGGCTTTCGGACGTATGCCCCTAACCAACTTGCCTCCTGATGGGAGCCTGAGTAAGGATGCGGGAGAACGATATAGTTAAAGAAATGTATGGTAGTAAAAATTACAATTTGTCACAAGTATCTCTTGCAAAAGTATAAAAAAACAACATCTAACAATAAGACGTAACTAAATTTTCAAATAAAAAAAATATAGCACAAATATCGAAGGCGTTTATTGCCTCATATAAATATTTATCTTGTATGTAACAAGGTAACAACTAAGTACATACATAATTGAGTCGAAGGAAGTTTATCTCGGTGTGAATCATTCGTTGTCACCGATTCGTGCAAAGTCTTCTAATATTTTCAGTTTGAAATAACTAAACAAAAAAAATTCATTCTATTTTCCTTGTAAATATAATGTTGTTTAGGTTTTATTTGTAGATGAAGACGGCTGCTTTTGGCGTCGAAAAAACGCATCCAGAACAAAACAACATGTTTCCAAATGTCATGTTAGTTGCGAAAAGCTATATACCAAGCATCGGGTTTGATGAAATATTTACATTCACGAACACAATTTAGATTCAGTCATAACTTAGAAATGCACAGAATTAATTTGTTGGTCTATTTTGCGTCATCGGTTCATGCAGTTCGAAAATCGCAAACCATTGAAGTTATCGAGTGACAATTTCAACCATATAAAAGTTAGATTGTATCCAGTCAAGTTTACTAGATAAATGTCAAAATAATCTGGGCGGATTTGCGAAGTTATATTGGATATACATATATATAACCAATGTTCAATTAATATAGTGAGACTTGTTGCCTAAGTTTCTAAGTACTGTAAAAAGTTTCATTATCTTTTTATTGGGCTCTATGAAAACTTAAAAAGGTAATATAGGTATACAAATCTACGCAGAGTTTGTATGACCTATTACATGGCTAAGGTATATACGCAGACTGTATCAAATCAAATCGATGTTATTGGCGATCACCATCAAAAGTTTTGCCGATATATTCATATCCGTGTTAAATTTAATACGACAAAGTTTTTGTTCAGCTCACTTTATAGATAGAAAGTTTATAAAGTTTATAAAGGACCAAATTTTTGACCAGAAACACATGAAGTTTTAGTTCTGTACCGGGATGGACGGGACATATTTCGATAATCTTATCTGGACTCTTAATTTGACAATTGTGCTAATTGACATACCCATTGCACCACAAATGAAAAAAAAATTGCAACAACAAAAACGGTTCCAATTTCATTAGAATTTGGTCAAGTTTACTGAAATTTCGACGCAAACGGTGTATAATCGTCTGGATTGTGTAATCTTTAAACCAAAATCCTCCCGTTAACATTTTTTAATAGATTTCGGCCAATTTTTGATGCTGCAAGACCAGTTTTGTTTTATTTTTATATTCAGACCAGTTATTCCGAATCACAACCCAAACACAAGATTCACACGTACTCGCACTTACACCAAAATGCTTCAAATTTTCTTCAAAAATCTTGAGTGATTTATTTTTAGCGCAATGGAAAATCACATAGTATTAATCGAATACAAGAAGATGAATACATAAATATATATTGTATATCGAATGTATTTTGGAAATTTCATCAAAGCTAACTAACAACACTCTCTAAGCTTAAAAACACCTACACCGAATTTGCTTTGACGAAAATTTAAATAAAAATAAAGAAATAATTGTTTTTCTGATTTGTAACAAGTTTTATGTACCACGTTGGATTGAAAATTTAGCTCAAACCATACACGGTATATGTTAGCTTTATTTTGTAAAATTGTAGCCCGCTATTCGGACGCAATAGTTAACCATCTTGTTGCAAACACTATTCAGGGACCTGAATATTTTGAAGTCAAGATCAGTGCATGCAAGGAAAACATTGATGAATGATTTTTTTAAAAGACACTGAAAGCCTGAAACTAAATTCAATAATGGTTTGTGGGTCGATGTTTATATGCTGTTAACATAAGCTAGCCAGGTAGGTAGTGTGCGCATTGCAAGAGAATTAATGACTTATTATATGTTTCTTAAAGTTTAAAACCGGTTTAATTGAAAAGTATAAAGTCGTGGAGTTTTGCACTTTTAGTGAAAAGCTTCGCATCTTGCAGGAATTTACATATTAGAAAAATTGCAAAGGGCAAAGGGCAAATTGGTTGGTAACCAAGGGCCCATGTAGGGCGTTGGGACAAGTAGGGCGAATAAACACAAACACAGAGAGAAAATGCAGTAGATAAAGGTATCGCCTTCAAAAGTGAAGAGAACCTCAGACCATTAGGTAGAAGTGAGGAGTAAGTATGTAATTAACAACAATTGGCGATGGTACAGAGATTAGTTTTGTACTCGGTAGGTGCAGATTCAATACCCAACGGGAAACAACGATCCGCTATTAAACACAGCTTATAAGCACACTTGATCATTCCTGAGTCTGAGTGCTTATAGGATTTTGTCTTATCTGTTTGTATCCAATCTGTTATTAGAAAATAACAGATATAATGAAAAAAATGTCATTTGATTTGAACAAAATTGTATATAATTCGATGTTATTACTTTCGATAAGCAGCCCATTTATTTGATTCTTATCAGGTGGTAATGATTTTTTTATTAGCTTTCTTAGAAAATATGTACATATCTTTTAGGGTGAAGTCCCCAATTGAAAAATCGGTGTACAATAACTACATACGATACTTAAATTTATGACAAACTAACTTAAATGTAAGGATACTTCACACTTCATTGCAAATATATAGCTTCAATATCTCGTTGACAACCAGCGTTCCAATGCATATCTACAAATGTGAACATACATTACATATTACCACAAACTTAAATAACAAACTATCATATAAAATAAAATGAATAATTAAATATGCGAATATATTACACATGCCTATGTGCGAAAAAAAAATATTTCAATATGGGAAATGGCTTGTGAATAGATAACTAGCTTATCTGAATAGTCTACTTCTGCTTAGAGACCACAAAAAGCATCAATTTCAAGAGTGCTTTACCGCAGACATACTAATGAGTTTGTAAACGTGCTATCAATCTATTTGAAGGAGGTAAACTTTCACTAAACGTTATGATATTGAATCTAGTATGCTTTTGTAAAGTAAACATGCGTCATATTCGAAAGATTATATATTTTGCAGCCGATTCTTTGTTTTATGGGGTTTTTTTCCCAGAAGCAAATGAGTAACAGAATGTAACTCATTGTTTACAACTAAAATCCTCATTGCAACTGCTATTCATAGAGGTCAGGAACACATTTATGTATGCATTTTTAATGAAAAAGCTTGAATACCTCGTGGCGGCAGTTAGACGAACACGTGTTTCGCATTGTCACGAATGTAATTGTTGACACTTTGTTGGGCTGCCCGATTACTGGATCTTGTCGAGACAATATATGTTGATTAACATGTTGAAAAAAAAAACATAATACCTTCAATCCATCCAAATCGATTGAATAATTTATTACTCGGTCAATTTGCAGAACCTGTAGTTATATGAATATCTTGGAGTAATTCTCCGTTGATAGCAAGGTTAACTCTTGTTTGAAATTGTTTCTGATATTGATATTGATATCGTCATCTCATTTGATCGAATAATTTGACCATTTTTGTGCAACAATTTCTTTACAAGATGAAATGGTACCGAGAAAATAATAAAATAAATAAATAAAAATAATAAAAGTTCTGCGTGTATTTGGGAGAGTGTTGAAAAAGATCAAAAAGGCCTACAGGGAAAATTATGTTCAGAAAACAACATTTACCCATTTTTAGCGAAGATAATCTACATGAGATTATAGAAATCCCGTTACATCCCGAAACTCAGTGGGGTGGTGAATTTATCGGAACATTTTATGATTATTAACTTCTTCGTTCCCCAATTGAATGACATGAAAGTGAAAAGACGCAATTTCAACATACAGGTTGAAATGTAAAAGTATGAGTGGTCGAACTCCCCCCTCAACATCGGTTTAGAGAAATTAACTTTGGAAAAGTGCCGAAACTCTTCCAAGGGCTCAAGAGGGTATTGTACGAAATATGTACGAAAGCAGGTTTTTTTGGGATGCGACCAATGCTGAGCGTGGTTTGCGGAGCATTTACGCAGTGACTGTACTACCATTGTACGAATTAGGCCCAAAACTCTAGGTGGTAAAGTACATAGATTAGATGAGGGTTATCTTACTGGAGCACAATACTTCCGACATAAAGAAAAAAATTGAAAGCCAATCGATATATGAATGCCGAAGTCGTTCAAAGAAGATCAAGAAAAAATGTAGTTATTCTTAGCTCGAAGGTGACCGCACAATGTTTCTGACTTGTGAGCCATTTATTGATTTCGTCGTCTATCGAGTTGTTAATTAACATTATTTCAAGTTGTTTTTATTTATACGTATAAATTGATTTTCATTTCACAAACCAGAACAATAAGTTTATGAGCGATCTACTGGATCAATCTCATGGTACATTTTTTTAGCTAATGTAATTGTACTCGTTAAAAAAACAATTGATCGGTTTCAGTTGTCCAGAAAAAGGGCAGGGAGAGAAGAGAAAAGGTTAGGAACGTGAATGCATTAGATTGAGAGATGCATTTTTAGAGTTAAATTAAAAATTAATGTAAAATTTTTGATTATGTTCTTTTTGAATTGCAAGAACTTCTTGAAAAGAAACATTATTTAATCATACAATATTTCAATGGCTTCTGATATATATTGTTGAACTAGTGGCCTATGAGGATTTAAGAAAAGAACAAAGTCATTGAAATCACGCACAGTAACCGCTTGATAAAAATTATAATCACAACGGCAAATAGTCAAATGATTTTTAGAACACTTAAGCTTAAAATTAAGGACTTTTTACATGGTTAGAAGAAACACTCACTGCCTTATCCCAAGATTTATTTCAAACAATCTGAAACTATTTTACATCAGAATTATTTCTAACGGGCGGCTTCTGGCAACCTTGAAAGGTGTTCTTGAAGCGTTAAAAGGGATTTAAGGATAACAAAAGAACGCAAAAGACGACTTAGCGACAGAATTACTTATACTTTTCTTGTTTAGCATAAGTATTAACTGTATTTTTAATAAAGTTTTGAGGGGGGAGCAGTGGCTTAGTGGTTAAGTGCGTTGGACCACTAAGCGAGGGGTCGCTGGTTCAAATCCCGCTCGTACCACCTTAAAGCTTTTATTCGCTGCCCCACCTCTTGCGGACGTCTGACAAACATCCAAGAGTAAGAAATGTCATGAGAAGCTTCTATTCGCCATTCGGAATCGGCATTAAACTGTAGGTCCTTTCATTCGTGTCAAAAATATAACTTCGCACACACAATAGTTGGGAAGCTAGGCTTTAGGTCTGGTATGGGACGTTTACGCCTAATATTTATTTATTTTATATTTGTAGCGGTGAGAGCCCAACAGTAGTGTACAACTAGGGTTCAGACCCCAAGATCCGCCGCACAGGCGTCTACTGGCCCACATGAGTATGGTAGTTCGTTCTGTGGCAGGCTTGATATGTGAATTACGCTTCATGGTTTTCAAAACAACTGATGTTAAGCTAATAGGTCTATAAGATTAACCACGTTGCCCTGCCCCCAAGTCAACGTGATGTATCCACATGACTATAGCTAAATCTAAATTGAGCAATAACTTCCGGTAGGGTTAGATAGATTACATTCTGTATGAGCGTATTTGTTCTGTTTGTTTGATCTTCCTTTAACGACACCGACTCAGCTGGATACCTAAATTGCCTCTAGTGGTCATATAGAATTGAATTTAATTTTAGCTTTGCACAACAAAACCTGCATCTTTTGAACATAAATACAATATAAATTTTTACAGAATCTTCTCTTGTTACTTTCTAGGTGGATGCGACATTTATTCAGTCTTGGGACAAAGGGATCTCTTAAGGACGAAGACTTATATCAGCATACAAACGAACTCGATAGCGAACGTGTGACTAAAAGATTTGGCGAGCTATGGGAGGACGAAAAGCAAAGAAAGAGTCCAAGCGTTATTCGTCTGATATATCGTGCCTATGGAAAGCGATACATAAAATTCGGTCTGATGCAGTCATTGTTGGATACACTGACAAAGTAAGTCTTGATCACATTGCTAAAATACTAATTTCTGATTAATTCTTTACCACGCAGATGCCTTCAACCACTATTTCTGGGAAACTTGGTAGCCTTTTTCGTGGCGGATCAAACGAACATATCCAAACACGATGCGTATATGTACGCTTTAGGCATCGTTGTGTGTTCCTTTGTGCCTATTATCACATTTCATCAGTTTATATTCTACAGCTTTCGCATTGGTAGCAGAGTTCGTCTCGCCTTATCTGGTTTAGTTTATCGGAAGTGCCTTAATATTTCAAAGAGTATAGGTAACGACGGCTTAAGTGGCCGTGCGATAAATATTATATCCAACGATTTGGCAGTTTTCGACAAAGTACTTTGCTTCTTGCACGATCTGTGGAAAGGACCAATGGAGTCACTGCTTTTTGGCTACCTGATGTACAGAGAAATCGGTATCTCGGCTGTCATAGGAGTGCTGTTCATGCTTGGTTTTATTCCATTTCATATGTGGGGTGCAAAGAGAGGAAAATATTTTAGGCAGAGGACTGCCGAACGAACGGACCTGCGTGTGAAACTTATGAATGAAATTATTCAAGGCATTCAAGTTATAAAAATGTACGCGTGGGAGAAATCGTTTGCTACGGTGATAGCCGGAGTAAGGCGCAAGGAAGTCGATGCCATTCGTGGAACTTCGTATATCCATGCAGCTCTAAGCTGTACTTCAATGATCTCCAACTTGGCTCTTTTCTTGAGTATTGTGTCATATGTGTACCTGGGTGATGGCATCACGGCGAAGCGCGTATTTACGGTGACTTCTTACTTTAGTATGTTAAATGAATCGATGGTGCACGACTGGCCGTTTGCTGTCAACTACTCTGTTGAGGCTTTAGTTTCTTCAAGGCGCTGCAAGGAGTTTTTGCTTGACTCAGAAGAAGTTCCAAAAGAAAATATTAAAGCTGAACCCAAGAAAGCCAACGGAGATAAAGGGGCTGAGTTAAATGACATACCACTACTTCCGCCGCAAGGCAACATTATACTCAGAAAGTTTAATCCCGATGCGGAGAAGAAGCGCGTAGTATTCAATAACGCATTCGCTTCGTGGAATAAGGTGCACGACGTCATTAAAGACTTTAAACTGGATATACAAAGTAACACTTTGGCGGCTATTGTGGGTCCAGTCGGTGCTGGAAAGTCAACTCTGTTGAATATACTGCTGGGCGAAGTATCTTTGACCCAAGGCTCAGTGACCGTCGATGGAAAGATTAGCTATGCCTCTCAAGAACCCTGGGTATTCGAGGGCACCATTCGCGATAATATTATCTTCATCGAAAAGTTTGACGAAAAACGTTATCAAAAAATTATTCGTGTTTGCGCTTTGGAAAGAGATTTGGAGCTTCTGCCGTTCGGTGACCGCACAATTGTCGGTGAACGTGGTGTTAGCCTGAGTGGTGGACAGAAAGCCCGTGTAAATTTGGCCAGAGCAATTTACCGTAAGGCAGATATATACCTCTTAGATGACCCACTATCCGCCGTCGATACTCACGTGGGCAAACACATCTACGAAAATTGTATTCGCGATTATCTTTCCAAAAAAATACGCATCCTGATTACACATCAAGTGCAGTATTTGGTCGATGTCAAGAAGCTCATTTTGATTAATGAAGGAAGAATTAGTGCCGAAGGAAGCTATCAGGAGCTGCAGAAATCGAAGCAGTTTCAATTTTTGACAGAAGTCAACGATAAAGAGGAAGAAGAAGACACCGAGAGCGTTGCGGGAACAATATCAAAGACTAATAGTGAAGTGAGTGTCAATCAGCAGATAGCCAAAGAACCCTCGGCCGAAGAATACAAGGAGGTGCAAGCTGAAGGTTCTGTAAAGCTCGGTGTTTACGCATCGTACTTTAATGCCCTTCAGAGTCCTTTCGTACTGTTCATCATATTGGGATTGTTTGTGTTGGCACGTGCGATGTTAACAGAAGTTGACTACTTCGTTTCCAGATGGTTTGTAAAACGAAATGCTTATCTTGCGACACACTTATGAAGAATCGTTTGTTTTTAGGGTGGTTTGGGAAGAAAAAGTAGTATTGGACAAACTCAATACAACGTCACTGAGTCAGAATGCAACAGCACCCGAGACACAACAGAAACTATTCGATGAAGAAAGTCATAGATCTAATGTTATCATGATTTACTCAATACTGTTGGCAGCTACATTGCTGGTGTTTTTGGTCAGAACATTGGGTTTCTTCAGAATGTGCCTTAGAATTTCGCTTGGGTTGCATGATCGGTTGTTTCGTGGCATAACCAGAGCAACGATGTACTTTTTTAATACGAATTCATCTGGACGAATTTTGAATCGATTTTCGAAGGATATGCGAGCTGTTGATGCTGATTTGCCTCTGACATTAATTGATTGCTTAAATGTAAGTGTTAAAATGTTGAAAATTATTTTTTATAGTAATTTCAATAGAATAAATTTAATTGCAGTTTTTCATGGATACGTCTGCAGTTCTGATCATAGTTGCCATTACTAATTTTTGGTTGATAGTGCCTGCTCTAGGTGTGGTTATTTGCTTGTACAGAGTTCGTCAGTTTTACATAAATACCTGTCGTAATGTAAAGCGTATCGAAGCAATTTGTATGTATTCAACTTTATCTGTTTGCTATTTATTAATTTTAAACCTGGCTTTTTTTCCTTTTAGCTCGCAGTCCGGTCTATTCTCTTACGAACCAGACATTTCATGGTCTTACAACCATACGAGCGCTGGAAGCCCAAAGTACCCTCGAAAAGGAATTTCATGCATGCCAAAACAATCACACGTCCGCTTGGTATTTATTCATATCCTGTGCCCGTGCTTTTGCTCTGTGGTCGGACTTTATCTGCTTCGTATACATATCGGCCGTGACGTTTAGCTTCCTTGTGCTGAATCTGGAATTTACTAGCGGTGACGTCGGTCTTGCCATTGTCAAATCAATGTCTATGGTTCGCATGTGCCAGTGGGGAATGCGACAAACTGCCGAACTTGAAAACCAAATGACCAGCGTCGAAAGAGTTCTCGAGTACACAAAAACTGATCCTGAGCCGCCGCTCGAAACACCAGAAAAATTCAAGCCTACAACTGCGTGGCCGAGCAGAGGTGAGATCGAGTTCAACAATTTTTCCATGAGCTACTCGCCAAAAGAAGCAGACATGGTTTTGAAGGATCTTAACTTCACAATAAAACCGATGGAGAAAATCGGAATTGTCGGTCGAACAGGTGCAGGAAAGTCGTCCATCATTCAATCACTATTTAGGTTGGCATATAATAAGGGTGTTATTAGAATCGACGGCTTGGATACCGGAAACTTGGGCCTTCATGATCTGCGAAGTAAGATATCCATTATTCCACAAGATCCCGTCCTGTTTTCGGGGACACTTCGATATAACCTGGATCCATTCGAAGAGAGGTCAGATGAAGAGATATGGAAGTCCCTTGATGACGTCAAACTGCGGCCATATGTTTCGAATTTCATTGAAGGCCTCAACTGTCGAATGCACGACGGTGGTTCAAACTTTAGTATGGGACAACGGCAACTGGTTTGTCTGGCTCGGGCTATTTTACGAAATAACAAAATTCTTATTCTTGATGAAGCTACTGCCAATGTGGATCCTGAGTATGTTATAGCCAAATACATAATGATGTAATTGAAATATATTTTTCTTTTTCTTTTTCTTTTTCAGGACCGATAACCTAATACAGAGAACAATTCGCACTAAGTTCAGCGATTGCACAGTTCTGACAATCGCACATCGTTTGCACACCGTAATGGACAGCGATCGAGTAATGGTCATGGATGCCGGTCAAGCTGTTGAGTTAGGTTCTCCCTATGACCTCCTTCAAATAGCTGGCGGACACTTGCGGCAACTGGTGGAGCAAACAGGTAGCGCAAACGCATTAGCTTTAGAGGAAATTGCCATGAGGAGCTATGAAGCCAGATTCGTTCGTTAATAAGACGCGCATTTATGTTTAAATTTAATTTCTTGTTAATCTATTTATTTATACCTACGCTTAGCGAAATACTTAATTATGATTATAAGTAAAAGCTTAGACAATTTGTAACTAAAATAAATATGATTGTTCTTGTGCCTGATGAGGATGGAAATTCTGTATCTAGGACTCTTCGCTAGGACTCTTTCTCTTATGTAGGTACCAATGTTTGTTGGGATTTATTTTACCAATGTTATGATCATTAACAGCTTCAGCTTGTTACAACAGTTCGGGGGCTACCGAACATCCCCAACTCTTGGGGAAGTCTGAAAAACATTCAAGAGTAAACAAATATCATTAAAAGCTCTGTTACCGTTCGAAGTCCCATAAGAATTGGATGGATTTTTTTAAGAAAAAGTCTTATTGTTGCAATGAAATGGAGCTGAGACTATACAATCAAATGATTATCGAATGACATGTCAAATGCTTCTTGTTCAACTTAATAATCTTTCCTGCATATTTACTCAGATTTTTAAATCTTTGCTAGGGCAATTAGGAGAAAAATCTCCTAAAAATCAGTAAAGATGGAGCACATCTAATTTATAAAAAAAGAGTTTATCCTGCCTGACTCAATGCATCGTTCAGCCTAAGCTACTAATAGTAGCGCAATAGAACTTGGGGAAGTGTATTCCCCTTTACCTATGTAGACATTGGATATGACCGTTTCTGACCTGTTGGTTGCGCGCGTAATTTTAGAAAAGAAGATTGGTGGTTTTACAAGTCGCCAAACCTATAAAATAATAGCAATTGCAAAATAAAATTAACAATAGCAGAGACACATAAGTTTAATATTTTGAGCCCGTAGTCGCTCCTCTGACTACGCAGGCCGATGATAATTTATATCTCCTCTTCTCGCCACTTTGTCAACTCAGTAATTTCTTAGTACGCCTGCAAGCTGCCTATCCCTATAGAATATTGATTCCAGCCGGATTAGCTATGCCGCCTTAAGAAAAGCCAGAACATCTGCAGAACTTGTGTCCGACAGTCGTATAGATATGTTTAACTAATCGCAGACAAATTTATGAAATTTCATTTGACCTAGTTATTTCATCCCTTTCGGGATATGGAATATGGCAATACTGGTTGCTCCTACACAAAAGCTAGTTTCTGAAGTATAGTTTTCTTGTTTGTTGCTTTCCACAACACTAGTGTTTAATATGGCAGCGTGAATCTAATAACCACTGTATTAAGTCCCAAGTTTTATTTACTCTTCTTTTACAAATCAAATTAGCTTTATATGCCTTTCTAATGCTATCTTCAATATTAAGATCCCAGTTAAGCCTTCTGTCAAAAATTACACTTAAATACAGTCGCACTATCCAAAAGTGGCACTTCTACTCCTTCAAGAATTTGGGAGGTTAAATGACTTGCCGTTGAATCCACAACATCACCCGCATAAGCTGTGGCACTTATTTCCATGAAATTAAGTTTCTTCTAGACAATATGAATAACCAGGAACCAAAAGTGTCATTCTTCCTGTAAGCAGGCATGTTGTTCCTCTGTTTAATATTGGAATTCCTTAGAGTGGTCTTAATATATAGCCTATGAGACAGTGTCCAGCAATAGCATCTAATGTAATGCTTTTTCAGGTGAGAGTGGTATCGTGGTCCCTAATTTAGCGAGTTCATCAGCTTTACAATTCCTAGGAATGTACCTGTGCCCCGGCACTTAACCAAGGTGAGTATTGAACTGCTCCACCATCTCCTCAGAAGACGATCGGCTACAATAGAGTTAATCAAGACTGATTCCAGGTTATTGATTGCAGCTTGACTGTCCAAGAAGAAAACCCTTGTTTCTCTTCAGCCAGGAAGACGAAAGGAGAAACTAAGGTGTCAGAGAAAACACCACATTTCTAATTTTTTGTTCTGTTGTCAGTGTAGACATGGTTTGCATACACGTGAAACGGAAAGGCCAGTGTAACGAAGGAATTCGATCGTAGTACTCCGCCAACACATTTACGATTTGATATTTGGACTTTGTTAAGTCTATCGCGATGATTCACTTTATCTAAGGCATATGACAAGTATCAGTCTTATGACCGTAAAGTTGAAGGCGCTATTTGCTATTTTGCTACTGTGCCAGTGTAAGACGACGCCAACTTGTCGATTTCCTTTACTGGGAGAGCAGTTATTGCAGGACCCAGCCAGTTTAGATTTGATATTCCCACTTGTTATTAGCAGATTAATCAACTCGTCGATTGGTTTTTCTACCATTAAGGCAAACAGTAAATTTGCGATCGCAGATATTTCGATATTCGATTATAATGGGACATACGCAAAGTCGTCTCCACTCACGATGTGCCGCATACAGAAGTTTCGTATCAATATTTATGCGTAAATAAATATCTGTGAGATCTATCTGAATCTGCTTTGGGTATTAAAAAACTATTTCTTCTCTCAACAGCAGCGAAATGTGGACCAGACATTAGCAACTTTTCAGTATTATCTCCAGCACAGGCCCTAGGTTAAAAGCTATGCATTGCCAAAGGCAGTTTTTCTGTATTTAAATGGAACAAGTGTAACATTTTACTTGTTACAAATAAAACTTTTAAAAGAAAGAATTAAATCAAGTACGATGGACGAGAGAAAAATACAACATATATGGAAGCTGAAAATGTAAATAAAGGGGAATTACTTTGAGAAGTCGATGGAAAAATTGATTTCAATAAAAATACGATTAATTGAAAGAGGTTTCTTCTTGTACAAGTAGCAGAAATTGAGCTCTTATCCGGATACATAGTTAGTAGTGTTATGGCGAACACACGGTTATTGCAGATCTATGCAAAGTGCTTGCTCTTTTGATAAACAAAAATCTCTCAGCAGCGAAACCCTAGTTTTAAATAAAATAAAATAGCAATTTCTTCGTGTTACCTATAAATTTTAAAATCTTGTGTATACCGATATCCTTGTAGGATACAGACAAAACGTCTGCCATATTATCAGTTTTGTCTAAATAAATGTTCCTTCACTTATTCCTGCATATTTTTCTCTGTAGGACAATTTATATTCACCAACAGCCCTTCATTTTGTTCCGATAGGAGAAATAGAAAATTTACGATGTACCTAACCTACCCATAACAAATAGGAATCATGTAAAGTTACTCCAACAAAGTGGCAGCACTAATTTTCTCTTAAGCAATCTGCAAGCAAGTCATTATAAATAGGCAATTTTTTTTACATCGATTTTTAAACGAGCAGCGTTACCACATGAAAACGAAATTAATCTGTTACCAAAAATAAAGTGCGAGGATTTCTTTATATTGTACGTGAAGGTAGGTTTGTGAGCCTTTATTGTAGAAGAATATAATGCCTATTGAAACGCACGGATAATGTATGTATCATTGGCTTTCTATGTTTTAATTCTTGGAAGCAGCATCAAACCTTGAATCAAGAGGCTGCATTAAAATATTTTTTTTCATTGCAGTGAATGCACTCTTACAATTACTCTTGAATTACACGGGAAGTATTGAAATTGTATTTACAGAATGACAGTGCCGATGAGTAGATGACGAATAAAATGTCGTATTTAAGTTCTGCTAGACATTTTTGTTGGATCAGAAAGTGTGTCAGTGTCAAATAAGGGTTACTACTAAAATCATGTGCACCATAATTTTTAATTAAATGAGGAGATACGCAACATTTTATAGATCCAGTAATATCAGAGTTGTTATTGAAAAAGTTGGTAGCCTTGTAATAAACAGATCATAAATATCCCAATAAATGCTCTCCACCAGCTGTAAAATATATTCCATGTTCATCTATTTTAACAATACGTAATAATTAGTGTAGAACGTATTAATAACAATCTATCATAACTTAACGCGTATTATGTACATATATACGTTAAAAAAGAATTGCCATAGTCTGTTTACCGTTAAAACACCACTAGGTTAGGTTATTAGCTTGACGACGCGAATGAAACCTCATACACGGATTAATGTTGATCCTTTGTGGTACTGTCACCTTATTTTTTTTTAGAAATTTTAAGTCGAACACTCCTCCGATGGTTTGGGTTTAATTTTTAATTTGAAAATTACCGAATTGCATTAATGACTATTAAAATAAATTAATACGAAAAATTACTAATTACTGAACGGATTAAACTTTATTTGAATATTTGTCTATTGTATTATAAAACTTACATTCTTAAAACTTACAAGTTTTTATCACACAGGAGTCAAACGCATGATTTCTATTATTTGATTCTACTTCAGTTTTGTTCTCAATCACCTGCACCTGTCTTTTATTGCAGGGTGAGATTTTTTTATAATGCGATCTGTTGACTAAGCTGAAGGGAAGATATGATCATTGCCTAATTGGAAAAAATAACCAACATTTATTCATATGAAATGCGATAGAATGTCTTTTTTACCCTCTTCAGCCCCGAGCTAAGAATAGGCTTTTGATTTAAAAATTTTGAACAATTGAACATGGAGAAAAAGTCAAAAACTTGGTTAAAAGATATCATATCTTAGGTACTGAAAAGGTTATTGGAATAGCCTCGTTGGAATTTCGCATCATGCCATGCACTTAATTTTTTTAAATTTTAAATTATTGTTTAATCTTCCTATTTTTATAAAAGACATTTCTACATGTGTACTTCTTCTTTCAAATTACCAAAAAGGTTCTGATAAGTAATGGGAATTCATAACTTTCACACTCATAACACATCCCTACTGATCCACCTGTGGGGTTCGCCCTCAAAAAAGATTCGGTAGAATTGGCAGACTGAGACCAACCATAAGCTGGTGTTGTTAAATTTGTATAAAATCCAAATTTAAACATTATCTCATAATAAAGATGTAAAAGCTTCCGACGAAAGTAAATACATTAGGCAAAGACGATATTGTATATAAAAAATCGGAAAAAACTATCAACAAAAATATTTTATATAAAAAATAATTTTAAAAATCGCCTCCTAAATATGGTCGTCTACATTTTCGACGAAAACAACATATTGTTAAAAAAAAGGCACTCAAAAGTAGAAGGAGTTCACCTAGTCTTAGGTTTTGTCCTGATTATATATATATATACTTTTAGAGGTCTACAGCGAATATTAAGGGGTGTTACAAACTTTGTGTCAAAATTAATATACCCTTGGGATGGGATATAAAAACAGAGGTGTTTAGCAATCAGGACGAAACGAATTCTGGAAAAACTGCAGTGCTACGTAATTGGTATTTATAAATCCTTATTAAGTGTTAAGCAAGAAATTTAAAGGTGCCAAAAGTTGTGGTTCATCTTATTGCGTCTATGAGAAAAAAGTCCTCTATTTATTTATGTTTGTGATCATAAATTCCCATAAGCACAAAAATTTATAAAAACAAGAACATTTCCTAACACAAAAAGTAGAGTTACCCGAAATTATTTAAGTGTGCATAGGATCTCTTCTTATATAATTCATATTTAAGTACGTACATACATATTAAATTTTTAATTTTTTTTAAAGTGGGAAAAGCTTTTTTTACCTAGTATAAAAATACTGCAAAAAGAATCCACTCAGTATTTAAATGATTACTTGGTTTCCAATAAAATGTATGTAGCTGCGCTACAGTGTAACTATTACTACGTACAACTACAGTTAACAAAAAGTGGCATCACGGGGCGCTCTTTCGGCGGAAAAGACTTTGAAATCAGAACCATTTGAATTGGAACTCTTAAAAATTCTCTTACTTACCTTTCAATAACGTTAAATTATTTTTGGCATCAGTCTCCTGCTCAATTCGGTTGTTTGGTTGTGTCTCCATTTTGCCTGCGAATTTCGTCAATTTACAGATTCATATCACAATTTCTGATTTCAAAATATAATGCAAAATAGAGAATAAACCACAGTTCGCATTGTATGTACAAGTCTACCACTAACAAACAGTGCCAGTGTAAATAGCAAAAACAACAAAAAAAATCATTGCCGCATTTGGTGAAATGACTGTTATTGCTCTTCGATAATTGTAATATGCTCAGTTCTCTGACGGCGCCGTAGCGCCATAGTTCCTTTCTTGCTTCTGGTTAAAATGTTATTTAGTAGTGTTTAGTTAGTCAGCCAACGCCAGCAGTGTTGTTGTGTTCTTCCCAGAATAATCGCACTCACCCGCAATTTGTAAACGGAAAACGGTTCCCGTATAAATCGTCTGAATCTCTTCCGGGGTATCCCACTCAAATTTACATTCACATATAGCGTTTGTCCATTCGGAAAGACGTTTTTGTGACGTCATATTGTCTGGTAGGCGGTTTTCTTGTTTATACTCATTTAATAGTATTATTTTGCTATACATATTTGCATTAAGTGCTTCGATCACAGTGCTCAACGATCAGTGACCTTAATCTGTTGTTTGATTGATTTGATAGAGTGATAAGTGAAATTTACATTCACATATAACACTATTTTCGCAAACGGATACGCAGACGTGTTGAGTGTCTTTTTCCTTTTCTATTTTTTTTCTTTTGTGGTGTATTTATTAGTGTAATCTTTTCAGTCAGACTGAGTGAAACTCGCTGCATGCTGCTGCATTTGGTGTTCTCCCTGTTCTTTGTCAAAAAAAGTGTTGCAATATAGAAAAAGAGAGCAGCAGCTATATATTTATATATAAAAAAAAGAAAAGTAAATCAATATGAATCGGACAAAGAGAAAAGTTGTGAGACCGCCAAATCCAATATTGAAAGCGAATTTCATATCAAAGTGGAGTTTCTGGTAAGTAAATCAAAAATTTATCTAAGTAGGTACTAACGGACTATCTAACCCCTTCCGCCAGGCAATCAGCCAACCAGGCATTTAAATTTTGATCGAAGATTGGGCGCAAAAATTATTATCCGCGACTGTAATTTGTAATAGGTAGAAATACAAGGGATAACGCTAACCTTGGGCGGTGAATAAATATGTGGCTCACATGTGCGCGATTACTTTCTAGGGAGGGAATCAGTCTTTTATCAATAAATAACATAACTTTGGCAACATGTGCCGCCGGTTGTGTCGTGTTGACAATAATTTATTTTTATAGGTTCTGTTCCGCATAATGACCGGTGCCGTTTGTTGGTATGTGTCATTTTTACAGGTAGGTATATTAAGTGTAGTCTTTGGAGTTTTATTTGTAGATATGTCTGACACTGACTGATGATGACATCAATTGTGGTAAGAGGGTTAAAGTATAGTACATACATACATATTTGAAACACGTGTGGCCCATGTGTACCAACGTTTGAAGTTGTGTTTTGTGGTGCACTGAATGTACGTACACCTACCTAATTAAAGTAATAGGAACAAATTAACTTTTCAATTGTTCTTAATTAATACCAAGCTGCTACTGCTTAAAATAGCCGGGTAGGTGAGGTACCTAGGTAAGTTTTTTTTTTTGAAAAGTGGAGTTATAATTTTATCAGCATTTATAAAATTCTGCAGAACGAGAGTAGCTTTGACAACACTTGACGTACTATGACTGGTAAAATAGAAATCGTGTCAGGCTTCCTCATTTTCAAGGGCATGGTTTGGTTTCTAGCGACAATGGTATAGGGTAGAGTAGCCTAATTGCTGCCTCCTCCAGTTGCCGGCCACCTCTCAGAAAAGTCGTTGTAACTAGTGAAACCGTATATATTTCTCTTTTCCGAGTTTTTTTCTTGTATAGTTCGATTAAACTTCCCTCTTAATCTGCCAAAATCCCTGTCGCCTTTATTTAGTCGCTCTGGATAAATCAACTCATTTGCCTCGTGATGTATCGGGAAGGGTTTTTGGATGAATTTACTGCCAAAATCGTTAGTTAAACTCCTGTCGGAATTAGTGTTTTTTAAGAAAATGTTGGGAGAAACTGTGCTCAAATGATATTTTTCTTATAAAATATATTATTTTATATTCAAATAAGCTTTTAAATGTGCAAAACATTTTTATTTATTGTTAATTTAGAGGGGCCGGATATATGAAACAAAAATAAACGTGGTTGCCTATTGTAGGCCGTCCCCGGCTGGAGATGTAGAACACACGTATCCTAACTCCGGCCCCTTGTTTTATTTTAGCATAAAAGCAAATATTTATAAGGTTTCTTACTTTTTGATCCTAAAATATTAAAAATCTTGTTTTAAGCGACGATATTAAGCGACTTAAATATGACCCGTTCAAATGAGATGCATGTTAGGGATAAGAAAAAGAGCACCATTCTATATAAAGGCACAGATTTAAAACGACACTTATTTGAATCCGTGAAAACAAAATGTCAATTAAAGCATCGACAAGAAGGTTTAAGATCCGCGCTCAAATAACAGAGAAAGAATAAGAAAATAGGTTACATAGCTCAAGGAATACTCAACACATGAAGATGCTTTAGATATTCTTTACAATTCTTCCCTTTTTCTCAGATATGGGGGTAAAAAATATCTTTTGTGCTCACTAATAAGTGTTTTGGTCTGGCGATAATCCTAGGTCTTTGATGAACCTTACGATTTGATGATGATTATTTGACAATATCCTGAGGTTCGGTGAGTCCTTTGCTGAAGCATTTAGGCCTCTTTTGGACAATCGCATAGGATGTGTTTTGCCGTTTCTGACTGTTCAAAGCAGACTCTACACCGATCTGTAGAACTTTTCACTTGAAGCAGCGCCCTTCTTAGGGGAGGTCAAGGAGTTCCTCTAGAGCAGCGGATGGATAGGAGCGCATAACACCCGTGATCCCTATGCATTATAGTCTTTGTTTCCTTTGAAGTGCTTCCTAGGCAGATAACAACACACTAGAACAGAATACGTAATGATTGGTAAGACTCAATGGTTAGGTAGGTCCAATGTATTTCAGAAAGCATTTCAAGAAAGCTCATTATCAAGTGTAATACCGAGAGATTTAACTTCCGTTGAGAATGGTATTGGAGTGTGGTTCAGTGATATGGTCGGAATGATGTGATTCCTTTCCGGGTGAAGGGAACAATTGTTGTTTTTGACCACCAGTTTCATACTATTGTTAATGCGATTTGTATGAGATCTGATATGGTTGGAGCATGTTTGCGTCTTATCCCTTGAACTAAGCAACTAACTAAGACTCTTGAAGCAACAAAAACATAATTTTATATGCACTTCCTCCAAACAAAATCCATATCCTTCAGCCGGCGAGGTGATTTTAAACTTCTTAAGTCGGAGCACAATCAAATATAAACCCATTTATTTACTCGGTTGCCGAAAATGGGACACCACCTGGTTGGAAATAGGAAACAAGGGGCCGGCCGCTGTCAAAATGACCTTTTTTTACAAAAACATAAATAAATATTTTTTTTATAAGAATAATTAAATATTTTTTTATTTCACCGATGAAGAAATTAATAAAGAATAATTCACTTCAACAACTACTCGAAAATATTAATAATTGTTGTTACTGTGCTATTTTGAATGACAAAAAATCCTCAAGGGGCCGGCAACTGGCGACTATACCCTACACATAGGTACCTACGTCTTTGTTGGACCTCCATCAATATAAATCAAAAAAAATTATGTATTTTTTCTGAAATGAATCACGAAACAGCACAAGTTTTTCAGCAGAAAACATGTTTTTTTTCTATATTGTATACCTAGGTACCGCCATTTTCCCAGCTAATAATGCAGTGAAATAACATCACACTGTAGGATATAATTCTACTAATTTAAGTAAAGTTATTGCCTGTTGCCTGGTTGGGTAGGTAACAATTTCACATAGCAAATTTTAGTAAAGTTGTTTCTGACTGTAATGTTGAGTTTGCATTTGTCATAGATTTGACAAAGTTTGACAGATATTGTTTTTTTTTTTCTTTTTTCGCGGTTCATTTACATTTAAGTCCAGTAGTGCGAAAAATCGTTTGTCAGCTCATTGACAGTAAAAATGTTGACATAGGTCTTTGTCAGTCCACTAAACGCACTAAACCACAGATGAGGAATTAACCAGATAGTCAACTCTGCAATCCCCTATCACTTTCAACCCGCAAAAAATATTTAATGACAGCCGCAAAATCCACTCTCAATTTTCCCATCTGTGAATACGTGTGAGCCAGACACATGAAGTTAGATCTAATTTACTTGATTACCCGCCAAAAATAATTGTGGGGAGTTTTGCAATATATCCAAATCGCAACAACAAAACAGCTGGTCACGGCGGATGTGTTGGGAAATAGGAAATTCTGCGAAGTGTTGAGTTTATGTGATTCAACTTTTTATTTTATTTTAATATAAATGTTTATAAAGAAGCAAAAAATTAGTTACCCAATAAAGTTGTTACAATTTAGTTGGAATATTTTTTGCGGTTATAAGAAATAGTTCTCTATTTTTTATCTGCCTAAAAATAAACATTCTTGGGTTTTTGTACTTTTCCATTTTGGTTAATAAAATGAGATAAAATGCATATTTTATTGTATTATTGCATAAATATTACTAAATTAGTAATGTTTGGGTGTAAAATATTTGTAGTAAATAGTTTGCAATGGTTTTTATATATATATACATATTAAATTCTTTGATTGTTTTATTATTTATTTATTATTTGATTGTTTTTATTCAACATATGAAAGTTTAATGAATATATGTATATATTCGGGTTCCGTGCATGGATAAAAAAAAGTGAAAAAGAAGTATTTGTAATCCTCTTTAAATTATGTTGTGTTACAAGATTTGTACGTTTAGTCAATCAATTTTCTTAGCTGTTTCTTTTCTAAGGCGGGTTTGAAATTTTTTATATAAGTTAATATGCTTTATTTTAAAATTTAAAGTAAGCGATAGACGGAAGAACGAGAAAAAAAAATTAATGCAAAAGGAATGCACAGCATAAATATATTGGGGGTGCATTTTTTTATCGGAAATGCTTGGTAGTTGAGTACATCACGAAAATGTTTGGTATTTGAGTACATATCATAAATAAGCATGCTCATTATGTTACATATATATTGAATTATTTGGCCACTTTTTTTAACAGCCGACTTTATTTGTCAAGTTATAATGTTTTGTAATTTTATTTTATATGAAAATAAACAAAACAATTTACTACTACTACTACTACTAGGAAGTAATTGCAAATTTTGTTAAAAAAGTGTTTTGATGTACCAAAAATAATATTTGTAAGAATTTGGATTACGTTTTATTAAAAGCGTTTTAAACCAGTGTTCAATTGTGTAGAGTTACTTAACTGCTTCAATATAACCATCCATAATCTACGAAATCCTTGCTAGTATAGTTATACTTACATTTATTGTCAACCGAAAATATATGATGAACTTACTTATTATATATTAGTCACGTTAATCAATATTATTTTGATTATTTTTCATTAAAAATTAGAATAAATTAGTTAAAACACAGCTTTATTCTTAATATTATAATATTTTATTATGTTATTAGTTGTGTGGTAAGTATGTTTTTATCAATCCATATTCACCGCATAATGACCATGTTTATTTTACACACCCAAATTGTGAGTTGTAATCTGCTGAAATTCATCAACTGTTCCCAAGTTCTTGCTATAAAAAATGACATTTCATGGGCGCGGCCATTAGCCCCATATAATTCGATTTATGTGTGCGTGATTCCCATTTGAATTGCACGTAAAAGTCCATATAAGTGCAAATTATGTGGGGCTTATCAGTTCGACTTAGCTTGTAGCCAACGTGAGAGATTCGCTCTCGAGTTGACTATCTGGTTAATTCCTCATCTGTGCACTAAACTAAAGATTATTTCCCGCACAGCTTTTCTCTTCTCCATGGGCTAGTTTTGCAACATCTTTGCATTGTGTATTGTCTATTCGGTGAAGCAAATCAGAATTTGAAATTTCAGTCTTTCGCATGAAATTGGAGATTTTGACAGATAAACCTATGCGAGAGATGGGGTTAAGGCAATTTTTCAGCAGAAAAAATTCCAAATTTTTGGGTGATTTTCAGACTGTAATTTGGGGAAAACTGGTCTTACAGCAAATATAAAAAAAAGTAATTGCAGCTCCAAGACTCTAGTTTTTGGATCTGAACTTCAATTATATTAACTTTTTGTTTAATTCAATTAAGAAGAGATTAGTACATTCACGGAATACGGCAACGGAATCGCGTTCAAAATGATTGAAGGTTATTCTCTAAAATTTCCTAAATCATTTCAGAACAAAAAATCTGGCCGGATTGAATTGAATCTTCGTTTGGTTTTTGTGGCTATTGTTTCCTAGGTGTTTTTAATTGAGCGCTTGATTTTCCAAAAGAAAACACGAAAATCTCTTTTTTGGAAAAACGTTTCGAAAAACCAATGGCTTATCTTCGTAGAGACTTTATTCAAGTTTTTGAAACATACCTTTAACTTCTTGTGCGATCATTGATTGCTGAGATGCCGATAATCAAAGACAAAATCATTTTCCATTCGAAGACCGATATCTCTATATCTTTTAAAAATTAAATTAAAGCTGAATGAACAAGTTCTCTGGCCTATATGGCAGTTAAGTCGGAACAAAAAAGTCAAAATCCGTAGACAAAAAAAAATTCTTACAAAATTTCGCAAAATATTTTTTTCGATGATTTTCTCAAAACTGCTCGCATTAAAAAAAAATTTAAGTTCAGATCCAAAACTATTACTATAACTATAATTTTTGACTAGTAATTATGTAAGTAATTTTTTTTTTGTTTGTAAGTTCTCCTTACCTAAATTCTTTCTTTCTTCACAACCTACCAGTTTATAAGGGATGCCAAAACTAGACGTAGCTCTTTATAGCTCGCACTCTAAACATGCTGTATATCTTTTTATTTCCGCGCGTAAGTGGAAAATCTGCCATGAGCCACTATCAGGACCGGCCGCATGTGCTTATAATAGTGTGAGGTTCTTAATCACTAAAAACATTTCCCTTCAAAATACTTATTCCTATCAAGTAGTTCTCATTTCGGTTTTTATACAGGTTTGGCAGGCAACCTCCCAGCGAAAGCACCTGCTAATACCGTCAGTTTCTCGAAATTTAATCTTATTACGCTAGTTCAAATGGTTTTATCCGTTTAGTTGGCGCACTAGATTCGTTTAGAATTTGTAGCAAAGCGTTCTTGCAATAACCATGAGGCCTAGTCCGTTGCTTACGGGCAAGTTTTTTTATCTCGTCTTCGACAGTAGCCATATCTTAGTCTCGGTCGATATCACCGTTTCGGATATACCACGGGGCGTTAACAAATCTTCTTATTAGCACTTTATTTTGAAAAGTTTTGTAAAATATTTATGTAAATCTTTAAAATTGCTAAAAAGGTGGTTTAAGCTTCTTGGGTCTCTTTCCAGGATTTGCCGTAGTGTGAATATTTGGTCGAGTACAAAAAATCGAATGAAAAATTTATGTATATTAATTCTTTCTTTCTTTTTTTTACATATTTATTCGACTTGAAGTTTTGGTTCTGTCAATTTCATTTATATTATATAGGTATCCATTGAATTCTAGCGAATGAATAATTCGCCGACCTTAAGGCGAAAAATTCAATTTGCAAATCATAATAATATTGTATTCAACTTATTAGTTTAAAATAAATATTAAATTTTTTGGGCATTCCCTTTATTAGTTATTGAAATATTAGCGTTTTTGTAAAGTATCGTTATTTGAATTTTTTTTTCGAAAAACTGAGTATGAAGTGTTTTTGGCCAAATTCATTGGAACCATTTTTCAGAAAATGATTAAGTAGTGTTCTCATTTTTAAGATTTTATGACAGGTACCGTGATACAAAAAAAACGCCACGAGATGTTACCCCAAATACTCTAAATACAAATTTTGCAGGCACAAAACGACTTTTCAGAAATACAGACAGACCATGATACGAAATCACTTTTTTGGACTTTTCAACTCCCTAATACTTCGTTTGAGTTCAAAATTTCCCCACGATTGCAATAACTTTTTTTTACTTTAATTATGTATGAAAAGGCATATGGAAACCATATTCATATACTTAAAATAGAACGGACGCACTTCATAGACTGACAACTTTATAACCTTAATTGTATATTGTATTTATAATCTTTCATGTGTTTTGATTCTTTTTCGTAAGGAGCATTTTTAGCACTATCTCACATCTCACTATGCTAACGTGTTTGTGTGCCTTCACATCACATCACGCATTATTATTGTTTGCAAATGTAAGTTCATCTTACGAACACTCGCGTCCTTAACAATCGGAGTTTCATCTTAGCGAGCTTCTAGTCTAAATAACGCACTTCTGCAATATTCTAAATCATTTCATTATTCTTATAACAAATAGAAAAATCAATTTGGGTCGATTTTTATTGAATATAATAATACTTTTTGTTCAAATCTATGTACATACACCTATTTTATTAATTATTTATTCCTGTTAGTGACGGCGGCGCTTACGTACATAAACGCATTACAAGCTCCAATTTCATTGCTCGCTCCCAACATACAATCGGTAGATGTACACACATTTACTGAATACTTAATTTCTAATGTCACCGGAGTGCTTTTATAAATTTTACTTGTTTACCATTTTCTAGGTCTGTTGTTTCGTTTCTCATTTACAAAAGCGTTCAAAAAAATTCGAAATGAAATCAATAAAACAAAATCAATGAACGATTTTTATTTTTTAACAAATAATTTGTTTTCTCAAATTCAAACCTACTTCGGCTTATGTGGATTGGATTCCAAAGTCAATTAAACCCAATTAAATATGAAGCTATCTGCATTCGTTTGCAAGGCAAGACAACTGTCGTTTTCAATCAATTACATTAATATGTTATGCGGGTTTACTATTAGAGGCAAGTCTATAAAAATATAATGTTTTCTGCTGTTTAAAAAGGGCTCCCTTAAAATCTCCATAGAAAATTGTGGCATTTTTCAAAGGAAAACAAACCAAAAATATTTTGGCACAATTGCCAAGAATTTTGGATTTTATTCCAAAATTTTTTGGGGGTTTTTCCATTTAAGAAAACTGGAAAAAATTGTTTTGGAAAAAACGCCCAAAAAACTTTTTGGATTTTTTTTTTCAAATTCAAAATGTAAAGACGCCAAAAAATTTATTAGGAAAGGAAAAACCTCTAAAAAGTTGCATTTTATGACTCATTATTTATGGCTCCTTGAAACACGCCCAAATACCTCCATACAAAGTCTTGGAAATTTTTCCTAATTTCCTAACTTTCTGGCGTATTTTCTTTTTTAATTTTTGGCGTTTTTTCCAAAAATATTACGCCCAAAATTGTTTGCCCTTTTTCCTAAACACGTTTTGCCATAATTTCCTATGGCGCAATTTCAGGGAACCTTAAAAGGCGTTACTAACAAATAATGACTTATTTAGATTAGTTTAGACTGAGTTGATATGATCCTTATATTAGTCCCATCCATGAAACTGGATTTTTTTTTAAAAATTCTACAAACCTTACCCCCACCCACATTAATACAAATTATTATACTATTAGTGCAACTTTGTTCTGGCACACCAAAACAAGACTACCTTAAATCCTTGGTAACTGGGGTAAAAATTGGAGGTAGACGTTGTCCGTTTATGTGGGCAGGGTATGGGTTAATTATGTTGGTGTTTTTAGCAATCAATTGAGATGACAGTTTAGTTGTAAAAATAAAAATTTATTTTTATTGCTTAATTTTTTAATTTGCCAAGTAGAAGCGATTTTAATAATAAATATAATAATATAAATAGATAACAAATAGTGAGTGGTTTTCGATTTTCCAATAACTGTGGAACTAATAATAACTTTTTTATTATGACAAACAAACAGGACATGCTCAATCTTATTGTCAGATAAGTATGTACATACATACATACATACGTACATTATTAACAATAATGACACAGTAACAACAGATAATCAAACAGTCCGTGACTAGTTGCAGACTTTGTGCTAATACGTTGTCGATAACTATCTTATCAGTTGTTATTGGAGCATCACTCATAATCACTAGTTCGGGGCGAAACATATTAATCTCGCGTTTGGTGTTATGCCTATTAGAATGTCAATTTTGTAATATCTATAAAACTAAAGTACGAAAATACTTCCTGTATGTTTGTTATAGAATTTTGATATGATTTTTAGTTTTTGTATTACAATTTTACTTCCGCATTGGAATACAGACAAATTGGAAAGACTACAGTTTGTTGGGCAGAATGCTTGATACCCCATCCAGTGTTTTTCATAACTCTGAATTTCACAAAATTAAGCTGTAGAAACATTTTTTTCAATAGTGAGCGCTAATTTGTAAAGACTTCAAGTGGTACTGGAACAGCGGACCAGTAGGGGAGCAGTAAAAGTTGGAATGTTATTATTATTATTAGATGCCTTTTCGAATCCACATGATGATTTAATGTATTTATTATTATCAGTATTGGGCAGCAGATAGACACGGTGAAGGACAAGAAAAGAAGGGTGGAGGGCATTGGCCATCAGGAGAGATAGGCAGGAAGATTATTGGCGTTGCAAAAAATAGCAGATATCTTCTCGGACTGAATAGAAGTTACTTAAGATCCTTATCATATCTCAGTCTGTAGGTTTACGAAACGGCATCTCACTTTATTACAAATGTTCGGGTTTTGTCTGCAGTGGCTGCAAAAACCATTATAAGTTCTATAAAACCAAGGTACATAATTTCAATAAACGCAACATAGCCTATGCACTTAGACTTAAAAACTTTAAATCTGACATTCGACGTTCTCAGTATGCTAAGACGTTAGATACAGAATTCTGGAATATGTATCCTTAATGGACTTCTCTCTTTGTTCAAATCGCTTTAAGACAATACTACTAATAATATATAGAGCTATTCCACTCAAAAGCTACATCAAATTTAAAGTAGGCCTTCTATCCATAAAAGATTTATTTTTAAAAAATCATTGTTCCTCTGCCTTCGGTGCACCATGGATGTTTATCATCAACTTAATTAATTTAAATTTAAGATATATTTCACCACAAAATTGAATGTATCAGTGGGAGATAGAAATTTGTGTCTATGTGTCAGTCTCTCAAGTTGACAGTTTGCTTCCAAAAAAAATCAATTCACGCGAAAATATGTAATCACATATCTTCCTAATTATGATTTCGAAGTTTATCTTGCAAAAAAAACATAAATGTAACTAGAAGTGGAAGAACTATAGAGCCAACTATCTTCTTCACATATGACCTGTGAATTTTACAACGCAATTTTAACAAATTTTTCTCAAATCTAATGTATTTTAGTTATTATTTTTCGGGTTTTTATTTTATCATATAAACCTGACCAATTTAGTTTATTTAATAAAAAAAATTGGTATGCCTTTTTAACCCCAAATTTAATCAATAAGTTTTCATACATAAGTTATTTATTGAATGAGACGATACCCGCGTGAGGAGATCTTTTTTTTACTAAAAGAAAAATTTAAAAAGTTGCTCGGAATGTGAATAAATGTAATTTTTGTATGATCTTGCGACCATAGCATACACTTTGACGAAACGATCAAAAATAATTGTATTGAAATTTGAATAGGACAATGTATTTCCTGTATTGTCAGCTATTTAAAAATAACTCACTTTACAATCAAAAACACTATATTCGGGTTATTCCCAACCACCAAACTAAAACTATTTCTAAATTTATCCAAAACAAGATTTGCTTTTTTCCAAAAAAAAAAAAAATATGCAACTAAAACCACTTAGGAAAGTAGATACATATGTGATAGAAAATTATGGTTTTTTATACTTGGTGCCATTCAATTAATAACAGAAATGTAACATAAGCAAGAGAGCCCTTTCTTTGCATACAATAATTATATAAAGAACCACATATGACTGTTAATTTATCATAATTTCAATCAAATAATGTACGTCAACGATGGTGACATTCCGAAAAGAAACACACAGAGAATAACTTATTTGCGTTTATCGGAGTTTTATATACTGCTCTTCCCACTCTCAGTGATGCCTCCCTTAACACATTCTCACATTCACACTTCGCACATTACATTCGTACATATACTTTGCTATCCCATTATTAAATCCACTCAATCCCGTCGATGTTCATATATTTTGTTTTGTTTCTTAATTTCTGGTAAATCGAAATATACCCAACAATTCAGTTTGAGTTTATTTTTTTAATGTTCAATTTCCCACTTTTCAATTAGTTTCAATTAAATAACCAAAACGACTTTGAATCTTATGACATACTTATAGTTCTGGTGTGCATATGCATGTATTGTATGTATATTCTTACAGTCTTAAATCCTACACCAGTACGTATTGTGCTTAACTCGTGTCCAATAATGTGGAAATAGCCTTTACTATCACGGCTTGTAAATGGCAAATTTGTCAAACTGCAGCTTAATAGTTTGAACGGCAATAATAGACATAAAAACCTGATCAACTGGTAGTACGTGGGGTTTCCATTTTTTTTTATATTCTGTTTGGTTTTAATGGCTGTAACAATCACGATTTTACTAAAGACTTAAATTTATTAAAAGTATTCGGATTGCTATAGGTACGTCATAGATTGTACTTTACCCATTAGCAGAGTTACTTATTTTGTGTTATTGCATGGTGGAATTAATATAAATATTTGGATGCATCTATTCTTTTTCAATTATTCTCTGTTGTTAATTAATTGTTATGGCGCTACATAAGATCAGAAGTACTAGATACACTAGGACACAGTTTTTTATATTAGATTGAGCTAATCCTTATAAATTTATCGAGTGTTAACTCATGGAGCAGTTTTTCAGTGGAGGATGAATTTTAGCTCCAAGGGTGCTGGTAAGTTTGGTATCACTGCTACATAATTGATTTAGTTGTCAACTATCTTTGGAAATCGATCAATTCTGACATCTCCAGCGACAGTTTGACTGTAACCTGGCAATTTCCTTTGTAAGTCAAAATGCGTATTTGATCGAGATCTTACAATTTCATAATTTAATTTGAATAAACAAAAAAAAAAGGTTTTTCAAAGACGTTTCACCCAGATGTGGTGGTTAGGGATCAGCCATTGATCATCTGGGTGCAACGCCTTTGAAACAATAGGTCGCAATAATGGTCTATTGATATAAAGCTACTGTTTCAAATGAAACATAATAAAGTTGATGACGAGTATCACAAAACCGTTTTTATTTTTCCCAAAAATTAAGAAAATATTTTTATAAAAAGAAATTAAACTTATCACACTAATCACTAATTGATAAGTTAGCAAAGTTTTTGGGTCTACTCAGAGTCAAATCAAGATTAAAATAAACTCTGATGATCTCGAACTGAAAAGTTAGTTAACAGTACCTGAAGTGAATAACTAATAAGTGAAGAGTTCACGTTCTGTTAAAGAGATAGATGGATTTGGGTATTACTCCCCCGTGGAGTTCGATTTGTTTCTATAGTATAAATCCTTTTTGCAGCAATAGAGGTCCAAAACGAAAGACTTAAATGACTTAAATTTATCAAAAAAAAAAAAAACATTTAGTTTAGAGTAGGTACCTACTGGAAGGTAAGGCTGGTGGTACGCCGAGCTTTTCCGTGGTTTTTATTCGTGGATTCGCACTGTAGTTCCCAGCCATGTACTTTCGCATGTTAGGTGTAAGCCACAGTTTAATGCCGATTCTGAACTGCATCTATTTCTTATTTCCCACTTTTCAATTAGTTTCAATTAAATAACCAAAACGACTTTGAATCTTATGACATACTTATAGTTCTGGTGTGCATATGCATGTATTGTATGTATATTCTTACAGTCTTAAATCCTACACCAGTACGTATTGTGCTTAACTCGTGTCCAATAATGTGGAAATAGCCTTTACTATGACGGCTTGTAAATGGCAAATTTGTCAAACTGCAGCTTAATAGTTTGAACGGCAATAATAGACATAAAAACCTGATCAACTGGTAGTACGTGGGGTTTCCATTTTTTTTTATATTCTGTTTGGTTTTAATGGCTGTAACAATCACGATTTTAATAAAGACTTAAATTTATTAAAAGTATTCGGATTCCTATAGGTACGTCATAGATTGTACTTTACCCATTAGCAGAGTTACTTGTTTTGTGTTATTGCATGGTGGAATTAATATAAATATTTGGATGCATCTATTCTTTTTCAATTATTCTCTGTTGTTAATTAATTGTTATGGCGCTACATAAGATCAGAAGTACTAGATACACTAGGACACAGTTTTTTATATTAGTTTGAGCTAATCCTTATAAATTTATCGAGTGTTAACTCATGGAGCAGTTTTTCAGTGGAGGATGAATTTTAGCTCCAAGGGTGCTGGTAAGTTTGGTATCACTGCTACATAATTGATTTAGTTGTCAACTATCTTTGGAAATCGATCAATTCTGACATCTCCAGCGACAGTTTGACTGTAACCTGGCAATTTCCTTTGTAAGTCAAAATGCGTATTTGATCGAGATCTTAATTTAATTTGATAATTTAATTTGAATAAACAAAAAAAAAAAAGGTTTTTCAAAGACGTTTCACCCAGATGTGGTGGTTAGGGATCAGCCATTGATCATCTGGGTGCAACGCCTTTGAAACAATAGGTCGCAATAATGGTCTATTGATATAAAGCTACTGTTTCAAATGAAACATAATAAAGTTGATGACGAGTATCACAAAACCGTTTTTATTTTTCCCAAAAATTAAGAAAATATTTTTATAAAAAGAAATTAAACTTATCACACTAATCACTAATTGATAAGTTAGCAAAGTTTTTGGGTCTACTCAGAGTCAAATCAAGATTAAAATAAACTCTGATGATCTCGAACTGAAAAGTTAGTTAACAGTACCTGAGGTGAATAACTAATAAGTGAAGAGTTCACGTTTTGTTAAAGAGATAGATGGATTTGGGTATTACTCCCCTGTGGAGTTCGATTTGTTTCTATAGTATAAATCCTTTTTGCAGCAATAGAGGTCCAAAACGAAAGACTTAAATGACTTAAATTTATCAAGAAAAAAAAACATTTAGAGTAGGTACCTACTGGAAGGTAAGGCTGGTGGTACGCCGAGCTTTTCCGTGGTTTTTATTCGTGGATTCGCACTGTAGTTCCCAGCCATGTACTTTCGCATGTTAGGTGTAAGCCACAGTTTAATGCCGATTCTGAACTGCATCTATTTCTTATAAGCTTCTTATGACATTTCTTTCTATTGGATAATTGTCAGACTTTCGGGTCGAGAAGTTTAAAGAAAGAGTATTAAAATAAAAGCAATCGCAAAGTAAATGGTGTTTTTTTAGAGGTTAGTTTTTCGAATAGAGATAAAACTGACATTTTGTGGTCAAATCTGGCAACTCTAATGTCATTTATGTTCAGTTTGGTTTGCCATTTCATCATGAATAGGTTGACAAATGAACAACGCTTGCAAATTGTGCAAATTTATTTCTAAAATAATGGTTCAGTTCGCGAAGTTTACCGCAAGCTCATTTTGGGTTGAATGGCTTCGTCAACAAGCAAAATTGCCGCATTTGGAGTGAAGAGAATCCACATGAGACCCTTGAAACGCCATTACATCCACAAAAACTGACTGTTTGGTGTGCTCTTTGGGCTGGTGGAGTCATTGTGCCATACTTCTTCTGAAATGGTGCTGGAGAGTCAGTTACCGTTAATGGAGACCGGTATAGAGCCATGATAACCGACTATTTTGTTCCCGAATTGTATGGCATGAATGCGAATGATATGTTGTTCCAACAAGACGGCGCTACATGCCACACAGTGCACGTCACAATCGATTTTTTGAAGGAAACATTCGATGAGCGCATAATTTCGAGTTATTGCCGACATACAGCCCCAAATGCTTGAAAAAGTGGTTAAAAATTGGATCTCTAGACTTGTCTTTATTCGAACCAGCCGCGGCGGCCATATTTATACATTAATGGCATAAAATTATCCTTCCAATAAAGCCAAATTAATTGACATTAAAACGATTTTCTTGTGTTTCATTTCAATTCAAAGTTCTATACCTCTAAAAAAACACCCTGTAGTATGCAAGTCATTTGACTGTTTTAAGTGATTGTTTCACAAAGTGTAATTTGCACTCCCGAAAAGTGAATTTTTAATTTTTGATCTACTGCATCCCAATCTACTTTCAAATTACTAAAAATTTTATTGCACAAAAACCTTCTTCATGAAGAAATACGTAGTTATGTGTGCCAATTTTCATGGTGATCGGTCTCTGAGTCCATTAATCACATATATACCAACATCCTTTTTTATATACTATATATATATATTACACTCTACCCGAGCCAGTGTTATTAAGTCGTTTGAAATTTACCTTTTTGTGGGAACTTTGATGGTAAAAAACCTTCTCGTGGGAAAAGCAGTGCAAGCGCAAGAGCACACACTTTTTGATGCGTTTCAATTTTGTCACAGTTTATTTTAATTCCTATTAACATTTTCTGATACAATCAGACCAAATTTCGTTTAAACTTTGTAGAGGCCTCCAGTAATGGGAATTAGAGTCTGCCACGAGAGTTTTAATTTTGGAAGACATAATGTCTTCAACAACAGTCGAACGTAATCTTTTCAAACTGTTGACGTTTAGAACTTCACTGAGAATAAGTAATTAATGCGTCGATTACCGAGAAAGAACCGACAGCGACTGTTGTTGCCGTTATAAGGGGGACAATATGATACTTTCATAACAAAATCTGTCTTTCCTTCGCAACAATTCACCTTTAAAGAATGTTTTGCCACCCCCACTTTGTGTTGTTTGTTTATTCATTAATTGTACCGTTGTGATTTCGTTTAAAAATTATAAATGAATTATACAATATTTTTTTAATAATTGTTTGTTTGATCCGTTTTAATAAAACTTTTTTTAAAAAATTCAGTTTTAATTTAGAATTATTTAAATATATAATTGTGGGAAAATTATGCGAATTTCGGAGAAACGTGGAGGGAAAAAAGGGAGAAAAAATTTTTTTTCGTGGGAAAAATCAGTCCAAACACATAACAACACTGAACCGAGCCTAGTTTTGGTTTATAATAAAGAAGAGACAAAGGAATTTAAAAAATGTAAAGAAAGATTTTAGGGAAAATTCTATGAATTGCATTCTCTTTACTACAAGTAATTTGACTGCCTTAAATGATTGTTATACGAAGGACTTACAGAAAAGTATATTATTCAATTGACTGCAGTACTCAAAGGATTGCAGTGATGTCCAACTGGAGCCCAACTATTCCAAACGTATAAAATATAATACCTTTATTTAGTATGGCATTAAAGTTTTTCCCTGCAATTAATAAAGGGAAAACCAACTCGCTACTCCATTTTAAAGGCCGCGGATACATTATATTTTATCTATACTGCCTGTTCCAATAAACACAGTGATGTATGCTTGATTAACCATTAAAAAAAAAGGAAACGATTTCAACCTTTTGAAGCAGAGCAGTCTTTGTAACAAACAATGATTAGCTCAGTTAGAAACAATCGCGGCCTTGTTTTATATTTATTTCGCACGACTTCTGTACTATGTATTTGCACACTGCTATAACTTTAACTATTGTTTCTAAGTAATAACGTTGCCTTATCACAAAAGCTAACATAATTGCGTACTTTGATGTAATTCTTAATCAAACGAACAACACAATCTTAGTGGATTTCATCAAACGATCTTACTTGCGAGTTCATTACTCTATTTTAAGAGTGATCTTTCGCACAGATACAAAATTAATGCGGCAAGTTCTCTTTATACGTTGAATTTGCAATAGTGAGACTCTTTGTGTTAGTTTTCATCTCAAGTCAAGTCAAGCCGCCTCAAGGCCAACCTGTTTGGTTTGCAATTCAAAAAATCGAAACCCACTCAAAATATGTGTCAACATGTTTCTATGTGTAGATGTTTTCTACTCATCGATTATAAGCGGCAGCCAGTGGATCTTTGTTCTATTGTTGATTGGAATTGGAATAATTTTTTTTTTATGGAAATAACCCACAACAATAATCAGTATTGTGTGGTTTTTTTTTTATATGCATATAGTTATTTTGCAATTTAATTTTTTTCTGTGAACTTCAAATGTAATAAGAAAAAATCCCCTCAATTAGTTTCTCATAATTGAAGTCGGAAAAAAGAAAAACATAAAATAAAATGACGGAGATAAGGTCTTCTGATCTTTTTAATGTGGCAATTTATGCTGAAGTTTTTCACTCTTGATTGGCCGAAGGTATGTGCACTTAAAACTGAAAATATAAGTTTTATTTGGATTGAAAATTAACTGGTGTCGGAACAGTGACATTAAAAGAGTGGAAATTGATATAAATTCTGCACGGAATAAAAAGCTTGCAGTATGATTTCCCAATACAGTTTTGAACTTTCTAACTTTACACTTCTTGATTTGGGTTAGAAGTTTTGAAACCATTTCTTTAGTCATATTGACCGGTAGTAGTTCTTCGCTTGGGGTATATGGTATATTTTTCTTTGGGGTATATATGGGGATGCGAATAGGGTATCATTTCTTTATAATTTGCTATCAGTGGTGGTGCTGGTTCCTATTTTTCGGAGTCAGTGCCAGAGCTAAAAATTAATGGCAACTGAAAAGTTTACAAGTGTATTTCATTGAAACAAGGGCAGATATAATTTTTATAAAAGAAAATTATAAATTTTAATTCGCATTCATAGTTTAATTCTGTGATTTGGGTTGGGCAGTATAATTTGTGTTTAGGGAGTACGCAATATTGGATGATATAAACGGAGGATAATGGTCTGAGTTGGTTCCTGTAAACAAGGGTGTAGTGCCCAAGTTGCTAAATAACTTGACAAGTTATGTGGTCGAATTTAGGCACACCATTTTCAAAATATTTTATTGTTATTTTGTCATATCCTCGCCCATCCCACCTTAACCCTACTTTTCAGTTCAATTATAAGAGCCTCGAAATCAGTGATAAATCGATATAACCGATGCTGATTTCAAGTTAATATACTTTTTGAGGGTCTTCTATATGTCAAAATTAAGTGCTCCTTGGATAGGGTAACACATGAATAGAACTTTTCTCATTGTTTCCGCAGGTCTTGTGTTCGGTATGGTAAGCATTCTACATGAAAATGTAAGATAAAAGGCAACAAACTTAATTTACATGTTTATACAGCTCCTCGGTGGCCGCTACGCGATTAAAGAGTTTCAACTCTCTTTCTGAAGGCAGCAGTTTCCGCTCACGTAACGCATGTGCTTTTCGTCAGGCAGACGCCTATGACAACATTACCTTAGTTGCCAGCTACGCTGAATGTACGAACATACATGTAGGGATATTCATTTCATATCAAACCAAAGGAAATATTTTATATCGCCATCTATACGAGGATGCTAGCTAAGTTATTGGCAGGGGACGTACTAAAGTAGCTTTCCCATATATGCCGCCCGGGCAGATCTTTGCCTCAACCAAAAAGCCTCTTCAATTACCGATAAAGCGAGGTTAACACGAGATTTCTTAATTATACTTAATTTTTGATTATATATCTGCACAAACCTTCAAATATAATTTATCGCAATTGGTATTTGATTCAACTTTTAAATACGTTTCATCGCTATATAACTGTACATAATTTAAAGCACATCAAACCTTCATTAGTCTAAAATGCGTTCCAAATATGAGAAAAACCCTACATTCATCATAATGCCATGCTGAGTGATTAAAAAAAAAACGCTATGCGTAATTATTTACTCGCGTAAAAATGTTCATTCGATATCACTAATGAATTAATCGGATAATTAGTGAAGCCATAATATATTTAGTTAGAAGTAGCGATAAGTTTGTTTATGACTTAATTTTGTCACGTTCTAGCAACACATTTTTAAATTGTTGACTACTTTAATTGTATCACTATATCATAGTCAGGGTCAGTTGTGCTTGCCACTTTAAGAATGGATGCCTTCCACAGGATTTATTGAGTATTCGTAATTTACAATTTACTATCTATTTATTCTCCCTTCTATCTGACTGTTTGTCATCAGTGTTGCCATAATCTTAATTAATTACATAATGCAAGCTTTTATTCTAAGAAAACAGAAAACAGAATGAATAAATTTAAATTACAACTTGTTTTAACACTGACAGTATTTTCGCTCAAAATAGATAGCAAAAGGTGGCTTTCCTTCAAGTTCCCGTGACTATCAGCTGTTTACTTAAAATATCGCTTCCAAGCAAGTAGAAGAACTTAACTTATCAACTTGACTTATCGATTGGCAGAGTCTTTCAAACTGAGATTTCTGCGGTTAAGAAATTAGCGAAGATTGCAATATAAATTAGATTACCAGTAACCGAAATAAATATGGACAATTAACCAGCACGTAAAGCAATGAGCTCCAGTCTTGTCAATGCAAAATGCAACAGGTTGCCTCTTGGCACTAAGGGATATAAGTTTGGATATAAGTTTGCTGTGTTCCATGCCACGTTGGCTCTAATTTGAAACCACTACTTTTGGACGGGTAGGAATAACCTCTAAGAGTTTCACGGACGGTGTCACAATACATTTGACTAACATAGTCTCTCCTCGTCTTTCGTCGTTAACCGAACACTATATCATTGGAAACATTTCTAATAGTCTTTACCAACGAACATAGGAACGCCACTTATCCTGCATAGAAGCACGATTTTTTGATTGCTTTGGTGACTTGGCTGGGATACCGCTATCAGACCTCATACTTTTTAAACAAATCAATGTGGCTAGCAGAGTTGTAAAAGAATGCAATCACAAAAAGGCATTCAATGAATTTAGTTTTATATTGCATTCATTGACTTCAATTTGAGATTGCATGGTATAAAAATGAGTGCACTCTTTTGAACGAAAAATGAATGGTGATTGCAGGAATAACCTCCTGTCTATAAAGAAAATAGTATATCTTGGCTTGATTTTTTATAATTATATCCAAGATTTAGTCTGCGGTAAACTTTCAATAATATATTAATGCAAATAAATGCGGAAGAATACAAATGAATGCTAAAGAATGCCAAAGAATGCAAACGAATGCAAGAATGCAAATGAATGCAAAATCATTCAATTGAATGGTAGAAAAATGAGTGCACTCTTTTGAACGCCAAATGAATGATGATTGCATTAATTTTTTTCACAATCTCAAATTGAAGTCAATTAATGCAATCAAAAAATAAAATTCATTTAAGATTGCATTCAAAAAATTATTGCATTCTTTTACAACTCTAGTGGCTAGTGACTTGTACTTGGTGCAAACTCCCAATGAATAAGATTCCGAAGCTCAGCCTGATTTTCATGGGTTTTACCTTAAAGTTTAAAGGAAGAAGTTTACTCAAAATGTTACCTATACTTAGGTTAGTGTTTCCAAGAAATAACTTTTTGGCATGACTGGATGCATGTTGATTCATAAGTTCAAAAGTAAGTGACCCAAAGTTACTAAAATTGATTAAAATCAAGAAACAAACAAATGTGCATTGCAAAATTATATTCTACGATAGCCTTATGTCGATTGGTAATCCGGAAGACTTCCGGATACTTGTACCACATTTTTCGCGTCTGATCTTCAAAAATAACTATCTGTTGAGTATTTTTTTTATAAATGAACCAAAAATATAGATAAATAAATTTTTCTACCACTCTTTATGTGCAAACTAAATTTATTCCGGTATGTTTTGCACAGCACTGTATATAGCTATATACTTTTATGGGTCAACGTCGAATATTAAGGAGTGTTACAAACTATGTGTCAACAAAGTTAATATACCCTTAGGATAGCTGACGAATATAATATATGTACATACTTTATTTTATATACTTAAGAATTTTGTTGTATCAAACCTAAACACTTGTATTTCTTTTGTTTTCAGGTGGATGAGAGATATATTCCGTCGTGGCATGCAGGGACCATTAACCGACGAAGAACTCTACGAACATAAACAAGATCTCGACAGCGAACTTGTAACTGAATGTTTTGGTGAGCTTTGGGAAGAGGAAAAAACTCGAAAGAATCCAAGCGTTCTTCGACTGATATTTCGTGCCTATGGATCAAAGTTCCTGCCACTCGGTCTGATGTACTCACTGACAGAAACAGCAACAAAGTAAGATTGAAATAGAATTTTTTTATACATTTACTCATACTTATAAAATTCTTCCTTCGACAGATGCCTTCAACCTTTGTTTCTGGGAAGTCTAGTGGCGTACTTCGTAGCACAACAAACTGCAATATCAAAACAAGAGGCGTATCTCTACGCACTAGGCATAGTTTTGTGTTCATTACTGCCAATAATTACGTTTCATCCTTTCATATTTTACATCTTCCAAATTGGAACGAAAGTGCGTCTCGCTCTATCCGGCCTTGTTTACCGCAAGTGCCTTCAAATCTCGAAAAGTGCCAGTAACGATGGCTTGCGAGGCCGAGCGATAAATATCATATCCAACGATTTGGGTAGATTTGATGTAGCATTGTGTTTCTTGCACGATCTTTGGAAAGGTCCAATGGAGTCACTGCTCATCGGGTATTTGATGTACAGAGAAATCGGAATATCAGCTGTGATAGGAGTATCGTTTATGCTTAGTTTTATACCGCTACAAGCATGGGTTGCAAAAAAGGCCGCCTACTACAGGCAGATGACCGCAGAACGAACAGATTTGAGGGTGAAACTCATGAATGAAATAATCCAAGGGATTCAGGTGATTAAGATGTACGCGTGGGAGAAATCATTCGCTAAGGTGATAGCAGACGTCAGGCTTAAGGAGGTTAATGCCATTCGTGGAACATCTTACATTCATGCGGCTTTAAGTTGCACATCGATGATATCGAAGTTGTCGGTTTTCTTGAGTATCGTGTCGTATGTTTATTTGGGGGATGAGATCACAGCGAAACGAGTCTTTACGGTGACCTCATATTTTAGCATGTTGAACGAGTCAATGGTACACTTTTGGCCATTGGCCATTACATTCTGCGCCGAAGCCTACGTGTCGGCCAAGCGGTGCAAGGAATTTCTGCTTGAGGCAGAGGAACTCCCGCAACACATAAAAGAAAAAACTAAACAGGAATTTCGTCCCACAATAGTGATCGATAGTAAGAGCGAGGTAAATGGCAATGCAATACATTCCACAAGTTCCAAAGTCATACGGAGGAACTTCAATCCAAATGCGGCCAAAAAGAGCGTTGTGTTGAAAGGAGCCTTTGCGTCCTGGGACAAGATGGATGATAATAAAAATGCCGCCATTGAGGACTTCAACTTGGACATTCAGAACAACACTCTGGCGGCAGTGGTGGGGCCAGTCGGTGCGGGAAAGTCAACTCTGTTAAATGTTCTTCTCGGCGAAGTTTCCCTGAATCAAGGTTCAGTGACCGTTGATGGTAGGATAAGTTATGCGTCACAAGAGCCGTGGGTGTTCGAAGGTACCATTCGGGATAACATAATTTTCATAGAAAACTACAACGAGCGACGGTACAATAAAGTGTTACGGGTGTGCGCATTAGAAAGAGATTTGGAACTTCTGCCGTATGGTGATTTGACCATTGTCGGCGAACGTGGTGTTAGTTTAAGTGGAGGACAAAAGGCTCGCGTAAATCTGGCCAGGGCAATCTACCGAAAGGCAGATATCTACTTGCTGGATGATCCATTGTCAGCTGTCGACACTCATGTTGGAAAACACATCTTCGAGAATTGTATTCGCGATTTCCTCTCCGGAAAGATACGCATCTTGGTAACTCATCAAGTGCAGTACTTGTTTGATGTTGAAAAACTAATTCTAATGGGTTCCGGTCGCATTGTTGCCCAAGGAAGCTATCAAGAGCTGCAGGAATCGAAACAATTTCAATTTCTTGCTCACGCTAATCACGACGAAGGTGGCGATACTGCAAGCATAAATAGCAAAATTTCGAAGAGTGATAGTGAAAAGAGTCTCGAACACATGCATCAAACAATGCCCATTGAAGACTTACCTGATGACAACAAGGAAGTGCAGGCTGTGGGTTCCGTGAAATTCAGCGTGTACGCTTCGTACTTCAAAGCGTTACAAAGTCCCTTCCTTTTGTTCTTAATTCTGGCACTGTTTGTTGTGTCTCGAGTGATGGTAACAGGAGTGGATTACTTCATATCAAGATGGTTTGTTTTGTCCATTGGAAATGTATACTCCCGCTTTACTAACAATGTTTCTTTTCAGGGTAATATGGGAAGAAAATGTCGCAATAATTCGTAAGGATTTAGTAGCTAGTCTCAATGAAACGACATGGAGTCAAAATGCCACCGCTCTCGAGGAAGATGAATTAAAATCCTCAGATGAGGAAGCAAGTAGACAAAAGATCGTGTTGTTCTACTCTGTTCTCTTGGTGGCTACATTGTTGGTGTTTCTTGTACGAACATTTGGATTTTTCAAAATGTGCCTTAGCATATCACTCAAATTGCACGATCGATTGTTTCGTGGCATAACCCGGGCGACAATGTACTTCTTCAATAAGAATTCTTCTGGAAGAATTTTGAATCGTTTTTCTAAGGATATACGAACAGTAGATGCTGATTTGCCACACACACTTATCGATTGCTTATATGTGAGTGCTTATTGCAAAACTGATCATTAACTTAATGGACAAACGATAAATTCCTTTTTTTCTAGTTCGCCATGGATGTCACTGGAGTTCTTGTCATAGTTGCTGTCGCCAACTTCTGGTTAATGGTACCAGCTTTCGTCGTGGTTATTTGCTTATACTTTGTTCGGTACATCTACATAAACACCAGTCGAAGTGTCAAACGAATCGAATCTATTTGTAAGCATCAATTGTGATCTACCTAATTTTATTATTTCACAGTATGTATAATACTTTCTTTCAGCTCGCAGTCCAATCTATTCGCTTACCAACCAAACATTCCAAGGCTTAACAACTATCCGCGCCTTAGAAGCCCAAAGTGCACTTGAAGGCGAATTTCATTCATATCAAAATACAAATACCTCGTCTTGGTATCTGTTTCTGTCCTGTACACGTGCCTTCGCTCTATGGTCTGACTGTATTTGCTTCGTTTACATATCAGCCGTCACCTTCAGTTTTCTCGTCCTTAACCACACCTTCAACAGTGGAGACGTAGGCCTCGCTATTCTCTACTCCATCAGTATGGTTGGAATGTGCCAGTGGGGAATGCGACAAACTGCCGAACTTGAAAATCAAATGACCAGCGTAGAGAGGGTACTCGAGTACACAGAAACTCAACAAGAGCCGCCGTTGGAAACTCCAGAAAAGTTCAAGCCCACGACGGTGTGGCCAAGCAAGGGAAAAATTGAGTTTAATGACTTTAGAATGCGTTACTCCCCGGAAGAGCCACTTGTGTTGAAGGATCTGAATTTCGTCATAGAACCGATGGAGAAAGTCGGGATTGTAGGTCGTACTGGTGCTGGAAAGTCATCAATCATTCAATCAGTGTTCCGTTTGGCCTGCAATGAAGGTCTTGTAACCATCGATGGAGTGGATATTGACAAGTTGGGACTTCATGATCTGCGAAGCAAAATATCCATCATTCCTCAAGATCCAGTGCTGTTCTCGGGTACGCTTCGCTATAACTTGGATCCCTTCGAAGAGAAGTCCGACGCGGAAATGTGGAAGTCATTGTCAGACGTTGAACTGGGCTCTTATGTGTCTACGTTGATTGGAGGTCTCAACTGCCGAATGTATGATGGCGGATCAAATTTCAGCATGGGCCAAAGGCAACTGGTTTGTCTGGCACGCGCTATTCTAAGAAACAACAAAATTCTCATTCTCGATGAAGCCACAGCCAATGTAGACCCAGAGTAAGTTATTTTCTTTTCTAAAAACAGCAGAAGGAAATTTCGATAACATTCGATCTTTTTTTTTAGAACCGATAAGCTGATACAAAAAACGATTCGCACAAAATTCGCTGATTGCACTGTCCTGACAATAGCACATCGTCTACACACCGTAATGGACAGCGATCGTGTAATGGTCATGGATGCTGGCCAAGCAGTAGAATTGGCTCATCCTCATGATCTCCTACAGAGACCGGGTGGCTATCTGAGACAATTGGTCGACCAGACGGGCAGCGTAACAGCTGCTGCCCTCAAAGAAACCGCCGAGAAGAACTATAAAGACAAATACAGTGAATGAGTTTAACCCAAGCGAGTTGTGTTGGGCTAAAGTCAGTCAGTATCTCATTTTAAATGGAAAATTGTCCTCCACTTAGTTAATTTAACTTGCTGTACTTAGTATTATGTATTTAATTATTGTCATACTTTGGTAGCCTCTACTGCCAATAGTCGAATTTACTTAAAGTAGCGCTTAATTATGTTGCACCTGGGTGTTTCATCATCATTGTTGTAATCTAAAAAGCGTCGCACACCTTAACTAGCTTAATTTACAGTAAATAGCAACATATTTTTCTACTGCATTCAGAATGTATTTGTATAAAAAAAAAGTATGCAATTGTGTTTAGGTATTTTTTGTATTACCTTATCGAATCTAGTTTCGTAGATTTATAGGAATAAAAGAGTGTCAATTACGTTTATGGCGCAAACATAGGTAAAAATAAAACAAAAAAAATTAAATATTTATAATGTACATTGGTTTTCCTTTATGCTTTGGTTTTTACTTTAGATGGCATGTTTTATTGTTTTCTCAAATTTGTAAGTAAGTAAACGGAATTAGTTTGTCCTTACTGTCTGAATCAGCAACTCAAGTCCCAGACCCTATAAATCGAGTTATGCAGATTAAAGGGTTTTTTTCCAATAACTTTGTAGACGCACACTAAGGAAACCACTGCCACTTTGGTTTGGCCAAACAAATGGGTTCAATTTAATATAAATATTTTAATTTTGTTGGGGCTTACTACAAGCTATATTACTTATAAACAAACTTAAAAACTAAGATTTACGAACTAATATGGGAGAAATTGGGAAGGAGATCGAGTTTAAGACAGGCAGTGCTTGTTACTCGATGACCAAAGTTCGTGCTCTATAGAACTCAGAGAAAGCAGAGTTAATACTAGGCTCTTTCGAAAAGAAAAATTATTTGACGAATATTCGGTTCGAGGAGGCTTTTGGAGGAGAAGATATATTCGCGAACTTTTTGAGCTGTACCAAGATGTGGATGTAGTAGACACGTCAACTACATTGGCTCGGCAACATCGAGTGAATCGACAATAGAGCTCTAGCCAAGAAGATCTTTGAATCCCAGCCACCAGGTTAGAGACGATAAGGTAGATCGAACCTCTTTTTTAAAGACTAAGCCGTAGCGAATGCCAGAGCGCTTGGTCTAAAAAATTGAAAGAAGTTTGACCGGGGTCGCAGAGGGTAGATGGCGGCTTTGCTTTAGTCAGAAACTCTTCACGCGTCGAGAGCCGCCCATTAAGCAAAGAATGTACAATCAATTTACGTTTGACTGGTGATATCGTCGCGCAAATAATTCCTCAGTCATTTCGATGAGTCACCTATTTTTACGTTCAGCGATACCTAACATTTTGTTGTGGGGTACATGCCATGGTGAACTAAGCTCTGATACCTTCAGAAAATGTAAAAATTGTGTTAATCTTTATTTGTTGTGTTGTCATCAAATACCTACATACGTATTTGCAGCTAATTTTGGTGGTTTTATTGGCCCGCATAGAACAATATAAACGATGTACAATATTTTTCTTAATTTTAATGATTTCGGAAAGTTTTCCCTTTAGAACTGGCAGGACAAGTGTCCTATAGAGGATGCACTTAGGTCTTGATGTTAGCAGTTAACAGGGTGTTAATACTCTCGAAAGCATGGATGTGGTAAAGATTGCCAAATCGATTTTTTAGCAGCAGTTACTTTTGTTGACATGTACTTAAAATCCTTTCTAGCAATCTTGCCAACGTAGATCAGACTGCTGCTTAGATGGGGATCAAAATGAACGTCGTTAAGTTTGATCTTAACAGACATCAACGCTGTAATGAATGCATTATCTAATGCCAAATTAAGATATTTTGTTTTAATCACCAAGGTTTACTGCAGCCATTAGTTTTCCTAAAAGATGTAAAACCAACAAAAGATAAGTGCGATTCTTCGACATTTAAAAGCAGATTTCATTTTAACCGCCGCGCCGTCCCTCTTAAAGCTAAATATTTCCGAAAATTGGACCGGATATGTCCAGCCTGTTTGTAATATTTGAACGTATAGCGTACGAGATAGCAAACTTTCAAGACGAAATTTTCAAATTCTGTTATTCATCTTTGGAATGCACAATTTTTCGAAATAGTTCAAAAGTATTACAAATGATTGATAAGGTTATTAGACGCAAAGATAGATAAGGAGATAGCCAAGTTGCAAATTTAATAATGTTGTTGGCTGATATGAGCTGGCATATTCCTTCAACATCTCTGACGAACATCAACAGCTATTTGTCAAAATAATCACCCTTATTCTACTTGGCGTTTATATTAAACAGCTATTTTCTAAACGCCTTCGCTATCATTTATTTTACGTTCCACATGAGTTCCACATCAATAACTAATTAATGAAATCGTTTTTTCAGTTTGGAATTTCAAATCAACCTAAATTTATTTTTTTGTTGAATTGTTCTAGTTCTTAAAAACAAAACAAAAACATTGTATCAGGGAAATAAAAACGACAATAAAATTGCAAAATAAGAGCTGGAGTGTATAAGAAAAATCAAGTTCAAAATGGGCAGTTTGCTTTTAAGTGCCAGTCATTTTAAACATGGTTTTCATCTTGAAATATTTTACGGTTCAGAGTTGTAAAAGAATGCAATCTTTTGGCATTGCATTCTTAAAGGTCTCACTCATTGAATTCACATAAATGATTTAATTCATTGAATTCACTTAAATAGTTTATATTAAAAAATGCAATAATCATTCATCTTGAAATTAATGTATTGGCATTCTTTTAGGAGCTATAAAGGAATGCAATCATATGAATGCATTTACGATGACATTTTTTACGATGTCCTTTTCCAAGGATTCAAAAAACTTTTTAAATGTTCTAAGAACCTTCCGGTGAAAGTTTTTTGCAACAGCAAATTGTCAGGTGAGTTAATGGATATTTTCGAAATATGTCCTTTTTCCGGGATTCAAGGACCTTTTTCAAGGTTTCAAGAACATATTTGGGAAATGCTATCTTCATCGTTAAAAAATGTCCTTCGATTACCCCACGTTTCGTAAGATATGTTACGCTACTTTCGTTTCATACGCATATCAAGGCGGTATGGAATCCGGTATGGCGGATTATTCAAGTTATCAATTTAAATAAATTTTATTCGCGGGCTCTTCTTGTTATTTTCAACCATGGATATATGTTCAAGCTATTTAAATTATGAAATCATTAAATAATTCCACAATTTTAACAAAACTGACCTATTAGTTAAATTCAAATTTGCCCAATAGGCGTTTGCAAATTTCTAAACGACAAATATTGGCGTTTTGCTAGTCGTGTTTTGAAACTAAAACGACTCTTAGAATACGAATACGTATATAGAACTTACATACCACACAAGGAAAACGCTACGAGGCGTTCAACGACATAAAACGACTTATAAACGGCAGATGTAATACCGATTTAAAAAATCGACTACTGTCGTTTAATATAAACGCCAAGTAGAATAAGGGTGAATACCTCAGATTAGGGTATTCCTCTACATACGAACAATTTTGGGAAACATAAAGCATGCTCCCCTTCGCACCACATGCCAATTTCAACTGCCCTAAACATATATCCCATTCGCAGAAGTATCTGCAGAAAGTAAAAACAAACTTTGGAACAAAACCATATAAACACATCTATTTATTTATAACTATTCAGTTGACAACAGTTAATGTACTACGCCTATTTCTTCTTTTTGATTGGCTTCGCTAGATCCAGTCCGAGTATTTGCTTGGCAGGAATCTTGTACGTTTCGGTAAGCAGGTTGAATATAAATCGAACTTGATTGCCCTGAATCTGCAGCATCTCACGATTCTGATTGGGTAACTTGACTATCGTTGTTGAGGCGGCTGCGCCTTGCTTGCAAAGTTTAATGAATTCAGGAAGAATGATGCCGTAGCATTCGATATTGCTGACTAGCGTTACCTTTTTATTGCCGGAGCGTGTAGCCAGCGACATTTGAATGAGAGGCTTGTTCTTGGGAACATCTTTTGTGCTTCGCATTTCGTAGGTGTGCTTCATTTTGCTTAGAATTATGTTATAGACCGTGTCTAGTGGAGCCTCAGTTCGGGCACAGATCAGCTGTAGGCACTCGTCTAATTTGATAGACTTCTTAACTGGATCTGCGACTGGGAGATTGTTCTTGCTGACATATTCGCGTAGTACCCTTTTTACTTGTACGCTGCATATGCCCTCGCCGCGCTTGTAGTTCAGCTTGGTGAAGAATGTCACAACAGCATCTGTGATTAGGTAGAGTTCGGTCATTTCCGAATGATATAGAGGTTGTTGGGCATTTTCTCGGTCGTCTTCAGCTGATTTGGCATCAGCTATAAAATTCACCAACTCTGGATGTTCATAGTCAATTGAGACTATCTTGTCGACGCCTTTTGTTTCTTCGCGCACCACTATGAATCCTTCTTCGATCATTTCGTTGAGAAAGTTTGACAGCTTCTTGTATTTAGTCTTTTTAATGTCGATAGCGGTCTTTGCTTCTGGCACGACGTGGAGACGGTAAAAATTGCTAGTTAGGACGGGTAGGGTTAAGCTTTTTCCATGATGTTTTAAGGCAGTCAAAAAGGCATTTCTAAGCACATTGCCAGCAATGGAACCCTCATCAGCCAAGTCCGTTGCGATTTCCAATTGCTCTATATCGTCTATAAGCAAACATTCACTTACCTCGGAATCTGTATGCTGGGTCCCATTTTCTTCCTGTAATATCACTTCACTTGTGACAGGCACTTCTTCTTGTGGTAACTTAGCCTTGATGGGAGCAGCGCCCAGCGCAGGAAAATCATCTTCTGTCAACTTAGCCGGAGCCTTGTCTGGAATTTGTGACACTAGCGAAGGCTCGTGACCCCAGAGCTTGTCGCCAAAAATATGCAACATCTTCACCGCGGAGCCATGTCCGCCGCACATGTACAGATCATCACTAGATCTCGGCAATATCCCCACACCGACGGCAGATTTATTAGTTGTTAAGTTCACAGCCACGAGTTGACCCTTTTTATACCTTCCGTACATATTCATACCCACACCATTGTGGACGACACCAGGCAGCATAAGATCCGCTCCGTTGGACAGCTTGGGCAAAACGCCAGCATGTGTTGTAAAGTACGGCAGAAGGTCTGCAACTATCCACATGGCGTATAGAGTGGGTGCAATACTGCCTCCTTCGATTTCAAAAAACATCGGTCGTTTATCCACACAGAATACCGAAGTCTGGAACTCCGAGTGAGTTGTAATTTTCAGCATGGTGACTGCAGATTTATTAGGAATGAGCTCCTGTAGTTGTTCACTGGTAATATCCGGAAAAGATTGTTGAATCCGTAGCCGAAGGCGCTTGCTGTCGGAGCCTTTAAGGGGTGCATTACTTTTCAGTTTATAAGGTTTTAAGAACATTTTAAGATATTGTTATTCCGGTTTTAAAATCCCAAACAGAGTACATGCAAAACGTCAACTATTATGACAAATGTCACTTTGACATTTTTTGAATTGGCTGCGTCATTCAGCGGTTTTTATATCTTTCAATTCTGGAAAATGTTGAGGTTTTGAGTTTCCGTTCTAAAAAGGAAGTTGTTTCACTGATTTGAATTTTGAAATATGCATAATATACATTTAATTTATTTCTGGCTCTATATATAGGTCTCTAACCACTATTAATATTTAAATTCTTTATAACACATTGAGTTATTTTGCGTACTTCTGTTTTGTGCTGTGCTGTTTTATTATTAGCAATCGAACAATTTAACAGCAAACTCAAGAGGCAACGTGTAACAAAATATTATCAACGCAATGATATTTTTGCTGCGAAGGCATAGGTATATTTGATTCATGGGTATTTCCGCAAATTCGCACGGATATTATTTCTAGATAGATATAAATTGTGACAAAAGCGTTGATCATCTGATAGATTTAATAATAGGGCCATGATTATCTATTGTTGGATAATTAGCAGACTAATTGCAGCTTATGGTTTATTTCTGTGACCGACAAAACACTATTTCCAATTGATTTATTTTTGTTGTGGTGAAATTTCAAATTTCTAATTCGAAATGATTCAAGTGCCCTGAACGAAGAAAAGGAAACACACATCTTCTGCTCAGATGCTACTGTACTAAAAGATAAACTTCATAAATTAAGAAGAACTCAGATTCTGCTCTGAACTAAAGAAGAAAAACATCTTGTGACCCAACTTGGGGACAAAATTTAAAAGAAAAGAATTAAGAAATTTATTGGAACAATATACATAGCTATATACAGCTTTTAGTTTTGGGCTGGATTCCCAACTTATTACAACCTTACAAGTGTTTGAGCAGAAAAAGAACTATATTAACCTGGTGAATATTTTTTTTTTGACAGCTTAGACAGTTGCTTAGTTTGTTGTTGTTACCCATCAATTTCACCCACCGCTTTTTGTCAAACCCTGAGCACAGATGAGTAATTAACCAGATAATCAACTCAGCATCCCCTTGAAACCTCAAAAATTAAAAAAAAAATGGCCGCAAAAATCAATTTGATTTGCATGCGCAAACTTATTCCGTCACAGTTCCAAGCGTTTTTAAAGCAAATAAAAAAGTGAGGCGAGAGTTTTAAAAATCCTCTAAGTTGACTATCTGTATTATACTAATCTGTACCACTGGGGCTACTTAAATAACAATTGTACCCAGCCAGTTTATCAGCTGGTCGACGGAGATCGAATTAAAAAGATAGGTGCAAAAAGTATGGTGGTATGTAAGTGTAAGGATTGGTGGAGAAACAAAACAAAGTTCATATTAAATAACATACAAAAACAAAATAAAATTGTTTTTATTCATATTTATTTACTTTAAGTACACAACTCCTACACATAATACAATTTTAAATGCTAAAGAGTAAAATTTTTGTATACAATAAAATATTAGAAAGAAGAAAATTAATAATAAAAAATAAAACATTTCAAATGCATTATATTCTGGCATCTTGGTTTTGTGCTTACTAAAATCTGACTTTTATTTTCTTAAAATCTATTTTAACATCTAAAAAATATATATATTTATGAACATTACAGCTTATTACATACACAATTAATATTTACAATAGACAAAGAAGTCACATATTTTTTCGTTTCTTGCTTTATTTATATATATATAAAATTTAAAATTACAATTTTACATTAATAACGAAAACATTAATAAAAAAAAAAATGAATGTATTGTAAAACACTTTGGCGTATTTTGGTATTTTGTATATAGTTTGACCCTTTTGCGTTACGTGACTTAATAAATAAAACATTATTATGGATTTAAAAAAAAAGGACAGAAAACAAAGCGTACGAAAGACAGTCTTTGTTTAAAAAAAAGAAGTATTTAATGAGATTTGGCTTTGGTTTGGCGATTTTTTAACTTTTGCTAACCTCCTGCTGTTGCTTTAGCCATTTGACAATGGTGTTGTAGTTGCGATCCATCCAATCTACATTGATTTGTACCTGCTCTACAGCTTGCTGAATGGTGCGACCAGTTTCTTTTAGATCGTTTTTAACGAAACTTTTCAAGTCGGCCAGAAGGAATTTTGTATTCATAAGTTTTGTTGGAAACTTTATAATCATGTTGAGATTGGACATCGATTTTCCCAAGCTAAGCGAAAAGAAGTTTATTAGTTAAAGTTGGGGGAAAAATGTTGATTTTGTAAAGCAATCAGCACTTACTATACAATGATCTTGTCCCAATGATTTCGAATGTAATCAAAAGCAATCTGCTGTCCTACGACGTTGTTTGAAACAGCTGCAAAAACTCTATAAACATCTTGTTTGCGGATACCTTCGCCCGATATCGCTCTTCTAAGGTATCTGGTCAAAATCCATGGCTCTTTGGAACAACCAAGAGCGCTTAAAAGCACTTCCTGTTCACTAGAAACCTTTGAGCTAAGGTAACGTTCAAATGCAAAGTTCCATTCGGCTTCGGTGCCATATTGTATTGCTGTACAATAGACTATTGTGCGAAGGTTTGGGGAGATCCTATTAAAATAAAAAAAAATTAACCCACCACATCCGTCGGACTGTGAAATAAATAAGTATTTACGGATTATTTAAATCTGGATTTGGATCTTGAATCCAATTCTGGAAGTGTCTACTGCAATCAGTGATGCACTTCTGATGACCGAGATGACAAGCCATATTGAGAATCTCATTACGCTTCCAGAGCATCAGCATGTCCTTGTCATCGGCTTTATCAGTGAAGCCTACTTCTTCATAAACCGAATTCAGCAGTCTTAACAAGTAGTTCTTAAATGTTAAAAAAAAATGTTCGGGGTTTTTTTAAAACAAAAACTAATTTAATGACAAATAAATACCTTTAAAAGATGATAGTCTCCTTCCTTCACAAACATTGAATCAATGAAATTGAACGCCACAATAGCCGATTTCCATGGTACATGATCGTCCTCATGAACTAAATATGTGGTCAAATTTAGTGCAACATCATAGCTAATCATTCCAGCTCGGGCTAAATTCATAGCATCATCAATCAACTGTGCTCTGTTGGACGGAGGGATTTCCTTGAACAGTTTTGGTTCCAACAAATGCTTAGTGATTGCTGCCCAATTCTGTGCATCATAGTTAACGCGGTAATATCCTGTTTGCTGAATATTAAATAAATACCATTCAGCAGTGGACAGGTTTTTGCTATCGATCTCAAAGGTTTTTGTTTTCGGTACCCAAGTTAGAGGTCGTGTATTTGCAAAGTTTAACTCCGTGTCTGTCGTGTATGTGATGGGAATCCACCAAAGCGAATTTGCGTCCTCGTTCACCTCATTGCTTTCGTTCACATACACAAATCTCTGCTGTTCCATTTGCATAACAAAGGAGTTTGGCTTCTTACTGATAGTCAGGACAGGGAACCCCATTTGCAGCGTCCAAGTGTCCATAATTTCTTTAACCGTTGTCGAATTATCCAACAAGCCTTGCGACTTGGCCTCGTTTGTTAGGAACCTCCAGAGATCGTCCTGCTCAGCTGCGCTATAAGCCCTACATTTACAATAATGTATAAGTAAGGCGGTATTTAAAATGCCATATTTCACTTACATTTCTCTGAGGTACTTCGTCAGCCCCGATCGGAATACTCGCGATGTCAGGAAATGGCTCATCATCCTAATAATTGTGGCACCCTTGGCATATGAGATCTTGTCAAAGATTTCATTAATCTCATCAGGATTAGCTACTTCTACAGAAATCTTGTGCGACGAAGAGAATGCGTCCAAGTGGAATACATTTTGCAACTCAGTGACAACAAACTGATCCATGGTCCTCCAGTCAGGCTCAATAGCATCCACCGTTAGATATTCCATGTAACTAGCGAATCCCTCATTCAGCCAAATATCCGTCCACCAGGTCGGAGTGACTAAGTTGCCGAACCACTGATGAGCCAATTCATGACCAACGACTGATGCAATACGTTGCTTGTTGGTGGTTGGAGAAACGCCTTCCTCATAGAGCATTGCAATTTCCCTAAACGTTATGAGACCCCAGTTCTCCATTGCGCCCGCATGAAAGTCTGGCAAAGCTATCATATCGATTTTTGGCAACGGATACGGAATGTCAAAGTATTTCTCGAGGAATCTCAATATCTTTGGCCCCACAATAAGAGCATATTGCGCCGATTGAATGGCATCAGAGCGTGCCCACACCGAAAAGCTCCCCTTGCTTAATTTTACAAAATCAGACACAGTGTATGCTACTAAATATGTTGACATTGGAAGTGACTGCAAGTAGTTATCCCAAACATAGTTGGGTAGGTTATCTCTGAAAGCAGGAAAGAAACCACTCAAATGCTTATAAACGACTCAAACACATCGAAACCTCTTCGAACCACATGCAACCAAAACAAAGCATGCTCTAACGAATACTTACACTTTTGTTTCCACACCCTCGTTGCTCTTCGGCATGTTGGATATCGATGACAAATTCACCGGGCGTGCAATGTTCAATGTGAATGTAGCCTTAAGTGCTGGCTCATCAAAACAGGGAAACGCTCTTCTGGCATCCGTTGGTTGAAATTGCGTCGAGGCCAGCCATCTGCAAAATGAAGAAACACAATTACTCGAAGATAATATCAAAAATCCACTTGAGGTAGTTTTGCAGGTATACCTTGTTTCGTTGCCCACTTGATACGAGCTGCGATAGAATCCTTGCAAGTAGTCCAGTATGTCCCCATAGAACTTGATTCGTATCTCGTATTGAGTATCTTTTTGTAATTTCTCATAAAACTCAATGACAAAGAACTGCTTCGCTTCGACGAAGTACTGCTTCCGTATCCGAAGACCATCGCCCGCCTCTGGAATTGCATTTTCGTTCAGACGTCGCACAGCAACATCCTCCTTGGCGATTCTCAACTCGGTGACATGCATTGTGATGTTGTAGCAATCCTCCACCACCCGCACATTGATTTTTACCTCACCTTCGAACTTAAACGTGTCATTTAAGAGATTAGGAATTAGCGAGATGTTGTACGTTAGGGGTACGATGGATCTGGGCAGTCGAACATCCTTATCCAATGCGATTTTCGTCGTTGAATTATCATCGTTATCACCAGCAGCCAGTCCCTTGTTCTGACCCGGCAACAGATGTGGCTTGTGCAGAGTACACACAATGTCCTCACCCTCGGGCACCAGTGGAGCACAGGTAGCGAAATTGTAGATAATAAAGCTTACCGCCACCAAAGTACAAATGAAGAAGGCTCCCAGCAGGATTAGTGTGGTAAACGAGAGCATGCATCCGCGACGCGAAGTAAATGTTGTATTGCGATTGTCCATGGCAAGGTTCTCACGTACGTGCATATCCTTTAGGACCATTTATGGGGCTTTCTTTTTAAGCGGGTTTTCAGCTAAACGAATGTGCGATTTGAGGAAATCATGTGAGCTTGGGAGATTTCCTGTCTTTCTTATGATTGTGGATCTGGAATAAAAGAAATGCGTGTTCTATGATCTGAATATGAATTTGCATAAAGAGGTCCTGGAATTTATTGTACTATCTATACAATTGTCAAAGGGATTTAATATTAATTGCAGTAAGCCACTGTTTATGGAAGCTTCATCGATAAAGAAAATATATACTCTCGAAATATATGACAAAATGAAAATAAAAACCATTTAGCACTTCTCAGATACGTTTTTATCACAGCTCTCGCGTCATGCTAATCAACAACGAAATCAATTGGAAAGCCAACAGCGCGATATCATAATTTAAATTATTCCGTAACTTTACTCTTCCACTTAGAGCGCATTCTCACCTTATGCAAGATCCATTAACAGAATCTGCTATGCAAATTCTTTCAAATGGGAGTAAGTAAATATATAGCAGAAGGGGAAAAAACATCTAAATCTAGTTCCCGTAGTCAGATTGCTATAATTTTAATTTTTATAAGCAAAACACACAACTTATTTCCCAAACGAACCACATTCAAATAGCAGTAGGTAATGAGCTGAAAGGGATTATCTCCCTCCGATTTTTTTTAATGGTAGTGAAAGCCTAACCTAACCTTACGGATTGGATTACATATAAAATTCCAAAATAATCACAATGATACTTCCTGCCTTAAAGGTTTCATCGTATTAAATGTTCATTCAACCCCATCCGCGAAGGCTGCACACACACACACAACAGAAACACAGTCAAAAGCGAAAGAGGAAATGGAGAGCGGTCGGATTTTGTGGATTTTTATGCCTCATCTGAAGGATTTACACTGCGAACGAGTGTAGGAAGAAATTTAATCCTTAAATGCTGGCTGCCACAGTAAAGCTATCCCAAGGATTGCTTCTTCGTGTTTATACTTTGTAATCGAACTTGCTACTGTCACCACTTTCAATTCATCATAAAATAAAATTGAGCCATGTTGAACCCCAACGAAGCGCTGGCTGCCAGCCGGCAGTTGGTCGGAATTGTAAATGAGCTGAGCGCAGGATACCACAATAACAATGCAATATTTTTATACGTGATTTGGTGTGGCTTGTGGATTTAGTTTTCGGAATATTTGCGACGACGTTTCCTATTTCTTAGACGGATATAGTGGTCAATGGACAATGAGTATTTATGGCTTCAGGCGAGCAACCAGCCAAATACAGCGCAAGGTCCTCTTCGCACAAATACAACGGTGGATATTTAATGGCATTTGGGTTCTAGGTGGGTACTCAACGTTTTATTAAAAGGCATACCAGGCTTCATCGGGTCGGGTTAAAATTCTAATGTTAGTATGAAGGTTCTAGGTACCCTTTTTCTGCAGTTGAAAAATGTGTGATTTATGAGAGAAATTAAATTAGCTATGCAGTAGGATATTTAAGTCAGTCAATTTTAAGCGTAGTCGCATTTTATTATTTGGCGTAAGTAGGTGAGTGAACGGGATTTTGACAATATATGAGTTTGCTTATTTATCTCCAGCAGAGTTGTAAAGATTCCAGACGTTTTATCGCTTCTTCCACTACCCATGTTTAAACAGCCTAGCAACTACTTTCTGGCGCACTAGTATAGATGCAGTACAGTAAGAGTGCATAGTCCTGATCCTGATATGAAATAAAAACCACTACTTATGCTTGGATCGAAGCTATATTATTGACCATTAAAAGGTCCACCGATCACTTGATGTCTCTCAAACTGGCGATACAGGGTGAGGTTTGGAATATCGTCAATCACATATCTGTACAATCACATCAAGAACATCACAGAGACAGAACTTTTGTTTGTTGACGGTGATTTAAATGGACTGACATGGATGACTAGAATACATGTGCATTTTATTTGTAGTTTATTTATTTTTGAACATGGACAAGTGTCATTAATTTTAACTTAAATTTTGTTTCACTTTCTAATGTTGGCATCGTGCCTGCGCTAGGTGTTTGATCGTAAGCTTGATTCAGCAACTTCAATTCTTGGCTGGGTAAAACGCGGTTGGCTGGTTCTTAAAAAGTTGTATGTTACAATTGTAAGGAGTATGTATACTTGAATATGCGTGCCAAGTATGGTTACCCTATTATATATGTCACTGAGAGCAGATTGAAAAAGTACAAAAAAGATTTCTTAAATTTGATCTCCGTATATAAGCAGACTTATGCAAAAAGACTTGCAAAAGAATGTGTAACCGAATGTCTGTGCAAAGTCAGTGTCTTTTTTTCTATCACCAGCTAGAAATGACTGCAGCCGCCCCGTAGGCATTCTGACGGGCCACCACGATTTTGCCTAGCACCTAAACGTACTAGGCTTAAATGATACAACTGTCTGTGATGCTTGTGGGGAAGACGAAGACACCGCCAGGCATTTCCTATGAGAATATCCTGCCCTTGCTGGAACTGCGAACATGCTTCAGGCTTTACGTGCTGACGTGGTGAGTGCTGAAAATCGAATATTGCTTCAGGGGGTGTGTAAAGCTTACGACAAAAAAGCAATGAAAAGAGTAAGGCCCAGATCAAATCATTTACATTCTCTCTGACAGTAGGGCAGCTCCTTTGAGATAACATTAAAACTAGTCTCGGATTGTCTTCTCCTCCAAATACCGGGCACCACCAACAAAGTACAGTAGATCTGGGTACCAGGTCACAGTCGGCATGAAGGCAATGAAAAAGCAGACTTACTAGCCAGAACAGGATCTGCATCCCAATTCATGATGCCAAAACCATTCTACGGGCTATCTATGAACACTACAAAAAGTTGTATTAAAACTTGGCTAGAGGAGAAAAAGTTAAATTTTTGGAGATAGACCGAAGGAAACAGGCCAGCAAAAAACTTCATGCCAAACAGTTCCTAGAAAACAAAGAAGCAACTACTTCAACTCATTAGAAGTCAAATTCGAATAGTCACAGGCATTCTCACGGGGCACTGCCATGTCAAAAAAAAACATAATGACAAAGGGATTAAGCACAAGACAATACTTTCAGATTGCAGCAGAACATATACTATGTGACTGCAACTGCTTAATACAAGCTCTTCAAGGTTATCTACCTTGAAACAGTGGATATAACTGCCAGCTCATCTAAAATTTTAGTCGTTATTATAACTAACTGCAGCATCATGGATGAGCTCTAAATGGAGGATATCAAAATAGGCCCTTGAGAGGCCGCAGTGATCTGGGATACAATATACCACCTCCAACCGTCAATCTAATCTAAGGCCAAGATTGTTTACCATTTGATGCCTAGATTCATAAAACCCAGGTTTAAAGATTGCAAAGTGTTCTTGGGAGAGGCTAAATTCAAGAAATGTGTATAGAGAGCCTGTATCGTAAGTGAGCTGGAATAAATAGAAACAATATCGTGATTGTATAAAGGTTTTGCAGATGGTGTAGGTAATGAAGAGTTCCCAACCAAGGTTGGTGGTCACCATGGAAGCATCTTAAGTCCTTTGCTTTTTGTTGCTGATCTGAACTTTAGTTATTCTTTGCTGATGATAGAGTCATCATTTCCCTGCAAGAGCACTTGATGTTTGGGTGGATGTCTTATTGGAAGGGAAAGGGTATTGTATTAGCTGCAAAAATAGGTATTTGTGCTGCCCATTCTCAGAATTATTCCATTATTATATATTATTATTTAATGGACAACTCATTTCCAAGTGCGAAAAGATCCTGTGATCCCAACAGGCGGACCAAGGATGCAGTAAAGTGCGAGAATTATGTCGCTATCGTCATGATCATAACCTCGTCTATTTAAAAAGAAAGAGTATGAATAGTAATAGACAGATTTCAAATTTAATTGGCACGATTCTAAATGTCAAATTCTGCAGAACATACACTTGGATGTCACATTCATTTGGTAATCCGGAAGAGCTCTGCGATCCGGGATGCCTATCGAACAAGCAAAAATATTTTAATTTGATATAAATGCCGCTGTATTTATGTATATGTATTTCCAACCGCCTCACTGCCAATCTGATGACCATAAAGGGGGTGGAAGTCAAAGAGTATAAGCAATTATAATACGTTTATATTACGTTCATTTTCTGTTTAGTTAAATTTGGTAATAACTTTCAGCTAATCTCGTCAAAATTGAAGAATTATTAGATTCATCAGCAACAAATATGACATTTCTCTTATTATGAGCCAAAAGCAAGTTTCTCTTCTTTCCAGGAGAGGAACTGTCATTTAAGTACCAAACGATCACTTTCCGAATAGTGCGGAAGTCTTCCGGATTACCACTCAAAAACCACATAAGATGACGATGACTTTGCGACTGAGACTGAGTAATCAAAACCATATGGTTGTTTAAACAGAACTGTAGTATTTAAAGCTTTGATTCATTGCCCCGTAACCCAGATGTCTCAAAGTTTAATTAGTTCGCGGAATCTGTCCCATTACATCTGCACATTACACAAGAACGCATTAATTTTTAATACGAATATAGATAGTTTAATTATGAATTCTTTGGCACGCAGTCATTCGATGCAATAAATTATATTGACTTGATTTGCTGATGATAATATTTCCAATTTTATATTCCATTCAGAATGTCAACCATGCAAAAGAAGTGCTGAACTTTATTACAATTTACAATTTGTAGCAACGATTAGCAAATTTGAAATTCAGCTAAGTGAATTGACCCACAATAGATCTTTCAATTTGAAGTGCATATACCATAGCCAAAGCTCACTCTACAAAATCCGCCACAAGAACTGACCTTCATCATAGTAAATGCTAATCACTGATTTTAAATTCAATTCGATTTCGAATTCCGATTACGAATTAAGTGCACAGCCAGAACGAGAGCAGTAACCGCGTCATTCATCAAGTGGTACGCACTGCCATGTAAATGTGTCCCCAAATCTTCGTCGTATTTAATGAATATATGAGGGAAGTGAGTAGTAGGCAACTCAGCAGCAGCACACAATTTATTTCTCTGCTGTTGCTTCATTTCAGATGGATTTATTTACTGCTGGAAGCTGTTCCAGTAACCGATTATATTATTGTTGTAATCCAATTTGTCATTTATACTAAAAGTGATACGGCGGCATGTAATATGTCATACGTTCTAAACGCCACAGGAATATCGAATGAATGTCAACCCCATTGGATGTTAGATACAAGCTTAGGGGTATTTTGTATATATAGGGCTTCGCAGATACAACATGCATATGCTACATATGCGGGTGTATAAGTATTCATCCACTGCATTGGACTTTCCAATTAAAATTTATTTGTCAAACATTATTTTTTGATAAGGTCTATCTGGGTGGGAACTATCTTTTGAACCATTTCGCGCACGTAATCCGTAGTTCAAATTCTTTATCACGTTCATGGAGTACCTAAGTATAGTGGTTTATCGCTTTAATTTGAATTACGTTCGCTTTCGCTCGTGAATAGAAATTCATCATCATCTGCATTAAGTCATCTGCTTAAGTACCAGCATCATCAATGGACTTTAATTTATTGCTGCTCATATCAGTCTTTGAGAGCGACCCGTGTTCGCCGTTGCGGGAGGGAGGAAGCTGGCGCTGACGTATTAATACGCTGGTGCCGAAGAGTTCTGATCGAATTAATTAACCACACATCAAATAGGTTATCTATTTGGTTTAAACAAAAAACGCAAATTAAACGAACGAAAACAAATCAGAAACACGCAATTGAATAAGTTCAGCAAAATAACAATGACACTTAACATTGTAATCTACAGCTGTTCGGAAATGGACGACGAGACAGTCTTAAGGAAATACATCGAGATAAGAATGGAACCTTGATTATTTACTGCGCCGGAATTTTTTCCATCAAAGGAGCTTACACGCCCCCTTCTTGTATTGTGAAAAAAGTATTAAATTTCAATTGTAATTGATATGAAATGGGAAATCTGGCATTGTAATTATCCTCTATTCGACTATCAGTGGTGTATGATTACGATGATTACATTACTTGGAATAAGGGATGTCAATTTATATAATTTTAAATCTTTAAACGCTTTCACAGTCCTAACAACAACAGCATAAAATGAAAATAAAATTAGACGAGCGTGGCTAGTAAATATTTTTAAAAGGTGGTTAAAAGTTGACTTTGATTTTATGTCATGACAAGCAGTGCATTGAATATTCTCTAAAGGGTGTTTTTTTTTTGACAAATGAACAAAGCTTGCAAATTGTGCAAATTAATTTCGAAAATAATGATTCAGTTCGCGAAGTTTACCGCAAGCTCATTTTGGGTTGGTACGTCAACAAGCAAAATTGCCGCATTTGGAGTGAAGAGAATCCACTTGAGACCCTTGAAACGCCATTACATCCACAAAAACTGACTGTTTGATGAGCTCTATGGGCTGGTGGAGTCATTGGGCTATACTTCTTCCGAAATGATGATGGAGAGTCAGTTACCGTTAATGGAGACCGGTATAGAGCCATGATAACTGACTATTTTGTTCCCGAATTGGATGACATGAATGTGGGTTAAATGTGGTTGCAACAAGACGGCGCTACATGCCACACAGCGCACGTCACAATCGATTTATTGAAGAAAACATTCGATGAGCGCATAATTTCGCGGAATGGACCTGCCAATTGGCCACCAATATCGTGTGATTTGACACCATTGGATTATTTTCTATGGGGATATGCAAAGTCGCTCGCCTACGCCAACAAACCAGAAACGTTAGGGGACTTATTCCCGACATACAGACCCAAATGCTTGAAAAAGTGGTTGAAAATTGGACCTCTAGACTTGTCTTTATTCGAACCAGCCTCGGCGGCCACATGCCCGAAGTCATATTTAAACATTAATGGCATAAAATTATCCTTCCAATTAAGCCAAATTGATGGCTGTAGAACACCCTGTACAATGCGCTAGAACCCATTTGAACAGCACAGTATGTTAAATATGTTGCTGATGTCAATCTACCATTTATTGGAATGCAGGGGTATTCTTATCGCGTCCTTGCACAGGTAAAATAGCTTGGGCGATAAAAAGAATACTGTTGAAAATATAAATCGTTTGTCGCTTTATTGAAAGGAGTAATTCTTAAAATTAATTATGAAATTTTATTTTATTCAACTTAATGCCTGGCCTGGCTTTGCAATGGGGCATCCTTTCAACTTAATTTTTGGCCCTATCCCCTATAAAAGGCCAATAATTCCGCCACTTCAAAATCACACACTCTGCACCCAGAAAAAAACCTTTGTAAAAAATTAGCATAAATCGCGGTATAAGTTATCTGAGTCCTTAGATCATTTTGAACCTGGTAAATCCTAAGGTAACTTGCCTTAAATCTCTTCGTTATGTTACTAAGATATCTGGGTAAAGTTACCTTAATTCTGGCGAATTACCTTAGAAACTCATTTTGAACCTAATTTTTTTAAGCGAAAAAGTTATATATCCCGGGGAATTATACGGATTTAAGACTTTCTTGCTTAACATTTCCAGATTTTTTTCGTTAATTATGTGATGATGTATTCCAATTACAATAAACAGGGTGAGACTAATGGAATGACACTTGTTCTTAAGGTAGTTTTTCGAAAATCTTTATCAGTTATGCGTATTATGCGTATACAATTCTGTAAAATAAGAAGATGTAAGTGAGTTCGTCCTTTAAGCTTACAGTTAGACGATCTTCCATTCCATTTTCCATTCCATTTTGCTTAACCCTGCTTAAGTGTGTAACCCCTACTGGGGTCTACTGCTTAAATATATGAATGACTGCCTTCAATTCTGCCCTCAATCCTTTGGAAATAAGCTGTATTCGAGTATATACTTCCTACGAATGATCTCATTACAATATGAGTCGCTCAAAGAGTACAAATTTAATGACTTATATTCAGGGAAAAAATTTCCAGACTTAAGCAGTTCAATCTAGACAAATTATTATTCTAATTTTTATTTATTAGAAATTATGAGAAAAATAAATTAGGATGTTCTAAATAGTTGACGACAACTACAGCACTAGACCGCTCTCTAGTTCACTAATAATGTGTGTTCAAAAACTGTGCGCACATGCATAGTTTTTTTACGCACAAACACTTTCATTCAATAAGCTTATTTCTAACCGGAGGCTCGTCAATCATTTTTCTTTGGGGTTGCAGAAGGTTATGTGATAAATGAATGTGAGAAATGTTTCCGGTGTCAAATTTAAAAGAAACTAATTAAATTGAATTGTATGTATTGTTTAACTTTAATGTGACATTTTGACAAAGGGGTTGAAAATAATAGAAACAGCACTTTAATTAAACTAACCATTATGATTAATATCATAAATTGATTGGCCCAATGTAAGTAAAGTAGTAAAGTAATTGGGGAATAGGACGAAAATACAGCCAATCCGCTTTGCACATGAACTCACATTGAACTCTTTCGAACTGCTGGCATCCAATTTAAAATACCACGCTTTACATTAATTGCGATTGAACGCCAGGCGCAACAATTTTCTCGTCAAAAGCAAATCGCTATAGATTAAATGCATGCTTACACCTCGGTCCGTTGACAGCATATAACACCAAAACAAATAGTCCCATAAACTACAATTTAATTATAGCCAACCTTTGGTCATCGACGATTTCCCACAAAATGCGCGCATTTAATCCAAACTCCTCGTTGGCCATTTAATCCGATTCCGACATATCCCAGCCATGAATGGCATGGCATAACTCTTTGATCTTCTTTTAATTGCTTCAATTGACCCGGTACACCCAGCGATACTACGTTAAAAATACATAAATCTGCGCTCTGGTAAACCATACCAAGCGCGTACGTCCGTCCACTCACTACTCTCGCATTGTAGCTTGCTTCCACGATTTCATTCAACCACACGACGACCACGATGACGACCACATCAAAAGGGGATGATGCAATATGTCTGGAAACTATTCGGTTCGGACTTGGTCACTGCACTATTATAAAACTGAAAACTCTAAGTAAATGCAATTTTAATTAATTACAATTTAGCAAAAAATAACATCTCAAGGGAAAGGAAAAGAAAGGAATGCACCCATCAATGCGTAATGTGGTGCTTTTTTTTAGAGGAGATAATCGGGTTCACTGGGGTTGGCAGTTGGCGCTTTTGTCGGTCGGAATTTAATTAGCACTTTAGTACGAAATCGGAAAGTGTAGCTGTTAAACAGTTCCCCCCTGCATTCACTCTCACACTCTCTCTCTCACACACACTCTCTATTTTAATTTCAATTGCAAATCAAACAAGGACAACAACGAACTCGAGCTTCTAATTTATGAATGTAAATTTCACAAATTAAGAGTAACGCAAATGTAGTCGTAGTCGTAGTGTGCTGGTGTAATTTATGAGCAGCAAAATTTATGTACTTCTGCAGATCATAAATGAACCGAAATAAACATCGAATGTTTGTTTCTTGCGCCTGCTAGAGCTGCTGTAACAATTTATCATGTCTGTGAAGTGGATTTTTAATTTGCTGTAATTTAAATTTTTGCAAAATGTTTACAATTTTACTCTACGGAACATACGTTGTAGTTTGATGAAGAGCATGTCGCTGTTGTTTGCTTGGGACAGTTGTTGTTCCTGCTATTAGGGCAGATTAACAAAGTTCGCAACCCTTTTGCAATTAGGTAACATTTCACAAGTGTTCAATCGACCTCATGACATGTTTCCTAAATCGAAGATTAAGCTGATGCTATATAAACAATCAACATTCAGCAATTTATGCGAGACCACAGATAGGCTATAAAAATTAAACTATTTAGGTTCGGAGCCGCAAAAGATCAGACATCTGACACTCTGGCCGTAATAGGCCGAAAATCTTGACACTGGATCTAATGAAATGGTTATACGTGCGGTAGCTACTATATAGGTACATACATATGTATATTTTTAAGTAGAAGTGTTAATTTCTATCGTAAATATGTGTATTAGTTGATTTATATGCAAAAACAATTATGCGGCTGCGGCATTTTTTTTTAGTTCGTAGGTACGTTAGTATTCTTTATATATTTTTTAACTTGCGGGTTTAGTGCTTTTGAACAATAAGTCATTTTCAGAAGAAATTGACGTTTGCTTCTGCGGCATATTCGAAAATGTAATTTATTTTTTCGAAAACATTTGGAATGGGCAAATCTATGACGGAACAGAGAAAAATCGTTAACTTATTTGTGTTGAAATCAAATAGAAATTATGTACTTATGATTTGGCTTCAAAATGGGTTCTGCTTATCTTTAAGCTTTAACGTTTTTTATTATTTTTTATAACAAATGTTTCTTGCACCCTTTTAACCTTATTCCAAGTATTATTTCCCGGGATGAAAACACAGTTTTCATAAAATACGTTTTTTGTTAGCTAAAGTCAGAACTAAAACATTCATAGTCATTCCTCGCCATTCTTAAGTAATTAACTTTGTTTTAATAGCCATTTTAAAATGTTTTGATTGGATTCTACTGTCTTTACTGCATACAAAGATAAAACTCATTAACTAAAAAAACAGACAAAATGAGATAATTAGATTTAAAGACAGTTTTAGGTCTCAAAATGAGAATTATAATTTTGTGTGTTCTTTAAAAATTGTAAAAATGACAGTTTTCAGTTATTTAACGTGTTTAATTATATTTATTTAAAATGAAAACATTTTTATAATTTTTTTACTTAAGGAGTCTTACCTTCGAACTGAAGATATAGTCAAACTCCTTTTTGGTTTTTTTTCCTTTTTATTAACCTCATGATGATGGTTACGTTAAGAGTCAAATGACTCGAAATGGAAAAAAAAAATTAAAACAATGCCAACTCGCCTAAAAATGCTTGTAGGGCGATATCTGAAAAATGTCACATTGCCAATCATTTTCAGACGATTCAACACTAAGAGACCAAAAAAATAAAAATGTCTAAACAAACAATATCTGGATGGCAACTTTGTTCCACGCCTCCGGTCGGGCAGGCGGTTTTCGTCAGGCATGAACCAATTTAGCTGTGTGGCAGTTATTTTATTTGGGTGATTTGACACAGTTCCGAAGTAAGTATGTTAAATTTCTTTTAGCTGTGTTTATTACAAAAGGCAGCTGTTGGATAAAAAAACACGTAATCAATTCCTAGCTAAAGCTAGGTTTGTCGGATTTATACTTGTATCTCAGAACACCCCTTACTCCTTTATAGAAAGCAAATAACTATCAGTGATTCTTAAGTTATGGGTATAGGGGAAATATTGTTAATTCGGATTCAGTTTGAACATACCTCCAAATAAAAGAACCAAGCCAACAAATTTTAAAGTTGCAGTCGATTTTCCTTTTAAGGAGCAAAACATTAATGGGAAGTGTTTAGCAAAATTGAAGTGTACCTATTTAAGGGAAAAATGGCGGAATGGTACTTTATGAAACACAGTGAACATTTTAAGATTTTCAGAAATACTGCAAATCTCAGTAGCAAAGCAGTGGTATTCAGCTGGTATATATGCATATATACTGCGGGAATAAGCATCTATATATGTATTAATTGGAATAAGTGCTGCTTTTTCATAGAAAAGATTTATTTTCGAAATCCCAAATCGCTGTATTATAATAGACGTGCTTTTCTGATAAGCGTACATAATATTGCACAAAAGACTTGGCATCACCAATATCTATAGGTAGGATTAGATTGCATGCCAATTGGTCAAATAATTACCACTTCGCTGTCAAATAATCTTATTTTGCAAGCGAAAACTGTCAGAAATGGCAATCATATGACCATTTGGCATGCAGTCTCATCTTACCTTATGAAATCTAACGAAATGCTGTATTTTGAATTTTCTGTCGTAGTATTTACCCGTAAGCCTGTGAACGAACTTTCCAAATAATACCCAAATAAAAAATCGAATTATATCAATAAAAATTGCAACTTGGTAGTACAACGGTATTTTGAAGCGGCGATAACTATACCCGCTAAAGTTAAAGCTTTTTTTATATTTAACGTGCAATCTGGAAATAAGTGTGCAAAAAAACAGAGCAATAATAGTACATCAAATATTCCTTAACAATCTATAAAATAAAATTAACCGTTGGGAACTAAGCGTTTGATCAACGTTTAAAAAATGAGTCAAGTGCATTCATTCAATAAAAAAAACAACTCAGTTCAATAAAAAAAATGTACCATAAAGCAAAAGACCAGTAAGGAAGTATTGAGATGTCTACTATCTTCATCTCTACTGTCAATGAGTAAACTGCAGAGATATCATTTGCGTTTCTTAAAAGTTGCAAAATTTCCTACGAAATAATTGTGGGAAGAAAGTTTATGAAGTTTAGCTCTTATTTCGATTTGATTTTTTAAATACAATCCAAAGGCACAATCATAAAACTTTATCAAATAAAACATACAAATTCTAGTATATTTGGAATGAATTACTTTCTATCATAGAGTGGAATAAGTCACGCTTCGTGCCTGATGTAGGTTACATAGGTTATAAATATGTTATATGCTCTAAGAATTTTTTTTTTAAAGAAATGATTGCACCATCCTCTACGCTACGCAGCTGTGCATGTGTCTTGATCAATACAGATACAGAGATATTCAAATATTAGTGCGCTACCCCGGGGCTATTATACTACAGACCTAAGAGTTTGTTAGTATCGTCCTAGCGCGTCAATTCTGATTTTACTGCCAGTCACTTATATTAATACTACACATACGTACATAGGTATGTGCGTTTTCATTGCAAAAAACATATGGAAAGGCTACAGTCCGCTTGGAGTGAACAGTATGATACTTTGCCACATTCCTATATACTTCCAAAAAGGAGGTTTGAAGGGTGATAGATCAAAAAAATATTTGATATTTGATTATCATATACATTTTTTTTTTTGTTTTATATAGACACTTTTGAAGAAAACAATATTGTGGAAAAAAACTTTTTATTGCAATCTTATGAACCTTGCAAGACAGGTCAGTGTCAATATATTTTGCTCAGGCTCTTACTACTATCTCTTCAACTTTAGCTTTAAAAAGTTTTTTTTTTTCAAAATTGTGGCCGTGACGGTGGGGTATACTCTATCCTTTTGGGATTTCAGCTTCCTATCTCAAGGCCTAAAAACCAGTGACAGACGGGCGGGCGAGTATTTTTAAATCCTCTAAGCTTTTGATGATGATAATAAATATGTATACTTCCAGGAGTCTACGGCGAATATTAAGAGGTATAACAAACTATGTGTAAAATTAATATATCCTTAGCATAGGGTATACAAAATATACATCTATTGGACAATAAACAGGCTCAGGTGTTGTTTAATTTTACATAAGATTTCCTAACAACAATTTAAATTTTGGGAATATTTAAACAAAAGAAATTTAAAAAACTTTTTATATAACTCAGAGCAAATATTCACATTCATCACTTAAGTTATCTGCTTATTACTTAATTAAAGTTTAATTTAGATTTACCGAAAAAGTTAAGAGTTTCTTTATTGATTTTGTTCAAATGTTCACGTTTTGTATTTTAAATGAGAGAAGAACAAAGTTTGAAAATCTCGATAATAAAGATGACATTAATGGGAAATTGAGGACTTCAGAAATTACGATTTAAAATAAATACTTACTACATTCTAGTATATGGAGCTATTAAAAATTAACTGTAAGAACTTATCCAAAACCAAAAATGTCATAAAAAATATTAGATACATACTGAAGATGTCCACAATTTGTGTAGTCAGTCTTGTGACGTTTTTCTAAAATTAAACCTTCTAAATGCAATCCACAACTGCAATGTCTCTCTATGAAATGTCTCCTAAGAAGCAATCGACCATTTAAAACGACATTTCATTCATCCTATATGCAAATCGGAGGAACATACCCAGCGACCAACGGTCGCAACAAATTAGCATGATCATGAATGTATATTTTTGACTTTTCATTATTTTAAGAGTATTTTGGTACCGCACATCTGTAGGTAAAGAGTTAAGATTGTTGAACAAAACATCAACAACGTCTCGGCCAGTCTGCCTGTCGCTGCACATTCACATGTCAGCTATTAAAAATAATTTCCTCTTGTAGACAAACATAATGTCCTCACTTAAACATCATCACAAGACATTAACACCCCAAAAACATAAGACAGATGAATGAATAAAATACCTCCCAAGAGCAGCCAGAGCAGCGCCTATTTACGCACTCTAACGCAACCCACTCAATTCGATTTGATAGCGTTAATCCCGTGAATTAAAATTTATTACACTATGTTATTAACATCTGTTTGAAAATATTTGTATCACGCTGAAATAAATGATTAAGAATTCTTTGTGTACGGCGAGCAATTTCATCTCATGACGCTGCCGTCTGGCATCTTTCACAGCCACATCGATAAACGATGTTTGTTTATACATGCGGTAACACTTTCGAATTAATATACAATCTTTGGCATTCGCCAATAAAATCCAAAATCTAATTGCCGACATTAGAACGTTCTGATGAGGAACGCCGTTCGATGGAAACTATGTGCGATTTGATCCTAATAACATTGAAGATGGAAGCACTTTCAAAAAACCAAAAAAAAAAAAATTAAACATGGAAACGCGTTTTAGTTGGCGCTGTTTTGGTTAGATGAGCTCATATTCATGTGGCATACACTGCGAGTATCTGATGCTATAATTTGAAGAATTTCATTTGCAGAATGGCGATATCTCGAAATTCAAGTGTTGTAGTAATCAAGAATACATTATACTCGCAGAGATATTAAATTATTTCTAAAGGAAATGGTATATTAACCTTGCAAGCGTTCTTAGCGATTGTGATTGTGGGTATACCGTATGCCTAACCTACGTTTGACACCGACAAATAAAACGATGTCAGGCAATTACATACGTTATTAAGAAGATAACGGGGCAATGCGAAATCATAAACGTTTTCAATTAAAATATATCTTCTTTGTATAAGTCGATGCGATGACTCACAAATCTAATCTGTAGAATTGATCCGATGCGACATTTGACAACCCCTTAGTCTAATGATAACCTTTGTTTAGGGGAAAGGGGGAGGGAAGTAACTTACTTGAATACTACTGGGATTAAGAATATGCTAGAAAATTCTTAAATCTTTTAAGGCACTAAGTCAGTACGGGACTTTATGAATTTGCATACATATCTGTATATACTCAGCTCGCATAGGGAGGATGATGCAACTAAAGACATTAATTACTGGGATTTTGTACAGATGACTTGTAACGGAAGTATAATTTTCAAATCGTATCTCTGACATACAGACTACAGGGTGTTACCGGCTTAACTGGCGGAACTGACAATTGCAGTTTAAGAATTATCAGATTTTGTCAAACGCTTTGCTGAAGTCTGTGGAAAAATTAAAAACATGTTTTCCATATTCTAGACCTAGAAACGAACTCAGTTAGGTTTATTATAGTTGATTAGCCGAGTTGATTCTTATTAACCGGCAGAACGGGCTGGCCTATAGTCAGTGGCTAAAAATTAGTTTGCACGAATCAAATTTTAAAGTGAAAATCTGCTCAATATCAAAAATGCTGGTACATTTTCTTTTTAAGTATAAAAAATCATGCAAAATTAAGAAATTGTGGGTTAATTGGCTCCTACCTAAGACATAGGGTTGGTATCCCGCCTATTTTTAGGAAGAAACGATTTGTTTTATTTTTGTCTTAAAAAACACATGTTATATAAAATTTCATATTTGTAAGTTGAGTTAGATATATAGGCGATTTTAGTTCAATCACAATCACAAGTGGTTCTAGTTTTATACAAAAAGTCTGTTGGACTGCCTTAAAGCGGTAAATCGCGATAAATCGCGATAAACTAAGCAAGCTTCAAAGATTAGCTTCCTTATGTATGAACTTAGCACTTCGCACCACTCCCTCAGCAGTATTACCCCCTTTAAATATTCAGCAGACAAACAGCTGCTAAAACGGCCATTGTAGTAACCTCTCAGTTGAACGAACTCGAAACCATTCTGAGCATATTCAGGATGCTTCCTAGATATATAGACTACACCATACTCCAATTACAGATTAAAAAAAACTTCCAGCTCACCATTCCCCCAAAATCCTCCTGGGAGGATGGTGCCTTTTTAGAGGAAGAACCGATCCACTTCTACACCGACGGATCAAACACGAATGATGCGGTAAGTGGAGGCAATCTTCTATGATAGACTTAATCTTGATCTATCTTTCCGTCTTCCTAATTATTGTTTGTCTTGTCAGTCAGTATTGTCCTAACTTTTGATCGTCGTAAGGGAGACACTTCAATCTAACTAAATATTCATTCCAAAGCAATTCAATTTCATAAATATTAGGTATAAGTATGTCATAAATATATGTCTTTTAGGAAAGGAAAATGGGCATATATATTTCGCTGTTTCTACACGCTAAATGTAAAATCAGTCAAATTTCAAGATTCTGCCATAATTGGAAGTGCCCCAAAGAGTTAAGTGGGTTTTTAACGAATTTTGTTAAGATTCTTTAACTCAGGAACTACTCCCGTTGAACAACTAAAATTGGTGCAACAAATTCTGAGTCCTATATTCGTTGCACGAGAAATTGAAGCTAACTCAGCTTCAGTTCGTTCCTGTAAAGAAGAGGGTAGTAACAAAGTTGCTTGAGGACTTGAAAAGAAACTATAAAAGAAACTATACCGTGCCCCTAATGAATGAAGTGAGAAATCCAATTAAATGACTGGCATCGACTTTTATAGTCATTTTGTAAAAAAGCAGCATAATGGTTGGTTTACATGGCCACGCTAGATGAGTGGGATACATAATATTAAAAAATCGACTGTCAGTAGGAGACAGCACTACAAAACACACACATTTAGTTTGGTCGCCAATGTTAATTTACACGGCAACTACCTAATAAAAGAATCTTTGATCTGTGATCTCAGTCTTACACCTTTAAAATCATTGACCGTAAGGAAACGGAGCTCTTTTCTTTACTCGTGCACAAATTCCATGCCTGGCCATGTAAATCCACCATCAGTTTAAATATTATTATTATTCTTTTACATTAATTTATAAGTCATTTCAGGTGCCTTCAAATTTTAAACAAGTTAAGTTAAAATTTTTGACAATTAAAAAACCTCGTACTCATATAATTTTAATAGTAATTACTGGTAAATGTACACCTTTAAGAAGCGGGTCATTTAAAAACAAAACATAAAGTCCATACCATGAAATTATCAGAATTACACGCTTGACGCTACCTGTAAAACATTTGCATTTGTGTGCCACAATTAGCTATTTAACAAAACGTGAAACCGCATTAATAACTTTAACTAAGTTCCGAATATACGTACAATGATTATGAACATTACATTCAAGCCGAGCTTCATTGGCTTGGTGTTGGTATACGTTAAAAACCGACATGAACAGCACGTCAATTATAACATTTGTGTGAATTTAATCAAATTTCGACGAGACCGACGTCAACTTATGGACTGGACACTGGAGTGGGCAAATTTATGTAGTTTTATGATGAATAGACGTCGTAAGTTTCGTTGGTCATAACAAACAAGGAACAACAAATCTTTTTTAACCATTCGGAGCAGGGAAGTCATTTATTTGCCTTCAAATTACTGTCGCAAAAGAAAACATACGCGTATCTGGCATATCTTTATGTCCAAATCTACATATGCATATGTACAAACAAAGAAGCAGCTGAGAGCGAATAAGAAATGTGTTTCATAATTTAACTTTTTCTTTTTGAGTGACGATCTTTGAAATTTGCGTTTCTCAGATATGAGATATATGACTGTAGGGTGAATGTGCCTGTGCCTATAGTATAGTTGATTTTGGGGGTGGGTATACTATTTTTGATGACAGCAACGATGTACATGATAGGTACATGCTGTTATTGCCGAGGACACGTGCTGGAAATGTTAAAATCCAGTAAAGTTGAATCAACTCTTTCTTGTGTTTTTGTTTTGATATTCGTTTTAAAATCATTTTACAAGCGAACAATAAAAAATATTGACACAAATATTTTTTATTTGTTTGCTTGGAAGGAGAATACAAAAATATTAAGTTAGAGAATTACGAATCGTGAAAAACTTGTTTTGTATTAGCTCGAAGCAAAGCTTCACTTAATATATGAAAGCAAATTTGAATATCAATTTTGTAAATTAATGACTTCGATTTGCGCACACAACGTCATTTCAGTGAAATTAAGTTAATTTTTTAAAGCAAAAGCTCACAGACAAAACAAGTTCAATGAACGATTTACTCCCAAAAATTCATTATGAATTGTTGGTGGAGCCAAAGGGCAAGCAATTAAAAGCCGATATACTTTTTAAAAGAAATAACGACCTTGAGAGCTGCAGTATGCATGTTCGGAAACAAACGCTTTACCAAGACTTTAATTTGACTAAGCAGCTGATAAATTCATTAAAATTGTCGAGTTTTATGATCAAGGGGACATTTATGAATTCATAAATAAACTATCCAAAAAACTCTGTAATATTTATGACCCTTTTTTACCAGCTCAGTCAGCGTTCACAAAAAATATTTATTTGCTATTGCTAACTTTGCATGTATTGCTTTAAAAATATAATCGTTAATTGTTGATGTGTATGTGTATGTGAATGATATATGTACATGAGTATTTTTGCCGATGCATCCCGAAAAAACGACAGTTTGGTGTGGTTTATGAGCTGGGGGCATCATCGGTCCATTTTTCTTCAAAGACGACCGTTGATAAAACGTTAACGTCAACAGCGAACGATATCAGCCATGATACTTTTTTTTGTTTGCCTCCGTTGACTGAATTGAACTTGGTTGACGTGTGGTTTCAACAAGACGGTGCCACATGCCAAACAGCTCGTGAAATAATGGAAATGTTGAAGGATGAATTTGGTGAGCAATGGCCCCGTGAGTTGGCCGCTAAGATCATGCGATTTAATGCCTCTTGATTTCTTGTGGGGTTAAGTAATGTCCTTGGACAAGCTGAACACGATTGAAGACTTACAGGATAACATAACACGCGTAATTCGTGGAATAAAGGCCGACATGCTCGAAAAAGATCTCCGATAGTCCATTTGAAACGGAGCCGCGGACAGCATTAACATGAAGTTGTCCTTAAAACGTTAATAGCAAAGGCCATTTGAATAAAAAATTTAAATATTTGATGTAAATTTGAGTGTTTTATTCGATTTAAAAAAAAAACACGCTTAAAAAATCACCCTTTAGCATATGTTTAGTATTGTCCCCATTCACTTTGAAACCAACAAGTTTATCTGTACACGCCCGTTGCTGAATTGATTAAGCGTAACGCTCCGTACAGTACCTAAAGCTTTGTGTGTGCGAAGATATAGTTTTTGACACATATGAAAAAAACCTACTGATAATGCTAATTCCAAACAGCATATGGAAGCTTCTCATGGCAGTTCTAATAAATATTTGCCAGACTTTCGCAAGAGGTAGTGCAGTGAATAAAAACTTGAATGTGGTACTGGATCGGATTTCAACCTGCGTTCCCTCGCTTAGTAATTCAATGCTTTGTTTCTTTGTTTTAAAAAATTGTTTGTTTGTTTTTACAATTTTATTTTTTGAAGTATATAGGATAAGTAAACTTTAATTTTGTTTAAATCTATTTTGTATGTGTTTGTTATTCTTATTACCACTGTTTGAAAATAAAATCTTTTCATGGTCTTTACCAAGCTGTAGGGCGTTTTAATATTTATCATGACTGAAAAATATATTACTTTTAAATCAAAATGTTAGCTTTTTTACCAAAACATTTGACTGAGTGCAACTATATTTAATTGCATGTATGTTGTCTCATCCTTTTCAGTGATCAAAGTGATGTATCTGTTAAGAATTTTACAAAGACACATTTCATTTTACTTTTGAATCTTCTGATACTGTTTCGATTACTTTGACGGAAGCGGAAGACATCAACGCAAATCGATGTCAGATAATCTCATCGAGAGCATTAATATAAAAACGTGGCACACTCTATCGCAAAAGCTTGTGAAATCCCTTAAGAGTATTTGTGTACTTAGATTGAAAAATGGCAAATTATGTGCTTGAATAGGCGATGGCAACAAGTTGAACTTGTCACCATTTTCCGTTGTGAATAAAATAGAATACTTTTAATGGAGAACTGTTATGGAATATCAAGATTTCATTTACACCCTAGATAGGTATAGTAGAGAAAGTTTATGATAAAAGAAGACCTTTGAGACCAAGTGAAAAGGAGATTATAGAACAAGACAGTTCTTTATATTTAGTCCAGTGTCTTAAGACTGAAAAAAAAAATTTGCGAATAATACTTTGTTTAACCAACGTTTTTATGGCTTTCAAAGAGAGTTAAATTAGAATTGTTACATGATAATATTGAAGAATCACCGGTACAGCTGGTATGGTTATGTTCAAAGACGGACTCTGCGATCCTGTATAAGTACAAGGGCAAACATTTGCATGCTATTGTATTAGTTTTGTCCTTGACATTTGATATATCAATAAGTCTCAACCAAGACGAAATATAGTGTTGAACCAAGTTATTCTTGAAACAATTTGCGATCATAAGTAAATACACAGGTTTTTTTCTGTTTACATTTTTATATACACACATTCTTACGCTATAAATAAGTGTCGAATAAATGTTTTACAAATTTGTCTTAAGTAAGAAAAATTGTTCGCATCATATACCTAAATATTTAGGTAGAATTGTTTGCGCCTAACTCTTAAATTGGCATGCACCACAGATGGTAGATGATTAGATGAGTGGTTAAGTGCGTTGGACCACTAAGCGAGAGGTCGCTGGTTCAAATTCCGACCTGTACCACCTGAAAGTTTTTATTCGCTGCCCCACCTCTTGCGAACGTCTGACAAACATCCAAGAGTAAGAAATATCATGAGAAGCTTCTCAAAAATAAGACACACAATGGTTGGAGAGCTAGGCTTTAGGTCCTGTATGGGCCATTTATGCCTAATATTTATTTTATATTGGAGTCAGCCAAGACTCAGCTGTATTACCGAGCGGGATACAACTATGTTTATATTGGATTTATCCTTATACGATTGCATTGATAATTTTTTCGTGTTTTTAGTGTATCACGAGCAAGCGAATTAAATGGTTGGGCTTTTTTAGAGCATTTCTCTTTTTCCCAAAACAAAAAAACAAATATTTGGTCCTTAGAGTTGAATAGAGCTAACGATCTGCCTAGGTAAATACTTACACTTTCGTTTATCTCATAAATGCTTCGTTTAGAAGAACCTCTAATATGTGCTACGACAATGGAAGGTAGCTGAAATAAGAATGGTCCTAAAGCCTCCAAAATACCAAAACTCATAAAGAACTTAAATAAGTTGTAGCGTTTTTCTTAACGTCTCCCAGGCCTTTGATAAAATATGGCATAAGGGATCGCAATATAAACTTAAAGCAGCTCTTCTAAAGCTAATTCGAAAACGAACACCTATTTTGAATTTAAAGAAATCGTGATAAATTTTATACAACGAAGCTTAAGATATTCTGCAGGAAGAAGGGAAAACTGTAGTTACGTTTGTTGAAGATGCAACTTGAAGCAGCAAGTTTTTCAGTAGACGAAGACTTCGCGTATTATTCTTAATAAGACCTAATCTTTCAAAATTGATTTTACTCAGGCAGTTCCATACAAATTCTGTACACAAATGGAACTAAATATTTGGAAACTAAAATTTAAAGCCAAAACCTCCTACTGAACAGCATGAAGATTAATTGGTTTTATCCCAAACTTTACAGCCGATTAAATTATTTGTTTAATTTTTAACTAATTTGGCCCACAAAATTAATCACAGAAGTTACGCAAATCATGATGTAAGATAGAAAGCGCACGTATGGATATTACACATATTCAAATATAGCTGCTTATTACATTTGAAAAAAATCACCTTGCAGAATGAGCTGCTGTTATAAAAATTAAGTGCTCAAACCGATTTGAACTGTTTTTAAAAAAAGTGCTAAAAACTGACACTTAGCGTAATATGATGAAACCGCGTGTTTTTTGCTTGACAAACTATTAAACAAACTATTAAATCGAATCAGCTAAATTAGGAATAATCTAGTTGTATTAAATTATTTTGGAAGGAAGACTGGTCCTCATAATGTCTCATGGATGACTTTCCACTTATCTTCGTTTTCGTAAGGTACATTTTAATTCTGTAATATTGCTTTACATCCTGATGTAAGGGAAGTAAAAGTTTGTCATTTCCAAACGTTACAGTGACATTAATAACAAAAATCTAAATAGAATACATTTTTGTTTTTTATTTTTATAAGGCATGAACAGTAGAAATATAATATATTATAAAAATATAATATAGGACTGTCCTCGAAAGAGGGCGACATATGGTTACCTGTTCTCTATGCACTTTGCCCTTTATGATAATTGTTCACCGAAAAATACAAAACACTTCTGTAACTCTTCTCATGTGAGACAATCATTCCATATCACCTTTCAAACTACGACTGAAGAAGCAGCATCGACAGAAAATCTAAAATAAATCTCTGGAATTTTACAGCACTATATTTAAAAAATACTATAAAAATTACCTAATATCAAGACGAATGATTATTACAAATACTTGAGGCCATTCTAAGTTTTTATAACTCCTCGTGGAATACATAAAGTTTAATATATACTACTCCCCACTCTTCATAGTAAGATCATAACAAAAATTTTCCTGCAGACTCAATCAATTATATGAAAAAACTTTTATTTACAACACAGATCATCAATTTTGACCGCGTTCATATGTCATAATTTAATGAACTAATAAATCTCATTTCTCTATAGATATATAATTCTTGTCTATTTATAATTTTTATTTGGAGGTGTATCGTGGGGTATCAGCACAGCGTCGTCTCGTGTCACTTTTTATTTTGCCGTGAAACACAAATCCAGCACGTTTTTTTGTTGACAGATAAAAAAATATTCTCGACGAATTTTGAATAATTTTTTTTTCTCCCCAAATGATGGGCGCCAGTTTAAATTAATTACTTAAATTTAAAAAGCAAACATGCATCATGATAAACATATGTAGGTACAAACAAGCAGATCATTGCACCCATGCAATGCACTTTGCGGCAAAAATACTATATTACGCCGATGGAATACGAAATTGTCATTACGCTTCTTCCAGGTTCGGTCGTCATCGTCGTTGTTGTTCACGTTGCCGCTAAATAGGAAGCAAAAGGAATGCCGGTGGAATAGTGCACTCACAATTAGAATCAGAATCGACCGGCGGCGGTGGCGGTGGCTCACCTCGTTCACCTCAGCTCCCACATAGGCGTAAGCGGCATACCCCGCAGGGACTAATTCATTCAGCCCCATGATACGAAACCGCTGCATGCTGGCGTATGTGTATCGCGCGTCGCACTTTGTGCTATGCCCGAGACTTTTGCTTCGTGCGTTCTTACATGGTATTTAATGTCATTATTGCGAATTAAGAGGGTGTATAAAGTTGTAGAAAATGTTTTTGTTGCTATTTTCGAGTTGGTGGGCAGTGGACATTGGACAGTGAACAGTGGCTGCTTAATTTGGATAATGTAATGTACGCGTGAGTATTCCCCACATACATGACGTGTGAAATGTTGCAATAAACTTACTTAATTTGTTTCTGCTCGTAGTTAAGTGCTGTCAAGAGATGTTCTCGTTGTTTAGATTCACCTTCTTCTTTGATATTGAACTCTTCTCACTTACTTTAGGTATATTTGTTTGTTGAATTAGCAAATACCGTTAATTGGCAAACAGCAACTGTTTATTATAACGAGACAAGCCCGCACAGTGTGAGCGAAGAGTGCCTGTAGTGTGTACGAGTAGATAAATATATTTAACGCACAACGGACACGCTTTGTACTTTGGCGCTAATCGTAAACTGCTCAAGCTCAATACGAATAAATAGGATTCATTTAAATTTCGTTTAGCGCCTCATTATGCGATTAGCAACACTCAATCAAATATGTAGTTGAAAGAAAGAAAAAAACAACGTATACACACACTTTGCACACAAAAAGAAAATATAATATTTTTTTTATTTTTAATGTACGAGTACCATGCGCCCAGTGGGTGGTGTCCAAGATTCGATTCACAAAAAAACAAGAAACTAACTATTCAATATTCATAAAGTAACTGAAATTAATCGAATTTTAAAAGAGGATTGCAAATCGCAGCGGGACTTATTTGGCAAAATAACACTAACGACGGATTACACTTCACCCTCAGAATTAAAATTCGAAACGCGCCAATGACACTGACACACAGAATCAAAAACTGAAAAACTGAGAATCGGCAACCAACCAACAGAAGAGTAGAAAAGCAAAAGCACAACCGCTCAGGAGCGTGGATACTGAAAAACTGTTCAAAAGTGTTCAATCGTAACGAGATGAAGGCTCCTATTGTCGTTGTCGTTGTCGCTCATTTTTGGGTGGTGTGGAACGGTAGAACACAGCAGTGACAGTGATGAGATTCTGTAAACTACGCTACCACTGTATAGAACACCAGCGCGTGCAACATGTATGGAATTGATCAACGGAATAAAAAGTTGTGACTGAGACTGGGGCGAATGTGTTACATTGTTGGCCATAGTAAGAGGGATGAAATGTACTCAAATACTTTTAACATACCAGCACATGATAGGGATCAAAAGATTGAGTGGTTTTGTAGTCATGTTATCAATATGAGCTTGGGGGTGTCTCTGACGTAATTCCATTGATTCGTATGTGTGCATGTTTGTGCAAAAATATAAGACATTTCTCAGAAGACGCATTTTAAGTTATGTGTGTTATTACTTGCTATGGAATTCACTCGGCAATTACTTTTTAGAATTGGACATATTAGTAAAAAACGAAAAATTAATATGGAATGAACATTGAAAATTCGATTATTTTCATGGTTTGTGTGCCACCTTAATATTTTCTTAGATAAATTAAATTAAAGTGACAGTAAAGTGATAATTGTGCAAATGCTTAAGCTTTTCAGTTAATGCCAGTGCTCTGGAGAAATACTTGTTAAATTATAAACTTCTTTTTGCGAAACTAAGGCCAAGAACAATACAGTAACACTATAATTTTCTGTCTAAGATGACTAGCTGATGAGTCTCAGAAGTCTATGTGAGCACCTCAAGGGCGCCGCCAACGGGCAGATACCTTACTTGAGCTTATTTGGCGTATTTGGAGCCGAAGTCAGTAAGGAATTTTAGTCAGGGTTCTGGAAAAGAGATGGTCTCGGATGAGCCCTTCTTTGGTCAACGGCAGCTCTTACATCCCTGGAGTGGCACCGGAATTACTGGCCTGCTATCCTATGGTCAAGGCCAGAGCCTGGCTCTCCAGGTTGGGGGTTGTATGTAACTTTCCGACCACATAAAAAAACGTTTATTTTTGAGAGCGACAAGTGAAGCCTCTTATACAAACTTAAATGGCAACCAGAGCCGGAACGTCAACGCACACGCGAGAATGTACCTGGAATGTGCCGACACTGTACATCCCAGGTGTTTCTCAAAAACTTGGGTCTGTCCTCACGTGGTACAAGGCAGACACTACTGCGATCCAAGAGATTCGGTGGATAGGGTAATGTATGATCAAAAGAAAAAAATTACGGCATATATTACAGCTGCCATAAAAGAATGAATTTATTAGGATTCGTCGTGGGAGATCGGTTTAGGTCAAAATTTATTGACTTTAAACCGATAAATGATTGCCCGGCTGTGATCCGCATCAAAGCTACATTCCAGCTACGGAACCTGTCCGGAGTACGATGTCAAAATTGTGCTCGGGTCTGCAATTCTAAAGTCGGAAAGGAAAACATCTTTGGCGGATTAGTTGGTAAGCACATCCTCCCTAAAAGGTGATAAGTAGCATTATTCCATTGTTCCAGCTAGATTCATAGCTCGACTGTCTAAAGAGAAAAATATGCAAAGTGCTCAGAAGAAGAAATTCGTCGTTGGACGCTTTAGTCCAGAAACTACGACGAGCGCCTGAGTGAGGAGTTCATCTACCTCGGTGCAAACATTAACTCTTCGAATGATCCTAGTGGAGATCCGGCGAAGAATTACCCTAGGAAACTGCTGCTACTTCGGTCTGGCAAAGCAAATGGGTTCAAAACTCCTGACTCGAAGGACAAAGTGTATGCTCTACAAAACTCTTATCCCGCCAGTTCTGCTATACGGCGACAAGTGCTGGTCGATAAGCAGGGTAGGAGAGTTAATACTGGGATCCTTCGAAATAAACATTCTTCGACGAATATTGGGTCCTGTGTGCGAAGAGGGCGATAGAGGAGAAGATACAAACGCGAACTCTATGAGCTGTACTCTAAAGTGGATGTAGTCCAAAAAGCCAAGACACGTCGACTACATTGGCTCGGCTACTTCGAACGATTGGACAATAGAGCATAACGACCAAACCATTAAATAAATGTCATAAAACCCAAAGCATTGATAAGTAATTTGTTGCTGTAAAATTCGCACATATTTGGGCGATGTGACATTGATTTTGGGCGAAATGACATAATTTTGCTTGAAATGACGTTAGTTCTTATTGCCAAGTTTAAAAAAAATTTAGCGATGTAAATGTCATAATGCCCAAAATCCAAAACATTGCCCAAAATATCGAGAAAGTAAACGTCACAAGGCCTGAATGTACTAACAAATCAACCATTATAGAAATGACAAATATTTTATTGACATATTATAAGGGCTGAGATTCGAAGATTCTCTTGACAGGACCACTATTGTGTTTTTATTTGTGCACAACTCATAGAGTTCGCGATTGTACATTCTCCATCCTCGCAGTCAGAGCTACCGCTATATTTTTCTTACTTTTAAATTTTTTCATGTTGACCGGCATTTTACAATTTTATTTGTCTTTTTGTATTTCAATTAAAAATAAAAATAATAATAATATTCTTCTTAGTCACCTTTCCTTTCCTTCTTTCGTCCAGCACTCATCACCACAGAGGAAAAAAGAAAAGAAAAAAACTTGTTTGTTTTAAGGAATATTTGGTTCTTATTCGGTTCTATTTGGTGCTTATTTCAGTTACCACCAACAAGTGTGACAATTATACCTATTCGCGTAGGCACTGGTAAACTCTAAAATCAAATTGCACATTATGACTTACTTTTTTCATATTCATTGCGGAGTTTTGTGGAAATGAAATATATATTGCACTTTTTTTTACTTGGCATCAATAAATTGAAGTAAATCGAAGTAAAAGCCGATAATTTTTAAAACAACTAAATTGTAACGATATCCGCTTTGAAATTATATTTGAACAACCACATCAGACTTCACTCATGATTGGCAGCACCGCTGTATAGCCATTTAATTAAACGTCAAAATAAACAGCTGCTCATAAAAGAAAACAAAATATAAATAAACATTCGAGTCGAGCATTCCCTTTCATTTGCAAATAAATTAATAAAATAATGCCGCTAAAAACGATTTACGTGACTGTTGGTACCACTAAATTTGACGTCTTGATAGAGAGACTATTTTCCGAAGAAGTGCTTGCTATCCTACAAAGGAGGGGGTGCAAGAAACTTATTATTCAGTATGGAAACGGCAACATTCCTCCAGCGGACAGAGCCCGTGACTATGATATAGAAGTGGATACATATCAATTCAAATTTGGCCCCGAAAGAGTGGATATACTAAATTCGGATTTAACAATTGGACATGCTGGAGCTGGCACATGCATGGACATTCTAAAGAACAAAAAAGCGGGTCTTGTGGTTATAAATGAAGGTCTTATGGACAACCACCAGGAAGAACTTGCAAATCAATTAGCAAATGATGGCTATATATTCAAGTGTAATATAAGCACCTTAGCTAAGCAACTTGATACACTTGATATTGCCACTTTGGTGCGCTACGAGAAAGGCAAAGGAATGCCGGAATTTATTTCGCATCTAAAAGAAGTGATGAGATCGTGATTTTAAAGTTAATTGACCAAATAAAGTTTTGTTAATAATTTTCAAGTACGTAACTAGTAATATTTCTAATAATTTCAGATGTGCTAAAGGCAAACTAGAAATTGGTTTTGCTATGAACCGATTCTCAGCCTTAGAACAACGAGTGTAAGGCGTTCTCTTCTTTATTTATTCAGTTTTTATCCATTATATTGCCTAGATGTTTACTCTCAGACCGTAGTAGAAACCTAGGTTCACGACCTAAAGACTGCGAGAATGGCTATACTACTTAAACTTGTGCTGGATTAATGACATTGCAGCATAGAAACAAGCAATATAATAACTACAATTTGAAACCATTTTTATTCAATCATTGATTGAAGACAGTTAGCGTCTGCTAAATTTTGATTGGCAAAAAACTTGATTGAAAAACAATTGGATTTAAATATGAAACAGCACCCGGTCAGTCACCTTCTACATTTTCGAATTAGCATTGTCTGACTACTCAAGATATTAAAGGTCAAAACAGTTGTACGAATAAATCTTCTAAACTTTCGACAACGACTTTAACAGTAAAAGTAATGGGAAATATATATGCTCTGACAAGTCTGCTTTCCGGAGAGGCACTTGAAGCTTGACCTCTGCTTCGCAACAAATAATGTTCCCGAAATATCCCCACTTCGGTTGCCATTTTTCCGCTCTTAGACCTATGCCTCGCCACAGGTAATGTCTCGATTTGTTCCTACTTTCCATAAATAAAATTATTTCAGATTAAAAAATGTCCAACCAAACTCGGGAACAATCACGTTTAAAATAAACCTTGTCATCCCGATTCTGCCTTTGTAATGACTCAAAAGTCAAAAGCTCTTGTGATGTTGAATTCCTGAATTCACTACACACACTAAAGTCTCATAATAATGAAACAATTTGAATGTCGGGGAACGCTGAAATCTGAAACAAAACAAAATTTATCTTGGAAAATGGAATTCTTTTGTGCTCCCTAGTCCCTGTATTTGGTCTTCACTCTTCCAACACAAATCTCAAATGAGGTTTTCCGTCAAAAGTGATATGGTTTGGAACCGAAACATTCATGCCCTCGCCGAGAATTCAAATCGAAAGATGATTTTCGGTGGATTCTTGGTGCAATCTACCCTTTTCTTTCTGACTCATATAAAATCTACCTGTCCCGTGCGACATGACGATCATTCCCGTGAACGTGTAGCCAGGCACTTATGGGACTTCTTTGTGAGCGTAGCCATGACGTTCATGGAAATGACCGTGTAGCCAGGCCGTTAGGTTTGTTGTGATTTAATAAAACTTTTCGTATTCTGAAAAAATCCTCACAAGAAATCTGTTAAAAAACTCACCACGGTGTGGTGGCGCTCAGCAAACACATGAATTCTCTCAAAAATCAGCATAAAATGGCATATTTTCCAACAAGAAAAGAAAAAATAAATGAATTCACTTTGAGTTTCTTTATTTTCTCCAAAATAATTTCCAGTAATATTTTTTATCATTACACTCTTTTTAATAAATTATGAGTTAACTAATTGCTTAAACATTGTTTGGTGAAAATTTTGAAAACTACATTGTCCGGCAATTAAACTTAATCTATTTGGTAACCCTAGCACAGAGACACAAGCATGTCATGAGCAAAAAATACATCGACATAAACCTAAATAAACTCCAAAAATCGGTCTTTATTTTTAAATTCTAGTTTAAAGATTAAAGACTTGAACTTAATTTTAAACGGACATATATTACATTATCTGTCAAAGCGGTCAATTCGACAAACTTTATTAAAAAAAAAACTCAAACGACCACCAAATAACTTAATGACAGGGATCCTGACTGTGAAAGCGGACAATTCCAAAATTTATTGAACAAAATTCAAACTATCCTCTGTGTCGCAAAAACGTTAACTTTAAAATAAAACAAAGTTTCCATATCTCGAAATTCAATCATCCAAATATTATTTTGGAAAATTTCTCACAAGGAAAGAAATTGCATATTCAAAAATGAATCTATTTATGTTCCATTGGTCATAAAAATTTTAAACTGAGAGCATACCTTCATAATGAATGCTTTCAATTTTATTATTTCCGATTTTCTACATTCATCTTTTCTTTTTCGACACATCCCTAGATCTGTATGGGCATCACTTTTTTTTCGAAATAACCTTGTCGATGTCAACTTGAGGTCAAATATTGCACAAGTTAATTTTTTGTCGGTTTCCAGAATCTAGAACCGAAAGTTATTCCGCTCGTTCGGTCCTCCTAAGTTTTCACTTTTACTTCTATTTAACAAAATAAATCGACTATTAAAAATGGCAGGAAAATACAAGATTGTTATGGTTCGCCACGGTGAATCTGAATGGAATCAAAAGAATCTGTTCTGCGGTTGGTTCGATGCCAACTTGAGCGAGAAGGGTAAGGACGAATTTTTGATAAAAAAAAAAATTATTCATAACTTATACAAATTTATTCTCAATACCAGGACAGCAAGAAGCTCTGGCTGCTGGCAAGGCAGTAAAGGAGGCTGGCCTCAAATTCGATGTTGCCCACACCTCTGTGCTCACCCGTGCTCAAGTTACTCTGAACAATATCCTTAAGGAATCCGGTCAAGATGGAATCCCAATCAACAAGACATGGAGATTGAACGAGCGTCACTATGGTGGTTTGACTGGCATGAATAAGGCTGAGACTGCTGCCAAATACGGTGAAGATCAAGTCTTAATCTGGAGACGTAGCTTTGATATCCCACCACCACCAATGGAACCCGGCCATGCGTACTACGACAATATTGTCAAGGATCCACGCTACGCAGAAGGTCCAAAGGGTGACGAGTTTCCAATGTTCGAATCTCTGAAACTGACAATCGCTCGTACTCTGCCATATTGGAACGAAGTTATCATTCCCCAACTGAAGGAGGGCAAGAAGATCATTATTGCTGCTCACGGTAACAGCTTGCGAGGCATTGTTAAGCATTTGGACAGTAAGTTAAAAATTATATCGCCACTCGTACAATATGTAATCGATTGATTCTATTTGTTAGGTTTGTCCGATGAGGCTATTATGGCTCTCAATTTGCCCACCGGTATTCCATTCGTCTACGAATTGGATGAGAACTTCAAGCCTGTTGTGTCGATGCAATTCTTGGGCGATGAAGAGACAGTAAAGAAAGCTATCGAAGCTGTTGCTGCCCAAGGCAAGGCCAAGTAAGCCACACAAGACAAACCTAGCATTTAAGGAAGGCCGCCGTTCATTGAGTCGCATCTCATTACTATAGAGTTTTAAAGCTAACGTTGAATGTACACACTGGCTGTATATATGTAATGTCGGAGGCTTTGCAATTTGTTGAATTCGATGTAATAACGAAATTAAAAGAAATTATTTATTCATTAGTAGACAAATGGTTGCACAGTTTTCAATATACATACCCATAGACAGGTATGTATTTACTAAAAAGATTGGTTTTATGGTAAGTTTGACCTTGAACATGAACTGTGCGACTTCTTATCACTGCGCAAAGGCTAAACCGAAATTTGTGTATTCAATTGTCAGAAGGTAGTGAACAATTAATTCGGTATTTTTAAGATTTTGTTAATCAAATCATATGCAATGGCAATTTGACTCAATTACAAACGTCTAGGTAGTTGAGCCTTATCTGTTGGTATATTGGGACAACAGTCACAGGTTTTTTTATATACATACACATACGTATATATAAAGAAATACAAAAACTCGTTGCAGACAGAAATCTACTTTTTCGCTTAGTGGTTGGAGAAACTAGGTGATGTTTGTTTTTTTTTATCTTATTATCAGGAATCTTGGGCTAAAATAACTTTTTTACGGTCAGAGGTATGATGTATGACTTGTTTTTTTTTTTGTGGTAAGAACCTCCCGATATTTTTGCTATTACAGCACAAATACATTTGAATAGTTTACTTCAAAAGATTCAGGCGAAATTTAATTGTGGCAAAATTATCAAGGGTCTAACGTTAATTTTTAAATGCAACGCATCTGATCTAGCTAGAAGAAAAATGTTCGTTTGAATAAGATAAATCTGGCAAGGCTAAGTTATAAAAAATACAAGTACCAAGGTAAGTGTGTAATAGGTTTGTTACCTACATAAATAAATATTTTTTGTGTTTTCTATCAAGCTTACTGTAGGTGTACAGTGAGTGTCACAAATATGAGGACACTTTTTAAACTTTGAAATATCCCTTAATACATGTAGGTAAGAGGTATAGATATGACATGTAGATAGGGTCAGATTGTGGACTGTCAGTATTATTTTTAGTCAGTATGACATAGAGACACACATTAACAACGTTATCAAATGGTGTTATGCCCAAAACTTATAAAGTGCTTGCGTAGCGTTAATAATTGACAGTTTTAACACATCTCTACTAAATTGATATTAAATGATTATTACTGAATAAAATTGCATGCTTTTATGAAAAGCACCCTTTACATATTTATCAGAGTCCAGTTCAGTAGAAACCATTTTTAGTAAGGGATTGCTGCAAATTAAACATGAAATATCAAACTAATTATATATGAACGATTTAGAGATGAAACTTCTTAAAATTTTTCTGACAAGTTGGTTAGCAATCATTGAAAAATTTCTGTCAGTGGAAGGCCACTGGTATAAATTTTAAGGTTATTTAAAGCAAAACTGACAGCTGAGAATAGAAGTGGAACGATTGCGTTCCAAATTGTAGAAACAATTATCAGCTAGTTCATTGAAAACGATTTCTATCAGTGAAATGAAAAAATAGATTTAAAGAAATGTTTAAATCAGAATAAAGTAATTTTGTTTGCAGAAAAATAATATAAGTGATTAACTTTATTTTGAAACCGCTTAAAGCCAATATTGCTTGTTAAGACGTCTTAAAATACAAAAACAATATTTTCAATGATGCATTTTAATTATAGCTATAATTGGTCCTAAATAAATGGTTTTTATATTATGAAGTTCTATACGAATTTTTCGACTAACAAATGATGACAAAAATCTGCCATTTAAATAAAACATACCCTATTTGAAAATTTGCTTGAATACGAAACTTGGCATCACTTGGGCAATAAATAATATTTTAACAAAAAATGTCAACAAAACAAGTTTCAGAATTTTAACAAAAGTCTTTATTCGGATAGCATTTGTGAAAGAATTTGTTTTTCGCTTTTGTAAATGCAAACAAAACAGTTGTAACTTTCCGAAAGAATGGACGTTAGTGTAGCAGCAACTACAAACTGGAATCTTATTGCTGGGACTGATGTTTCGCAGGCAATTCAAATAAAAATACCTGTCACCGAAGACTTTGTCAAGTGGGTACTCCATATTTCCATCAAAGATATTCGCTAGTTTTTCATTACATATTTTCTTCTTTTATTTAGGCCACAACTGGATGACATACTCTCTGCTGAACGTGCAATCCTCCTTGGCAGTGGAACGGATACAAATCAACCGACATGTGAGTTCACAATTCGTCTCATTCCCAATTACAAAATGGGTTCTCTAACTATGATTTGCACATCGCCTAAAATCGAGCTCTTTTCTGGAATGCAGTGTGAGTACGTTGAAACCATCTACGGTGAACGTTTGGAAGACGATGAAGTGTGCGATGACATCGAAGGTTACCGATATGACATTGAAATTCATAAGTCTGGAGTAACGAACTTAATGCTCAAGGTAAGTCTGATAAGAACATAACTCTATAGAAGTGAACTCTCATATGAATCCATTTCAGATGATAACGCCCTCTAATGAACTGTGTATTTATGGAATTCAATTGAATGTTGCTCCGAATCCAGACGGAATCACCACTTTATTGCCAAATAGTATTAACTTGAACAGTGTCAAGGAAATGCTCAACAACTCAAATCAAAAACTATCACCGAGTGCGGAGAAATGTAAACATTTTTTGGAGACATACAAGAAGGCAATGAGCTCCGGAATGAGTATTCGGAACTGTGGCACTATTGACTTAATGGAAGAGTTCAAAAAAAGTATAAATTTAAGAAGTGGCATGGAAGCTACCGTCGTGGAGAGACCAGCTGAATCGTTGGACAAAACAGCAGAGGGTGAAGACATTTTAAAGAACTATATTGACTCAAGAATTCTCGAAACGGAGAATCGTATTTTTATACGACTGAGCGAAATGGAAGATACGCAAAATAGGAAATTAGATCAAATACTAAAAATGCTCGAAAGCCGTAAATCTGCAGAGACTGACGATTAAGTTTAAGTAATTTTTATTTATACAAAAGATGAGAGTGTAGATCAATAGATAGATAATTAGATATTTTATTATATGACACTTTCGCTGCTGAGCAGTTATTTCTTTTTTTCTTTTGATTGGGATCATTGCTCCTCAATTGGTGTAATGGCGAATGATTTCAACAAAATAAAAATGATCGAGCACATTCTTACTTTTCGCTTTACGTGTCTTAACTATTGGTTCCTGCAAAGATTTGAAGAAATATTGTTTTATTGGAGCTCTGTTCCTTAGACGTCATTCTTGTGTGGATGCCCCGTGGTACACAAGAAACGCCGATCTACATAGAAATCTTACTATTGAGGTGTTTGAAAATGATATTAAAAAAATAGCTCAGAGACAGAGCCAGGCTCCCAAATCACGCCAATGGAGAAATCATCCAATTAATATTCCCCCGAAGATGAGAGGCGTTATTTGTGAGTGCTGTCTTCGGAAAAGGAATGAATGAATAGGATAAGAAGTAACAAAAAGTAGATCGTTGAAGAGAGAAAGAGAGTAGGAGGCATAAAAAGCCTTGGGGGACACCAGCATTTATTTGGTGAGTTGTAGACTTGAACCCGTCCAAAACAACTTGAGCTGAACTGTTCGAAAGCTAATTTCTAATGCATTTAAAAAAGGTATCATCTTCTTCCAAATGCACGCATTTTCGACAAAGGAGCTTGATGCCAAACTCTGTCAAATGCATTTGAAATATCAAGCGCAGCGACTATTAGCCGCGGTGAATAGATTGGGTCTACTTTTCGGTTAGATATGTCAAATCACCAAATGGATCTGTTGCTTCGAAAACCGTACTGCCGGTCGTACTGTCGGGTTTCGGTATTCTTAATAGTCTTGACAAACGACCAAAAGTTTTCACTACAGGTGGGATTTTGTGGTATTTTTTGTCATTTGCAATCATTTTTGGCTCGTTTCCTGAAATTTCTGACAGTTTTCGCTTGCAAAATAAGATTATGTGACAGCGAAAAGGTCATTATTTGAACAATTAGCATGCAATCTAATCCTACCTTAACACAGCGTTTTTGATTTACGATTTTTCGGAAAATCTTCCAATCAGCCTACCCACTTGATTCTATCTGTCAGCGAGGTGCTCGCATTTCATTTTTAATATGATTTCCATTTTAATTTTGCGTCTAGTGTCATTCCCAAGTATTTAGCCTCATTTGAATACGGAATTTCTACCGAGTCACTATAAATGAGTACATTGCTTACAATTCTATACGTAAAATAAGGGTGCGTCGATTTTGTCTCGTATTGTGTCGATAGCCCGTTGAGGTTTATATGTCGCGGACTGAATCGAATTGTCTACAGCTACTATGGCCGTATCATCCGCGAAAGTAGCTACGATAATATCCGTTGCTTGCGGTATATCGCAAGTGTATAAAATAAATAAAATCGGGCAAAGAAATTTTCCTTGTGGAACTCTTGCCGCGATTTATTTGAACTACCTCGCTTAACACGAAAGAATTTGTCCCCTAAATAAGAGCTTTGAAACGAAAATAGTTGTTTAGGGAGAGATTTTTTTATATGTATATTAATCTCGTATGCATCTAGTGCTTTTTCCTTGATTATTCTATAAATCTGATCAGTTGTAGAGTGCCCACGATCACGATCCGAACAGTCATGGCTTCAATATGAGTTTTTCAAATATCTTTGACATTATTGATGGAAGCGATATTGGACTATGTGATAATGATGGGATACTTACATCTCGCTTTCAGTTCCTGTACACATTCAGTACATATTTGTTTATTCAACACAGCTGATACTCTTCTCCTTTAAATAAAGAAGTTATGCCGTAACTATCTTCATCTTCCTCGTTTTATCTAAATAACTAACTTGTATTCTTTTCTTTCTTGACAACCAATTTGATACTCAAACAGATTAATATTTCGAAAAGATGACCAAACTTATTAGCCCATAATACCGATATAAAACTTCAAATAAGAATAATCGGCTTGAGCCATTGGCATCTTAGAGAGTTCTTCCGCGGATTACTATTCAGAAACAGCAATTATTTCATCTATTAAAAAAATCTTTGTCACGATGTTGGACCGACCTGTACCATGCAACATTTTTCACAACTGTACTGCTCGATTCACAATGACTATAAGTATATGACATTCCTTGTGCCAACAAAACTTCTTTTGTTCGCAAAAAATTCAAATCAATCTCTTCTCTTTCCATTTTGATTTTAGTTCAATTCCATTTCTTCCGCGTAGTAGACGTAAGTGATAGTTTTTAATAAATTTATTTCCCTTTTCTATACAAAAAAATATGAAAATATATAGCAATAACATTTGACATTATCTATACATTTATTATAAGAAAAAATTAGTTCCAATTTCCTTTTGCTAAATTTATCTGTTCAAAGTGATAAAAAAATGTGGGGCGTATGGAAGTAAAAAAAATTATCGATTTTCTATTCTTTCTTTTATTTTTTGTTAACTTTCAACGGATATACATAATTTCATTCACCGATACATATGTGTAATTTGTTGTTTGCAATTGACAGCAATAATAATACTGAGTCATAACTATTAATCAAATGATTTTTTTCAAACAAATATTGCACAGGAAAAGAAAATTCTACTTTCATAATGGAGAAATGTATGTATGTAAAATATGTATACTCTTCCACCCACCGAGCTGCGCACCATTATTGCCTATGCTTTTCTCCATAATGGGTTAATTCTGCTCTTGAAAAAGTTCCCCAATTAAACTTACTATCGTGTAATGTGCATGCATATAGACGATATCTCAGTCAAAAAATTTAATACGTTGGCAAAGTGATTCAATGCAGTATTAAATGTATTAAGAATTCGAAATCAGCAAGGCCAATGTTGCAGCGTATAAAATTGATTTTTGTCAGACATTTATCAATATATTTAAGTATGTGTTGCGTGGCGATGGCGATTATATTTAGATGCTGATAAATATTCCAATTTGCATCTTTCTTGTTGGTTTCTTGGTATTTCTGCAGTGAAGGAACCGAATTAGACATGCGGTGACTTTGCCGATAAATCGTTATCTGTCAGATGAAAGTGCACGGTTCAATAGTAGTGCTGAAAAGTATTTGGCTGTTGTAAAAAATGTTTCTTATCATTCTCATAGACCTGTACCAAGAACAATTTTAGTAGGTATTAAAATTAAACTTGTCGCTGCTTTCGCAATTGTCGTATGCATATTTAAAATTTTAGAAAAAAAGAAGCACTACTATAATTTTCACAAATCAATTCCTTTCCAAGTGGTCGTCGTCATGGTCAGGACTTTTGGAGTATTGAGACATTCTGGATGAACACAATTTCATGCAGTAACACATGGACGCATGTTATTCTCGTCCGCCCACTGCAAGCATGTGTCGTAACTCGTAAGCCTATGCAGCCTGTTTGTATGGTTTCTTCCTCTAGTTCTTCATTGCTGTTTTGCAATTGCTGTCAAATTATATCCTCAAATGCACCATCTTCTGTCTATTCTCGAGAACCGTCCTCACGTAAATCTTCATCTGCAGATATCCTTCGAAATGGAACCGCCAGCGGAATACCTACTATCTTCAAGTCCAAACTCTTCATCAGCAGACATATTGCGGTCTGAGAGCAGCTTAGTATATGCTTTTTTTATAAGATTTCTAGACACGTTTTCCCAAGCACCAGCCAACTCAAGATCAACATATTTCTTGTTAAACTTCTTAAGTTTCTCAATGATGCAGCCACCATTTAGTTGTATAGGTTATTTTGATCAGTTTTTCTATGGAATAGAAAGATTCGCGTGTTAAAATTCGTTCTACATAAAAGGAAAGTATAACCTTTTTCTTCTTCTTAACAGATTTTATTTGGGGAACAATTACCAAACTTTAATATGAAATACATAACTATTTGCCAATTCAAGTCAGTTGCAAACTAGCATCTGGGGTACCCAAACGAGTATTTGATTACTCTTGAATTTACCTCGGGAAGGTCTGAGATTTGGTTGTTCAAATTGGATTTCCCAGCAGGAAACGTTTACAATTGAATGGCGAAGGGACAAGAAACTCTGCATGAAAATGCATTGAAATCTTTCGTAGCCAGCTTTTTAAGTGCAATATGCTTGCTGAGAAATAATTCTCAGAACTCAATTCAGACTAATCTGTGACTGACTGACAATCAGAGCAAATATTTAGTATTAAAATTACTGTTGGTACTGTTGATACTGTAACCTCTTTAAGAAATCAGCAAAAATCATGCGCTTACGATATTGATATGATTGTAAAAACAATAATAATATTCTGGCTTACAACGGCAGCGCCTGGAACGTACGTCTTCTCAAATAACATTTTAGCTTAGTTAGTAAACAGCGACGTAAATGATATTTATTTCTTATCAGACTCAAATATAAATGATGAAAAAAGTAGCTTTGTGGTATGTAAGCGGAAGTCATTCAATATTTACAGAAACGAAAGTAGAACTCGATGAAGCATAAACAAAATCGTGCCCCGCTCTGATAAGTGTTAATTGTATTTAAGTTAGTTTGTTCGTTTAAGGAAAAACGAGAAAAGTTTCAGTTTGCATCTATAAAGGATTCCTAAAGGTGCGATCAGACGGTCATGCAAACTTGTCATCCGGATCTGTAAATACCTGTGAGCCAGATATTTTACGTTTGTTCGGTGGTATTGGCCTTTAGGGCGCATTCCCTGTCTGTTTGGCTTAACATCTAACCTAATCTAAGTATCATGGAATGAAAGACGTTTGTTTGACATTTCTCCATATATTTTCCCCTGCAGGCATTATTTTCTTCCTAAGTTTGTTGCCTAAGACGCATAAGACAATCAGCGGTCGTGCTGCAAAAAGCTAATAATGACATAAATCTCATTTGCAAGACTAAGGAGGTTCTGCAGATGATAGCACAAGTATTGTGTTTTTATTTTTGCGATATATTGCAAAGGAGTCCTACATACCTAACCAATTGTAAAACATTGTTTCAATGGCGGTACGCCGAGCTAAGCATTCCGAAATGTATAAAAAAGAATTCCAATTCATGGCAATTCCATTCAAATGAATTCACATTTCTATTTTGAATTGTGCGTATTGCACAAAAGTGTGCGAAAAGTGAATCAAACTCGCGAATTCACGATAACTAACCGACATGTCAAAATTTGACCTGACCTTTGCTGGTGAATATTCTTTGCATTCTTTATCTTTATACATCTGACTACAGTAAAAACGATCGTCCATTGTCCGCAATTGAATAAATAATATCCCAACTCGGTTCATATAAAATTTTGTTGATTTTTCTTTTTAAAGATCGGATCTAAACAGAAGTGTCCTTTATTATGTGGCCATCACTGTATGTGGGTACATAAAAAATATTGTTCTGATACGTTTTCACCAAGCACTAAGCCGCGATAAAACCTCAACTTTCGTAAATCTTCCTCAACTAGAGATTTACCATACAAAATGTTCATCTGTTAAACACAAGATTAAAAAATAATCTAGAATGTAACTAGGTTAGCATTTAAGGTTTCCTAGTAAATTTAAACATTTTACTGCGGTTATACGGTTAAATGTTGTTATAAACTCACAAAACTATGTCCATAAAATAAGTTTATCGTGATGTACGCAACTAAGTATCATTAGTATCAATAGTGTTCCATTCCAGTAAATAGCAGTAACAAGCTTTCCCCTTTTCATATGTCGTCATATCAAGATGTGGCATATGTGTGATTTACTCTGCGTCTTTTTGTGATCTTTTCCAGACTCGTAAGTATATACTTCTGCTTCCACTTCTTTCCATTTGCCGACGATGTGATGATCAGAAATGAGGGATCAGTACTTCGTCACTTTTACTGTAGTTTTTTTTTAATGTTCGGCAGACCTCTGAGTTTCGAAAGAATGACTGATGCCAATCAAATACTGGTGTTGTTACATTGGTGTGATTCCCTGGTTTTTAAAACAGGCAACTTTTTTTACTCAAGGCGTGCATTTTGTTTGATATTTTAAACGACAGCAGTGAGCTCCTGTAATGTAATGTGCTGCTAGGCTCACCTGGATGTTGAAATTTCCTATGTGTAATATCACTTAAGTCGGTTTTTATGACAAGCGCTATTCATTGGGGATTGTGCTATATTTTTATCTATCCGTTTTACTTAATGTTTGTTATTCCTTTATTTTTATATGCTTAAGATGTAAGTGATTCAGTGGTTAGTGATAGTGTGTTGAACTACTGAGAGAGGGTACAACTCCTCTCCCGTTTCACCATGAGTTTGAAAGGCAGATTTTTGCCATTCGGATTCGGCATTAAATTGAAGGTCTCTTCCAAAAATATTGCTTCGCACACACAATGCTTGGAGAAGTTTTTCCCTATTTTATTTCTTTAACGACACCGATGATTCGTAGGCATACTTCAACGCAATAATTGAATCCAATAGTTTGTTATTTTTCTGTTTTACTACTTAGTCGATTCACAGATTCTTATGATGTTGGTTGGTTTTAATGGGGCCGGAGCGTTAGATACATGTCGGCAAATAACGTCGAAAGCCCAAAGAAGTACAGAACACTTACAGCAGGGGATTTAAAGGTACAAGTTCCGTACATTAAGTAGGTCGAGGGATGACTTTCATCGATTATCTATCCCTTTATAGAATCACGTCGCGTTTAATTTTTGTTTTTTCCGAGAGCCATTATTAGGTAGGTTTCACCCATCACAAACATTCATTGTCTGCATAACCATATGTCTGTACTTATTTTTGAGTTTTCCACTTTAACCAATACTCACGAACGGCAACCTGATAATAATTCACATCTTTATGTGAATATTACCGTGTGACCATTAGCTAATTTTATTAAGTTCAAAAGTCTGATGTACCGTTGTTGCGAACTGTTTGGAATGTATAAACACATTCCAACAGAATGTTGCCATTACATCATATCTTAAAGGTTTTTTCTTTAAAAGTTTTTATGGATTTTCCTTAATCTCTACTTTGCTGGTAGAATACCCAGTATTGATGCAACTGTTATACTTCAATGATTTTGAATGCAATTTTAATATATTACTAAATGCCGATGTACAATCATGACCTTGACATGGCATTCAAACAAGAGACACTCTAGCCTATTGTACTGCTTTAGAATTATTCTGGATGATACAAGCGTTTCTGCTGATATTTTGTTGTCTTTTTTCACGTGTAGACAGAAAACAGCCGTTAGTGACAAAATAAACAACAACAAAGTGGCGGGTCATTGTTATATTGTTGGTTCAGTGGCAATAGCATAGGTGTATATAGCAATTTCGAAAACAGGTATGCGTAATCCCATCTAGATCACATGGTTGTGTATACATGAAATGGTTCTCACAACAATGCCGAACCAAGCCTTATTATTCTGGTCCTCTTGCGTAAAATGAAATGAGTTTTTTTTTTTTTTTTTTTTTTTGCCAATTGGCTGAATAGGAACATCGTTCAGTGAAATTTCATATACAATGTGATGAATATGTGAACAAGTTTTATTTTTAATGACAAAAAGGGGGTATAATTTCAGTATCGAGTTTTTCCCCGAAAAATAAGTAATTTACATTTAGTAGGATTTTTTTTAGAAATTATTTAAAGCGTGATTCATGTTGGAAATACATTTCTTCTTCTAACGAAGCTTGGAGGGAACGATTTCATTAAAACTTGCATTCTGCACAATATGCAGTTACTTTAGCTATCGTCGACATTGTTCCACAGATCAAATTTAAATGTACATAATATGAAAAACATAGGCTCCCATTGGAGATGGAACGAAATGCTTGAATAATATGAACCCTAGGATGGGCAGTTGGCCCTACTTGGCGAAAATATATTAAATGAACGCAAGTTTTGTGGTCCAGCTTCACAAAACTTTGACTACAAACTTATCCGATTCTACCCAACAATGGAAGTCAACAAATTTCATATTTTTATATTGGCAGAAAATAAAAAGTAATTGTTCTATAAAATCAAATTTGGTCTGACCAAACCAAGTTGGACATCCTAGGGTTAAGCGAAAATAAATTCGGAAGAAAGCTTAGTTTTCAGACAATCAGATTATGTTAAAACAAAGGGACGAATTTTTTCAAAAGGTGATGTAATTAAGAGAAGCATACTGAGGGAATATGTTTGTTTCGCGAAGGTTTTGGACAGAAGGTATCATTAAGCGTTTTTTTTGTAATTGAAAAATGGAATGGCGTTCGTACATCCGTCCGCTTTTTGCTCTTCAAGCATTCATCTACTCATTATCGCGTTGAGCAACGCATTTTGAATTTAAAATTTGTCAATTGTGCTCATTGCGATGCGATCTCGTTGACCAATATCTTTGATTTGTAAAAAAAATACTGTTGCTCAGAATAAAAATATATAGATTATATACGGAGATGAATAGAATGAATGGGTGATGGGGTACGTTTTTGTATTGGTAAAGAAGGAAACTTGACTTGAACAAGTACCTACATTTCGACTTAACGTCCTTATCAAGCTGAACCAAAAACAGGCCAAACATCGGACGTTAAGAAACGCCTTGAGCACACTTTGCAACTGACACTGACGGTTGTAGCGAGCATTTTTGGGTGTTTGAGGTTGTGAGAGTTTGTTATATCAGTAAGTATAGGGTCAGCCATTTAACGTTTTTTTTTCAACTAGTGCTTATTTCGCGAATGGTAACACTTAGCTCATGTCTGATTTGACAGATAATTAGTTTTATCCTTCCGCTGAACGAATATGGTTGTGTATACGCTTGAACAACGCTGGGAAATATTGCGACATTACTTTGAAAATCATGGTAATGTTGCAGAATGCGTGCGAAAATTGCGTACGGATTTTGGAGGAAGAGAAGCACCGTCAGCTCCGTATGTTCGTTATCTTGTGAAAAAAGTGAAAGAAACTGCCTCCTCATCGATAAACCAAAGCGTGAAAAGCCAAAAACAGTGCCTACACCCGAGAAAATTGCTGCTGTCGCAGAAAGTGTGCGTGAAGCGCCATCAACATCAATTCACCGTCGTTCTCAACAATTGAACATTTCGGAGACATCATTGAGACGAATTTTGCATAAAGACCTTGGTATAACGCCATACAAAGTCCAATTGGTTCAGGAGTTGAAGCCAACTGACCATCCAATGCGTTTTCGCTTCGCCTGCGATCGACTTAAAGAAGATGCCGATTTTGCCAAAAGATGAAGCTCATTTTGATCTTGGCGGGTATGTAGACAAGCAAAATTGTCGCATTTGGGGGACAGAAAACCCGCACGCATACATTGAAAAGCCGATATACCCAAAACGAGTCACTGTTTGGTGCGGATTTTGGTCCAGAGGCATAATTGGGCCATTTTTTTTCGAAAATGAGCAAGGAGTGGCCGTTACAGTCAATGGCGATCGTTATCGGGCCATTTTGAACGAATTTTTGTTCACAAAAATTGAAGAGGAGGATATTGGCAACATTTGGTTTCAACAGGACGGCGCTACGTGCCACACAGCCGAAGCTACACTCGATGTTTTGCGCCCTGTTTAAAAAAAAAAAGTTATTTGGCGGACCTTTTACAAGGTGGAGCAAAATTAATTCCATAATATGAATTGTAATTATGAATTGTTAGAAATCATAATAAACATAACAATAGACTCTGTTTTCACGGAAAATTCATTTGAAGGTGTAAAATTTATGACATTAACCTGAAGTTGAATTGTCGCTATGGGATGAATTCAAAGAAAAAAACTACCGTTTCCTACGTTTTCGATGATGCTTTTTCCAAAGATAATGATTGAAAATTCTTCTTGAAAAAATTTAACCGTCGTAAAATTAAAAAATACACAAAGAAAACTTGATGCCGATGTTTCATGATCTTTTATGGATATTTGAGCTTGTTTTACGGTATTTTGAATTTTTGGTCGCAAAACATATAGTTCCAAATTAGTTATTTGTTCTTCAAGTGGTGTGGTTTGTTGGGGTAAACGCGAGACTTTCAAATGATGAAACTGTTGCCGTCACATCTGGACATCTGTTGGTTACAGTGGTATCGTCGGCGTCCTCAAAAATTAGGGCCACACCTTGTCTCTTAAGGGGATGGCTTTTAATGTGTATTATCTGTGCCGCAGACACGTAAATTTAGTTGATTACCATTTATTTGAAATTGACTTGAATTTCCCCATTCGTCCTTCAGTAGTATATCACTCCATTGCTTGTTGTTAACGAATTCTCTATCTGTTTTAAAACAGAAATGCAACAAAAATGTGAGATATAAATGACTAGAAACAAGATTTCTATGTAAATAGAATCATGTTCTTATTGGAAAGTGTGAAAGCCAATGAATTAGTTTTCATATGTGGCATATTTCAATGTTAAGTACCTACATATGTACATATATTTTTAGATCATCTATATTTTAACTTTAAATAAAAAAACGGAAAGCAATGACTTTGGAATAAAAAGTACCCTCATTCTCATTTAAGTCCATTGACGAAAAATTCTTAAACTAGTCAAATGACTTGCATTTATCAAAGACTATAGTTAAAGGACTCCTATGAAAATCCAAACCAAAGGCTCTAATACTTCAATAAAAGCAAATATGTATGTATATCTATATAATCGGCACCTTTGGTTTTCACCTCAGCAGATCAACCATGGGCTTGAGCTTTTCACTACAACGAATCTTTTCACCAAATTAAAAACCACATTGACTGTAAACTGACCCAGTAAGTGTGAACTATCTTCAGAAAATACGTTTATCTTCTGCGGTAAAAGGACTATATTGACAGTAGCAATCGATCCGTGATAGAGGATTTTATTGTATAACAGGAAAAACAAGTTCGCCCTAAAATAAATGAGTTTAAGCTGAATGTATTCCTTAAACAAATAAACAAACATACAAAGGGTCGTCCTTAAATTATTGCACGTAAATTTTATTTTCCATAAGAGTGTAAGAAGTGTAAGGGAAGCCATATTAGGCCCTCACATGACCCTCGTATGTTATTGGCATAGGGCCATAGAACACGTAAATGACTGTTACAAAAACCAAAATCACCCTTGCCGATTCCAGCCCTGGTCCCAATTACAATTCCCTTTATCTTATCTGGATATCGTTCTGATGTGCAACCAATTTCTCATAATATCAAATATCAGTTTCACAATCTACAATAAATCGATCAACTCTTGTTTTGGAGTAATCATTTTCTGTTGCTTTACAATTCATTTCAGTAAGTGTTTTCTAATTATAGTGATGACTTGTTGTATTTACTTTAATTTTCACTTAGTTCAAAAGTATGTAGTTTTCTGTTTTCTAATTTCCTAACAAAAATAATCCAAATACCGTTCGTTTGTGAAAAGATAATTTGCATTCATTTTCCTTCGCCAAATGTTAGCTAAAGATGTTGCACTTTTTCGAAATGAGAATCAACAGACATTTCATAGGCGACTGTATTTAGTTGCTAGTTGGTATATTATCTAAAATTTGAATACCATAATAATAGAAAACAAAATAAAAAAGTGCAATAATATCTCAATATGAAATAATATATTTTTGTTGGCACACGTTCGCTTATCTTATCAGCTAGTTTATGTTTCACAATCAATATTTGAGTATATCGATTTTTTTTGCAAACTTCCTACCATCTTCGTGTGGTGCTTGGCGCTTCTTCCACCCACGATAGGTTGTAATAGGTTCAATTCCCATTAAACCAAATGTTTGCGTATATTTCGTATCATCCAAACATTCACATTTGACTATCACGTATGAGTAATTTTTCTCCTCATCACCATGAAATCAATTAACCAATGTGAGCTTCGCAGTATGTCTGCATAATGCAACTAAAAATAAACTTTCATATAAATTTTCTCTTCTCTGAACTGGCATAAATTCGTAATCGATCATTTTCGCATGCTTTTATATTTGATATTTAATTTCCATTGAACTCATTAACCGACAAATTCTATTGCCAGAGACTAATATATCATAAAACTAAAAAAAACGCCGTCCGGCTGTAATTGGCCGAAAATGACGCTATTATGTGATTAATTTCTGAAATCAGCATTATGGTGTGTTCTTTTAACCCCTTTCGGGCTAAAGGCAAACGTTTTATTCGCAGTTGTAAGTAGTTATCGTAAAAAGTATATGTATGGATGTACTTCAAATTTAAAATTTTATGGAGGTACCACTACCACTGCTACAGTGGCAGCAAATGTCTGGTACTTGGGTTATATTTTTGTATTTTTAGACGCGTTGCGATCTTGCGGACACAAAACAGATGTTATTGATTAGTCAAACAGTTGAACATACGTACTCAGGTTGGACAGATCTGCTCTCCGGTTCCTATTATATTAAGCTCTCACTTTTCGTCTTTAGTTTTTTTAAGGCAAGTTCGTTAAAGACTATTGCCATCATTTCAATACTATGCAAAAGGTAAATATAGGGGCGCAGATTGGTTAGGTTTTAGAATAATCCAATTTAAGTGATGACAAGGGGTAATTTGTTCAAAATAACATTAAAAGTGACTCTTACGAGACTGACTCTTGCGCGAGTATCTCTTATGCAGAACAGTATTGGCAAAGTCCTTCCATTGTACTCTATAAAATTCTTAGTTTAAGTAAGGCATTGAATACAGAAATACATCTTTACAACGGCAAAATTTGCAAATGTTGTGACTTTAATTTGGAAGAATATAAATATAATAAATAATAAATATAAATATAAATATAATAAATAAAAATAATATAAAAATCTTTTGGATCGCAGCAAACAAAAACAAGAAATCATAAACAATGCACGAAATGCATTTAATTCGTTAGAGTGTTCGAGTTGAATTAACTGGCTAAGGTAACAGTATTTCTTCTCATGGCTATTCACAGTATATAACTTCTCTCCTCTATCACGGCACGCGGGTAGTGACCGCAGATGCTGCTAACCTGCACATTACACCGCGAGTTAGCTGAAGTCACGCGACAAAGCTTAATGAGTATTACCGGGATTCCGAATTTGGCCATCGATGGTGTGTCTCCACTTGAAAATCGTTGGTCTTTTCCTGTATTTGTCTAATTGTAAGTGTGAAAACTTGGTCTGCGATCGATCCCTTCTATTACTTACTTAGCAGATTTTAGAAATGCTGCTTAAACACCTCAACAATTCCCCGCGCTTAGGTGATTAGGTTTTTATTACTATTTCGAAAAGCCTGCGTTTCGTGCTTGAATCCATTTGCCAGTTATTTGAACATCCGGATTTTGTTCTGATCGGTTTACTATTCAATTCCTTGAGCTGGAAGATTGCGTGTACTTTCTTCTTTCTAAGCAGAATTTACTTCTGTTTCGGTACTCTCTCAGTTTTGTGCTGCAGCTTTTGTAAATTTGGACGTTCTCACCATTTTTTTTTTGTGCACGCACTTATTATCAAACCAATGGGATGTTTGATAACCCACGGTAGTCTCTGCTACCTCCTTAATGATGTGTGGTGGATGATGAGTCACAGCAAAGAGTTTCTTGAACCGGCACTCTCTGTCTTCTTCTTCTTTTTTCCATTTAACGACGAGATTATGACCAGGATTACAGGGATCATAACCCTCTCACTTCACTGCATTCCTACTGGTCCGCCTGTGGGTTTCGCCGTTGAACCGGCACTCTCTGTAGACTCTAGATACTTCAATCGTTAAAATTATTTTTCTTGGCGGTTTGCAGCTTCTTTTCGTTAGAGGTCAAGCTTTGAATTTAGTCGCTACAAGAAAGTAATCAAAGTCAATGGTTGCGCTTCGGAATGTGGCCGCTTTGCCAGCTGCTACAAAGTAATACGGAATCTGTTGTCGTGTCGTGTAGGCTGGTGCTTACCAATTTATCCACAAAATATATTTAGTAAATTACATAGTCTGATTCTTGATTGTTGATTATCGACGAATAAGAGATCACATGTTATTTCCCAGGCCTTAGGATACATTTACGTCGTTTTCGTTTGGTAATCCGGAAGAGCTCTCCGATCCGGGATGATAATCTAACAAACAAACACATTACATTTAAATTTGAAGAGTATTGTCCCCACTAGCAAGCTAATGTCGATGATGGGGATGGAAGAAAAGTAATATTACATGCTTCTTTTAAACTTAATATTATTTCTTAATTTGTTTAATTAAATTCGGCAATAATTTTCAGCTAATCTCGTCAGAATTGAAGAATTATCAAATGCATCAGCAACAAAATTGACATTTATCGGTTATGACGTTTCTGGCTTTGATTCTGAATTCAAAGTCAGAAAGGGAATTTCTCTTCTTTCCAAAAGAGGGACTGTCGTTTTAGTACCAAACGACGAGCAGCTTCAAAAGAGTCCGGAAGTCTTGCGGATTACCAAACGAGAACGACATTAGAATAAGATGCAAGTAGATGATGTGTCAATTTGAAACTCGATGCGACATGTGACTAACTGGAAAAACCGTGAGGTGTTTCGGCACTCAGTTCTTTGTATTAACTCCGAACTGGAAGTCTCCTTATCTCCAAAGCGCTTGTCGCGTCGGTCTACAATCTGCCCTGCAAATAAAGAAGCGAATTGAATAAAGTTTTTATCACACTTCAATAGTAACTCGAACGTTTGTGTGTCATTTGCAAAGGCAATGGACTTTACTTAAACCGGGTATTTACAGTTTTTTTTTTTTTTTTTGATCAATTTAATTATCTTTGATTCCGCAATTTTATTGTTGTGCCTCGCTTTGTTGATAATTAAAACAATTTAAAATAAATTAACACTCTCAACTCAAGCTTAAAATTAATACATATCCGTAAATACGATGGTTGGCTATAGTGTCAATTTATCTCAATTTTACGTCAGTCAATTTGGACATCTTGTGCACAACATTGCACGTGACAATCTTAAGAACAAGTTCTTTCGTAATTACTGTACCTGTCGGTACCAATGAAGGGGAAACGGATACTTTATTATTTCATTCGCATACTGAGTCAGTTAATTAACTCTTAATGTTCCTAGTGGTCGTTTATGTGGTAAAAAAAAAGAAATACATACATATGAGTTTTTCAAGTGTGTTTTCTTCCTTTTACGCTGAATACTATGGTTAATAGACACATTAATATTCACTGTGGTTTCTATTGATTTCTTGCGAAGTACAAGGTCGATTGTAATTGCTTAAACAATTTAATTATTGTTTCTTAAGAGATTTCAACTTTCTACACACTTTAACAGTTGCAAATTTCTCAAGTAATCTTCTAACCACAACAGGTATGGTAGCCTCAATTAAACCATTTTAAGCTCTTAATGTGTAATAGGTTAATATTTGTGCAATTATAATTCCGCTTACATGTTTTTTCCACATAAATTGGCATTTCGAGTATGTTTAACTAAACTTGAGGGGAAAAATTCATTGCACTTGTTTAAATAATGTGATAAAAATCCTTAATCTTTTCGTTATCTTACTGATAGTTGTAGCACCTTGCTTCCGTCAAAGATACAAATCAGTTGCCGGTAAATGCTTAATAATTTCTAACACACAATTTACAATTGAAAATTTTTTTTAGTTTATCTCTAGACAGGCATGCGCTGCATGTTTGTTTTTGTTTTTTATGAATCAACGTCTGCTTTTTAAGACCGTCTTGTTTTTCTTCTTTCAGAAAAAATTAACAAGCAGTCCAGACATTCCCATTTGAATAGAGTCATATTTGGTGTGGTTTTTTTTTTTCTTTAATTGAGTGTGGAACTGAACGACTTTTATCATGGGGTCGTTGTTCCGCAGCGAGGAAATGACGCTGTGTCAGCTTTTCTTGCAAAGTGAAGCTGCCTATGCATGTGTGTCTGAGCTCGGTGAATTGGGATTGGTTCAATTCAGAGATGTAAGTAAAGTTCGCCGTTGAAGAGAAACTATATTTAAAAAAAAAACCTATCTGTTCTTTAGTTAAATCCTGACGTAAATGCATTTCAACGTAAATTCGTCAACGAAGTGCGTCGTTGCGATGAAATGGAAAGGAAACTCCGCTACTTGGAGAAGGAGATCAAGAAGGATGGCATCCCGATGTTGGACACTGGCGATAGTCCTGAAGCTCCTCAACCCAGAGAAATGATTGATCTCGAGGTAAGTCAACAAAAATATTTTAACCATTCAAATGATTGTATTTCCTTATTTTCCTATCATCAGGCGACTTTTGAGAAACTCGAGAATGAGCTTCGGGAAGTTAATCAAAATGCCGAAGCGTTAAAGCGAAATTTCCTTGAACTCACCGAGTTAAAGCACATACTCCGTAAGACTCAGGTCTTTTTCGACGAGGTAAGTGTTTGCAAAGCAATTCATTTTTATAAAAAACTATCACTTTACTTGACCCCCCACCCACTTATTGAACTTCAATTCTCTGATTCCATTGTCCATTTCACTATTAAAATATTAACTTTTATTTTTATTTGAATCTCATTGAGTTACAAGCTCTTAATAATTTCTTATAACTAATTTCATTTAAGTTTTGTTCGTTTTACTTGTGTTCAATGATATTGCAAAGTATGCATTTAATTCATCCCTAAATCTCTAAGTTTGGAATTGCATGATCAAATTGCTAATCTAATGCATTTACATGTTTCCAAAAACTGTACAAGTTTTTGTGCCGACAACACAACTTATTTTGGTTTTCTTTATTTTGTATAATTTTCATTTCGAGGTTTGGTAAAAGTAGTTAGTTTAACTAATAATTTCTTCACATTTTCTTTGCACTTTGTTTCTCTCTACCTCTCTCTATCTATCTCTCTCTCCCTTTAACACATTAATCTCTTAACGAAAAAATAAGAACAAAATATCATTTAGTAACAAAAAGTTAACTATATAAATGAGATCAACAAGAAAATACAAAATGTATGTGCATTTTTCCATTTAAAAATAAAAAAATTAAAAACAAAAGGATTAACTTTTAAGTGTTTTTCTTCCAAATTCAAAATGAAAAAAAAGAAAAATGAAACATATAATCAAGCATTATGGCATGAAAAAAAATTGAGTTCCACTACACAATATTTTTAGCCATTTGACGAACAAAATCCTTTTTATTTTTGTACAGTTAAGTTTAAAATTAGCATAAGAAAAATATCACTCAATAAAAACATTACCACATTTTTCTAACAGCACGGAAATGCAATCAATTCGTTTTTGTTTTTTAATTCGCTTGGGAGATCATCGTTCTTGGTATTTCGTCAGCAATTTCACTACCCTGTAGAGTTCGATATTCACTTCTAGTTTAAATCAGACTTGTTTTCTACACCGGAGACTACTCCATAGCAGCCTTGTTGTCAATAAAAATCGTGTTATCAATACTTGGTAACAAACGTAGCCAATTACTGGACATGTAATAAATTGTTGTAATCAGGAGAATCGATATTTTAAAAAAAATATTTGTTTTATTGTTGCGGAAACCAAATCCACATTTTTTACACAAAGTTCCCAACCAGCAAAGTGCTTCAGCTGCTTCCATTCGAAAATTTTTGGCACTGAATATTCAAAATTAGGACCACCTCACACATATAGTGTACCACAAAACGTAGCTCCACTGGCACGTGGACTTTGTTTTCTTTGTCATAAATAAAAGTCATGCCTGCAAGCTGTTGTTAAAGACTCAATCCCATTGTGATCGCCTACAAACTCTTCTAGAGTTCCCGTTGTTGGGGAAAAAAAAACTTTGTCATTTTGCTGTATCACTGTATTACGACTATGAATGCCCGTTCCACCCAAATATTTGATTTGAAACGTCATCTAATTTTGGTTCGCCTTCATGCATTATATTTTCTTGTCCATGTAAACCCCAAATTTGTAGCCAAAACCACAATCGCCACACCGAAAAACAGCTTGAAACCCCATTTGCGAGGTTTGGGTGGAATATATTGGTATCGCTCTGTGCCTTGTTGAAGCACATCTAAGAGGGTGGGTTTAACGCAACATCTATGAAAATTGGCATGGCGTTTCCGATTGCAACAGATCAATCATTTGGAAGATGCTCATCCCGAAGGAAATTAAGTTGCGAAATTTTTTTTTGTCCATTTCACATTCATTCTTGTAGGCCTTGCTTTCGAAGCTTTAACAATTCCGCGAGTAGTTGATGGTTGGACTTGAGGTGGAAGAGTCTGAAAAGGTGGTTCTGGATGCAATATTTCCGGTAATGTGTTGTCCGTCCATACGTGCATTTGTTGGTTATTTGACGTGCAATGTATCGCCTTGATTGGGTTAAACGAAAGTTGCAAATCCGTAAAATTAGTCTGATTTAGAATAAATCAAACATATGAATAAGTCAAATATGGTAGATGCCACTCACTCAATTCCAAGTCCACTTAAGAAACAATATAAATAAATACGAATTGATTGCAAATGATTTTTGATTTAGAAACTATTAAGTTATTTCTGAATTATAATGAACTATACACAATTCACATTATTTAGGTCGACAATACATTATAATTTTTTTTTTTTAAATACATAAATTTAATGTTTGCCTCTTTCATAAATGTTTAAAATATAATTTTTTTTTTATATTTCATGTTATTTATTATTTTATTTTATTTTTTTCTGCAACGTGCTGCTACTGTGCTTAACTCTAGATTGTAATTGCTTCATTAAACTAACACTTATGATGCCGTTGCAAAGACCTTGCTTTACAAATCCGCCCTCCAACTTACTCTGCCCTTTTACAATAATATTATTGGAAAAATCTTAAGTTTTTTCTTATTAGTTTTTAAGAGATCAAGTTGATACCCCTCCACATAGTTTTATATAATATATGTAAGTAGAAAAAAAATTGTGCTTTTAATATTATTTATGTTTATTTTTTTTTTTCTATAAATATATTATTAAATTGTCCCTGTAGTTGTTGATATTTTTTTAAATGTATTTAAATTATAAAATAACTTGTGCCCTATTAAAGGTGGGTGTTTTGTGTAAAGGAGTAAACAAAAAATCAACGAAGTAGAGGGGAAACTTTGTTATAACGCTTCTTGTAGAAGCGAATTCAGTGTGTGGAGCTAAATTGTAGCTATTAAAACAAGCTTTGAAACTGTATCCCGTCTGTGACCTCCATACAAAAGAAAACAGATACTACAAAAACAAATGGCATATACAAGTACGGTTGATTGCGTAGTTATTGCAGTCAAAAACCAGTTTTCCATTCATATGTGTACATTTGGGTAAGGTGAGGCTCAGTTTTAATGCGACTAATGTGCTAAAACCCAATAAACTCCATGACACTCTGACTTCAGTTTGACAAATTTGGCCCGAATTTTTGTCATTGACTCCTGTACGAGAATTGCATATAGCCGACTTTAAAACAGCGGAGAGCCATTTTTCGAGTATTTGAAAACTTGAACAAATGCAATATAAATGATATCACATTAAAAATTTATGAAAGCTAATAAAGAAAGTGGTCCATTATTATAAAACAAATAAATATGAATAAAATACAATGTGTTGAAATTGTAATTACTCAAATGACAACAAATGTCACGCTGGTGACATTCCGAGTAATAACAATGAGTTTTGCAAGACAAAATCTTAATTTATTATCCGTTATGGTTTTTATTTAACACTTTATGTGCCGTAATACTTGTCTTCAACAGCTATTTGGTAATGTGTCAATGTATATGATAGAAAAACAGCATTCTACTCTCGCATTTCCGTCCCTTGACTGTCGAATGGCGAAACGGTTTATTGATTTGCTTCAATATTCGTATTGAGAGTTTTTTGGGGTACAACCTCATAGCCTATTTAATTTGATAAATGAAGGCGTACATTTTGATATGTCCTTGTCTCCATGGGTGTCATTTAAATAAGTTGGCCACAGTTTTCGCAATAAGTTAAACTCATTGTAGAGGGGGTGGCACAATTTGCTTCAATTCTGGAGTCAATTGGACTCTAATAGTCCGATATCTATCAAAGTTCCTATAATAGCTATAATAAAAGTTTTCGGCTTTAGGGCACATTTTCGGCAACAACTTCAATATTTACCGTTAAGCGCCGGTTGTATTGTTCAAGCGTAAATCGATCAAATATATGTCAATGTCAAAATAAAATATGATTGAAAAGGAAACCAACAGATGGCCCTGTTACAAGCGCTTATGTCAGTGTCAAAATAAAATATGATTGAAAAGGAAACCAACAGATGGCCCGATAGTTGAGCTTCGGCTGTTAGATTCCTATTGATTGATATTTATATTTTATAGTAAACATTTTCATTTGCGAAACTTTTACTGCTTTGCAAACCTTGCATATATGGGCTTTTCTGCTTTTGAAAGATACATTTTTAAAAGCAAACTACAAAAAAATATCGGCCGTGAAGTGCTCGTTAAGTATTAAGCTTTTACGTCCAACAATATGGAGACTTCAAAAAAAAAAGCTTCTACGAAAAACATGTTTTGGTACTGATACACCACAGCTTTAAAATTGATATATAATTCAATGTTAAGAAGTTTGGTCTTAATATTAATATAGAAATGACTTAAATGTTGCATTCAAATATTTATTCAATCATGTTCAATTGAAATTGAATAAAGAGTATTGTGTAGCTTTTGATGATGCACTATGCACTACAGGAGCGTTATAACGGAATTTTCATAGTGAAATTAAATGTCAACAAAGATTTTTAATCGACGCCCACCTTTTGAAATTTGTTTAATTCCAACTTAATAATTAGGTCAAGTTTTTCGCCAAATATCACTTTTTTTGTTGTTGTTTTTTTATTTTTCCCGTTTTTGGTTTGCGTTGTGTTTGCGTTTGCGTTTCGTTTGTTTTCCTTTCGTTTCGGTTGTGTTGCCAGGCAGTGCCATCAATATCCTTCACTAAATCACGCTATCAACAGATGGCCGACAACCAAAATGAGGATGAGCAGGCTCAGCTCTTAGGTGAAGAAGGAGTGCGTGCCAGTCAACCGGGACAGAATCTTAAACTTGGGTAAATATGTTAGCTCTCCCTCACTCTTCCAATTGTCTACAAACGAAACAAAATATTTATGTATATTCATTTGTTACTGGAGGAGATACGAAAAAAAAATTATTTTCCAAATTTGTTTTATTTTTTTTTTTTTGTTTTACGTATTTGTGAACTTATTTTATGTGTTCAATGTTAACCGCTTCAATTTTGATTTAATTTCCTTTATTTTTAATTATGATAACTATAGATAATTTATTATTATTACTATTACTAGAAAAACTTAAGTAAACATTTGGATAGAATAACATTTCCTCCGGCTGAGATACCGACGACGGTATTATTTGGTCCAATTCGGTCACGATTGAGGCAAGCTTTTGGCTGGCTGTGTTTAAATGTTGTTTTTTTTTATAATATTATTATTATTCTTATTTATTGAATATCTTAGAATTTAAGCAGAATTAAGGAAAAATTGCGAATTAACGTTTCGTAATTAATTTTAAAAATGCACATATTTTTTGTTTTTTGTTGAACAAAATTGCATTTGCATGGTGTTTGGGTGCATAGAAAATTAAAATAAGAAAAAAAACATATTCAAAATAATGCTGGTGGAATTCATATATTTGGTGTTTTGGATCATTTTTTAATCATCTTTTTCATTACCTGCTCTTTATTCGTATTTATAACTTCTTTTTTTTGTACCATGAAGCACGCTACTTCTCGTTACTCTCACTAAGGGATGTAGTACAAATGCGCATGAGTGACACCATTTTTTTTTTGGTTTTGTTTTAAACTTTCTTTTATTGTCTTAGAACCAATGATGGGTATTTAACTATCTTAAATATGAGTTTTAGTTTTTATTTTGAAGTACCGATAACAGGAAAGGAGTAGATATTGTTTTTGTTTATGTTTCTACCTTTTTTTTAATTTAATTTCATCTAAATCATTCATAAACTAAAAATGTATGTGATTATCTTCGTGTACCTTAAAAATAAAATAAAAATATAGTAAAATAAAAACAACACACACACACACAAGACCAAATTGCAATGAAACAATATGAATCATAACTATTATAGCAAGAGGGTGGTCTAAATACCACAACCGAATCGATGACTCGTGCTCTTATTACGGACGAATCTCGAACTGGACATTCAATGGGTCCTGTTCAACTTGGGTAGGTATTTTCCTGGTTTTTTTTTTGTTGTTTAATTTAAAAATTTAAGTTTTCTTTTTATTTTTTGTATACTTTCTGTTGTCTTAATTTACTCTAAAAATCTAGACGTGTACAAAGATTAAAAAATAGTTGAGGTGTCTGGGATGCAATAAATGAATAAGTTTATACGATGTAGATGTTACATTGAAATTTTTGATGCTGGGTTTAAAACAAAACCAAACCATTGTACATGGAAACATCAAGTTTATGTGGCAGATTAGGGAATGGCTGTTAAAACACTAACAAATCGAATTGAATGTATCTCCGTTTATCCGGCCACGTGTATTAATAAAAAAAAAACAGATGTAAGAGTAGTTCACATCCATTTTTGCCAAAAATTAAAGCTCGTATATTCCATTTTTTTGATAACTTCATAGAAGACACGATGGCATATGGCACGATAATTAGAAACACGCAATTTTTTTCGTACGTAATATCCCTATGTAAATATAAGACACGTGAAGATCAGGGAACATCTGGGATTATCAAGGTCTTATAATGAGTGAACTTATTTCCTCGGGAGAGAGTCTTTTCGGAAGAGTTGTCGTTTTCAGATAAGATAGCAAAGCTGATGTGGACAAAGTCACTTACTATCTCAAAGTAATAGCTGTCGATTGTGCCGTTATGGCCGATTCTTCGATGTTTGATGTCCCTTCTTGTTCACAGCACATATTTTGCTTTGCCCTTATTTAAAGGTCACTGCGTTCTACCAATAACATCGATATCATCGTTTTTAAGGTAACTAAACAGACTTTAAAGATTAAGTTGACTTCCTTTTCATTCTGTTTTTGACCTGGAGGTCCCAGTTACGCACAATGGGACAATCACAATCTGATGTGATTTTATACACGACGTTAAGGGGATTGATGCCTCTATAGTTGACGCAGTTTAGGGGGTCTCCATTGTAGTGAAACAGACAAAAGAAACGGTAGTACATACCGTATTGTGCAAAACCTAAGCAACTTTTCCTACTCTCATGTAAAAAGTTGTCTCCCACTTTTAAAAATACTTCCCGGTAAACTGTAAATATATTTATTTACATATTTGCATGTGTCCTCAAAATCACCCAAACAAAGTTTTTAATTTTCATTTATTAACAGTAAATAAAAAAAATAATTAAAAATCAGTTAAAAAAACAGCTGTGCAAAACCTAAGCAACTCTTAATATTTTGTATAATATCTGTTATTTTTTATGACTTCAGCACATCTACGAGGCATCGACTCAATTAAATTAGAAATAATAGCTGCTGGTATGTTTTCCCACTGTATTTTCAATAAATTTATCAACTCCATTTGGTTTTTGCACCGTATTGTTCCAACGCGACGTTTAAGAATCCCGAATAAATTTTCAATCGGATCCGGCGACTGTGCAGGCCAATCAAGAACTTCAATCCGATGGTCTGTTAGCCACTCCTTGACCATTTTTGAAGTATGCTTCGGGTCGTTGTCATGTTGGAATACCCAAGAAAGTGGAATATTCCATTCGGCATACGGCAGCATCACATTTTCCAAAATATCCTTGTAAACAAAACGATCCATTATGCCCCCTATTTCATGAAAAGGACCAACACCATAACCAGAAAAGCATGTCCAGATCATAACACTTCCACCCCCATGCTTCAGTGTACTTTTACAGAAGCGTGGATTAAGTCTTTGCTTGAACGTACGCCTAACGTATTGTATGCCATCAGTGTTCCACAGGTTAAATTTACATTCATCACTGAATAACACACTTTTCCACTTGCCGACTGACCAATTAATATATTTTTTAGCAAAATTCAACCTATAAAGTATTTTAAAGAAAAGATTATTTCAATTCAAAAAACAATTTTATCAATAAACCTTTTCTGTACATGCTTCTTCGTAAGCATAGGTTTTTTCAACACTGAATAACTTTTAAGATCAGCTTCAAGAGCCCGTCTACGAACCGTACTGGAGTCAACGTTCAATTTCAAAGTCGACAATATTTCCCGAGAGGAAATAAAGGGATTTGATTTGATTAATCTCGTTATTTTCCTATCCTCCCGAACAGTTGTTTTACGCGGCCTTCCTCCTACATTATTAGTTTCTAAGCTACCGGTAGCTTTATATTTTTTAATCAAACGTGAAACTATAGATTTATTAATTCCGAATATTTTTGCAATTTTTGACTGTGATACACTTTGTTTGTATAGGTTAATTATTTTTAATTTGAAGGTTTTATCATATTTAGCGCGCTCCATATTGAAAATGACTGTGAATGACTACCCGATCCCAATCTCTAGCCACAATTGAGCAAAATTAACATTACACATTGCGTCATGGAAAACCCCACTTTAAAAATGCCGTTAAATTTGTGGTAATAACAAGAACTGTTTTAGCAAACTCGAAGTTGCTTAGGTTTTGCACAGCTGTTTTTTGAACTGATTTTGATTTATTTTTTTATTTACTGTTAATTAATGTAAATTAAAAACTTTGTTTGGGTGATTTTGAGGACACATGAAAATATGTAAATAAATATATTTACAGTTTACCGGGAAGTATTTTTAAAAGTGGGAGACAACTTTTTACATGAGAGTAGGAAAAGTTGCTTAGGTTTTGCACAATACTGTACATATACATTGCATAATAATAGAATTAAACAATTCGACCATCTAAGATTAAAATGTAATTCTGAGTCTCACTGAGAGGGTGCAGTGGCTTAGTGGTTAAGTGCTTTGGAACACTAAGCGAGAGGTCGCCGGTTCAAATCCCGACCTATGAACCTCTGACAAACATCCAAGAGTAAGAAATGTCATGAGAAGCTTCTATTCGCCATTCGGAATCGGCATTAAACTGTAGGTCCTTCCATTCGTGTCAAAAATATAACTTCGCACACACAATGGTTGGAGAAGCTAGGCTTTAGGTCCCGTATGATCCGTTTACGCCTAATATTTATTTTATTTTATTGAGGTTATGAAATGCTTAACTTCTGGGATAACAAATTTCTTTATCGAAAACCAAATTTTTTTATCTGCGAACTTAAAGTACTTTGAACCAGAACTTTTGAAAAGGGCGCATCCTTTTCGGCTTTTTTCATATAAATTGAATATTTAATATTTGAATACTGTATTCATTTTCCGAGGCAACTTCAACATTAATCTTAGTGTTTGAAGTAGAATGTAGGATTATTTTGTTATCCAAACCGCACCTGTAATTCTTAAGCTTAAACTTTTTTGGTTGGAAGGAATTGTCCGTTGTAGTCGCACTAAAAGGAATAACACGAACTTCTCAATGTGCGCAATTATTTTTGTAACTCTTAACAGTTCAAAAGTTTAAATACAATAATATTCATTCCGGCGATCATAGGATTACATTTCAGGAGCCTAAACCTAGACGATTCAGTTCCATTCTTGACTTTTTTAACTGGTTATGGTTCGCCTGTGAGGTTAGCACGCCGGTTCGACCTCAAAAAGTTTCAACAGTCTTCTCCTTTTTCTGGGCCAATGTTATCCTTCCAATGTTATCCTGGCAACCCAATTTTGTAATGACCAATATTGTAATTGAGAGCTTGAATCGTCTTTGGATTGTTCGAATAGCATCGATATTTATTTGCATCGCACAAAAAGCATCAACACCAAAATGACTGATTACACGATCATGAACTTGTAAATAATCGATTGTTAGATGGATTGTATGGCTCCACCTTTTGCTGGAATTATATCTCCCTATTTAATCCTCTATTAAATAGTGCTTAGATCTGTTGATTGCGACGGCCTTGAACCCGAGAGAATACTGTCTGAAGTCTTTATATATCACTTAAATTTGAAGAATGCCTACATTGAAAGGCATCGAAGTCGTATGACTGTTAAGGCCGAGAAAAAAGCAAAAATTGGATTTTAAAGGAGAATGCACATGAGTAAAACGAAATTCGTTAAAATTTGCATTAGGGCAAGCCTGGAATTCCTTCTTTCCGCCAATTGCTATCTTGGCACGTACCGAGCGCCTTGCATCGGTATTAATCCACTCAACAGATGTTAAATACACCGACGACAAAAAACAAGTAAAATTATGAATTACAAACTTTTTATTTACGTCCCACAAGCGAATAATAAAATCTTTCGAAGTCTAACCTGAAAAGGGAGGCGTTGAGATTTGTTTGTATTTTCAGCTGGTATTCGCGGGTAAATGCGTTCAAATAAAATGTGTCGTGGATATGGAGTGTCAAATTTAGCGAATATTCATTTGTTCGCAGAAAGTTGGTCGCTCTCATATAAATGCTCCTTTAACCCTCTACTGCATGAGTGGGTCAACCACTTGAAAAAAAAATTTGAATTTGTTATACCCTTTTTTAAAGTTATTTGTGAAACAAAATTTCTAAAACATGTGTTATGTGGATTGTGAAAAAAATGAGACAGTTCGCGACAAGAATTTTTCAAGTCGCTATTAAAATATGGGTGCGCATGCTGCCCTCCTGCTTGGGGTCACAGTTGGATAAATATTCCATTGTTTATGACTTGATATAAAACTAATTACAAAATTCATAACTGCAGAAACATAGAACTATCAAAGGTTAATTTAACCAAGCAATTAACTCAAAATTCTAAAAATCTCACGTTCTTGCTTCTGGCATTTCGGGGGACTATATATCAATGCATTACGATACTCAGCCAATACGATATTTTGTATTAATCAGTTTCTAGTTGACTCGGTTCAACGAAGTCGAGTAAACGATGTCTATAGTGGCACGACCACTGTGTAAAAGCTGAGAACTCAAGCTATATTTAAGAGAAATATGTTCGATTTCAAATAACCACTAATAACAGTGAGCCGGCCAATACCCCACTCTGCTAAAAAAGACTGCCAATTAATAAATTGTCTAGTAATACAAATACATACTTCTTAAACAAGCCAAGTACCAGCTATAAGCATCTGCATATACCCAAGCATCATCAAATTCAATCGTTTCAACAAGCCACAAACCTCGCACTCTGTGTAGAACTACTAATACAAAATTTAAATAATATACGTTTATATAAAAAAAACAACAACAAACAAGGATTATTTTTGAAACAAAACTTTACATCTTTAATTATTTTTTTGTTTAGTTTTCTGGAAAAGTCACATGAGCGTGGTGAAGAGTATCTGCCATGGTTGGTAACAATTTAAAGCAAAGTTTGACCTTTTGCTAATGTTTCTCAGTCTTCATCAAATTGTTTACATTCTAGTGCTTTTCCTCGTTTCATTTCTGTAATTGTCTTCCAAAATAATTCATACTCTACTACATTTTTTTTTAAAGTTTTTACGAAATAAAATTAAAACCATCTTTCATTAAAGTTAAAACAAACAAATTATATATAAACATATATGAATTGAATGTTTGCCCATATTTAAACAATATTTATATATAAATATGTATATCTGTTATGAAACTGTCTATGCTTAAAGGATTTTTTTATTTTGCTTTTCATTTTTAAATTAGCTGTTTAATTTATTTGACGTAGATACTTGTAGTTGATATTGTTCTGTTGTGCGAGTAGAATAGAATGACTCCTCTCGTGTTACCCTGTTTTTTTTTTTTTTATTACATATTTATATATTTTTCTTCTTGTTTTTATTATAGTTTTTTTTTTATTATTTTTGTGCCTTGACAAATGAATATGTGCATTTTTTAAAACGAAAGAAAAACAATTATATATATATATATTTGTATATAAATAAATTAGAAATACATATAACTAAATAAATAAATTTTAAGATAGGAAAATGTGTCACTCGCTTACATGTCATAAATTCGATCGGTTTATTTAATTGATTCGAGATGATTGTCTCTATCAACAAAAGTACAATGCACCAACTGTTTAAACAACAGAACAGTTCTTCCGACATTACTTTTCAAATAATTTTTTTTTCATTATTCATAAATAAGAGATTTTATTTATTAGTTCAGAGATTTTCTTAAAATTACATTTTGGAAAATGGTGTGACTTATGTAATTCATTTTTCAAACTGATGAATCATTTGAAAACAATTTTTTTTGATTTATGGATATTGATACATACTGAGCCCGGTAATGTTAACTAATTGAAACCAAATGTGGAATTGGCCTAAAAGTTGATGGTTTGCTCCATGAAAGGGTATTATCAAATTATTGACTCCATTATTTTGCTACCGTTTTCGTGTAGAGAACGTCGGAGAACGTTGATTGTTGGTTGCTGTACATTTTTATGGCCCAGTCCTCTTTTAAACAACCACAATTTTTTTGACAGTTCCAACAATAAAAACAAGTCGAAACAACGTACGAGTGCCGATTATAGTGGGATTATCAGGTGCATTTGTAAAACCGTACACAAAAAAAAATTCCAACCAACTTTAAAGCTGTTCCTACGTTGTTCGGTCTTCGTGTTTACACTTTTGTTTTATTCCGTACTTCCAACAACGAACATCATACTATTCATATCTGTACTATTATTGGAAATAGCTACATAGATACGTACTCCTTCAAAGTAAACTGGAGAACCCAAAAATAGTTTTCACAGTTACCAGCATTTATAATGGGAACCAGAAATAATAAGTTGACTTTTATTAGGCCTAGTTATAAATATGTACGAAAACATAAGCAATATTCATTCCTTTTTGTTTTTGCAGATAAATAAAAGGTTTATATTTCGCTACGTTTTAAAAAGGAATACAGATTTCGCAATTGAATTTCTTTGCGCACACTGAAATATGTAGCTTGTCTTGGACAATATAAAAACGCAATAAAGCGATTTTGGAAAACCTTGTACCTAATGCATCAACCCAAAAAGAAAATGTTTTACCTACCCACTAATAAACTTACTTCTGCTGACCACAGAGTTCATTAAAACTATTCCACAGTATTAAGTCTTGCTTGGTGAATGAGCGACTTTGGTAATATTAATCTGCAGTGTGTGAGAATATTGTTCAATTTAAAAAATTTTAAGGAAAGTAAAATAACAATTTCTTTGTGTTTGTGATAATATATAAAAAAGATTGTCATATTTGAAAATTTAGTGCTTCTTGCTACAAAAGCGTTTCCTAACTTTTTATAAGTTTGTCTCTCGGGGAGAGAATATATTTCCAACACAGCCATTTTGATAGTCTTTTAATTTTTTTCTAGAAAAGTAAAAATAGTCGTCGTTCCGTTCACATATTCACACATTTAAGTAAAGGTTTTCGTATTCAGTGGTGGAAAAATTGAGATCCAAAAAATTAAAGCACTGATAGTCAAAAACTTGAGAGAAGCATAGAAATTCTTTGCATGGACAGCCCTTTCCCGCTAAATACTTTGAGGGGGTTTAAGTTGTTCGCGTACTTTTATAGAAAAAATATGGAAATTAGTTCTTCAGAGAAAACTGCGGCTGAAGTTGCACACATAATACATCGGAGAAAATTTTTGAATTTTTCTCACTCACTGCTAATACTGATCAGATTTACAGGATGAGTTTGAAAAGGTCCGGCAACCCAGCTAACATCAAAGTTCAAATCCATTCCTGCACCTTGGAGTTTATGAACCGTGTAGCCACATATTCCTTGACATTTATTGCATTCGTCTAGTTTTGAAATTATGACTTTACAGGGTTATTTAAAACTTCTTTGGCAGCGGTGGCAGTCTGGATGTGAATTAAGTTCATGTCAATATGTGTTAGATTTGTAATGTCGGTGGTATTCCAATATTTGCATAAACATTTGTGCTCCTACTTAAGTTGCTTTCGATTGGTAATTCCGAACTCTTCAGAAAATGTTCGTTTGGTACTCGAAGGACAATTTTACTCCTGAGAAGAAAAGAAAATAGCTTCTGGAATTGAATTCAAAATTTAAACCAGAAGCAATCTCACATTCAAACAAGACAAACGAATAACTGATATATGCTGTTTTTGTTGGTGATGCATTCGATAATTCTTCAAATTTTGACGAGATAAGCTAAAAACTGTTACCAACTTTAATTAAAAAAATAATATTAGGTTATTGACAATATCCAACCGACTGATTTCCTCCCGACTACCAATCGAAAACGACATTACTTACTTAGGCGGCGCTGTAGTAACTGCCTTCAGTTGCGCACTCTTAAGCACTTGTGCCCACTGGATTAGAGTGATAGATTCAGCGGGGTGAAGCGTTGGTGTTTATTCGCTCTTAAACAGCCAAATGCGCAGTTTAGTTTCTGTAGCTGTACAGCATAAAGGGTTCCATTCCTAAAGAAATGTCGTCTTCAGATTTATTAGCAGAGCCTACGTAGACAAAGTCCCTTACTATCTCAAAGCCTTTGCAAGTTATTATGATCTGTTGTAAATGGTTCCGATAAGTATATTTTTCGAAGGAGCCATAACAACACCAGAGGTCGATACATCCTGCTATCGCAAATGTTTGTCTTTTGGTTCAACGCCCACATTATCGTCTAATTCGAATGGTTTAATAGAATGGAAATAAATTATTCCTTGAAACTCATTCATTTAAATAAAAAGTCTTCCATCCACATGGAATGAAAAACGCTTACAGCTTACAGCGCTATTCTGCTTCGCAAAAAGTTTGCTATGCTTTGCCTCGCTTTGTGTGCTTACACTAATGTGAGATCTATATTATGTATGAATGTATTAAAAAATTGTTGTAGGCAATACTCTACGCGCCGTCAAAAGTTAGTATACCCAATGTCTACGAAGCCATGTACAAAAATCAGAGTCTGAAAATACCTCCTTCTTAAGCAAACATTTGGCTATATTTTAAAACTATTTTCTGCTGTTAACCAAGCAGTCAAGCAGAGAAAAATTCTCAGAACTCTCTTCAGCACAAAATCTCGCATATTGGCATTAATCGAAGCGCAAGTAAGCGAGTGACACAATTCTATTAAGTATGTATTTTGTCTCCAGTGATTTTCGAACATTGAACTAATCGTTTCATGTATGCATAGCCCAAAGTCATTGTTAATTTTAATTTTAATTTAATTTTTTTTCCCCATTTCCTAAATGTTTGTGCGCCCATAGCTTTGTAGCTGGAGTTATTCTTCGTGAGCGCTTGCCGGCATTTGAAAGGATGCTATGGCGTGCATGTCGCGGAAATGTATTTCTGCGTCAAGCTATGATTGAATCTCCATTGGAAGACCCCGCCAATGTAAGTACATCCCACCAAAACATTACAGCAGTGACATTATTCGTTTTCTATCTATCTATTATCTAGGGCGATCAAGTATACAAGTCGGTGTTTATCATCTTCTTCCAAGGTGATCAGCTGAAGACTCGCGTGAAAAAGATCTGCGAAGGTTTCCGTGCCACCCTTTATCCCTGCCCAGAGGCACCGGCTGATCGACGTGAAATGGCCATGGGTGTTATGACACGCATCGAGGATCTCAACACTGTTCTGGGACAAACCCAGGATCATCGTCATCGAGTTTTGGTTGCTGCTGCCAAGAATCTAAAGAATTGGTTTGTCAAAGTTCGCAAGATCAAAGCCATCTACCATACGTTGAATCTGTTCAATTTGGATGTTACCCAGAAGTGTCTGATTGCTGAATGTTGGGTGCCAGTACTGGATATTGAAACAATTCAACTAGCTTTGCGTCGTGGAACGGAACGTTCTGGCTCATCGGTTCCACCGATTCTCAATCGAATGCAAACCTTTGAGAATCCGCCTACCTACAATCGCACAAATAAGTTTACAAAGGCTTTTCAGACTCTCATCGATGCCTACGGAGTGGCTACTTACCGCGAAATGAATCCAGCTCCATACACGATCATTACCTTCCCCTTTTTGTTCGCTGTGATGTTTGGTGATTTGGGCCACGGAGCTATCATGGCACTGTTCGGTTTGTGGATGATACGCAAGGAGAAGGGATTGGCCGCACGCAAAATTGACAATGAGATCTGGAATATCTTTTTCGGTGGACGCTACATCATCTTTCTCTTGGGAGCCTTTTCCATGTACACTGGACTCATCTACAATGACATCTTCTCGAAATCGTTGAACATATTTGGATCCCATTGGAAGGTGCACTACAACACCTCGACGGTGATGACCAATAAGCATCTGCAATTAAATCCATCTACCGAGGACTATGAAATGCATCCCTATCCGTTTGGCATGGATCCGGTGTGGCAGATCGCTAACGCGAATAAGATTATTTTCCAAAATGCATACAAGATGAAGATCTCCATTATTTTCGGCGTTATCCACATGATCTTTGGCGTTACCATGAGCTGGCACAATCATCGTTACTTCAAGAATCGCATCTCAATTATCTTCGAATTCATTCCACAGATGGTATTCTTGTTGTTCCTGTTCTTCTACATGGTTCTGTTAATGTTCATCAAGTGGAATCGTTATGCAGCCGACAGAGATGGTATGACTGCAACTTAGTTTAAGGTTAAACATTTTCTAACCTCTTTTTGTTTATAGCACCGTTTTCGCCCGCTTGCGCTCCATCGATTCTCATTACGTTTATCAACATGGTACTTTTTAAGAAGCCCAATAAGCCCGTAAAGGGTTGTGACGCGTACATGTATGCCGGAGAGTGGTTCTTTGAAAAGCTCTTCGTTGTAATTGCCCTCGCCTGCATCCCGGTTATGTTCCTTGGCAAGCCACTACACATCATGAAGCAGAGGAAACTAGCTAACGTAAGTACACCTTTGAAGTAGAAGTTACTCCAAAACGCAACTCATTGCTAGTCACCTGCTTGTTTTTGGAACTTATTTTAATAGTTGACATTCAAATGGGTTCCTTGATACGCTTTCCATTAATTACCATCTCCGATTTTAACTGTAACTGTGTAGAGTGTACTTCTAATAATTTTCTTACTCTATTTGTACACCACAAACATTCCCAATTCCAAAAACACTAGGAAGAGGTTAGTTGTTTGTTAACAAACAATGTCTAGTTTTTTTTTTTTTTTGTTCTTGTTCCACATTATGCATGCTGGTCATTTTAGTGAACATGATTCATAGAATGAAATGAATTTCAGGTTCAACCTATCAATCCAGTTGAAAATGGAGACGCTGAAGCTGGTATGAATACTGATGGCATGACCCAGGCTGATGGAAAACCTGCTGGACATCACGAGGAAGAAGAAATGTCTGAAATTTTCATTCATCAAGGCATCCACACCATTGAGTACGTACTTGGATCTGTCTCCCATACTGCATCGTATCTGCGCTTGTGGGCTCTATCTCTTGCTCATGCTCGTAAGTTATCTCTTCGAAATAAAATGTTTAATCCGCCATTGCATGTGTTTTATTTGTATTTGTTAGAGCTCGCTGAAGTCCTATGGAACATGGTTTTATCGATTGGTCTACGCCAAGACGGTTGGCTAGGTGGTATTATGTTGTGGGCTGTATTCGCATTCTGGGCTGTTCTTACTGTCGGCATTTTGGTATTGATGGAAGGTTTGTCAGCCTTCTTGCATACTTTACGTTTGCATTGGTAAGTTAAACAAAAAGCAGACGTCTAATTGCATCAAGACAATAACACGTTTTTTTCCCCCTTTTTAGGGTCGAATTTCAGAGCAAATTTTATACAGGTCAAGGTTACGCCTTCACACCATTCGCATTCGAGGCTATTTTGGAAACTAGTGCCGTTGCAGCAGAGGAATAAATTGTCCGCCTAACTACACATCATGCGAATTTTGAAAGAATTTATTAATTATACAAACATAATAACATTTAACAAAAGTAACGATGGAAACAGGAAGATTTTGAGATTACTTTTTAGAGAAGTTGAGCCACATTTAAATGATAACATTTAATTCAGATTGCATTACTATTTACAATTACATATACGTAACTTATAAAATTATATATTCCATAGTTGAATATTATAGAAAAAATGTTTGCTTGTGTGTTTAATGTATTAGCGAAAGTAATAACCTTTTTAAACATTTAAAAAAAAATACATAAAATACTATTAACTGTTTTGATTCATGAATACTACATGCATAAATAAAGTCTATAGATGTGCCCTTAAGGCGAACATGATGTTTTTATTTGTTTGCAATTGCCCTTAAGGCGAACATGATGTTTTATTTGCCAAAGAAGGAATGATGACAGATGCGAATGTCGGGGTTTTTTTTAGATTTCTGAAACATCGTGACATGACTGTCGTTTTTTTTGGCTACCTCGATACAACAACCTAAATTTATTTGTATTTGTATTTACAAAGTACTCTCAGCAAATGCAAATGCCGATATTGCATGGTTTTACTGAATAAACCCCAAAAAACTCGCGCTTTCATAAATGCATGGTGGCGGAAGTCTTACCAATGCATTGGATTCATAATTGCAATTTGGAAAAAAAGAAAGAAAAGGTCGTGTATTTTTGAGAAGGGAATAACAACGTTAATTAAGTTGATTACGAGACGCCGAATTTGTAGTTTGTCAGGGTCCTATTACAAATAACGATTACGTAGCTTCGGTTAAATTCAAACGACTTTTTGTAGTAGATTTAAAGGCATCTCCCGACGCCTTTGTTACCGAAAAAGTCGAATCACTACTAATGACCTAAAAAACTTTTTTTTACTGGGTCAAAGGTGGTGGTAGACAATGTTTTTGTGAGTTTGTTTTTTTTTCGATCACTTGTTTATTCTTTGAATGGTTTAACAGTGGAAAATCTATGAGAAAAAGATATAGGTATTTATAGTGTAAAAAATTAAAAAAAAGTCAGAAGTACTGACGTCTTTAATTAAAAAAATAAAAACGTTAAACTTGCAATGGGATTGATTTTAGTAGATTTCGAAAAATATTGGAATTAAATTTCCGTGACAGTTAACAACTACTGGCCTTCAACAAGAGTTGGTAAAGGATAATTATATCAATTTTGTATTTTATTTGTATACCCTATCCTAAGGGTATATTAATTTTGACACATAGTTTCTAACACCCCTTAATATTCGTCGTAGACCCATAAAAGTATATATATTTATGATAAGGACCAAATCCTAAGACTATTTAGCAATGTCCGTCCGTCCGTCCGTATCAACTTTTGAGGCCTTTAAATTTATACTAGGAAGCTTCATTTCTCCTCCCTACCTTAAATTTCCATACGTGTTTTACTAACTTTGTTATATTTATCACCCTTTTTTGCATTATTATTAATTAAATTTAACTGCTCAATATTATAACTAAGTACTATAAAAGATGTATATCTTAATGTACCATATTATTTTTATATGAATAAATTGAAAAATTGAAAAAAAAAAAAATTGAAAATTGAAAAGCTTAAATTTAGAGCGTATACTCCCTAGGGTCCCGAAATGGTAAAGTGTTAAAAGTTTTTAAATCCGCCCACTGCCACGCCCACAATGTAGAAAAAACCGTTTTAAGGCTAAAGTTAGAGAGATAGAGTGTTAGAACCTTCACAAGATATGTAGGCACTACCCTCCTTCATAAGTCTGTCATATAAAATGCTTAATGCTTTTAAAAAAGCAGCAGTTTCTCTAAAATGCTTTTTTCAGAGAACATTTTCATAGAATCTGAAAAAAAATGTTTAACAAGATATTTACCAAATATTTTTTTTTAATATATCGCCCATACAAAGTTTATGGCCACGCCCACTTTTTGGGGGCATTTTTTCAAAAAATATTTTTTTTTATAAATTTCATAGAATGAAATAAAATAATATTTATCACTTTCTTAATGCTTTTTTCTTTGGGGCATATAGGGCTATGGATAGGGTATCGTACTGTTCGCACCAAGCGGACTGTAGCCTTTCCTTATGTTTAAAAAAAGTTTTCTTTAGGTTTGGTCCGATTTAAAATATTGGGTTAAACAAGTTAGTGCACAACAAAAAGTAGTCTCGAGCTTCTGGAGAACGCTTATTAAAGATACCGAGAAATCCTGTTTTGTCATAACAAAAATAATTTTGACCCTGCAATATGTTCTACGTCATATTGGCTTGTATCCATTGTAGACGTACATATTTGTATGCAATTCGATAATGCTAATCATCTGTTTGAAATATTTCCTAAGTGTTAGTTGTGCTAGTCCTAGATTAAGATCATTTCCTACACCGTTTAGACATCCTCCTGCAAGGAGTTTTAAAGCTGCTGTACCCTTAGCACAGACGGCACTGATGGCAATCGAAATACTGTTTCGCCAAACAAATATTTGAAAGTTTACTTTTACTTTAAATTGGGCGAATCGAATGGGTTCAAATGATCTCTAATTTGTGCTTGTGTTGCAATTAAGTCATTTTTCTTCTCACTTTGTTCAAGTTCATAATTCGCACTACTTAAACTATAGAACATTTCAATGTTATTCATTTTAGACATGATTTAAAACATCAAATTGTTCTACTTTTGTTTACTTGTATTTGCTTTCAAACTAAAAACACAAACAGTTTGACACATAGAGAAGAGTGAAGCCAATCTTTCTCAAAGACTCTACAACATTCAAGTCGGGTGCAAATCTACTACAAGTTCCTCGAGTGGGGAGCGTTGTGTAATAAAGCCAAAAATGCGAGCCGACTCAAGACCCGGCAAATGTCGGTCCGACAGCCGATAACGGTAATCGGGGTGCATGCAACGCAAACATTTTCCATCACTGGAAAGTCTGGAATGTAAAGGGTGATCCATTTCGAGGTTCCCTACTTTTTTAAAGAAAAAAACACAGAAAATTCAAATTTAATAGAGAATGTTTATTATCATTTGAAAGAACATTCTTTGGTCAGTCCGAGTTGCTGCGAACGGCGCCGAATCGACTCTCTACGGTCTTCGTGTACACTCTCAGCTACGGCCGCTATATTTTCTTCACAGCGTGCTGGACGTGGTCTATTCGGTCGAATATTATCCAATAATGAATGCTGGGTCTCAAAATGGGTGATGGTGTTGCGAATAGTACGCTCAGTAGGCCGATTATGTTGACCATGAGTTGAGCGAAGTGCACGAAACACATTCCTCACAGAACGTCAATTTTCATAATAAAGTTGAACAATTTGTAAACGTTGTTCACGCGTAAGTCTTTCCATTATGAAATGCCAAACAATACTAAACAAAAATAACATGACAGCATGACACGACTCACACGTGATCTGTCAAAAAAGGCTATTGAAAAAAGTATCTCTACTTGGATCACCCGTTATATAGCGAAATCGCTTGACCCTCTTAGTCATCGTCGCAATGTAGCCTACCTACCGTTGTTTTACCGTTGCTTCCATTAAGAGTGCTCGAACTAAATAGCCAGTTGCATTAAACCCATACAATAATTCAACGGCAATACACGCCAAGCTATGAATTCACAACAGTTCACTCTAAGACTATATTCTGACGTACTGTGATTCCTTTCTTAACCGTATAATACGAATACGAATGCATCGGTTTCTTCCTTTCTCTAATCCTTCACTTCCCTAATGCCCGCACTGTGTTACTTCATTATAAGTATACCCAAGTCATTTACTGCGCGCTAATTTGAAAAAAATAATTAACGTCGTTCTTTCTTCAAACGCTGAATATTTTGTTCCCTGGTAACCGTATTATCGTAACTCCTCTTCTTTGCAAATATATTTGTAACATACCAAATGAAAATTTCAGCTAAAAGCGAAGTGGGTTGGAACGGAAGTGTTCATGTCCGCATTGAGAATTCAACATGATTATAGATTTTAATTTTATGTGCAATCTACGCTTTTCTTTCTGACTCACAGAAGTCTCGTGCTACTTTTACTCCCATGAACGTAGCCATGTGCGCTCGTTCGATTTGACAGTATTTATGTTATAACTTGTTCAATGTTCATTTCACCGCTTATCTGTTTTATTTTTGACCCCTAAAATTGAGTTTTGTTACGTATTAAAGTCAAATGCCACAAGAACCCTGAAAGGAAAGGAAATGCGAAATTATTACACAAATTTTATTTTTTTTTATTACATTTTTATTTCCACTTCAATGAATTTTTTGCAGTCTTAAAAATTTCTAAATAATAATTTTCTTTTCTTTACTATGTTAAAATGTCTCTCATTTCTTTACGTTCTGTTTACAGCCATTTAAAATAAAAAAAAAATAACAAATTAATGTACACACATAATATTCTTCATTTTTTTTGTTTTTTTTTTGTTTATTTAAATATTTTCTTTTTGTTATTCTTTTTTATGTTTCTTTTTTTTTCTTAAGATCAAAATAAGCGAGTAATTTATTTGAGTAAGAAAAGAAGTATATCTTGGAGAGGCGATCATTAAATAATTTCTATTTAAATTCTTGGAAGGTTTGTGCATTTTGAGTTAAATAATATAGAAAAATATGTGAGGAAATATCAATACGTAATGATAAGAAATAATTTGTGTAAGAACACTAAAAATATATATAAATTTGTATGTTAGTGCTTAAAAATTACCATTTTTATGTTTGTATCAATGTGTTTCGGTTTTGCTTTCATTTGTTTTATTATTTTGTTTCGTTTTAGTTTTAGGGTAGACGTTTATTAAATAGAAGACGATCATTAGATAAATAGGATAAAAATTCGACATCACATTTATTTCCTTAATCCATAAAAATGTTTTAGTTTTTTTTTTGCTCTTTCTTGACTAATAATTTTTTTTCCACCGTAGGGATATTTTACAAATTTTTGGTTTATTTTTGCGTTCTTTGTGTTTTTTTTTTGTTTTGTTTTGAAATGTTTATGATAATAATAATTTGTTTGTTTTTGTTTTTTATGAAAAGTAGAAAATACGCAATTTGTTAACAACAACCATATTATATTTGTTTTTTTTTTATGTTAAATTTTTGTTTTCTTTGCTTTTACTGTTAAATATATAAAATACATTCATTTTATTCACGATTAACAAAACACTTTATTCGTTTGGACGCTCGCACGCTGATTTTGTTTTTATTTGTTTTTTTAAGGGGTAATAAATTGTAATGAAATTTTTACTATAAACTACCTCTGATAGGAAAAAATATATATATATATTTTTTTTTAATATATATATGTATATATTGTTAGTGGGAGAGAGGGCAGCTTACACACATAGAATTTGAATGCAAAAAATGTTTTTAAATGTATTTATTTAAGATTTCAATTATTTATTTATTTAATAATTTTACTATTTATTAATTACAAATTTATTTAGTTATTTCCGAATTCGAACCAATTTTTTCACATATTTTTTCTCTTCATTTTCTTAGTAATGTTTTCACATTCGAACCGAGGAAAAGAAAGACATGAGTTGTTAAATAACTAAAGAGAATTAAAAAATCGCCAGATGTATTTTTTTCCAAAATACAAGTTAAACATGCAAATAATTTTGGGGATCTGCATGCAGCCACAGTTTTATATGATATCTCGGCTGATAGCGCTCATAGCGCCACAGATAACAGGTCTATGCCCTTACTTTTTTCGTAAAAATTTACTTACATTAAAGTTGGGGATGGGGTTACCTTTTGTAGTAAGAAGTAGTAAATTATCAAATATGACAGCCGTTTTTTTTAAATATTGCAGTAGTGACTGGTGAAGAACACGAAGAAACAGTATTTTATTATAGATCTATACAAAAATTTCCTATTTATTTTTTAATAAACGGAACAATTTTACCAAGTGGCTTATCAACCAAGCAATTGCTGCTATCGATACAGTCTAAATAGAGTGGAAAAGTTTGTATTGACCGCGAAAGATGCGACAATAGAAAAAACAAAATCGCAACGTTAATTTTATTTAGTTTAATAACAACTGCACACGGCCATGTGTTTACAGTTTTTCGTTAGAGTTACTTGTTGAAACTGGAGATGTTGTAGAGAAAAGCTTCACAGATGGCGTAGACGAGTCGCTACTCTTTGCATTTAAGCAGTAAGTTTTTCCAAGTGACTTAAAGGTTTAGCTAGGTATAATAAGTAATAAAAATTACATACTTAAGCATTAAGATTTTACGGTGACCCACATGCTGAGAGTGCGAATAAGAGTAATATATCGCAAAAACGCAGGAAATTTCTTAAAAAATACATCTTTAAATAAGACAGCAAAGTAAAACGGGAGACAATTCTCCATATGAGGAAAAAGTCGCTATCAACAAAAGATATGAAACTCAATACGAACCTGTGCGGGGATGTCACTACCAAACGCTCGGAAATATAAGATACCTGACAATCAGTTCTTCTAAGACTTATGAAAATAACACGCCTTAAGAACAAAGCAGTAAAGTGCGAAAGACAGAATTGAAATGAGCTGTGAGCTAAATATATATTTATAAGTCTAAAAAATATATTTATAAACTTTTTATGCTTTTATTTTGTAACCCCACAGCTTTAGTTGCAATGCCTTGCATGCCGCACAAACAACAATGAGCCCTTTTTCGAGCCACAATGATGCCATTCACCACGCTATGAATATAGTCGATCATTGACAATAACAAAAACATGTATAAAAAATTATAAGAAAAAAAACGGCGACATTTTTTCAAAATCTAAAAAATTCTTTTTATTTTCTTTTAGTCTTCTATTTGTAGATTTTCTATGATTTCAAATTTATTTTCACAAAAAATCAAAGGTCTATTTAATTTTAAACAAAGTCTTAAAATGCACTACAATATCAGCTGAAAAGGGGCAAGGTCTCAAACAATTCTCGCGTCGAGTACACAATGAAGCATTTGCTCGTGGCTGCTTACTCATTACTTATAACAAGTATTTGTATTTTTCAATGGAAAACAAATACAAATACCCAATGAAAGAGAACAAATATTCATACTTCCATTTGTGGTTGAGCAGACTTGATATTTTTAAATTCATACTTCCATTTGTTGTTGAGCAGACTTGATACTTTTAAAACGAACTTCCTTAAAAAAAATTTATCCAAATTAAGTACCCAAGACAAGAATTTGTTGTCGTATTTGGTCGTATAACCGCAACATAGTATGGAATTATAAACATATTTTATTTTTTCTAAAAATTCTAAGAAAACCGTTATTGCTTTATTACTCTCGGACTTTAAGCTGAATAACAGAACAAAATCCGAATCGCCCGAAATCCGAAAATGAACAATCGCCCAAAAAATGTTTTGGAAGTTTTTAACTAAATTTTACCAAAGTAAAAATGAACAACCTTTTTTTTGGCGATTATTCATATTTTGGTTTTGGGCGATAGGTCGTCAACCCAAAAATATCCAAAAAGCAAACCGATTGATACATTCTCAGCCATCAGCACAAATGTGTATATATTTTATTAATGGCTGGCTGTATTATTTTAAAATGTTAACAGGAAACATAAAAAGACACATTTTCGATGGTGCTACTTTGTTCTATCTAAAAAAACAAGTTATCTTTTGGGAACAAAGTAATATCGCAATATGCCTAATGTGACTTGTCAAATAAGAATAACTTGTGCCGGAATAGTTGTCTTTGAGAGCGAAATATATTTGAATTGTTGCACCTTTGTTCACCAAAATTGATCGAGCAAAGTAAATACCGCTATAGTTTGAATTAATAAGCACAATAAAAGAGTCTCGTCGAAGAAACTTCTTTTATAACTTGCCTCAACAGTTTTTCCGCTTGTGTAAAGTAAGTTTGCATTTTGCATTTGCCTGACAAGTATATAACAGCAAGAAAAATTGCATGGGCAACCTTGGAACGATGACAAATTCCAAGAAAATCTCTGGCTTCAAACTTACACTGATCACTGATGGCTCATTGCTAGGAAACAAAATCATCGGCGTAGGTGCATTAGTATACTGTAATAAAATCAGACACTAATTTGCGTTATCTACAACAAATTCAGTTTTAAAATGCGCTATACAATGTGGCTGCTGATGAAACGCAACTACAAAGAACATCAATATTGTATATGACTTAAAACTAGGACTGCCAAAACAGTCGAAGCTCATCGAGCACAATTTATGAAAAAATGCAGGACTTTAGAGGACACCACCTTCTTAAGAAGAGAACAATAAAATATAAACACTAATTCAATTTGAAAGTTACTTTTATACTAATAACTGTAGTATGACATTTTATATTGAAAAACGTATTATCCATTCCTTCAATGTAATTGGATATAGTAGTGTAGCTCCGTTAGCATTGAAATCTACTTTTACATCTAAGATTAGATTTATTCAGCTGCAATTCTTTTGTAATCCAATTAATTAGTTTTCATAAAAATTCACTTAAATTATCTCTTTAAATGTAGATAGCAGACAGATAGTAGCTTTAAGCCAAAAATAGAACTTTTACTAAGTGCTCTTAGAAGTACCACCATTTGCAAAGCAAAGTCCCAAAATATTTTATTGATAATACCTTTCTCAAGTAATAGCACATTAGATTTCAAGTTTCCTGGTGTGTAAAATTTTTAACACTACATCTGCTAAACTTTTATAGCCAGACAAATGACTGTGTATGTGTTAAAGGTTTGGTGCTTTAAAAAAATTGTTTTGGTAAAAATTAAGTAAACTAACTTGATATTGATGCGGAAAATGAACAAATGAGGAAATCGAAGACAATTAGTAAAAACTATAGACGATTCGCGACTGGGTTAACACGACGAGAACGCATGGCAACCGTAAACCCTTATTACGGTTGTCAAATATCAATATTTGATATACGATAGATACAATTTATCAAACAATCGAAAGTTTGGTATTATGAGTGTCAATTGATAAATGTTACTTCCATTCTGAATAGTGTTTAAAAAAGGCATTGTGAATGGGTGTTAATTACGTTTGACGTTTGAATTTCGGAATTATTATTTATTAACGGGTGATCCAAGTAGAGATACTTTTGTCAATAGCCTTTTTTGACAGATCACGTGTGAGTCGTGTCATGCTGTCATGTTATTTTTGTTTAGTATTGTTTGGCATTTCATAATTTATAGACCACGTCCAGCACGCTGTGAAGAAAATATAGCGGCCGTAGCTGAGAGTGTACACGAAGACCGTAGAGAGTCGATTCGGCGCCGTTCGCAGCAACTCGGACTGACGTATGGAACGACTTGGCGCATTTTACGTCAAGATCTTAAATTGAAAGCGTACAAAATACAGCTTGTGCAACAACTGAAGCCGCTCGACCTTCCCAAGCGACATCGCTTCGCTCTATGGGCTCTTGAAAAGTTCCAAGAAGATCCGACGTTTTCGAGGCAAATTTTGTTTAGCGATGAGGCCCATTTCTGGCTCAATGGGTATGTAAACAAACAAAATTGCCGCATTTGTGACGAAGAGCAACCTGAAGAGATTGAAGAACTGCCACTTCATCCAGAAAAAACAACGGTTTGGTGTGGTTTGTGGGCCGGTGGAATCATCGGTCCATATTTCTTTAAAAATTATGCCGGTGCGAACGTAACCGTCAATGGCGACAGTTATCGTGCCATGATAACCGACTATTTGATGCCTGAAATTGAAGGTCGTGATCTCGGCGACATTTGGTTTCAGCAAGACGGCGCAACTTCCCACACATCGCATCAATCAATGGACTTATTGAGAGAACATTTCGGTGAGCACATAATTTCACGTTTTGGGCCGGTCGATTGGCCACCAAGATCGTGTGATATCACACCGTTAGACTTTTTCCTGTGGGGATATGTTAAGTCAAAAGCTTATGCCGACAAACCCGCTTCGATTTAGGCCTTGGAGGAAAACATCACGCGTGTCATTTGCCAGTTACCAGTCGAAATTCTCGAACGAGTGATCGAAAATTGGACTCAACGGATGGACCATCTGCGACGTTGCAATGGCCAACATTTGATAGAAATAATGTTTGATGGTTTGATTAACCTTAGTTTAACCTTTGGTACAAAGAAAACATTATATTTTACAATGTTCCACAAACCAAACCTACTAATTTTACGATTGCAATTAACATTTACACGTAATTGATCAACATTTTTATTTTTGAACAATCATGTTTCTCGGTTTTAAATGAGTCTCGCATCTCGTAATATTCTTCGTATATTAACTTTTCTAATCAATAAACGAGTTCACAATTTTTGTCAGCACCAAATTTGTGACTGACTGAAAATACGGTATGTAGGGATCAAAATTTTTAACAATGATAATACCAAGTTTATCGATAGAGCTGTTCACAATAGAACTAAAAACTTTATACAATTCACAGCTGATACAAAAAAAAAATAATGTCTGATCACTGTAATACCGAGTCATCGAATTTGTTATGTCAATGAATTTGTGTCAACCGTAATAAGGGGTAACACCAATCAAACCAAAACTATAAAAGTCAAAATCATTCATAATATCTACATCACCATACAACAAAAAGGGTACTGTATCAGAATCCAATAAATCGGCCCTAGCGAAGTATCCGTCGGAACGAAAAATTTTCCGCAACGCATACTCTGTCAGAGACCCTAATTACGAGATATCCGATTTCGGAAAAGAATAAATAAAATGCAACGGCGCATTGATTTGACATGCGACAAATGTTAGATTCTGATAGGGATGTACAAAATATACCGATATATCGAAAAGCCTATATGTGTCAACGCATATTTGTATTTACAGTAATTTAAACTTATTTATGGACGCATTTCATACTTAATACAAGAAAGTATGACAATAATCTTACTAGCGTAAGTTAGAAACTAAATTTTCGAGTTACCGATATTCACATTAAAAATATATTGAATGGATAAATATCGATATATTTTCGAAATAGCCATCTCTATGCTTAAGCATATGCTTTAAATAACCGAGTTTTCAAAAAAGTAGCAGAAATAAAAATTTGTGTTTTCAAAATTAACAAGAAATGGATACCGCAGCTTTATTTATGGAAGCAGATTCAAAAGAATTAAGTGCGCGAAGTAAAGAAAAAAACGATCTTGTATTTGGAAAACTTAAGAGTTTACTTACAGATTTAAAAATAAACTTTTCCCTTAACAAGTCTGCATAAACATATGAAAAAAATGACTATCATACCTTGACTAACTTTTAATAAAAAACGCAATTCAAAGCAAAAAAATACTAGTTGGTCTGAAAATGTATCCCAAAATACAGCAAAAGCACCGGTGTCTCCTACACAAAACTCAGCAGAAGTTCATATTGACTGGTGCTTGTTTTTTTATTTGCTCTTGCCCTGAAAAAAACTCGCAATAAATTTCTTTTATTTTTTTTTTATTTCTGTTTATATTTTTTTCACTACTCAGCTGAAAATCGGAAGAAAATTCAGCAAACACTTGTTTTCGGAGGATATCGGACAAAAAATAATGTGAAACTGTCACAAATGCACTTCATCGCACTGCAACGTAGAAATCAGGTGAGCGTTAACAATGTTCCCAACAGAGGTTCCGAAGAATACCTCAAAGCAAAAATCATCCGAATCGTAGGAAATCTGAGAATTTTCCGTTCCAAAGGATACTTCGCTAGGGCCGTATATCATTGCAAATGAAACAGCGAATAGCCTTGCTCCAAAACAAGCCAACATAATTGGCAGAACACCTAAAAGTATATCGAAACAGACCGCGACATCGCAAGAAATTCCACTTTAAAAAATTATATTACCAAGAACTGGACTCAATGAGATATTTGAGACATTGGGTTCAACGACATAATCTTCCCTAGGTGGCATTGGATTATACATCGAGTCTTACGGCTAGTTACCTTTCTTTATGTTTATTTTACTTCCAGGTCTCATGCTCGAAAAGGATTGCCTAAACCCAAATGTTTAAATATTTTCAATTGTCCAACAATTCCCCAACATCAACAATTAAATTTACTTTTCATAGTAAATCAAAAGAGTATGCATTCAAATCCAGTCCAAATAGTTTTGTTTGCGTTAAAATACAAACAAATATGAAAAATAAGGCAATTTTAATTTTTTGCTATACATTGACTATTGTTCTTTTGAATTTACATGATTTATGTTTAAAATTAGTGTGAGTATAATATTTGTTTTTTTTTTTAGAATTGATTCCCCATTGATTTCCTATTATTTTAATATCCTTTTCGCAAATAATTTCATTTGGGGGGATTTATTAATAGCCAAACGTGTGTCTGTTCCCTAAACACTAAATTAAAGTCGTTCGCATGAGTGCATTTTTTTTAAACTTCTCTGTGTTCTGATAAGTGTAATATATTTTTTTTTAAACAAAAGTAGAACTAAAAGTATTTTTAATTTAATTTAAATATAAAAAACCATTAATCCGTTGGTGAACAGGGGCCGAGAAGAAAGACCCAACATTTCACGCTGCTCTTCGCAAATTAAAGAAAAAAAAAACAACAAAAAAATAATATTTTTATTTCCTAGTTTTTTTTTTATGTTTAATTTTAATCACTTTTTTTCTATTTATGTATATACTTTTTTGTATCTTTAAAATATTTATATGTATATATATATTGTTTTTTGTTTTTTTTTTAGAAAATTTCTATAAGATTTTTGTGTTTGTTTTTTTTTTTAAATTATGTTTTAAAGCTTTTTAGCGCCCAATTTCATTGGGCCTCGCTGTGCTCGACGTTGTTCCAATTCTCGCTGACGTTGGAGCTTTTTCTCTTCTCGTTTTCTTCGAGCCTCGTCGAGTTTTGGATTTCCTTTTAATGTGATTTCAGTATTTTTTTTTTAAATTGAGTCTTCGAAATGACAAATGGAATAAAGTTTTCAAGGTTACTTACCGGTAAGAGCATCATCGATAGGTTCGAATTCGCCATCGGCCCATGAATCGCTATTCCAGTTGGCATTGTTGGTGTTGTTTATGTGTCCGTCGCGCACCGGACTGATATTGTTACAATTTGTGATGACATTTGATACACTAGGTAGATCTCTTGGTCGCTGTTGGGTTTTTGTGATTGGTTCGGCGCTATCGTGATGTTGCTGCTGTTGTTCTTCTTCCTGCTCCTGTTCTTCGATCTGATGACAGAGAAATATTTATTAATTGGAATTCCAGCTGTCGGCTCGTTTCAATAATTACAGGATCCTCTTCGAGGCTGCCCCATTCCTCGTTGTCCCAACCGTCTCGGGCATCTGCTAAGCCGCTTGCTGCGTTTAGTTGTCCACTATTAGACGCACCGGCCAGCGGACTGCTTGGATCCTGTGATGTCTAATTCCAAATACATGAGAAATTAATTGTGTCAACAATAAATACGTTAGTGCAACAATAAATACATACATCCATTTCACCCCAATTCTCATTGTCCCAGTTGTCTGCACCATAATCGCTGGCAGAGGCTGATGTGTCATTACTTTCATGCTCCAGGGAAGTCATTGATGTTACGCTAGACGTTGTGGTCGAAAGACTGCTACTAGATGGTTGTTCTAAAAAAAACAAACAAACAAGCACACAGTTGTCATCAGAGAGAGTTCATTGATTGAGATCTTAGGCATTTCGTACCTAATGAAGCTGGTTTCGAGAGATTTCTACCGGTTAGTGGCGGTCGCGGCCTGGATGAATCACTCTGACTTCGATAGAATTTCGCTGTTACTGCAGTTACCGCCCAGCCAGCCCATGTGGCGGCTGCATTGCCTATTGACGGTGTTGCTGTGTGAACATCAGCCTCTGAAAATGCAGAACAACATTTAAGGTTAAGATATTTTTAAGGCTAACAGCATTCAGCTCACCCATTGTTTCCCGCAAACTGGGATCTTCAGAGACTTTTTCTAGTTTTCCCAGAAAACCACGAATTGTCTTAAACGCTGGATCACGAACAGATTTCTCTGGATCGACAGTGAGCGAACACAAGGCAGGTAGAACACGATTTGCCACCTCACTAAATTGAATAACGCGAACTTTACAATGTTTTCCACTTGCAAGAGAAGTCGGAAAGCTCACCTGAGTAGGAAATACTGTTGAGTGGCAGCTAACGCCAAAACACCGGCCACCCTCGCAGGTGGGAATGGATCACGCATGGCCCGAATAAATGCAGAGACTAGAACTCGTTGTCGCACCTAAAAAATCCAGAGGACTTTAGTTTAGAACGTTTAAATTGAGGATTGCAACAAATTACCTGTGGATGCAAATGTGGTGCAATCTTTCCCAAACACACCGTCGTATTGGTGCGAATACCTCCTTGATCGTCACGAGCTTGTAGCCGAGCAAAATGCCGCAATACTTCGACGTTTAAATTATTATAGTTAAGTTTCGGAGCTAGGTGAATGATGGACTAAAAGAAAAATAAGAAAAATTTAGTAGTCTGGGTAGGAAGGAAGTGCATGTTTTTGGACGCAAGAATGTTTTACTTACTTTAACTGTCTGTTCGCGAATGGTGGCATTTGTGTCGAGAAAGCCATGTGCCACTTGGGGAAAAATCTGATCGTTCACCACCTGCGGCTGCAAATGGGCTATAAACAGATCCAATTGTTGCAATAAACGTGAACGCGTAACACGATCTGTCGATGCGAAGAGTTTCACAACGCACGGAACTATTCGCTTTTGGTATTCACCCTCGTCTAGTAGTTTTCCTAACTAAAATCAATGATAATGTAACATTGTATGAATTCGCGCATGATTGAACCTACTTTAAACATTGGAGCAAGAACTGCCGATCCAGCATCACCATACTCGTAAGCCGTTATTAATTGTGGAAGTATTTTGTGCCTGAAAAAGAAAATCAAAAATCAAATAAATTTTTTGACTCAAATCTGAAGCTCGGCGATGGCACTTACTTGCAAACATTCTCCGGAAAATTATCCAAATGTATTGTTAATCCGCTGAAGAATCGATTCTTTTCGGCTTTATCTTTGATTTGAATTTCCTCCAGGAATAGCAGTGAGTCCACTAAATCGTTCTTAAAAAATCCACCTGGCTTGCGACACCGAGTTATAATATCAGCTGGATTTGGTCGATTCGTTGGCGAAGCACCGACCAGCTCACAGTATAATGATTGCAGAGATTTTGGAACGTTATCGATATCTTTGAGGTGGCCACGCATTTTCAAAGGTCCATTGAAGGACTCCCACACAAGGCAGCCAAGGCCCCACATGTCCACCGAGCTGGAATATGAATAACATTTAATAATTTACATTCGATTAGAGCTTATGGTGCTTATGGAGAGATGTGTTCAAAAGGTCAAAAGAATGACCTAAGTCGAAAAACAAAAGAGGCAATGGAAAAGAAGGCGCGAGAGGAAAAGGGAGAAAAGGAAAATACTAGAAGGACCTGAAGAAAACTGGAGAAATGTCGTATGCGAGCATCATGAGAATTATGTAAGTGAAACAAGAGCTTAAAGAAGACAGCTAAAGGCTTAGAAAGCTAAGAAACAAAAATGATTAACAGGTAAATTAGTTTGGAACTGCAAAAGAACAAGCAAAAGAAATACTGAGTTTTAAACCTGAGATGTCTAGCTTAATGTGTAGCCTCGAGTTTGGTTGCGGAAAATAATATGTAGCAACCTTAGTGGGAGAAATTTGCACTATGACAAATAAGAGCGGGTTAAAATGCTAGGCTCTATGGAAAGTAATGAACGATGGAACGTTGAAAATACCAAAGCCGTGCGAAGCACAAGTTATCATCGCAGTAGCCTGACATTAAGTGTCTGGAAACTGCAACCAGGGCATTAAACATATCAAGCTATGCGCATGTTTTCGAATGGATGGCACATATCAAGTGTCTGAGAATACAGCTCGATCACAGGTTCAAATTTAAAGACAACGTATAGTGTGCAGCGGAGGGACCAGTCCTCACTAGAATAATGCCAATATCGGCGGTACCAGGCAGCCAATTCCAAAGCTGCGGCAGTGTGAATGTAGATCCTAATTTAAGCGAAACAAAACATGTGCACTAACGATGGATCAAAAAACTTTCACAAAAGGAATTAACTCAAAACATAGAATTGTGTCCTTAAAAGCATGCTGCTCTTGGTCAGATGCCAATCAACATTGGCATTAAAAATTCGCGGCGCCCAGTGCAAACCAGCCAGAAGGTACGAGACCAATAATCGAGGCTCTTCACGCAGAATAGCAGCACAGATGGAACACTACATCGAAAGTAATTTTGATGACATAAACGAATGGTCTTAATTGCTTCTAAGACACTCTTCACAACAAAAAAAATAAATACACTCACCATTTTGTGGCTGCCTTTAGTTTCGTCTGGTCGTTCTTCTCCGGTGCATCGTACACTTCCAGTGTCGGAGGTATTTTTATCGGAGGCATGGGATTACCATCAGCCGGTGACACGTATTCCAAACTTCCCAACTTCCATTCGCCAGAAGCATTTACAAACACCGACCACACGGACACATTGTTGTGCCTTAAATTTCCATCGTTGTTTAGGAATGAAAGAGCTCGCTAAAATAATACAACAAACAAATATGTAAAAACTTCAAGAATATTCAATTCGCAAATAATTACTGTAATTTGAAAAATTCCCCATGCCAGATAGAGATCTTTCTGTGGCCCATCCGATGCCAACTTGCATACATGCGTTCCCAATGGCTCCACCGCCTCTGTAGCGACATACAAGACTTTGTCCGTTTCTAAACTGTCGAGAAATTGCAATATGCTCGGATGCCGAAGTGTTTTCAATCGCTTCACTGCCGCCTTGGCCAAATCGAACTTTGCTTCCGAGCCATTCTTTATGTCGTACACAAACACAGACACCTCTTCGTTGGTAGACTTTCGTTTGGCCTTGTGCAACGACCATATTGAGCGCACCTCGAACCCAGGCACTTGTTCACCGATCTCGTAGGGGAACTCTTTGGAGGAGTCGCGCGAAAAGAACGACCACATCATGTGTTTTGCCCGTCGAGTGAATATCTTGTTGGCCAAAGCTAAACGATGTCTTATAGATGAGAAAAATCTCGATTTTGCTTCGCTGGCTGCCCACACTCTCGGGATAAGTCGTCGTCGTCAATCTTATGTCGCAGTCTGTTTACACCGGAAGCTACCAAATTGGAAGTTAGATTTCGATATTGATGAGAAATTTTCCTTATTGTCAATATCGGTCAAAGTTATTGCGTTTGCAAAATATCTGATAATTTTCACTTCAACTGTAGCGTATTGTTGTTTTGCCAATAAGGTATGTTTGCTACGAATAAACATTAAAAGAAAAAAGAACTACTGTCGACACGAATAGAAAATTGAGAATCCGCGATTTTTTAACTAAACTACGTATTTGAATTAAATCATTTTATTAAAATAAAACAATAACGCTGCTAGAAATTGATTTTAAATTAGTTTTTTGGTTTAATTTTTCCAGCAATTTTGCTGTGGAATTTTAAGTTTTTTTCCTGTTTTTTTTCACAAAGTTTTCATCTTTTCATGACGTATGACGTTTCGTAAATTTGCAAAGGAAAAAATTAACTGCGCGAAATAAACGAAATGTCAAAATGTTAAGAACAGCACGAATAAAGATGAATCAACAGTCAACAGCTGGCAAGACAAATGGAATAGATGTTTGTGGTTTTCCATAGGAAAAACGTAATAGATGAAGTTTTGGTCAGATCTATTTTTATACCCTATCCTAAGGGTATATTAATTTTGACACATAGTTTGTAGCACCTCTTAATATTCGTCGTAGACCCATAAAAGTATATATATTTATGATCAGGACCAAATCCTAAGACTATTTAGCAATGTCCGTCCGTATCAACTTTTGAGGCCTTTAAAGTTATGCTAGGAGGCTGAAATTTGGAGCATATACTCCCTAGGGTCCCGAAATGGTAAAGTGCTAAAAGTTTTTAAATCCGCCCACTGCCACGCCCACAATTTAGAAAAAACCGTTTTAAGGCTTAAGTTAGAGAGATAAAGTTGTAAAACCTTCACAAGATATGTAGGTACTGCCTACCTTTATAAATTTGTCATATAAAGTTTTTTGCCACGCCTACTTTTTGTGGGCGTTTTTCACTAAAATGCTGTTTTCTTTGAAAATTTTCATAGAAATCGAAAAAAAATGTTTAACAATATATTTAGCCAATATTTTTTCCAATATATTGCCCATACAAAGTTTTTGGCCACGCCCACTTTTTGGGGGCGTTTTTTCAAAAAAATATTTTTTTTTCTTTAAGTTTCATAGAATGAAATAAAATGCTATCCATCATCTTCCTAATGCTTTTTTTCTTTGGGGTACATAGGGATAAGGATAGGGTATCATACTGTTCGCCCCAAGCGGACTGTAGCCTTTCCTTATGCTTAACTTGCAAATTAAATTTTGTTAATAAGAATTAATTATTGTTAATAAGAAAGTATCCTAATTTTGCAAAACTTTACTGAGAAAAAAGAATAAGAAATAGTTGGTGTAAAAAAAATTGTATACAGTTTGTCAAGAAAGTGTTTTACAAGAAAAAATATTCCTTTAGTTTATTCTTTCCTTGCTGGTTTGTCTTAGGGTTTGTTTTACATAATTTTTTTTCACATGTGCACACAAATTCTCTAATGAATTAAGATCAGGACTCTGGCAGGTACCTTCTGGTACAATTGTAAAGCAGCCACATCTTAACTGTAGGCTCCTTATGTTTTGGATCACGGTCCTGTTAAAATTTGAATTTCGGTGTTTGGTCCAATTTTTGTTGTTTTTTCTTATGTTTTTTTACTAAAAGTGAATAAAGTTATTAGTATCGGGTCTCTTGAATATTTGTTTAAGGAGTGTAAATAAAAAACCAAAATATTTGATCTTTATTAGCAACGAAGAGATAAACTGAAGGAATATTTTTGCTAATAAAAACACTTTTTTGACAAACTGTATTTTAATTGATGAACAGATTTTCACCGATTTCTCAGAAAGTTGTTGTATTTGCTGTTCTGAGACAACTGATTGTTGGCGTGTGAATTCACAGCTAATCACTGTAATCGTATCCATCGTGTCTTTTCGTAATGTCTGCCTTGTCCGGCGTAAGGTGAAGAACAGCCTAATGTCTCCCTACCTAGAGGACCAGGTCAGGTTTAAAGACTAGGACAGAGCTGACGTCGGCCAATAAAAGGATCACCTTCATCCGCCACACCGACACTTTTCCAACACTTTTGACTTAGGGTTATAGATCCGTATAGACCTGGGATTCATATGTGTCAGCTGATAGATATAAGTCTAAAACATTCGTCTAAAACATATGAAAAAACACAGCTATTCTTAATTTCTTGTTCGCTGGGAGCTATTTTTTAAAATAGGCATTATTTATGAGTTGCTGTCCAGCCGCGATACATAACTCAACAATACTCATACAAAGGCAGATCAAACTTTGCAAACATCAAAGTTAAACTTAAAGCTAACTACTATAAAAAAAATTATCAAAGTGTTTAAATTCCAACTTAACAATTTTTTTATCCTGAATGAAAAAATATTGATAACTCAACCATATTTTTATAAATTTCAAATTTGTTTTACTTTTAAAACAATCATAAACACATAATTAAAGCCGAAAATAAGAATATAATCATGAAAAAATGACCAAACGTGCGTAACTAACTGTCCTATATACTTTTGTATTGTGGATCGAGTTTTTTGTACATATATGAGCGTATGTCCAAAAAATAAATACCTACCATTTTGGTATCTGCTCGTACTTCATGATTATGTTTCCATAATAAAAATATGCATTACTTAAAGAAGTAATTTCCAATTTTTGTATAAGCGACATTACACTGTGCAGTGGCACGGGCCGCCTAAGAATTTTGCAAGTTGATTTGTATAACTGCCAGTGATGGCTTAATGACTAAAGCCATTTAAAGTTCCGACCGCTTCCCTTGTCTTTTGAGGTCTGAGGTCTCCCTTCCTGAGCGAAAATGAGTTCGTAGGGAGAGTCTCTAAACCACAAGGGCCACAACAGAGTCGTCATCGTCACCAAAAGTATATAGTCGGCCATCATTCAACTTTACTTATCAGTAGAGTGACCCGTGTTTTGACCCTTGGGATGATTGAGGACGACCTTCGATGCCTTTGCCTTGAAGTGATACCAAAGCAAAGTTGTCGTCAATCAGGTAGTTACAAATTTGAGTCCACATTTCGGAGACGAGTCAAAGGTTTTCCTGTGAGAAAGCTAGCTTAACTCTGCGTGATTAAGTCAAGACATAATATTTACATATATTTTCACGTTTTTGCCCAGGACCTCTTTAAGGAAGAGTGCCATTTTTTATATTTTAAGGACAAAATTAGCGAAAGAGACAATGCTAACTGCTGGCCATATGTTTTATTTCATGACACATTTCAGTCATGGCACCTTGTCTTTGACCATGAACAAATTATGAAATGAAGTTTCTTGAAGTCTCAGAACGGCAAAGTTAGCAAGTCTGATGGTATTTTGATATACATTTTCTAATCTTTCTGCGGAGGACTTGTTACCTCCGAAAGTATTATATATAATCCGTGTTTATAAGGATCATACCCTTATTACGCGCCAACTAATAGTAATAGTAGTAGAGAATTGGGAATCTGTTATAAATAGAAATAGGAAACACTTTCCCATTTAAGAAAAATCTCTGGGCTATGAAGGAGTGTATCAGAATTCTGGCAGCACAATATAAATTTGTCAAACATTACTTTTATCTAAGGTTTGCCATGAATCAACTAAGCGTATTTCCTGTTTTTAAACACTTAACAAATGTTTCTTTTATTGTTTCCACATAAACTTGCACAAATATGTAGAAAATATTGGCCATGATTAATGTACAAAAATATCAAATGTCACAAATTGCTAAAACAACAACTTCCTTCTTCCATATTAGTAGATACTCGGACGCCAAACTGGAATCGACAGACCAACTATAACCAATTGAACTTCTTGACTCGCGTGTATGCGCAATGCTCCCAGTGCCCACATTGATCACCCATTAATTGAGCGCATACTCAAATGGTGAACTGCGAGACACAATCGACAACAATACAGCTGCCGGGCTACAAAACTCTCGACTCGAGTAACACTTTAATCGATAGCTGATTGCTTGCGATCGGTTTTGCTTCCCTCGTCTCTGTGTAGCAAACTGCAAGCGCGGAGATACATTCCCAGGTGTGTGGCACAATCTCAAATAATGAATCCATTTGCCATTGTTTGGCGCGCGGTGCTATATCGACTTTCGTGATCAACTGATCTCTGCACCATTTGATGTTTGTGCTGATGCAGTCAATAGGACGCGGTTTAGGCGTCGCTATTATTGATGTTTGAGATGACATTGAATCCGAGAGTCGGAGTTGGTGCAGTTGTTATAAAATGTTTTATTTTTTGACATAGAATTTTTCAAATACTTTGGCCTTGCATAGCAACACGTTCCGTGTATTCAAACAATTATGCATTTTTTTATTACTTTTTTTTTGAGATTTTATTGAATTTAAAATAAGCTTTTGTAATTATAAAATATCCATAGTGAAGGACGGAATAGTAGATATTGTTGAATACAACAGGGATTTGTTATGTTTTTTTTTTTGCAAAAGGAAAGTATCTATCTATTGTTATTGCTGGCAATCAGACGTTTAACTTGACTGTGCAGTTAACAAATAAAAACAATTCAGTGTCTGGTGGAAGATATTTCTGTTACTCTTACTAAGCTATGCCAAGAGAAGATAACATGAAAAATTCTGTTGAACTGAATAAACATATTTTGTTAGCTTAGATGGTGATTCAGTTGATAGCCCATGCCATGATATCATAGTGTAAATTTAAAGGCACACGAATTCGGATGTATTATATCTACGAGTAAGTTGTAGAATGTTGTACTTACCACAGACATGGATGAAATGAATGTGCATTATTTGATCTCTTTCAAAATCGGAGTGCTAATTTGATATTCTAAGGCGATATGAGGAAGGGTGCGACGCATTCTTCTCCCAATAATGGGAACTTTAAACATTATCTAATAAATAAATGCAGAATGCAAGTGAAAATAAAAGAATAATATGCATAAATGCAGAATTGATGAAGCGAAAAAATACACTCTAAAACATCATTCTCCGACTTATAAGCTTTTGCACGAAAAAAACAACCGACTATTCCAAAAAACCCATTGGAAATAAATGTGGCCTTCAATGTATCATAAGAACGATGCTCAAAAGATCCAAATACTGGACTGCCGGACTGCCTAGGATAAAGCGATTAATCGCTATAAGCTACTTAAAATCGAAACGGGAATTATTTGACGGCATTAAGTATAATCTTATTTTTAATAAAGTCCGAAGATCATAAGCGGAGAAATTCGCTTGACTCCCTCCCGCGCTTCACTGGACTGATTTATCTGACACCCTTCGATATTTTCCTCTTGGGGACTTGTGTATTGGTCTTGTGCTGGCTGCCTCTTCTACCTTCTTCTTTGGTTTTATTCGACGAGGTTATAAATAGAAGTATTGGGATCACTGCTGGTACGCCTGTGGGCTCCCCCGGTTTAACTTCAAAAAATGTATGCAGACTTTGCGGTTTACTTCGTCACTGAGGCCAATCAAAAAATAGTGTTCTTGCTTTTGTGTGATCCAGCCTGCCTCTCTTTCGAACTTGTTTAGTAACGTTGATTAGCATTGGCCTTTTGACTCTACAGTCGCGCTCCAATTTGTTCGAGATAGACACCCACTTCTACATAATCAAACCTTACATCTTTTTCAGGAATCGTTATATGTAATATGCAGTATTCACTTGATATGTTGCTAGCTGAAAAAACAAAACGAAGTTGCAAGCAACATTTCTGCACAATTGTAGACTACCGTGTTTTCAAGCGTATTGTTTACAGTATAATTCGTGGATTTAAAAACGTGGAAGAGGCATGTGATCCTTGGAGACGACACCAAGCCTAAAATTTCATTGGTTCGTTGATAATTGTTTCGAAAAAAAAATCCCGAATATCAATACGCTGCCGATATTAGCTTCACGTTCTCTAGATCATTCTCTATATTGAAATGGAGAACATTTTTTTTAATAAAAATGATAAACGAAGTAAGCTTCTTGTACCCCTTCTGATTATCTAACTTTCAATGCGGAATGGAAACTCAAGTTTGTTTATTTATTTTGTTATTGCAGAATAGTTTGGCTTATCCGGCAATTTATCGTGACGTTGGATTATGAAGATGGATTATAACATAACCAAAAATAACATCAATTTTGACTTGGTTTAGAAAATGTTCCCCTTGTATTTTTTCCGATGTGCTATGTCCATAAGTTATCCTTTCCTGTTTACAATTTTATATTAAAAATTAAATTAAAATCTTGCGTGAATTTTGGGTATATATAAAATACCAATGAAAAAATTAAGTTCGTCGTCGATTGGTTTACTCCAAATATATTTTTGGGGCACATTAATAATCCCCCAAACATCTATTGCTCTTACCGATCGTTACTAGTCCCTCAATCATATTTTTTGCGTCACCGATAAACCCTCGCAAAGAACACATAACTTGTGTGATATTCTAAAACATTTACTCCAACGCAAACTGAACCCAATTGTCTGTTTCCTAAAAGAATATAGGTAAAAATGAGACAATTAACAAAATGAGTAGGTATATAAACAAAACAGTGTAGTATGTATTACGCATGATCTATGAAAAATATTAAATGAATTGTCGACTATTATCTACTAATATTGCTCAACTCTTACAAAATGACGAAATATATGTAATTAAGAGCTTGAAAGATGCACAATTTAAATATATGTTATATTTAGCGTTAATTTCATTCCAAAAGATGCGAGGGTTTGTCGGTACGCATCCGTAACCCAATGACTGTCAATATCAAAAAATTCAGAAAAACATCATTTTCAGCATGGTGAAGTTCGCGAACGAAGAACGTATACTAGAATAGAAAACGTATAGAACAAAATATTTAAGGAAATAAAAAGTAAATTGGAAGAAAATGACCAATTGATCATAGAAACATATTTAGCGATGATGTAATTTTGCACATCAAACACTTTTAACCTTATTGTCCAAAATACCCACTTATTTGGACTTTTCTATAGTTGTAATACCATCCCTCATACTCAGTTTGAGTTCGAAATTTCCACACGATCGCAATAACTTTCTCTTTAGTATACCAATGTAGGTAAAAAATCCAGTAGTCAGCAATAGGAAATGCCATAGGTCACAACCGTCGCATCTTACCTGCGCATTTTTCGTGTTAAAATATTGACTTCGTTGTTCTTTTATAATTGTTTCCATTTTTGAGAAGATATTGCTCGAATTATATTACAACATTTTAGGTTTTTAGATTTCATCATTTTTTCAAGATTTTTTTTTTGTACTACGGGAGAACTTAAGGGCTTGACTTATATATAAAGAGTGGACCGGAAATTTGTATGGTATTGCGGTCTAGATACTATCGCCCCAACGGAAGTTATATCTAGTGATATGGGGAATCGTCGATTTTGAGATATAACTTCGGAAGTCTTTGACATAGCTAGATACTAAAATAGTTTATAACATTTTGTAGACCACATAAAATGTTAGGGACCTATATGGTTTAAATAAGACAATGCCCAAGTCACATAGGTAGTTGTTGCTAATTGCTCCCTAAATCGCCCGTCTCCGTCGAAATTTGTAGCCGAGCCATCCTGTATTTTGTGTTTACCTTTTTTTGTCATAGAAAACTAATACGCTATGTGAAAGATTGGGTATAAATATAGGTACCTACTAAGTGTCATGCGAAACTGTCATTACCTACATACGTTATCCGCATCTGCAGAAAAAAACACCCTTGGGTCCACCATCATTCTAGCAACTTGATTGACGTATCGGTATCGGTAACTAGAGGTCTGCCATGGATTTGCATAAAATTATTAGGTATCAATAGTACACAAAAATAAGTAGGTATATTTCCATTTTATAATTCTTAAATGTAGATAACTATAGCTATCCGTATATTTTAGTTTTTCTATTTTATAAAGCTTTTAATGTGTGCCCCGGCCAACCTAACCGTATTTGACATTTACATATAGGTAGGTATGTATCGTCGCTTGAATAGCAAACTTACATAAGTCAAAATTTGGCGATTTTGAGTTTTGTATATAGAACTATTTGCAAAAAAAAATTTTAAAATTCTGTCAAACCGTCATAACTATAACTCTTAAACTGACAGCGTGAGGGCGTTAGTGTCGTTTCGCATTTAAGGGGACATCCCTGTTCTTTTTTCCAGCAAAAAGGCTTTTTTTTAGTTTCGCGTCAGTTGCCACTGTGAGTGGTTGTGTTTGTACTGCAAAAAAGTCACAAAAAAAATATGTCAGGCTGCACCGAAACAAACCGGTAAGTATTGTTTTCTATTTTTAACACTTTTCATTTGTAACACTTTGCTCGAAAATTATATGAAATCGTGAAAAGTTAGGTTTTGGAAAAGTGGCACTTTTTGTTTTGTGTCATTTTACTCCCAAATTGCAGTTTATTATTTTTGTGGTAAAACGTTTCAATATGCTTTATGTCATTTTACCTTGGAACAAAACTAGTTGATGAACTGCAAACTTCGTTTGATTACTTTAAAAAGTGTCACTTTAACAACAACCTAGGTATTATTTTATATAATAATAGATAATACCCTTTTTTAAGATTGCCGATCAGAGTTACTGGTAAGACTAGCACGCAGTAAAAATAATAATGCTCAGGAATGGAAGATATTCCGCCAAGAAAAACCATATAAAAATGTCACTCAAAATGATTTTGATGCCATAATAGAGAGCACTGTAAGTAATAATTATTTTTTATCTAGCTGATCTATGCAGATCTTTGGTTTGCTGTCCCTTTATAAATAATCTTATAGTGTGAAAACTACTTGCAGAACAAAGTCTTGCCATCTCTCGGCAGCGACTTTGACATGTTAACAGAATCAGCTGGTACATCTATGCCCAATACATCTTCTGGATATTTTAATCCTCAGTTGAAGTCCCATATGCCAACTTTTGACGAGAACACTTCCATACCGGGAACATCAGATTTAGAAGATGGAGATTTTTCACCGTTGAAAACTCAAGAATAAGAGTCTGCAAAAAGTTTTTTCAAAGCAACTCTGGGAATCAACGACAGACCTATTAGAACAGTTCTAGATAAGAGAGACCAATGTGTCACTAATACCGTCTGATTTAAGAGGCAAGCACACCCCTTCAAATAAAACTGATGCCAATGTCCTAAAAGGAATTATAGATCATATTGACGGAATACCACGAATTCCAAGCCATTATTGCCGAGCAAACTCAAATAAAGAGTTCATCGATGGAGGTATGAGTATTGCAGAGATACACAGAAACTATGTTGAACAGTGCAATGCTGAAGGAGCTGCTTTTGCAAAGTATAGAATATTTCACCAAGTTTTCGTGAATAACTACAATATAGCTTTTCATCATCCTAAAAAAGACCAATGTGAAGACTGCATTGCTTTTGAGAATAGCGAAAGTAACGATACTCTACGAGAAAAGTATGATCAACACTGGGCGAGAAAATACTTTCAAGGGAAGAAAAACAGAAGGACAAAGAATCTGCTACTGATACGAACATCGTAGCTGTTTATGACCTCCAGGCTGTTCTCCAGTGCCCCAAAGGAGAGTCAAGCAATTTTTATTATGTATCCAAGCTTAATATGTTCAACTTTACCATTTCGGAGCTGAGAAGTAAAGAAGTGAACTGCTTTGTATGGCACGAGGGAAAAGCCGGAAGGGGAGCAAACGAAATCGGTTCTTGTGTGTTCATGTACCTGAAAAGCCTCCAGGAAAACTCAACCCAATTGTTTGATGTAGTGTTCTACTCTGATAATTGTTGTGGGCAGCAAAACAACAAATTCATGATTGCATTGTATACTTATGCTGTTCAAATATTTCCGAATTTGAACAGCATAAGCCATAAATATTTAATCAAAGGACACACCCAAAACGAGGGTGACTCTGTTCATTCGGTCATTGAGTGTGCTGTAAAAAAAACTTTAAGATCTGGATCGATTTACACTCCCGACCAATACGTTACGGTAATACGAACAGCAAAGAAAACTGGAAAACCATTCCGCGTTTATGAGCTTGACGAGACATCGTTCTTTGACATAAAAGCCTTGACTGTGAGAATTGGATCAAACTTCAATATGGATGACCAGAAAAATCAAGTTAAAATGACAGATATTAAAATAATGAAATTTGAAAAAGATTCATCTGGGATTTTTTATGTAAAATGTCATACGCCGAAAAAAAGTTTCGACGCATTCAAATCAGATTGAACACCAGGTCTTTCGAATCCATAGCCAATATCATTCCAGAGGCGTTACAAAATTCCGACAAAGGTATATCTTCACAAAATAAAGAAGGGCTTTTAAAACTCTTCGAAAAAAAACAAATTCCAACTTTTTAAAAGGATTTTTACTTAAAAATAAAAAAGTTATTAAGTAAAGTAGGTACTGAACAACACTCTTCCATAAGTTCAAATCGTAAATTTAATTTTCAATATTTTTTATAAGGAAATACCTTATTGTTACCATGTAACTACTTAGGTATTCATTTAAGTTCCTATTTATTTTTTATTATTACTTAATACTATTTACAGTGTTTCTATAAAATACGCAAAAAAAAAATGACGAACAGTATTATTTTCATTAAATAATTTTTATTTTCTTATTTTTTAATAACTTTTATATTAAACTTAATTTCTTTGCTTTAATACAACAAATTTAATATTGTATGTAAAACACTTAATTAAAAAAAAAACTGTTGAACAGTAATATTTTTGTTAACTAATATTTATCTTGTTATTTTTATTTTTTATTACTTTTATAATAAACTTAATTTCTTTGCTTCGTTAAAAAAAAAGATTTACATAACCGTAATGTTTGTCCTTGTTATTTCTTTAATAAAATAATAAATAATATATTTTAAAATTGCTGGTTTTATTTAACTTTATAGCTACTTTTTTTGTAATTAAACGACACTTTTTCAAACATTTTTTTTAAATTTTTTTTTGCTTAATAAGTAGCTATTTTGATGCAAAATGACATAAGTCAAATTTTTTTTATAAAATGGCTTTTCGTTGTAACTTTTATATACCACTTGGAAGAAGGACAAAAAATAATACTTTTTTGTTCTACAACTTTTTGGTATTCATTGGAATTAAAATTAAAAAATAATTTTTAAAGTAATGGAAAACTTTAAGCAGCGTTTCTGAAAATGTATGACTTTTGATTTATGTCAGTTTGCTTTTCAAGCGACGGTATGTATTAACGAATATGAATATAGACATTTGAAACCAAACACATTCTGATCCTTTTTATTAACAAATATACCTACTCATATACACAGAAGTTTCTTGTAGGTATCAAAATCAGCACGTGTCCCAAAGGCCAAAACCTAAATCTTTTTCAACCCCTTTCATCTGTATGCACAGTCGCAAAGTTACTGCGGTATGGTTTCATTTCCGTTTTAATAATTTATTCATTGGCAAATGTGTTAGTTAAATATCTGACCAGCCACACAAACCGCAAAACTACCAAAGTCACTCGTAATTGTTATCACATGCTGCCATACCCGTCTGTATAGTCTCCGATTGCGCCAACAAGTTAAATAGCCAAACAAAAAACACACGCACACATTATGTTAACCAGAGCCGCGAGGTGACTCATCGTCCAGCTCCAGCACATTAGGAAAACCCTATAAATTGTTTCAATCAAATCCGATATAGGTACATATACCTATCTACATAGGTAAAGATAAATATCCACTCGGTTTTATCTACTCGCATTCGTATCTATGGTGAACAAGAAAAAATTGAAAAAAGAAGACGAAAAACAGAAAACATGGCAACCATCCACTACCAAAACTAGGTCAAGACAAGAAATCACCGAGCGGACGTGCATATAGACGGAAACCTGGAGGAAGACGTTTCGCACTACGAGGGTCGTTCGTCGTAAAATACCTGGAATTTTCTTCACAGTGAAACTGTCCATGCAGCAAAATTGTTCAACCAAGCGGACGTGTGGCATTCGCATTGTGATGGTGACAAAAATAAATTTTCGCAACACGCCTACGGATCTGATACGCGCAATGATCGGTGCTTGTCCGCCACCATATCAGTTTTCGATAACCATCCGCTTGTTAAGGCTCTAATCAGTGATGAGTCACAGCTACGACCTCAACCTAGGTATGCATCATCATAATTGTCACATACCCGCCACATCTGGAAAAGCGTCACTACAAAACGATTTATTACGCGCAGGCGGGGGAAATAATGGAATTTGAATAACTTAGTCATAGCTCGTAGTAAAACACCACACAAGCGCTACCTACACTTCACGATATAACCCCCCAGCCCTACCCCGCGCAATGATTAGCATAATGAGAAACTTCTTCACGTAGGCATTTGGTGTGCTCTAAATACTAAATTTGAGATTTTTTTATCCTCGCTTTCACACCACAGTGTGACGTGAGAAGTAAGATGTATCTAGTCAACGCCGCACAAGCAAGCATAGTAGAGACACGACGACATCAAACATCAAAGGAATCTGAACAATTTCCGGACACACTTTGAGGCGATGATGGCGAACAATACAAAATGAAAACGAACTCTCACTCAGTCAACAAGTGTTTTGCCTTTTGGTGTTGCTCCTCCCATTATTTTCATCTGGGTTTGTTTTGGTTTTCGTTCTGTTGTTTTCGGTCTTCCGAAAAAGATCAAATCAAGTGCACAGTGGTTCTAGTGAGTGGCAGAAGGATTTACAAACTATGCAAAGGGGTACTTTCTTTTAACGCAAGACAATTTAGAATGGTTAATTATACCCTATCCTAAGGGTATATTAATTTTGACACATAGTTTGTAACTTCCCTTAATATTCGTCGTAGACCTATAAAAGTATATATATTTATGATCAGGACCAAATCCTAAGACTATCTAGCAATGTCCGTCCGTCCGTCCGTACGCAATTTTTAGGCCTTTAAAATTAAGCTAGGAAGCTATAATTTGGACCAAATATTCCCTAGGGCTCCGAAATGGTTAAGTGTAAAATTTTTGTCTGAAGACAACCTTTTGTTTAAAAAAAATGCGCCTAAAAACTGGGCGTGGAAAAAACCTAGTACCTATGTGAAATAAGAAGGACAATTTCATTGAGCATTGTTTTAGACTAACACCCACAAAATAGGGCGTGTCAAAAAACTTTGTATATAAAAATTGTAAAGGGGATAATATTAGCATACTTTGTATTTGGCATACTTACTTTGTATTAAGATATTAGTCAATCTTCCCCAATTAGGTATTGTGTGTTTTTGTCAGACTTCATACAAGAGGTAGGACAGCGAATAACTTTGACGTACAGTTCCACTGTGGGCTACTTAGACGTAAAAGTGGTGACGCAGGGTGGCCGTGCAGTAAACAAACGCACGTACGCATCGGGATGTTTTTAAGATTGTGAGTGAACTATGTTACATAAATTGACCCTTAAGGTGCGATCGGACGGTCATCCAAACTTGTCATCCGGATGACATCCTGACGTCACTATGACGTAGAACTTGTACTAAAGTTGTCATCCAGTACAAATTCTACGCCATAGTGACACCTTTAGAAAAAAAAAGTTTGTTATTCTTTTTTATCCTTCTTCTCATTTTTAGCATGATCAAAACCGATCAACTTTCCTGCATCTCTTTGAATGTCTGTGGGGTTTGCTGGTTTTATATTGGTTTGTCGCTGACGTCAACCAAATGCTAGTGCTGCTTTATTTGTGTGACCCTGACGTTTTTCGGCCAGACTACCTTTTGCGTTTGTATAGTAACGTTGATTGACTCTGCCTTTTTGACGAGGTTTATAGAGTTTCTCCTTTGCTCATAGCAACTGAGCCGGTCGTTCTCCAACTTTTTCGAGATTTGTGGGAACATTTTTAGGCCAGAAAGTAGCCAGCGTTTTACTGTCACTTCATTTACGATGATTGATGTTTCCATCCAAGTCGCTTCGCTTCGCTGTTGTCATAGAGTCACTTTTCTATTCAAATAAATGATTGGAATAGATCGAAAAGGGTAAGAAAATGGGCAGTTCGGATGCTGTCATTTTTCGGCTAATACGATACCCAAAAAATCCGTCCATATATCACGAGTTCGTTACATGGAACTTTGATCCTTGCTTTTGAGGACCCATTGTCAGCAAGAAAATAACTTAAGCGCTTTAGGGACAGTTACTTTTTCTTCAAACAGGTAATTTAGATTCAGACAATAAATAGTAAAAGTCTAAAGTCCTTTTTTTGTGCACGCTGACTTGTATTCGGAACTCTCTTGCACTTGTAAACGAGCATCTGTTGATCTACTCCTTATGTTGTCTACTCCTCGTTGTCTTAGCGCCAATCATATCAAATCGGTTGGTTGTCTATTGAATGTTATTGCAAATAAATTTGTTGTTGGCATTTTTTTTTCTATTTGAAACATCGACACCCTTTGTTTATTTGAAAAGCTAATCTCAAATAAAGAACTTTGTGTACATCTAAATTACAAATTATTCGAAATGTTATTTAATTACACGTCAGTTACTAATTAATTGCAATTAGATAGATTGACTGCAATAGCATGTATTTCATATTTATGTATTTATAAAATATAGGCTGCTTAGACAGTAAGATACAATATCGTGTGTATATTTACGCGAAAATTTTTTAAACACAATTAAATCTGTTATTAAAGAGTTATTTGAATGTAACTGAAACAGTAAAATTATTTCTGTAATAAAACATGTTCAGTAAGTTTATGCAAAGCTTCACCTCTTTAAATTTGTCAACCTCAATATTTTAAGATATTAAGTAGAAAGGATTTCTTTCTTTAGTTGCCTATTTAAAGCAAGATTGTTTGGATTTGCAGTGACATAAGGAGCATATTGGTGAGAATTTATTTGACAATTAAAAGTACTGAAATAAATGTCTTCGGTCAAATAAAATGTGGGAGAATTCTAAGTCGTTCCAACTCACAAAAAGATTAGATAAATCAAGCTATGTTCAGACGGTATTCAATTCTGATAGAATTTTTAGGTCTACCAATGTTCTGACAATGAGCTAACAATAGCGAACTAGGAACATTCTGAGGGCCTATACTGGTTCAGTGAAAACATAAAATCAGAATAGTTCAACCTCTCACCACAATTCCGATTTCCTCGTACAAAAATGTGAAATTAAACGTAAAAAATTAAATAATCCATTTCACGCCATCATGTTTGGGCAAAGTATTAGGTGCCCCGCTATGAGCAGGGTTTTTTTTTTATAATGTAGGTACCTACGCGCACTAAAGGGATTTTGGATACCTTATAATGAAGTTACACAGTACGGTCATTAGGGAAGTGAAGGATTAGGAAAAAGGAGAAACCGATTCACGTTGGTTTTAAATGTCTGTAAACTATTATGTGTAGGAAAACCAGAGGTACTGGAATTGCATTACCTACAATTGTTTGCGTTAATTTTGCCTTGATGCAAGTGCTGACCACTGGCAAACTATCTATGTTCAGAAGATCTAAATATATTATTATTTTAAATTTACATAGATATTAATGTTTAGGTAATTTCAAAAAATAATAATATTTAATATTTAATAGGTATTAGGTAGGTACCTATATTTTAAATATATTTTCTAGTAGAATTCTGTTAAGGAGCCAGAATTCGCCAAACAAGTGTATATTCAAATTACATTTAGGAATGTCAAAGAGGTTTAACTGTTTTCCCTTTTTTATTTTTATTAGGATAGGTATTTTTATTTCATACGCACCTTAAATAAAAAAAATACCACTGATTGGTCAAACTGTGTCCTCAATAATAACGCTCACTCCCTCGCTTAACTTCCTTGTATATAGAAGACACTCTGATTGGCTGCAAATGACACATTTGAGTTTGTTATGAGTCGCAACGCATCCAGCCAAATATCCGTCATCAACATCGAGTAAAATGCTGAGTGAAACTAAACTCTAGCTCTAGCTGGTCAAACTCAAACATCAAATACCACTCAACATATTCTGCCCATAAAGTTGAATGTTTTTTTTTCATCCCCTAATTAGCGCCGAGTAGCTGAGTGTCATTGATCTTGAACACGACAATAAACAATTACTCGCGGTGTGTATTTATCAATATCACTTCGCGTCGGCACAACTCTTTCAAGAGCGATCCCCATAGTCGATCGACACTACTAGAGTAGAGCACCCGCCGAAAAGGCATAAATGATTACACATTCATTCACTTTGGAAGAATATTTTTTTTTTTGTATTCTTTACGAACAAAAAAAATATCGTTCGTTTTTCTTTTTGTGAAACCCTCTCGCGCGCGCAGGTTTATCAAATTTAAGTTGCCGCTTGGACTGTCAATTCGGTTTTTGCCTTCCACAAGGTAGGAGCAGTCACAGTCAACATACAGTACAGCACCGATATAATCGCGAGTATCCCCGGGGTCTGTGTGTGTGCGTATTTTGTATAGCGAGTAAAGAAGTGTAGTCTTGTCGCACGATCAAATTGGCGCGCGCTATTTTTGAATTTGAATATTCGGTCTCGCAGTCCGGAATACGCGAATGACAACAACCAACAACCAACAACAACAAAAGAATAAAACATCGATGACGTGCGATATTGTGCCGGATGATTCATAGAGTGTGTAGTGTATTTTAAAAATAAATTCAGAAATAGTTTTATTTTGCGTTCAATAGTGAACCTAGTTGACGTATTTAGATTTATTAAAATTTTAATTACACTTGAAAGCGCGAGTGGGTGGTATTTCTATCTGATACAAGCCGATCTGATCTCTGTCTTTGTCGGCCGAGGTGGAGGTGTGTAGTGAGTTCGTGAGTGTTTTGGTGGTGTATGCATTTTAAGCGCATTAGAGTTAATGATCCATAATCATTGGTGGTATTTGAATGAGTGTAGTGTAAACACACCCTAAGCGATCATGAACAATCCTAGTAATTATTATTCGTGTAATTCGAATGGGGGTGCGGTAATGACGACGACACTAGGCAATGCAAATCAGCAAAGATTAAATAACAATGATCAGTACCAGCATCAGCAGCAGCAGCAACAGTCTCAGCAAATGTTACATCTTCAGCAACAGCAACAGCAACAACAACAACATCATCAGCAGCAGCAGCAACATCTTAATATTATGCAACATCAGCAGCAGCATTTGCATCTGCAACATCAGCAACTTCAACAGCAGCATAATATTCAACAACAAATTATGCCGCCGAATAGATATTCATATGAATGCGGTGAAATGCAGCAGACTTACGATAGGAGCGTCTACGCACCACAATCAACGACGGCGGCGGCGCCGCCATATCATCAACAGCACAATAGGGTAGGTCGAACATATAACACTGAATCGTTCAGGTAATAGTTAAAAGGAAATGCAAGAAGTTATTTCCTTTTCCTTTAATTGCGAGTGCCTATTCTAAGTCGTGCCTTTGATTAAGTGCTGTAAAGTTGTGAAGACAAGTCGTCGTGCCTCGCTGGCACAATGACATGACTATCCTTTTAGGAATTCCACAGCAATCGTTTACTAATTACGCAACAATTATTAATCCTGATTTACTTATAAAAAGAAACCATAAAGATCAAATTTCAAAATATAAGTAGGTAGCCCGTATTTTGTCTATATTGTCGATCAAAGTCGATACTCTAAGTCGCAAACGTTAAATCAGGTTTTTTTTTACAATTATGATAGCTATCTTCCTAATAAGCCGTATGTTAATCTGATGGTATGTGTATCAAGTGACATATTTCTGTTAATGACAAACAGTTAAGCCAATGATTATTGTTTACTTTTACGTTGTTTTAGATTTTCTATTCTTCGAAGAGGGTGTCATTCATTTCTTTTCTTTTTAATAATTGTGATACATAACTGTATTCACTCATTTTTAAAGGAATTGATGTTTTAAATTGCCCATATTTTACCTGTTTACATTTTATGGTATAATCCCGCCCTAAAATTGATTGTAATTTTTGTTTAACAAAGTATAAACATACATACTATGCAGCTTCCAGTGTAACAAGCTGGATAATAACGAGGGGCCTTACAGTGGAGCTTCAAAAATATGTAATTACCTGCCTACCCTTGGAGTGAATAAATAGTTTCAAATAAGGCAGTTTTGTCTTGAAATGCTCGTTGTGATGAATAGTTGAAGTGGTTGCCTCAAAATTTGCATGTCAACAAACTTCACCAGAATATTTTTACCAACTTTACTTACTTAACGGGCTCTCAAAACGTGAAGACTCGCTGCCTTCCATCCTCTGCGATCCCAGATACATTACTTCCAATTTCCCATACCATCCTCTTTGGCATCCGCGATGACTTGGTATTTGATATGTAGTTTCAGTCTTCCTTGTTGTCTTGAAGCTTGGGGTTGGGATTCAAAGATCCTCTTGGATGTAGTCGACGTGTTTTGGCCTTTTGGACTACATCAACATCTTGGTACAGCTCCTCGCACACAGGACCAAATATCCATCGAAGATTTTTTCATTCGAAGGAGCTCAGTATTAACTCTCCTTATCGTCCAGCACTCGGCGCCTTAAAGCAAAACTTGCAGGACAAGGGTTCTGTAGAGCAGGCACTTTGTTCTTAGAATCAGGAGCTTAAAACCCATTCGTTGTGTCAAATCGAAGAGCAGCTGTTTTCTAGGGTAATTCTTTTTCAGATCTGAACTAAGCTGTCATTCGTAGAGTTGATCTAACTTCTTCTTACCTCGTTAACTTTCTAACTACCTCGAAGTTGCAGCTATCAATAATGACATTTTGTCCCAGTCGGTGGAACTGCTAACGGCAAAATCGACACAAATTCCGATGTCAGTGAAAATGACAACATTTATGATTAAAACCAAAAATTCCGGCGAGCTTGTTTGATTGTTGATAGCATGTTAAAGTGATCAGATTCACGTCAATAAAAAACAAAGCATTAGTTAGAATTGGTTGCGAGCTAATTTATGTACTTACTCTTGTCTTAAGTTACGTTTTGCAAATAAAGGGTGATTTTTTAAGAGGTTTAGAACTTTTTTTTAAAAAAAAACACAAAAAATTCGAAAAAATGAATGAAATATTTATTTGAATCGATAGTTTGAACCTTGCAATTTAATGTTTAAAGATAATTTCATGCAAATGTTGACCGCGGCTGCGTCTCAGGTAGCCCATCCGCTGAGTCCAATTTTGGCATACTCTTTCACACATATCGGCCGGTATCTCACGAATGAATGCATGGATGTTGGCTTCCAGTGCGTCAATCGAAGCGGGCTTGTCCCTATACACATTAGCCTTGGCATACCCCCACAAAAAATAATCTATTGGTGTCAAATCGCACGATCTAGGCGGCCAATTGACCGGCCCGAAACGTGAAATTAACTGTTCACCAAACTCGCCTCGCAATTGCGCCATTGTTTTGCGTGCTGTGTGGCATGTGGCACCGTCTTGTTGAAACCACATATCATGCAAGTCAAGAACTTCCATTTCGGGCAAAAAAAAGTTTGTTATCATCGCTCGGTAGCGTTCACCATTGACAGTAATGCTGCGATTCGCATCATGTTTGAAGAAATATGGCCCATTAATGCCGCCGGCCCATAAACCGCACCAAACAGTGGCTTTTTCGGGATGCATTGGTAGCTGTTGCAATGCTTCTGGCTGATCTTCACTCTAAATGCGGCAATTTTGCTTATTTACGTACCCATTCAAATCCTTCCGCAAAATTTTCCACGTAGTGCTGTAACAAAGGCCTAACTGCTGGGAACGGCGCCGAATCGACATTTCGCGGTCTTCTGTCACACTAGCTGATACGGCCGCAATATTTTCTTCAATACGCACAGTACGTAAACGTGTTGGTGGTTTAATGTCCAACAAAGTAAATTTGGTGCGAAATTTGGTGCGAAATTTGGTCACAATCTTCCGAATAGACTGCTCAGAAGGTCGAGAATGCCGATCATAAAATGGAAGCAGCGCGCGATGAACATTTCGAACCGAGCACGAATTTTGATAGTAAAATTCAATAATTTGCAAGCGTTGTTCATTTGTAAGACGATCCATGGTTAAATTGCAAACCAAACTGAAGCTGTTTGACAGTGACACAAGGTACTAAACACACGTCAGCTGTCAAAACCAGTGTTGCCAAAACCAAACCAGCTAAAAAATCACCCTTTATATTTATTAGATGAATAAATAAATAATTTACCTCTCACTTTCAAGACCTACTCGCCTCACCTCCGCAGCGCTGCACAGTTGCAGCAGATACTGGGTTCCACCCGCTGGTTCGATGAAGAGTGTCCAAAATTTATTACATATTTACACTACGGCAGATCCTGAAGAAAACCCAAGAATTGGAGATCGAAACATACGTCCGCTTTATCTATTTTAAATTCTGTTTAATCACTTGGTTAGGTATATCTAATATATTTGGTAGAAACCAGTTTGCTGTCATTTTCGATTATCGATGTCTAGTGGGGGTAAAAAGCAGTATAAAAAAGAATTGACACCCAAAATCAGTACTTATCGCATAGAACGTCACAGTTGACAGCTATAACCTCAAGGCTCCTTAACCTTCACGCCAAACAAAGAGAAAAAGCCTGTCAATCGCTGTTTGTTTGAGTTGAGAAGGAAAATCACGTCTACCTTCCCATTATGGCGTTCAATTGTTTAAATCCTTTTGTGACAAAAAGATTGAAGTATCAATTACACATAATAACGACGACCAGAAGTATAAAACGTTGCATGGTGTTTAGTACTTTTTAGACAATTAAAAAATGTCTGTAAAAATTCTATGTAAAAAGTATATTTAAAATTCTATAAGACAACGACATGTCGTAAACAATTGACCAATTGTCACGATGAAGGATGACAAGTGTAAAATTGTGGAACGCGACAAATTTCAAGAACTAATTATAGTAGAACTATGGTTCATTGAGAACAGGTGATTCGTCGAAGCGTTACAAGTGCACTACTTCTCGTTTTCATGTCCACATAGATATATGTACACAAATGTTCCGCTTTTGATAGTAACAGTGATTGTGATTCTGATAACAGTGAAATTTACAAATTGGTGTAGGTTAAATGTTTTTTTTTAGCCAGGTCGAGACATAATATTTATTTCAATTTGTTAACATTGTTTCTAGCACAATTGCAATCATTTTATTTACCGAAGAATTAAATTGAAAGTTGTGAAGAAACAGTGAAGTTCTTAAGAAACTAAATGTTGTACCCTTCGGACAAAACTACACCAAAGTATAATGTTAAATACTTGTCAAACATCATTAAAGTCGGGGACATAGACAGAGTAGTGTAAAGTTATGCAGTTTTTTTTTACATATTTAACTCGTTTGACAGGATCAAATTGGTTGTACAATTGATGTGTGAAACTTTGGTAAAGCTTTTCTTTCCAAATTTATTCAGCCTTACCACTCACTGAGATTTTTTTTCGCTGCCTCGGCAATGTTTTTAAACTTAATTAAAGTCAGTTAATTTTAGTTATTTCTTTTAAATTAAATGTCATATGAATAGTTTTCTCACTAAACGACGCACGTGCCAAAACTAAATAGCCTAGCCCTAGCCTATTCCATTTACGTTAAAATATTGAGAGCTAAAGAGTCGAATTCAACAAAATGTTTGCTTAGGAAAAAAATTCGGAGTGACTACTCAGTAGTGGAACCCCTTGCCTTAGGTGGTGCGCAGAAGTGAAAGTGGCCCTCAGCCAACTTAAAGTGCGCAACTAGATGCAGTCAGTCAAAGACCGCTCTAATAACAGCGTTGCCTAAGGAAGTAAGCAAGTAAGAACAATCGTGTTCCATTAACTGATCTCTCGGAGATAGTTCAAGAATTCGAAAGTGCAACTTAACTTTTATCTACCTTCACACGAAAGGATTGCTGGTGAGTTAAATGCATCTTAAAACTACAGATAGAATACAAGTTCAAGCCAATTAAACAAAGAAAATATTTATATTTACAATCCCAGATATTTTGGTTAGACTAAACAAGTTACAAATAAATTCAAAAATCTTAAATACTAAGACCGGCGAAGAAGTTCGCCTTTCAGGAGGGGTAAAATAAAATTCCAGTTAACCTTCCTCAAACGGAATATTGGTTCGCGACAGCAAAATCAAGTGCAGTATGTTGATAGATAAGAACGATGAGGATAAATCAAATTGCGAGGACCTGTGTTGTAGAATATCAATATTCAAGTAAAGTTTAAGAAGGTTTCGACAGGGAGGCAAGCACTGTCGTCCAACTCAGTATATACATACAGTAAATATGCCGCGCAATTTTTTCTTCCGGTTTAATTCAAATGCTTTTCTGGACACCTTAATATTTGCAGAGAACAAAGCTGCTTATAAGCTAGCAGGAGCTAGTTCAAAATCCGCGTTCATACGACAAGAACCTTATCGCAGACTCAACTAAGCTCTAAGGCTAATTAGCATGGTTTAGAACTTCGAATTGAAATAAAACACAAGAAAATCGTTTCAATGTCCATCAATTTGGCTTTATTAGAAGGATAATTTTATGCCATTAATGTTTAAATATGATTTCGGGAATGTGGCCGCCGCGGCTGGTTCAAATACAGACAAGTGAAGAGGTCCAATTTTCAACCACTTTTTCAAGCATTTGGGGCTGTATGTCGGTAATAACGCCACTTATGTTGGCTTCCAAGTCCCCTAACGTTTCTGGTTTGGTGGCGTAGGCGAGCGACTTCACATATACCCAAAGAAAATAATCGAATGGTGTCAAATCACACGATCTTGGTGGCCAATTGACAGGTCCATTCCGCGAAATTATGCGCTCATCGAATGTTTTCTTCAATAAATCGATTGTGACGTGCGCTGTGTGGCATGTAGCGCCGTCTTGTTGGAACCAAATCTCATCCACATTCATGCCATCCAATTCGGGAACAAAATAGTCGGTTATCATGGCTCTATACCGGTTTCCATTAACGGTAACTGACTCTCCAGCATCATTTCGGAAGAAATATGGCCCAATGAGTCCACCAGCCCATAGAGCACACCAAACAGTCAGTTTTTGTGGATGTAATGGCGTTTCAAGGGTCTCATGTGGATTCTCTTCACTCCAAATGCGGCAAATTTGCTTGTTGACGTAGCCATTCAACCCAAACTTCGTGAACTGAACCATTATTTTCGAAATAAAATTGCACTAGCGTTGTTCATTTGTCAACCTGAAATGGCAAACCAAACTGAACATAAATGACATTAGAGTTGCCAGATTTGACCACAAAATGTCAGTTTTATCTCTATTCGAAAAACCAACCTCTAAAAAAACACTTTTTATTTCTTGAAATGTTGGCAACTTTATTTAAATAGAAGTTAAGAGAAATTGAGTTCATTTCTTGCCATCATGGAATCCAGAAGCGAATGCCGACGTAATTAGTTTGTTGCTTAGGAGTATTTAAGCAATTCTAAAAGCATTTGAAAAATTGTCCTAAATCGTATGTAATGTAAGATAAGTTATTCAAATGCTGCAGTTAGGTTCATTTACAACTTGGCCTCGCTGCATGCAAAGCAATGGTAATGCATGCTAGGCATTGTATTCTTTGCTTTTTGAGTTAAACTTTCAATAATATGTGTCTCACCTCACTGTATAGGTATAGCAATGAATAGGTGGTGATTGGCAGGACGATAACTATTTTGTGTAAGTAGGTCTCTGTTTGTGATTTGGTTTCATGACTTTTCACTTTGCTAACATAAAGGACATTACCTAACCGAAATTACTGTGATATTTCATTACCACAAGTTGGAATTTATTTATGTATTCGAATAAGTATAACTCGTTTTGCTTAGCAAATATCTATTATAAAAGCAACTAAAAGCATGCATTGAAAATAATTACATAGATAAATCTTATGCATTTTTGAATGAAACATCAACAAGAGAAAACCAAAAACACTTAAGAAATTTCTTTGAAGTATAAAATGTATACCTACCTACAAACTGCGGAGCAGGAATCGAACTTGAGAATATTCGAAAAAAAAACCAAACATTTATGAGATCATTAATGGTTGCTAAGTTCAAGGCTAAGCAAACGTGTCATTTAAATTCAACCGCTATTTAACTCAATGCTCATGAAACGACGACCTTTTTTTTAGTTCTCAGGATGGAATTGCATTAAAACAAAATTAAGAACGGAGAAGTTATTTTAAGAACATTAAGCATAACTGGGAGTGGCAAACGTATAAATATATATAGTAATTAAGATACTGTTTACTTGGTGAAGTGGCTCTTGAGAAGCAGTGCCAATCGATGTTTATAATTTATGTTGATGATAAAAAACTGTACTATATGTGAGTCCCATTGAAAAGTGATATTAAGCTATTCGTTCGTGGACTTAACTGCAAATAGTTATGTACTTACGAAGAAAATATGCTTCTGTTCTTTTCAACTAATTGTCCGAAAGGACGACTGCCAGCACGCTATGATGTTCCCACCGTTTAATATTCGCGAAATTGTTTCCAACAACCCCATTGTTTTTGTTTGGGTGCTGAGATTGCTGAAATTTGGACATTGCTTAATATACATATCTTATTAGATGCTGATATCCTTCGAAAACATTTATATAATACCTACATACTCCTATGACCTCCTAACGACCATTATTAAAGATACGAATCTATTAAGTAAAATTAATATCTATGCGTCCCTATATGAGAGGTTACATCCGTTTGGAGTTGATTGCTTGTCACGATACTATACAGTTATTTGTACCTTAGTAAAAGAAGGGTCAATGTCCATTTTGCTTATTTTAAGTAAAAGATGATTGGTGGTTTCCATATTTTTCCAGATCACCAGAACGAGCTAAGTAAATTTTTTTTCGAAGTTATTTTCATACAGCTAATATTTTAATCTGTTGACAATGGCTTTATTTCATTTATTACCCTCACGTTTACGAATCAAATGTTGGCTTAAACCAAAAATTGGTACATTCGGACATTGGCTGCGCATTCTTTTCTAGCTAGTGATACCAAAAATGCCACTGATTTCCCATAGACATAAAACGTCAAACTAGTTTGGTCTGTCAACAGCCCGAAGAGTCATTTCATCAAATATTGTGACAATAGGTGATCCAGGACATCTATGGAGCCCTTACTAGGAATGACGGCAGACCCAATACAAGTTCTGAGCCTTCGGTTTCCTAGGGTGGTTAAGACTTGGTTCTTCCAAGCAAATTCAAAGAGTTCTTGAGTTCAATCTTACTTATTTTGAGGTGGATTAAGGATTAAGTAACTACCATCATTGCAGGCAAATATTCTTCACAATATAAATCATAGCCATTATAGAATAGCATGGATCTAAGCTATTATTAGGAGGAAAGACTAACGTTAACACATTCCACGAAAAACTTGAAGCCTTGAGAAGTCGCTTCAGCATCTGCATCTGCAAACATCTTCTTGATCCCCAATATTGCTCAATCTTGATCTGAACTATTACTGATTCTTCTTCGCCATGTTGTCTAACTGCACTGAACTGCACATATTGTCAAAAGTCTCATTTTCCATGCTAGTCAGTAGATGAGTTTCCGACTTTAATTTGTCGGTCCTTAGCATACAAAGAAAAAAATAAATAGGAAAGGGACAACTGATCTAAACACGACACTGAATAATTGTAATTGGTAGGGCCTTTGCAATACACGACAACTAGGCTCATATTCCGTTTTGATTTAGTAGGTGAAACCTTGCAATTTGTCAGACTTGAAGGAAGTCTCAATGTCGAGAACAATGCACTTACAAATCTCAGAATGTAAACAGGCTGAAGATAAGACCAAGGGGGTTGCCTATTGTTTTGTTTTTTTTTAATTCGCATTTTGTTATTTCGCCTTTCTTACAATTTTTTCTGTCCACTTCGTAATACAGTATTTTGTGTTTGTTTTACTTTGTTTTCCAATCACTTTGCATTTTTTTCCCTTTTTGCATTTGAATTATTTAGGTCAATGTTTATTTCGCAATTTATTTTTATTAGAATTTATTTGGCGTGTGGTCATTTCGTCTCCAAAGCTGGCCTATTGAAAGCTCTAGCTTCAAATATGAAACTATATTTGGTGATTCTATTTTTTACATTTTATTGAATTTCACATAAAGAAATTATTTTGTTTAATAAAATTCGTTTTCTTTTCTATTATTTTAATAACGGTACGAGATATGTGGATATTATTATCTGTCTTTATTATTTGTATTAATTTTATTTCATTTTTAAAAAAATTTGGGAAAAGGCTTAACAATCTGTGGAAAAAAAATGCAACTTCTTCAATAACTTCGCCATGGTTTTTTCTTTTTATGTAAAGAGTCCAATGTGGGTACAGTGGCTCGGTGGTAAACAGCGTTAGACCACTAAACGAGGGGTCGCTGGTTTAAATCCCGGCCCATACCACCATAAAAAAAAGTTCTTATTCGCTGCCGCATTCGGGCTCCCCGGACAGACAGACACACAGTTCGACGGACAGCATTGTTGGACCCACTTTTTTGGACTTCTCTATAGTCGTAATATCATCCCAATAACTTTCTCTTTAGTATATCTACTAATGTAACGACAAGGCAAGGATATCGGAGGATAATAAACAAATTTACAATATTGAAAATATCCTCAATATTATAGTCAATCTTAAAGCGGTACGATAAAGTACTAGGTCGTTCCTCAGTGTAAGCGTTGCCAAGGCTACAATCAGACTAAAGCGTTTCTGTTTAACCTCGAGCTTAAAAGTTGTCAGAAAACCCCATATTTATAGGGAAACCTATCTTAAACGATAGTCAAAGGGAGGTGATGGGCGGGCTGACTAGTCGAGGCTCTGCTCTTCATGTATCACTGGGGAAGAAGGCAATCCCCCGTTACTATCCGTAATGATAGGTAAAGATATTTTGACGACTTGCGTTATATCCTGGAAAATGTTGCCCCCTTTATAACAAACCTAGAACGCAGAACCTCATAATTACGTAGAACCCGTGCACGTACCCGTGGTACCTACGCAGCCAAGTTTGCCATCCACCCAATTCCAACTGTCGCTGTTGCTTAAACGTTAACGAAGGCCAGACCGTGTTTTATTTTCACCGTGGATGTCTGGCCTTAGCCAGAACTAGATATCACATACTAGAAAAAAAAAGTTGATATAATAAACCAGATGTAAAATATGGCTTGCCTATTTATTTGTTATGAGGAAAAATTTTGTTTGAATGATTCATAGATTTTTAAATAAAACTTCATGAATCATTATTTGAGAATAAACAAACACTAATCTAAATTTTTCTGATAAGTATTGTACTTTCCAGATTGAAATCGTTGACGGTGTCGCTTCAAAAGTTTCCAATCATGGTCAAAAATTGACAGCCGCAGACGGTGTGTCGACAATTTTATGATATCATCGCGTGAGATTCGTCGAATTGGATTAATAACCAATTGTTAGTAGCCCATGTATACCTTACCATACGGTTTTTTTAAATGACTGTTACATCGCAATTGTGGTTAAGGTTTAGAGTGGACGAGCGTTATCCTCGATGTCTTACATGCGATGCCTCATTATTCCTATAACTCTTATCAACAAATGCAATATCTTCCTTAAAGTCTTTACCGCCCCCCATTTGCGTCACATTTAGAATGACCACCATTTATTCTGGAGAAGAAAATATTAAGTCAGCTTTTCATATTTGAATCGCTGAATCATTAAAAAAAAACTATGACTATCTGAGAAAAATAAAATCCCCAAAACTGATAAGAGAAAGAGTTGCTCCAGTTTTAAGGCTGATCTTCGCCACTACAGTGTGAATAAATAAAATAAAAGATATTATTATGAAACAGTAGGGGAACTTTTAATTGATATAAATTATTGTTTAAGGGCCTTTTCAGAGTGTTTCTGTGCATCCCACCCTACAGTTGCTACAGAGCGTAGCACCAGTAGTTGGTGTTACAGTGTTCTTTTTTTTTAAACCATGAGATATCAAATAAATTAATCCACCAGACGGATTTCAATTACAAACGCAAATAATTGCCTGACCTCTTGTTAATTTTTGTCACTCGAAATATGTTAGCGTTGGAAAGTTTTCACTGCAGCACCTAAACTCTTTCTTGGATATATTTTTAGATGTGCTGTGATGGCGGTCTTACTTATATATGCCGTAAAGTTATCTATTTCTTATTTTTGAAGACGATTTTATGATCAGGGGTCAGATCGTGGAAGATGAAAACGCAGCCCGATCTCATAAGTTTGACGTTCATAGTGCGTTAATGATAACACCGAAAGTCAGTACATACTTTTGTCAGTGGGACATACTTTTGTGTAAATTCGTATCTGCCTATAGTGTTGCGGAAGCAGAAGCCTTTACTTATCGTCATTTGTATTTTTCATACTAAAAGTAAGCAAAAGTGGACACGAGTCCGACAAGAAATTTAAACCCAAGGTATACTTGATGGACTATAATGCCACCAATGTTTAAGACGACAAAGATGTCAGAACGCTTGATCTGAATAACTGGAAGCAGCGTGCCCGGAAACGTAAAGGATGGAAGGCTGCGTTGTCTCAGGCAGGGACTCTTCACGGGTCGGGAGCCTGTTAAACCTCGACCCGTGTACTGGAATTTTAAAATCGAGTTAATAATATATGATTTCGTAGGGCATATAATGCCCAAGTACACGAAAATTTGTATTATTATTTTTGTAGTAGGTATACATAATACGATTAGCACCACTCGGTATATTGCATTTGGAATGGTGACTGATGACACTATCAAACATGCTATTAAATCTTTAAAAGGTTTCAAGTCATCTGGTCCGAATGGAATTTATTCATCTATGTTGAAACAAGGTTTAAGTCAGATTTTTCCAACGCTGAAAACAATTTACACATTCCCCCTGACGCGGTGTATAGTTAAAGTGGTTTTTATACCAAAAATTGATTAGTCTGACTATACTCTAGCCAAAAGCTTAAGACCCATAAGTCTGTCTTCCTTCTTGCTGTAAAGTTTGGAGAGAATAGTTGGCTGCATGTGCGCAAAGATTCTCTTCGATCACATCCTCTCTCTGAGATGCAACATGCTTTTCAGCGCGGAAAATCCTGCGAGACTACGCTTCAAAACCTTGTTGGAAGGATCGAAAGTGCTCTTGGCCGGGAGGAGTACGCGTTGGGCATTTTCGTCTACATTGAGGGTGATTTTGATAATGCGACCTTTGATAGCATTTGTAATTCTGCCGGATTACAACATGATGTAGATGAAACTTTGATGATGTGGATTAAAGCAATGCTAGTGTACAGGACGCTGATAACCGATGCAGATTGTGGCAAGTGGGACATAACAAAGGTAACTTGGGGCTGCCCTCAGTTGGTATTCTGTCTCTTTACGAAAAGGAGAAACTTCACTGGCCTTTCCCTATTTTCGATGAAGTCAAATATCAGTATTCATCGATTAAAAACTTCTATGGTCCAAGCATGTTAAATAGAAAATTGATAAAGCACTGTCGACTTTCTGGCAATTAGTGCTCCAACCCAAGCTTTCTCTGAATTTGGTTGGAAGGGAATCTTGTGTAGGTCCCAGCCCAGGTCAAACTGGCATCAAGGGAAATGAGATCTCCGATGACCTTGCTTGGTAAGGTTCAGAAGAAGTTTTCTCGGGACCCAAACCTGTGTTGGGTCTGCCTGCATGTCTTCCTTTGATGCTTGGGTTTCTCGTGAACTCAAGATTGGGTGGCGCGACTGCGATGGTTTTCAGACAGACCAAACTATTGCCCCGGACATTTGCAAAACGTCTGCCTCTTTTCTTCTATCTGTTAGGAGAATCGACTGAAGACTGCACACTTAAATGTGTTGAGCTTAAGCGACATCACCACCTGTCCTGCTTGCGGTGAGGAGGATGACATAGCAGAACACTTTCTCTGCAGTTGTTTGGCCTTTGCTCTAATCAGGTGGCGGATTTGCGGAGCCGACATGATAAGTGCTCCTTCTCATCTTTCTTCGAAAGACGTGAAAACTAAGTACATTAACAGAAGGCGCCTGCATGGTAGGCAAAATGGACCAGTATCAACTTCCGACAAAAGAAGAACAAATTATGCTTGTTGCCAGAATGCCACACTTTTCCACTCTCAAAATAATAATACTTAATATCGAAATTTAGTGAATATGTTGGATTTACAACAATGTTAGAAGCGCGTTAATGCTCGCCACAAACGTAGTATTTAAGAAAAAGCCCATAATTATTGTCCATCACAAAAGATAGAATATATAGACATAAACCTAGATATTCGTGCAAATATCTAACAACCATCCAAGAAACTGATGGGAATTCTTCTCAAATCTGCCTTTCGGATTTGGCAAACAAAATGTCCAATCTTGCCAAATCGTGTCGAGAGAACTTGTGTGTACCTACGCTTCGCACACAATAATGCTGTAAGTATTGTGCTATATTTGAACTTGTAAAGGAAATTGATCATTTCAGTAGAGAGACACTACAGAACGGTAGGTAGGTAGGTATACCATAATTTTCGTTTAAATTAAATTTTTACCTCAAAAAATAATAATTGCCATTTAAATACTTTGTATGCGAGTTACCATACTTATAGTCAATACAAATCACGCTGTGCCACACGGGGAAGCCCATGCACCAACTTGACATAAGATCCGTCCACTTGACAATAACACACGACTTAAAGAAAGTCCTTCACCCGCAGTGAAACTGTTCCACACACTTTACAGAAGAAACAAAAAAAAACGCTTTGTTTCTCTCGGTGGAAAATATATACTCCAGCTAGCTCCACCATGAAGGAGACACATCGAAAGTGTTAAACTAATTAGCAGCCAAAGAGTTTCTGGCACACTGAAACGCCAACCTGACAAAGGGACCTAAGTGGTGTTTGGTAAATATTTTACCACTGAACAAATGTGAAAACTCGGAGATGCGAATACATGATGCCTTGATGGCTTTCAGACCATTATTGTTACTGTGTCATGCACAGAACGGTGGCAAATGTTAATTGTTGCCTATTGAAGGTGTAATTTTTTGTTTCTGTTTTTATTGCGATGATAATAATGTAAGGCGTCAGATTGGATGGTTTTTTTTTTAAGTTTGTGTCAAGTAGCTAACAATTGATTAAGGGAATAATCCGGGGACTGTTGGCTTTGCCGAAGTTGGATTTCTGCTTATACATATGTAGATACATGGAACATGGTAAGTGTAACCGGATGTTAGTGTTTTACGAGGCGCAACCAAGTTCGTGAAGACCTGCAACGAAAACACTTCAGCTTCGCTTAACTTTTAAAAAATGTATTGTTAATGTCGAGGTGCCTACGAGTACTTACGAGTAGTAAGCGCATGTTTGGTTTTATGGGTGGACCAACATAATTTATAGCAGGCATTGCAAGGCACGACTGAACTGCACTGCTTGTTGCGGTTATTATGTTTTGCATTAACGTTGAAACATAAAATTGACGGTGTTTTATTTCTTTCTTAAATTAATATAGTGTGACTCAAGTATTGTAAGACGTGGATCAAGTTGGTGTTGTTAGCTTAGCATCTACTTTATATTAGAACAATTCCTTCGGGGTTTGGACTATTTGTTATTCCACAAAATCGCATAAAAAATATGGAGCATGTTAGGTCCCGACAGGGCAACAGAGTGAAACCCGAAAGCTTTGAAGTTAGTGACCCTAGGTAATTTGCTTTGTTCCGGAAAAGCACTTGCATCTTTGGCAACAATTGGCGATACCTAGTGTTATAACTGTCAATCAATCCATCTTGTATATTTTTATTTCTATTGGTCTCGGTCAGATCGACTTCATTTGAAGGAAATTCGACGGACAAATACAGAAAATTGGATCAACGGCCTGGATATCTGTCTGCTAAAAAAAAAGATCACGAAAGCGAATGGGCCAATTCAAAATATCCGGGCTGTTTTCTTAGAGTCAATGCTGCTATGGAAGTGTTGCTCTGTTTGCCTCCCATGCAGTTCTTGATTGTAAATGAAGCGCGAGGAGCTCTTTAAAGCTTTTGTGTGAAACTTAGACGGCAGATCCATTTCGACGAAGGGAACAGAGGAACTATAGGTTCATTGCGCTTCCCGATGCATATATAGCTATAGGGGAGTTGCACTAGACTCCATGTGCGCAATACAGATTTTGAAAACCGCTTTCGAGCTCTTCTACCTGACCGCCTGGAAAGAAACAGCGATAGGTGGTTCTGCTTTAGTCCGCGTGATACCATCGTATATACAGATGTCCTTAATGAACAGTCTTTCTGGAACCGGCGTCTACTCTATTGATTAGCTAGCTAGTGTATTACTAAAATTTAATTTAAAATTGCGTTTGCTTATAAAAAATTGCCGGTGATTCTTTTGCATTTTAAAATTGCAATTCATTTGTACCGAAAATTGCTTTGTCATGTTTCATACGCTACGATTTTTGTCGTACGTTCGTGAGTTTGGGAATAGCCAAACACGGATGGGCCGTAAATTCCCAGCCGATTCTTGTATTCTCATTTGGTAAAATTCTGCGTTTACTTTATTCATGTGTTCGACTCGGTCGTGTTTGCTTCGCGTTAGACAGAAATCAACCAATCAGCAATCAAGAATAAATAAATGTCGGAGAACGAATGAAGAAAACAAAAGAAATTTTAAAATTAAAAAAAAAGGCACGGAACGTGAAAAACCTGCAAGCCCAGTGTGTGCCCAAAAGAGAATTAAAAATTGTCGTACGACAAAAATCGTGGCGTATGAAACGTAACTTTAAAAATTTTAAAAAAGGTTCCTAAAAACTAACAGCGACATTTTCAAACAAAGGTCCTTATTACCATTTGAATGATTGCGTTTTCAAAAATTATTCAACAAGAATTAAAAGCCTTAAGGCCAAGGCCAGTGGTTTGGGCTGTACGCCCAATCAAAGCAAACTCGTGGTTTGGGCTGTGCGCTGCAAAGTCCATCCGGGCTAATTCTTTTATATAGGGATTTCCGAACTTTGGCAGGTTATTGCGGCCATATTGTTTAAACATCTGTCAAATTTATTGTCGTTTATTAAGCCAACATGGGGAGTTATAGTTAAACAAATGTTAGCGTTGCAAATGATTAGATTGTTTTATAAAAGTGGGTCTTCTGTTCGAGCAACAATTCCATTTCTGGATGAATGGGTTCGTCTACAAGCAAAATTGTCAAATTTAGGACAATAACAATTCACACACGAGATTCACCAAATTGCAATGCATACAGAGAACGACTGGCGACGTTACACTGAGAAAGACTAGTCCACACTTCTTTGAAAACGACGTTGGCCAGGCCATCACGGCCTGGCGCTATGGACGCACACCCCTTGCCACAATGGACATTTTGCGGAAGCTAAGGACATTCGATTTTTTTCTTGTCGGGTTTTTTTAAGTTACAGGTCTATTCCAATAAACCACAAATTACCATTGTCCTGAGAATCAAACATTATCAGTGCTTTTGGTAAAATTCAGCCTGATTTATGCGCCAGAGTTGTGGAAAATTGGACGCCACCCATTGAGGCCGAGCGGACTTTTAAATGATGTTATATTCCATACAAAACGGCAAATGTAAAATGTCTAAATAAATAAAATTGTTAACGATATCTTACTCACAGTTTTATTAAAATTTAAGGAAAGGAAACGCTTTATGGATAACCCTATTAGTTATTTTTATAACGCAAACCGGGCTGCTTTATTCTGACATTTTGTATGTCAGCACATTCCCGTGTCCCAAAAGCGGCGTGTTTATTACCTAACATGCGCATTGACGTTTAAATTACGTTATAAGCATATGACAGAAACAAGATTTGTTAAATAAAGTAGCGTATGAGTTGTAGAATGCAGTCTGACCTGTGGTCTACAACAGCCAATTCAAGCCAGAGTTTCGAGATGACCTGGCTTTTCAAAACGATGTAGTTATTTTAAATTGTTCATAAAGTTACAATTTTAAGGGTCGAATTAACGATGCTTTAAGAAATTCGTGAAATTTTAAATAACCAATTGAATTCTACTGCGCTTACTGGATCACGGAATTTATTCACCAAGATATCTATTTCCGGACACATTAGTTGACCTACAATCAAGTTCAACTTCAAGGTAATTCAAACGAATTCGAAATAGGTGCACATGTTTAATCAGTCGGATATTGAAATTTAACGGAAATCCCAAAGCGAACGTTTAGATAGGTAGATATCATTTAAAAATGAACTATATATCTGACAATTTGGTGAACTTTATGCCACTTGCGGTTTCCGGTGTGTTTAATATTCAAAACGTGTATTTAGAACGAATTCCCCACACAATTAGGTATATATTTTTCCGTCTAACCCGTGCAACTTGATTAGATTTCAACTGAACTGATCAATGACGACTGTCACTGCATTAAACAACGAACTAATATTCACTCGCCCACACACCTGTACGTTTCATTTTGACATCTATATTCAAATTCAAGAATTTTGCTTGCCATCGACCCCAGCGAAACACCATGGGGGTAATTGCTCGTAATCGACATCGGAAATACCAAGAGGAACAACTTTGTTCACTCATAACGGATGAGTAGAGATTGAGTAAGAAACACGAGTTGTAGTTGTGTATTAGAATGTTTGACATGCAATTTGAGTGAGCTTTTTAAAATGAAATGAAAACTTATTTATATACGTAGTATTTACATGTCACAAAAAGTTTGTCATCGATCTATACGTCTACGTTGTTGTCGTTTTCGATGCTTGCTTTCCCATCCCCATCGTGTGACCGGTTCAATTGCCTTTGGTGGAGCTGATGATGGCGATGGGGCGCGCAATAATTGTGACATCGGAAATAGCGAGCAAGCACACCAAGAAGAAAACAAACAAAAAAAAAGCCATTTCCAGTTGGTGATTTCATTGTGAATTCTCGGAAAAGCTTCAATAAAAATGCTTGTACACATGTGCATTGATATTGTATTAACATATGTATGTAAAGCACCGAGACTGGTACTGGTACTCAGTAGTGATTTGATTGTTCTGTTGTCTGTTCGACAGACAAGTAGTGCGGTAGGTAGGTGGACTAAATGTACATGAACATTACAAACTGTGTGTGTTCGTCTGATTCCCATATCGTTAGCAGATAATACATTTTTGTTTACACAAAATGTTTTCACTCTTTCAAATAGAAATTTACTCACATGTTAAGTTGGTCCAATTGGGAAGCATATTGTTAGCCTTCACATCATGTGTTGAAAGTTGAAGGTCAATGGTATCAGCAGGATTATATTACCAATCGCATTCTGAATTCTCCTTTGGCAAGGTTTTCAGAACCCCCTTCGATAAAAATGTATGCATATACCTACCTACCTAATAAGTCCTTATACGATCAAGAGACACAGAAAAAAACAATTAAAATTGCTTTTTTAAAAATATTTTTTTATAGTTGAACAACAAAAATAAATAAAAAAAATTCGCACGATAATTGGAATGGAATGTAAATGGCTTCATAAAAAACCACCGAGGTAAAGTTAACCTAAAAATGATTTTAAAGGAATTTTCAACTGCGAAGTATCGGTACCTCTACCTACATACATACGTTAGGTATGTCGCATGTATGATTTCTTCTTTTTTTTAACTTTTTTATTACGATTTGTTATTGTTGTGGCTTTTATGGCCACTAGATGTTTGTTTATACTGATTTAATGGTTACAAAGAATAATTTTTAATGCAGTTTTAATCGGTGCCAATTTCACTTGACTCTAATAAAATTGTCTGAAAAATGAGAAACTTCTTGTCTTTTTGGTTACGATGGGACAGAGTGCTCGCATGGAAATGTGATGAAAAGATAGGAACCTTACTTTTTATTGTCCTATCTTAAGGTTGAATATTAATGTTTTTTGTGGTTAGGTATAGGTATTTACGTAGTGCGAATGAATTTATCTTTTCAATACTTAAACGACTGAGTTTTGTATGTTAAATATTTAAATGGAGTCGTCATTGGGTCTTACCAATAAAGTCACCAGATTAAATTAGCTATAGAATATCTTAAAAACGCTTATTAATGTAATGTCCAGCTAGGTAAATCTTTTAACTTTGCTTAGATCTGCAAAAGTTGTAAATCCATAGGTCTCTGCATTAAATTTATGAGAATGACTATGGACCAGGTATAATATACTTAAGAAAAATAATTCATATCTATTATTCCTCTTGGTGGAATTTTACCAAACAATTTAAGACATACAAAATAATAACAAATATGTTATTAATGCCACAACGAATGGCTGGATCCCTTCATAATACAAAACTCCGGAATCTCGAATCTTGATCTTGAATTTACATGGAAGAATAGCTTCCTTCCCGCCACACTCAGGTGCTTGTGGACCCATAGTGATGCCCTTCAGTGGATATACCGGTGTTGTGGCCTTATTTGTGGTTCCTTCCCTCCGCTCGTGGCTACTCAATTTTATCAAGCCATCCTGATGTCTTCAGAAACCTGCAAACATTAGAGAGTGAGACATCTGGCAATTTCTGAATCTCGTGGAAGAAGAAGTGTTCTGTTCCTTAAGTGACAAAGACCCGGGCAGTGACAGAGATAATGAGGGGTGTCTTCGTGAAGCTCTTCATCGCCACAGCCCCTGCAAACGTCGTCATTCTTGAGATTTAGTTTCATCATGTGGTTTCTAAGAAAATTATGACCAGTTAAAGCACAAACCAGCTTGGACAGCGATGATCTTTCGTACTGTAGAAGCTTTTTGGTTCGGTTTTTATTATATTCTGGTTTCCGTTTTATCTCACAGGTGGTTAGACAGTTCTAACTATTGCTGGCTTTCATTCTGATCTTGTATTCCACTCGTTCTCTGAGGTTGCAGAGTGGTGGTTTAATCGACTGAAGTGCCTGAAATGAAGATCCTTTTCTTGCCAACTCGTCGGCTATCTCATCGCCGGCTATGTCCCTGTGTCCAGGAACCCAGCAAAGACATACCTTGTGATGTGAGCCAAGAGCCTTAAGCTCTATGCGACTGCGGTAAACCAGCTTGGATTTGATTTCAATAGCATTAACTGCCTTAATGGCCGCTTGACTGTCAATGAAAATGGTAACATCATTCCGTGGTATTGCCGACATTGATACAGCACGGGCCGCTTTCGCGATTGCCAGAACCTCACAATCCATCTTTGATCCAACTGTGTATATGAATAGAGATTTCATTTTCGTGGGTTCAAACGTTTGCCAGCCCTCCCTGCTCGGAAAGGAGCAGGAGAATGGTCTGTCAAAATCCATGTAGAGTATCATGTAGTCGCAGCTAACGTTGTCATTTTTAGAATCTGTGCGTGCCTTACGAGACCTGGGTTCCAGCTGACTATTTGGCTGATCCTCAAGGAGCTCTTGGCAGCTGATTCGTGCAGGTATAAATCCAAGGGTAGAAAATTTAGAATCACTTCCAAACCAGCGGTTGGTGTCGTTCTTATTGCACCAGTTGTCCCGATTCAAGCTAGTCTCTGTATATTCGCAAATAGCTTAAGATTGGTTGATTTGTCTGCGGCTTGAATTTATAATGCAACCCACAGACGTGACCCCCCTCAGTTGAATGTAAAAATTCACTAAAAGTGACATCTCTCGATTAGCAGCCTTTTACGACAAGCACTAGACATTGTGGATATGCGAAAGTTGTTGTCTTCTTCGAGAAAGAAACAACAGGTTTCAATCGGCTTACTGGATGGACCCAAGATGTCCCATAGTTGTGAATTGGGATAAGAGCCGAGTGATGTGACAGTAAATTTAAAATCTTATGCGTCCTGAAATCCATAAATCGAACCTGGAAACACTTTAAAACTTCGGAAAGGAGAAGAGTGTAGTGAATGATACAATCAATCCTCAATCCTCAATCACTGGTGAATTAGTTTACCTGTTCATTGTGGTCATACAGATGGGGAAGAAGAAGCTTCAATCAGCGTAAAACAGCTGCGGTTTATGCAACGAAGCCGCAAATCAAATGCAAAAGAATATAAAATAATTAAATCTAAAATTGTTTTCTTTTCTGTAGTGATATGAAACTGTCTTGCATGGTCTTTTCAAATGAATAGCTGAACCTAAGAAGTCAATTTGTTCACAATCTGTTTCAATTGTTTTAATTGTCATCTACAAAAAGTCACAGTGGGTTCCTTGACCCATAAACTGCGAATGTTTTTCTAAATTTGGTATTTCCGTCGGATGTTTTGCATCTGTTAAAATAAGAAATAATTGGATGTGGAATCATAAAATTAACCTTTTCGAAGAAATTTTTAAATAAATATAACATGCCTTCTATTGGCATAGAAAGAATGACTTATCATAATTGGGAGGCACAGGTTAACTCGTCACTTCCTTATTTAAGAGGGTAAAGCGTGGAATTGAAGATTATGACAGATCAATAGATATGGCTTCACTAACTAAAGCAATGAAATATTAAAAGAGAATCTTTACGGCTAGTTATAGGCACTCTCCTACATTTACAACTACATTTTTAACTTATGTTGGTTAGAATGACAACTCCGTCATATCAGATGGAAAAATTTTTCAACTCGCCAAGCACTCTAGGATCTTGTTGGAAGAATCAAGAGTGCGCTCGTTGGAAAAGAGTACGCTGGGCATTTTAATTGATATTGATCGTGCATTTAAAAATTTCACTTAACGTCTTCGGTCTTGTTTGGGTTCCGGGTCATACAGGAATTACGTCAAATGAGATTTTGTTTTCTTACGACCTGAACCTGAGTTGGACCCGCCTTTGTTTGAACCAGGCTCCAGGCTTTAGGCGCTGTTGTGGTGAATGCTGAGAATCTAAGCTTCATGCCAAAAAGTTAAGCGTGAGTTTGAAAGTCTGGGGCTTTTCAAGTGATGCTTTTTGATGAAGCCATCATAAACGAGGATTAAACTTCCTTGCAGCGACCACTTTTGACATGTTTAAGGAAGGGGGCTGTCGAACCCCATCATAAAGGCAATGTTAAGAGCCAAACAGTGTCAGACATTAAAGCTCCTGAATCACACAAATGCAATAACTCCAGCATTTGATTGTCCTCAGTGATACGAGATCGGGAGCTCTACAGATATATTTTAAGGGGAAACAGGCGCACCTAACAGAATGGCCAATATTACCCAATATACGATCATAAGGAGAAGGAAATTTATGTCCCCTTAAGTGACACCCTTGTAAGAAAAGTTTAGAAACCATTTCGGTTTTGTAAACGAATACTATTCCTTGAAATCAATAGGTATACAGAAGAATCTACGAAAAGTTGACCAAAATGTTTCAGGGTTTTAAATTGTTCTGTACAGAATACAAACACCAGTGACATCTTATTCGAGTTAACTTTTTTTTTTTTTTTTTTGACTAATAACCAATGTTATTGTCATCAAATCGGTAACAAAACCATTCGTAACATTTGCTTAATTGCTTATGGCATTCAGTTTTATTAAGCTTTTTTTTGTGCACGTCCAAATTGTGGTTGCAAGAATTCATCAATGCTTAAATAATGTCATCAAGTTTAAAGAAAATCTCAATTAACTTTTTAAGATTGATTCGATCTTGTTAAGCATCGAATGATTTCAAAATGAAACAACTATCGGTTTATTAAATTGGTAGTATCTACCTAACAAATTTGTAAGGACAGAGGTAAAAAGAAAATAAATAATAAAATATATCTCCGAATAAAGTAAAAAAACAAACGATACCTATATACCGATACCGATATACCGGAAAAGTTAAACAAAAGTGTTTGTTTAAAGCAACGGAGTTATGATAACTCCAATTTGGTCAACTATTCTGCACAGTTAATTTCTCTTAAGACTATATTTGGAAAAGTCCTTCGTAGATTTCGAATATTTTTGTATATCTCGATTAAGATTCGTAAAAATAGCTTTAATATTGGAGGTACGTTGCGTTTTTAATCGTTTTTTTGAAATATGGGATTTTTTAAACTACTCTCCAATTCACTATTTACAAAAGTCAATTCAATGTTAAAAAAAATATTTTCGGAGGCAAAGTATCTATGCAAATTATGCGTTGTTCATTACATACTATTGAAAATCTACATACAAATTTTAGCGTTTGGCAACACTGTCCATAGAATTCCCACAATAATTTTATTTTTCAAGTGCAAGTACACTTGAGCATCTTCTCTACTCTACAACTCTAACCGCAGGTCCACATTTAAAAACCCAACTCACTCATTATAATAATTCAACTCATGCATTCAATCCGCCTCTGAATCTGAATTCCATGGCCCGTAGTGGCCTGGCCGTGGGTAAAAACCGATGACTCATCGCTGAATTTAGCATTTAACTCGTCGGCAGTCGGAGTCGGCAAAATAAAGTCAAAAAATTCCGCTCATTTCTTCGCAAGCCTTTCCACTCCATTTGTATTGTTCGTCTTGCTTCTTTCCACTCGCATTCCACATTCCGTTTCTCCATCGATTCGTCTTTGAATGGATGTGTGTGACATTTCCTGTGCCATGGTATGTGTTTGGCATTGACAGTTGGCTGGCATGGCATACATAATACGAGTGTGTACTATCGCTGGTTCGTTTCTTCTCTGCGGATTTCCAGAGGTTGCCAGAAAAAGAGGAGTATAGTTATTTTTTGCCTTTCGCTGGCGACGAAGATTGCGACGTGTTTTGTTGTCAGAGAAAAATACAATTTTTAATCGAAAAATTTCAAGATTTTCCTAAAACAAAAAATCGAACAAAATTATTCACAATATTTAAAACAACATTTCCAATTTGTGTAAATAGTCAAATTTATGTTCCATTGTGAAATTGCATTGTGCGAAACGTCAAAGTGAATAGTGACACGAGATTAAATTATTTTTTTTATTTTAAGGCGTGTTCCATACGCATATCCCAGGGGGTGTTTGGGCGAAGTACATAGCGCAGTGTCTCCACCAATTCGAACAATTGCAGTGTGCAACACCACTTTTATTTGGAAACGAAATTTTCTCCATTTAATTGCTTTTGCGAAACTGCAGACGGGTGTGGTTCGTTCAGTGTAAAAATAAGGAATAAATTGCGCTTTTTGAGTGTTAATTTGAATAAATTGCCATTAAACAGGCGACATTCAACGACGTAGTTTCGTTAGGTCATTGTACAACCACAATCTCAACGCAACAACAAAAATACGGTTCCAGCAGCAGTTTTGCGAAAAACCTGGCTGACAATCGGTGTCAGTGAAAGAGTTGCCATATATTAATTTTCGTTTGTTTTCTGTGTTTTTTATTTTGTTGAATTTGCCGCCGCCTGACAAGATGAAGATGAAGGTCGAGTTGGAAGACAGTGCATCTAATTCCAATTCGAATCCCTCATTTGCCAGCGAAACGGAGGAGAATAGTCAAAATTCGATTGATTTGAGTATTAGCAGCATACAACAGAGGAATAATGTTATCGTAAGTCTTTTAGAATGCCCTTTTCGTATTTCACATTTTTCAAGTCAACTAAATATGTAATAGCAGATAAAATACTGCGAAATTAAACTCAGGTAGTGGTGGTTTAGTTGTCATGTGAGTGCATTTTTAGGGGTATGGTTTGGTTAGTTTATAAATGCGGTGTTTTTTTATTTGTTTTTGCTTCGCCGTTTCTGACAGCTCGCACACTTTTTTGTTTTGGAATGAGAGAGAGTAAAACAAAATATTTAAATCACTTGGCTACGAACCGAACAGTGTTTATGTATAGGTTCTTTAGTAGGGTGTGTGTATCGTTGAAACTATATGAAATCTAGTACGTTAACGTTTTCTATAAGAAAGAAAGAGATAAATAGTGTATCTTTTAATTCCTTGAATAACACGACATTTTAATAGCGCGATTTCAATTCGGAACTCCTCTGATAAACGCGAAGGTAAAACGCTTTTGTTATTAAGTAAATAAAATTATTAGAAAGTAGGTATGTTCAAACCTGCGTGAAATATTTATTCCTAAATTTGAAGGCAATTCGGAGTTGAAATTTAACTTAACTATTAGCCTAGATGGTCGTGGCAATTATTTTTTTTTTACAATTGTATGTAGGTATTTCCAAACTACTTCTTACTACATCATTATGACGTAGAATTCTAAAGTGGTTATCCCGTCTGAAGTAAACAAGATTTCTGACGTCAGCATGTCATCCGGATGACAAGTTTGGATGACCTTCTGATCGCACCTTAATCCCGTTATTGATAGGTAGCTATCAGTTGATTGTTTTCCATTTGAGCTACCTATTGTAAAAACTCTTGTCAAATGTAAAATAGGGACACAAGTGTTAACTCTGAGGGTGCATTCCGCGTGTCTTATGCCTTTTAAGCTCAGGGGAGGTACAGTTACCACCGCTATCAAAGGCTCGGCCCGGAGACTTTTTTTTTGCCAAGTGTGCATACTTAATATAAAAGAGTCCCCATTTCCAAAAAAGTATTAAATATATTTTTTCAGTAATTTTTGATTATAATTTCTTTTCTTACAAAATAAAAAATTTAAAAAAATTGAAGGTACGTTTACAGAGGTGCGAATGAAACTGGCAAAAAGTTTTACAAGTTTATTTGAGCACATCATGTGGTTTTATCTAACTAACAAAAAGCTCCATGGCTATAATCTAATAAAACAATCGAGGCTTACAACTTCTTATTTAAAATCAATTTTTCAAAAAACCTTTACCGCCTACATATAACTTTCTAATTTAAATTTTATAGAAAACTTGTCGGGGATAGAAATAAATTTATTAAGAACAGCACAGCAGCCCCAGCAAAATAAACAGATCACTGATTACTGCCAGAAATTGGCGTATTTCGTCCGTATGTTGACTATCCTTACCTAACATTTATTCAAATACTGCCAGGAATTTGTTTGACGTTTCAGTCGCCATCGAAAAAATAAAACCTAATAAAATATTATAGCGTTCAAGTTGCTGCAAGTCCACTATAAGCTAACAATCCCTATATTTTCATATAGTTCGCATGATCATCATTCAAGAAATCTGTAAGCTGACTCTGAGGTAACACAGTTGCAAATCTGTCAACCGCTTATCAACTGCTTTGTATAACTTCTGTGGAAACCTCCTGATTTCGATGGAGTTTTCATGAGATTTTGCAAAACCTCAGAATTCAATGCCATTTTGTTCTTTGTACATTTGCCGAACTATTTATCACTGTAAACGAATGCTAACAATCGCTGTAAACAATTTTTAGGTTTAAAGAAGTTATAAACATTTAAAACCTGGTGGCCAGGAGAAATTTCCGCTAGGACCACAGCCCGGAGATTTGAGCAAATTCCCGGAGTCTCCTAGCCAAAATACCTCTATTGGTAACCCTAAGGGGAGGGATAGGCATTTTTCAAAAACTTAAAACATATTTTATATTTTCAAATATGTGTAAGATATTCTGAATGTGAAAAACTGCCTTTTGTGAAATTTTAATTAAGACGTTTCCGTGTCATGTTAAATAAATATTGAAAATCCAATACCTACATCACGACAAAGCATCTAATACCTAAATATGATCTCACTCTGCGCTGTGTCTGAATTTAGTGTTTCAAATTACCAAGCATTTTTATTATAAAACGCAAAAAATTTAAATAGAGTAAAGTACCCGATCACGAGCCCCTTAAGAAAAATTCTGACTTTGAGACGATCGCAAAAATAAATGCTAACATATTTCTTAATTATTTTTGCATTATATTCAAGATTTATTATTTTAAAATCAAATGGGTAATTTGATAAAACAATTTAACAAGAAACAAATTAATAATAAACTCCTAAATCGAGCTCTGTTGATTCCTTAAACGAGCCCCCGCTATATCCAAACCTGTTTCAACCAAAATTGGATAAATGCAAACATTTATTAAATACATTTTCAAAGATTTAAAAATCACCAAAAATACGCAGGTATTTAATTCAATAATAAGTAAATAAATTTTAAATCTCAACGCTGATAGATTATTAAAATGCATTTAAATTTAAAATAAAATCATCATATTTTGAAAGATGTAACGGGTGATCCAAGTAGAGATACTTTTTTCAATAGCCTTTTTTGACAGATCACGTGTGAGTCGTGTCATGCTGTTATGTTATTTTTGTTTAGTATTGTTTGGCATTTCATAATGGAAAGACTTACGCGTGAACAACGTTTACAAATTGTTCAACTTTATTATGAAAATTCACGTTCTGCGAGGAATGTGTTTCGTGCACTTCGCTCAACTTATGGTCAACATAATCGGCCTACTGAGCGTACTATTCGCAACACCATCACCCATTTTGAGACCCAGCATTCATTATTGGATAATATTCGACCGAATAGACCACGTACAGCACGCTGTGAAGAAAATATAGCGGCCGTAGCTGAGAGTGTACACGAAGACCGTAGAGAGTCGATTCGGCGCCGTTCGCAGCAACTCGGACTGACTTCTGAAACCTCTTGGCGCATTTTACGTCAAGATCTTAAATTGAAAGCGTACAAAATACAGCTTGTGCAACAACTGAAGCCGCTTCACCTTCCCAAGCGACATCGCTTCGCTCTATGGGCTCTTGAAAAGTTCCAAGAAGATCCGACGTTCTCGAGGCAAATTTTGTTTAGCGATGAGGCCCATTTCTGGCTCAATGGGTATGTAAACAAACAAAATTGCCGCATTTGGGACGAAGAGCAACCTGAAGATATTGAAGAACTGTCACTTCATCCAGAAAAAACAACGGTTTGGTGTGGTTTGTGGGCCGGTGCAATCATCGGTCCATATTTCTTTTAAAATTATGCCGGTGCGAAGGTAACCGTCAATGGCGACCGTTATCGTGCCATGATAACGACCTATCGAAATTGAAGCTCGTGATCTCGGCGACATTTGGTTTCAGCAAGACGGCGCCACTTCCCACACATCGAATCAATCAATGACTTATTGAGAGAACATTTCGGTGAGCACATAATTTCACGTTTTGGGCCGGTCGATTGGTCACCAAGATCGTGTGATATCACACCGTTAGACTTTTTCCTGTGGGGATATGTAAAGTCAAAAGCTTATGCCGACAAACCCGCTTCGATTCAGGCCTTGGAGGAAAACATCACGCGTGTCATTCGCCAGTTACCAGTCGAAATGCTCGAACGAGTGATCGAAAACTGGACTCAACGGATGGACCATCTGCGACGTAGCAACGGCCAACATTTGATAGACATAATCTTCAAAAAATAAATGCCAAAGAATGTTCTTTCAAATGATAATAAACATTCTCCATTAAATTTGAATTTTCTGTGTTTTTTTTCTTTGAAAAAGTAGGGAACCTCGAAATGGATCACCCTTTACAACCCTAAAACGTGTCCCCGGGCTGGAATTGGGAAATAATTGATTTCGTTATCCTATACCGAACCCCATAAATTTGGTTGAATGGCTACCTCAACAAGCAAAATTGCCGCATTTGGAGTGAAGAGAATCCACATGAGACCCTTGAAACGCCATTACAGCCACAAAAACTGACTGTTTGGTGTGCTCTATGTGCTGGTGGACTCATTAGGCCATACTTCTTCCGAAATGATGCTGGAGAGTCAGTTACCGTTAATGGAGACCGGTATAGAGCCATGATAACCGACTATTTTGTTCCCGAATTGGATGGCATGAATGTGGATGAGATGTGGTTCCAACAAGACGGCGCTACATGCCACACAGCGCACGTCACAATCGATTTATTGAAGGAAACATTCGATGAGCGCATAATTTCGCGGAATGGACCTGTCAATTGGCCAACAAGATCGTGTGATTTGACACCATTGGATTATTTTCTTTGGGGATATGTGAAGTCGCTCGCCTACGCCAAAAAACCAGAAACGTTAGGGGACTTGGAAGCCAACATTCGTGGCGTTATTGCCGACTTACAGCCCCAAATGCTTGAAAAAGTGGTTGAAAATTGGACCTCTAGACTTGTCTTTATCGTCCGAAATCGTATTTAAACATTAATGGCATACAATTATCCTTCCAATAAAGCCAAATTGATGGACATTAAAACGATTTTCTTGTGTTTTATTTCAATTCGAATTTTGATAGCTCAAAAAAAACACCCTTTAATTACCAATTAGCTTATAGCAATATTCATACAACTTTTAAGAATCGCGGTAGGTGAAAACTGCTTGATTTTTCAGAAGAGACTGAGGAGAAACTTTAAAATAAAGTAAATGCTGATTTTTCCATAAAATTTGTCTTTCGAAAAGCGAAACAGGCCCAAAATGTAACTAGGAGGGGCTCAAAATAGGGTACTTTACCCTACCTACAGGGTTTTGGTAAATAACTGTTTAAGTGACTTTGCGAACGTAAAATATGAAATTCGGATTTTACTCTTTTGTAAAGCTTCTTAAAACTAAAATTGCAGCTCCCGAACATTAAACTGTCCCTATCGTTACAGTCAAGAAATATATCTTCGCACAGATTTTGGTTTGTAGCTAAGCCATGTGTCCTACCGTTTAGGCCAATTATTTATGTTTTATTCACCATCTCAACTCATTTAATGCTTTGCCGCAGGTGAACAATCTCGCATGCAAAACAAAGAAAATATCTAAATATTTTGATATCGCTAATGCAGCATGCACAACTTACACAATTAACACCTTACACCTTCCGTGTGTGTATTTAAGTACATAGTATAAGACTGGTGATATTCCTGAAGTTCTGCGAACAAACACTTATATGGCAGGGGGGATCTATTCTCACTCCATTTAAAATTATAGCTCATCAAATTTGATGACATCTAATTTGGAGGTGTAACCACTTTAAACGTTATAAATTCTAAACTGATATAGGTTACAAAAATGGTTTTGTACATTTTAGAAAGACAATTATTTTTTTCCTGAAAATGCATTTTTCTCAAAAATTTTTTTTTTTTTAACCTAATTGCTCAAAATTCAAAACCAGATTAAAATTGTATTAAACCGAATTTAATTTAAATTTAGGAAAGTTCGCAAATTTGCTCATTGTATTATGAATTCCTTTCATTAGTATTTTTTAGATTTGGCGTTTTTCTAACGTACCGTATTGTCACTTCAAGTGTTCAAAATACAAAAATATAATAAAATCCTTGCATATATTTTTGAGAAACTTATTAAATGGCAGGTACCGTTATTTAAAACGATAAAGCAAAACAAAAAGAAAAGCCCACGAGATGTTAACTCAAAAAATTGAAAATATGATGTTTTTGGATTTCTCCAAAGTTGTAATATCATATGTTATACTCAGTTTGTGTTCAACATTTTGAAAAAAAATATATTTTTCCATTTTTACCGCAATAAATTTGTTTGTAAAATATAGTAAGTTTCTCGATGGAGCTCGATGGAACGGAATTAAGTAAAAATTAGTACCAATTTATAACATTTAGAAAGTTTTCCTCTTCTTATTTATTCTGTTTTTTTGGACAAAAATGCGTGGATTACTGATTCCAAAGATTTAAAGCAAAACTTACTAAAACTGCTTTAACGCATTAAATAATCAAGAGTAATCCACTTTTAAACTTCGAAAATTCCAGCAGATACGTTCGATAAAGAGCAGAATAACGGCCAGGAATATCATTACAAGTGTATCAAAAATCCCTTTAGAAGCGTACTTATTTCGACATTAAAAAAGTCTACTCGTTTTTAATTAATTTTCCAGTTTTTTTTTTTAAAAACAATTTCTAGCGAATCGCGTAAAATACGTGTTTGTCAAGAAGAAAAAATCTAGATACAAATTTCTAGGAGTTCCGAACCTTTGACAGATTTCGACTTATTTGTTGTAACAATTTCACAGCACGCGAACAAGTTTTTGTAGTTTTTCACAAGAAATTATCTAAATTGTTGCGTTGAGGAACGCGAAGCAACGCAACCTGATGATGATATTTTATTTTGTTTGATTTTTTACCACTCTTCCAATACCACAACCAGTTTGTGTAGTCAAGAAAGAAGGACATATCGTTGGCTTAGGGTGTAAACCGCCTAACACCATTTTTATGATATTTGAGATTATTACACCGTTAGAAAGTTCAAATGAAGACGCATCGTTTGATATAAAGATAAAAATTCAATTCGAAGTAAATGTGGTCCAAATCGCACGATAAGTAAAACATACACAAAACATTATGTAAAAGGGTTGAAGAATATTTTATTTCTTTGAAAAAAAAAGAATATATGACAACACATAAATCATATATTTAATTTTATTGCACAGACGCAGAAAGTGTTTTGGTGTAACTTTTACCCTCATATCCTGTAAAGTTGTCATTTAAGGAGTTAGCAGGCTTACACTCTAAGCCAACGATATGAAATACCTACTCCATTTCGTACCATTTCTACCAAAACATAAACCGAGATTATAGGTAAAGAACATTTATAAATCTTCAAGGGTTTACACCAAAAAGAAGACACACTCATACATTTGCAGATGGAACGAACTTGTGAACCCTATCATTACAAATGCCGTGAAGTATCGTGAAATCGATTTTTACTTTTATGCATTGTTGCTCATTATGTTGTTTTACATTTAAAAAGTTGGAAAAGTTACATTGCTTAACGCGTTCGTTTACCTAGTTACTTATTTTTCATTCTAAAAATGATTGTGCGAAAAGTATGTTGGTACCAAATTGCCCACATATATGCCTGTTCATACTTATCTCCATTTCCCTTTAAAAGCAAGACCAACAAATAATGTAAATTTATTAAATGGTTAGTTAAAATTTAACCCACAATTGTCAAAGCATCCTTAATTAGTCTAAAACTTGAAAACACAATTTTTTAACCTTTTTTTGTAGAAACACTCACAATAATGTCGAGAGCAGTTAAACTGAAATTTAAGAGAAAAACGAAATCCTTAGATCGAAAAGTTGAAATTTTGGACCGCATAAGGAAAGGAGAAGATCCAACAGCTATTGCCAAAGATCTTCACTTAAACGAATTCACAATACGAACAATGCATAAAAATGATCAAAAAAATCAGAAGTGCAGCTGCATATTGTACAAGCGCAAATCTTACGCTCGCGATATTAATATGGAGCGAATGGAAAAAGCACTCATGACTTGGATAGATGAAAACAACCAAAAGCGAACGCCTTTAGATAACAAATCCATCAGAGAAAAGGGTTTAGAACTTTTTAATCACTTCAAGGAAACATCAGCAACCTCAACTGCACAACAGTAAAGGCTGTTTCGAGAACTTCAAGAAAGGTTTTTCAACGCACAAAAACGCACAATGTCATGTCGAAATAGTTGCAGTTAATAAAATTGACGCTGAAAACTTTCCTAAAGAGCTGATCAAAATTGTAGACGAAGGAAGCTATTCCGCAGATCAAGTTTTCAATGCCGCTGAGACAGGACTATTTCGGAAAAAAATACCGCAGTGCACTTGTATTGCGAAAAAAGAGCAATTTTCTCTTGGACACAAACCAGGTAAAGATCGCACGACATTCCTTTTTTGTAGCAATGCATCAGGAGATTTGATGACTACACCGCTTTTGATTTACCGAACAATGAATCCCAAAGCAATGAAAGGTCAAGACAAGAATGCGTTACCCGTGCATTGGCGTGCGAACAACAAAGCCTGGTTGACTGAGGACATTTTTAACATTTATGACTGGTTCTACAACTGTTTCGTGTCCGAGGTGAAGAACTACAGTGGGAAGCAAAACTGTCCGGATGTTTTGCATTTCTCTGGTTATGTTAACAAAATTAGTAATGTAATAGAAATATAACATATATTTGTCATTTTTTTATTTAATTAAACGTTTTTCTTCAAATTAAATAACAATAAGTAATTAAATAAAGTAATATTCAGAACAAAAATAAACAAAAATAACAGAATTCATTATTGGGACACTTTTGCACATTAGTGATTTCTTAGTATTTCTCTCTAATCGCCATCAGTTTAATACTTTGTCCAAAGCCCTTTGTTCTTTAACACACTTTTAATTCTTTTAGGCATATCTCCACCAATTTTTGGATGATTTTGTGGTCAATATTCTGCCATTCCCTTTCTATTCTTTCCCAAAGTTCATCTATGGTTTTTGGTGGATTTTCATACGCACCCAGCCTCCTTTTAACAATAGCCCATACATTTTCTATTGGATTTAGATCCGGGCTTTATGCAGGCCATTGCATCAACTGAAAATTCTGATTTTGGAGCCAATTTTGAACAATTTTAGCTGTATGCTTCGGATCTCCGTCTTGCTGGAAGACGACTTCTTCAGCGGGATATGTGCACTCATATACAAAATCAGGAAAATTGGTTAGGAGAATGTTCAAATAGTCTTCTTTCTTCATAATACCTCGGATTCTCACCAATGGACCGACGTGCCACCAAGTAAAACAGCCCCAAACCATTATTCCCCCACCACCGTGTTTCATAGTTTCCTTTACCTGGTGCTTTTGGATACGCTCGTGAGGTCGATGCCAGTAGTACTCCTTGCCATCTGATTGGTAACAGTTAACTTTTGTTTCATCGCTCCAAATGACACGTTTCCAGTCATCTATGGTCCAGTTTTTGGGCTCCTTACAGAACTTTAAGCGTCGTTGAACATTTTTATTTGAAAGAGATGGCTTCTTTTTTTTACGCTGGCTACCAACCCTACTCTTTTAAGCGCACGTCTAGCTGTCCATGTACTAACATTTTTGTTAATTGCTTTTGCAGCATTTTTGGGTGTCCGAATGTCCTTGTTATGGAGCAACCGCTCCATCAACCGAGCTTCGGCATCAGAAATGAGTCTTGGTCGGCCCCCATACCGCTTGAACAAACCACATTTCGTCGGTTTTTTAATATCACTAACCGTGGTTTTACCTTATTTCAACTGTTTAGCTATTTTACGGCACGAATAATTCTTTTGCAATAAATTGATCACACTATTTTGAAGATCAATTGGAATTTTCTTCATTTTCTACTCTTTTCTTTTTTGTTTAAAAACCAAAAGCACAGCACAACGACAAATTATATACTGAGGTCAAGGAACTGCATAAATATCAAAAAGCTAAATTCTTACGGTACAAAAAAACAGTACAATATGGTATTATCTGATTACAACACTAATGTGCAAAAGTGTCCGAATAATGAATTCTGTTATTTTTGTTTATTTTTGTTCTGAATATTACTTTATTTAATTACTTATTGTTATTTAATTTGAAGAAAACGTATAATTAAATAAAAAAATGACAAATATATGTTATATTTCTATTACATTACTAATTTTGTTAACATAACCAGAGAAATGCAAAACATCCGGACAGTTTTGCTTCCCACTGTACATGCTGAACAAAAATCTCGACTTTAAGGTCTCATTGCTACTAGACCACGCGCCCGGTCATACGAATGATTCTTACCACCAAACACGGCATGACTGCTACAACCTTTGAATGAGAGAATTATATCGACTTTTAAAGCAAGCTACTGCCGACAGGTTTTTAAAAAAATTCTCGATGAGATGAACAAAGATAGAAACCTTTAGGTGGAGCAAGCTTGGGCCAATTTTACCACTTTAGATGGCGTTAAGTTAATAGCTTCAACCGTGCATGAACTTGAACCCAAACATTAAATCTTTGCTGGCGAAATATATGGCCTGAAGTTGTTGGGAATCATGCAACAAAGCAACCAACACTACCGTATTTTAAGTTTGGCTCAATGTGTGAATGGAGATTTATTTAGCGACATAGCATAGCGACATTCAGGATGCTGAGGAGTTGGTAGATGAAAAGGTGTTAGAAGAAGTTGAACAAGTTGAAATGGTTATCGATTCCTTAGAAAGCTTTGCGCCGGAAGATACAGATTATAAATATGATGCATATGAGACAGTTCCAAGGTTTACATTGTCATCACTAAAAGAGGGATTCGTGATGGCAAACAAATTGAAAAGACATTTCCTTGACATGACCCTATGACCCAAAGGATCACAGCTTAAAGTTTAAGCGGGACTTGCACAAGTGTCTCCCGCCATATGGAAAGATTTCTAGATTTTCTTTATAAAAAAAAATTTATTTTGAAATTAAACCACAAATTTGTGTAAACAAATATTTTTTTTATGGAAATTGGAAAATGCAAAATGTTATCGACACCCATCGAGCTATCAAAAATTGTTGAGTTAAAGATAAAGAATACGTTTGGTGCTTTCTTTAATAGATAAAAAGGTTAACGATCCTAAAACTTGATTATACTCCCTCGCGTGTAACAAGGACAATATAACCGCGATCCTGGAGATACGAGGATTATAACCAGCGACCTATTCCTCAGAAAATCTCTGCAAATATGCACTCACTCCTTACTCAGCACTTGTAAGCGATTTGCGAGAGTAAATATGGATCTTATTTTCCAAGTTATCAATTTTCGGTCATTTTCCAAGATATGTGTGTTAATTTTTAAAAGATATTTCAAGATATCAGCTCATACCCACACTTTTAATCTTTATTTGCTTACGTAAAGTACTTCAGTCTTTCATAATCGTAAAATGAATTCATTGTGTTAACCAACAGTGGCCTTTAATTTACGGCTCTACTGTAATGAGAGGTAAAATCCCAATCACTCATGTAGAGATCCGTTAGTTAGAAAAGGTTAATCCTGCACATGCAGCTCGACTGAGCGAAGTTGGTGGATTGAGTTTATGTTGGCATTCCATATCAACGGTCATGGGCGCTCGGTCGAGTTCGCGACGTGCTAGGATCGTTTTCATTTTTAAAAGGCTAATAATTGGGACTTTTTAACTTAGAGGATTTGTGATAAGATCTTAGTTTTGTTGCTACGTATGGTTGCAATTAAATAATTTCAATCAGGGATACCATAGCCTGATTTTCTAAAAGCTGGAATAAAGAGGAAGAAACCGAAGAAACATCTGAAGTTGATACACAGAATGTAACAAAAAAACAGAATGAATTTACTTATTTCTTACTTATTTAGATAGCCCTTGAGCTAAGTACAATCAGATGTGTTCTTGTTTAGGTACCCTTTTAATTGTGTGCGCCGCCTTTACTTTCAAACAGCGGGCTGGAGCATTGGTTTTACTCCTAGTTATCTCAAACGCCCCCTATGTCTATCACACCGCAAAAATTAAGCTACGAACTATCCAAGAAGCCTTGGAGTATTAATCATAGTCGCTCCCACAGAGTGCTCCCAATAGTAGCCGAAGAGTCCGTGATAAGGATACCCATGATTCCCTCGTTAAAATGTTGCAGCTCAAGAAGATCGAAAAAGTTTTGCTATCGAAACAACATCCGGAAGGTTTATAAAACCTTTTCGAAGGAAACGCTGTCTCCAAAGCGCAAAATATTAAAAAAATTGTATGGCAGTCTCAGCTAGTGTAATTGGTATCATGGATAGAGAGATGATAGCGAGAGAAGAGAACGATGGCGCTGATGATTTACAATCGTAGATCTGTAAGAAAACCTTTACAAAAAAATGGTTGCAATGAAGTTTTTCTGCAGTTTAACAGAAATCATAAACATTAAAAATCAAAAAACCAAGTCGAGATTCAGCGAAAAATGACCATCGGAAACTAAGCTTTCTCTGTTTTGGCGAAAAAAAAGCATTCAAAACTACTGACCTAGTTGAAAATAAAGCTCATTCTGGAAGATAAGAAGAAGGAAAGCTGAGACCGGAAAAGTATATAATAGGGGACTCAACAAACCAAAACACTATGTGTTTGTTGTTCATAAGGCCGAATCCAGCCAATATTATTTTCAAATCTCAACAGATTTTCAAATCAAAACGACAAGGAATTCTGAATCCCTAGACCTCACGGACTGAACACATGGAATCAGTTGTGTCCGCGATCGCAAAAATGGAAGGCTTTTCACATTCAGGCAGATAATTTACGGGAAAGTAAGGAACTGCCATTTTACTTGAAAAGCGATAGGCGTTCTTGATTTCGCAACTCAATCTATGTATTTTACTTTTAACCTGATTATTTCCTACAGCCCATTAGCGGCGTTCCTGTAGACCTGGGCAGTGGCATAAACGATTTTCCACGGACTCTATTTCCTCCTCGTCTCAGCAGCCATTTGCAAAGAGCCATGCACTTTAAGCCATGTTTCGTATGATGCAGTGTTAGGTTAATAGAGACTAGGGACTTTGATCTTTTGGTGTCAACAACAGGTCACAGACTTCGGGCTAGAACGCAACCATTGGTGTTGCTCCATTGTTCCCTAGCCAGTTGTGTGGTGACGCCGTCAATACAAGTCTAAGCTGTGTTGAAAGGCGGTAGCACATATTTATCCGCTTTTTCGTTCCCTTTCACCCCAACGTGTCCAGGAACCCAGAACAATAGAACTGAGTGATGATGCACTTCACGTATACAAGTTTGGAGCCGATTGCATTAAGATCTGCTTGACTGTCCACACAGATAGTACTTGGTACTTGGCCTCGGTTGAAAGACTAAGGCGGACAGCTTTAAGCTTCGGTCGTTCCCATTTGGGTACCTTATTTTTCCTGGTGAACAGAATAAGTTCGGTCTATTTCAGATTAATCGCAAGACCATTGTGTTCCGTCCATTTGGATAGTTCTGATATCGCGGATTCCATAATATCTCTAATGGTGGAAATGTACTTTCCTGTTATTAGAACAACTATGTCATCCAGCGACTATATTAATACCTCATGCCTTTACTACTACTACAATTTGGCTGTCTCTGTATCTCTTACTACTTCCACTCAATTTACAGGTATGAATAAACATACATCCGTTACTTTGAAAATTATATATAAAAAAAAATCAATTTCCTTGAAATTTGATCAAAAGTCCCCTCTTAAAGTAAAAATCATATCATAGCACATTTTTTGAATTCCTTGAATGGTCGCCGCACACCACACCAAACCAGCCGGCTGTCATCATTTAAGGGGTTAAACTTCTGGGCGCCTAATCAAGAACAATATGTCAGAAAAGAAATCCGATATCATCCACTTTTCAACTCAGCCTTTTATATTTCAGGTTAAACATTCCATGACCTTGCCACAGTTGTGCCACTTTACTGTGTGTCTTTATAAATAGGATAAGTTGTTTGTTGGCGCCACGCATCATTACGCGTTGTCGCAGTTCGAATTTGAATGGAAGGAATGTACGTTAAGGGGAATTATTTTCTATAGAATATCAATATTAACTCAATTCCTGATGCGTCCTCAACTTTGTTGTTGTTGTGGAACATAAAGATTACGGATTTTTGTGGTGATTAATTTAAGAATACATATCACGTCCACGTGCCTAAGTAGGTACCTACATAGATATAGCATTTTAATATCTTTATTAGTTTGAGGTGGAAATACCAAATTACATTTTATTTTATTGGGCTAGGTCACTTATTTTGGCTGAATGCCGAAAGTGGTCTTGACTTATTGGGAAATGCTATCTCGACCCGTAAAGAGTCTCCGTCGAAGACACTTCCGTTCTTTCGTTCTCTGCGATCAAGCGCTTTCTCATCCGCGATGGCTTGGTCTTTAAAGCCAAGGTTTGATGTCCTTGCCGCCTCAAACCTGGAGCATTGTTGTCCATTCGGCTGAGCTAATTTAGTCGGGGTGTTTTGACTACATCCACATCTTGGTACAGCTTAAGGAGTTCGCTGTTGCACATGTCAAAATGTATATCGAAGAATTTTTTCTTTCGAAGGAGCCCAATATTAATTCTGCTTTCATGCTTTGTTACCAGCACTCTGCGCCGTATAACATAACCGGCAGGATAAGGGTTCTGTAGAGCATGTACTTTGCCCGTGGAATAAGGAATTTTGAACCCATAAGCGGTTTCCGAGGGTAATTATAAGTCGGATCTCGGATCTGCTGGTTTATTTGTTAAAAGCCGATATTAAGTCTTGTCCTCATTCAATTCAAGACCAACAGGCTTCACCTGTTCCTCAATTGCCGTGAAAACCTCTATTACGGCACGTTCAGAGCATCCAATGATGTCAATAACGGCCGCATATCCCAGTAGGTTGACAAATATGTTTAAGCATTAGTGTCAAGATTTTGTCTAGGGTCGATCCGCCTGTTAGTGAGTTGCAAAAGACTTTAAGATATTACATGAGAAAGCAGATATATGTCCTGATAGTTCTTGCAAGACCATCCGCCAAACTTGATCGATGATTTGGTTCATGCACGCTACCAAAACATCACCTCCGTATTTGAACAGCTCTGCAGGTAGACCAACAGAGCCGGTTGCCTTGTTCTTTTTTAACTTTTTTTTATGGATAAGCCAACCTCTATTTTGGGTTCCGATAAGTAGGGGCTAGAAATGCTGTTCGTATGTCCTTTATAAATTAGGGAACCACTAGACATGTTTAAAGTGAAATGATGTTTGTTTAGCTTACACCTAGGTAATCAGTGTAAGTATCTATACTCCGTGTTTTTTCTGGGTAAACGAACAGTTTATAGACTTCTTAACGAAAATATGCCACAACTCGCCACCAAAGAAGAAAAACCAAACTGATTTAAAAGAAAAGTAGATGATTTGAATAAGTGTGCCATCAGGCAAATTGTACATCAGTTTTTTCTAAAAAGTTAACTTACGACGCTGGATAAAATACTGCATACGGATGACGCAATGCAAACATCACTAAAATTAGCAGGTCTTCTATGCATTCGGTTTTGAAAATTAAACTGAGTTTTTAATTTGCCCATCGTCAGCGAAAGAGTATTCTTTTGGAAAAAACTGACATCATAACAGATTTTTTTTTTTTATAAATAAAACAATTAAAATTAAAATTTCAATCTAAAAAATAACATGGTAACCCAACCTAATATTCTTTCAGGTTTAAGCTGATTTAAAATCCTTCGTACGGAAACCCTGTAAGAGCTTTTGTTAGAATAGCACCTTACGAAAAACAACAGAGTGCGAATGAGAGGCAATCATCCCTATCTTCCCTGTACTGCCAATTTATGTTGGACAGAGTATAAATACTATCAATTTAAAAACCGGTTTCTACATTTTAGGGCTCTGATACCTACACCTTTTTTGTTTTTTGTTTTTTCATCGAGATCTATTAAATGACATTTTAAAACTTAGGGGCCTCGGAAATACTACATATTGTATCGTCTACAAAAGTTCCGGATTCTATTTTCTCCTTTGGAACGTACTAAATTATTTGAGTCTTTAAAGTATGTACAAAAAAATTTTTTCAATAAACTTGAAATCTGTGCATAATTCCTTTATTTACAGACGCAATGTGCAACTACTGAAAAACAACTCAAATCACTATTTTTTTTTTAATAAGTACACGTATACGCCCACTTTGCAAAAGCAAATACAAAAAAATATGCAGCCTATCTCCTTCTACATCATTAATGTAACAATAAACCACCACCGCGGCGACGACGACGTAGTTCTCCGTTGGCATTGTCACAAAAAGAAACTTAAAAAAAGAAATGAGTACAATGAACAAAAGAACAAAACAAAAACAAAGAATACAAATAAAATGTTGTCCATTAAGCAAATCAGCTTAACAGTAATTCGATGAACCGTCTTTATCCGCTAACCCCTGCCGTGCCTTGAGCGTCAATATCACTGGTCTTGATCTGCGTACCTGTAGACATTTGGTACAAATCGCGTCTGACCAAACAGCGATCACATCGACCCTTATTGCGGCCTCGTGGTGTTCATGCGTTACATTACTAGTAAGTACACGACAGCGTCCAACGTGATGTGACACGTTCTTTTTGGCATGGACGCATCTGACTTAGGCCAATCGTGTCCAAACGTGTATAACATTATTACGAATACAAAATTTAATTTAGAAAGTTAATCAAAAAATGAAAAAAAAAATACAATACACACATCATTTAACAAGATTTAACTATATGGTGTAATTTAGAATAAAGGATGACGTCATCATCGTATTTATATTACGTGACATTGTGCAATGTGCGTGTTAGGTTGTTAAATGGATGGAAATCCCCAACTCCCCATCGAATGTTTTTTTTTTCTTTTGTTCATTCTTTCATTTTGCTCTCTTTTTTCTCTGTAGGATTTTTTTTTTGCACTTGCATTCTTCTCTGGGAGAGATTTTTGCAATTCTTGGAGCATGAGTAAAGCATTCAAAGGAGAAAGCACCGGTTGCTTCGAGCAATGGGAATGGATGCATATGCATGGTGTATTGGTTTGTTTGGTGTTGGATGTGGTGAAGTTTATGGGATTAGTTTACTGTACTTGAGTGGAAATGTATAGCTACCTATGCGCGATTGAAAGATATCTTGGGATCTTGGCATTCTGAGAGGTCTTGGCATAATGTTGAGTTTCTATGTGAATGTGGAAGGCATTACTGCAAAAATATATCTAAAAAATAAAATCTGGAATAATAAAAATACCGTGAGGTTTGATATACATATAATGTAAAATAAATAAAATTTGGAGGTGAACTTGAAATTTGTATTATCGGTTAAAAGAACAAAATTGTATCACTTCGTCTAAGGTGGTCCATTCGGAAGGTCCAATTTTAAGCGACTCGGTCGAGCATTGAGACTGGTATTTCCCGAAAAACACGAGTAATGTTGGCTTCCAAAGCGTCAATCGTAGCTGGCTTATTCCTGAAGACCTGAGACTTTACGTATCTCCAAATAGTCCAAAGGTGTGATATCGCAGGATAACACACCGTAGCAAAACGTGAAATTAAGCGCCGTCTTTTTGAAACCAGAGCTCACCGAGACCATAGGCTTGAATTTGAGGAAGCACACAGTCCGTTAACATGGCGCGAAAACAGTTACCATTGACGGTAACATTCTGATTTGCTTCGTTTTTAAAGAAATATGGACCAATGATTCCACAAGCCCATAAACCACACATTAAAGTTTTTAATGGATGAATGGTAGCTCTTGGTACTTACTAAACCTCGAGGGAGATGAGTGCTGACGTTGGCCGCCACAAATATTTTCCAACATGCTCCTTATATACCTTTAATTCTACACATACATGTTGCTCTGTTTCAATGGCTACCTACAATTGTATAACCCATTTCAAAATCGAAACTGCTTTTAATTTCGAAATACATACATATCTACATACAATAATAAAATATAAGGCGTAAACAGCTAAAACAGGATATACATAAAGCATATACATAGCTTCCTTCAAAGGAATATATATTTTTGCACGAATGTAACAACCTAACCATTAAGATGCGCTTTTTTTTGGAAGGCATTCGGTTTGTTGAATTCCTTCCACCTGATCAAAAGAAAGTAAGGCTAGCATTTTGTAAACTGAAGTGCAACAAGCCGGCTGGGCCGGACGGTCTGCCCGCCGAAATATTTAATGCAACAGGAGATGACTCGAAAAAGAGCATGCATCACTTCCAAGATTTGGTCGGAAGAAAGTACCTATACCTGATGAATGGAAAATAAGAACCGTTTGTCCGTTTCACAAGAAAAGCGACCTTCGAAACTACGACAACTATTAGGTATCAGTCTCCCAAACATCGCATATAAGATCTTGTCAGCCGTATTGTGCGAATGCCTGAAACCTTTTGTCAACGATCTTGAATCCGAAGTAGGGTCAATACTTCTAAGGCGGATGAAGATATTCTTGGTCGTTTTGAGAGAATTTCTTCGTACGATATTTGCTCTCGAATGTCTTAATTCGTGCTCTGTGAAAAAATGAACGAACGAACGATATCAACCTATGAAACGCACCCCAATTGGCTGTGTTGAACTTGGTTCACATGTGGTTTCTTCAAGGCGGTGCCACATGACACACAGCTCGTGAAACAATGTAAATGTCAAAGGATGAATTTAGCGAGCAGATTATCCCCCGAAATGGCCCTGTGCGTTGGCCGTCAAGATCATTCGATTTAACGCCTCTTGATTATTTCTTGTGGGTTTATGTAAAGTCGTTAGTCTATGTGGACAAGCCGAACACCATTGAAGCCTTACAGGATAACATAACATGCGTAATTCGTGGAATACAGGCCGAAATGCTTGAAAAAGTGACGCAAAAATTGGACCAATTGAAATGGAGCCGCGGACAACATTTACATGAAATTGTCTTTAAAACGTGAATGGCAAAGGCCTATTTATCGATTACAATACAAATTTTGAATATTTGATGCAAATTTGAGTATTTTATTCGATGTTTTCCAGTTTTCATCGTCGTCAACAGGTGGCGAAATGAATAAAAAATTTCCAATTTCAGACAAAATGACAGCATGAATTTAAACTTTCAACAAACAGGTAGCCACTACTTTTAGCAAATGGCCCTCAAAAGCGCATCTAATATTTTCCATCGCTTACAACCTGAAATCACAACGCAATTTGAAAAATATTACGACCCCTAATTGAAAACTGGAAAGCCGTGAAATTGCAAAACCAATACGTTCATTAAAGCATCAACTAATTGAACAGTTTTCGGTTTCTGTAATTTGAAAAGCCAGCTTAGCGGAACATTTGCTTAAATGAAATACAAATAGAAATAAATTCATTTAAAATGGGAATATTATATGGAACAGCGAACGTTTGTAAGGTCTTCACTCATTTAAAAGTAATAAGTATGAATACTGAAGAACATCCTGAAATGCCGCAAACATTCGCTTCTTACTGTATGCAAATAGGTAGCTGTTTTAACTTTTCCTGCTGCGCAAACTCCATTTTTTAACTCTCAGTCTCTCTCTGATGAACTGAACAAGCAAATGACATGCAGATACAGCATCTCCACTGAGAAATCCATCTCACCTATGTAGATGTACAATGATGACGAATATTATTACTTCTCATCTTAGACATTCCGAAGGTAACGTTTCCATTTGCATCGGAATGTCACTGGAATTGGAAGTAATTTTATCTGTTTGCCACGCATACACACACGCCTTCTTCTCATCTGCAAAATAACTTCTTCTTAAATAGAGAGATAGAGATGCTGCGCTCATGGTAAAATTCGTCGAATTTAATGCATGAATGGAAGCGTAAAAGAACGGTTTCGTATTTTACGTTCCATCCCTCCCTTTGGGCGCCAAATCGAAATCACGCACTCAATAAATGTTGAAGTGTGGATGGTTGAGGTTGAGAGTCAGCAAGCAAAGCAGACTCGTCTTTTTCCACTCGTTCGTGTTTGTGGGGATTTCCTACTTTTATTTCAAGTGTTGTCTGTGCTTCTCTGGAGGAGGCCTCTTCTTTCTCCTCTATCCATAATTAGATACTTTTTGATTTTGTTTTGGTTATTTTTCTGCGTTGGTGCTGCCTCCCTCCCTTCACAAAAATTTGGTCGACGTCTTAAAATGCTTATCACGTTTGTTTTCTGCAAATTTCTCATGAGCAGCCGAGTACCTACTCCTCTCCGTAACCATCTTGACTTTTTGAGTGATTTTTAGGCAAAACGAAACGAAAAATGCCTGAAAAGAAAGCACGCAAAACGTTCAAGCAAGAAATGAATGGTAAATCGGATGAGTCACCAAATGTTTTTGGGGATACACTACTTAGTGCCGGGGAATTCTTGGAAATGTACCTACAAAACTTTTATTATGCTCAGCGGAAGGGGATCACGCGAGGCGCGTAGGTAGGCATCAGGAAGGCTTGATTTTTAATGAATTTTCATGTTATTTTCTCGGAAAACAAGAATCGATTTTCATGTGTAATTGGATGGATGTGCTGTCATTTTAAAGCAGCGTTGACAGTCTTTAATAATTTTGTGGGTTAAGTGCTTGATATCGCTGGCATTGTTTTCTGCGAATTTGATAAGATAAAATACAAGGTTATAGCTTTGATGTTATACATGTGTATATCCGAGTCCGACAGGAACCTACAAAATGATAAACGACTTCCTTTTTTTGCGTAGGTACTCATTTTTGTTTGTTGTGGACGCTCATGCGTTTGACGACGTCGTCATCGTGAGTCGCCACTGTGGCTTTCGATATTTCTGTAAATGGCGTAGGTACCTTACCTTATACCTAGGTAGGTGCCTACTCTTAACTATTTTGCCTACCGAAAGCTGATTGGCATTTCCGATAGTTTAAGAGGGTAAATTGTGATTATATCCGGTTTTCTTAGTAAATTAACATTTGCTACGATTTTGTTAATTAACCGTGTGGGTTGGTTGGGTTAGTAGTTGAAGCAGAACGAACGTAATAAAACGACTAAACGTAGTTAATGTTATTATGGTGAAATACTTATTCAGTAGTATGCAAATTCCTATGTGTATACATATGTATGTGTGGTTAGTTTTTGGAGAAGGGCTTATTAAATTTAAAATTGTTTAAGTGTCAAATTGTGCTGACACATGCTGGTTTTTTTTTCGCAAGTCACCTTAAACATGGTGGACAAATGGTGTCTGGTGACGTAGAAAAGTGACTTAACTTTGTTGTTCGTTCAACTGAAAGTAGAAATTGGCTTTAATTATGGATTCATAGCTAGTTTCTATGGAAACTACCAGTTTCATTGAGGGTTGACGTGCTAATATTATCTATCTAATAGATATTCTAGGTATGTATCTATGCACATACTTACCGCAATTGATTAGCAAATTCACAGAGCTGGGAAAATTGTTTTCACTTTATATAAGTTTTGTAATTAAAAAAAATAAAATTGTTAATTTGTGTGGTACTGCTGAGTTGCTTATTTCAAATAGAAAAGTGTGATATTCTATAACAAATAGATTAACGCTTACAGATGAAGGTTAGAGTTTGGTCTTAATAGTAGATACATACCGTCTACATCGTACGAATGTGCATGCAAATTAATTGTAATTGACCACTTTTCCTTCCAAAACTTTTTTGGCGGCTTTTGACAATATGTTGCTCTTAAGTCGGCTTGGCCATCTGTTGGTTTTTTTTTTAATTTAGCTGATTAGCAAAACGTATGCTATTTTTAAACTGCCAACTCTTATACGCTTAAAAATTTTACAGAAACTCAGTGCATACCTATGTATTATGTTTCCGCACTATGAAATGTATCGATTTACACTTGAACGACTTTGGGAAATAGTGCAAAGTCCCTTTCTTATTGAACGCGTTACCGAAACAGTTCGTGAGACTGGTTTGCCGTTTCTCGGTTTTCTTCTGTTTTCAAGGGAGTATAATGCATTTGTTGGACATGGAAAGTAAAAATTTTACAGCGAATGAAGATCGCTTCCGAGCCAGTTTGGACGAACTTTCGTCTTAGCAGAAGTAGGGCTACATACCACAAAGCCGTCCAACAACCAATTTATTGCGGTTTCGATGATGTTGCTTGGCCCGTGGAAGCCAGCTGATACCACGATTTGACACCATTGGACTTTTTTGTTAGGTTCCATTAAGGATCCATGATTTGCAAATAATCCAGAGACTATTGAGGTACTCAAGAACAATATTATTTAAATGGGGAGCGAAACCATCGAATCTGTATCAACATTTTAGGGAGCAATATATGGGATATTAGTTCCTTGAATATACTATACATTTTCGGCACCGAATGAAAATTCCCCACGAGGTGCAAATAGCTTAACAAGTCTAAAGTGGTTTCTTTCCTTTAGGATTTTTGTAGTACCTAATTAGAAACCAGTTACAGGTTCGACTGAATCGGTCACCCTCGAGTCGATCGAACAGCGAGAAAAGTCCATGGTTCAGTCTATTTTTATCAATAATCCCACTCTTTTCGTATTACAAATAGTCAAGAGTACCGTCGACCCAATCTGCTGTCATCATTTTCCAAACAACCAGGGGACAAACACAAGTCTCTCTAGTAGGCGGATTGAAACCAAAATCTTACCGACTCTATTAGGTGGTGGCGCTAAAGTCTAGCGTGAACCTGACCATAAACCAATTATCTTCTCCCGTTTGCCCGGTCTTTGTTTAACTACCATAAGTTGCGCACTTCAAGTAGTTATGATGACGGGCAAGTAGAACCAATCTCTACAAATACTGGTCTATTGTGACATCAGGAAGACACATTACTTTATTGTACTTAATTTTCCCATCTTCAGAAGAAATATTACACGGAACTTCAAACTTCAATGATGAAGAACTTAAATGTTCGGCGCACAACACAAAGGCAGGACAACAACAGAAGAAGTGTTCCACTGTATCATTCTCTCCACAAGCCTAAAACATTTTAGTGGTAAGCAATGTCTTTGTGATCGGAAACGACGCCTATGAGCAGCCTGCAGTCGATTTTCCTGAAGAAAAGACGCAGACTTAAACTTCTTCTGAAACTTGCCTAACAAAGCCTTTGTGACCTGGGACCCAAGCCAGATTCACTGTGTTTAGTCTTCCGACCAAGTTCAGAGAGCAGCACGTTTAGCTTTTTGCGTTCACTGCGAATGCAAATGCTTCTTTCCCTCTACCTTTTGTTCACGATATAACCTATAGCCATTTGGTTAGCGTTTACCTCCGCTGAGAAGACAGACAGACACATTTTTATCTAAGGGATAGTGGAGTCTGGCATTGGAATGATCACATATTCACTGTGGCAAATAACCCTTAGGCTATGCAAGAAATATTTTAGCGATCAGATCAGACAAAGTGCTTGGTTTCTCGACCTTCGCTCGAACACCTCTTCTTTATTAATTGCTTTGTAACTCTTCCCATTTAAATGAACTTAAATATGTATTATGTAACTTTCTTGAAAAATCTTATTTTAAATCGTTCTCCTATGCCATAATATTGTTTAGTTTTACTTTTTTACCAAAAAATATACATATTAAACAAAAGTTGTTCTAACTATTATTTTCTTTTCTCTTTTAGGTAAGTTTCCAACTGTTTGTATATATCCGTTAAAAAAACAGCTTGTAAGTACCTAAAAATACAATGCCCGGTACCAATAAAATGTTTGATGCAGAGCTTTAATTTGTCGTCCCTTACGCACTTATGCAAAAGAAAATACGAAACGCGGTTTTTATCTTTACATTTAATTTGTTATTGGTAAAGCCCAACATGTATATACATATAATTCAATATCTGCGTCCTTACCTTTCAAATTTTAACAAATCTCATTACATACGACAATAACACTCTGATGAATAGTCAACGTGATAATTTGAACGTAATCGAAAATCTCAGTTTCAAAATCGACTATCTACTCGATTCGGTACGTGTACTGAATTAAATTACTCCTTCATCTATTTACTGTTAATACATAAAAAAAACAACAATATAATTGCACAATTTTCAATTTATTATCTATTAGACGAGAATATTACGTAGACTTGTGCTTGCTGCAAAACATTCACACGGCACAAGTGTCTTAAATTAAAATGACATTAAATCATGGATGAATAAAAAGTGCCTTATCAGAAAGTGCGGCCTGTTTACGAAGTTCTTGTTTTGGGTTGGGTCGGTTGGATCCCATCAAATTCAATGTTATCAAAGCTTAAGTATTTCATGGGATATCTTGTCCCAGCGGCACATTTACTCAAAAATGTATTAGCAAGACACCGATAACGTAGAGTGATTACTATCAAGCTTAGGTTGAGTACCGTAGTTAATGATTGAAATTTTTTTTTTTGCGCAGAATAATAGTGGTGTCTATTTTTTTAACAAGTCTTATTACAATTTCAAAATTGATTGATAAGAAAACTTTATTACAGTGAAAACTCTTTGTTATCGTGTTTTTATTTTTTAGATATTTACAAACGCATTGTAGATAAAGATGTATTTTGTCTACTTGTAACTGTAGGTATAACTACAAGAATGTATTTGTAAAAACAAAAATACAGACAAAGATACTTAGTATTGGAGGTCTCACTTGAGTAAGTATGGCAGAAATATGTCACAAAGAGTCGATATATTACGGCGACTACAAAGAAGCATATTGTCAGCGAAAAATAAAATGAAAAAAAAAAAACAATATTTAAATCAATATTTATGAAGCACATGGGAGCGGTAAGGTTTTTACAATAAAGGACGCGCACTAAATATGTTAATTTAATAAGAACGTAATAGAATAGGATTAATTAAGGATAATTTTCATTTTAATACGCAAAAAAAACTTAACAAAGTTTTGGTTGGTTTTTTAATACTTTATTACAAGGTTTGAAATCAGTGCATAGTAATTTGTCTGTATGCTCCATCTAAATGTTGTCAAAGTTTATACTTCTATATCCACTAAGGTGCAGAGGACTTAAGAGATAATTTCTTAGACTTAATATGAGTGAATTTTGAGACGCAACCACGTTAATATGTTGCACTGACATATCGAAACTTTGATAAAGTTGAAATTTCGGATTGTCAAAATGTCCGGAATATAGGCAAGAAACAAAAAGCATTTTTGAACCAAAGAACACTAATTTGTTTATTGTTATAGCAAGGTACATCACAAATATCCTTGCAAGATAGTCCTTTTGACTTGGACTTATATTAAAGAAATGTATCAATATATTCAGTATATATTTCCTAAAGTTATCCGAAAGAGGTCATCTATGTTCTTTCGTAGACACTAAGTAAACTAAATAAAAGTTACTGCAATCGTGCTGAAATTTCGAACTCTATAACTGAGATTGAGGTATCACTATAGAGAACTGCAATTTCGTCCGTCAGCATCGGTCTGTCCGTCTGACTTTATGTCTGTCCAGAAACCTAAACAAATTTGCTTAAGAGTCAACAGCTTTGCACAACAGGACCTCTTGGAGGTCTAATTCCATTTTTTTGAGAGGCGCGTCTGTGATGTGTTCTTTGCCTGCCCTTGCAGAGGGTAACATTTTTATTTTTCCTGTGTTCGGAGCATGTAAAAAGGTAAAAACTGCTATCAGAAGAATAACTAAACTAATGTTTATAAGTTGAACTGCGAATTTGGTTAACCTCAACATCTTTCTCATTTTTCTTTCAATATTTTGCAGCAAAGTGCCAACTGATTTCTATTGATTCGAAGTTTCCGGCTTCATTCTGTGAATACTGTTACTGAGGACAGCTTACAACTTTATAAAAAACGAATAGCTAATCATCAATCAACAAATCACGAACAAACAATAGTCTAGTAATTTAAAAAACTTTCAGAAAGGAATACAACTGCTAGATAACATTCCATCTCGCTTAGTACGCTATCGAGGAAGTGGATGGCTGAGCATGTTTTCAATATCTGTTTTGGCCCGCAATAAAAATATGGCTTTGCATGAATGTTTTATTTTATGCACCAGGCAAATTGAACCAAAACATTGACCGAAGCCCAAATTATTTAATGGTCCGTCACTGGATTTGATGCCTTCAAATTTGGGCTAGGAAAATAAAATTTAGAATATTGTATACTCCCTAGAGTCCCGCCGAAATGGTAAAAACTATACAGATTGTTTAACCACTTCCACTTTTAAGAGGTTTTTTTTCTAAAAAAAAAAAACAAAAAAAAAGTTTTTATAGGTTAAACAAAAACACAATTTTTGTTACTGTTTGACCCAAGCGGACTATAGCTGAATTAAATTAAGGCTTATCATAGGCGGAAAAATAAGAGAGTTCACTGTTATTTTTTTTTTGTTAATATAAACTTTATTTTTCTTACTTAGGAGCAACTTTGGAAATGCGTCTTAATTTCGGTTTTCGTTGCCGTATCCAATGCTAGTTCACAAAGAATTTAGTTTCATGAAAGGTTAATACAGAGATAAATTAAATTAGCTTTCTATGATTAGCAGGGAATTTAAGGGATTTTGCTGAACAGAATTTGGAAAAATAGAAAAAGTTTAGAAAATAACTTCTTCCGATAAGTACTAAAATTTTATTGTTTCTGATAGAAACAACAAAAATTCGATACGTGTATCAGTAAGTTTTAGTTTTTGTCCCAATTATCCATGGGAAGGGGCTTACAAGAAACAAAAATATTGTTCGTCCGATTTACTTGAAACTTAGAATAACGAAAACACATCTTTCATTCGCTTTGTAAAGAAGTTTATAAAATAACGGTTATTATTTATTAACTCAAAAACAATGTCAATATGTACAATACAAAAAAATTGATTTGAAAAATTGCGTTTAATTTTTTTCATCTGGCATCCCTAGTTTTAAGCCATGTACGGGTTATTAATTTCTAATAGGTAGGTACCTATTTATTTTATTTCCTATCACCTCATTTTTCATCGAAGCCCACAATCTTCGAATGTATCCATAAGTAAGTGCTGATCTTCTGAAATGATGCAATAACCTTCCGTGATTGATTGTGATTTGCTTTTGAACTTTGGCGCCAAATCAAATGCACCTCGATTTCACCATTTTGTCTTGAATCAATTAAAAATATAATAATTTAGGGAGACATCACGTGGTTGTTACTTTTCTCGATAACCTTCACTACGCCCATTTATTGTTTTCTTCTCCGAATAGAGCGTTCGATATTTTCACACACCCACTGTAATTAGGTTTTCCTCGTAATCTGTTTCAATTTTGTTTTTCTAGCTCAGTTTTAAATTCGACTGTGACGTAAAACCACACAAAAAACAACTCAACACAAAGAAGAAAAAAAAACTATACCCACAGAGCTTTCCATTGTGGCAATATATATACATATATATTGATATACGAAAAGTGTGCATGTGTTTTTCGAAACCATAATCTCGCTCAGTTCTTTTGGTCTTCTTTTTCTTTGCTTGTCGCGCAAATTCCACAATTTCCAATCCCCCCAAACGAAATATATCTATCAACATTTCGAAGCAAAACGCACACAATTCTAGTATCAAATCCACTCCACATACCATTTCATATTCGCCTTTATATTACATTTACTCGGATATATCAACATCTCGACATCGACATGCACGTATGGCTTTCGCCATTTTCTCACTCGAATTTGTATCGTTCGCACTCGACGGAATAATAATCGTTTTTCTGTTTGTTGTGTAAATCTCACTCAATATTACTGAGTGGTTTATATATATTAAAAACATGGCGAAAGATGACGCATTCAGTCATTGTACAATTACGGTTCGTGCCGATAAGAGTGGATTCAGAGAAATATTTAACTGAAATTTTAAAAAAGAAACCTCGGTAAAAAGTGCTTTATTAATTTTCGTTTTGTCTTTGTTTTGCTGTCAAACCAAATAAAACAAAGGAAAATTGTTACGGTTAATTGTTATAAGAACGAACGCTACTGATTGAGGAATTAATAAGAACAGTGAAAAAGACCGGGAAATTCCGCTGCACTATACAAATAGATACATGACACCTACCTACCTACTACTACCTGTGTGTTTGCGTTTTCATTCATAAGCGGAATAAACAATTCTCAGGAATTCCGTATTGACTCATTGTTTATTTTCTAGTCTGTGATATAATTTATTGTCAATATTGTGTTTGTTTTTCGGTGAAGAATACTCAAAAGATACAATTGCTGTGATTTGTCTATAGATATTTTTTGTTTTATTATTTTTATTGTTGTTTGAGCAAGCACAAACTGAAAACAGACATTCAACGGTTATGACGTTGGATAATTATATTTTTAACGAAGATTATTTGAATGTACCATTCAATATGCCTTTGTCACCAGTGCCAAAAATGGTAAGTTTTTCTATATAGATATTTTTGTTTAACGAAACCCTAGGTACTCAGATATATGCATGAGTTGGGGTAATTATTTTGCCGCTAATTGAATGTGCCAAGTGGTGTCAGACAATTTATCGCTTATCTAATGGAATTTGAGTACACCTTCAGTGTGGTTAATTAAGTCGATATGTCCACTTTTTTTTAGGGCTTGGATTTATATATAGTATATATATTTTTTTATTGCACGAACCCAGGTAGGAAGGAACCTACATATTTTTTGTTATGAGGGTCGTCGCGTTCTTCATCAAGAGTAAAGTGCCATTTGAAGTAGTCGCAATTAGGGGATTATGTGCCCTTTTTTGTGTGTTCGTTTCTGATAAAAAGGGGTTTACTTGGTGGCTGTTTTTTGTGGGGTGAAATACGATATCTTTGATGTGGCTTTTGAAGCGGCTTTTCAAGCCGTCTTCATTTAAAAAATGAATTGGGTGTTAATAATTTTGACCTCTGCTGTTTAAAGTGGTTAAATGCAGGCTGACACGGGTTTGAATTTTGTTTTTTTTTCGTAAGGACTTGCTAATTTGTGTTGAAAGCAGGTTTTGCACGTTTTGACCGCAGAAAGTTTGTGAGTTTGTTCATGCACATTCGTTTTTGAAAAAAAAATTTGGAAATTTGGCAGTTTATTTTCTATTTCCAAAACAATAAGAATTGAAAATGTACAACTATGTTATAGAAAATATAGCTATTTCCTAAATTAGACGAAAACAAGACTTTTTTCGTTGCAGTTAAGTTTTTCCGCCGTTAACGGGACTTAAGTCACTTAAATGAATGAATGCAGTTTTTATCAAAATGGGCAATAGAAAGGAATGGGTTATTAAGATGTTTGCTTAAAAATTTCTATTACTTTATTGCATTCTTGTAAAGTTTTGATGTTTCTATAGACGACCAGCACAAACTGTCAAAAGAAGTTATTTCTTTCTGGTCTGAACTTTTTTGAAGACAAAACTATCCAATCCATAATCATGTGTCTTCTTCACCTTTCTTCTTTTATTCGACAAGGTTATGATCACAATTGAAGGAAACATAACATAACCATCTCTACTAATGAGTCTGTGGATCTCCCGGTTAGACCTAACCGCCTGCCTACCGGTTTCGTATCACTTCGTCACTGAAATCGATTAGATGATGGTGTTGTTGCATATCTGTGATACAGAAGTTTTAAGGCCTGTCCCTCTGATGAACATTGCCTTTTTGACTTAGCTTGAAGGATCCTTCCTTTGAACATGACAATACCAAACAAGCTGGTAGTTCTCTAGATGGGTTCGTAAACCCTAGAAAGATAACAATATTTTAACAATAATGTAAATCAAACGGTCAGTACACGTCTAAAGACGTAGGTTATCTTTCTAGGGTTAACGTGTAGATTTTCTCGAATCTTAGTAATTCGATCAGCAACATGCGTAACTGGTGTAGAGCCCTTCTTTCAGAAAAATGACATTTTTCGATCAATGACATTTTTATAAAGATAGATAGACTTCAACCACCCGACGCTTACGCGATATTTGATGTCTCCATCCACGATTGCCTCTTTGAAATTTTTCCACTTGGGAGTCACTTTTCTATTGAGTACAAAACTGACAACAGCAATAGAGAGCAAACGACTTAAGAAGGTTCCCTGGTGTACACTGACTTCCATTTGGAACTAAAAAACATGAGAATGGGCGTAAGAATCATAAGCCACCTGGACTCGATGTATCCCATATTTTTCCAAAACCGGAAATGGTTTCTGTTTGGAGCTTTTTTGAGTATTTGACCACTTTCCTAACTTCTTCGACGGAATGCCGGTTACATCTTCATAGTAAGGAGTGACTCCTGGACTGTAAAGCTGGGGAAACTGTTTGTTTTGAAGTTCATCATCAGTTCATACTTCAGCCACCTGTGTACGTACAATTTCTCTCGTCATTCGTGAGAATTGCCGTGACCATTGTTAAAGAATTTTGGGTGACCTAATTTGCTGAGCATTTCTCCTTCTCTGTGCGGCAATCTTGTAAAATGTTGTTCATATTTTTCAAGTTGTTTTATCGCCCTTACACAGCGATATAGGCAATTGATAACATTTACAATTGGCTTCAGGAAAAGCCTTACATTTTTTTTTTGAGGAGTTGGAATCGAACCATGGGTCCCATTCTATCGGGAAATAAGTTATTATAATCATCCAATCAAAAAGTAATCCTCCTATCAGAAAATGCTATAAATTTTGCGATTGGCCCCTAATGTCAGTTCTGTTTTGACATTTGTGTAGTAAACACATGCGAAATACACGTTAATAAACAATGTTACGCTACACTGCTCCAGAACGCGGAATATTGGTGACTATTTTTTTCATTTTTTTTTAAATTACAGCCAAAAACATCGGAAGGTTATTTTTGCGCCACCTTGTATAACTAAAACTGATAAGACACATCTACCTTTTTCGATTCCCTGATGTCAGAAGATTAAAATGTGTTAATGAAAAAAATACAAAATCTCAATCATTAAAATGTTTAAATAGAAACCTTCAAACTCATATTGTATCACATTTATTGTAAATAAATAACGACATGTCGAGAGCCCTGTTGATAAACACACCGCTTTTGAACTTCAACATCCAAAGAAGACATTTGTCCGGAAATGTGTAAAATTTTTCTATTTTCTTCTAACATCTTTAAACATTTGCATATCTTGACGGCTCTTAAGTGTCAACTGGGAACATCATTATAGCCCGCCGATATGGTAAACATTTTAAAATGACATAAAAAAAAAGCAAACAACACAGCCATTGTTATTGACAAAAACAAACATCAGCAAATTTCGCATTCCGATATTTTAACAATAACTGATGCGTAGATTTTGCACATCTCCGTTTCGGAGTAACTTCCAAATTAAAACTTGTTTTAAATTTCTCTGATCATCTGACGTAAGTTTAACAATAATAAAGGTTATGATTTGTATCTTTTTTCTGTCAAAGAAACAAAACTAATTAATTACCACTCTCTTGAGTCAGAATGTACCTCATCTTCGGTAGTTATTCGTCCTACACATCACTATTACACAAAAACTCGTGTCACTATTATCATACACTGAACTACATAGAAATTGTACATAATTCGCTAATGGACGAACAGCTAGTGGGCTTTTTGTGTATTTCATTGCGAATTGAACTGAATGTTAGGACTTCCATTAATCTATCATTTACACGTCTATAGGGTAAGAGTGAACAAAATATAAACAAAAAAATAAAAAGAAAGTAGGTTCCTACTCATTGTTTGTGAGGTGAAAATAGGTTTTTAACGCTGTTCAAGTGCTAAGAATATTGCCTGAGGGTGTAATATCGAGATTTGGCGTACATTTTTTTTTTCCGTGGGGTGAATTGGAATACAAATTGCGGGGGTTTCATTTGCAGTAGGAGGGCACGAATTTGGGGAATTGGCCCAAATAGTGACATGAAGACAAATTACTCGAAAGGAGACAGTTATGCTGCATGAAAGAATCAATATTGAGTGGGACTTAAAAAATCGAGATGAAAATAACATTATGGCAAGTATTCGTTAATAAATATTTAGATTTGAAGAGGTATTTGTTGGCGAAAGGAGTTGATAATTGTCTAAATTTTGGCTGAAGGAGGTGAATAAGGAGTGTTTTATTACGCTGAACCTAATAAAGTGAGGGTTCAACGTTTGCATTTTATAAAAAGGTTTATTTAAAATTCTTATCATTTGATTTGATGAAAATAAATAAATCGGCAAAAAGAAAATCGGGTGGCTGGTTAATTGTCAGGGAGATTAAATATACACCTACATCACAGTAGTATTTCTCAAAGCTGAAGTCCCGGTAAAAAACTCTCCTCCCTTAAAAACAAGAACGAGTGGAATGAAAGATCATAATGAAATCCGAAACGAGGTATAATTAAAGTTTAACCAATAAGCTTCCACAATACGACAGAGCATCGCTGGTAGGTAGAGCACCTACAGGTTAATTTTTTTTTAAGAAACCACGCAATAAAACCAAATTTCTTCTCTATCACTTGAGCTATCGGATGTCGAACTATCCGATGTCCCAATTTCTAATATTTATTAATCATGATTTTTATTTTGTACCCTTGAACAAAAGCGAACGAAAGACCAATAAAAGACTAGTAAAGTGTATCACAATGGGTCTAACCTAACTTTTTTATATATGTATATCTTCGAGCATCCAGTATCTCGGAAATGCACAACTGACAATGCAATATTAAATACCAATGAGAAAGCTAATAGAAGCAGAAGGACCTGGGAAGGAAAACATTCAACGTTACACTCGTGAAAAGATGCGCCATCTTGTTAAGACCATATCAGTATCTTTGATTTCTTGTCAAAACTATTTGCAAGATTTGATAAAATCGCTCATATATTCAAAAGAAATGACAACGGGTAACCTCGTCCCATATGTGTCAATTATGCTTATTGACGTATAGGGGAGGTGGAAATGTGCCTATTACACAGACATGGTCGCTGGTCATGGTCTCTGGACTTCAGGTTTTGTGTTAACACAACTTTATATAAAGTTAAAGTCCTAGTTCAAATGCACCAAAGCCATCTGTTGATTTATTGTTGAATCATATTTATTTTGACACTGACAGCTCTTATGCGCTCAAAAAAGGTACAGAAACTCAGTATTATATTTCCGCAGTACGAAATAGATTGGTTAACTCTTGAACATCGTTTAAAAATGTTTGTGAGACTGATACTCCTGAGAAAAAGCACAAATCTTAGAGAAGCCATGCATTTTGGTCTGTGGACCCTAAAAATTTGGAATGTTTAATCTTGTGAACTTCTAAATTGGAAATTTTGCTCGGTAAAGCACACCCAACTGCAGCAAATGCCATCAACAACCTTTTGGTCAAAATTATATGTCGAAATGAGCTACTTATTTGGTCCTCACACTCTATGACCCTATTTTGACAGCGAACACTTTTAGATAGTGTGAGATTACTTAAACATTGTCACTGAAAGTAATAATTATTAAAAAACATCATGGGGACAATATGTTTGCGTTATACGTAAGCAATTTCTGAGAAGAGTATATAAAAATTGTTAGCAATATCTGTGTTGGTTCGTTGAATGAAATTAAATGAAATTGTAATCAAATTTCGGTGGAAAACAATATTTTGGCAAGCGAATCTACAAGTCAATAGTCTATATGCTCGCAATACCATCTGCTTTCTTTGACGTTCTACAAAAATTATCCATTTTAAAAATGTCTTGTAGACATTCGTCTAATAAATCGCGTTAATAAATCACACCACAGTATTGACCTTAGATCGCATCTCATGTGTTTAATTAATTTTTCCCCAAAATGTCACTTTTGACATTTTTTTTTCAAATTTATATCTTCTCCAACAATAATATTTTCATTTTTTCCACTTCTATTAAATTATTGTTTCCTCTTAAATTAAATTAAATAAAATAGACTAACAATTTTTAAACTCTTTGAACGAATGCCAATCCATTTATTCATTGCGATAGCATAAATTATTTTCGTTAAATGTTCTAAAAAAAATATCCACTCTCTCATAATTATTTCCTATTCACTGAATGTCTGATAGATGAGCTTGGAAAGAAAACAAAAAAAAAACCTGTTTAAATCAAAAAATTCACGTGATCTAAGTGTTGAACCTAACTTCAATTAAAATATGCAATCTCCTTATAATAGAAAATACTGCCAATTAATACATATCACGAAATGAAAAAATTCTAGATTAAAAATTAAACAAAGCGAATCATTGTTTCCAATGGTTGAGTTTGAAAAAGGTGTTTTTTTTTGTTTTCGCTCTTCTAATTAGCGAGCTTTACTTTACTTGTATTTATTTATTTAATTTTTTTTTTGTGTTAAATATTGTTCGCAGTGAAACGTGCTAAGAAAATTCAATGAACTTTTTCTACATCTGCTTTTATCTATAAAGAGACTGGTTGGTCATTTCCATTCTCATTCGCTAAAGGGGAAAACCCGAAAAAATACATAACTAGTCTTAGTAGTGTTGATATTCGACAAGTAGGTAGGTATAGCGTTGATTTTAAAGCAGCAAAAAACAACCTCAATCTTATCACAAACAAATGTACAACAAGCGCTGTGTGTTTTTTTTACATTTTCACGATAAACAGAATTTTTTTTTTAATTTCATTTATTAATTTAATTTTATCTTGCGACAACACATGCTGTTTCTACGTACTTAACTTAACAAATGGAGTAGGCACCTATGTACTATACCATAGCATTCGCAATGATATATCGTTTAAATGTAACATATTTTTTTCTATTTTATTGCATTGAAATCCATTTTTGCTGGGGAGAGAAAAATAGATAAAATAAAAGTTTGTTTTCTTGGCAACGCTCCGAATTAATTCAATCTAGTCGTCGGATACATATCCACTGATAGATACACTTCTATAGATCTGTATTACTAGCGCAAAAACAAAATCACATAAAACTAGTTTAAGGTCTGGCCAGAGAAATAAAAACTGGGCTCACCATGTCTCTTGGCATAGTGTAGCGCTCTAGTTTGTTGGTAGACATGGGCATGGGCATCTAACTCTAACCCTAAAGCAAACAATTGACCATGAAGCTAACGAATTTTCCTTTTCGCTGGAAAAATTCAAAAGCTCGTAAATTTTATGTTGTTGTTGCTTTTGAATTGGCATTGGTTTGACTTTGATTCCCTTTCCTTTTGCTTTCGATTTCGATTTCATTGGTTGCAACGCAAACGAGTTGGATTCCTTTTCATTTTCCTGGAACCACCATATTCAGGATATTTTGGCTTAAGTTTGCGAAATTTCTTGGAAGACTCCACTTTTGGAATTTCCGATTGTGCATGCCAGACTTTTCTTCGAATTCGAGAACGAGGACGAGTACGAGATATTGTTGGTCGTTGTTTTGTTTTTAAGAAAGCCAAGACGAAATTTTATTACTTTAGCGAGATGTGCGTAAATTACAAAATATAATAAAAAATATATATATAATTTTGTAGGTATGTACCTACATATGTATTAAATTGTTTGTTGGTGTCGGCCAAGGTGAATACATACTTTGTATAATAATTTTTCGTCTGTTTAGGAAGACATTGACGTAGAAGAAAACCGGATTTTGTTTGTGTTAATTGTTGGTTGGGAAGAAATTATTATTATTTTGTTGTTGTTGTTGTTGTTGTTTGTTATTTCACTGAAGAACGCTTGAGTTGAGAGGGGAAAAAATACCTCTGTTCGAAAAATGGAATTTTTTTGAATGCATGCAAATTCAGTCTCAAGAGTTCTAAAAGTAATTGAACATCATAAACGAGTGTGGAGAATTTGTTGATGCACGATTTTTGTAAGTTTTTTTTTTTTTTTTTAGTGTAGATGGAGTTTAATTGATCGTAAACTTTTGTAGGAAGTCTCCATATTTATTTTACTGCTGTTATTGTTGCCGGGGGCTTAGATGTTAACTTAAAAAAAAAATTAACAAAGAATAAATGTAGGTATATGTTGTTTTTGCAAGGGGTAATACCCTTTCTAATTGCGTTATTGCCAAGGCATTAAACGTGGTCTTGTTTGTACATAAGTAGAACCAGTGTTGTTTCCAGGGGCTAGCAAATCGATTTGAAACTTTTTGTTTGTTTCAAATTAAAAGGAGAAAATTTATTTGACCGACTTTAAAAATAATACATTTCAATAAAATGCTGGTGACATAAGTGATTTTAGAGTTTTTTTCTTACCAAACAGCTCTCTGGGTCTCAAATTTGTGAACATATTTTTTAATAACTGATTTCAAATAGCTGTTTTGCTGTTTCTGCAACCGACGTAACTTTTGACACATCGCGCTATTGACTGCTATCACAAGCCGTTTTCTATACAAAACTGTGGTTTATTTCCATATAAATTCGGAACCTTGTAATCACTAACTTTCTTAGATGGCGCTGCAATCGAGGGCTTTTTTTACTGTATTGTGCCTCTGGAATCTGGATTAAATGCAACTTTTTTTGCTTTTGATGTCGCTCTACATTTCGTATACATAGGTTAGGTGAGGGGTGCGTTGAAGAGTTAGGCGGTGTTGCTACCCTCAAATATCCGTTTTTCTGCTTTTTTAAAGAAGTTTGTGGCTTCTGACTTTGTAATATTCGGGCAACATCTTCCTGAATGTGTTTTAGGTCGGAAGATAGTCTCCAGTGTATGTATTTGAGTCACTCTTGTTGTGCCCAAGATATGTGAAAGTTATGGAAAGTTAAGCATAGTTAAATCCGAAAAATAAACCTTGCGTACTCTTTTCCACCTTCTAGAGCCTGCATTTTTTAAGATATAATTATATTTTTTTTGCTAACAATTTTAGCATACAACTAAGTCTCATGTCAAATTTGAAGTTTCTAGGCGCTTAGACTGCGCCGTGATTTTTGAAAAAAAAAAATCTAAATTGAAAACAGCCCCACCTACCACACCAAATTATGATATGAATCTTCCACACGCCATAAAGGTTGCAATCACAAAATGTTACTTTTGAATTCCATAAATGGTCTATTGAGAACGAACATCATATTTTGTATATGTATCAACAAATTCTATATACCCTGTGATGCAACATTTTTTTTAACTACGTTGCAACCCTACCGCAGGACTAGCATTAACAATGCCTTACATAGAGTGTTCTTAGTCGTTCGGGAGAGTGTCTTACTACGTAATTGCTTTCTCAGCTTCAAGATACAGCGTTTGGCACCTATGATTGCACTTTGAGAAGGATTTCGGTTTGCTATGCAAGTGACATACATACATATATGAACGCGCTCAACAGCGACAAAAGCGATTACAACTGGCTCTGCCAGTTATTGTGCGTTATTTTATTTTATGTTAAGCTTGGTTGAATGTTGGTGGTGTTCACTGGTGAATTTGTTTCCAAATATTAAACAAATACCCTCAAATATTATTTTTTTTTTAAAAACTGCTTTGTATAAAATATAAATAACTACATCAAATGTTTTAACTTGTTGTGCCTGTGAGTATGTTCTAACCATATTTGTTCAATAAAATTATGATAATAAAACTACAATTTGAAGTAGGGAATAACAAGTAAAATAAATACAGTTACACGCTTAACAATTCATTTTAAAATAACGCAAAAAATCTAATTAAATAAGAATGAATTCATTTACGTAGTCAGCTTTAATTGTAAACTCATAAACATTAATTCCACACACATTATATTCAAGGATAGATACAAATATTATATGTCTAGCTACAATAAATAATCAAACAGATACATATGTAATTGTAAATTTATTCTAAAAGATGCCATTGACACTGAGATATTATTGTATTAATAACATCGCAGGAGTATGGGCTCTAACTAATTCGACACCAAAGTGAATAGAGAATAATCCAGTCGTGTTGAGATGCAATTTTTTATCTCGTCAACTATTAATTATAATCATCACTTAAGCAGGTTATTTCATAGTTAAAGAGATAAAATCTCAATGTCAAATTAGGTATTTTGCAAGAAATGTTTTAACAGAACTTCTATAGATGTAAGTATACAGATTGCTGTCACATCTATTAACACATGCGCATTAAATTTAAACTTGAGGAATCTTTTTTTTTACCATATATGTAGACATCCACCGGTAGATCTTTAAGGAATAAAAAAAACCCCATTCATCGCCATTAAACCAAAAATGATGAAATAAATCGTAAAAGTATCGCAATATATCTTCTGTCCACTTCGGTGACAGAAAGTATTTTTCAAATTGCATTTTCTACAGGTACACACATACACATCACACGCTCATGCAATTAAGAGCGCCAATATTTTATTTAACTTATTTATCATTTGAAACAAATAAAGAAATTCGACATCGGTTTTTTACGTGACTTAAATTCGGTATACATAGGCAGAATTCGAAAAAAAGAAGTAAGCAAGTCCAATTCCGTCCCGTCCAGGAGTCAACGACTTTTTAGAAATTAACTGAGAGACAACAACAAGAAAAAAAAACGGATACAATAAACTTAAATCTACACTACTCCCACCCCACGCAGATATGTCAATCAGTTTATTATTGTTTGGTTCTGCATGTTTTTCATATTTTTGCGGAACAGCAAACAAAGGCTTGAAAGACTTGAAAACCACCCACTGCAAAACAACGGAGAAAACGGGGTAACAAAACATATCACTGTCCTAATTACGGTTGCCCCTTTTTTTTGGTGAAAAAGTCAAATGCAAATAGACAAATCGAAAGAGAGAGAGCAAGAAAGCTACATGTGTAAAACAAAAAAGTTAAAAATAAAATAAAGAAACTAAAAGACCTCCTTGCTGCGGTCGTAAAAGTAACAAAAAAAAAGTATATCTGGCTAAACGCACGTGTCCCTTGCTTAAATTTAACTGCGACTTTGCTGACTTTTAACAGAGATCTTTTGTGTTTTTTTTTGTACTGAAAATAAGCGGAGACGGTGTAATGACAGTGGCACTTGGAGGTTGTGAGCTATTTACATTATTCACGACTATCTACAAAGTTAAGATGGCTCCTACCTACGATTCAATTTATAAGTTATTGAAAAAAAAATGTCTGACTATTTCGAATATGAAAGTGTTTGATTAGACTGTATGCCAAATGGTCCGACAATAATTGGTCATATTTAACAGAACTTGCTTAAATTTTTCATATATTCCGGCATACAGTCTTAGCAAATGACCGGAAGTTGCGTATAACAAGTTCGATTTTGACAGATTCAATCATTATTTGGTCATTCAGTGTAGTCAGAGCAATTACAGAATTCTTGTGTCAAATAATTACATATATGCGTTTTTCCTATTAGTTTTTTTATAATCTCGGGAGAAGGAGATAATCAGCATAATCAGCAATTAATCTAAGATTTGATGTTGAAATTTCAAATTTTTTGTTAACGTGTATCAGAGAAAAATGGTCATATTTTTGTAAAGCAAATAATGCAATCTTAAAATAGCAGAAAAAATATCGCATCATTTAGTAGATAACGTTGCCATTTATTTGTGGTCTTACAAATGCCAATTGGACGTCGGATGCTTGTCAAATCTGTTTGGAGATCAGATTAAATTAGAATATTATTTAACTAAATAAATAAAGAAAAGGTATGTAAGAAACTTGGTTGTCTCCTGCAGGGACTGGATAAGCGCGACAGAATGGGAAATCTTACAAATCTAGGCAATTTAAATACATTAACGATCTTACTGTTTCCCAGGCAAAGGAGAAGAAGAATCTACTAACCAAATACAATTCCAGTACCTATTTGTATTTAATTTACGCTATGGAATTTAACACTTTTTAAGCTCAGTCTATTAGCTGTGGTCGATTTCCAAAGACAACCAGCTGACAGCATCTTGACCAGATCCCAGTACATTAATTTTGTCTATTTGCCATATAAAAGAATTTCAAAAGAACAATTTAATCTGTCATCATCAGTGACTGGCGTATGTTTGGCTTATTGGCAAAATGTTTTTAAACACAACTGTTTACACTTTATTTAGATATACATATAGATATGCACATTTCTCACGTCACTTGCGTGTGATCACGAAAAAAAAACAACGAAAGCGAGCCTGTTCGGTTGTACTGCCTGCTGCCACCAGCCGTGAGCTTGATTCTCTTTGTTAGCCGCTATATGGGGGTATAAAACATTAAAATAAATCAACCGTACAGATACTTTGCGATTTCGTAAATTCACAAAATATTAAGTGGGGTGGCTGTGCGCGACTGACACAACTGTCTGATTGTTGTGTTAGTTTTATTCCTCAGTTGTCTCGCACTAAACGAACTTTGCTCAAAGTTCAACCTTTTTATTTTATTTCTTTTTTGCATTTTTTTTTTTTTGACAAAGTTAATTATTTAATATTCATATAAAGGGGTTGTTTTTTTTCTCCTTTTATTATCGCTTAACCATAGACGTAAAGTAATCACTTTGATGTATTACGAATGATGGTTTGGGCGAGACGCGGGCGGAGCGAGCGTGCAAACTTTTGTTGTCGCGACGAAAACACTTTATTTATTGTTTTTGCATCAACTTTACATACAGACAAACTTTTTTTATATATAATTTACGAGCCTTTGTTTGGAATATTTCACTTGAATGTTGAAGAAAGGTGGCGCACCGGCTGGAGGGATGGGACGGAACACATACTGAGAGTTGAATTTACAAAAAAAATGGAAGTAAAAACTCAAAGAAAAGGTGTGGCTATTTGGCGGTTAACCGAAAACGGACATAATACATAAACAAGGCAATCCTTTTTTATTTATTCTGCAGCTTTCGTGGTGTAATTTCAAAATTAAAATTCAATCAAAGTTCATTAAACTGTTTTCGGTTTTATTTCTTTCTGATAAAATCACTGTACTATGTGCATATTGCACGCATTTGGGGGAAGAAACGGATAATATTTAATTTTAACTTGGATACACAACACATGTTTAATTAGGTGGTGTTTTGAAAAAAATAATCAATCAGCGATAAATTACAAAATAAACAATTAAGGAAAAACTAATGGGGGAGGTAGCTAGGAGGGATGGCGCTGTAACTTGTCGGTTTTTATTGTGCAAATCGCACCGGTGATTGATCTGCTTTTGAAAGACACGACGCGACCATGCGGCAAATGTAGTTTGAAAAGTTAATTTATGTTATCAATCAGAGGGTTATTGGTGTTTTTTAACAAATCAATTAAAAATATAAAAAGGAATGTAGGTACTTCCCCGAAAAAAAGAGATTTCACAAACTTTTCACTGCAGAAAACAATACCAATGGACAAAATAAGCATTTTGAGAAATAAACAAAGTTTGTCTATCTAATCAGGCACTAATACCTCACGTATTGTATCAGCAAGAGATATCCGTATCTTCTCAACCAAGCTGCCATGTAAAATCAGTTGACATAAACTCTTTGGTAGCCCTAGAGTTCTTGGAACCACACTGTTCATTTAACCCGATAACTATTGTCTAGACATTATACAATCGTTGACTATATAGCCATTAACTTTGAGCTCCCGGGTAAATTGCATCTAGAACGGTTTCAGGCGCAAATCCCGAGGCAAAATTCGTCAAATTGAAGTCTGCGAAAGACCAAGTTGTCTCCTGCACACTTGCCCTTAATATCTTACCGAACCTGTCGTCTTAAATTTTTCCACCAAGCGTCGACAAGTCGACTTTGCAGAGCCATTGGAAACCTTTTATTATTCAACTTCTTCAGTGTATTGACGGGCCTTCCGCGGTGCGATAACTTTGTCACTACTGTTCGTATTTGTATTTTGTATTTGTCAAGAAAGGCGGCTCTTACAAAAAAAATCAAATGTTTTATTGGTCCTATTTTGCATTTTAAATTTATAATAATTTAATAGGCATCACATCGTTTTCAAAAGTAACCCACCTATTTTAAGAATCTATGCCAAAGCTTTCGAGTGCGTGCAATAAAAGCATTTGAATTGCTTTGTGTCGTGACGCTTTGGTATTTCTAAGTAAGTGTGACAAGAACATATTTACTTGGAAATTGAAAACTTTTCAGTTTTTTTTTTATAAAAATGAATACAAGAACAACAAACAATTGTTCAACTAGCTTGTGTTTTGGTTTCGCAGAATTTTTTAATAGCCATGACTTAACGGTAACCAGACTGTTGGAGTCTTACACATAAGGAAAAATGATCTTATGGTTTTATTTAAATTTTGATTGTATTAGTTAAATGACTGGATATATAGTTTAGCGCTGATGTTGTTTTGTATTTGTTAAGATTCATTGTTTACTGCATTTAATATCTTCAAATTCACTGGATTGTTGAAAAAAAGAAAAAGTCAGCCTTTTGCCAAGTGTGTTTTCATGTCTTTCTAAAAAAAAATTAAAGAATTACAACCGATTTCCAACCAACTCAACCGTTTTAGTAAGCCAGACGAAGTTGATGCTCCCAAAAGTCTATCTGTCCTAAAGCAGCAGACCAATGGACTTCGCAATATGGTTCTGGTCCAAAGAACGCGGATTCTGAACCAGTTCTTTACAATTCCGCAGATTTGTTGCCTGCAATTCCCTGCTGTCCGGTGAACCATTTATGCTTAACCTCGTTAAGTCTTAAATTAAGATCGCAGCGCATTGCAGACCTCAATGGCATGTATTTCAGATTGGAACACAGTGCAACAGTGTCCAAAGATGCCAGCTCCACTCTCGAAGGTCTTCCACGGGGTCGTCATGAGGTTCCTTGTACGAAACTCCCCAATGATGCCTCAGTGTTGCGGATTACAAATTGTCTTACAATTGTGTTTAAAGGGTTAATAAAACTAGTTCCTTTACCCAAAACAAAATATTTTCCTGGAGCTCCCCAAGATTCAGTTCTTAGCCCAATCCTTTCCTGTCCACGATTTATCAAAAGTGTGCCTAAATACAACTGTATGCATACGACGACGTAAGAAATGTCGAAAGGATATGGTCTTCGCAGAAGGAAACTTTGAAATATGTAGTATAAAGTTTCCTTTAAACAATGTTTTATTTTTTTTCTCTGCGTCGCTTAACGTGATACATTCATATGTAAATCGTAACATAAAGTCTGTGTATGAAGATTGATCTAAAATAAATTAACTCCAACTGTTGCACGTGATAAACGTATCGTCAAGTCAAAGTCTTAACATGAGTAAACACCTCATTCCTTAACCCTAATTTCATTGTACTCACATTCGATCTAACTATTTCGCAAGTACGCATTATACCTACCCCACCTTTCATATCTTATCTTCTTTACGACCGGAAGAAGATACCTAGAAATACTTTATACCCGTTAATCAAATATTTATCTGCTAAAAACTTGTTTCTCTTGCATTTCCAAGGTTTGACTGGTGGTAAAAAGCTAAATCTAACAAAAAAACACTTAATTCACAAATCGCATAACTGAAAGTCATTCCCCAAAGAAATAGCAAGCTATAATTCATCTTTTTTTATCTCTCTGCAGTCTTAAATTATATTAGTTGTTGACCCTTTTTACGTCAAGAATATTCCAGATACCGCGCACTAACAAAACCTCATCAAAGTATCTAATCCAAATAGATAAGATATACATTTTTGTTTATTTCCATATAAGTCTCTTTTTTTTCTTCTTCTTCTTCTGCGATAGTCAAGCCACGACAGAGCAGAGCAAAAACAAAACAGCTAGGAATCCGACTCAATTCCGCACTCGAAAATGTAGGTTTGTTTTGAAAAAGCTGCAATACAATCACACAAGATCACGCTCGATCGAGTCTGATCGTATGGCACTAGGGTCCAAGCTTTCAACACACTCTACTGATATTAGTAAGCGTTTGACTTTTTACTAAATTAGAAGCGTCAGTTACTAGTGTGTCACCTACGCGAAGTAAAAGAAAAAAAAAATAATACAAAAGCGAGTACAATAATTTTGTGTGGTAGAAAAAAAAAATATATACAATTCACAACGTCAAGTGATCGTTATTACGTCATTTCATTAGAAATCAGTTTTAAAAATAACGAAACACGTAACGCAAAGCGATGTCGGTATGGTAACCTTCTTTTTTTTAATTTCTTAAAACGTTTCTGTTTTAAGTGTTATTTTGTTGTTTGGCGAACTTTACAATAATTTAAGATAGCAATATAGTGTGTGCACAATTTTCGGAAATGAAGGAAGCATAGAGGCTTGTATTATTGAAATCATGATGAGTCGCCTTTTAATAAAGTCCAAGTTTTGAGTCATTGTATATTTTTGATTTTGTTAAATTTAATGTGAGATAAGCGCTCGTATTAAGAGCTTTAATTAACTGTGCGCCTTGTTTTTTTTTTTTATGTTCGTTCATTCTCCATAAAATGTGAGGTTGATATTTATGACGTAGGTTGGTTAAAGACTGAAGTGTCAATTGAATTTTGTTGGGCTGACGTTTACTATTGCACGATGAGACAACGTTCTGACATATAAAGTTGTGGTTTGTTTGGTTGGTTCGTTTTTTGTGTGTCATCGTCTCACTATGTATATGGATGTGTGACTGCTGCGACTAGAGTAGGGTTTTCTAGGTCATTAGCTGGGATATTGATATAATTACACGCGGAATGTTGCAATATGATTCCTAGAAGCATGTTCAAAACACGAGCTCTTGTCTGTTTTTTGTTTTGATCAGTGATTTATGATTGCCTTTGGGTTTTTGGATAGTTTCAATATTATTTCAATGGTGAATTGTTAATATTTAAAGACAACTTTATTTTAAGATGTTCGGAAAAAATTAGAAAAAAATTAGAAATGGTTTTCGCTCGCCTAAAGGCCAAAAGTAAACGATTGAAGTTTTAGCGCTTTCAACTATAGGTAGATACATACATTATTGTTTTGCCACATGCAGGGAGGTATTTCATTAACTTGTGAAAAAGAAATTGATTAACTGATATTTCAATATTTGAACATATTATGTAATAAACATCAGGAATGCCACATTTCGCTTTGGCAAACTATTGAAGTATTCAAAGTCAAAGAAATGACATCTTTTTTTAAAAAAATTGACAAAAAATACGATAGATGTCTACAAATTTTCTTGCAAAAAATTGTGTACCTATAGCAAACTTGTTAAGAGAAGAAGACCTTAACCCTTAATACCGCTTAACTGCCTTAAAACGGTATTATCTTAATTTTCAAAAAACTGCGTGTGTATTTAAAAATCCTTTCAATTCAAATTAAATTCTGGTTTTTCCACCTCAAAATTAAAGGCTCTAAGTCAGTGGAGGACATCAAAGGAAAAATGTAGGTAATGAATGTATTTATTTAAATTTTTACTAAGAGTGTCCTAGCTTTTAGCTGAGTTTATACATTCACACTACGTATTTAACTAAAAATAAAAGTTCTTAAATTGAAGCAATTCACTTTTATTTCGTTTGACACATTAATGTGCATATTGTCTTATAGTGAGGGATATGATTCGGGGAAAAATGTATTTATAATATTTATCATCTTTAAGAAACTTATATTACACCAAGAGTCGGGAAAAAAGTGTTGACATAATTGTCTTAACCCTAGATCTAAAATTATATTTGCTGAAACCCTATTAGTTTAGAAATACGTGGGAATTTTTTAAATTTTTATTTAATACGACATAATAATTTTTACGCAGTTACTAATTTCTTTTAAACATACAAAGGTCATAACACTTTTTATCTATCTACTCGCTTTGTTAACAAAACCGCTACAAACAATGATAAAGCACAGTGAAATTTAATTATAAACAAAAGCAAATTTCAATGGAATGTATCGATGAAATGTAAAATCAATGATTTAATAAAAAAAAAACAAGATTAGATAATGCGAACTTGGAAAGATATCGTGTGATTGGTGGTGAAATTTGTTATTGTTATATATAAGTTTTTTTTGCTAAATGTTTACAACATAACTTATAACAACTTCCTTATTTACGAACAATTTTTATAAGGATATTAAATATAAGATACCATTTGTGCCGATGGTAGTCGATAATATACGACCACATGGACATTCGAGTTGGTAGAGACTCATAAGAACCAAAAATTGACAAACCCTTTCAAGTTATAATCGGTGAAGTAGACACTTTTAATTTGGAGATATAACTAAATAAAATGCTATAGAAATTGTAGGATACATGTGGGAGATTACGATTTAATAACACGAACTGTGTTGTTGAAAAATGCATTACCTCTTAACTAAAATGGAAAAAATTATGTTTCTAAGATTTTAATTTAAAAAGAGTTTTCTTCAAGAACGTTTATGGCTTGTTTCACAATGTCTGAATACAGTTCTCAAAATATTCACTAAATATCAAGTGTGCGTGCGTTTTACAAAAAATGGTTTCATCTAGCTGGCAATTAAAGTAATTTACTAGTCGGATTAACTATCAAATAGCATGGCTAACTGACGGTTAAGTCAATCGTGTCAACAAAATATAGTGGGCGCATTAGAAACCAATTGCAATTGGCATTCAATATTTTGGAGGCTGACCTCGAATTGTATGTAAGACAAAATTTAGAAACTTCGCTCATATATCAACAAAATAATTATGTGGTCGTCATGGAAACTTATATAATTATAAATAGCTTAAAAAGATTATCAGATACTGTAAATTAAGATGATTGTGAAAAGGAGGTTTTACTTTGTAGATAAATTTAGTTTCACACTGTGAAACTAGCCCTTTTTTGTATAAGAAAAAGAAAATAGAAAATTATTTACTTAAACTCAGTCAGATTTCGTTCGGCATTATAATCTTTCGGCTGATATTTTTAATCAGCTTTCAAATTTGATAAATCAGGATTTAGTGCAATTAAACTATAATTCGCTGGTTGGATTTCAAAATGTTTCGGCAGGCCTCCCAGTTTTGGATAACTATCATCGCTGAGCCCATTCAAAAGCTATGGTGTTGTTGTATTTGTGCTTAAGGGATGCTGTGCGCGCTTAATGCTTTTCTGTTTTTTACGCGCAGGTTTATGCTAATGATAGCGTTTTCTATACTGTCGGATAAGGATAGCGAATGTTTGCAGCGGCGTTGAACATGATCGACGACTGCTGCACAGAAATGGGATCTCGGTAAATCCTTGGTAAAACATTCAGTTTATCACTCAACATTCTACGCGACAATGTATCACATCTGCTGGGATAAGATATTCTCTACAGATATTTTTTATCATGATGATCACCCTTTTTGGTACAACTCTTACGTTTGGTAGAATTGTGCGAGAACTATCCTACGATACCTGTCGAATAGATATGCGATTTGATGCAATGATACCGGAACTAATTGCATGCAGGCGACATTCTGGCTTTTGCAAAGACGCTAAATATTCTAGGCAAAAGTGATACAACTGTCTGTGACTCTTGTAGAGAAGGCGAAGACACCGCCTTTGCTCGAACTAGACTTCAAGCTATAGTTAAACAAAAAATTAAAAATGATGATGAATTAAAGACTATAGCTACTTATTCAATATATGTAATTTAGTTCTATTAGAATACAAGAAAACATTTGTTTTTATACACACAACATGTACAAATAAACACAAACCACATCTCATTTGTTTACACAAACTTTTACCATTTATCAAGTTTATTTCTAGATAAATTTGGACAAAAATATACTATTGTTTCAAGTGGCCTTGTCGCTCTGTATGTATTTAAAATATGCATAATGTTTAATATAAATAATATAGTTTTTAAAATAACTTGCTAATTTCTTAATAATCCATGTGGAAGACCCAAAAAAAAATATAAACACACATTTGCCGCTCGCCAATTAAAGATGGAAGCGTGTCACTTCAACAAAATACAAAACTATATGGCCGCCGCTGTTGCCATCCATCGCACAACAATAAAGTGCCGCCTTCTCACTTTGTGTGTGTTTGGTTTTTGGTTTTTTCTCTTTGGTAAAAGCCAAGAACTTCGAGTTCATTCCACCAACGATTTGTTGCTGTTTTTTTTTTTTTTGGTTGGGACAGAGATAGATAGAGCTTCACAAAAAGTCAATTACGTAGTGTGGGGTTTGGTTTGATATTCGCGCCACACCTGGATCATGTCTGAGATTGGGGATTTTTTTGTATTCTTTTTTTTTTATTTCCTCCTTAACCATAAAGATTTTTCGGCAGATTGGAAATCTGCGATAAGGCATAAATCTCTGAGGCTCATCTTCACCTTTTTTTTTTGGTGAACAGAAAAATGTCAGATTAAACAAAAAGGTTATTTTAACATGGTGATAATGTGTAAAATTGCGATTTACTATATGGATAGGGCAGTTGTAGCGTGGCGCATGTTTATATTTAATAGCAAAACGTCAGTTGGTTTAATGTCTAAATTAATTGAGGTTCAGGTCATCATTTTTCAGGAGGAAAGTGCTTTATTTTGTTTATAGCTGCACTTTTGGGTGATTTATTGCAAAATGTTAAGGTGAAAATACATGTTATGATGATTCTCATGAATTCCTGCCATGTAACTTTCACGGGCCGCCATTTTTTTTTTCAATTTGCGAGGTTAATTAATTGTTCGAAAGGTGTTAATCCGTATGTGACCTAGTGAAGTACATCATCATGGAGGTTAAGAGGCACTGTGCTGCTTGGAAAATTTGTATGTGCCCTTGATAGGAGGAAATATCGTGTTAATTCGTATTAATTGTGCAATTTGGCATTAAATGGAAGGAACAAAAGAAAGCACCATAAAATTCATTGTTTTAATCAATATTTGAAATGCAACGTATGAATTGTCAGCGTATTAAGCAGTAATATCCTTCATAAAATAGTCTTTAAACGCAAATAATAGCGCATGTAGAGGGTTATTTGACACGTCAGCTAGATACTTATGAGGCTGTTATAAAAGTTCAAGAGATTATTACAAAAGTCGTTGTCAAACTTGACTAACCGGACATAATAAAAGTGAGGATACTCTGCCATTGGATGAGATATTTGTGAAATAGATATTGGTAAACCACAAGATATTGAAACCGCTTCACCGTCTGAATCAACTCTGGGCTGATGAAAATTGCAAGAACATCTGGGAACAAAGTGACACAACTTTCCTAAAGAAAAGAAGAAAAGAAGGAAAGATCACGATCTTAATTATAAGAAACACTCGGTCACATTAGAAATCCAATTCTAGAAAGGTACTTTTTCCAGGATCTAGAAGAACTTTTTAGCAATCATTTTAATGAATTGAAAATGCCTCGGGACTGATAACTTTGTCATAGCTTTTACAGGCGCATCACATTGGATCTACATTTTTCTAAGTGCGACGATTGCAAGACCGTCGGCCTATTAACCTAAACTAAAATTAACAAATGCGACCAATTACGGCATTATATATTCTTTTCAAGTGCGGCATCTTTTTCGGAGTACATTAAGTCTTTCAAATGTATTGTTGATTTGATTTTTGAGGCAGAAAAACCCAATAATATTTACAGCCTGCAATCAAAGAAATTTTTAAGCATTCCGTTTTTGTTTTCGCCAATTTATAACACAATCAGAGGTTATACACTTTGCCAATCTAAAAAACACGTCTGTTGTTTCTATAAAAACAATTATTTCTGGATTTTCAATTAAACAGGCGTGTTTATTTTATTCGTTAAGTGGTTCACGTCATAGGAAAGTACCACCAGGTACATGCTTTAGGGTTTTATGTGGTTAAAAACACAATGCAAAGTTAATAATTTCACTTAAACCCGTGCACACACCTACACCCAATTCAAAAGAGCCAATTTGACGACTTCTTGAAGCTCAAGCAAATAGTTTTAAATATTTTCTACCTATTTAAGAATTTTTTTTAAGGAATTCACCTGTGAAATATGTATAGACAAAGTCATCGCAGCGAGAAAACAATTAGATACAAAAGTTATTTACGCGAAAAAATATTTAAAAAAAAAAGATATTTTAACCGAGAGGGACGACATCGTTTAAAATGTTGAACTATTGCCAACATAAATTCTACGTAGTGTGTTTTTTTGTTTCTGTCAGGAAAAGACCTTGTTCTTAAGTCATAGTAAGAAAATAATGTATGACACAAAAATTGATTACAAATTATAAATATGAAAAGTATAAAGTGGTATTTTTTACATTTTTTTTTTTCAACATATTTTGGTACGTGCCAATGTTATCTTAAAAAAAATTTACTTTAAGAAAATTTCTCATACCCTGTGCAAAATCTAGTTAAAAGTGGACACAAACACGAATTCCAAACTACATGCTGTGTCTGGCGATGTTGATAAACATTTTTTGTATACATCTCGTATCAGTGAATAATAGTTGTTTTTTTTTGGTTTTTTTTTGTTTCATCAGTTTTGGTGCCTTTTAGGAGATTAGCCGCGTGCTGCTATTTTTTTTTTGTATGTTTAAAACAAGTATATTTCCTCGGAAATTGTTTATCTGTTTCCTTTTATATTTTTCTTTTGAAAAAATGTATATGGCTGAAATGCGACACCGAACAGAGATTATTGCCAGGGAAAATAAAGTGTGCCTTAAAAATGTTCGATAACAGCTCGTATTATAACATAGCATAATGAATAATTATATCTTAATAATTTAAGTCGCCTATCTTTGCATAAATTTAAATATTTTAAACACATTAAAGGTATTACTATTTAAAGGTACGAACCTCTTTGATGAACTTTATTTGTTCGGTGTGCATGTTTGTGTAAACAAGGAACGGATACGGTTTCGGCTTTGTGGTGGCGGCTTCACCCGGTGTCGGTGTTGCGGCGGACCCTGCCAAGGGCTTCTTAATCACAGACTTTGCATTATACTTAATTTGCCGCAAATTTTCTTAGCTAAAAAGTAATGAAACTTGGAAAGGTGACTCTTTATTGTCAGTCTATTTTGGACAAGTTTTCTAATCACGAAACATATAACTGGAACCTTTTATAATTCCATTCGTTCTGGTTTAAAACTTTCGGTGTGTGGTTTTTTCGTATTTGGGGATATGCTTAGAAAATTTGTTATCTACGCCTTCTGGATAATAATATTATCATTGAAGACCTTCTGTTCTGCAATAGCATCATTGATTTAATTTGGGAAAAATATAAGCGATCAATGTCTGCCTGTTATGGATGATTACAAGCGCGTATTCGCAGGAAAGCACTACATGCTGTGTGGACCGATTTCATCATCCATGGGCAAGCACTTGCATCGAAGTCAATAAGATCCGAATTGAAGGTAATATTAGAACGTTTCATAGTTTTTTTTACATTAAAACTAGGCAACTAAAAGCTTAAGCTGGACTTACTTACTTTGCGGGTGTGGACCTGGGCTTTAAATAAAATCGAGCTGAAGTTATCCGCCTTCAGTTTCACGCTCAGTTGGTTAAGATCCCCCCCACTTGCGTGCGCCACCTGAGTCGCGGTCTACCTTTACTGCGCCCTCCCTTACTTAAAGATCTTCCATGCTGATGAATTGGTGTCCATTTGCTCTACATGACCCAGCCATCTTAGTCGTCTGACCTTTAATCTTCTGGCTTAGCCGATGGCGCCGTTGTATTCCCTCTTCCACTCGCCGTCTATGCAGATGGGACCGAAAATCAGCCGGAGAATTTTGCTCTCAAAGCAGCCAAGAGAAACATCATCCATTTTTGACAAAGTCTATGCCATAGTGACAAAGTCTATGTCTATGTTTTCCTATGCAGAAGGCGGAATTTTTTGGTTGTCACTTCTAGATAATAGATCCCTTTTTCAAACAGTAGAAATAACATTTCTGTCAAAAGAAGCGTAATATTTGGGGATATTTATGTGAGAGTTCTCTACCTATTAGCAACATCATCATCATACTTTTTTCGGTGTCTTTAAGTTTCACATTGCAGTTCCTTAAGTTAACCAATTCGCGGAAAGTTGACGATTTGCTATTTTACTTGATAAATATTCATTATGTAAAAAAAACGCGTTTAATTTATTGGTTTTTTTTTCGTTGAGTTCTAACGGTTACTCAAGTTAACTTCATTCCTCTAGCGTAGAATTATTGCGTCCTTCTCTTGCTGGACCAATATTTCCTGAAGCTATGACGAATTATACTGCATGTGGCGACAGAACTAAGACAGTTCCAGTTTTCGCATTTGAGCGCGAAATGCCAACATATCTAATTATCATAAGAACTGGAAGAAACAATACACGTGTATACTAAATTCACGGCCATAACTATAATGACGCAGAAAAAGGTTGTATGTATACCTCAGTGTAGTGGTATTACAAAGTCACCTGAGAAAACGTTTGTACCTACACCAATTATTCATGAAAAAAAATGTTGACAAAATGTATCCTTCTCTTTGATCAATCAAACACTTTCGGGGACCACCACGAAACTTCCACTGAATCATACAATTTATCACATTACATAACACGACATTGGCAAGCAGTGCGTATTGCGCAAGTAAATCATTAATTATGCTCGGGTGTACTTACAATCTATTATGCGTTCCTACATACTAGTTATGAATCACTTTTTATGTTCTGAATTACCTCTGAAACACCCGAACAATGTGTGCAATTTACAACTGAAATCGTCCTCATCTACATTGCATATCGAAAATAATTTCGAAATAATATTCATGATCTGCCGCTGCAGATGGTGATACACCAAGTGATCCCAAAATACCCTATATCCACGCATCAATCATGTTAATCCTCACAAAAATCCACAACCATTTTTATCTTCTGACGTACGAAACGACTACATACTGCTCTCTCTCTCTCTTTTGGCAAATTTGTAACAAGCATGTACTACACAATTTCACGATTAAAAATGACGAATTATGCGAAACACCTGTTCTGCTAAATGAAAATGAATTTATTGATGTGACACGAGGCAGAAGTTTTAACAAAAAAAAACCGAAAACAAAAAAGCAAGCAGCCTCGAAACAATCCAATAAGCAATTTGGTTTCACGCAAAATAAACGAAATCAAGACAAGTCGGCATTTTAAGAAGCCCCAAAAAAGAATCCATCTATCTATTAAAAACATAAACCATAAGGTACCCGCTCCGCTGCTGCTGCTGTTTTGGCACACTCACAGTAGCGCGCGGCGATCATCGAGGAAACTAAAAATGCAAAAAAAAAAAAGAATAAATTAAAATACACCAATAAAATAAAATGAAAAACAATTTAATGAACTCGAAGAAACAACAAATACAAAAAACACAACGCTGCTATCTAAATGTATCTAAACATGTACCCTATCCATATGCCTCGCTGTCTCTTTTAAGTAGGTAGACAGATAGATAGATACACTCAAGTCAGCCACTAACTAAAAAGACAAAAAAAAATACACCATCTAACGAGTGAGGGAAGAAATTGAAGCGCGCGCGAATTCACCACCACACCACAAGAAGAAAAAAGATAAAAAAAAAATACGAGAGCAACGAAGAAAATTTCCTCTTCGCAAATATCGCAGAAAATCTATCTTGATTAGTCGAATCCGAGTCCGAGCCCCTGAAGCTTGAAAAGCTCTCACTTCAGCGGGATAAATTTCTTATACAAACAAAAAAAAAGAAGATTATAATGAAATTTTCAAATAAAATCATCGCGTGAAATTTTTTTCTTAAACACACACTTTACGAACGAACGAATTTATTTTTTTTACACAAAAATTAAAAGATCTAACTACATCGATTTCGGTTTTCAACAACGCGAAAAAAAAATTTAACAATCTACAATAACACCGTTAGTTCAAATATTCCATGCGAATTCTTATATAATTGAATATCCGCTGCAGAGAGAAAAAAAAAAAAACGATAAAATAAAATTATTCCATCCGAAAAAATATATTATTATGTTCTCAGTAAAAATCAAGTGCGGCAAACAATTAAAACCCAAGAAAGAATTACTACTCGAATATCAATTTATGACGAAGCAACCCGAACAGTTGCAAATAAATAATAACGAACGGATAAAACAAATTTTTAAAAAAACTGATTTTGAATTTATGAAATTCAGAAAAACCAACAGAAAACGACGACCAAGGAAGCGGTATTCTTGCATGAATACGCGTATTTGACTTCTTAAAAAAAACAGTACACTAAAGAAAACTACAAATTTTCTACATATACTCAAATATAAATAAAAACTATAAACTCTAACGAACTAATCTTGTAACAAGAATAAGCTAAAAATACATTTCATTGAATAAAAAAAAATATATATATGTATACTATATAAATTTAACTAGGAAACAATTTCTTTTGTGCGAAATTAGATAAAAAAAATAAACAAATTTATTTTTAATTCTTTTCTAAGAAAAGTAATTTTTTTTAAATATTTAAAAAAACGAATATATCGCGTGTGTTATTTATAAAGAAAAACAAAAAAAAACCGACTTTAATTTATTTATTTATATTACTTGATTGAATTTTGTCCGTTTTGAATAATTAATTAGAAGAGAAAATAGTCATATTTATAATCAAATATTCGGCCCACACTCGTTCCATCGTTCGTCGTCAATCGATAAATTCAAAATATGGATGCTTGCGAAATTGCAAATTTCTTGGCCAGTGAGCTTTTTATGCAACAGGTAATAATAAATACAATAGAGACACCACCGTGAAACTAACAAATAAATACGAAATTATTTAAATATAAATTGATGATTTAATTGAAAATGATTGAAGGAGAGAGCTAGCGACTGCTGCATATCCCGCCAGAAAACCGTTTTTTTTAGCTTTTATTCAAATTAATTAGTTTAATTTAATTCAATTGAATGTGATTCTTCTTGTCAATGTAGGCGGGCCGCGGTACGCCATACGAGGCGGGTTTGCGTGTTTCTTTTTCTTTTATTTCTTAGAATTGTTTCTCAGTCGAATGCCATATTTGGTTAGTTAATTTATCTTGGGCGAGAGAGTAAGCACATCTGGATTTGGTTAGACAGAGTTCTTTTTTTTTCTTTTTTTTTTTTGAAGGAAAAAAAAATTATCTTTTGCGTATGTCTTTGGTGTAGGAGGCGATTTCTTTCTTATGGTTGTCGATGGGAGTATGAAATTTATTGACGGATTATGAAATTGTCATACATTTGCTTTGCTGTGGAAATAGTTTTGTATTCCACGTTGGGGGTGCGATCATCGTTAATTGTGATTTTTGAATTTGTTCACGATAGATACGTTCCTGAACGATGCCTAAATGTACATATGTATGTACATAAAAAATTCCAGATTAACACCGTGTTAGTAAAAGGAATCAATTTCAGTATCCTCGATGATGTCGATAAAAAAAGCTGCAATTGTGATTTATATTTCTTAAAGATCTAATAAATTCATGTTAAAATTTTAATTTAAAATTGGGTTAAACAAACTAAATTATATTAAAGTACTTGATTAGGTGGATAGGTTAAACAGGGTAATGCAAGCTATATTGCCATAAAACACTAGGCAACTATAAAATTCGTCCAAAAAAACGAACCCCACGAATAACTTCTCCACTTAAGGTAGCACATTCCCACAAAATATATGTAATAACTCGTAACCGTTCACGCGTCGGTCTATGTGATTCCAATTATAGCTCTAACTCGAGGTCTATTCAGATTTCAAAACTCTAAAGGTCTATTTTTACCCAATCGTGGCCATAAGGCAGGCCATGTCTGACCAGTAGCTATGATGTCCCTTTACAATGCATGGACTTCGGGTAAAAAGCTCACACACTCTTGTTGAATGTTCTCGCTTATTCAAATAGACCTGTGACTTTAAAAAACCTTAAAGAAAGAAGTTCGGAGCCGTCACTTTGAGCGATCTTATTGGCCAGTGGAAATCGCCAATTTATTATGAATGTTTTTAAAGTTTGGTTTCAGTTTTCCCCAAACCAGAATTAGCATCGACTCTACACCTTTTTAGTCGCAGTCGTATTAAATTTGATCCCAACTCACTATATTTTCACCGTCGATTATTGGACGTCTAGGTTCGGAGTTGTCTGTCCTCGATCTGAATTTGTTTTGCTTTTATGCAGGTATTCTACGAATTAAATATACAACAAGCCGTTAGAAAGGATGCAATAAAATTTAAACGTTTTCAACTCTCGAGCTTTGTCCAAACGACGCGTTGAATATAATTGAAAATCGCTGCTTAACGTGTTGCTCAACAAGTGAACGGTGGGTAGTGGACGAGCTCATGTTGCTCGCTTAAGATAGTTGCGCATTGAGTTGAGCAATGATTTAAAATTCAATATTTATTTAACGTGTTTTAAATTCTTTTCTGCATAGCTGATTTAGCAATATCATCCCTTTACTTAGCTTGCTTTGTATTTCTTCCGAAATTTGACAAATCATCAAAAAAAATCATACAACACTGTCAGTGTCAGTTGCTGACGCCGCTCAACGTCTAATGTTGAGCTAACTTGAGCAACGACAAAAACAATAAAGTTGAAACTTGTAGTCTACATAGCTAATCAAAAATTAAATTAATGGTTTTCCATATTAGTTAAATGTAGTGAGGAGTAAAACCTATTCATTCTTACAACACACTACCCTTTACATATCAGACACCCACTACTCATCTGGAACAGATAATGAACGGGATTAACATTTTTGGTTCAATCAACTTCGGTAAAAAAATGACTAACAGACTGATTACGGTGTAGGTCATAATCTTATTGAACTGATTGTTCAATTCTCGTACATTGATCTTTCTATAAAACAATTTAAACCAAACCTTAAGAAGGACAAAAACAGACGCATTCATATCATATTAACAAACAAAAATAAAGCCATAAAAAAGATATTCGCATTATCATAACTTATCCGAGAGACTACAAGAATTCCACTTAAAATTGTTCGCCTGATCATTTGGAGAATTACATACAAAGGTACATAGAATAGAGACAGACTCGTGTTCATAGGTAACAATAAAAAATGTTTACACAACCGTCAAACCAGTTTTATACTTTACAACAGTGAAAAAGATTGATGTTCTACTCATGACCTTGAATACACGACGACGCAAAACAAAAAAATAACCCAATAAAACAAGAAAACCAGGGGGAAATATAGGTAGTAGTAAGCATCTAGACTAATTATCCATCTAATTAAACTGTAATTTTACCTTTCAACACCTGTAGAAACTGGAAACTTTGAAAGTTTTCTTTGTTCTTTTCATTTTTGTTCAATCAGAAAAGTGAAATTCGGTATACCTTTCTAATTTGTTTTTCTCTCAAGAAAAACTTCCCCTCGATCTTATCAGTATAACAAATATTTTAAATTAAACAAATAAATACGAATAGAAACAACAACAAAAATAATTACATACGAAGAGCATTTTCAATTTTATTATTATTTTTTTTTTGTTCTTTTGAATTCGAAGAAACGAACGAGTTCATCGTTGAAAATAGAATCAGGGTGAAAAACTAGGAAACACATAAAAAAATCTACCACACAATAATCTTCATCAGCAGCAAGTAGCAACATCGTTTCTAACATCACCATTGACCATACACCATAACCATATGAGTTAGATAAAAATGATTTTATTTTTATATTTGCCAAAAAAAACTATAAAACAGCATCAACCTAAAAAAGAAAAGGGGGCGTCGCGTCGTGCGGCATGAAGGCAAGACAATTTTACGATCTGAACACGAAAGCTTTCAGTGAAGTGTTTTGCTTTTGATCCATCGTCGCTCCTAGCATCATGATGCTGAGAGAGAGAATAGACCGTGTTTTGATGCCCACATCTCATCGGGTCGTTTTGGTTGTGCTAATGTAAATATCGTGGCAGGCTAAGCCACGTGGGCTGAAGGTGATAGGAAATGGAAAAGCGGGGAAAATCCATTAGTTTATTGCCATTTCCATTTCTTCGAATTCGTTTGCATATTCTGTGTGTGTAGTAACATTTTGTGGTTGTAAAAACTCCCACGATAAAAACATATTGTTACCGTAACCGCTGGCATGCTTTGACTTTCATTAATAAAGCTTTTTCATATTCAATTTGAGTGAGTCTTTTTGCAGCAGAATATACTTGACCTCACATTACAAACCTATGATAATAGTTGTCATTCGAATGAGTAAAAAATAATTTTAGTTTTTAATAAATCAAACATTTTTCAATTTTATATTATAATAATAGTTTTCTTTTCTTTGCAGCTTGTCTCATTAGATGGCATTCAAAGTGGTGTACCCACACTCACCACATCAACTCTAACGCCAACAACGCTTCGCAACATCGAACAAACTTTCATCGAACTGACAGCCGATACGCCAAATAATGCACCTTATCAGGCTGGATTTGTGCCGCCAAGAGCACCATTTACCTTCCCCGAATTCAACAATGAAACCAACAGTATGCCATCGTCTGAAAATTCGCAGGACTCGTGGCAAAATGCCCCCCTAAACAACGAAGAGAATTCCCTGGCCACAACAGATACTTGTAAGTTAAATAATCCACACGCACATGTTTTACTTAACTAACACGTAATTTTTTTTACAGCAAGTGTAGCCACAACAATTAATGCGAACGATAGTCCGTCCTTTCAAAGTGGCAGCGGGGGCGGTGGCAGCAACACTGCAACCACCTCAAATGCCACCAATGATTTCACATCGGCCATAGCTGCGGCACGTGCCAGCGCCGCTGGCAATAATTCCTCCACAACGACACACACTCCGTCCCGGCGCAATCAAGGTGGTCGAAGACCAACAAAAGCCGCAAATATGTCGCCAGAAGAAGAAGAGAAACGTCGAGTGCGCCGCGAACGAAACAAAATGGCGGCGGCTCGCTGTCGAAAACGTAGAGTTGACCAAACCAATGAACTTCTTGGAGAAGTTGCCGTACTGGAGAAACGTCGAGATAGTTTGCAAAAAGAAATCGCCAACATGTACGAGGCCAAAGATGAACTAGCAGCGATTTTTGAAGCTCACCGTCCTCAATGCCGCAAGATTCGGCCAAATAATAACAATCTTCTGGTGGATACATTCAATGCATGCGACTCTGGTCGCGGATCACCTCTCGATCTCAAGCCTGTCATTTTGCCCGACTTCGATGTGAAGAGCATAAAAAGTGAACCAAACGAAAACCTCGACAGCCTTGATGGGCCACCGTCTCCGAAGCGTGTCATGTTGTCACAGTCGTCGTCCGCCATGGTGCCGCCATTACCAAATGTGTCTACAATATCAGCGTCGATACCATCTGTATCTGCTTTGAATACGCCCACAATAACCAATTCGCCGCCGCTTATGCTAAAACCGGGTGGACCTGCAAAGCAGCGTCCAAGCTCACTTAATGTACCCCTGCAAATGATCACCAGCCAGTCGATGGGCATGGGCAAGACAGTTACCGATATAAATGGTGTTGCGATAACAACGCCATCTAGTGGTGTCATGTTTAACTTTGACAGTCTCATGGATGGTGGTACCGGCCTAACACCTGTTTCCGGGCCTCTCATCCCAACGCAAAATAAGCATCCCCTTGAATTGGCCACACCCACCAGCGAACCCTCAAAGCTGGTCAGTTTATAATAGTTAAATGATATGTATTTGTAAAGGAATAGAAAAATGTGGCACGAATGGGTTTTCAACAGAAAAAAATACTTTTTAAACTAAATTTAAGAACCAAAATGTTTTGTTTTTTGTCCCTAAATTCTTTTGTATTATTTTTTTTTTATTGCTATAATATATTTTTTTGTTTTATTTATATCTAGAAAAAAAAATTATTAAAAAAAACACTAAGTTAATGTTTTGTTTTTAGAACATTTAAGGTAAAAAAAACCAACAAAATAGAAGGCGTTGTGATATTTATAAATAAAACTTAATAAAATTATTAAAAATCTAAAAATGCAAAGAAAAACATCATGTTTCCTTAGCTCAAAATTAAGCTAAAATAAAAACAAAAATATTTTGTGCGTTCTCAATTCTTTTAAGTTAATCAAAATTTTTAAGAATTGAAAAGCCAATTAGGGTTTTGCTTTTTTATTTTAGCCCAAAAATGTAAGGAGTGTAAAAAAACGTTTTAATTTTAAGCTAAATCAATCAATAAGCAGATAATACAAACAATTAAAGCCTTTTGTCGATCGTTTGAAAAACATTTTTTAAAAAAAATTCACATCTATAATATATAAAAAAAAAACAAACAATTTTCAATTACTATGCAGTAAGAAAAACCTTTGTCGCCTTGTGTTTTTGTGCAAAAGCAATAATTAATTGAGTATGTATTAACATTTTTTTTATATGTAATATACATTTTTAAAATATGTATGTAATTATTATTTTTAATTTAAAATTATTAAAATATATATATATAAATATGTACATATATTTTGTATATGTTAAACGAAGGAAAAGCATTAAGAAAATGAAACACTTAAGTGAGTAAATAAATAAATAAATAAAACAATTTGCATGTATTATGTACCATAGTGTTAAATTAATATTTAATCAAAAATCTGTAGAATATATTTTTGACAAAAGTTAAATCACTTAAACGACATAAAAGTCCAAACTTAACGAAAGCAATTTCATATTTTTTCTATTTGATAAAAGAAAACTGTTAACTAAGCAAAACATTAAATTTAAAATCAACTATTAAATGACGGCAATGAGTTACAACATATACGAGAAAAAAAATGCTACACTTTACCAAATTTTATTGATAAACAAAAACCAACAACAAGCAACAGCATATTGCAAACTTATATTGTATTGATAAACCTTTAATTGCAATATACCATCTTAAGAACAAAAAAATAAGAGCCATTGTTTTATTTATTCTTTGAAAAGGCTCTAGTTTGCAAGTAAGTATTGGACATAGTTGGCTTTCGCGTTAATCATGACATTACACGTTATGTTCACTTGCACCAAATAAATGAGGGAAACTAAAACCATCAGATCAACACGCTACGCTTAAGCAAAACCGAGTGTCCCAAAGTGATGCTGAAATGGATGTGGCACTGTTAGTTCAGTTTGGAAGGCAAATTGATGAAATTGGAAAGCACCAACTTCGCTGTTTGTAGCTTTAGGCAAAAAACTGGTGAAAGTTTCTTTGAAAATTGATTCATACGAAAGTTGCTCGAGTAAATTCTTTTTAATCCATTTTATTTTGTAATTTTGTAACCTGCATATTTGTTTTATTTTAAGGTAATATAAAATAAAAATAATAAATTCTAACTAAAACTCTCTGTCGAAGTAGACTGCTCATCATACTGAATTGAATGGATTTGTATTAAACGTCACTTCAACATTTTTAATGAAAAAGAATACATTATTTGCTTTGCTATTCAAAACAAAATGGAAACTTTATTTATGGTCTTTAACATTTCCAATCAGAAATTTTATTTCTGACAAGTGATATAAACTTAAAAAAATACGAATATTTTCGTAGCGAACATTTTAACGGAAAAGGTTTTTATTTGAAAAACTAATAAAACATAGTTTATGTCTTTAAAATGTCTTAAGTTTTTCTTACTTAAAGCAGTTCAGAAGATACCTATGTATATAATTTTAGGTACTGGTAGTGTCATTCAATTTATTTGTCGGAACTTCAGTAGTCTCAAACTATCGAAAGCTATCGATATTATACAGGATGTTACCAGCTTAATGTTCAATATTTTCAGACCTGATTTGTGAAAATATTCTAAGAAAAAGAATTATTCTCGAGAAGGGTCTAATACGAATGCCAATAACTCCTTTAATAGTTGTATCAAAAGCTTTATATAGGTCTTTGCTTTTAGAAGAAATAATTACGTTTTAATTATGTCAGCAACGCATTTGAGCACTTTAAAGCCACATGCGATTTTTTTACCCATGCAAGTTTTTCACTTGACTATTGACTTTACTGAAAAATGTGTAAACAACATATCATTTTATTTATTTCATATTACAATACAAAAAGTTATCAAGCTCTGGATACCAAATTTGGGATTTATCTGAAAATGGTTAATTTCGTCTTGGGTCAGCAAAGTGATTATACGAAACATTTATATTGTACTTGCTTATTGGACAACAGAGCTAAAGCTGAGCACTGAACTAAGAAAGATTGGCCTTTAAGGGAGGTCTTGGTCCCGAGGAAGCTGAATGTGATAAATTATCCACTGTGTCAAGAGACCGTATAATATTATCTCCTTTGCATATTAACCTAAGGCTCATGAAACGGCATAAACAAACGCTTAACAGAGATGGAGAACGTGTTAGGTACATTACAAGAATGTTTTGAGTACTGGAAAAACAAAAGCTGCTGTTTTTGACGGTCCTCAAATCAAAATTAATATATGATCCACAATTCACCAAGATTGTTAAGAAATCTGCATGGAATAAGTTCGTGTAGATAGTGAAAATTTTCTTGGAAAATGAAAGGTCGGCCAACTACTCTTAGCACATTCAGAAACTACTGCTGCAGTTCCTGCGACTTAAATGCAACATGAGCATTAAGCTTCATGTCTGGGTGACTTAATTGAAGAGCAAGGAGAAGAGCTTTCAAAGCTCATGAAAATCTATTACGGTTTCCCCTTCAGTTTTGTTTTTATAAATAAATGATGGATTGTTTTAATTGTTGTATATAAGACAGGGTGGGGCATATTCAACACTTTTAATAAATTTTCGGCAAATAAATATTTCAATTACATAACTTCTTTAACTTTATCTATAAAAAGTATTTTGCTAAATGTGGTCATTGCAAGGCTCTTCTTTGAAAACTTACGAAAAACTATGATTTTGCTTTTAATTTCTTCAAAAGCCTTTTTGATGTTGGGAAATCGCTTTGGAAATTGATTTTAAAAATTGCCCACATTCATGCTTCTGAGATGAGGCGGACGATATTATATATATACTATAGCTAGAGAATGAACTAGTCTGTTAATGTTTAAGAATGTAAAATTTTAGATTTATAGTAGAACCAATTAAAAGACAAGGGCCAACCATAATAGTCTTAACTGGGATTAACCTTATGTCGAAACCAAACGAAAAGTCTATCCCATAATGAACTTAAACAAAATTACGCAAATCACGCAAACTGCAAAGAAAAATTAGCTTTTGAGCTACTATAATTGTATTTTACAATGCATTTAAAAAATATAGTGACAATATAAAGTGGTATGTAAAGTAAAATATAAATTGTTGGTGCTAATTGTCAAATTTCCTTATTGAACGTCTCATTTCCTTTACGGAGAGTGTAAAACTGAGCCATTATGGTCATGCTGTACTGTTTACGAGTATTAATATATTTCATTAAGCTAGCTTAAGCTCATAAAAGTCTATTACGCTTGGCCCTTAAAAACCGGTTAAACAACCAAAACTGCTGAAAAAAAACATTCAGAGTTTTTATTTAAAAATTAACCGTGAAATACTCATCTCATAGTTTATAGTATAAAGTACACCATCCTACCCTACATTGATCAATTGTATTTATTTCAATGCTTATCAATGCTTATAGCTTGCCTATCTTTTGCAGATATATTTCAAGACTAGCACCATTTTTTAATAATCTATCTTTAATTCCTATAGCCTATAATGCCTTAAGTTTAAATGAATGTGTTTTATGTCGCAAAGCTAAGCAGTGCCATGAAGAAGATTATTGCCTTAATTCTCTTTTTCTTGAAATCAGACTCCGCTAATATGCCTACACATACAGAAAGAACATAACGTAATATAATCACTAAATACTGGGATAGTAAAAATCCGAACGGAGGAGTTACCAAAGGAGAATTACCAAAAATTTAACTGAGAACGTGCCTCAATAACAAGCATTAATTTATCTGTGTAATCCCGCGACTCCAAAGCCATATACTGTATACAAATGCGATCACAGGCAGATTTCATTGACTTTATAATAAAAAAATCTTTATTCCATATATTTACTTAGCTTCCCTACATACCTACCCATGCCGGCACAATATCGCGGCACTTCTGCTGCTCTGCTGTTCACTGTGCGCCTACAAACGCAGACTTCAGTAATTTTGTTTACATCAGCAAGATAACGTCGTGATCCGTAGACCTATTTGTTATACTCGACAAAAGGCCAACAAAAAACGAAATAGAAGTTTAAAAAAAAAGATGATTTTTCGAAAATTCTTTCAAATTATCGGTTATGGAGGAAAATTGAAGGCAGTATCACCAAAAAATGTTGTTTTCATAACAGGTTGTGATTCGGGATTAGGGTAAGTTTAAGTAATAAAATATACATACATATACGTATGTATGCATTTCATTTGATCCTCTTATTGTATATTTTTCAGATTCAATTTGGCCCTTTTTTGTCATTCTCTCAATATGACAGTGGTTTCTGGTTGCCACAGTTGTAAATCTGAAGGCGCTATTATACTGAAAAATGTTTCAGATTCAAAGAGAATGATAACTGTAGAAATTGATCTGTTGAAACAGGACACCATAGAACAGGCACACAAAGTGGTTGAAGATTTGTTAAAAAAGGAAAGTGGGTATAACTTAACGGCACTGGTCAACAATGCTGGTATGATGTGTTTTGGGGAATTCGAATGGCAAACTAGAAATCTCTTTGAATCTCAAATTAATGTTAATCTTTTGGGCACAATGCGAGTGACAAAGCAATTGCTACCACTTATAAGGCAACACCATGGAAGAATAATCAATATAACAAGTCATTGTGGACTACAGGTAAAGAATTTTTTTTCTGTCTTTCATTTTCTATAAATAATTAATGAATATTTGGCGAATTTGTATAAAAATAGACTAGAATTGAAAGTGATTGAAATGAAGTCATTAAAATTTATTAGAAGTGATACCATAGACATAGTCAAAAAATACTTACCCACATATCTACACCTACATACACTGATAGCTTCCTACATAATATATTTAATCTTGATACACACTGTATAGCAAGAGTATTGACTAGATCTGCTACTTAAAAATAATCCTATATTTATATTTATGTGTTTCTTAAAAATTGTTACCTATAGAAATGAGATAAAAAACATTTTAAGATCCAATTTTCTAGTTTTTGAAATAGATGCCTGAACATTCCAATGTCGTTTTCGATTGGTATGCCGGGAGACTTACAGACTCTTCTGAAAGTGTTCGTTTGGTACTTAAATGGCAGTTCGTCTCCTGAAAAGAAGAGAAATTCGCTTCGGACTTTGAATTCAGAATTAAAACCAGAAGAACTAATCCAACCAAATACCACCAAACGTCAAAATCGATAAATGTAATTTTTGTTCCTGATGCATTTAATAATTCTTCGGTTTTGACGAGATAATAATTTAAACAAATAAAGAATCAATATTTGCTATAATATAAAAATATTTCAATAACAAAGATTGTTTTTCTGCCACCCCCTTCATCGGCATCAGATTGGCAGTGTGGCATATGGAAATACATACACAAATACAACGACAAAAACCCGGATCGGAGAGCATCCCGGATCGGAGAGCTCTTCCGGATTACCAAACGAAAACACAAAAAACTTTGCCGTATAAACGGACAACTAAGCAGCCATAAAGGCCATGGAATCAGTTGTAGCCAGGTGTAGAGCGGTGAAACAATGTAAGAAATATTTGGACGAGTTATCATTAGCTGCAAATAGATTGCTGGTTCCCGGAGCGTGCTTGTAGATACCCCAGGTAACGCGAAAGCGGATGAGCACGCGAGAAAAGGATAAGAGTCCCGCTTAGCTTACTTACACGAAAGTCGATATTGGGACGAATCTGGGGTGGAATCGGCTAAGGTGATAGTTGATTGTCGCGTTTTTGATTATCAAAAACGCGTAAGGCGATCACTAAAATATGATAGATTATTGGCAGCACTCAGAGTTTTAAACGCAACTTCCTCGCCGACGCTGTCATTCCGAGCAGCTGATATAATTAAAATCGAAATAAATTACAATAATGGCTGGTTTACATGCCCACGCATGCATTCTTACACGAGATTAGAGAGGGATCTCTACCGTCAATGATTTTAAAGATGTAAGAGTGAGATCAAAGAACAAACAATCTACATTCAGCTACTTCCACGCAAATTAACGTTACTAACCAAAATACGTGTCACGTATTTTTGCATGTTTGGTAGTGCTGTCCCTTTCTTGCAGAAGACTTTTTAGTATTGTGTATTTCGCACTTATCCTGCGTGGTAGACTTGTGTGGCCATGTAAACCAGCCATAGTAGTTGGAAATTTTTGAAATTATTTTCTTCATTTTCCTCTCAGTTTTAACCCTAGAAAAGTTCCAATAAAGTAAAAAGTGCACTTCTCGAATTTTAAAATTTGACTTAAAGTTTTTGTTAATTTATTTAATACATTCTTTTTTCACTTAAGTATTTAAATTATTTAGAGTTGAAGACGAGGTGAATATATGTATATGAAAACGACACCTAAACAGCTGTTACACGAAATCGATATCAAAAAAACGATTTTCAATTTGATAATCAACTTACATGAAGCAAAAGTGATGATTTTGATTGTCAACTATCAACAATTACCTTAGCCGATTCCACCCATTGAAATCTATAGACACGCAAAAGATTGCCAACTGCTAGCCTATGCGACCTGGCATACTGCACAATGACTACCCCAGAATAGGGTGTCCATAAAGCTCCAAATAAAAAAGAGGACATCATTTGAAATCAAGCAAGTCGGTTTCTTTCTTTTGATCAAGTGAAAAAAAACTCGCTCAACATTTGCATTTTGCCCCGGAATGCAAAAAAAGAATTGACAACATTTTAAAAGTTCAGAATAAAATTCAACATATTTGAAAGAAATATATATAAGAAATATATATACTTTAAAGAAATCAGCAGTTAATTTGTCGTTCAAAACTGTTTATAAATTACAAAATTGGTTAAACAGTTCAACTCAACATCCTTTGAAGTGATATAGTTGTTACTTTTTTCTACTTCAGACCAAACCGGTACTTGTTTTAAATTCATCCAATTGAAGGAAATAAATTCTTCAAATTGGAATGTCCATTTTTCAATGTATTTATAACATTTCCCATATCATTTGTAGCAAGATTGTTTAATTGACTTTTTAAGCCACGACGAGTTAAATCTGACAGAATTGAGATTATACTAATGTCGTTTTCGTTTGGTAATCCGGGAGAGCTCTCCAATCCGGGATGCCAAACGAACAAGTAAACACATTAAATTTTAATTTGAAGTGTATTTATCGTTGTATTTGTGTTTATGTTTTTCCAACCGCATCACTGCCAATGTGATGACAATGAAGAGGATGAAAGAAAAACAAAATTATCTATTGAAATATGTTTATATTATAAAAAATATTATTTCTTTGTTTCATTAAATTTGGTTTTAATTTCCACCTAATCTAAAAATTATTAAATGCAACAGCACCAATTACCTTTATCGATTTTGACGTTTGTGGTGTTTGGTTGTATTTATTAGTGCTTCTGATTTTGATTCCGAATTTTAAGTCAGAAACGAAATTCTCTTCTTTCCAGGAGAGTCATTTAAGTACCAAACGAACAGTTTCAGAACAGTCCGGAAGTCTTCCGGATTATGTAATCCGTTCCTTATTTAAGATTTTAAAGATACTAAAATAGCAGATAGGTACTTCTTTTTTTGTTTTCTCAAAAAAAATATATATATTTTAATGAATGCGCAAAATATAAAAAAAGCTTTGCTTTGTTTCCAAAACTGACGGACCGTTTTCGTTAGATAAAATGTATTGTTTAAGAGGACAGAAAAAATAAAGAAAAAAAAAAGTGTAAAACAGATCGGGGACAAAAAAGAGAACATGTTCTCTTTAAAAGAGGTGTTATGGAAACCCTACACAGAAGCTTCAGGGACGTTGGGGTAATAGAAACCATGCGTCACCTGCTATCATCTGGAAAATTTAAGATTTTGATCCTGCAAAAAAAAACCTGAGAACAGATGAAGCATAATATTCAACTATTGAAGATAACACTAATAACAATATAAGTAAATTCTTGTGTCTCCGAAAAAAGCAAAAATGTTCCCTAACACCCCTTCAGTAATTTATATAATTTATATTTTTAACTTTCTTCGAGGGTTTTTTTCTATTTTTGTGTTTTGGATAATTGGGGTGAAGCAAAGAATACTGCATACTCCATTTTTATACTTTACGCCAATATCTCAAAAACTAACTAATGGAATTTTCTTATCTCAAAAGCGGCTTTAACGATTTTGATAAGTTTCTGTATTTTGGTTAAAAGTGTCTAACATGTAAAATCATTAGAAAAATATCAAAATCGTTAAAGACATTTTTGAGAAAATTTATATCATCATCCAATAGTTTCATTCTCTCTCAAAGATTAATTCAACTAATGAATATCTATAAATTTCCTTTCAGAGTCTTCCCGGTCTGGCGCCATATGCCGCTTCAAAAGCAGCTCTTCGCTTCTGGAACGATTCTCTTCGAATTGAATTGAAGAAGTATGGTGTCGAAGTTGTAAATTTCATACCTGGATCATTCGTCATGTCCAGCAATATTGCAGCACGTCAACAAGAGCAGGCACTTCAAATGAAAAACGAGTTCAGCGCCGAACAGAGCGACTTCTACGGCGAATATTTCAACGAATACAATGAATATTTGAAAATTATCTCCGGTTTCAAGCCACCGAATCCAATGGACGATAAACAATTGCTGGACAAGTTCAAAGATGCTCTCATTAATACTCTGCCGCAGCCAATGTATATTCACGAGCCAACAAGGTATGATTCAGAGATTTAATTAATTTGGATACTAAAAAAAAAAACATTTTTCTTACAGGTACAAAATCTACAGATGGCTTTTCAATATTTGTCCAACATCAGTTGTGGATTGGCTTACCCTGCGGTTCTGCGCAATGCCCTGTTACAGGTCAAAAAACGATATTATAATGAAAACGCAATGATTTTATATTTTGTTTGTTTTTTAATAATTTCTTTACATATGAACTTCCACTAAATACATATAAAAACAATATGTTGTAGTATTAGTTATACTTAATTAAAAAAATACATTAGACAGAAGGAAATATTATGTAGCGATACGTGAATAGAACTAAACAGAATGCATTCCTTTATTTACGTTCATTTTTATTTTTTTTTATTTTTTCTGGAATCACAGGAGTTTTTTTTCTTTTTATTAATTTAAATTAACTTTTAATTGCCCCATGGTATTTCGTTTGTTTTCCTCAGATTAGTCGATGCATTATAGGCTTTGCCTATTCGTAGTGCACGTTTGGATTCGGATTCGGGTTATTATTCCAGGAGTCGTCGATGGCATCGGATGAGCTGCCACGTCCAAGGAACGCCATAAAGTATATGATTATGATGAAAATAAGAACGCCACTCAATACCAGGAACCAAGTTCGTCGCCAAGGCGGTCGAGACGATGGTGCGTAGAAACGACGAGACCAACGCGAAAAGATCTCAGCAGGCGTTCGACGTTTGTACTTGTTGTCGTCGCGATCTGTACCACCTATTGGTGATTGTCGTGGCAGTAAGGGACGTCTGCTGTTAGCTAATAGGATAATAAAGAGGTTGAAAGTTAGTTAGACTATAAATTGTAAGACAGGGCTAAATCAGCCCAAGCTACCACTTCAATAAGAATGCAGATTAGAAGAATATTTTTTGTATGCTACACAATCAAAGGGTCTTGCAGACTTAGGGTTGAGAAATGAGTAACGGTTACAGTTGGCTGAACAACTTAGAGGACCTTGCGTCTATTTTATTGATTTAATGTTAAACACAACTAAGGGACTCACGTCGATAACGAAGAAAAAGTAACAGTACATTTTCGCTGAACTGAGATTCTTAGTTTCCCAAAAAATATTCATAGCTATTGAATGCACAAAGTGACCCTATGAAATATAAATGAAGCCCCAGTAAATAAGGTCTCAAAATAAAAATTAAATAAAGGCCCAAAAGTTTCATATGTGCCCGCCTGCCACGCATCTTCGTTGCTCCGCTCGGGGTATGTGTTTTTCGTCAGGTAGGCGCATATGTCAACAGATTTCATAACTATATATTTTCCTTAAAAAAAAATCCCCAAATAATAAAATGAAATAAGACCCCAACAAAATGAAAATGAAACCGTCCAGTAACTGGGATATGCGGACAATATTGACATCACCGGACGCTTCCAACGTGCCATGATAGAGACTTTCACGGCCTTTCTTGAAGTTAAACAAGCATCTGTCCACCGTTTAAGGCAAAGTTTCACTTTTGATAGCAGCAAATTCGAGGAAATTAAAGAGTTTTTTTGCCTCTATTTTAACATAAACTCTACGAATGACAATTTAGTAAAGATCCAGCGAAGAATTACCCAATTTGGCGAAATAAATGGTTTCAAAACTATTCGATACCGGACAATAAGCGGGAAAAGAGGGTTTATACTGCGTTCCTTGCCTTTAAATAAGAAGGTAAGTAAAATTAGCACTCAAGCACTTAAAATAGATGTCTTTTTGAAAAACTTAAGACACATCCAGTCTAGGTGGCTGATAATTATTCATCAAAGTCATGTGAGCAGATGAAGGTGTTGGTTGATTTTGAAAAACCATTCGACAGATGACCAAGACATTTGTTATAGTTGGGGTTCTAAGACAACGAAGAATTTCTGAAATCCACATGATCACACCTCACCAGCGAATAGTTCTCAATTAAAACTCTTAGTGTTATTACATTTCTGGTTTATTTCTTAAGGGAAAAGGACTTACGGACGGATTTAAGTGCATTGCATCAGTTATTACTTGCTGAAATGAGTCACTATTAATTAAAAGGAAAGCTTTACGGTTCGCATTGTTAAACAATGCACTCTACATTTGGACCCAACATTTGATTGGCCTCAGGGATCTGTAACCGGCAGATATTTTTAATAAGTGACAAGTCTGTGTCGTGTCAATATGATAATAAATAAACAACGTGATAAACACGGAAGGTCCTCAAAAAATTCATATATATTGTTTTTATTACTATTTACTTTGCTTTTTAGGGTTTTCTATGCATCCGTGTTTTCTTTGTGTTCAATAAAATGAAATTAATTTTGATACTAAAACACGTAAGTGTAAAGGCTCGATGCAGAGATGGGGAAAATTTGCGCGTCGACCACTCATGGTAAAGGTAGATCCTGAATGATATGAACATTTCAATGTAAAAAAAACTAACCAAATTTCCTTGCATTGAGAATATATTCTCGTTAAATATTGTCCTCCGAATACTATTTTCGTTTTCCATTGGTTTTACTCGTTTTGTATTTTTGTTTTTCTCGTACAAAAAAATGGCGTCAGCTCATTTTTGAAGTTTCATGTTTTGGTCAAACAATGACAAAATTTTAAGTATAGGGAGAAGTAGTAGTTACACCAATATGAAGTCAAGTGTGACAAAACGTCTACTTTAGAAAATTGAGCCGGGACATGTGCGGAGAAGTGGCGGGATACTATCGTATCAGAGAATCTTAATTCTATTGAAAGATTGCAATCAGGCAAACAGCCGCATTAGCGTTTATTTGCCTTATAAAGATGTCAAGAGGTGTGAGGTGAAACATAACATAATATCTAGAAATACGGAGACAGTGGTTGAACTCTATTCAGCTTATCCCCATTTACTGCAGTTTAAAGCAGCCCCCATACCCCTAAGATTATTGTGGATACGAAAATTTGGGTTGATTTAGTACTGACAAGAATAATTAGTTGGTCTAATTTTCAACAATCTGTAAAGATACATATTTCATAGTCTTTTATAAGTCTAACTCCCTTTCCTGTTATATGTCTGGAACATACAGAGAAACGCACTTGGAAATTAATTTTGTGTAGTCTGTGGGATTTACCGCAGAACTATATTCATATGGTCTTTGGTGGAGGATAAACAGAGTTGAGAGAAGAAAGGTTAGAAGTTTGTAGTTTGGTTTTGGTACTGAAGCGCAACAGTTTAACTTGTAATTTCATTCCTGATACCACTATAGCCGTTATCTGCATACGCGTTCACTTCAACTCCTTCGTTTAGAACCATAATCTAGAAGGAAAGATATCATCTCACTGTTACCTAGCCTAGGTGAACATGGAAACAATTCATATACTGAGAAATTTTTTTACTACTAAATGGATGAGTAATTCTTAGGTATGTTTGCACATTCCTAACTGGTTTCGACATTATGTTAAGTTCAGAACACGTTTCGTGTTAATAGCCCAAAGGAGAACAAACTGATTGGTCTAAAATCCTTCGCGGTATCGTGTCCTCGCTTGACCATAAAAACTACTCGTACATGTCTCCATTACTTGAGCACACTGTTTTGTAAGATACAGCTTTTTTAAATAACCACGAGCCAAGGCAACAATTTCCTTTAAATCTAATTATAGCATAAACTATGCCGTTTAGGCCTATCTATTTGTAAGTTGAGCCTATCCAATATGTTGCCCTTTTCAGCGTGCAGCATGCGAACCAAGAGATTCTAGTTGGTCTATTCTCTGGGAGGTTCTTTTGAGGTCCAAATGTGAACAGGGAAGGATTCTAGTTTAGAAACCAGTTTTCTATTCTCAAGTTATTAGTGTTTGTCTTAAGAGGGATTCCGCAATCTTCCCCCAACATGTATAAGTACTAGGTAGTAAGTCAATGTGCAGGGGACTCTTAGTGAACATGCCATCTTATCGTACTTCGATTAAAAGATACGAAACACATTGGATCGCTACGGCTTTTTTTTTGCAAATTAATTCCGCACAAAAATAAACATCAGTGCCGAGATTTTTATCTTATCTAATAACTTTCCCGAGTCATATCGAAAAAAATACCTGAAAAACATCTAGTCTTAGTTAAACAAAACATGTGGCGTGGCAGGCATACAAGAAGACACAAACACAGCCTCTCCCTGTTATAAAGCAAACATAAAACAGCTGCAAATTTGTTTGCCTTAACATATCGACTGGCACATTTAACAAAGGAGATAACTTCTCATATTCTCCGAAAATCCAATAATTACCTTGAGAATCATTTGACGGTGGATTAAAAGTGTCCATTAGCAGTACGGAATGTGGACTGTCCAGCTTATTGTTGCCACTGTTGTAGTAAGCTCCATTCGGTTTGGTTCGCTCGACATTGCTCGAATGCACTTTCGTCATCGTACTCGTCGACGCCGATTGTGAATTTGCTTTAGAAAACGATTCATCTGAAAGCTAAACAAAATAAGAAGTGATAAAACCCAAAAACTGTTATAGTAGTTCCCTTTATCATACCATTGGTAATCCCAACTCATTGCGACCCCAATTAACTTGTCCCAAACGGCTTTTCAATGCATCCGCAACGGGTGAAATTAAATTCGATGGTGGAAAAATGGGATTAGAACACGTAGGACACGTATGCCCACCAGGAGCTGTGGTCGGTGGCAGAGCAGCTTGACGTGCATTCAGGCAGTCCCAATGAAAAACATCTAAATAAAGAAGAATGAACTATCAAATTGAATCAATAAATTGCCACAACTATACTTACGATAGCAAATTAATCGTATGCAGTCGCCATTCTCAAGTGTCAAACTGCACAGATTGCAATTGGATAGATAGTCACTGTCCTTTAGCCATTGGATGTACGATTGAACGATGCACTATGGGTGTGGGTATAGATTGTATGTTTTATTTTCGTCCAATTAAAATAAATTTGTATTCTTGACGGCGGCGGCTTACCTTCGGATGACTGGTCACCATACAATGTTCACAAACATTGACGCGATGCTCGAAACAGAATTGATTTGTTACTCTACGTTTTGGACACTTGCACAGACCCATTATGGTTTACACTTTTATGCAAAAGAAAAATTAATTAAGTTATGGAATTTCTAGTTAATGTAAAAATGCACAAAAATGTGAGAATTTCTCTAAAGAATTTCAGATTTTTCACATTTCACGGAGAAAATAAAATTTGGAAATTCTGCCAGTTTTGGGGTTTTTTTTCATTTGCTTAAATTTTGACAGCAGCCGATATATGACAAGCCACGTATATTTGTGTGGTTTGTGAAATGGGTAAAATGTCTAATGTCTTCATTGGGCTACTTAGGGGTTTGATTGCATGAAGTTAAAAATTTTGAAACAAAGCTTTTCAAATTCGAAGTCTTCACAGTACCTATTAACATTGTGCATCGGTTTTAAATACAAAGAGTTACAATATGGGTGCAATCCGATTTACTAAACAAAAAGCATAGTTTATTGGGATAAAATCAACATTAAGAACTATTCGGTTCCATATTTCAGTTTTCGTCTCAAAATATGAAGTTTCGAGTCAGTGACTAAATTTGCAATAAATCATATCTTCAGCTTCAAATGACTGGTTCAAGCCTACAAAAAACAAAAGAAATTCATCATCTTCTCTTGATCGTCACAAAATGATTGATTATCAAAACCTTTAAAATGAGCCCATCTCTTGGAGCTTTACCAAATGCGGATGTACTTAAGCTAAAATATGGTTTGGTCACATCAAGTGACAGAACAATAACGCATAAACAATAATTGTTAAAAAGGAGTAGAGATTACATATTTGGTTGTCAGGATCAAATTACTGGGAGTAAGTTATGGAAATTGTTTATAGTTTCTGAAAAACTCCCAACAGAAACCAACAACTTATATGAGTCGTAAAAGCATTGTGAAGTTTTCAAGTTTGTTGAAAAAAAAATATTGAAACTATATCTTTATAAAGTCTTTATTTCGAAAGCTAGTCTAACCACTCGGTCATATATTGACAAAGTGTCGGTGTCACTTCCCCACAATTTGAGCAGTTTTTTATTACCGGACAAATTCCACAAGGCATTTGTACTAAACCAGGCGCTCCCAATGGTGAATTAATTGCTCGATACACATAAGAACCACTTGGCATTAAAATACGTTCAGCGTTACCATCGTACACGACAGTCTTGAGAATTGTTTCCAGATCATCTTCGTCCAGACTTACTTTACTGATGCCTAAGTCCGATATGAACTTATGCACTTCTTTAACTGTGCAACAGGACATCTGTTTTAATGCCAATGGGCCGTCCCTTTTACTTTCCGCTGTTTCGCGTTTCAGTTGTAAAAATCGTAGACACTGCTGATTGAGCACATCGACAAATTCCGCCTCAAAATCCTGATCTTGATACCATGCCCCACCAGTTATAGATCGATCCGGCTCTAAGTTAAAAAGCATATAGACTTTCTTTTTGCTAGCCTTAAGTAAACAGAAAGAATTGTTTGATGTTGAATATGATATTCCGAGCTAATTTAAAACTTACGTTGACAGATTTAACAGCTTTGATAAGCTTTTTTGTTTCCAAGTTCTTTAAAATCTTATTTAACTGCGTCATGTTCAAGTTGCATTTCATACGTATGTCTCGAATCCAAATACCCTTGTTGGCACCTTCTTCAATTATCCCGTAAACCACCTTCTCTTCATTGTCTGCCTCCTTGGGAAGAGCGCTCTTTTTCGCATCTTTTGCACGGTAAATGAGTTTCTCGCCCTTCTTAAGAACCTCGATTATACCCTGTTGCAAAAGTTTGTTGAGTCCTTCCACTTGCAAGGCGGGTGTAACATTTGGAATTGATTTTCTAAGATCATCATTACTGGCTCCACCTGGCAGACCCTGGATGATTGCGAAAATCTGATGGCTGACTTCTTCGGCAGACATTTTAATAGATCTACAAAAAAAAAAAAAAAATATATATATATACGGTGATTTTTTAAGAGGTTTAGAACTTTTTTTAAAAAAAAAACACAAAAAATTCGAAAAAATGAATGAAATATTTATTTGAATCGATAGTTTGAACCTTGCAATTTAATGTTTAAAGATAATTTAATGCAAATGTTGACCGCGGCTGCGTCTCAGGTAGCCCATCCGCTGAGTCCAATTTTGGCATACTCTTTCACACATATCGGCCGGTATCTCACGAATGAATGCATGGATGTTGGCTTCCAGTGCGTCAATCGAAGCGGGCTTGTCCCTATACACATTAGCCTTGGCATACCCCCACAAAAAATAATCTAATGGTGTCAAATCGCACGATCTAGGCGGCCAATTGACCGGCCCGAAACGTGAAATTAACTGTTCACCAAACTCGCCTCGCAATTGCGCCATTGTTTCGCGTGCTGTGTGGCATGTGGCACCGTCTTGTTGAAACCACATATCATGCAAGTCAAGAACTTCCATTTCGGGCAAAAAAAAGTTTGTTATCATCGCTCGGTAGCGTTCACCATTGACAGTAACGCTGCGATTCGCATCATCTTTGAAGAAATATGGCCCAATAATGGCGCCGGCCCATAAACCGCACCAAACAGTGGCTTTTTCGGGATGCATTGGTAGCTGTTGCAATGCTTCTGGCTGATCTTCACTCCAAATGCGGCAATTTTGCTTATTTACGTACCCATTCAACCAAAAATGAGCCTCATCGCTGAACACAATTTTTCGATAAAACAGCGGATTTTCACATTTTTCACAGAGCACGAATTTTGATAGTAAAATTCAATAATTTGCAAGCGTTGTTCATTTGTAAGACGGACAATGGTTAAATTGCAAACCAAACTGAAGCTGTTTGACAGTGACACAAGGTACTAACCACACGTCAGCTGTCAAAACCAGTGTTGCCAAAACCAAACCAGCTAAAAAATCACCCTTTATATGTATATGTATTTTGATATATAAGTCTTGTTAGAATGTTGGAAACGTGGAAACCGTCAAAACACTGGGTGCATATAAGATTAACATTTTATTTTAAACAACTTTCTAGAAGTAATTTTCTTCACTTAAGCAAAGCGACTAGTTTAGATCCATCGTTGACTGTTTTTATGGTTGCAGAAAATTTAAAACTTTCTAGCTATCGAATATTACTGAGCTGGCAAAAAAAATGTTTTTTGATCAATTTAAAACCAATCCAAGTGTCAGCTGTCAACATATTTCCATTTCTTCCAATTGTTGCTTAAATTACTGAGTGCATTAAAAATAACTGCAATTTCTAATTGTAAAAACAGCTTAACAATCACAGTAGTTGCTTCCGTTCTTATAGTTAATTTCGTTGAAGAAAAGTTTCATTCACCCTTAAAAAACTAAATTGAAGAAAGGCATACAAAATTTCCACAGGCATCGTTTCGAATTAAAAATTTGACGGCTTAGCTATTTCAAATAAGAAACTTAAGCACTGGTATGCAAAATTATTTTGAAAATGAAATTTAATATCAAAATATGAAATTACGTTAAAATTTTACTTTACTGGAATAATGTCCAAAATGAAAAATGTTTTGCAATCCTATTGATGGTAAAGTAAAATCTGACCAAAATCACCAACCGAAAACGACATTAGTTTACTTCTACTCTTCGAATTTCTTTTAAAATTTTCCTACCTATCTACTAAAATTAACGATTTTATTAAGTGTAGCACGCCCCTTAAAAATTAGCCCAAATTGATAGAGGAGAATTTGACGTTGTTGGTGCTGTCAAAAATTCGGGGAAACCAATTTATTATTCCCAGTGTAAATAATCTTTTCACATTTTAAATATTTATCACATATTTTTCAATGCCACTTACCAACAGAAATAATTGCGATTTCAACGATATTTCCGAACACAATTACAATCGAGTTTGCGACACTGTATCAAAGGTATTTTACTAAAAAAAACCTTTAGCGAATACTCTTTCGCTGCACGATATTTTTGTTTCACAATTCAACTGTCAAACTGCCGATAACTGTTATATCATTTATTTTCCTCATAGGTTGGCTACTCTGATGGTATAACAGATGGACGGGAGAGTGTTTTTCAAAAAGGATTCGACTGTGGCTACGAAAATGGTCTTCTTACCGGCTTCGAGCTGGCCAAATACAAGTCATTCTTTCAAGTCGTGGCCACAAACAGTATGCCCGAGGATATCTGCTTAGAATCAACTATCTACAGGAATTTGAACATTTCCGACGCCAAAGACAAGTCCCATTTCAAAATGCTGCAATTACCCGATAAGACAACTGTTGAAGTTTCCCAACAACAAGAGAACTACGTGAATGAACAAAAGGACGTCTTCGCCAAAGCGCTGCCCATTGTTGCTAATTTATTATCCTCAATAAGCACAGTTACACGTTAATTAGAAAAAATAATAAAAATTCAAAAGATCGGTTATGCGTGGGTCTTAAATAATTTATAGGTACAGCCCCTCGGGTGTGCCCTCCTTCTTCCGGTAGAGCACGCTCTCCTTCGACTTCTTAAAGTCCTCGTTTGTCACTTTCATGCGGCGTTCGCGTAGCGCCATGAGACCGGCTTCTGTGCAAATCGCCTTGATATCCGCGCCTGAGAGGTCATCCTTCGCCATGATCAATTCACTTAGGTTCACATCCTCAGCAAGGGTCATTCGCGAAGTGTGAATAGTGAAAATGCGTCGTTTAGTTTTCTCGTCGGGCAAGGGGAATTCGATTTTCCTGTCAATACGACCAGGACGGATGAGAGCAGGGTCGAGGGTCTCAATACGATTCGTAGCCATAATTACCTGAAAAAAAACCAAAAACAATTAGATAGTTATGGATTTGAACCTTTCAGCGAAGACTTACCTTGACATCTCCCCTGGAGTCGAATCCATCGAGCTGATTGAGCAGTTCCAACATGGTTCTTTGGATTTCACGCTCGCCACCGGAGTTCGAGTCGTAACGCTTCGTGCCAACAGCGTCGATTTCATCGATAAACACAATTGACGGTGCATGTTCCTCGGCGACACGGAAGAGTTCCCTTACTAGCTTGGGGCCATCGCCCAAGTACTTTTGAATCAATTCGCTTCCGACGACGCGCAAGAATGTCGCCGATGTCTGATTGGCCACCGCCTTGGCCAGTAATGTCTTACCAGTACCTGGAGGACCATACAAGATGACACCCTTCGGCGGTTTGATGCCCATTTCCTCGTAGTACTCGGGATGAGTCAAGGGCAACTCCACAGATTCCTTGATCTCTTGGATCTGAGTGTCCAAACCACCAATGTCGGCGTATGTTTCTTGAGGGGCCTTCTCCAACTTCATCACAGTAACCATTGGATCGGTGTCATCGCTCAGTACACCCACAACTGCATGGACTTTGTGATTCAGCAGCACGGAACAGCCGGGTTCCAGCTGATCCTTGTCGACAAAGGACAAAATGCTTACGTAATGCTCGCTGCCCACGGACGTGGACACAATAGCGTGGTTGTCGTCAATGATTTCCTCCAAATTTCCCACTGACATGGGTGTACCTCGGAGGTCATCGACCTTGGAACGTTCCTCTTCATTCTTCTCATCTTGTGGCTTTAGTCGCTCCTGATTGCGAATGAATTCATCCTCCATCATGAGGTAATCCTTAATTCGCTCGAGCTTCAGCAACTTTAAGCGACACCGTGTGTGTGGTGTTACTTGGGGCAGCTTCATGGCGGCATCGGGCCCCTTTGCGCGGCGCTTCTTCTTGCCAACTCGTGTTGGAATTGGGGGCTCATACTTCTTCTTTTTGTCTTTGTCGTCTTTTTTATCACCACTTCCACTGTGGCCAGACTGGTTTTGGCCCTAAAAATGCAGAAAAAATAGATATATTTTCTTATTGAGAAATGTCGGCAAAAAAGAAGACTCGAGTCATCAAGTCGATGAAAATGGGTGACAAAGAAAGTTGAATGTTCTGACAAAGAAAATGCGTTTATCACTAAATAAAATTTAATTAAATTTGGTTTGATATGAACCGATATTATTATAAATATTTTTATCAGCGTATTTACCATATTTGCAGATTATTTTCCTATTTTAACACAAAATGAAAAGTTACAGATTTTGCGAATGTCACACTTCAACAAAAATTTACCAGTCATTAGAGTGAAGTTGTCTGCAGTTAAAAATGGTAAAACATTCGGGTGTGTGATTAGCACGGTGGAATTGAATTGGGAATGTAGTGACTACGAAACTTTGGAATATTGATTGGATCTGACAACTGGAAGTAAAATTCAAAATGGATCTCAAATAATGTTAATCAATCTTTTGTAAATAACGACAAATTAAAGATGAGATAAGAGAAACGATGTTAAGCCCCAAATGTAAGTTGAGAATCATGTCATTTCATACCACATATAAATGTAATGTTTAATTCTTGACATTTTCAAATTTTTGCATAAAATAGAATAATCTCCACTGACTGAAGAAAATTGATAAAGTGTTTAAAGAGCTAGAAAACCATTTCAAGAAACAAACTAATGAAATCGTAAATCGCTCCCCAGACAAAATCAAGAATCTATTTACTATTCTAAAGCTATGTGTGGAGATACATAGGCACCTTATATAAGCTAACACTCTTAAAAACGACAACGTTGATTCTAAAACAATATGCGAATCACTTGAAAAGACAATCCTAACTGGAGCAATTCAACTTGGAGTATCGCAAACCATCAACTCTAAAACATATATTTCGCTTGCGTAAAATAAAAAATACAAATGGCGCGGGTGTTATCGTGAAATTTAAGTCTCCTCAATATAGAAGCGATGTTTTTAAAATGACAGGAAATAACCGCAAAGTTCAAGATGTGTTGGGTTGGACCCATAACCCATACATTTATCTAAACGAAAGCTTAAGAAAAGGAAACCGTTTTTGTTTTGCAATCACCACTCGTTTTAATAAGTGCAAACACCTTTGATGATTTCGCGAAAAATTCGACTTAGTTTAATGCTTCATTCCCACCAAAAGATAAGCCGAGATTATAGCCAAAAGATTAACAATAAATCTTTACACGTTTCCACTGAAAAAAGGAGATTAACAAAGGGGTTTTCTCTCACCCCCTCTCTGGCTTCCAAATTTGCGCACAAAATTTGCAACATCTGATTGTCAAATTGCTTTCTCGATCTCAATTCTCAGCAACAAGCGACACTTTTGACATATCCAGGTATTTTAAATTGGTATTGCGTGTGTTCACAAGCCGATTCTTTCATGTAAATTTATTATTTTTTATTCTTGTCTTTAACAGATTAAAATTTGTATGGTAAATCTAAAGATTTATGGCAGTTCCGTTTTAATCTCGGTTCAGTACTAGGTGGATACGTAATATAAAGCACAAGCTTAGTAGAAGAAACATACAAATACTAATCGGTACGTATCAGTGTTCAGGACTGGACTCTAGAGAACACTTGGTGCAATGTGTAGTATGGTAGTAGCTCGTCTGTACTTTTCCATGGAATTACCCGATTCCAACAAGAAGATGAGATAGATCTTATGAGACTTCTTCAATATATTCGTAAAGTTACTGGGATATTCGGACTGTATTCAAGAAAAGATCGAGAATAAAACTAAAAACGTAACTTTTAAAAGAGTTGTGGTTAAGGAGTTCACTCGCTGTTACCTCGGATTGGCAAAACTTTTGAACTCTAAAAAATTGCGACAGAATAAAGAAACAATGCAGCGATAGAAAAAAAAATCCATTCTAGTGAATGGATCAGGATCAGAGTATTGTGAGTTTTTTTATTAAATTTTTCTTCTTCAGTTTTTTTTTATGTATAAATAAGTTATATACATTTTTTAATTAGTTTTAAATGTTTTTACTATATATTTGTCTTTTATGTATGAAACAAAGGCAAAAACTCGATACACTTAATAGTATTAAAAAGCACCACGGTGACACTTTAACCAAGCGAAACTGACATCTAATCTGACACTTCGGGAATTTTTTGGCTTGTTTTTGTGTGATTTTTCTTCTCAGCAAATTTACAATAATAAATCCACTGACAATGGTTAAAGTAAAAAACGTCGGCTTCTCTGTCGAAAAAATTGTAGACAAACGTATCTCAAACGAGGGCAAAATCGAATATTTAATCAAATGGCGAGGATACTCTAAGTAAGTTTAAACAGAACACAAAAAGAAAAAAGAATAATCTTTCTCACCTTTAGTGCGGACAACACATGGGAGCCCGAGGAGAACTGCAACTGTCCACAGTTAATACAGAAATTTGAGGAATCTCGTGCAAAAGCGAAAAAACGCGGCGACAAAAAGCCCAAAATTGAGGAAATCTCCAAGCCACGCGGCTACGACAGAGGTCTAGAAATTGAAAACATTATCGGCGCCACCGATGTTTCTGGCGACGTATCCTACCTTATCAAGTGGGCGGATTGCAATGAGTTTGACTTGGTTGCTGGAAAACAAGTGTGTCAACGAGATGCAAAGAAGGTTTTAGAATTTTATGAGAAGCGTTCGCCCTTCCAACGTGTCGTCGATAACAGACTAAGAGGAATTCCCGATGAAATAAAAGCCACAGCTGTATACACCGGAGTTGAGGATGCTGCAGAAGTTTCTGAAGCAATTGAAGCTCCAATCGAAGGTACCGAGATTCCCCTCCAAGAACTAGGAGTTGAATGAAGCAACGTCTCTCATGTTTTCCGTGTGTTTATTTCTAAGTTACAAATAAATGTTTACCTAAACATACTAGAGTCAAGTATCACTTTTCCGAATTGGCCAGAGCGAAACGCTCGGATAAAGTGTTGAGCAGCCATCATGAGGTCTGGCATCACTGTCATTCTGCCCTCGAAGTTCTTTAGTTTTTTAGATCTTCCCAGTTTGTTGGCGCCGGCTACAAGTACCTCTGCTATGGAATCTGTTGGTTTATCCAGGCCCATGAGTTCGACGTAATCAAAGCGGTTGTTTGCATTCAGCCAATACAGGAGGTAATCGGCTATGAGATCTTCGCCTACAAGGTGGTCCGGGATGCAACCGGCAAGCGCCAGCTTCATTCCCATCTCATCGTCTCCGATCTTTGGCTCAAGTATTCCCGGAGTGTCAATCATGTAGATAAGGGGATCTTCGGAGATTTTTATTTTAAACATGACACTTCTAGTTATCCCGGCACTTGCTCCTACAGTGGTTGCTTTCTTCTTTTTAAGATGACGATTGCGCAGCACGTTGAGCAGGGATGATTTGCCAACGTTCGGTACGCCTATTACCATCACGCAAAAGTCCTTTTCATTCGCTCGGTTATACCTTTCCGAGTTGATGATTAAGTCACTGGCTAGAGGCATGACTTTCTTTATACCCGGGCACTGTTGGTCTTTGCAGTTAGTGAAAATTACGTGGTCGATGCCTTCTTTGGATTTTATTTTTTCACTGATTCGTGAATGCATGCTCTTTTCGCTGAGGTCCTGTTTGTTTAACACCAGGATGTGGGGTTTTATGCCGCTGATAGTATTTCGGAATTCCGGATTTCGGCCGGACAGCGGTATTCGGGCATCGTGAACTTCAACGATGCAGTCAACCGACTTGAGTTTCTGCTGCATTTGACGGATTCCCTTTCCCATGTGACCGGGAAACCATCGTATTGCTTGTTTAGTTACTAATTTATAAGACTGACGAAATGACATTGTTGGTTTATGGGGAAATTTATGAGTTTAATTTCTTCTTCGGCTTTAAGAAATGCACTAGGTGAAATGTAAAAACAGCCAGGCGGCTGTAATAGAAAACGTCAAATTTGAAGTCTGAAAAAAAATATATTTTTGCGGTTGGGTTTAGTTTGATAGATGATGGAGGGGGGAATGTTCAATATGTTTATCTCTTCTATTTTGTTTTTATTCAAAAATAACACATCAATGATAGGTACCACACGCAACAAGAGCAAGTTATTGACGTGAATTTAAAAAAAACCGCATGTCGCTTTCTAGATACACTTTAAAGAAACTTCTAAAAAGTATAATATTTCAGCGCCAATTATAGCGATAGCTAGATTTAAAAAAAATACAACCACAAAAAGGTAAGTTCTTAACGAAAATTGTACCATTTAACGTCTGGGGAATGAGAGGCGATGTTTTTGGCCATCTTTCAAGCAACACGTTTTTGTTAATTATTTTTTTTTCAGTGTAGCGACTTTCTGCACCGGCTTTGGAGCACAGAAACACAATTTTGGAACCAAATTTCGTAACGTAACAGGAAATTTGAATATCCGTAAGCTTCTTGTTTTAATGTGAGTATTCCACCATCAATGCTTAGCCAGATGAGAATATAGTCTCGATTTGCAATATTTTCCATGTTTTCTTTATTTAATATTTGAATATTTTTTATACCAATTAAGTCGAATATATTCAAAACAACCTAAAATTAAACAGACCTCAAAAGTAGCTACACGAAACATTGTACCGAACAGAGCTAGGCAATTTAATAGGCAAATTAATGTTGCGACAGAGATTTTGCTCAAGGAGAACGTAATTATATTCTTACATTTCTTATCTTTTCTGTAATATTCTGTCAGTGCTGTCAGGTTTATTAAACACATCTTATGATAATCCGGAAGAACTCTCCGATCCGCGATGTCAATCGATTAATGAAAGTTTACTTTAAATTTGGTTATAATATTTAGCTAATCTCGCCAAAATTTATGAATTATTATATGTATCAGCAACAAAAATGTCATTTATTTATTTTGACGTTTATGGTGTTTGAGTGTGTTAGTGCTTATAGTGTTAAATCTGAACTCAAAGCCAAAAGGAAATTCTTTTTCTGTCATTTAAGTACCCAGTTAGGAAATTAGCGGATTACCAATGGAAAACGAAATAAGTTCAAGGCTTCTCAATTTCATTATTTACGCACTACTTCTGCAAAAAGACAGAAGTAGGGCGTTCTTTCAGCAAACCAAAAAAAAATCGTCTTTCTTAGATAGCTTCTCTTTTTACGAACCGATTTTGATGAAACTTTTTTTATTAATTACCTTTAATTAAGGCCATGAAAAGCAACTGGATTACAAAATTTGAACCATTTTGAAGATGGGGCAGTAAAATTTTACCAAAGCAATTAGCAAGTTGAAAATGGACTTCTTAAAATGGGATCTCATTCAAAGAAATGTAGCTTCTGAAACTACTGGCGCCAGCTGTAAAAAACAGTCACCAGCAGTTGATCAGCGAAATTGGAAATTATGATAATGCTAAATGAATGCTAGGCAAGCACTTTGAATTGTCCAAGGTATCCTCACTGGTTAAAATAATTCATAAGTAAGTTGAGATATAGGTTCAGGAAGTTTTAGAATTATGCGGAATTTATTAAAAACACAATCAGATGGTATGGCGGTATTCGTATAAATTAACGAGCAATTACTACTTCAGGTTACCACCTTGCTTAGGGTTTTCACATACTGGAAATATTTTTCGATAAGTACAGACATTGATAGACTTCTATCTTCTATTAAAACTGCATGGACAACTAATGTGATAAGTAATTCCATGCTACGGCAACCTCCATCCCAAAACCCAAACATACAATAGACGTTCGCATATGTCGGTTTATTTGTATCCAAATCTTGTAAATCTTGCACTACTGCTTACCATGTATAAAAATACCGTTTGTGCTGTTGAAACCTGCATTAACACCATCATTTTGTAATGCTACTTCTCTGCTTTTATTCCAATCCGAAAATTATAATCATACGGCCTATTGCTCGTCTACTGACTCCTCCTGACGAAATAACCTATTTTATGGCAATTTTTAGCAGGTTATGATATTCTGTAGGTAGGCTGACTGTCTCCGAGGAATCTGTTGGCCGTGAAAGTAAAATCTGTCCCATGGGCAGTAAGTAATATGTTTAACAAAAGATCACTCAAGAGGTAGATGGTGATGGGCTATATTTCTCAAAGTAAAAACGCAAAGCTCAACACTCAAAGAGCAAGAAAATATGATGTCGTAGACTTGATTATGCCTTTAATTTAACGGGAACCTAGTGTTAGCATTACCTAAATACGAAGTCTTAGCATTACTTCCTCCCAATCGTTATTCAGTAGCAGTCATGCCGTTTCTTCAAAACCCTATCTGGCAGTCTAGAACGTAGCTACAGGTGAACAGTTCCTCGCGGATTGCGATAGCCAACGATGTTTACTGAACTTTACTTCGAATAGACCAAGTTTTGTCTTTATTCGCAGGATCCAAAGCAGCATTCCGACAATTAACAATTTGCAGGCAATGCTTACAGAACTAAAACCAAGGATACAAATCTGCTCACTGACCCGTCTCCCATACAAAAACAACAACATTATTTAAGGAATGTTTATACATTATACCTATGTCTTTATTGCAACGTGTAAAATTCTAAATAACATATTTCTACTTCAAGGCGGTTTTAAATATCTAGGGAATGCATTTGGCAAATTAATTAATTTTTTTGAGAATCGGGTCCAGTTCCACATCATATCGCATTAGATTCCCATATTCCGTCAACAATTTACGCCAATAACACTGGACATGCGACATTCTTAAGTGATTCCAAATAAATTTGTATCCTCTTTGAGCTATTTCCTTTGCCAGCTCATCATGGTCCTTAAAGAAGAGCAGCATTTTTTCGAGCTCTTGTTCGCTGGGGTACGACTTGATGGGAACATAATGCACCCATGGCTTCATAGCAAAGTAATAAAACTCGTTCCATTCATCACCAACATGAAACACTAACGATTTGCACAGAAACAAGTGCTTATGCCGGAAACTTGCTGCCACTCCGCGGAAGTTGAAAAGGTACTTGTACTGACAATGGTCTTCGAAAGTAACCTCTTCAGCGGGTTCTGCATTAAGGGTGTCTTTCAATGATTTCCAGGCTTGGTTCTTCGTGTACTGAGCATCTACCAGTTCTGGGCTTCTTCGCGACAGACGAACCAAGGAATCCCGCTCGTCTGAGGTTCTTGAGCCGCGGAAAAAGCCCTTTGTGAGTTTCTCGTCCCAAGGCCACTTTTTGCCAGCCATCGTAATCGAATATCGATGTTTATCCCAACGACCAATTCCAGTCGGATGAAGCGAAATAGCTGGTCCGCCCTCCCAGAACGACCAGGCCGGATACATTATGTCTAGATATTCATCGGTTTTCGAGAAAGACAGAATAGGTCCCTGTGGGCCATGATCACGTCTGATTTGGGGCCAATCCCGGCAGTTTATTACTAGTTCCATGTTGGGAAGGCTACTCAAGAGAGGCCGAATAAAATGCTCAATACCCGAACATCTCGATGGAAACATACACGCTTTCTGCCGATACAGCGTATGGTCGATAATTTGATATTTCGTTCCGAATGGGTACATCACTTCTAGATCTCTTTTTGTTATTCCGGACGATCGGAAAGGTTCCAGATCGTTTTCTATCATATCTGTGTGACAGAAACATTCTTCTTCGGATTCTTTTGGACATGGTGAATAATTCTTTATAGAATGTTGGATTTGTTTGAGAATAGTATTTGTTTCTAGAAAATTGTACCAAAATAGAATTGTATTCAAGATCGATGAGCAAACTCACTAACCTTTGGCGTAAATAGAAGTTTTCGAGTTGCATTGCGCCTTGTCGGCGGAACACTGGTCATCGGCGCCATGTGCCAATCGACTTTGTAGAATTATAGTTAGAAAAATTAATATTTTCATAACTAATTTTGTAACTGTTGATTGTCGATAAAGCGCATAATTAGAATTTCTGCGGCTTCCGTTTGACAGATTGTTTTGATGTTGATTTGGCGTCAAAAACTGAGAGGGTGTTATGTGAGCATCAGGTGTGTGCGTATAACAGTTTTTCAGTGCTCTTTTCGGGACTTTTTTAATTAAACTTTATAGAAAACAAACATTAAGAGTTTTTTATTGGGTCTGTATTTTTTAGAATGTATTCATATTTACATTGTTTTTAAATACATTTTCTCCGGGAATAAGTTGCCAGATCTCACAATCTGTACAGTTATGAAAAGCTAATCCTTCTCTAAATTGGAGGTTACTTAAGGATCTAAATGCCTCTTGAATATCTAAGTCCAAAATCATATAAGAAATGAATGTAATAGGTAATATATTGTACTAAAACTAATCCAATTATAATTATAATAAAGAATACAAATTAAAATTTCTTATTGAAAAACGGCGTAGTAATGACGTGAATATACTCTTATTTTGCGCAACTTAGCAATTATGTGCACTTTGAGTCATATGAGTTCGCGTTAGTAAACGTTATATGGTTTACCTAAGTGAACCTGACTTCAATTCAAAACTTGTGAAAGTCATTGAAGTCAGTATTTGAAACCGTCTTTTATAGAATATATCCATACTTGAAAAAATGCTGCAATCACACCATATATTCCTGGTTTTTTTATACGCTACTTTCAATCTTAATTCAAAATAATCTACATGGCAAAAAGTTTGCCATGTATGCCATGAGCAGCGATCAGAAGAAAAAAGCAAAGAGTTCGATTCTGTCGGCAGTATATATATATATGTATATGCGGCGAAAAACGACGTGGAGTACTTGCAAGAAGTAAAGGTACATTAAGAATGAAAAATTAATTGATTTGGAATACGAACCTAAATAGCCGCCACAGACCCTATAATCATTTACCCATATTCAAGCATTTCTACCGACCCTTTGCTTTATCCAATAGTGAAACCTAATGCGAATGATATTGGCCATTACATTCTCTATAGCCTCTAGGACCGACTAATAAAAACACGATCGAGTGATGAAACTTATCTCGATCTCGCTTACCTGCATGATAAGCCAGATTCTATCGTGATGGATGGAACAACTAAACATACTATGTTGGTCTCAATTCACCAGGAAGCAGTTCCCACACCTGTTTTCGTTACCATTAACATCCACTAATGTATTAAACGACATCTCCAGACTCAAACAACTATCAACGCCCCTTACCATTTCGTCTTTCCAAAAACGATTATAAAAATTCGCTATGTACTTGTCCCTTTACCAAAACGAAAGAGGGTTACTAAAAGATCACTCTTTATATGCGCAGTAGTCTTCCTTATCTTTGCTGCTATATACATTCATTTTTGACTAAAGATGTACAACTTGAATTTGAATTTGTTATTTAAATAGGAGACTTTAAACGATATTTTGTCATATGCTGCTTAGTTGTTTATCCAATTATGATATTTACCAAACGAGTAATATTGTCAACATAATACCTCATTTCAACAACGCATGCGAACTATGTAGCCTTCACATCGAAATCGAATGTCAATATACCTCCATGATTTATGAACGCTCCCAAACGCTAGTCGAGGTGTTATTTTCTTCAAACTATATTCAGAACACTTCCCATTTTCAATGATATTCAACTGTTATAATGACAATAGGAATCTGGCAGTTCCACTTCTAATTTGCCACAAAACAAATCCCACACACACGCGCACATATTATTTTCTGACATTTTGCTTTTTGTTCACCATTTGTCGTCAACAGTCAGCCTTTTTTGTCACCTTCTTTTCGTTGATTTTTATTCCGAACTTCCATCCAACGATGTCGTCTTTTTCGTGTCCGTGACAACGACAAAAAATGCAAAAAAAAGCTAAAAAAAAATTTAATTGAAACAAAAAAAAAATTACGATCAAAAGCAAACGCGAATTAATTAACAAAACTTGTGGCACAATTTACCTCCCGATTTGTTTCCACACAAAATTAAATTAAAAGAAAAATCCTTTGCAAAATAACATTGTAAACAAAACAAATTGTGTGCAATCAGAAAAGAAGAGAAAATTTCTCGCAAAGCTCAAGTTCTGTGTCCATTGTTATATTTTACACAAGAAATAAATGTGTTTCCCCGCCTCCCATTTATATTCGATTGCATGTAAATCATAAACAGTGGAGCTACAATATTGCTTTCGATAAATAATATATTTTTTTCGATAGAACTTTGTCGTTTTTAAAAAGGTAAGTTCGTTCAAATTTGTTTCTTTTATTTTACCCCCTCCGTGTGCAATTTATGGAGTTGCAAATTACCTTTGGTTTCCGCTTTGCGGTGTCGAAAATTTCATGTTTCCTTTTGGGTGGTATATGTACATATGTAAAACGGTTAATCGATGGTTTCAGAGAAGGTTACGTGGGTTTACAAATTCCAAATTGGTGAATGTGTCAAAAAACTGATAAATCATTTACAAAATTGTATTTTTTTTTCTGCAGAAATGAATGTGGAAAAAATCAACGAGAAAACTTGAGGCGATTATGAATCATGTGGTTGATTATGAAGTGTTTTTTTTTTTTTATTTGTTTTAAGATGTAGTAAAAGTTTTGTAAGTGATTTCTTGTTGACTACGTTGAGTTGAGACACTCGTAGGATGTTTTCATTTTGAGATCGAAAGATGTGCCCCGGGAAGTCATTCTTTTCGACATAAAGGGGCGTGTCGCTTACGAAAAATCAAAAATCGGAAGTTTAGCAGATAATTCTGCTTATCGTAGAAACGGTCAATAAATGATGAAGTCACTTCAAAGCTAATTACACAGATTAATTTAAAAATTATTGTGTCTACTGTCAGCACAATAGAATTGCTTCTTAGTGTCTCTCCCAAAACACGCACTGCCGTTTGTATGTACGATGTTATCGCTGTGAGACGGACTGCGTCAGTGAAGGCAGCGAATCAATACAAAATTACTGCGTCCGTATACCGACAAAAATTACTCTAATCGTAATTAAAAAAGCAAAGATTCCAACTGTGTCCGCGGTCGATGCAATATTTTAATTCTTATAATGTGTTTGTCAAAATTACTTAAAAATATTAAAATATTAGGCGTAAACGGTTCATATAGGACCCAAAGCCCAGCTTCTCCAACCACTGTGTGTGCGAAGTTATATTTTTTGACACGAATGGAAGGGACCTACAGTTCTTACTCTTGGATGTTTGTCAGACGTTCGCAAGAGGTAGGGCAGCGAATAAAAACTTTTAAGTGGTACAGGGCGGGATTTGAACCAGCGACCTCTCGCTTAGTGGTCCAACGCACTTAACCACTAAGCAACTGCACCCGTCGAAAGTACTTACTTAGTAGAAATTGTTTAATTGCATGAAGCATTACCTACTCCGCGATCCGGCCCATCCTTTTATTTATTTAGATCAAAGGCTCTAAAGATGGCGAACCCCACATACGGACCAGTAGGAATGCAGTGAAGTGGGAGGGTTATGATCCCTATAATCCTGATCATAATCTCGTCGTTAAATGGAGAGAAAAAGAAAAAGGCTCTAAAGATGGTTTATCGTTAAAAGCAAAGATTCGGTTTTCTTTTAGTCTCGAAACTGGGATCATCTTGGTTTAAAGAATCATTCATTGGGTTGAGTCAAGGCATGTGACGTATTTTGACTTATTTGACATTAAGTACATTTTGATATTGTTCCTAAATGTCGTAGTTGTAGGAACCTTTTCCGCTCGATAATTGTTTTTATTCAAACCTTTCAATATCAGCATTTCCTTCCTGGTTATCGTTACTACGCATTTGGCGCTTAAAGTATGTGGGGGCTCAACGAAAGTCCTATAGCACATGCATTGAATCCTTAGGGTAACTTAATTGCCAACCAGAAGCAGTCAATTTTTTAAGAGGTAATGCAGATCTCGAAGTTGTAATTCGTAAACATTATAAAGCTCATATAAAGGCCCCCGGGAGCCTTACGCCACGAGCTAAAGGAATATTTTGTATATAGTGCGTTCCGCGTTGAATCTTAAATTGGCATCTGCACAAGATTGAGAAAGCAACGTCCAGGCTAATCTCCGTGCGGGAATAAGATTTTTTAAAACATATCAGACGAGCTGCTTCCAACGCACATTGAGCTACTAATATTTTTTACAGCATTGCGCGACACAGTTGAAGTGGAGAGTGGGGATTTCAAGTCGATAAAACGTTTTGGGACTTGAAATAAAATATGTCAATTTTTATTTTAAGACTTTTCCTGTGGCTAGTTATGTCTTGTTTCCTCGATAACAGAGAGACTGATTTACAGCAAGCATGGTTTTTGGACCGTCCAATAGCAACGACGAGAATATACAAGAAAAATTTCACCCTTTAGCATATTAATCAAAGAGCAATTTTACAAGGTACATTGTATATTTCTCTTGCAATTTCCGAGGTAAAGTTTTAAGTTAAGAACTGACCAACGCCCTTATGAATACGTGTGTAAGTCAAGATTTCAAAATCCATATAATTCCTTTTACATATCTATGTGTGCAAGCTTCGCGTTTGAATTGCAGGTAAAAGTCCATGTAAATTCAAATTATATGGGTAAAAACGACTGAGTTTACTTTTGAGGGCGAATTGAGAGACTCTCAGAGTTGTCTATGTGTATAATTACACGTCTGTGTTTCTGGCCCGTTTGAACCTTTTCTTCTTGTTTTCTTCTTTTTTGAACTTCAGTCACTCCATGCATGTTCCTTGGGTGTGATATTCTGAAAGCACAGAAACCGTTAAATGTTTTCCAATTGGCTTTTTCGTATTGTCATACAGTTTTTATACCCTATCCTAAGGGTATATTAATTTTGACACATAGTTTGTAACACCCCTTAATATTCGTCGCAGACCCCTAAAAGTATATATATTTATGATCAGGACCAAAATCTAAGACTATTGAGCAATGTCCGTCCGTCCGTCCGTATCAACTTTTGAGGCCTTTAAAATTATGCTAGGAAGCTGAAATTTGGAACATATACTCCCTAGGGTTCCGAAATTTTCAAAATACGCCCACTGCCACGCCCACAATTTAGAAAAAACCGTTTTAAGGCTTAAGTTAGAGAGATAAAGTTGTACAACCTTCACAAGATATGTAGATACTGCCCACCTTTATTAATTTGTCATATAAAGTTTTTTGCCACGCCTACTTTTTGTGGGAGTTTTTCACCAAAATGCTGTTTTCTTCGAAAATTTTCATAGAAATAAAAAAAAAAATGTTTAACAATATATTATGGAAATATTTTTCTCAATATATCGCCCATACAAAGTTTTTGCCCACGCCCACTTTTTGGGGGCGTTTTTTAAAAAAAAATAATTTGTTTTCTATAAATTTCATAGAATGAAATAAAATGCTATCCATCATCTTCCTAATGCTTTTTTTCTTTGGGGTACATAGGGATAAGGATAGGGTATCATACTGTTCGCCCCAAGCGGACTGTAGCCTTTCCTTATGTTTTAGGTTAGGTTTATTATTATTGATTGAAGTACGAGAAATTTGCCGATATAAGATCTGATTGACCTCTAGTAAGACGTAAATAACAAAATCAGAGTGTCCGCCAATAATTTTGATCCTGGTTTTCGGTCAAAAAGGAAAACAAATTCTCGGGTGTAAAAAAGGAATTGAGTTTTATGCAGTCATAACAACAAGGTTTACCTTTTTAAGGTCATTGGACTTTGCGAACCTCCCAGTAAGTATGTGGAAAAAGTGGGAGTGTTAAGTTCTCGAAAATGTTATGTTAGTCGCATAAAAAGGAAAGAATAAGATCATTGGAGTTCAGCACATTTTTGTTGAATAATATACGAATTCGCGTTGACTCTTTGAGCACATGATAAAATGAGTCTATGCATTGTCGAGGTACCTTCAATGGTCACAGTGGCAATGCAAAAAAAAACCATCACGTCGAATGATTCTAATAAAAAGGCTTTAACAAAAATCTGTAAAGCTTTTTTGTGTAGTTTTTCCAGTAGAACTGGACTGTCATCTAGGGTTTTAAAACTTTATTGTATTCTCCATTGCTTTGTAGCCTGTTGCCGGCCATTCAGTTCCAATTAGCCGGCCACATAAAGAAAAATATCGTCTAAAATCAGTAAAAAATCTGTTACCTCTTCTTTGTTATTGGGCTAAATTTTCGTGTGGATCTCACATATTCTTTTCCAGTTATTAACTCATACGTTGAGTTATTTCATCGGTAAAATGATTAGTGCTCGCGATTTAATGATTGCATATTGTGAATTCTGTAATGAATGACTGTTTAACACACATTAAATGGTTAAATTGTATGATATTTTTTTAAAAAGGCTTTTTAAAGCCAGAACATGTTATTATTTCAATAAATTTAAAGATATCAGATACACGAATTATTGGCGCCCGAATATAGGAACCCAGAGCAGGAAGCGGCTAAGGTAAACATTTTTAATGGAGCTGAAGATTGAACACACAAATTATTGATGCCGCCAATCTCCGTTGTTAATAGTCTCTTCATCTTTATTCATTCTATGAGAGCGCCATTCCAGTCCCAGACAATCCCACTATTGAGGTTTACAACGATGGGTCCAGGGCAACAGACTTAAACTGTCCCGATCACCATGACGTCCTGCAGGTCACGGACCGCTATAGTATGTTTTAAGCGAAAGTAATAGCTATCCGAAAATCATTTAAGGTTAAAAAAATCGTAATCTTTATAGATACTCAAGCATACTTCTTCCAAGATCTGAGTGATCTTAGCAATCTACTAACTATCACTAAGGTTTAAGCGGCATTAAAAACCTCGAGAGAATTTTTCGGTTGGAATGCATCAGGCACCCCGAGCTTAAATCTAAAAGATATTTAAATTCATAGAAATTCTATACCGTAGTAAGATTTTCTAAGGCTAAAAATTAAAAACAACAATCAATATTTTTATCAACTAAATTGAACAATTTTAGGCATCTTGTGATTGGGTCATTAGCATAATTATAAGTATGGCTAGGAATATAAAACAAAACAAAATTTATTCCAAAAATTTGTTAGGAACTATCTGAGAGGAATTCAATCAATTATCTTAACTGACTCCGTTCCAAGAGGAGAAGTTTGAGGTTAAATTTCATTATTCACTCCAGTCTTCTGCCCTCAAAGTTTTGGGAGTGTTTCGATGTTTGGTTCTATCCATTACTACTAAGCCTTCAATAAGGTCCTGTTTAAAATTTTGACCCACTTAAAAAAAAAGTAAAATTTGTCGGACTTATACCATTTTTTTTTTGGGTATTTGTAAAACAAAAATTTCTAAAACAAGGGCCGGTTCAAATAAAGCTACAACTATGCACCGAATGCAACCATAATACCGTTGGTTCTTAGAACTGTTATTTCTTCTGTAAATTTAATCAAAAATTAAAAGCCATATATGGCCTTGTATGCGGTAGACTGTTAACACCAAAATACAAAATGAAGCTTAAAACAAATGAAATGAATACCGTGTTCGATACATTATTTTGTGTCATTTTACGCAGAACAAAAAGATGGGAACAATCACAAGTGACTATTGCAAAAATCACTTTAGAATAGTGAAAAAAGGACCGAAAGCTGGAACAAATTTTTCATAAATAAGGTGAAATTATTGAAGTGGTCGTCTGCACTTGAGAATTAGAAAACCCTAGGCTTAAAGTTTTAGATTTTATGAGACATAGGGACATTTTCCTTATGGGAAAACATATATATCAATTTTGCCTTCCAGTATTTATGTGCAAACTAAATTTATTACGGTTTCTTTTGCACTACACTGTATCAGCCTTATTTACAAACGTATTTTAAAGAGTGTACAAAGTTATGCTCGCTTTAAAATACATCTAAACGCAAAAATGTCATTTATAAAACTTCTGCAACGTTGCGTAGAGGTTGTCTAACTTAAACGCGTTTGAAGGTTGTTAAGTGCCGGCTTAAGTGTGTTTTTGCATGGAAATGTCATATTATTTTACTACCGACTTAATCGAATTTGTGTTCGAAGAAATTTTTTTCAATGTAAAAATTGATTGATTTTAAAGTGTATATGCAAACGATAATGAATAGTATTTACCGATTCGGACAACTAATTGTAATAGATTTAGGATTTTTGGTACTTTATCTGACTGTATAACTAATATGGGTAGCAAAATGTTTTATAGATAAGGAAATATGCAACGTTGCACACAGGCCGCCTAAATACTTCGACCCTGTATAACTGTGCAACTGTTTAGAGGTATTTTAGTGAATTTTTATAAATAAAACAGAGAATATGAAAAGGTTTTGTAATTAAAGTATATTAGGAAGAAAAGATTCAAGTCGATGCAGATGTCATAAGAGTGAAAGATGACTAGTCATAAGGGGTTTTAAAACGTAGTTTTTTTTTCGTATGCAACTCGTCTCAGAGGTCAAATAATTGTTAAATAAGTAGAATAATCTTTAAAAATCGTTTTAAATAGTGTAAATTACAATTGTCAGCAAATCTTGAGAGAACAAGTTGAATGAACTTCTCTTTGTTGTAAACAAAAAAAAAACCTTTGTTCTCTATCGATCTAAAGTACACTCTTTAAAAATGCATTATTTGTCTAACCAAACAAAATATAAGCCAAGAACCAAACACTGTTAAGATCAATTGACTTGAACAAACTAATTTTTTTGTTATGCTGCTAATTCGAATACATTGGGCCTAATGCATCCTCAAGATAAGTACGTACAGTTTTAAGAGCCTTTTTATGCACCTATGCTTATTTTAATTTCAATTTAAAGGGGTCAGCTTGATCTGTCACATTGATCCCCAATCGCACACTCATTTTAGAATCGAAATTCTAGATTACTCATCATACATACTCGAAGATTCAACAAAGCTTTAGTCAGCACACATATTGCTACTGCCAACAGAGAGATTTGCTTATTCAAATTTATTTATCATCATCGCATAGGAATATGATGTAATTTGTATACCTATTCGTCGTTGTGCACCTACTTAATGTACGTCGCGGTTAAAAATGACAGTAATTCGATACCTTTGTTCTGCTCCTGATATTTTTACAATCAAATACATACATTGTACTTCATTCTATGAATAAAGAAACTAAATAGAAATCATCCATAATGGAGACTGTTTATGTACAATATGAATGTAGATAATTCGAATTGGATTGTTTTACATTGCGCGAACACTTAAAACTGACTCATGAAATTGGCGATTTTTAAAAGTTGTCTGCTTGGTTGCTGCGTCAGCATTTCTGGTTTGCTTTTAAAATGGAGAAGTTAAATGACGTTTTTCTGTGCAAATTCAGTCATCTAAATCATAGTTCTTATCTGTGGGTAAGTAAGGCATTGACACAAAAAAAAAATATATCAACATTGTTTTAATTTTTTCAACCTGATATTGTCATATGCGTTGTTGGGTTATTACGGCGCATATTGGGTATGGAATTACTCTCCCGAAGTTGTTCAATAATTGCTTTAAAGAACTGACCAACAAAACCTTTTATAAAGCATCGACACAGGCGTTTTTCCTTGACGTTGCAGGTATTGCGGTATTGAAATGTTCTTAGGGTGGAATACAGCCGTCTAATATGTTTGAGCACTTGCGGTGGAATAGCTAGACCTAAGAAACTTTGCTACGATGGCTAAAGGAGTGATTAAACCCCATATTGAGGAGTTTTGAACATAAATAAAAGAGGCAGTAGTTTCGTAAATTAATTTCTTGCCGGATTTCTACGAAGTTGTCATTCGTGGAGTTGAGGCTTACCCCTAGGGAAATACACTTCTTAACTACCTCGAAGTTGCTGCTGTCAATACAACGAATGAGGTCTGGGGTGGAAATGACCTTAAGTGGATCTGACTGGCTCCTGTAGCGCATTTCATGTTACTTGAGGTCCTCTTTTGAGGCCTTTCTATATAGTTGGCTTCTCAACCCAAAGAAGAAGCGATTGGCAAGAGTTATTCTTCGTTTAGTTTCTGTAGAGACGTCGATTTCAGCTGTGACAACCAAGACGTGGTAGGCAAAGTCTCTTGCTACCTTACAGATATAGCTCTCGATTATAACGTTGAAGTCGATTCGTTGATGTTAGTTGTCCCTTCTTATTACCAGCACTTTGTACTTTGGGTTGCCACTTTCGTTTCTATACGCAATTAAAGTGAAAGCTCGCGGTGTTCTATCAATATCGTCTGTGTATGCAAGCAATTGATAGGACTTTTCTCGGTTAAGTCAGACTTCAATTAAGCAGCGGATAACTTCAATCCTCATCGTCATCCTGGACGAGTTTGACAGGGATGCCAAAACTGGGCATGGCTCTGTACGGTTCGTTTCTATAGATGCTATCATCGTGATGAAAAACTTGAACGCCAAACCTGATCTTATATGCGATGTTTAGGAGACAGATGACTATAGTTGGCTGAGTTAAAAATGTCTCTTCCTGTGACATGATTTTATTCCTCTTGATCGATTCAAAAATAGTGCAGTTTTTAACTAAAAGGCTAAAAAAAGTGTGCTGACTGCCAAACTGTCCAAACCAAAAAATTGTGCAAACTATAACAAAACCTCAATATTTATGACACTGGAAGTTAAAGTAAACCTTTACTGATTGTCATGTACTGCAGCAATGTTTTGTCTGTCCAACATAATCCGATTAAAAATCACCTTGAATGACCGATTCAATTTTATTGCAAATTTCATTCCATTACACCATGACGCTCGTCATTTAGTATTTAAGTGCAAAATCTATGTCAGCACCTTCAAAATATTGATGATCACTTAATCTTCCAAACTTCATTTATTGCACCACGAAAGCACAATTTCCATGCAACCACATTTGCAAACATTCATCGCATTTTTATTTGTTTCTTATTTCTCTAAGATTTACTGAATAACATTTTAAAAGTAAATTAAATTTTCTTTCATAATTTTCATACTCCTTCAAAATTGAAATTTCTAGCCAGAACTGTTCATGCCTTAAAAATAAAAACGTTGGTAATTGTTTAAATTGGTCGTTTGACAAGACCAAAAGAGATTTGTTAAAAAAAAATCTACACACACTTGCAAAAATGAGAAAAAAAAGAGTAAACAAATGAAAAAGAAACATTGTAATAAAGAAAACTTGTTTTTAAGTTGCTGTTTTTTTTTTATTACTGTAGAAGTAGAGTACAATGGAGCACAAGCAGGATCGTGCAGAAATGTGTTAATTAATTGAGCCGGTTTTCTGTGAGTGAAAGAAAATTGTCAATGATTTGTCATTCAAATGTTCTACTTATATTTCGAATTACTATAATTTTATGTAAGCTTTTTTTTCCAATTTTAAATAACAAATATTTTATAATCAAAAAGAATAAGAAGAGTTGTTTTTAAAAATAAAATTTCAACACAATGAGAAAGTGACAAATGGTAAAATGGGTACATATTTTTGTTCCATGCAAGATCAAGGCGCAAGTTAAAGTACATTCATACGTACGTACATTTAATGGGGTTACTGGTACTCTATTAGTTAAACTTCATAGGTGTCTGTATGGGCTTTACTTCTTTTTGTTGATTTTGATGCTCATATATGGAGACTAATCGCTTCTTGAGGAAAGTATTAACTCGAATATTGTGCGGGAAAAATGACAATAAATAGAAGTGCACCTACAACGTATGAGTTGGTCTAGTTTATATTTTTAATCTCAGGCAAAATCTAAAAATTTTTGGCTAAGGTGGAAACTAATTGCGACTATCAATAACTTAAGTTGATGCGTATTCGGGTGGTTGGCTTGAAATTGATCTCGATAAGGTTTACCCCCAAAAGAATGTTTTTTTTTATAAAAAATTGTTGATGTGAAAATTACTTATTTTTCTTCAAATCTCCCATCATATCTACTTATTGCACATTTAATAAGTTTTCCACATACTCTCCATCAATTTTTTTTTTCATGGATCTGGGAACAGTTCTTCTATTGTGTGCGTTGTACACGTCAAAATGAGGTTGGGAATACCGTCCAGTATGTCGCTTTGATTTATTTATTCACAAAACTGTTCGTAGGTTCTATAACTTCTTCTCTTGTTACCAGTGGACTAGTTAGTGTATCTACTAGCATTTCCCCTTTCAAACTATTTTCTTGTATCCGTGGAAAAAAATCCTTATATTTTATCTGGGGCTTTCAGGACCTTACGATGCAAAGTTTTGAGAGGAGTGATTGATGTCTTCCTAGAACACCCTGATATGGAATCAGCCATCGGAAGATCGCGTTGAATTCTAACTAAATAATAATTTAACCAAGGAACGTTTTTATTTCGTTATCAGTATCAAGAGAAATCGCCTCAGATCTGCCTTTCAGCCTGGTATTAAAGAGTTGGCTCGCTCTCCAAGCGGTATTCTCCATTTTTTTTAGATCATTCTGAACATTCTAAACATCCACAGCCGTCCAAGAATAATTTCGCTGAGTTTATTTGAACTTTTTGCGTGACAGCATCTGCTGAACCATTTTGTATAGTTAAACAGATTTTTAAATTTCACTATCCCTCCTACAAAAAAAAAAAAAAAAATCAATGCATTCCTCTACTGAAACGACACAATCTCTACCTAAATCAAAACCGCAGTGCCTCCATTTTTTGTTCGTTTCAATTACACTTATTACAACATCATGAACTGCCATAAATGGAATTACCTTCATTAAGAAAAAAAAAAGTCGATTTGATAGACAACCAGTCGTCTGTCCATCTGGAATCCACAATTAGACTTTACGCCTTTGCAATAATAATCAACTTGGCCAACGCAAACGTTTCAAGCTTTTCAATTAATAACCACCACAACCCTCTTGCGTAGGCTCAGTCCAATGCATTTTATTGCGCTCAAATGTTTACTTTAAACTTGTAATAGTCACTCTGAATCACTGTGGCCGCAGCGCTAGTTAAGCACCCTTCAGAGTTAATTTTAAATTTCAATTATTCTTCGACAACAACTGCCCGAATATGGTTCTCTCTGAAAAATAAAAAAAAATGTAAACCGCGATTTACATTCGAGAGAAAAACAAAATAAATATTAAACTTGTAAACGCTCACTAACATCATTAGGCAGCAATAAAACGGTACGCTACACGGGTGTACACCAGTCTCATCTAATGTACGTTGCTTGTAAACAAATCGTTAAAGCATTTCGTGTATCACACCACAACTCTCTGATCACATCAGTCGTGTTGTATGCGGTGATGTTACAGGGCCCAAGGCTGGCCATAAACTTCATTGACAAAGCTGCCAAAAATGAGTACATATCGGCCCCACATTTGCCTCCCCCTAGGTATAGCAGCCTGTTTGGAACCATAAACAGCCCTGAACTATTGACGGAAGCAATAGCACCAAAGGCGAATCTAAGGGTAATTCGAAGCCAGTATACTCGTGATGACATGAACAACCCTAGGCATTTTTTCCTTCTCTTGTTCAGGCCTAATGAAGATTTCAATCTAACAACGAGTATACATAATTACCCTTAATTTTATATCCACCAAAGTTACCACCCACAGCGTAAAGGCGCAGACTCACCACAAACAAGGGGTCTAGATAAAATCTATAGTGACAAGCACATGGGGGAAGTTTCTTAATTTTATACTGAGAGGAGGAGAGGGTACTCCAGTGTAAAGAAAAAACTAAACTCGACACATAAAAGGCGACTTGGGTATACGCTCTCTGAATGCGAATGAGAACGATAATGCGATGCCTTTTCCATAGGTTCTTCATTGTTGGAGGATTCTAAAATATATTTTATTATAAAGCGACCCTATCTCGCTTTCGCGCTCTCTTTCTCTGTCTCTCGCTTTCTTGACAGCTTTAACTCTCTTGTGGTGTATTTCAATCGATTTTCAGACTCTCTACGCACTTGCAGTCCTATATGGGGTTCGCTCATAGGAATAAAATATTTTTAAACAAAGCTGGTGTCGTTTGTTAACAACGGTGGAACGTGATTTGAATGCACAAGTTTGTCGTTTCATTGCGAGAAGAGGTTTCATCCTTGTGGTGGTGGTTGCTTTTATTAAATTCCCTTTTTTTTTTACCGAGTAAGCCAGTGGCGCCGACACGAGTGGGGTTTGAGATGAGAAAACTATTTGAAATATTAATGAGTTGCTATTGCAGTTGAGGAAGTAACGCTGCAACAGCAATCAATTAAAGTTACTGGAGAACGTCCTATGGTATGCATGAGATGTATATTTGCATAAATGGGTTTTTGTGGAGCGCTTTGACAATGGTTTCAACTCAATTGAATTACTTGTTTTAATAAACCTTCTATTGAAGTGGGTTACATATTTATTTTTTATGGTTTTAAAGGAGGAGTAGATTTGAAGGTTAAGATGTCAGAAAATGCATATGCATTTACTAAAGCCATATCAGTAAGTCAATAGCACATACCTGAATGTATTCGCGGTAATTGCATTCATTTATTTGGTTAAAAGTATTATAAACAAAAAAACGAATATAATAGCATATCTGCAGTGTCAATATCGTCCGAGAACTAAACTGATTTGTTGAACACTAACATCTTAAGAAGAGGTTTAAGGGAAATCACACGATATAGAATGCGGTGCATGTTTGGTATAGGTCAGATGAGCTGTGGTCAACATTTCATCGCGTGTTCTCTAGTGTCTAGCGACATATGTAGCTTGCCTCAGATCTGGCAAGATCACGACATTGAACATGTCTCGAACATTCCTTTCGGACATAGATCGCATTTCTTGAGAAGGGTGTTGGTGACATTTTTGCGGTCCGATACCTCTTCTAAACTTTGAGGTTGAATTTCTACATAAGCTGAACATGAGTTTGTCTTTTTGCCCTTCCTACTGCCTGAACACCCTTACAATTGCCTGCTTTGTGTGATTAGGTTTTAACCAGGTTCCGGGTTTGAAGTCAGCTGCAAGTTGCTAAATTTTTTTCCAAATTATTCGGATATTGTTTCGATAGCGGGACTTTGATTTTCTAGAGCTGTTAGATGGTGTATGCCCTCTTCATTCTACGGAAGATTTTTTTCTTCTTCAGCAAATCAGGCGCTTTTTATTGGTTATTTATGAATATCAACGTGAAATTCATATATAAGCTGAACAAGTCTAGCATAAGTAGAATCAAGAAAAGAGAAAGAGCGCTGAACAAAATTGTTACAAATTCTGAATGTGGACCGCGAAAACGAGTAACATTTTAGCTCTGCAAAACATACAGTCATCTGTGAAAAATAATTTTTTTATTCGAATATATTTTATTTTTATTTTAAATATGAATTAAATCAGTAGGTTTTGGTCTGTTTACCATTGCAACCCTCATTTATTTTACTATTCTACTACTTTTTGGCACCTACAATTTAAAATTTTTGGAACTGCCCAAATTTTTATCAGTTTCTTTTATTGAGGTCGCACTATATATAATATAAATTGAAAGCTTAAGCTATTTGCTACTTGGCACAGATTTCGGGTGTTGAAAACTGGAACAAATTTAAAAGGCAATTTCGGTGTTAAACAGTGTAATAGTATCCTTAACTTTGATATTGCTTTTCTGGTGAGAAACGAAAATGACAACGAAAATTCATATAATTTCGATTTTTCCCATTAGTTATCCAAGAATTGTCTTCTTGGGAAAACCCACGACAGAAACCAAGAACAATTAAAAGACAAAACTTTGTGTAGTTGGAAATATTTATTTTCTTTTCTTGTAATGGTAAACAGAGCTTAAAGAAACTTACTGATTGAAACTACTGGTTGAATTCCAGAAACTCCTTGTTTTTCTCTTCGAATGACAAGAATCCAAGAAAACCAGCTTCCATAAATAATACACCTTTGCATAATACATCAAAAGTCGAAGTCCATAATCAAGAAAGAAACAAAAAAAACAAAAAGAACTTCTAAATAATTGTTTGCTTTTTGAACCATTGCTATCGTGATCGCATGATCCCCTCCCACAGCAAAACTCTATCAACAAAGCACATTCCTCCAAGAAGGAAATCCGATCAACATGACTACAGCAAGTCGATTAAATATTATCTCATCGCAGTGTAGGCGTTCTACCACCAGCACCACTGCCTTCACATAAACGAACGAAAAAACTCTTAATCGTCTTCCAGCCGAATGCAAACTATGTTCAGTAATGTAATTACACAACAAGTATTCTCACTACATATTCAGCAGATAGGAGCCGACATGTCGGCGTCAAAATGCATTCGAACTTAATTTAATCCTCCCCGGGCAGATAAGATATGTTTGACTTGACAAAATAAAATAAAAAAAAAGCAATAAGTTGCATTCGGTAATTTATGTAGCCAAGTCTATAAAAGCAGCCAACAACGACGACAACGACGTCACTGGCACAAAAAGCACACGTACGTTTGGAATACTTCACGACATATGGCTGGGCGGGAGGCCTAGCGCGACACTGTGTTTCCAGCGCTTAAGTGGAACGCACGACATCTCGTGCTACTCGTATCTCAGTGGTTGTTATAATTTAATACATCGCGCGGTGAGATCGACTTTACGTAGCCATCCTTTGCGAGATTACACGCAACTGGCATTTTGCAAAACGGAAACCCACCACACTTCCCCTTGGTTATTATGCTGCACAATAACTCTTCACCACAGCGCCTTTTCGAATGGTGGTGGTCAACATAAGCAACATGGCCATTTGAAAGAGTATCTACGTATCTATAACCGAGTCGTCAGTCGTTTTTCTCTCTATCGAGGAAGAAAAAAAACCAAAGTTTATTTTTAAATTTTCCAAAAGTTTCAAGTTTTTTTTTTCATACGGAAAAGCAAGAGTTTCCCAATAACGGAAACCAGTGTCAGTTGCATTCTTTGGAGGAAGAAAATTTAATTTATATATTTTTAACATATTTTCAGTGTGTGTGTGTGTGTTTTTTACATAATTTTCTTTGAAAAGAAGGAAAAAAAATTCAAAATTTTCTTCTTGACTCGTTCTGTCAATTTTCTGACAAGAGTTTCTTTTTATGTGTTTCATATTCTGTGTGTAGTGCGAGTCATGTGCAATATTTCTGAGCAGGAGTGGCTTTTGTAAAGGAAGGATTCAAGAATCCTTACTTCTTTTATTTGCAAAAGAAATGTAATCACTGCAAATGTGGGTTTACCTTGTGTGAATTTACTCAGTTAAAGTGTGGTGGAAGTTATAAAATATTCAGTGCAAAACAAGTATTCCCTTGGCTGGAATCCTTGAAAACAAATTGGAATACAACTTCAATTTTATGGACATCATATTCTTCTTCTCGTAAAAAGGTAATTTTACGAAAATAAAATCACCATTTTTCATAGAGAAAAAAAAAATCATCTCTTTTTCCCTATGCCAACTCTCGTCCTTAGATCATGTGACGTAAGTCTCCATGGGGAGGTGGGGTTTTGGTAGAAATCGATTTTTCCATGGTTCTTCCGATAAAATACATATAATGGCGACCAACATTCTACTCGACGACGACTACCAGTATAATGTCATGTTGCAAAACAAAACTATACTCGTAGCGCAGCAATATAGCCTGCACAGCGCCAAAGAACGGTTTCTTTTGTGTTATTGATTTTGTTACGTGTGAGAGTTTTTGTTTTCCTTCTGGTGCGTACCTACTGCGTAGTATTAAATTTTTTTTTTTGCACAACTTATTTGGTTGAGTCGTGAGAAACGTTATCGTATGTTAATTTAATTGCTCCCGTTGCATTGACCCTATTTTAATTTTAATTTATTCAAGTGGAAGTCAGAGCAGGTAATGAAGAGTATCTATAACCACATGTGGGATTGGTCTCTTTATTGGGTAAATATTGTAATGTGGACTATGGAAGCCGGTCTGATAGAAATCTAAACATATTCTCCTAAAACTATTTTCAGATTTATCTAATGATTTATTATCCAATGTTCGAGATTTGTGTGCGTGTGCGTTCATATATGTATATTTATATCTCTTGTCTGTTAATGCAGATGAAAGTTTCTCACTGCGTTTTATGAATAGAAACGAATAATACTGATAAATTATGTACACACTAACCTTGAGTTATTCCACATAGAATTCAACTAAAAGTTATCATTATCATTATGGGAAATATATCACTGCAGAAGTTTAAAGATTATTGTTGCTTTTAAATTATACAAATGTATTTAATATTGGAGGATTTTTTGTTGTTGTTGATAAAACATCGATTTTTAACTGAGTCTTCAATGAGTTATTTATTTCCGGATTTTCATCGTAAGGCTTGGCACAATTACAATGTATGAAACCCTGTGCAAATCGAACGCGTAACTAGATATATATTTTTTTTAAACGGAACAAAGTCACATGAAGTCGAGTTCCAAGAATCGGCGGAATGTGTTTCTACACGATTTAAAATATTGAATTATGTCCACACTCTAAATTTCAATATTATTTTCCCTTTGAAAGGGTTAAAATGACTTCTTCTTTTTCTCTATTTCCTGGTTCCAAATTTGCCTCTTTTATAAACTACTTAAGTACTTTTAAGCTCTATATAATTTTAACAGAAAATAAATTATTGGAAAAAAATGTTTTGCCAGAAACATTTGCTTTACACTTATTGTTAGTGATATATCTTATTGTTTTCTTGTCATTTAAAAAACTTAAAAACAAAATCGTATATTAACGTCCAAATCCCATGCTTTTATCAATAAAGAAACTGAATGCCCGTGCTTTGCTATGGAAATAATTGTAGTACCTAAAATCTTAGTAGAAAAATTTGCCCCAATAGTTCTTTTAAAACAATTATTGTTATTTAATAACTTTCGCATAACGCATAAAAGAAGTTGAACCCTTTAAAGCTACTTCAAATGAAAAAATTAAATGCACATACATAATAATTTTTACTTCTCTATGGCGATGTCCTAATTGACAATCATCGATATCTTATTTACTTACTAACGGGCTACCGACCCGCACGGCAGCATCGCTATCGTACGATGAAAACATGAGTAATGGATGCTGTATCGGACGATCTAAATATCAAGCATCGATAATTGAATTATGTAGGTTTAATTGCTAATTGCAAATTCAAAACAAATGCGTGGATAGCGGTTATGGATATGTTTGTTTTTTTTTATCGCGTCGCGTGCATCGCTTAAAGTTCGTGTTGTTTTTTGGATGCGTTTTTAGACAAATGTGAATATGAAATTTATTATTATGATTTTAATTGCCTATTGCGACCTATCGATTTTTGTTCAATTGGGCGTTGAAACTTCAATTTTGACGTAACCAATAAAATTTCACTGCTATATGCCCAGCGCGTGGTTCTCTTAATAGCAATTACATATTTTCCAATTTTTTCCCCCGTAAAACAGATAAGAAATTTTAGCAACGTACACAATGTTTTATATTTTTTTCTTAAAAGTGAGATGAATGAAATAAGGAAAATGTTGAAATACCTGTTTGTTTTATTATTTGTGTCATTTAAGGTATTTTAAGATCTAACACATATATTTAACCTTTTAGTGGTGACTACTTCTATACGTAGAAACTGAACCTTATATTTCCTATCATTATGAAAAATGACACATCAATAGGTTTAAAGTATCGTTATTATAAGTCACTATTTTTCGTGGACATTTCTGCTACCAGATCTCTTTGCCGCGAATTGTCACTCGCGCCGCAAGTAATTTAAAGGCCCGACGCATAGAATCCGTCGGAACTTTGACAGCTGCATTTTTTTTTTCTGTATTTGTCAAGTCGGCTGTTACCGGCGATTGCAGATTGCCATAATACTGGTATTTTTTTAGGCGTTTAGTATTAAAATTTTATGTTAAATCAGGACAAATCGCTACGATAAATCTGCAATCGACAAATGCTTTCGTTCTTCCAATTGTTCAACCAATCAGCTGCTTTTGCGCTTGGCTGTCATATTATGAAAAAGTAGAAAGATGGGCTCTGTCACCATCAATGCGTTGTTTATAGGGCCCCTTCCATAAGTATACGTGTATTCTATCTTCTTTGATTCGGGGTCTTAAGCCTCACGTTTTCTCAAAGGACAGACGTAGTCCTAGACATATCTGGGAAAATGCAAGCTTGTGACATTACAAGCACTCATTATATAAAAATAATGCTCTAAATTTACAGCCACAATTTTTTTACTGGTCTTCGCAGTCTTTATAATATAAGCTTTACGATTTCTTGCATTTCAAAGTTACACCTTCTGATTGAAGTTCTAAAGTCGGTCAGCTTAACTTCATACAAATCGTATATACTTAGACCATGCATAGTTTTCAGCAACGTTTAAACTATTTTGTAATCTTTAAAAAAAATGCAATGTTTCTAATCATAGAAAGTTTTTAAAATCTGAAAATGGCTTTAAGACCGAAACACCAACTATTTTGTATTACTCATCAGCATGTAATATTTCAAATTGATATTTATAGCGATTTGGGTATTACGTGAATTTAGATATATGCCTATTTTGAAAATAACCCGCCTTAAGAGGGTAAGGGTAGTGCTTTAAACATGCGAAATTATAAATCATTGAATGTTATTATCAAAATTTAAGCAAAAACCTTTAAAAGTTATGTAAAAAGAAATACATACTAATCAAAAACAGAAAAACTTGCACGTGTTTATAAAGAATCATAAAAAGAGGAAGAAATAAAATAAGCTAGCTCAACAGCATTTGATTGGCTTCAGTAAATTTGGCTTCCGAAACCTGAAGGTCTGGATTTTGCCTATATGTCATAAAGTCTTTAAAAGCCAAAGAAAATCGAGTCAGGCTGTACAACTTCATCGACTCCAAACCAATGTCCAAATCTGGGTCCCAATTACCGAATCAGTTAACGAGTGAGTAACTTCTATACGAATAAGCACATTGGGATTATGTCATACGAAGCATCACGTATCACGTATCGATTCGCAGTTTGTGATTGTACTAGGAAAACTCTAGTACATTAAATTTTGCACCAGTATACTGTCATTTTGTGTTCTGTCATTCGCTTTTTTATGCGAAATTGTGAGTTATGCTTTGAATAAAAACGGTTAATAACTTTATAAATTTTATTATTATTTTCGTCGTCCGATTCTTCTGGGAAATTCTTCCCATAATCTGTTGCATGTTGATTTTCCTTGAGTAGAGTTTGGCAATACGTTTTTGGGCAAATCGGGGTACACCTCCATAAAATCAGCCATAACACTTTGTAATAATTTAAATTTGTATTTTTAGAACATTTTTACAAAAAATAATTAAACTTACACTTTTTCTGCCATTTAACCACAATAAAACTCGATACTCGATACCATGTTCGATAACTGAAGCAGTACTACCATACCGAGATAATTCAGTAACGTATAGAAGTTACTCACTCGTTAACTGATGCGGTAATTCGGCTCCTGATTCTTTTGTGTTCCTTAGAACAAGTATAGTTTTAGAGATATAAACTTGAAGTTACAACAAACTTCACTATAAAAAAATTTAATGGCAAAACATCATAAAGTACAAGTTCACCGACCTTCCACAAAGCAGAACCAACCACGATCAAGGACTATATTTTTTGATCATCATAACACATCAAAATAAAATAGAATATTTGTTTCTCATGCTTCAAGCTTGTGTTTTTTTATATTATTAAATGACAAGTGAAGTGAGAAAAAAAAAGTTTGCCCAACCCCGTGGAACAGTCAGCGTCCAGTAATTTTAATTCAATTGAGAAGTTGTGGAATGTGGAAACTCTGGAAAGAGTTTCTACAATAGGGACCAGTTGTTGGAAGCGGTTTAGAGGTAGCCACTATATCTGCGGCCACATTTGGATTTGGACAAAATGGATTGCTTCAATCTTAATGCCCTCTAAAGGAAGCCGGGAAATATTCAAAATAGACAACGACAAATTTAAAACAAATCAATTTTAAATCAAGCTTAAATCAAGTTTTAAAGTAATTATGTTTTTAACATTGATTTTTCTTATTTAAAGGTATTCTGACACAATGAAGTTCATAAAAGTTGGTTAATATTTTTTGACCTTATATTTTAACCAACACTCCTAATTTGTTGTTTTCTAAGTCGCTTTGTGATACATTCTAAAGCCCTGACTTCATGTAAAACCCAATACGTCACATTATAGGATTCTGAACCGCCTTAAGTCAGTCATAAAAGTGAAACCACACTTTTCCATTGTAGCGTAGTCATTTTATATATTTATTTGTATAAGGAAAATCACTTACAGTGGCAAAAAATAGGTGCGCACACGTAACGTATAGCAAGCATTGTGTGCGGTTCATGTTGCGGTTGATGTGCGTATAAGATGCACACTGCACTTACTTATTGCCTCACAGAGCGCAAAGAAATCGCAATCGCAAACACTCGGGCAACCAACAACAAAATAAAAGAAAAACATAAAATAATTAAATCCAACTATGAGGCAGACGCTTGAGGGCCAGAGTATGTACATAGGTACGTTGTACCAGTATGCAAAAAAAAAACGACAACTGGTGATACTTTATGCGGGAAATCACTTGACACAATTTCACATCACAACAAACGACAAGAACGGGTGTGCGATGCGCGGTGAATGTGATATGCATAGACACGAGTGCCGGACAGTGTTTATTCTGTTTGACAGTATTCAGGTCGTCAAAATCAAAATAATTACAAACAGAGTACACTATATTTTTGCTTCACACTTAGTTGCGCTCTCTCTTCTAGTGTATGACCTCAAAAAGCCGTTTTTCTGAATCACATCATCGGACGGTTGGTTGTCAAAAATTAAGATCTGCGTAAAGCACTTGTAATCTAATCAATTAGTTCCGGCAAAACGGGTTTTCAATTAACGAAAACGATGCTTTGTAGATCTTATTAGCCATACAAGCACTTGGAATTTGTATTAATTCTAATTGCACTGAACCCGTGTGATAAAAGGCCATGGGAATTGTCAGAACGGAAGTGATGCTCAAACGATTAATGACAGATTACCATCGTGTCTCGGACGCGCATCATAAAATCCTTTGAAAGTAAAAATAATCAAAGAAACCGATCAGCATTGAACCTCTTCGCATCCGGAAATTTCACTTGAAAGTTTTATTGCCCATTGAAATGGGTGTACATGATTTATAAAGTGCATTACAACTCTTTCGTAACGGTATCAAGTCGATAACAATGCACATGCATGTTCAATTTTTAAATACTATTAAGGCAAAAGGCATTTAATTAGGTAGTAAGTAGACTTTTTAGTCATTGGAGTTAGTGACGAATAACAGTTTTTGATGAAATAGGAACAAAAATTCAATCGTAAGCTGCATATAAAATTTTAATTCGCAATTTGTTTTGGTTTGTTTAAAGCCAAAAATGTGAGTATTAATTGCTGATAGTTGTTTTTGCGTGAATGCGGCATGCCAATTAAACGGCAGATGGATTTATTTGCATTAAAAGAAAAAGAACACTAAACACTGTAAAAAAGTGCAGTTTTAGAACCTTAACAGTATGGACATGCACCTCATTAATTATGAAAATTAAAACAAACAAAAAATGGGTATGCTTTTTAACCCTTTATGTCGCAGGCTTCTGGATCATGCCATTTAACAACTGACAATGACGAATGCACTCCAGAAAAGGCATTTGCGGTTGTCAGGTTAAGTTATTGGGTGTTTGGAATATCTTTCTTTACATTATAGTTGCCAGCCCGACTAGTTCTTTGAGATTAGAGGGTTTAAGCCTTGTGATAAATTTATGATTAAAGGACCAACCCTGCATAACCGTTTCATAACTATTGTCGAAATAGTTGTACATCTGCTGAAGCAATCAGACTCAGAAACTGGTCCATTGTACTTTTTAAACATACTTCTTTAATTTGCACGACATTTTCAGAAAGCCGTGACGGCAATTCGGTGATAAGGGTATAATATCTTACTTAGCAATCACGACATCAACATCTAAAGCCTGGAGCCTGATTCGAGCAAAGGCAGGACATTTCGAGGTCTCTTCGCCCTTAACAAACGTCGGGGTAACACCTCCCCGTTCATCACAATATATATTTTATATAGTCAATGGAAAAGCTACATCTCCCTTTGGAAAAACGAGGAGGAAAGCTTAACGTTGCCACATTCCACAAGTCCATTGGACTTTTTTGGGCGATAAACTAATCCAAGATATTTAGGTGGCAGAAGAAAGCAGCTTTTTGCATTAACGCAAACAACTATTCGTGACAGCGTTTTGCAATAAGCACTCCACGACACAGATCTGTTAGTGTTATATAAGCTGATAGTCGTCAGTGAATAAAATATCTTGAAACCCGAAAATGTTTTAATGACCCGCAGTACCTAAAATTAACGTATGTAAAGCTCATTAAATTTCGATCTAGATAGCATAATAAAGTGGGGAAAAAAGCATTGAGTGGAATTTAATGTTTCCAAAATATAATGCTGCCTTCTGTAGTTAAAGCAAAACCCTAACTGCTAATATCCACCAATGTCACTTTTATCGCTGATGCCGAAAGACTTTCCATTTTCAGTATGTGCGTTGATGACAACCTTCGTTGGAATAACCACATATTCGATGTCACCAAGAACGATGCGGAATGCCTGGGCTTTCTAACTAGTTGCGAGAAACATTTTACAACTTCTGATCTGATTCGAATTTATAAGGTGTTTTTTTTTATGGCCTAAACTTGAGTACAATGCTTATATCTAGTACGGCGCACCATTTACATTTATTAAAGGCTCGAAATAATATCTCCAGCCTGTCGATGTGTTATAAGTATTTCCAACTCAAACATTCCTCGTTTAGAACATTTGAACTGCAATAGAAATGCTTATAAGAACACCCGCATGTCTGTTTTCGAACGCACAGGCTAAATAACGAGATACTTTCCTAAGGCATTCACCACAAAAGTTTAAGGCTCTTGTTCATTTCTATTAAAAAACTCATTACCATTTCACCTTTTCGGCTCTTTGCACCTTCAAGCTTCAAAAAGACCTAATCTGTTGGCTTTATTTTTAATTATCAACAAAACTGGGGCAACATGCTGCCACCAATATTTGCCTAATAATAAAACGAACCCCCCACAGATTTGTATTAAGTATAAAAATGTTGCCTCATTTATAGCTGCGACCTAAAAACTGCTTTTCCATCCAATTCCAACCCACCTCTTTCTTAAATAAAACCATTTTGTATGTTTATTTATTGTTTTGTCGATCCACAAATTATTAAGTTTTTTGTATTTTGTTTTATGATCACGGCAATAAAGTTTAAATGTAATGTCAAATGATTTACTATGTCTCAAAAAGGGATAAAGGAATGAAGCACAAAATTGGTCTTGTCAATCTGATTCGAGCAGGAAATTGCAATAAAACTCAATTAACGGACTAATGAACTCGTCAAAGGATGGAGGAAATGGCTTCCTAGCTAGCTCGTAACATGCAATTTGTTGCTCTTAATTAAAGAAGAAGAATCCCCTTCCTCCATATACGTATGTAGGTACAGACTATTGCTGAATGTGATGATTATATAATTTAAATGTATCATAATTTCATGCCCGCAATGTTATAGTTTCATGAAAATTTGCATAACCATAATCGCCGCAAGGCATACTAATGAATACCTCACCGGCATCAAACAAAGTTATTTCCATTTCAAAATATTTCTCACTTTTGTGTGTATGTACATGCATCTGCTCTTTCATCGATAACATTTTGCAACTCGTAATCTATTTTCTGTTCAAAAGAAGGTACACAAATTTGCAATAAATATGCGAAAAAAAACAACATCAACTTTAAGCAACGTCATTTAAATGCTCCCTTTTAGTATGCATGGTGGGAACCGTTTCGAACCGAACGAAATGAAACCAATCACCCACACCCTTTTGGGGTTGTAAATCGGCCTCTTTGCCTGGCTACAGGCGGCTATAAACATAGATTGCAAGATTGCCGTTTGCCTATTTTCTGCAATTTACAGAAAAGATTTTAGGTATATTTTTTTCTGTATCCCATTTCGTATACATACAGCATCCCGTGTGGGAGTTGGAATTGATATAATGTGGAGTAACTGTGGATTTTTTTCTCATTTTCTCGTTTGCGTTACATCTTACGGTAGAACATTTATGTGAAGGGAATGTATTCAGTATGGATGGGAAAAGTTTTTCCTCATTATTGGCGGCGACGTGAATGGTTTAAGTGCGAAATTGTTTTTAATCATAAAAGTTGAGCTATTACTACATAAATATAGAACACTTATGCCCGATTGGTACATAAGCTATTCTTTTGTTTTGTATTTGGTCGCAGTTGGTTGATTAGGAACGTTATTTTGGGGTATTAAATCGAATTGTTCGATGACAAATTTTAACATAAATTTAAAGCACCATCTTCTGAGTGATGCTACTGAGGAGCACTACATTGCGATTCTAATCAAAATATCATTATCATTAATGTGGCTGTTCATTTAAATGCAAATGGTTTATGTAATGACCAAAGGGCGTTGTTCTGTTTTTGACTGTGGGAGTTAATGATCCTCCACACCACAATATTTAATGTGAGCAAGAAGTCCTATTACATTACACATCATTATGGTCGACAAATGTGGAATTTGGGAGTTGGATTTTTTTTCTCAGTTGGTTCTTAATGGTCCGCAAAAAGTTGTAAATAAATATTGGATTAAGTGACTTGCTGTAGAGGAAAGGCAGTTTTAGTGGAAGTAACTAAATAATCTTCGTGTTCTCGCATGGTCTTTGGGTCATTCTTTTTTGTTTTCAAAACGAACACTTTGCAAAGAGAACCTTTCCTCTATAGTAGAACAAGAAACTCTACTTTAATCGCAGATAATTTACTAGAGAGATCTTTAAAATCTGCCAGAGGTGCAGGCAGCCTCTCAACGCTCACTCAATATCTACTGTTACTGACGAACAAATTTCCCTAGTCATTGTTTAGCCCCAGCTTAGCCCCACATAAATCGCCAGGCGTGCATTAAAAATAAAAATTACAATACCCAGCAATTCCATGCCTCGCAGAAGCTGAAAACCACATATCCTAATCATGAAGTTGATTAAGAATTGTCTTCGTACTCTCAAATGAATCCCAGACAACCATCATCGTGGTACAAAGAAGTATCATTCCTCTGCAAATCACAGGACGTATTACACAAGGGAAGATTGAACGAGACAGCTATACCTAGTATTACGAATTACAGAAAAGTCCATACACTATAAGAAATACTTCTTAGCCACCTTTCTATATGCTTTTTACAAAAATCACGATGTTTTTTTATAACGTTGAAGAAATTCCGGACTTCCTGGCATCCATCTAAGTCATTGAATAGTTGATACTTAGTCCCAGCATCATTCAGGGTGTACCAGGAAAAAGCAACATAATCAAATGTGCCAGCAAAGTTATGCCACAAGGCGGTTTTATTCCACCCCTGCTTTCGCTCCTAGTAATAAACAAAATACTCCTAAGTACAATACTGCTCTATAAAAAGAACTAAGTAGGTATGCTGATACTATTAATGAAAAATGCTTTAATCAAGGATAGCGCGTGGGCCAGAAAATGTACGAGCAAACTGAACTGATGCTTTTTACCTAAAACGGCGTTAGGTATCTGGGAGTGGTTCAGACCCAATTCAACCAATTCATGGTTCAGAAAACGGCATAGGCATTACAGCCCTCCTCCATCTTTTTTAGCTCTGGGCCTTCATATCAAAAACATCACATCACATAGCCCGATCCGAGTCAGAGGTGTCACTCCCAAAGTACATTTTTCTACGATCTTATGATGCGAATGTTTTATCTGAGCTTCTTCTTCTTTCCGTCGTTTGTTGACCTCAAAAAAATATCTGCAAACTACCCGTTTTCGTATCACTTCGTCACTGAGACCAATCAAATGCTAGTGTTGTTGTTGCATTTGTGTGATCCTGATGTATTTCGACGAAAGAGAAAGAGAGGCATTTCGCGTTTGTATAGAAACGTTGATTAGGATTGCCTTTCTGCCGGCATTGGCACGGTCCATCCTCTGAACATGGCAATACCGACTGAGTTCTTTTAAGACTTTCTCGGTTTTTGAAACTTTTAATTCTATAGACTTCCGGATAATGCCAGTGTGTTCCAGCCAAAGCCCGCCATACAGGGCCATATTCTGCAGTTATATTTATTCTTTTACAGCCATCAAGATTAGTTCCATTAGTGAATTGAATACCGAGGAGAGTGGGCTTCGTATGAATAGTAAGTGGTGAGCTTGATTTGGGTTCCTTAGCTCTATACTTTTTGCAGTCAAGGCAAAAGTTGCCTCCAAATACATAATAAAAATTAACCTAATGTCCGGCACCAGCTGTGACTGGACATTAAGCTCAGACTTTCTTCTTAAGGAATCTAAGGGGCCTAGTCTGGCTTTCTAATTCCTTTATATATTTCTATATTTGTAAGGCCGGAAAGTTGTCGAGAAGATTGATTTCGAAAAGTAAGGGCTATTTTCTACATTTCTCGGCGATCTATCTGTCAACTGTTTTTGGTTTGGATGTCGAAACTTCTAGTTTTTGTGCTCTAGTTTCCTTAGAACTTTAATCAGTTTTCAAACTTGACAGCGAAGCAAACTTCTTAGTGTGATTGCTGATCAACAACAAACAGTACTGCGACATTGACTTCTGCCCTAGTGCACCAATAGCTTATCACATATAACTTAGACATAAAACAAATCAATAATATTTATGAAAATTTGGTGCGATAGAAATAAAAAAAAAGTTCTTTGGTAAATTGAAGAAACATCTTCAGTTTGAAGCATGTTTAAAGCCCAGTACTTACGTGCACAAGAGCTCTGAATTTCCACGATTCAAAAACAATCATAGTACCCAAAAATGTATATAAAAATATTAACATTTTATTTCAAACTGAATATAAAAAGTTTATTCTAATAAATAACGCACTTATCAGCGGGATTCATATCGGTACCCGGCGAGCAGTTGAACTCTCTGGCAAATTCTCTCATATTCATAAGCGGACCATTGACACGGAACCTCTCCACACGATTAGAAGAATCCCATGGAAAGAATCCCACCGGAGGTTCTTCTTCGTACGTTGCCAGGCAGTAGTTTTGAGCATAAGCTAGGAAAAACAACTGAGTATTGGTGTAGTCGACATCGGATAAGGTTTCATCGTATAAAATTTGAGCATCGCTAGTCTTTTGCAGCCAAATTAAGTACGCGTTGAAAGAAATGTTCAACGCTGCATTATCGGCTACAATTTCTCGGAGCTGTTCGGCAAACTCCACAGGTGGCAAATTTGCGTCTTCGCCCAGATTGCTTACGTACTGCTCTTTGAAGCATTTCACCTGTTCCTTATACAGCAACGTTGAATTTTTATCCCACCAGAAGCGCATAGTTAACTTGTCGTCGTAGTTCCAACCTTGCTCATCGAACCCATGAACCAGCTCATGAGCTATTAAAGATCCCAGCACTCCATATTTGTAAGCATTCGGAGCACCACGATGGTAGACCGGCGGTTGCAATAGAGCCAACGGCATTCTTATGATGTTCTGACGTGGACTGTAGAGCAAATTAAGATCGTTTGCTTCGATATCTGAGCCCCAATTTCGGGCATTGCTGTCGTAAAAGAGTTTGTTTATCTCAGATTTATGCTGCATTTCCAAAAGGTTCTGGATATTCTCCCAGAACTGTGATTTGTCTATTTTAAGCGAGTTGTATTCGTTTTGAAGGACATCCCTAGCATATGTTGGAAACTCGAGTTGCATGCCGGTAAGTTTGTAAATAGCCTGCCTGCGAGTAGTCTCCTCGATCCATAGTTGCGTGCCTATATCCATTTTGAAAGCTTCTCTGAGTTTGTTCCAAAGCAGCTCTACATCGTCGACTATTTCTGAGCGGAAATGCTTTCGGTAATAGAGATCTCCAACGATCTTCGGAAAGTACTTCGCAGTCTCTTCCACGCAGAGGCGGTTGCGTTTTTCGGGATCTTCTTCGTTGGGAACGCTCATTGCAGCCAGCGCCCGATACATTATATAGTTGGCAACCACTCGCTTTGGTGTTGTGCGAATCACTTTGGCCAAATTCGTAAAGTAGTCCTCGTTCGTCATGTACACAGTCTGTGGAATCGGTTGATGAAAGCTGGTCGTGACAAAGTTTTGGAAATCAATGCTAGGGTGTTGCTGATTCAGTTCCATTAGAGATTTTCTGGGATAACCGCCAACCGCCCCGTCAAGTCCTTCCTCGACGTCAGAAGACATTCCACGGCACAGGGTATTCTCAAAGTCAAAAATTTCAGTAGCCAGCCTTTTCGCGGCAATCTCATTGCTGTCGAACCAATAAGCCATGTTATCAATCACTTCCTTCTGCAAGTCCTCATACTGGCTGTCATTAATATCAGTCTCCTTGCATAGACTCTTCGGCACTATTGTTGATGGTTCGCCAATGTATATCTTCCCATCTCTCTGATTCTGATAGTCTGGCTTGATTTCCAGCCCAATGAGTATGTCCATTCCAAATTTCGTCCTCAAATTCGTGACTTGTGTAAGCCAATAGTAATTGTGCTCACTCCAGGACTTTTCAACGGCAGGCATTCCACCGTATTGCTTAATAAAATCCAAAAATACCGGCCTCACCGATCGGGCAACCACCTCAGAGTTTGTGCACGAAGCATAGAAGTCCTTGACTCTGCGCCCAACATTACCATCGTTTCGTGTAACCGCTTCCTCCAATAAAGCCTGCACTTCTTTGTAAACTTTATCCTGCAAATGCTGTAATGGTGATGCAATCGGTTCGTCTTCGGTGACCGGATGATGGCTCGGCCAGTTACCGCACGCAAATTCGTAAAAGTCAACACACGGATCCAGCGACTCATTCATATACCGACGGAGTTGTGACGCTCTGGGTACGCGAAATTCACGCAGGTCGTTAGATGGCAATCGACGTAGGGGCACTTGAAACGCGAATATATGGTGCAGGCAGACGAGAAGAACGACACCGAAAACTGATGCTGGCGTCGTCATTGTAGAATTTTGTCAACTAACATAAATATTGTGAGATTTGAGAGCGCTTAGTAGGGGCTTCTCTTATCGCATGCTTCGAATAGCATTGAACGCGTTACAGATTAGAAATTGGAGGGTTATCTATACGGGGTCAGGCGATGAGCCAGTGGAAATTAGTTGTCATTTTACATTAGTGGCGATGTGTGCTGCTCAAGTTAATTCGGTATATTGTTTGTTTAGTGATAGTATACAAATTTACCTCTCAATAAAGCTTTGAAGTAGACAAGTTGCTGCTGCAAATTACAGAAAGAGAAACAGTTAAATAACGGTGCGATTTTGCGATTGCTCATGAAATCAAAGTTCACTTTGGTATCAGTGTACATAATATGTAGTTGGTTTTGCCCTCGTTAACTGAAACTGACCCTCTTTTGCTCGGCTTAGAGTTTTTGTGCAGCGCGACTCCTACAAAGAGATTTGCTGCAGGGGCTCATGCTTTTTTTACGAATACAAATTTTAACTTGAGTTTTACCTAAACTCTAGATTAACCAAAAATTGACAACTGCTGAGATAAGGCTCACCCGCATTTAGGTCCAATTTAGAAGTTTAACATTTCAAAATGAATATTGAACAAATATTACGTGATTGTGATAGTATTGATGAAGCGCAATATAATAGAGCACGAACAAAATATTACGCACAATGATCCAGAATTTCGTTCCCTTCACATTGCTAACAACAAAAGAACTAATTGAATTTTTTGGAAGTAAATCTGAATCTGAATACAAATTTCAAATTTACATTTGTTTAGCTGTCAAAGTCTGGTGTGCTAGTTCACAAAACCCAAACATTTTCAATTGAGTCACAATGATTGCATTAAATTCGAATTTTGTCTGATTTGTTTTTATTACTATGACACATTAAAAGTGCTTTAGCTACACTTAACTATGTATATACAAGTAGTAGTGACTATTACTAAGGGCCATTGGTTTCATAGTAAAATTGTGGCCGGGTGAAATCCAGAACATCAGCTGCAGAGGGCGTCGATGTACCTTATCTTTGCCACATCATGCTGCATGCGAACGGTATACATGATACTTTCGCTCAACTCTTTAATCTTCATAGTGGATTGCTATGGAGTGTGAGCTATTCTTAGAAGTAACTGGCTGCAACTAGGTTATTTGGTTCGCTTTCAGGCGATCTCAAATTAAAATCACTTGGAACCAATTTAACATAGGAGGTACATACTTAGGACATTGCTGATATGTTCAGGCCAGGAGTTCTTAGAAGCATTGGCTCTTTACTTTGTTGGATTGTTATAAAGCATGCAATCGTGTGTCAAAATCTCATTACTTTTTGACTAAGTTTACTGTTTACAGCAGAATTACTCCCAAATGAGCATGACCTATAGCTTAGGGCCTATCCTTCAGCGACAGCACTGATATATTCGCCTAGAACAGTCCAGGGCTTCCTCTATTTAAACGCGAATGAAAAAGGCGGATCAATTTTTTTTAAAACTATTTACACATTAACCGTGTAGAAATTACCAGAATTTTGCAACTGGAATTGCCAACTGATTTGTTTTCATATTTGACAAGACTAAATGAGTGATTTATTTGACCTCTTCGATGTTTTTTTGTATTTAATCGTTCCTTTTCCGTCACTCTTTTAATCTTTTAATATCCATATCTTCACTCAACGTTAATCTTCGCCGCCTCATGTGGAATGCGACAAAGAGAAATACTTTCCCGGCAGCAATAACAAAGCATTGCTGTAACCTGTCCTTGATTATATGTTACATATGTATATCCCTCTTCAAATAACAAAGATACAATCTACTACAACCAAGAATATAAAGCAAGTTATGAAAAAAACTGTTATTGAGATATTATCATCCCACTCAATTGGACGGACATCTTTCACACACACAAAGGACCAGACTACAACTAGAAGAGAAAAAACCGCTCGACTATAACTTTTGTTTAATCTGTCAAAGATAAAAACAAAATAGCTGACAAGAGGATATCCTTGAGGCGTACCAAAGCCTTCAAAAATTCTACAAAATAAAAAAAAAAACATTAAAGACAATTTCGTTTTCACTTAAAAAAAAGGAATTCAAAACGCAATCAATAAACGACCGAGGCTCAGAGGAGAGGGAGGGTATTGCCTAAGTAAAAATAGTTGTCATCCATTGTGTGAATTTCTAAGGCTTCTTGCTGAAAAGTGGACCGCATAGCAGCAGATTCTAACATTCAACAAAAATAAACATTTATACAATTCGAAATCAATAGTTGTTGAGTGTTATTTATGTTGTCCTTTTTATAATTTTCCTCGACGACATACGGACAAATTCCCAAGTATGTTCTTCGTTTACATTGATCGATGTCTTCTTTACCGAAAATAGAATCCGAATGCGATCCTAAAATATGACTCAGCTTTATGTCTTCAGTAAAAAATAAAGACATCTTTTCCAGCGTGGAATTATGCTAATGGAAGTGTATTTTTAGTGCCGACAATTAAGAAATGAATTACTTAATTGATAGCGCACCGCATTTGATTAATATTATACTAATTTTATTTCAACGAGTATTAAGAGTTTTTTGGTTTTTTTTTTGAGAAAAATTCCAACTAAATTGGTCCATAGATCATTGTGGAAAATTGTTTGTTTTTTATTTCAACATTACCTATACGTTGGTATAATAAGTAGAGAATTTCACAATTATAACACTTTCAAGGTAAATTTACTTTGTAGGTTTCCCATTATTATTATAACTGCTCTCAAGGTCGATTGCAATCGGTTCGAGCGGAAATACACTTATTTACATTTATAATGAGTAGGAACAAGCCTACTAAAGAGTTTCTACGGAAAAAAGAAATATGTTTTCATGATGAAAACCAGTTGAGTTTATTTTCTTCATCCGATTGCATCGTTGTTTGGCCCACGTTGTAAGACAGGTTTTTGTTTTGCCAAAAAATGGGCCAACACTTGCATGTTTAAGTACAATTTATTTTGGCGGTCGGGTGTGTTGTCCGCAGCACACTGCAAGGTGTTACCCAAGTAAAATGTCCTTATTATCAATTTATGCTAATGGATGTTTCTTGTTGTGGATCTTGCGGAGAGTGAAGAAATAAATTTGTATTTAATATTTAAAAGAAACACTTCGAAATGTGATAGCGAGGTATGACATAATGGATGGAGGAATTATAACTGTGCAGACTTAACCATTAATATTAACTAAATTTAACTGAACTGTTGCTTGACATGATAGGTTTTATGGGCCATTTGGTTTAAACGTTACGTCACGATTCAGGATTTATGTCGATTTACTTTGATATAAATTCAACACATTTGTCATATTAGCAGTTGCAAATTCTAAATACTAGAAATATCAATAGAAATGGAAAATTATTAAATTTTAGTTCCAATGTAATGCCCATTCAAAAGTTCACATTTTCGAGATTATACTGTACCGCCACGCGAAACACTTGTATGTCCAAACCATATATTGAAATATCGTATGAAAGCGTTTTTCTCGAAACTGTGTTTTCAAAGTCGGTTGTCAAAAGTTCTCGAAAACTACTCAACCGATATTGAGCAAATTTTACCAAAATTAGACTTTTTCTGTAAAAACGCAATTTTACTCAATAGAACCGGAAGTAGTCAATGGAATGGAGATTCAACTGTAGGTCCCTTCCATTCATGTCAAACAATATATCATCGCAGAAAAAATGGTTAGAGATAAACTAGGCTTGAGGTTTAATTTACGACAATTTCAAATCAGGAAAAGATTAAATGAGGCTGAGGTTCAAAATGGCTGACATATAAATTTTAATACTTTGCAGTTTCACCCCAATAAATTTTCTTTTCAAAATTAAAAACCTAAGTACTGACCGTACATTTTTTTTTATTACAGGTAAGCTGGATAACAATTCGTACTAATAAACATATGTATAACGTTATGTAATTAGTTGTGAGTATAAAAATGGTCCTGAAATCAATATTTAAGAGTAATTAGTTTGCTAATAGACCAATTCTGAGTTGTCTGTATTAGTAATTTTTTTTCATTTTATAAATAAAATATTATTACTCAGTCGTGAATCCGGCTTAAATTTAAATACGCCAATATAAAGATTCGTTCGCTCTACCACGCTCCGTTTTTCCTACACATTACCGTTTACCGAGATTCAAAATAAATGTCCATCGGCATCTCCTTTTCCTATTATCCCTAAATTTTCCTTTATGCCCGCACTGATATACCGGTACCCAAAATTCCTTTAGTCCGGGTTAATTAAAAAATAAAAACATCAACTTATCGTTTAAGAAGCCACATCATTGCACACGTTTGGACACCATACTGCATCGTTCGAACTCAAATGGAGTGGGGGGCATAACATAACTTGCCAACCAGCTTTCTATGGCTTGAAAAAATAATGTTATTGATATTTTAGTTACGTTCTTTCATCATCTAACAGTACGTAGGCGTTACAACAATGCCATATGACTTCTTCTTCTTCTTCTTTCGGATTGCCGACTATGGAAGGAGGATTTTAACTTGCATGGATTTGAAGGACATGAGTGGTATGTAACTAGGCTTTAAAAGTTGTCTCTTTCCGACTGACTCAAATAATGCAAAAACTTAATTAATAATATTTTATAATCTGTTAATTAAATAAAAATTCAAGCAAATGCGAAACGGCGAAAGCTTGACATATGGCAACACTTGTTCTTAGTGTTCTGGCAGTAGTGGTGAAAAGCAACATATACTGAACACAATTCATCTGTCAGCTGTCAACTTTGCTGTCATAAGAAACACGCTTTGCAATTGTATGTTTCTTCCCCTGGGATACATCTAAGAAAGAATTGAATGTTGAGCTTCGTAATACAATTTTAATTGTCGAAAGCCGAGATTTTATTTATATAATGATTTTCCAATCAAAAAAAATAAAAAAAATCCGACAGTTATTGATTTCTATGTCATCACAATTTTCAAATAAGTGCGTCTTATTTTTACTTATTGTTGCTTCCTCGACGTTATTTTCTGTATTGCTTCCATCTAAAGTGTGAAAGGGGCCTCAAACAAATGTCAAATGTCGCAAGTTTCAGCAGTTTTCCATGAAATGTAAATTCGACTATCACTCATTTAAACTTGTATATGCATTTTAATTGGATATACCATGCAAGATTAGTCTTCCAAGTCATAAACTAACAAAACAAATTGGCATGGCGTGGGATGACACCGTTTTCTTAATCTCAGATAGATCTGCACTTTCAATCGATGACAGCACGAACATGCAAATTCACTCCGCTGAAAGTGATGTCATTTGAAAACTGATTTCTTATAATTTAAAGTCGTCTCGTAATATGCAGCTGTTTCGGGAAATTTTAAATTACACGCCACAAGACAGATCGGTCTCCATAATCGGAACGGAATTACTAAATGTCACACAAAATACGGACTACATCTGGACCAGTTTAATGATTCAATCGTTTTCTATCGAAGAAACACTACTTCACATCTGTAGAAATATGCGATTTAAAAAAAAAACATTGTTCAAAAATCAATTTCCGCAAGCACATGGAACTATTCCGGTTTCACGTCTAGACCATGATACATGAAGGAGCAATGTATGTAAATGTTGTTTAATTAAAAATGAGTTTCTTGTTGTCATGTGAAAGTTTTTTTTTTTTTTTTCTTTTGCGCGTTTGATCTGACAATGAGTCTTTTTTAGATGTCTCCATGCCAAATAAACCAGGCACATATGCGGAGTTTCAAATGAACACATCCGATACCGAGTTGGAATTCGTCGGTGAATTAATTAACTTTTTTCTTTTTCATGTACTCACATTGACTAGAAGATGTACGAAGAGAAATAAAAGCGGCGTACGACTTCACTTCACCGCAAGAGTACAAATTCAAAGTTTAACTTTTATGATTGCAAAGAATGTGTTTTTCTTGTTTTACTTTTTGTTAAAAACATTTTTTAATTGAAAAATGAATTGACTAAGGTGAAATGAATGAATGAACGAGAGAGAAAAGTCTAAAAAGTGTATTTTATGTGCAAACACCATTGGCCGTTGAACCTTTAACCTTTTCGGTGACATTTAATGGAGTTATCATTGGGAAAAAGGTAAAAGGTTGTGTATGGAATCAGTTGTGATAGTGTCCATTAAATTAAATTAACTTTATACGACTAACTTTAACCATTAAAGTGTGATAGAGACTTTTTTTTGTTTTTTTTTTAATGGCTTTCAAATTTACGTACATTAAACTTTAACTTAATTTGCCAATTAATTGTCGCTTTCGACCAAAAGTAAAGGGTGACCGTTATCGGCATTTTATTTGTTTGCTCTGCTGGATATAAGACGAGTAATGTAATGTCTACTTTTTGATAGAAGGTGACTAGTAGTCGCAACGTAATGAATTTACTCTTAAATAAGTGCGTATAATGATGCCCTCTATTTTCATGGATGAAAATGTTCGCCAAATGGAGTTCAGTCATTAAAGCTCGCTTTCATGCCTTGTTGAAAGATATTTTTTTAGCCAAAATTGGATGGAATTGACATCAGTAATATGTGGTTCCAACAGATGGTGGCACATGCCACACAGCTGGTGAAACAATTGAAATATTGATGAGGAAGTTCCGTAAACGCGTAATCCCGATAAATATTCCCTTTGAATGTCCACCTCGTTCATGCGTTTTAACTCCATTCGGCCGTACCAATACACAAATTTAGTCTGGCAGCTAACGTAAAGTCTTTATACTTTCTTAAATCCCTGCACCAATAAACAAATTTAGTTGTTGGATAATCGTCGGATAACACCGTAAATGTTAATGGTCCGAAAGCCATGTTTATGTCTTTCTTTAACTCTAATTTTTATTTTGTCATAATTCATTCTGCAAGGGAATGTTGCCGTGCATTCATTTATTTTTGTATCAAATCAACGTATAGTAATATTTTGGAGTAAATAGTGTAGTCGGAGCATTTAGATACGATTTTTGTTATTCGTCTTAATCAATAAAAAATAAATAAAATACAAAGTCCAATCCAATTAGCACCGGAAAAGGTTTGTATCGTGAATTTTCACAACAAATTTAAATATTTTGCAACATTTGTTTTCTACACAAAACTAAGCAAATTGTCACATATATTTCGAAAAAATAAAAAGATATAAAAAAAATGATTTCACTTAAAGCACTATGAGTAATACAAGTTACATTGACAGTGTCTTATTTTAAAAATGGGTAGATTTTTTTTTTATTTTATTTTTCCTTCTTTTATTCGTCAACTAACATACAAATATTTCGTCCCGACTTGAATTTATATTTAATTACTTAATTGTTCACATTTTTCCAAAGTACCTTCTATGTGAAAACAATATCGATTGACAGCAAATGTAATAGATTCAAAAAAAAGTTATTTTTTGATACCATTTCAAACATGCTGTACATTTTAATTTAAACTGGCAGTCAACCAATAGTCGACATGAGTGTTTGATTATTAGAAAGGCCGATTTGATTTTGTAACCCCACAAAAACAAGGAACAATATCGAAAACTAATTTACCAAGGTTCTGGACAATGTATATGGAAAAGTGGGATAAACTTTGCTTCAACAACTCGATGAGCGAAAACTATCCATTGTATAGAGATACAAACTTGTCCTAGCGCTTATGACTTGGAGAGCCACTGACTTTAAAATCTGGTAATTTTTCATTTACATAACTCTTAAACTAGCATTAAGCATTCGTCTACTCATACTCATGCGACAATACGTTTAATATAGTAGCGCAGCAGCTGCTTAACAGTTGAATATTGATTGTCTTCCATAGCTGCATTAAAGTGCAGCTCAGAAATTCGGGCCTTATTACTTCACCATTTCACATGGACCCTGGTGGTGGGGGTTTCGGATGACTTAAAATTTCCATACTACTATAAAGCTCGCAAATAAGGGCCGACTGTCTATCCACTGTATCAAATGCTAACTTAAGTCCACAAAAAAAGCATAAAGTTTTTGAAACGCCTTCAAAAGTGTATTTTTTTTAGACTTTTACAAAAAGGATTAAACATATTAAAAGAAGATTTCGAAAATAAAACCCTGTTTAAGGGGTTACATGGGTTTCACAGCTTCAACATTTTTTTATTGTCTTATTAATTATATAATTATCCTAAATTTTTAATTCATTCCGAATAAAAGTTTCGGAGATACAGCTTTGGCAAGGTTCGCACTTAATTGAATCACGAGGTTTATTTGAGGTTATCATAACTTTAAACGCGTTTTTCTCGAAACTGTTCTCGAAAACCAATCAACCGATCTTGATTAAATTTTACACAGGTCTTCGAGATACAATTTACGAAGACAGTTTCAATCACAACAATTTAAAAAAAAAAATGTTGAGCAAATTTTACCAAAATTAGCATTTTTTTTTGTAAAATGTCTGCTAAAAATCCAATGTTCTTTTCCCTTCGTCTAAATTCTAGTATATGGTCTTAACTAAAACACGAATTTTTTTTTCACTTCTGATGATCCTGTCACCTGTTCTACTGTCAACATGGACGAACCTTTTTTTTCGAGGGATCACCGGAAATGACGTCACAGTAACGGAGTTTTAAATATTTCCTTTGACAATTTCAGAAATTCTTGTTCATATGTATATCTTTAAGACAGTAAAAAGTTTTAAAAAAATATTTTATTTTTTATATAAAAAATAAATTGTTAAAAATATAATTTTTTTTTCCGTTTTTTATACTAAGCAGAGTGTTTATAAGCTACGCGATTAGCGTTATCGTAGGGCAATATATCATAGGCAAGCATTCAACAAGTATCGCCGAAGCCGTTAAGGGATGACTCCTTCCTCTGCGACGCTTTTTCTATAAAGTTTAATCTAACTAAATCCAATGTCCTCCTTACAAGCTCTCACTGGTTTCAATTAGGTGAATTGTTCACATAACCAAATAAGAGTGTCGTCTTTTGCTGACACCTCCCCCCCCCCCCCTATTTCTACCTTAAATACATTCTTTCATTAGAGTACCTTCCGATGTAAACAATAATCCCAGATGACGAACGCCGAACTTGTACAGCTTTAGTATTGATTTGTTTGTTTGTTGTTTACGCATTCAAATAATGATTATGTAAACGCTCAAACAAAAACAACGCGACTCCACGAAAATAAACCTGATCAGAATCACCTTCTCACGGCAATCAGAAGTATAAAACTTCGTGTATAAAAATTTAATTCGAAATCCGGTTTTCGAATCAAAATTGCAAATTTCCGGCTAACATGAATAAATAAATGTATTGTGTTCTCTTGTTCATAATACGACAAACTTCTACCCTTGCGAGTTTCATCTCTGTTAAATTTGCAAAATGAATTTCCTATAGATGGTATCTAGAGCTTTGAGCTAAGCTCTCTTAAAAATGACACCGTCCCACGTCACGTCTCACTATAACCATTCCTCCTATTTTGGAAATACAATTCAAAACAACATCGTATTCGTAGTTCAAGGTTATTTTGCATAAAAATAAATAAATTGTGGATTGATGTGTTTTTGTTTACAGTTTTTTCACGAGCGACACTCTTTTGGGTTTTGTTGTTATCCCAAATGAGTGAAGTGTAATTAAAACTATTCCTTTGTGCCACAGCCTGTCAGCTCATTAGGACTAGGACTACATTTCACATTATACATAACAAACAATAAGACCCACACATGTAGGATCACAAAAAAAAGGAAGATTTCTTTATTTTCCTGCGACAGGCCTTAACACTCTTGCGTTCTACCACCGAATGCAAAGATGTACAAAAATAAAACTATGACTCAATTCAATCTGGCGTTGCAGCAATTATGGCAGGCGGACGTCTATTATGTTCTTGGGATGGGATCCTTGGTTGTTATTTTCGCCGGATATAAACATTCCGGTTGAACATTAATTACTATTCCGTACCGACAATCATTTTAATTAAGATGAAATACCATGGGCCTGTGTTAAGGGAAGTTATTCGGAAGTTCACTTTCGAGCATAGTGATACACTCGATGGCTGCCAAATGAAGCCTCAGTAATGTTAGTGTTTTGCCATTTCTGATTCACATTTGTATATGGAATTATGGACAATTCCTAAAGGGATCGCATGCTCGTTAAAGCAGTAATAACACAATTTTTTTTAACATTCTTTTTTTTATTGTAATTTACGAGAAGGAAGTCTATTTTTGTATCTACAGTTATTAGCAAAAGTGTTAATTGATAGTCTGCATACGTGTGATGCCTTTGAGTGATTTACACTTTACGCACACACTAAGCACTAAGTAAGCCGGTAATGAGTGGTGCAAGTTCTTGTTCGGTGAACGAACTAAAATAGTTTATAACCTTGAAGTGGTCTGGCGGTTTATTTTTATACGTGTAGGCTGAATATGCGTGCATAGCATAATGCAGCTAGCTCCAAATGACCATGAACTAAAATTGAGCACGAAGTTAATAATAATAATGAACGAGTCGCATAAAGTGTACACTTTTACTTTTTTGCTGGTTTTCTTTTTACCTTTTTTAGTCGCGAGTCTTCCTTGTTAATTTAACACGGCTGAAGTGTATATATGTATATATTTGAGACAGATTACATAGTAAGAGTCCTCAACAATGACATATAAAATGATGTAAATATTTATTTTGATGCTGAACCAATTGCAGAGTGCAGAGCAAAAAGTGACACGATTTCCGTACCGACGACATGTTGGCAAAATAAGGAACATGTTTTTGTTTATTTTTTTTTGTCGGATGTTGCTCCTATCAGATGGAGCGCTCAGACCCAACTACTGGTCCATTGTTCTAGCATTCAGACACCTTGAATTGATGTACTTATAGTTTTTCCGTATTTCGAAAAAAGATGAGAAGGAGATTAAGTGATTAGTTCGGCACTCACCACGTCAGCCCCGAAAATCCGCTACCTGATGCGAGCATAGGCCAGACAACTGCAGAGAAAGTGTTCTGCTATGTCATCCTCCTCGCTGCAAGCAGGACAGGTGGTGCTGTCGCTTTAGCCCAACACATTTCAGTGTTAAATAAAAGCTTGGCGGTCCGAAAGAACGCCTACAAGCAGCCAACAGTCCAAAGAGATAGAAGAAAAGATGCAAATGAATTTTTGCAAATGTTCGGCCGCAATAGTATGGTTTGTCCACATCCATCGCGGTCGCGCCACTGAATCTTGTGTTCACGAGAAACCCAAGCATCAATGGAAGACATGACTAAAGATGCAGGCAGACCCATCACAGGTTCTGGTCCTGAGAAAACTTCTTCTAAACCTTGCCAAGCTAGCTCTCATGCTTAACGCGTGTTCGAGGAAGTATAAAGTTGCTACTCCAGGAACAATATTAGAAAAGCTTTACCAAATGTTAAAAATAACGTTTCAAAAGGAAAATCTATAGTGAGATGCAAGGAAACATATATTAAGATATGCTGACACCTTTTCTGCAGACGTCTAAATAGAAAAAAAAACAATCTAATAGTCTTGACTCTAGAGCCCACAGTACATTCTAGAGGTACATAAGGTACTGTGCTTTACTAGGCAACTGTATGAATTGTTATTAGGTTGTTCTGTTCTGGACACATTGTCCATCCTTAAGCTTAAGGATGCAACTGCATGTTAAAATTTGTTGTAATATGTTCCTCATTTTTATTGTACTTAGTATAAATACTTCATTTTTGTTTAGAACTTAGAAACAAACTTCCTGATTACAAAACTGTAAGTTAAAGACATTTTACTTGGAGCTAAATGATGCAGATTCGTTACTATAGGTTTTAGGTTTTTTGTGAATGCATTTGGCAAACTAAGTAAAATGTCTTGGACTTGTAAAGGGTGGGCCATCTAGTGGTTTCTTTTTAAATCGTAGGTTATAGTAATTTTGACACTGACAGCTGTTTCCCGCTCAAAATCTTGACAGAAAGTCAGTATCATATCTCCGCGAAACAAAATACGCTTGAACAACGTTGGAAAATATTGAAAACTTATTTCCAAAGTGAGTCCTGTGTATCCCAAACAGTGCGTTTTTTAAAAAGATTTTTTTGAAAAAATAAGCACCAACCGCGTCTGCTGTACGCAAGATTGTGCATAAAGTTCTTTCGCTAGTGGACAGCACTCATGGTCGCCGTCGTCGTACGTTAAGCACAACTCCGTGGTTGACAATTTTTTGGAATCGAATTGTAACCCAATTGTTAATTTTTCTCCTAACTTGTCTGCACTGCAACCATCTATTTTCCCGTTTATAAATAGCTTTACAGTTTTATGTAATTTCAGAGCTACAATTAATAGAAAAAAATCAACAGGTTTCGACGAGATTTCTAATTTCTTGCTTAAGAAATGTTCTCAAGTCTTAGACCAGAAACTTCAAATACTTTTTAACCATTCTATAAATATTGGCTATTTTCCTTGAGCTAAATTACTTCCAATTTCTAAAAAAGGTACCTAAATCCAATGATATTAGGGATTTGTGCCCAATTTCAATGCTATCGAACATTGGTAAGCTATTTGAGAAGGTTATAGAAGAAAATTTAACTTTTTTTTGTGAGGAAAATGGCATAGTTCAGGAAAATCAATTTGGTTTTAAAAAACAACACTCTTCTCTACATGCTAATCTTACTCTTTCGAATGAAATTATCCATAATCTCAGAAAAAAGTTGTAGGGTGGCCCTTGATATAGACCTTGAGAAGGCATTCGATAGTGTCTGTTACAAAGGGCTTATACTTAAGCTCGTATCATTGAATTCGCCTCCTTGGATAGTTAGATTAATAAATAGCTTTTTATCCAACAGGCATCTTAAAGTCCAAATTGGTTCAGAGTTTTCTGAGTCGGTGACGGTTCTGTCGGGTGTCCCCCAGGGATCTATTTTGGGACCCCGACTTTTTAATCTTTTTACTTTTGACTTTCCTGTAAAAAGTCCTACTGTGTGTGACCCTAGTGCAATCCTTTATGCAGATGACACAATCATTTTAAGTACTCATGAAAGATGCTCTTTATAAAATAAATCATCAATTGCCGGTTATTAATGGATTCTATAAGACCTGGGGCCTTAAAATAAACCATGATAAGAGCAATCTAATATGTTTTCGAAATGCTAGCGGGAGAGGTCATAATCTTTCAGTAAGAGAAAGCAAGACGCTGAAATTCTAAGGCACTGCATTGGAAAATACAGAAGATTAAATCAAAAGTATTTTCATAACTCAACGCTTTATGATGATACTAGAGTCACTCCTCTTTTGGTCTATCTTTTAAACCTGGCAAGGAAGCATTTGAATATCACGAGAACTCTTGTATTCGTGAAATTTACAACAGGAACATAAATGATTCTCTTATGAATAATTATTACCTCTCTCCTATCAATATGTTGCACGAGTCTTCTCGGTTGGAATTGGAGGTATCAAACACTACTTTCAAAATACCATTTTATGAAAAGGCTTTGCCAATTAATTATCGGCGGTAGATCTTGCTTAACATCATCTCCGCCATTTACTATTATATTCAATTATGAACTTTCTGAACTAATTTATTTTGTTTTTATTTGTTTAAACATTATTTCTTATTAACATTATTCTTTTGTTCGCCAAATCAAAATGCATTCAATATTAATTTTTTATTTTTTTTATTTTGTCTCAAGACAATTACAACACTAGCTTCTCGAAATTATCGAATAATTTTGTAACTTTATGTGTTTGTTTTGTCAAATTAGTTTTAAGTACTTTTATTTTACCTAGCCTTGAGCTCTGTTGTAATTTACTGTCGGGAGCAAGCAGTTAATTTCTAATTATAAACCTAAATTATTCTATTATAGTTTAATATAAACGAAATATATTTATGTAAACCCAACCTTCTGGCAAGGCACAAATTAATAGTCAGCCATTTTGTATATTTATATCTAGTATGTATTATATTGTAACCATGTTCTTATAAGACTCAATAAAATTTGAATTGAATTGAATTGTACGGTAAGCACAGACTGCTGTAGCCGAGAGTGTGCGGATTGTGGAGTGGTGGCATTATTTGACCAATTGTCTTCGAAAATGAGGCTGAGAACAAAGTTTCGGTCAACGGTGGGCGTTACAGAGCCATGTTAACCGACTTTTGTTTTACTGAAATTGAAGAGGCATTTGGACGACCTCTTGTTCGTGCAGGATGACGCGCCATGCCACACAGCCCATGCCACAATCGATCTTTTGCGCACCAAATTCCGAAATCGTGTTATCGCGATGTCACTTTTCCGCCTCGAAGCTGCGATTTGACTTCTTTGGACTTTTTTTGTGGGAAACCGTAAAGAACCAATGTTATGCCACCAAGCCGAAAACGATTCAAGCACTTAAAGCCAATATCATAGAAGCAATCCGTGTACTACAGCCCGAAACCATCAACAAGGTCTTGTAAAATTGGAGTGACAGAATGCGCTACTTCGAAGCCAGCCCAGGCATCCACTTGAATGATATTGTTTTCCATAATTAATTAATGTTTGCCCTTACTAATAAAGCCATAATACATGGAAAAAAATTAGTTTTGTTAATTTTATTGAATTTTTAAGAAGAAACTTAAATTTGACCCACCCCCTGCATTTGTTATCTTTAGGATATCAGATGGAACAAGGAAATTGTTTTAATCCTAAAGAAATCTTTTCTTTTAAAATATAAATTAATTTGTTTTCTCAACTACGCAGACGATTTTTGATTTTTGTAAACTTCTCTCCTTTTTTTCGAGCAGGATTATTCTCATTTTATTGCATCTCTACAGGCCTGCCTCTCATACGCGTTGATTGACATTGAATTTTCAATGGGGTTCGTAGGGTCCCTGCTTTGAACATGACAATGCATTGGTTTGCATTGAAGTTTTAATAAAAAAGATTTATTTTTTGACACGAATGGAAGCGAAAGAAAGAAGAAAGTGAAGTGAAAAGATTCTAATAACTTTCGCAAGAGGTCCTTAAATACAACCTGTTTAAGGACGCTTCTGTTGACAAATTTTTAAGGATATCGTATCTGACATTTGTCAGCTATTCCACCTAGAATGACATCTATTGAACTGATTAAAAATTGTATTATTTTATATTTTGAAAAATAAACTGCTTATTAAAGCTATTTAACGTAATTTTATTTGTTTTGCCCACGGGATGATCCATATCCTACAGTCAATTTTCACCCCTACAATCAAACTTATTCAAATGTTACCCCTCTCTCAACCGAGACTGAATAGTGTTGTGGTTTTCTTACAGGAGCTTAGCATAAGATGCCACTGATCTGTTGCATTTAACTTCTGTGGAGGTGCTCACAACTTACGTAGTGTGGATCTATTGTTTAGCGCTTATCGCAGAACGAATTATGTCAGGAATAAGCCAATTACATAATTGACTTACATGTTAGTAAATTTAAATTAAAAATGTGTTTGCCTAATTATATTCTGGTATCCTATATCACTACTATGTAAACTTGTTATGTGATAAGTAGTGTGGGCTTTCTTCCAACATCTAGATCATTCCCGAATTTAATAAACACGTTACAAATTTTTTTTTAAGAAAAATATTAAAATTTTATTTCAAACGAAATATAAAAAGTTTATTCTAATAAATAACGCACTTATCAGCGGGATTCATATCGGTACCCGGCGAACAGTTGAATTCTCTGGCAAATTCTCTCATATTCATAAGTGGACCATTGACACGAAACCTCTCGACACGATTGGACGCATCCCATGAAAAGTATCCCACTGGAGGTTCTTCTTCGTACGTTGCCAGGCAGTAGTTTTGAGCATATGCTAGGAAAAACAACTGAGTATTGGTGTAGTCGACATCGGATAAGGTTTCGTCGTATAAAATTTGCGTATCGCTGGTCGTTTGCAGCCAAATTAAGTACGCATTGAATGAAATGTTCAACGCTGCATTATTGGCTACAATCTCTCGGATCTGTTCAGCAAACTCCAAAGCAGGCACACTTTCGTCTTCGCCCACATTACTAACGTACTGCTCTTTGAAGCATTTAACCTGTTCCTTATACAGCAGCGTTGAATTGTAATCCCACCAGAAGCGCATAGTTGATGTCCCGTCGTAGTTCCAACCTTGCTCATCGAATCCGTGAACCAGCTCATGGGCTATTAAAGATCCCAGCACTCCATATTTGTAAGCATTCGGAGCACCACGATGGTAGACTGGCGGTTGCAATAGAGCCAACGGAATTCTTATAATGTTCTGCGGTGGACTGTAGATCACCTTGAGGTCGCTTGATTCGATATCTGATCCCCTATTTCGGGCGTTGTTGTCGTAGAAGAGTTTGTTTGTCTCCGCTTTTTGCTGCATTTCCAAAAGGTTCTGGATATTCTTCCAGAACTGTGATTTGTCGATTTTAAGCGAGTTGTATTCGTTTTGAAGGACATCCCTGACATAAGTCGGAAACTTGAGTTGGGTGCCGGTAAGTTTGTATATAGCCTGCCTGCGAGTAGTCTCCTCGATCCATAGTTGCGTGTTTATATCCATTTTGAAAGCCTCTCTCAGTTTGTCCCACAACTGCTCAACATCACTGACTATTTCTGGGCGGAAATGCTTTCGGTGATAAAGATCCCCAACGATTTTGGGAAAGTACTTCACTGACTTTTCGACGCAGAGGCGCTTGCGTTTTTCGAGATCTTCTTCTTTCGGAACGTCCAGTATAGCTAGCGCCCGATACATAATATAGTTGGCCACCACTCGCTTTGGTGTTGTGCGAATCACTTTGGCCAAATTCGTAAAGTAGTCCTCGTTCGTTATATACACAGTCAGTGGAATGGGCTGACCAAAGCTGGTCGTGACAAATTTTTCGAAATCAATGCTAGGATGTTGCTGATTCAGTTCCATTAGGGATTTTCTGGAATAACTACCAGCTGCTGCGTCAAGTCCATCTTCGGCCTTCGAAGACATTCCGCGGCACAGGCTTTTCTCAAAGTCAAAAATGTCAGCAGCCAACTTCTTTGCGTCAATCTCATTGATGTCAAACCAATACACCATGTTATCAATCACTTCCTTCTGCAAGTTCTCATACTGGCTGTCATTGAAATCAGTCTCCTTGCATAGACTCTTGGGCATTATTGTCGATGGTTCACCAATACAGATTTCAGCATCTCTCTGATTCTGATGATCTTGCTTGATCTCCAGCCCAATGAGTATGTCCATTCCAAATTTCGTCCTCAAATTCGTGACTTGTGTTAGCCAATAGTAGTTGTGCTCACTCCAGGCGTCAACAACGGCAGGAATTCCGCCATATTTGTTAAAAAAATCAATTAATATCGTTCTCATTGAGAGAGGCACCGGCATCATTGTGCAGGAAGCATAGAAGTCCTTGGCTTTGCGCCCAACATCGTATCGGGAAACCGGTTCTTCAAATATGTCCTGTAAGTCTTCGTACACTTTATCCTGCAAATGCTGCAATGGCGATGCAATTGGATCGTCTTCAGTCACCGGATGATAGATCGGCCAATTTCCGCACGCAAATTCGTAGAAGTCAACGCACGGATCCACTGACTTATTCATATACCGACGGAGTTGTTTTGTTCTGGGTACGCGAAATTCACGCAGGTCGTTAGATGGCAATCGACGAAGGGGCACCTGAAACGCGAATATCTGATGCAGATACAAGAGAAGAACGACAACGACGACAGTTGATGCTGGCGCAGTCATTGTAAGATTTTGCTAACTGACATAAAAATTGTGTGTTTTGAAAGAGCCTAAGAAGGTTGTTCTTATCGCATGCTTTGAATGGCAATGAACGCGCTGCGTGATTAGAAATTCGAGGGTTATCTGTGGGGTTGTGTTTGTTGTCATTAGATCATTTAAGATTTGTGTTGAATCTTTTTTGTTTTTTTCGCGACAAGCACAATTTAAACCTCTCAATAAAGCTTCGAAGTAGGTAGGAAGGTATGTTTTGGGATGTTTAACACATATTTTGGAGTTCCAGGTTGCTTTAAAAAAATACCTTAATCCAATAATTATTCAGTTAAACTTTATTGAACCTAAAGAAACCAAGGCTCGAAAACTGAAAGCCCAGGTATAAAATCTGTTCCAAAAATATGGGTGTTTTTTTTTAGAGGTATAGAACTTCGAATTGAAATAAAACACAAGAAAATTAATGTCCATCAATTTGGCCTTATTGGAAATATAATTTTATGCCATTAATGTTTAAATATGATTTCGGGGCATGTGGCCGCCGCGGCTGGTTCGAATAAAGACAAGTCTAGAGGTCCAATTTTCAACCACTTTTTCAAGCATATGTCGGCAATAACGCCACGAATGCTGGCTTCCAAGTCCCCTAACGTTTCTGGTTTGTTGGCGTAGGCCAAAGGTGTCAAATCATCAATGTTTTCTTCAATAAATCGATTGTGACGTGCGCTGTGTGACATGTAGCGCAGTCTTGTTGGAACCACATCTCATCCACATTCATGCCATCCAATTCGGGAACAAATAGTCGGTTATCATGGCTCTATACCGGTCTCCATTAACGGTAACACTAACTCTCCAGCATCATTTCGGAAGAAGTATTGCCCAATGACTACACCAGCCCATAGAGCACACCAAACAGTCAGTTTTTGTGGATGTAATGGCGTTTCAAGGGTCTCATGTGGATTCTCTTCACTCCAAATGCGGCAATTTTCCTTGTTGACGTAGCCATTCAATTCAAAATGAGCCTCATCACTGAACAAAAGTTTGCGATGAAAATCAGCATCGATATTAAACTCATTTTCGGCACAAACTTTTCAAATGGCAAACCAAACTGAACATAAATGACATTAGAGTTGTCAGATTTTTATCTCTATTCGAAAAACCAACCTCTAAAAAGAACACCCTTTACATAGATGTGTTGTTCATTATAATTCTAAAGGAGAGAGAAGGGATAAAAGTGCGAGTGGTAAACGGATAAGGGAGCCTAGGTTAGGTTAGGTTAGTTAATTTCACCCAAAGGCCGTGAAGGCCCACTGTTACACATTTTACATGTAAGGATATGTGGCCAACAAAACCAGTTCGATCTGTTGAGGAATAGTTTTATAGCCAGCTGTGTGGTGAAGCCGTCAATATAAGTCTTAGCAGTGTTGAAAGGCCGTAGCACCTTTCCGTCCGCTTGTCGAGGGTTCATATCAGAGCTGTTATCTGGTCAATTCGTTTTTTTCCTTCCCTTCCACCTCAACGTATATAGGAACCCAGCAGAGTAGAATTGAGTGATGACGTATAGCCCGGAGTGCTAAGAGGTAATCTGTAACGCACTTCGCTTTTAAAAGGTTGGAGCCGATTGCTTGACTGTCCACACAGATGGTTATTTCCATTGCTAGTAGTCCCATCGATAAGATAGTCTGTGCTGGTTTTTTTACCGCATAGATCTCAGCTTGGAAGACACTGCAGTAAACGATTGGTTAATAGCAAGTGTTTCTGAGAGAGGCTTTGGCTGCCACGTTCTAAAGAAGGGAGGCTATCTCTGGAACTATTTTGCCGATCTTAAAATTGTATTTATCTTTCAAAGTTGAAAAGCTATGGGTTGCTAATCGGCTAATTTTAACAATTCTTTCAACGTTACAATGGTGACAGCCTCAGAATCAGTTTAGGTTACCTATGGAGATAGCGGCAGGAGGGAAAAATATGGTTTTTAGTGTGTTCGAATTTCAAACTGTTACAAATGCTTTCTTTTACGACATATTTAAGATTTCATTTGGTACAGTCGAGCAATACAAACAGTAGGTACCCATTCTTTACAGACCCTCGACCATCGTATTCTACCACACCAAGTGCCACTATTCGTACTTTAGGCGTAGATTAAGCAACTCCATTACCAATTATCTTTCACTTTCTTATTTAATAATAATAATTTTAGTCAAATTCAAAATAATCTAACTAAAAATCAATTTTTTTTCTTCTCTTTCCAGGCAAAGCTTCAAACTAAATTTCTATGTAAAACTAAATAAGTGCTCTCACAAAAGAAAAACTAAATATATACAGCTTTTTTTGTAGATGTTAATTAGTAGAAATTTTTAGTGCTGGATGCTTGCATTAAAATTGATGATAAACGATATATTTACACGGTATGCATAAATTAATATACTAACTTATTTGTTTTGTTTTAGTTTAATAGTTTTTATTTTATCTATGTAACTTTTTTCTCCAGACTGTCATAGTTTATAATGTTAGGAAACAAAAAAGTTCATTGAAATCTCTTGAAATATGTTGTTGTCTTAAGGGTCCATCATTTGTTGGACACTATCCAACATGTTAATGCGTTTTCAACGACATGGAACGTAAATGTGATAATAATTGTTGTTTTGTAAAACGTAAAAGGACAATGTTGTGTCGCGTCGCACAGTAACAGTTCCATTAAAGAAAATTTATGGCAAGACATTTTAGTTTCCTGCTCTTATCGAAATGTTTAAGTGTCCTTGTTCTGTGTTTTGCTAGATTTTTATTTTTTTATTGCTTTCTTTCTTCTTACCACAGAATGGATGTTAAGTTGAATGAAATATTGAAAAAGGATTTATTTTAATTTATTGAAATTTTATACAATGCAATTTAAGGAGTAGTTTTTGTACTTCTTATATCGTAGGAGTTCTTAATGTTGATAAGATTGGCTTAGAAATGGACATTTTAATAAAACGAATGAGCATGTTTATTGTAATGGTAATACAATTTGTTGTTGTTGTTTATATATCATGGACATAGTAAATTATATAGATTAATTTGATAAATTGTTTCTTCGTGTTTTGGGTACAACGACGTTATGAAATAACTTCTATATGGAATTCGTCTGTACTTCAACAAATAACAAAAACTTGCCAAAAATGAATCACTCTCCTTAGTTGTACGCGTCATATTGATGGGTTGAGGTCTGCTTGCATGCCAACAAAAAAAATGGTCTATCCTTTGAGATCGCTCGTGAATAATACTTCCTCAACAAGTGCTATCTATCTCATGCCATGTAGTCCTTTTAAGAACTTGCAACTTCCTCATGAATCACCAACTCACACATAGAAAAATGCGCCCTCATTTGCTATTCTCCCCCATTATTATGTGTGTGTCCCTTATGTTGAAATACATCCCCTCCGTTCGGGGCGTGATTACTCATGCTTCTTAGTCACACCGAGGGATAACAACTATAGACTCTCGTTGCAGGACACCATTGAATTGCACATTCCATTAACTATCCGGAATTTAATTATGTATTAAGACTAGACCAGGAAAATGACTATCTCCCCCGCCTAACGCCGTCAACTTTCACCCTTAATGTGACCAAAACAGGAGCAGTTGTTGTATTGTAGTAAAAAGTCCCCCATCGAACGGTGGTTATGGTCCCTAATCGAGTATTTTTTCTTTCTCCGGCCATAAGTCATCATTCTTTGCGAATAAATCCACACAGTTCGTGAAAAATTCATTGCATTGCAGATTAGTCGAAGGAATGGCAATGGCGGCGGGGTATGTACCTAACCTACGTGTGTTTTCTCCAATTCTTTGCTATGGATATGTTGGGCTGGGCTAGACGAATACCCCATAAGAAACACCTTCGAAATGCAAAAGCTAAGGAAATTCGTTCCATTGTATGTTAGTCGCTTGATGGCGTAACACCGCAAATATTCGCGGTTTCGCGGATAAAAATTGTTTCTTAAATTTTTTGCTTCCCATTGACGACGCGTGGGTGGTTCAATATAGTGGAATAATCATTCGAAAGTATTTTGTCCGACAAAGCGGCACACGACGTTAATAATTTAAATTATATTCAAAAATGAATTGTTTTTTTTTTTTTTCAATAAATGTGTTTTGTGTTTTCAAAGCTGCGTAATTATGAGTATAACCCAAATTTTATTGTTATTGTGTGATAGTGGAACTATTTAAAAAAAAACACCAACTGAAAACTAAAAACTAAAAACACAGAAACAGGGAGAAACTTTGTAAAAAGATTAATGAACCTGTCCTCGGATGCTGGCTAATATTAGAATATAGATTTATGTGTGTGCAGTGCGTGCTGGCGGACACCCTCTTGTACTATTGGTTTTTGGATTGTTTTCGTTGAGATAATTTGACAGAACGAACGAGAGAGAGAGTGTTTAAAAAATCGAACACTAGATCATGGGAGTTTTTTTTTTTCGTTCTTTTAAGAAAATGAATAACATGTGTTTTATATTATGTAGTTCAATGTGCTGCGATGTGTTTAGTTTTTGTTTTTACATATTTAACTAGATAAAATGTGTCTCTCTTGATGATCTGATGGCTTTTGTGGATTCGGCTGGTGTCTTTTTTAATGCAGAGTGTAACTGTTTTGATTACAAAATTTAGTATGTTGTTTTGCCCTTGAATAGCATCACTCTTTTGAGCATTTTTTAGTTGTATTTTGTATCAAATAATAAACTGTGATGGACTATCTGTCCTATAAAGGCTAGACCTTTCTTTAAACTCCTCTAACATGAATGCAATTATTGTTGTCCAATGTAAGTATGCCGGCCATTTTTGGAGGTTTACTGTATTTATTTTTCCGACGAAATCTATATTCGGTTCCTGGACATCCAGTAATTGTAGAGCCGCAACAATCAGGAAAGTTCGTCCGCTTTTTTAATATCTTCGAGCGGCAGCGAACCCTTTTCAAATTCTTTGTCTGCAATTCTTTAAATGACATTTCAAGGATTGTAGGAGTATAGACTAAATCGCGTAAAACCTTTATAAACTGCATAAACAGTGGAATTATAGCCGTGACAAACTAACAAATGGCATGCTTTGTCATATGTACGCTTAAGAATTTATGCAAAGAATCATTGATTTCCTAAACTTTATATCTTCAGAAAGTTTGTAAACCCCTGAGTTTGACGATCAACTTGGGAGTCTCTAGATTCCATCGATGAACCACCCAATGAGTTCTTTAAAGGTTGTTTTTAAATTAATTTCGTTTTAACTAGATTTCACCTTTCAATATTAAACTCTAAACTCGTTAGGACACTAAAGTTGTTACCTACTCCTGACTACTTGAATTGAAAATTTTGTCGATCGAATCAATCCCGTCCTTTAGTGTATTAAAAGGCCTTATAAAAATACTTAAATAACAACATTGCACTCTAGAAGACTGAAAAGAATTTGAATAATTTTTAAATCCGCCCATTGCCACACTTATTTATAAAAAAAACATAAAGAAAGGCTACAGTCCGCTTAGGGCGAATAGTATGATACCTATATGTCCCCAAAGAGAAAAGTGATTTTATTTCATTCTATAAAATTTATAAAAAATATTTTTTTTTGAAAAAACTCCTCCAAAAAGAAAAAAGTATTGGCTAAATGTCTCGTTATACCATTTTTTTCGTTTTCTTTTGATGACATATTGCTAAAAAAAACGCCCTCAAAAAGTAGGCGTTGCAAACAACTTTATAAGGCAAACTTGTGAAGGAGTTCAGTGTCTACATATTTTATTCAGGCAATAATCCTTCATCTCTTTAACTACAGTTTTGAAATTGTTTTTTCTAAATTGTAAGCGTGGCCGTATTTAAAAAAAATGGAACACTTCACCATTTTGGGACCCTAGGGATATACTACTAGCTTCCTAGCATACATTTAAAGACCTCAAAAGTTTATACGGACGGACGAACGGACATTACTAAATAGTCCAAAACGTAACCTGATCATAAATATAAAAAAAATATACACTCTTAGGGTTCCACGACGAAATGTGTTACAAATTATGTGCCCAAATTAATATACCCTTAGGATAGGGTATAAACATGGTTTTAAGTAGAATGTATAAAAGATGGAAGTGAAAATATTTCTTTTAAAGAAATGTTGTCATACGCCCACTTTTTGGAAGCGTTTTTGATCAAAATTAAACATGTTATAATGTTTAATTGCCATCAGACTATATATTTTTTATTTTTATTTTTGGGATTGGTCTCCACTTCCTGCCGAAGACGCGGTTGCATGCGTAGAATGATTATCAAGGATAATTACCCACCTTCAGGGGGATCCATTTAATGGTGGTTCGAATTTTGGTATGTTTTTCTTTTATTTGTGAACAAAGACAAAGATGCTAGATTTATGGGTTTGACATTGGTGTTACTAGACTTTCCTGCCTTAGGAATGAAGACAACTTTCACTTCAGGGCCGCATTTTTGAATGTCACCGAATTCTTGACTGCTAATAACGAGTCTAGGGACCTGTATATAATCATGGTCTTACCATTCTGAACCATAATTCGAAATATTCAGTCACCTTCAAGGGATTTGAAGGGACAGATTTGGTTCATTCTACACTGTACGTGACCTGGTTAGTGCTCAGACCGGAGGAATATCACGGAAAGTGAGTTTGTAGTCGGAGGATATGGCTTTCTTTGAAGGATGTTGTCCAAATTCCGCTGCTTCCATTTAAATATTTAGGAACAGCGGGTTCTTTGGAGGGAATTTTCTGAGCCTTGTTGATTCTGCGCTATTTTCCATAAGTAACCTATAAGTTAACCACTTGCTGTCGCATACTTTTCACCAAGGTGGGGACTTATTTATTTGTAAAGATATGCTTTTTCGTCCGATTTCTGTAAAAAATTATTTAAGACTTTTGTGGTTGCGTCGATTTCTCCTGGTGTACTCAGTTTCTGTTGTTGCATCATCAATCAGGAGTTCCATTATTTTTTTGCCTAAAAGCATACTTCAGAGGAACTTTCTAACATTTTCCATTTCGAACAGAAAGCTATTAGTCAGTTATGATCTTTAATAAATTCGTAAAAAGACTCCCTCGGCTCGGTTCATAGAAACGCTTGAAAGTTTGTTTATTAATCTATTACAATACCATCCCCATATGTAAAGAAAAGACAAACCACAACATTGGTAATCCATTCTCAGGCTGGTTTACACTGCCTTCGACTTAGTCGTTGAGTAGTTTCCGCTGGTAGAATATGCTTAAGCACATTCTAAACCACATTGTATTCATTTATGGATTATTTTCGCACTCTGTCTAATTTCCCAGATGTATAAAAAATTAACCGTTTCCAATTTTCATATTACCTTGAATGTTTTATGTTTAAAATAGCCCAACCACGCTCACCGTAATGCAGAAAATCCCTGCACTCATTAATAATATAAAGCTATGGCTGTTTCGTAAGTGTTCAGATATAATATAAATAGCGAAGGATTCTTCCTATCCTCGCAACACTCAAACACAGAGACAGTTCCAAAAATGTCCCTACAATTTGCGTGTTGCTTGCCTAGCCTTGGAATTATATTAAAATACATCTACTGCCCCCCACCCCACACTGAGTGTCACCACTGTGCACCGTTGTACGAAGGTACTTAAAATAGTAAGTGTCTGATGCAGTTGCGAAGACGTCAAAGTTCAACTTGTTCCATTTTCCTTTTTATAACATGCAAGTATTTTGTGTTTCCCCAGCAAGCACTATATCTAAACTCTGAAGTATTGCACTTGCAGTAGTTAATGTATTAGCTTGCCAAACATTGAATAAACAAGGACTTCTGAGGAACTTTTCAAGTGATACAATTTTAAGTTGTTATGCTAATGAAGGCGGTTTGCATTCTATTAATAAAAATTTGAAAAACTTTTATTTTATTGATGACAACTGAATATATTACCTTTACATACCTATATAAATATATTTTTATTTAATAGTATACATTTTCACAATCTTAGAATAAAGGAAAAAAAATATCTCACCTCATTCCCTTTAGTTATGCTCTTGTAAACCCTCTTAAAAAATATAATAAATAAAAATACTATTGCTTATCCCAACTGAACAAAATAAATAAATTCAACTAAAACTATCTCATCATATTTATATAGATTTTTCTTTAAAAACGGAATTGAAATGAAATCAAAATTAAGTTGAAAATAAAATAAAATTAGCTGAATCCTTTGTTAAAAAATTACTTTTATATTTTCTGGTTTTAATTTTTTTTTTCGTATGGAGAGGGGATACAAGTGCAACTTAGTCTATACAAATTTCTGTTATTTTCTATTTTATTTTCTCACTTAAATTAGAAACTAAAAACTTTTGAACAAAAAAAAAAAAAAACGAAAAACTCACGTATCCCCTCTTCAAAATTTATTTTCAGACTTGATTTTGTGTTTCAATTCCGACAAAAAAATTCCGTAAAACCATAAAACATGTATCAGCACTTTGTTAACTAAAAAAACATAAACTTTATACATAAATAAATTTTCCAACATTGGAGTCGAAATTTAAAACATAACCAAAGAAAAAACACTGAAACAATTACATAAAATGGGTGCAAATGTCTCACAATTGGAACGAGAAATCGGCAGCGAACTGTTCCCTCCCAATGAACACTACTTTGGCCTGGTAAATTTTGGCAACACCTGCTACAGCAATTCGGTATTGCAAGCTCTATATTTTTGCAAGCCATTCAGAGAGAAGGTCCTCGAATACAAGGCAAAGAATAAACGATCCAAGGAGACTCTGCTCTCGTGCCTGGCGGATTTATTCTACAACATTGCCACACAAAAGAAGAAAGTCGGATCGATTGCACCGAAAAAGTTCATAGCTCGCCTGAGAAAGGAAAAAGAAGAGTTCGACAATTACATGCAACAAGATGCTCACGAGTTTTTGAATTTCCTAATCAACCATATCAACGAGATCATTTTAGCTGAGCGAAATACAAATAAAAGCAAGAACGGCAACGGCGCAATTGATGGTCCAACCGAACCGACATGGGTACATGAGATTTTCCAAGGCATTCTGACCAGTGAGACTCGCTGCCTGAATTGTGAAACCGTCAGCAGCAAGGATGAGAATTTCTTCGATCTACAAGTAGATGTTGATCAAAACACAAGTATCACCCATTGTTTGCGTTGTTTCAGCAACACAGAGACGCTATGTAGTGATAATAAATTTAAATGTGACAATTGTTGCAGCTACCAGGAAGCACAGAAGCGAATGCGTGTAAAGAAATTGCCAATGATTCTAGCCTTACATCTGAAGCGATTCAAATATATGGAACAATTCAATCGACACATTAAGGTGTCACATCGTGTAGTCTTTCCCCTGGAGCTTCGACTTTTCAACACGTCCGATGATGCAGTGAATCCGGATCGTTTGTACAATCTAATGGCTGTGGTCATTCATTGTGGTTCAGGGCCAAATCGAGGGCATTACATTAGCATTGTTAAAAGCCATGGCTTGTGGCTACTCTTCGACGATGATATGGTCGATAAGATTGAAGCGTCAACTATTGAAGACTTCTACGGACTAACGTCGGACATACAAAAATCTTCAGAGACTGGTTACATTCTTTTTTACCAGTCCAGAGATTGTGCTTCATAGAAAGTGGAGACAATGTGTATGTTATTTGATTTGTTTGTTTATTTTGTTTTGTTTAAGTAATATTCATAAATATTTATCGATAAAAAAAAATAAATAAATTGTGTTAAGTCAAAGAAGAGTAATTTGTACGTAATAATTTAAAAGAATTTTTTTGAAACTCATACTATTTAATTTAGTAAAACGGAATTTAAATTGAAAATGTTTTTTGTTTTAAGAAAAATCTATTGTCTGATAAACATACATATATTATTATTATTGTTGCACACTGACTAATTTATTGTTTGTTATATATTCATTGGAAAAAGTTAAGTAAAATTTAAAATTATGTTTGATAAAAAGTAAAAAATAAAAATAAACTGCATATTAAATTGAAAAAGAAATAAATAAATAATTTATATATGTACTTCTACGTGTGTGAAAATAAAATGTTGAGAAAAACACTAGTAAAATATTTTCGTTATCTTATTTACGCACTTTTGTTGTGGTTGGATTATTTTAAGAATGAACCGTTTCAGACAAACGTTAACATTCAAATATTTTACTACCCGGCTTAAATAGGGAAGTGCTTTGAGGCCAGGGTAGCTTAACAGAGCAACGAAGAAACTACAAACATTAACCTGGTCTCAAATGTACCGGTAGGGGCTTTAATATGCCGAATTACATCTGTTAAGTAAGTGCCTTTTCGAAGGTTACCTTTGCCATTAAAGTTCATGCATTGGGCCTTTGCTCATTATTAGTTTACCTTTGTATATCAAGCTTATTACCTGGTACGTGGCCTAGATAAAAAAACTCAGTTGAAAACTGAACGTCCAAGACATTTATGTACATATGTACTCCTGCAAAAAGGATTTGGGTTATAGAAGGGTCATGCAGTTGTATTCTAGCTGTACATATGGTAGATCTGCGCTTCGATTGTATCAGTCACATTATTCTGCTGGCTTTCCTGATCTTGTGAGAATTCCGAGGTTTTATTGTTACACTGACCCCTTACTCACTCCCACAAATTCGAGAAAGTTCGATTGTATCAGTCACTCCACGAATTTCTGTCTTACATAAGACTGGCCTGAGGTTCGATTGTAAATATAAGTCATCTCAACTTGCACTCGGCAAGACAGCACAACAGAGAGTTTTGGGGTTCTATTGCAAAAGTCACTACACTTTTATCTCTGTCTCTTTCGGCCCTTCGGGAGTGTATTAGGTTCGACTGCAACATTCACATCTCCATGCTCTACTCAGTTGACAATTCAATTACGTTCGTATACGTGGTTGCAATTTAACCTCCTAAGTTAACACTTATCCAAATACGAACAAATCTGCACGCTTACCGGGAAATTCCTAAAAAGACCAAGGTTGAGACCCAAGATGGTGGGTCTTTAAAGTCACACATATGATAACGATGTCAAAATTGCGTGTCGCGTAACGCTGGAAAGCACGGGGTGTAGTTTGGCAGCATATCATTTGAACTTTTTCAAACATTTACCAGTCTTAAATTGTTTTCTTAGAAAGAATGTTCGACCTGGTAATATCAACATGGACGGTACTGCCTTCAACAAATCCGCCGGGTGTGTGGTTGTGAGTGCGAGAAGAGCGAATGTAGGAAAATATTACACCGCGAACTCTATAGGCTATGCCAAGTCGAAAACACCAAAGCCTAAGAGTTTCATCGACCGTGTCACTACACATTTAGCTAAGGAACAACATAACCCGAAGTCTGTGGCTAAATATTGACACCAAAAGTCCAAAGTGCATAGTCTCTCTTAAAAGAAATTAAAGCCTGGTGCTCTTCGGTGTATTAACTGGACACTGTAACACTGAAAACATGGCTAAATGGCTAGGAGAGATGAAGAGGATATAGGGTCTGTGGAACTTCTCATGTGCCACTGCCCAGCTGTACAATAACGCCGCTTATGAGCCTGAATAGATGCTTGGATGGCTTAGCTGGCGTTCAGATCGAAATGGTTTTTAAATTTGAAAATTGTTGCAAAACAGCCCACGTAACCTAACCTACATTCGAAACATCCTCGGTCCCAAGCATTCTCGATATACTATCTACCTTTCGTAGTATTTGCTAACGAGCTTCTTTTGCTTTCTAAAAACAGAATTCGATCAATCGTTTTCTCAACCAATTCGTCACCCTGTATCGCGTTGCAAAAATATGTAAATAGGTGACATCTTATGAACTCACTACAAATGCATTGACAGTCGATGGTGCATTTATATAGTTTTCTTTTCTTTTTTTATGATGCGATAACATAACCCACATACATTAGATTAGCGTTAAAACATATAGAATATGCAGGGCTTCTATTTATTCCCTCTCCGTGTCATTCAAGTTAGACAATTCGTCTGTCTCTATCGTCAGTATGTTTGTATTCTTCGTTAGCACCTCCTTATATTTAGAAAGTCGTCTTACTGTTCTAATCGCGAGTGCAAATATAAGTTTAAACTTTTGCATCAGTCAACTACTTGTCTATTCAGTTCGTTGCCTTAAGTTTACTGTGTTTGCCAAGTGTGCTTCGACATAAGAAAAAAAAATATTAAAAACACCGGCGCCTGGTTACCTAAAAACAGAAAATCAGCAAAAAGCCAATTCATTCAAAAAAATCAGCGTGCACCATCGAACTGTCATCTGATATTTTGTTACATGAACGATTGAGTGTTGAGTTGAAACGAAGCGTAGACAGACCACAGCAGTGCACTTTTATTGCTTGCTACCTGTTGGCACGTGGACAAGAAAAGGAAAAAAAAAAATTGTCATTGTAGGATGGCTTGTTGTCACCAGCACAATTCAATATGTAGATTGGTTCGGTGGCTTTAACTTCGTTGTTCGTGGTCGCCGGCCTTGGTGGTAGTTAATTGATCGAGAGCGAGACGATAGGTGCAGTTAATTTGGTTGTTAATCACAGTAAATAAACTTCTCGTGAGATATTCAATACTAATCGGTGTCTTGTGTGGAGAGGAGAACCCCACGATTACGTGCACTTGGGGTATGTACAGATGACAGATGTGTTTTATGTGCCAACCGTGAAGAGACAAGAGGCGCTGACTTCTGATCTGCGGGATTTATGGGAGGGAAATGAATAATAACATACATATTGTCGTGCTCGTAAAATTCTTTCACACATGAATTTTCCGCACGTTTCTTTTTTTTTTTTTAAATTATGAATTGTCGTACTTAGTACGAAGGGTTAATTTCTTAAGTACCCTCCATGTAGTACTGAGGAAAACTACAACCCTTCTTTCTCTTGGTAACCACAATATCGATCCGTGGTAGGTAAACATTACCACTCCGACAGACAGAGAGATATTACATCGTTAATCCATTGTTTGGTGTGCAATGGAACAATAAACATTTCTTGAAATTCAATTAAAACTACTTTTATTGAGGTCCTTAAATAACAAATTATCGCTGCTGAAGGATTCTTCTGCACAGATGCATGCAGCTGACATTGTTAAAAATTTGTTTATTATTCTCTATCGAGTAATGTTTTATTACGAGAAGATGGCGTTGAAAAGCGTTACGTTACGTGCGCATATGTTTTTTTTTGTTTTCAATGAATTCTTTCTTCATTGTTTAGTCAGAAAGAAAAACAATAACAATGCAGAGATTAGATAATATTGAACATTTATAAGATACGAACCAATGAAAAGCACAATTACTGGTGCATTTCGACGACGGATCATGTAATAATTTCAAGGGCACATCAGTCGCTTGATAACATTACCGTGAAGTGAAGTGCATCGATATTTTTTTTTGCTAAACGTAAGTTGTTCATGAAATTTTGCTATAATTTCTACTAAATATGGGCAAAACGACACCTGATATCGTTGGAATGTCTTAATTACCTGATAAGATCATTGTCATATACTGAATTTATCATAGATAAAAAGTAGGCAACAGTTTGTTTGTGCGTAATATTCAATTGCACTACACTAAACGAAAATGTTGTTTTTGTTTTTGAAGTTGCATAATAAACTATCCATGTATTTTTTAAGGCCTTTGAGATCTGTTCCAGTGTGAGTAACTCAATCTTATCAAGCTGTCATTTTCGTAATATTTATAAATCAAAATCTCGAAAATGATCTACAACTACAAGTCGTACATTTGGTTATCTAAAATAGATTATTTTTTATTAAAACAACTACAGGGTGTGGAAAGCTTAATTAAAAATTAAACACGATTACAACCCACGACCTTTGATAAAAAATAAAACAGTTTAGTATCGATAAGTAAGTGAGAACATGATTTTCTAGAGCCTTTGCTTTTTACTAAATTATCGTCGTAACTTATGATATGCGGAATTGAAAGGATTCTGCTTGTGACAGTTAGAAAGCTACAATAGCTTAAAATGTGTGGTCGAAGTCAAACGATAACCAATCAACTATGCATTGAAGATATTTCTTACTTAAATTAAGTACATACATAGATACATTGCTTCGATTGTGGTTACTGCTACCGTCTCTGCAAAAACATACTAAGTGCACATAGTACAGTTTTTTGTTGTATATACAAAACAATCCACATAAAATAAAAAAATCTTTTGGTATGCCTAACTCAAAAATGTACTGTTTTCGGATAGTATGTTTTTGCACGTGCACCAAATGGCTTTGAAGACGCACAGTTTTTGAAATTATTATGCTTTTCAGCAGAGAAAAATCCTGCGAAAAACAGTGCTCCAGAACCTTGTCGAAAGGATAGAACGTGCTCACGACAATGCCTTTGACAACACGTCTTTTGATAGTGGAATGGATTTTGGATCCGGGAATGTCTTTTGGGAAGCCTGCGGCATTTTAAAATTAGAAAGCAACTAAATGTGATAGGCTGCGACGCTTTTGAAAAGATTCAAAGACTAATGTACCCACACAAAAATGCATTTTGTCATTCGAGTTAAGGGTTTTAAAACATTTTTTTCATTGCATTAAAATGCCTAATTTTTTAATTACAACTCGCGAGCTGTATGTGTTATCAGTTTTGAGAGTTTTCTCTTAAATATTTTTCATTACGTTTTTGTCCTACGAGCATTCTGGAAGGAAACGTTTATTTCAAGCATTGTTCTGTAGGATATGTCTTCTGTGTTATTCAAGCGAGATCGTGCATAGTCATAATGAAGACGATTGATTTAACACCTTAGTGACGGAAGCCGTTGTTAGAATGAGTTATCCCATTAACCAGACCCTTATATTAGATAGATATAATTCATTGACGTCTTATTTGCTTTTCCTACGAGATTATAATCAGAAATGTGAAATCATAACATTCATACTTTTACTCCATTCCTACTGGCCCGTCGGTTTGACCTTAAAAAGTTTCGGCAGACCTTCCATTTTAGGATAATTCAACACTGAGGCTTATTAAACGCTGGTATCCTCAGTTGCACCTATTGATCCCTCCGAGATTTTTCTCATCTGCTTCTGTCAATTTTAAATTTTTTCTTCAAATTATACAATTTATAGCAAATACAAACCAACTCCTTCCAAGAAATGTCAAAATTTAACAGCCTGCTTCCTCTCGGCAACAAGATTCGAATATAAAACAAATTTATTCTCCGTATATTGGAAAAAAAAACTACGATTCCTCAGGTGAGGATATCCCGGGATTTGTAAATGGAACTCGCCTATTGGCGAGACAAAAAACAGGTAGGCGACACTGCTGACATGGGAAAATAATTTGTCATTGTCGTAGCTCGTAGGTGTTTACAAAACTCATAATCCGTGCCAGAAAATGTTAACAAAACTATTCCACAGCCACATTGACGGCATATGTCAATATAACTTCAACTTAATGGAATCCCTTCGAAAATTCCAAACAGACGTTGAAACATGGGTTGTACCTATGCGTTTAATGCGACACGTAACTCAAGTGTTTTAAATTGAAAGTGAATGATACTCTACAAACCTCATGTTACTGTCATTAATCTGTTGATTGTAATAAATAAACAACGACACCATCTAATTAATGTGTGATCAAAAATATATTTCCATTTCAGGAAGGCAAAGACTCGAACCAGCCAATTACATAATACTTCATACTACTTTCTATTTTGTGTAGATATTTCCAATTGATATCCATCATCGAAGATATCTTTCATAAGTGCAATGGCTATGGCAAATATCTATATCGTAAGCACCCTCAACATCAAAGCATCTGACCAGCAGATATAATGCCAGCCAGCAGTAGCTATTGAATTGCAGTTCCATTGAATCACAAAACTATTAAAATTCTTACTAACATCGACTTTCACTGAAAACTTGTAGAGTCAGATACTTATGTACCTGTCTGTCGCCCCTGAACAGTTGTTGTAACCGCACCATATTCAGGTGGTATTGGAAATTGGTTCCTTCGCTATGAACAACTATAAACTGATTCTGGTTCTGCAAGAGTGTGGCAAAAAAAAAAAAAATTGTCTAATAGATGTCTACGTACCTTTGTGTGTAGTAGATTGGAACAAGCCAATCATATAAAGTGCCAATGACCAAAACCGCAAAACTTGTTGATAGATATTTGAAATGTTGACAGAGTGAGCCTTTTTAAGTGGGTAGGTTCATAAATTCCAAAACGTAGTGGGAATCTATTGCAAAGGTGCAAACAATTTTTCCCGCGATCATTAAGTTCGCATTACGATGTGTGCGAAGCCAAAGTAGCATTTGGATTGGATGGATAAATATTAGTTTTCGATTAGCAAAAAATAAGATTTTTGTGGAAGCGTTCAATATTTGCTGTAACAAAAAGGAAAAATTCTTACTGAATAATGAGAAAAGAATTAAGATTGAAAATTAAGATTTTGTTTTAAAATTGAATTTAAAATAAAGTGGAAAACAAGCTCTTACGATACTTACTAAATGTTGTAAAGCAACTCGACTTTGTAATAATTCAATGCAATTTTAAAAATTCGGACCAAATTTTAAAACAAAAAAGAACAGCATAATACTAATATTTATGTCGCAAATTCGTTATCCAGTATCGGAAATTGTTTAATGAAATTATACGAGTATTTCTATCAAAGCAGAAATTAATGCGACTAAATGGATACTGGCTTTGGTGAAGAATTTTATTCCAAAATCCTCGGACTATCTAGTTCAATCAGAGAAACTGGCGGTGACAAATGTTACAAAGTATTTGGGAGTGATCCCAGATGTGAAACTAAACTGCAACTGAAGCTCTGATTGCTTTCTATACATGAAACAAGGTTTGTGTTAAAACCTGGAGTCCAAAAGTCTGTAAAGTAACCTTACAGTCGATAGTAAAATACATAATGGACAAAGCTACTAATATCAAGCACGCGACTAGAATTATACTCGGCTTAAAACATCTTGATGTTTGTATACCAGAATTGGCTGCAAACAGTGCTCTTTGGCAAATATATAATAGACGATTGAGAGTTAAACTGATCCATTGTATGTATGGGAATAACAATCGCCAGTGAACCACAAATGATCTTCATTGATCCAAGTGTGGCGGGTGCTAAGCTTTTCTTGTCCCGTTGACCCGTGAACGTTACCTAACTTAACCTAACGTCTATTTTCTAATGCAGACGATAAAGTTATATATAGATTGTCTGTAAAAACATTAGTAGATCAAACCCCTATTGGATGCAGCCAGAAGTTTGTAGTCCGTACCTTGTTGTATTTCTTCCTGGTTAATATGAACGCGTTTTCAGTCGAAACTCATTTTCATTTCATTGACTTTAAAGCCTCATATAGTCGCATTCATCGTCAAGCACTCTACACATCGATGGCCAAATTCGGGATTGTAGCATGACTGATTTAACTGGATCTTTGAAAGCCCAGGATTAGAGCAGTGTGCCTCGGATCAAAGGCTAAGGTACGGGCTGCTACAAGGGTATTATCCAAATCAATATTAATGATAAACCAATAATTAAAGAAACTCCTTTATCCGAGTGTTGAACTTGATGACTTGAGGCGGCTGCGTAAGGCATAACTGGGTATTTTCTCATAGGCCAGTTTTTTTTTTGTAGCTTCTCGCTCGCAAATGCGATGGGACTCGACCTCGACCTAAAAGATCTAAAAGAGAAATATTGCTTAGGAGAGTAGCGTCTCCACTTTCCTAATGTAGCTATTGAAAGGATCAGCAGAAGAATTATTAATAGCATCAGAGCTTAATACTTCTGTGAGAAAAGTTGTCCTTCTTATTCCGTATAGGGCCGGGCATTCACATATGATGTGCTTTGCGGTTTCGTCTTCTTCAAGACAAAGTCGGCACTCCGGTGAGTCGATTATTTTTAGTATATGCAGGTCCAATAAGATTAGATAGATTAAGTATCTTCTTGGCATCGTTTCTTTTTGGTCTGTATAAGACCTGGGTAGCTTTCCCGATAAGAGATGCACATTTTGTGTTCCCATATTTTTAATTTCCGACTAATAGCTGATCGCTTTATAGGACAGAAGGGCTCAGGTCCTATAAAGGGGGTCTCCGAACCTTTTCTTGCCAATTCGTCAGCTTTTTAATTTCCCGTATCCGGGAACCCACCAGATTTTTGATTTTGTTCCTGGTACTGAGTGCCTGAAGGGTTTGAAAGCAGTATAGTACTGATTTGGAGTCAATAATTGGCGAGCTAAAGGCTTTTATAGCTGCTTGACTATACGTTAATATATGGATGTTGGCGCCTTTAATACCTGAGATGTGAATACGGTTTGCGCATTTCTTTATGACTTGCAGCTCTGCCTGAAATACACTGCGATTTTTTCTCATGCGTATTGAGACATTTTTGTTTGGTTCTGCTACAAGGCTTAGTGTACATATATTCAACCGGTTTTTTCAAAAGCTGCAAGAAAGAGGAAGAGTAGGAGGATACCTCTTTCTTCGCTTTCGTCCATGATGATCTTGACTATCTTTTAAATTGCGGGTACCATTCACTTTTTATATTTGGACTGCCGACTACTAGCTAGCTACAAGGCTTCTGTTATGTCCCAAAATGGCACAGTCGACCATTTTTGTTAGCTACAGCATCAGTGGCATATACATCGCCGCATTGTATGTTTATGCTAATACTAAATAGAAACCTACCTATCTTAGGTAATTTATTTGCTTTTGCGCGAAGACGGGCGGGACTCTGAGCATATAATAAAAATGGAGTAAGCCGGTTTACAGTCTAAACCAACAACTTTATGTACTTTTAGGTTTTTTTTATACATTCGATGATTTCTGTTCCACCCTGTGCTGAATAGCATCGTTTGCATCTATCTCCCAATACAACTGCAGTGGCAGTCACAAATGTGAGTTGAAAAAGAAAGAACAGAGCACATTCTCTTGCACTCTTTTGCTGATAAATTATTAAAGAATTTAATCTCTTTAAGTGCTCGGTCTGTGTGTGTGTATTAAAACGAATATAAAAGAACATTACAAATGACAACATCACCCCACTGCCATTGGATTGTAAACTTGTAGAGAAAACCCTAGTGATGCATTCACATCAAATCAAATCTGTTTTAAACTCATACAGTCGGTAACACACGTTTGTATTCTCGAACACACCTATGAATAAATAAAAAAGAAATCGTATCCTACTGTGGAATGCGTATTGAGGGAAATTTTGAATTATTGCCAATTATTATGTGTCCATTACGTTATTGAGAGAGAAGGAGAGAGAAGCCACCGTCAAACTCACAGTGAAAACGAAACAAAAGAAGCCTCCTATAAATTTTAAACCAAGGGGGCCATCAAAAGTGGGTGCTGTTGCTATTGCGGTTGCTGTCATGTCAGCATCTCGTTTGCAGGAGCACCCCCTCTGTGCAAATAGAATAAAAACATAAGTGAGACGCGTATTCAGCGAAACTAACTGACAGTTGAGGCACACACGACGAATTCTAAACGACATGGTGGCTGAGCGGCACTCTCAGGAGAACTAAGACAATTTGTTTTGTATCTTAGAAATACAGGGGGGGCCCATTTGCATACCGAGAGGGCGAGTATCTTACGTGACCAAAGTTAGATTATAAATTTTCACAAGTGGAGTGCAGAAAACTGCCTTCGACGCGTCGCTGTGTGTGGGAACATGTAGGCAGCCAGCCCCACTTATGGCAAACGTCAAACAGAAATAGAAAATTCTGCAAACGACGAAGGGGTTGGCCATGAAGGAGAGACGAACATTTATATCATCAAATTGAGTGATTAGGAAGACAGCAGCAGCGCATTTTACTATAGTATCTCGGACCAAAGCAGAGTTTCAGGTTTATGTTTTTTTTTTTTGACAAAAAGCGCATGCTGTATGTAATCTCTCCTTCTCGATTTCTATGGGGAAGTAGATCTCAATTTACAAAATAATCAATTTATTGATTGACATTCAATATGTGGGGATTTCATTTTCTTTTTTGCTCCGTTAAGAGGTTGTATTTCCTTTTGATGTGTTAGCATGCCAGAGTGACAAGTGATATGCTCCTATGTAGGCACGGGTAGATTGCAAAGGTATTCTAAAAGGAGAACAAGACGTTGGCATAAGCTTGATTGATTAATTGTAATGACTCCTTATATGAGAAATGGTAATGCGGTCTCAGAAAGCGTTGATTTCATTAACAGTTTTTTAAAATGATTTATATTTTTTTGCAAAAGTTTAGCTATTGACCTATTGATCCTGTGACCATTATGTTGTCAATCACTGACTTTCTTTTGAGACTATCTGCCTTCCTAAACGTTATTTGCCTAAAATTGTCCGATTTTTTTGTTGCAGTTTAAGCAAAATGATGTCAAGAATGTAGCAGTATATCTTAATTTTGGTTCATTCAGATCTATATCTGAAATGTCATAATTTCTCGCTGTGACTTGCTTTGCTATGCTGACCAATTCGGAGGCCACTTGGGGGTGGATTTATCAGAAGAACTTTAATTTTCATTACGCTCGTTGTGTTAGAAAACCAATACAACGCAAGTTAAAATAAGCGATTTTTTCAACCCTCTTGATTGAAATATAGATGGAGTGTCAAACAGTTACCATTTAATTTTGTGAATTTTCTATCCGTCAAAGAATATCATACTCAAACTCACCGTTTCTGCTTGTCGTCCATCACTTGGTGCCAAATAGAAGAATTTGCAAGTTTATTTCTAGTATTTCTAATCGGGAGTTTTGCCAAACCAAAGTAACAGCGTTTTTTAGGGTAATTCTTCGTCAGATCTGAGTCACGCGACACAGCTGGATCAGTTTTCGTGGCAACCGTAATACTGCCGTCGCCATAAAAGTCGATAAAAGATTGTGTGTCTCGATTTAAAATTCGTTGGATTTGCATTAGTGTAAAATTTTCGTCCACAATCGCTTTTCTTGTTGATGGGGCATATGTGCAGGAATGCTTTCTTAGATCCAAACTTGGTTGGTGATTTGGTATATGCAAAGTGATGTTGTTCTTAAGCTTTTTTATATCTTGAGTGGTTAAACACTAACTGGACATTGGTTCTTCCAGTTCTTTTCCCAACACTTGCCGATTTAGCAATTGTTGAAAATGATGCTTAAAAACATCTACTACTTACCATATTCTCGCGTTGGTGACTGGGTTTTCTCCGCTTTCTGGTCTTAAAGCTTGCCTTTCTTATAACTCCTTGCACATATTGGACTAATGTTTTGAAATTAAGCTTTAAGGTGGATTGTAGCATGATAATAACTGATTGCCTTGAAGTCAATAAAGTTTGACCTCATCCGATTTTCCCATCCGCATACATTGGAGCAATTAGTTATTTGAAAAACTTCTTTCTACCTTAACTTAGAACGGAATTTAATTGCAAACTTCGAGCTAAAAGGGCGCTGGCAAAGTTGTCTTTATAAGCGTTTTGCGATTACATTGGCATCTTTTGTTTGGGGTAATTCATCACTGTCAGCGATGGAAAAAAAAAATTAAAATTAAATGAAACTAAAAACATTCTAATCACTTTACACACTATTTTTTTTTGACACAACCTTGATCAAATCGGATGTGTTTGAAGTGTATGAAATCACATTGGATAAGGGAATTTTGTATCTTGACATGAGCACATAATGTACCTATAGTATGTGTATAATGTAGTTTTGCTTACCTGCTTTCAGGTAAGATATGTTTGTTTTTAGCATTCTAATTGTTTTCTGATTTAAAACTGTTATTCGCTGAAAAGAAATGTGAAGGCTCATAATGTTTGGTATTTTTGAAAATTTGCCATTATAAATATTTAGTGACTCATAGCTGTCCTTGAAATCAAAATAATCTTAAGGAGATGAAAAAAAAAAACTCGTGGATTACTTGCAAAGTGATTTAAAACCGGAAGGCCTGTAGGGTTTTTTTTTTTAAATCGAATTGGTGAACTCAGCCGAGGATGCAATAAAATGTGAGGATTATTATCCCTAAATTCTAATCAGCACCTCGTCGGTTAAGGGGAGTACAAAGTTTTTGTTGGCTTAATTTACGAATATCCGTACTCTGCTACGAAATTAGTAATTCTATTGAGATTTGTCACTTCTCGTGTGTTTAGTTTAGATAGTTGTTATTTTCAGCTTATTTGAAGCAAACAAACAGACTTTTGTTTTACCGTTCTCTGAGTGATAGCTAAAAAAATCAGAGGAATATGTATATTTTTTGAGAATTTAAATATTAAATAATATTTTTGAACTTTATTATATTGATTGAGACATATGAAAGTACCCACTATTTTATTATTTTATTATTTTATTGCATTGAATTGTATTCGGAAAGAAGTAATCGGAAGGCAACTAGTACTTATGTCTCTGGTCCATTGTACTTCGGCAAGGTTGCTTAAATTAGCCACAGAACCATTAGTTTACTTAAGAGCATAAATTGCTGAACCTGTTTTTAGGATAGCGAGGATGGTTGCCGATTTCAACTTAATCGAGATCATCTTTTTGAAGGAAGTGTTTGCCAAGGATAGCCCATCTGGTTCTGGAAAAAGGCAGCAATCACAATGGCTTGTCAAAATGTAGTATAAATGCGGTCTGTTCGGGGTTGAGATAGATACAGACTAGATAATTGCTCTTTTTCTTTTAGTTTTGACAACTTTCGCGACAGCTCACACGAACCACTATTGATGACTTTACTACAGCCTATAGCGCACGAAAGTGGGTGGCCAACAACTATGTAATATCGCATCTTTGGAGTCGGTAGGAGTCTCGTCAGGTTTCTGAAATACATCTGTAGACCTCTTTGGAGAGATCACGCCAAGCGAATTGTTCGACTTTATTTGTGTCTCTTTATATTTCACCGTGCTTACACATAATAGGAGCAATCAGCTTCCAAGTTGGACTTTGTGCATTAAACAATTTCCTCACTTTCTATGTAGGTAGGCAGGTTTCTCAGTAGTGTGGTAGTGGATACAATCGACCATTTAACATGCTTTGGGTCCACCGCTAACTAAAAAACATTCTCTATAAAAAGTTTGTCCATCTGGCGAAGAGCTTGGCTGTGATGATGTCCGGCTTCGACAGAGTAAATAAATTTAACCTTATTTTGTTATGTGGACACTATTTTTCTTTTTCTAAGCAACTTATCGCCGCCATAGTTGTGTGGGACAATTGGTGTGAAGAGGCCATTGGGTAGATCCTCTTAATTTGTATTACAATTGTATGTAGTGGTCAATTTATTTTGGTTAATGCATGTGCCTTTAAGGAATCTGGTGGAAACTAGCGATCGTAAAAGAGTAAACAAATTGGTAGTAATAAATTTCCAAATTCGTGCATCTCAAATCTTTCAACTAAACATTTAAATTTCTCCACTGGCTCACAGATTAAGTAATTTATAAATATGTAACTACAATAAATCCTTTGAGTATGCAACTCCATTATTCCCTTCGCACATAACTCAATTGCCTATAAAACCCATAATCCACTTCAATAAATTAACCGACACCCTTTTTTGGATTTTTTTGTTCTTCTGCCTGCAATTGCATAAGTGCAATAAACCTAATGGACCAAAGTGGTTTAATTCATTCCTCAGTTAATTCATGTGAAGTGGAAAGGACTTTCATAATCCTCAATTTACGAAAGAAAAACCCAAATTTTCAAGGGGCCAACTGCTCATGCGCCACTGTCTGTTTACACCAGACGCGCACCCTCACCCAACACAAAAAAACAAATGTGGTCTTTTATTGTCTATTATGTAATTTTATATTCAAATTGAATTCTTCAAGTGTTTTCAATTCAAGTGGATAGTGGCGGAGGGATTCCTTGCTTCCTTCCGTCTTCTTCTTCTGGTATGACATCTGCATCGAATAGGGGACATACATCTGGGATTTATTATAAAGAAGACCTCCACCGACCGACATCAATCAATTTCGAGGACCTTTATCTAACAGACATCCATCCCAACTATCCCTATCGAATTTCTTCGATGCCACATATCCTCCCACCCTCCATCGTGCCATTATGCACTTCCAACCAACAAGAAGAGGGTCGACACAATTTTTATTTGTCTGCTAGCGATAAATGAATCACCCTATAATGTTGACGATTATATCCAAAAGTACTTAGTATAGTATGTCTCGGTCTCGGTTCTGCTATATTCCAGATACGACCCTCATTCAGTATAATTTTGTAGCGGCTACTACGCGCTACACAAAGCTAGTGCCGTCGCCGCCGCCGCTCTCTCCGAAATTACACAAACATTCATTTAAGAATATATCATTGCTTCTGTGTGCAGTGTCGTATTAGGGTTGCGTGCTGTGTGTGTATGTGTATAATTTTAAAGAAAAACACCCGCGCGACGCGAATTGTTATAATTCTATACACTTACATTTTGATGATATCCGCAGTGCATAGCCAGCCATAGCTTATAGTGCGCGCGCGGTATTTTTTTTAATCGAGTAAAAGAGAACACCAGCATCAGCATCCCGCCGTGTGAGATACAAAATACAAAAATTCAGAGCAGATACAAACAGAGAGTGCCTCATAGAACACACAGTCTCCTTGATCGCTTCAACGAGAGTAATTGAGTGCCTCTAAGATGTAGTATCGCGGTACGCGAAATATTCATCAATTTTTTTTGTTATAAAACAACAAATTAAATTTTACTATTCATTTTGAAAACATTATAAATTTTGTTTTAAAAAAATCAAGTGACAGTGAAATAGAAAAGAAAAAATACATAACTTGAAGTGTAAAACGTTATCTATCGCTTTTAAATACATACAAGAAAGTGCCCTTATCTTTAAGGTTTTGACGATTATTAATAAATAATCAGCATGAGTTTTGTTCAAAGTTTCCTAAAAATTACTCACAAAGTGCACTCTAAATAGTGAACAACAATAGGAAAACCAAACAAAGAAAATTAATAATTTAACGGAAAAACAGTAACAAAACAAGGATAAACAATATTCAAAAAAAAAAAAATACTGGTAAAGCAAAACGTAAATTTTCTACAAAGAGTGTTTATGAGATGAGTTGGCTTTTTTTTCGTTCTATCCTACATCGAATTGTATCTTTCAATTGAAAGTCCATTCTAAATTGAATGGAATTTATAATTTCTTGCTACGCAGTCCTACAATAAATTTGTAGTTTGGTTCAATGTACCAAATGGACCGAGTTTACTAAGACTAAACCCTGTATATCGTGTGCGTTAGCGTTTCGCATATAGTGTATATCCAGTAATTGGCAGCTCGGAATATAGAACAGAATGAATAAATATTTATTCAAATGGAGATGGGGAAATAGCTTTAAAATTGAAGGCAAAAATCACTGCAGTAGGAGGTAGTGTCATGGAATGGATAGCAGCAGGTTCTTCGCGAACACATCTGAGGGATGTTTTGGTTTGTTTTGTTTTCATCTTGCTATTAACTGGTTAAAATGGAAATAGAACATGTTTATAAGTTCTTTCCTTGTGTCCGTCCCCCAACCCCACACTCATATGTGTGAGCGTTTTTTTTCACACTTAAGTGCCCTCAGGAAGAATGAATAAAACTACACTACAATGAATATTTTCTCGTTATAAAGTATTTAGAGGCAATTAGCATGTAAGGGCGAATGGGCTTGTCCATGCACAGTCAGACAGATTCATGTGGCGAGTTCAGTTGAAGGATTTCTTTTTAATTTAAACTATTGGTACTAATTGGGTGAAATGGAGGCCAATCTATGTTGGTAATTGTCTGGCAAAATGGAGTTCTTTTTAAAGTGAATAAGAAAGATCTTTCATGCTGCAGTTTCTTTTATGTTTCAGCTGACGAGATTAATAGTTTTATGTTTGTCGCAATTTTAACAGAGAAGCCAATGCAATTACTTCTTGACATTGTTTATATTACTTAAAGTGGTTTTGGAGACTTCTTCCACTCTACAAAAAGGCAGGCAAAATTTGGATTATCCTGTAGTCTTTAACATTGACTGCGGATCTCCTCGACTGTGTTCCATACAAATCACAGCGGGTTTATTAATGGTCCAAAGGACAGATTTGGCCAAAGTTTGTTTTTAGATTTCTTTAAAGTTTCCTCATCGCTTTTGACTTGATGGCCTCTATTTACCCAGAAATGCAGTGTCAGTAGTAGAAGCCTATAGAAGCCTACGCCCTTAAGCTGAATGAATGTAATAAACACAAACTCTCGGATGTCATTAGAGGAGAGCTTCCCTATTGAAAAGGCTTAAATGCTCTTCAATTTATCATATATTCTTGGTACAGATTCTTTCATATTTACGAAAGGTTAAATCAGATTTCCAAGAATTGAGGATACAGATACCCCCAAGTCAATCAGAAAACAATTGATCATTGAGATATGAATGGGTTTCATTATAGCAAAATTAAAATTAAACGTCTAACAAGTTCACACAGTCATTTAAAACACAGTCATATCTCTTATTGTCCTTAAACGTTGTTCCGCAAAACTGTCCTTAGTCGAGACAAGAAGATAAATATCTGTTCTCAAAAGGAAATTGTAAGTCTATGGTTTGAAGAACGTGGTTTTGAACAACTGGTTTTGAAGAAGGTTTGCTAAAGTTCGCTTTGGTAGCTTCTAAAAGCAGGATCTTACCAAGCTGTGGCAAGTAAAGTCAGGAACTTCCTTTTTTCAATCGAGTGTAACTTGAGACTTTTTAGAAAATACATTAAGTCCGGCTAGATATTGGGTTGAAAGTAAACCTTAAGAATGTACTGATTGAAGCAATTACGACTGCCGCTCCTCTTATTTGGTTAAGCAAAATTAGCGTTACACTCATACCTCCTCTTTGCGCGCGGGTAAGGGGAATGAAAATTGTCCCGCAAAGCGAAGTAAGAATCTCATATTATTTAAAGGATCCCGGAAGTCCCTTCTGATGCCTTAAAACTTGCCTGAGAGTCTTTTAACTGCAATAATTTTAAGAGATTTGTCCAGCAGTTTCTTTTGACGAAAGCTATAATCATTTAAAAAGTTGCTAACAGTCATTCTATCTTCTTGAGTAGTTTTAATTTCATTAAGCTCAGGGTATTGATAATATTTACGCTCATTAAAAAGCTCAATTATTTCATCTGCGGCAATGACACGTACATCCGCTTCGAAAATTTCGTTCCTTTTTTACTGTTTCAAGTTTTCAAATCCGTTTCCAGCAAATCGCCTTTTAAGCTGAACTGACCTTTCCACATCTGTTTTAGTGTCACTTGGGGACACTCGGAGACATACATATTTTTTTTTCAAGCGGATAGTAGATTAAACGTTTCTAAATATCTCCATTTATTTGGCATTTGGTGCATCGAGTTTTAGTAGACAAAAGGTGGAACCGTTCAAAAAAGTTCCACAAAGCACAGGACGTATGTGATTGATTTTAGTAGATTAAGTATTTTCTCTATTAAAATAAAGGAATGGAGCTTCACTGAAGTCAATTTTGCAGTGAGTTGACCAGTTTGAGTGCCTGAAGTAAAGTTTTTTTTAAACTGATTTGAAATCTTTTGAATTTCGAATACTACTTTGAAGTAAGTCATTTAACAGCTTTAAGCCTTTGCACTGCTTGGAAAATTTTAAAGATTTGGGTTTTTTGATTGAAATACCAAAGTTTTACATTCTTATACAACTCAAGTTGAATTTTACATATAAAGTTCAGATTCATTTATTGCTACGACTATTGACTTTCGAGAAGAGATAGTATTAAAATGATAAGTCCCATTCAAATTCAATTCAAACAAAACCATTGATTTGATAGAATTTGCCTATTTTTCTCTAACTGTAGTCTGCCTTTAAGAATTTCTCGAAGTAGTAATGCCAAATGCAAATTATGTAGAGCAAAAAAAGCACATCACTTTCTAGATGCTAAAGATCTCTTAACATCATCGAGCTTTCTAAAATTCAAACGAAGCAATACCCCAAAGAGATGATCTTGATTCATAAAAACGTTGTCATTGATGTCGCAACAGCATCCGGTCTAATAGTAGGATTACACTTTGCAAATGCGTAGGTTCAAGTTACGTCCACACTGCGTCGTGATTAGATTATGCGTGTGAGAACTCAATTCAATTGGATTCGTATCTCGTATCTTAAAAAAATTGTAATCACCCGGCGCCGATCTTATTTGTTTATTTTTCCTAATTTTAAAGTCGAATTTTGTTTGTGAAGGTCACTTTGTTGGCCTTCTTACGATTCGACCCCCGCCAACGCAAGCAAAGCGAATTCTTTAAATGAATTTAACTGCCAAATACATTAATGACGGAAATATTATCGGTTTATTTTGTTTGCTCTATTTTTAAAAACAAATTAAATAAAGTATTGTGTAGCTCTCTTCTTTTTACTTTCTCTCTCACACAGGTTTACATTTTAAAATCTCCAATAAATGTTTTATACACATTCACATTAGAGAATCGAATAAAATGTTGTCGTAATTTAAAAACAAATCGAAAACGGCAACTCGCCCCGACAGAACAAAGTCGATTCGCTTACTTTATTCATACTTGCTTGTGCTGTGGTTGCAGGGTTGAGTATGAGCATGTGTGTGTGTGCGAGCAGCCATTGCATATTTGATGATGACAATTTCTGTCGGAGAAGCTGACTGGCATTGCTGTACTTTGTGTGTGATGTGTACTTGAAAGTATGCTGGGAATGTATTTATTCAGCCCTCAAACCCCCTCGGGATACGTTTCTTTTCTCCTGAAAGGCACCGAGAGCTGCCATAAGAAGTTTGTCCCTTTACTCTGTTTAACCTTATTCAATGCGACATTAAAAAAGGGCGCGAGAATTGTTGACAAAAAAACACACACACAAAACAAATCACGTCAGGAACGCCATAAGATAACTAGAATCGCTGGGAAATGTTGCAGAGCAATTCGGTTTTTATTTCGATTGCATTTGGGAAGGACAATGAGCTTTAACTGCAAAAAAAAAAGTTCGGAATTTCCTTGTACTTCAAGTTGACTGAGTGAGTGGAAGGCAGGCATTTTTGTTATGTTCGTTTTTCGAAGTAGGAAATGCTGATTCAGAAACTAAGTAAAGTACCTACCTACCTGGTCTTAATTATATTTTGAACTCCTGACCGCTTTTTTAGTTTGTATTGGACATAATGTAAATGTTTGTCGTTGCGATGTAATTGAATTTTGTTTTCCGGTCGTCGTTGCTCACCTTTTTTTTTTTTTTGCATTAAACAATTTCTCTTTTATTTTATCAAATTTCTAGAGAAATGCAAATGATATGAACTCCGTGCTTATCTGTGTTTGTTCGCTTATTCATGCCAAATGTTACATTCCATTATTAGATACAATAAAAACGACTTTTACATTAGACGTACATATATGTATATTCGAGTATATCCACATACAAATTGGTATTCATGGACTTCTTCCGGTTGAACTTATTTTCTGATTTGGTAATCTACATTTTTGATTCCATATAAATGACTCAAGCGGGGGATCCGAAATAAAAGTGTGGTGGGTGACCTCCTCTTGATGGTGTCAATAGCTAAAGCTATTATTTCATAATTGGTAAATCGTCATTCAGAAATAGCGAATGATGAGTTCATCATTTTGATTAAAAAGCGACATCTGTCTAGGGTGAACTTTAGTCGAGAGTAAAAAGCTACAGAGTTTTTTCGTTGTCGACGAGTTTTTGACTTATGATTGGTAGATTGTATTGGTTCACCTGCAGTGTTCGCAGGTTCTATATTTGAAAAAGTTCAGCTGACCTCCCAGTTAGGTTCGTTTCACTGAGGTCAATGATGTTTTGTCTGCCTCATTTCTTTTACCGCATCGACGATTTCTAGCCTTGTCGAATAAACGGGCTCGCCTGTTTTAGAATATTGAAAGGGTAAGTTGAACTAGTTGCCGAAAGTTGTCTAGATGTGTTTTCTTTGCTTAGTCGACATTCTTGTTTTTAGAAGTGCTGCTGCAGTGATATTCTGAAAATAACTTCTTATCTCATTGCTTAGATTATTCACCTAACCTTGGTAGACCACTGCACCTGATATCTAATCTGCATGATAGTAGTAGCCCGAAATTTAGTATAGGGGCCACTTATGTAATCTCCAAGTTAATTTGAAATATGTTAAGTTTTTTGTGAATTCATTATGTTTTTCTGAATAATTGTCGATCAATTAAGAAACCAATAATTAGAACCAATCAAAACAACCAAGCGAAATGTTGATCGTGCAATAAACGTCTTTTCCGAAATCCTGTCATTACTTGTAACCCTTCCGTTTCATAGCTATCTTACTATTTTTATACCCTATCCTAAGGGTATATTAATTTTGACACATAGTTTGTAACACCCCTTAATATTCGTCGTAGACCCATAAAAGTATATATATTTATGATCAGGACCAAATCCTAAGACTATCTAGCAATGTCCGTCCGTCCGTCCGTACGCAATTTTTAGGCCTTTAAATTCAAGCTAGAAAGCTGAAATTTGGACCACATACTCCCTAGGGCTCCGAAATGGTTAAGTGTAAAATTTTTTGGAATACGCCCACTGCCACGCCCACAATTTAGAAAAAACCGATTTAAAGCTACAGATGGACAGATAGAGGGTTATAACCTTCACAAGATATGTAGGCACTGCCCTCCTTTATAAGTTTGTCATATAAAGTTTTTTGCCACGCCTACTTTTTGTGGGCGTTTTTCACTAAAATGCTGTTTTCTTCGATAATTTTCATAGAAACCGAAAAAAAGTGTTTAACAAGATATTTAGCCAATATTTTTTCCAATATATCGCCCATACAAAGTTTTTGGCCACGCCCACTTTTTGGGGGCGGTTTTTCAAAAAATGTTTTTTTTTTTTCTAAATTTTATAGAATGAAATAAAATGCTATCCATCATCTTCTTAAGGTTTTTTTTGGGGCATATAGGGATAGGGATAGGGTATCATACTGTTCGCTCCAAGCGGACTGTAGCCTTTCCTTATGTTTTTTTCTCGATTTCATGTCAACTTTGTTATTGTTTCGAAAACAATACATTTTTCTTTCACCAGAAGGAAAAAAAATCATCGAAAAACACACCAGTGGCCAAATGTAAGGAATGTTTAATGTCATAAAAGACTCGATTTGAAAAAACCCTAAAAAGGTAATTCAAGACGTTAAACTCATTAATCGATCGCCCAGTTACCGATTGTCAGTATTCAGTTGTTGTAGCATTTTTCTATTATTGTTATGTGATAAGTATAAGTTTCAACTCTAGATCTTTATATAAACCAGGGTTTCTTATGCACCACGTCCATATTGGATTTTTGACTTAATTTACTTTTAATGGCCAAAGAACCCAATGGACTTTATGGTATCTTATGTTCCATTCATTTCTTGTTTTCAAGATCTAATAAACTGAATTCAAAATCATTTTTGTTACTGCTTTGGCGGCTTCTCCCACAGCAAGTATAACCGTATTATCTTCCCCTTTTGTCTGTGAGATCGCTAGTAAATGAAAGGTAATAGAACTGGACCTAGTAGACTTTCTTGTGGTATACCAGCTTTAATTTCTTTTCATGTCGAGTGCTCTCCTTCTTGTTTAGTTCTTAAATCTCGTTGAGTTGTATAAGACTTTTGGCTATTCCCATAAACCAATAAAGTTAGTCAGCTTTTTATGCCACATTTGACAGAATGCTTGTTTTATATCAAAAAATTTACTGGAGCAGTGTACTTTATTTTCTTTAAATGTTTTTACCATTTTGTCTGTAACTCTTTGAACCTATTCTATCGTCGAGTGCGCATTTTTTAAGCCAAATTGATGATTTGGGGTTAGTAATTTGTCTTCAATTAGTTAGATTGCACATCTTCACCTCTCTTATTGGTCCGACGTACATAGCTAACTACTTAGCCACTGCACCCACGAATATCTATCTCATTTAGTTAAATAAAAATCTGAGGCATTTTTTAGGTTCCTGTCTTTTATTTCTTTGGCTACTTCTTTATCAGTAAGTGACCTTTCGTATCGCACGTTTCTTCAATTCCTTTAAAATCTAACCGTCTTCAAGATATTCAGCAAATAACTTTGCTCTGATTCTTATTGCGGGAATGTGAAATATTGGCTTGTATTGTAGAGTTTCATTTTATTTTATTTTTTATAAAAAAAAGAACTCAGCTGCAGATTTTCCCGTTGAGCGGAATTTGATGCCACATTCTTTAATTAGTTCGCATAATGCTCTTCCTTTAGTATCCGTTAACGTAGACCACAATCAACGTTCTTAAAAATATGCGGAAAAGGCTCTCAAAATTGTTTATTCTGCAGTTGTTTTTTTGTTCTTACCTAATTCTGAGAAGTTAAGAACCTAAAAAGTAACAAACCTACTGAAATGAAACGTTTTCGAAATTCCGTTACGATAGTTGTATTATTTTTCGAATAGGTAGACACTAAGGCACTTATTAAAAGTGCAACAACACAAAGGTTTGCTTTAAGTTTAGTTTTCAGTAGAATAGCTGATTTAATTGCTATTCTATACCTATTAACAGGCAGTTAAGTTCCAACTGTTTGCAACTTCAGAAAATTCAGCTGAGCAACATCATCAATTTTCATAAATATACAATGAAACACATTCTTTCTTAATCCGTTGTGCCTGATAGGTCCAATTAAAACTAATTAAGTTCAACACACAGTTCATTATAAAGTACTTGAACAAAAAATAAAATATAATAATAAAAAAAAGCATGGGAGATCGCTTCTCACGTTTATAATCTTGAAATCAAAGTACCCGCATATAACGTAATAAGTTTTATGCATTTTCAAAATAAAATATCTATCTGTCTGAGTATTTTTTTGGCTTTCAATTTGTTGCAATAAACAATATATTAATAAACAGAATGTGGACTTTATTCTTGTATTCCAATATTACTCATATAAAGTTCCACATACAAACATAAACGTATAAAATAGATCGCACATATTTAGCTTATATACTTTTTCAAAATTAAAAATGTTGTTTTTATTTACTCATGATGATTAAGCTCGTTCGATATGAAAGAAAACCGCCGAGACAAACAACAACAATTAAGAAAATAAATTTATATATTTATGTTATTCCCATGACATTACTTGGTTAGGTGTTGCCAATTGCCAATTTCTTGATTTCAAATTATATTAAACCAGTTGAACATCCAGTTAAGAGTAATTTCTCAATTTCTCCTTAGTGTTAGTTTTAAAAGTTTTTAAGACTGAGCTAGAATTGTCGGAAGCTGCGCTTAAGTTGCATACGAGTATATGCATGAATGCAACTGTTGCTGTTAAGCTGTTTTTCAAATAATTCAAATTAATTCAAGAAAAAAGTAACAGTATGTAAGGCAATGAGCAAGCGGATGAGCTTACAAGAATACTGGGCTACTCAATAGTGGTGAGGTTGCTGATAAAAAACCTCCCTAAGGACTACCAATGTCAAGTCTTGGGGGACACACGGTGTCAACAGCTCTACCGCCACTTCTCGACTGTAAGAGTTGCAGGAAGTTAATAAAACTTAGGAGAGATAAGCTAAGAATACTAGTAGAAATCCTGACAGGGCATTGCCTCGGACTGTCAGGTACAGACATATGCAGATTCTGTGGTGATCTGCAGGCTTTTGAGGATAAACCGCACATATTGTGTGAATGTGAGGCAATCTCACGTAGTCGTAGGAAATTCTTAGGGATATACTTCTTCGAAGCTTTGGAGGATTTATACGGTACAAACTTCAAAGGCCTTCTCGGCTTAGATGTTATATTCTCTCGGCTTTTCGGTATGAAGAAAAAGTGTGCTTAATTTTAAATTGTAAAACGGTTTGGTTTGTACAAAAAGCCTTATTCGTTGCAGTTAGAGTCACAAACTTTGGACCCGATAGAAAGTACGATAGGTGGACGTTTTTGCTCATAATGAGCTCATTTTTGTGTTGTAACATCTCCCAGCTCCGCAGTAATTCATCAATTGAAGTTAGATCTAGTTCATATATTCTTTATCGTTACCAAAATATACCAGAAAAGCCAGAACAACGTTAACCAAGCCTGCTGGTATCAAGATATTTATAAATAGACATATCAGCATAAATGGATTGGGAGTCACCCAGCACTATCAAAAAAGTATACCCATCAACATGGATGGTTCAAAGACAGGACCTGGCATCTTTCCAGAGGCACTTGATAATAATCACAAGCCAGCATACAACTTAACATGTGTTCCTGATATGTACAACTATGGTATTGGCATTGTGCCTTCATTGCTTCTGGATGCAAAACCGCCATCCTAACCTAACCAAACAAATCCCCGTTAATGACTAATTGTACTTATTCAAGCCTTTTCTCGTTCCTGCTAAATCTCTGAATTTGTTTGAAGTTTGACTAAGAAGGGGTGAATCCTGTTTCAGACGGACAACATTTTTGTGTTTATTTTTGTCCAGAAAAGAAAGTTCGTATTTTTCAAACTAGCAAATTTTAGTTCAAGACTTTTCCTAGGACGGCAAACGAGTTACAGCATCTTAATGAAATTTAACAGAAGATTTCAATATTGATAAAAAACAATAGAAGGAAACCCTGCAGTCCGTATTGGTATTTACGCCTAAAAAACCGTTAAAAACAGCTTTCTAATGTTTAAATTTCCAACCAAAAACTCCTTTTAAAATGTGGGTGCGATCAAAATTGATGAATAGGTGAAATGTTAAGGTTGATACTGTCTAAATATTTTGTTAAAATTTAATTTTTTCATTTTTTAAGCGATTTATCGGAAATAAAACGCTGTTAAAAAACGCCCACAAAATGGAGGCATTGCAAACCTGTATAAAATGACAAACTTCAGTCCGTGTCCTCATATATTGTTAAGACCTTATTCGAGTAATGGATACAACTTTTGTTTCACTTTAATTGTAAAACTGTCCCTATATCCATCCACTGTTGAAGCCTTCTTATTTTGGAATGATTTAACCGACTTTTAAAGAACGCATTTGATGTCTGTATAAAAGAGGCGTCGACTTAGGTTACTTACAGGTGTTGCGAAGATGAGATTATATATACGCCATTTTCCAAGTTAAAAGAAGAGATTGACTTACTTACATTCCCGTGATCACCAACGAAATAAAAATATTCAAACATGACCCATCATCATTAAAAGTACAACTTTCAATAATAATAAAAGTGACATCACTGTCGCAAAGTTTATATAAAGGAAAATATTTGCAAAAATAAATACATTACTTCTGTGAGATTCTTTTCAATACACCTAGGCGTCTGTCGAGCTGACACTGTCATCAAAATGGCATGGTTTGGCAATCTTTCTACCTACTTCATGAGATTCTATTTTGGTTGAAACAAAAATTATCTCGAAGGTAATGAGAGATTATTTGTGCGATACAAATTGCTCTACTAATTCGTGGGGACCGATTGTGGGTGTTAAATTATGAAAATTAGCTAGACTTTAGCCATTAATTACTCAAGTGCTCTTGCAACATGTCAAGAGTAGAATTATGTACTTCGGCACTCGAGAAAAACTAGACTCAAAATTCTTGCTTAAAGTATCTCTCGCTTCCCGTGCTTGAATAATAATTAATTACCAAGTTTGAGGACATACATACATAAATCGCTGCAACATTTTATAGGCACATAAATCCTTCTAGCTCACAACCTGCCAGTATAATGTGAATTTTTTAGATTCTTTTTGGCCATTACGCTTGCAAAATTATGCTCTCTGCACATACCCAATAGATGACACTGCCATCGCGTTTGCGCTCTAAATTTAGACCAAAATCGGATTGAAACAAAAAAAAAAAACAAAATCTCTCATAAACACTCTCGCTTTCGTATGTTTTTTTTTTGTTCAAAATAAGAACAAAAAATTTCGTTATACGTTTGTTTTTACTAACTTGTCTTCTTCTTCTTCTCGTGTAGCGTCGTGTTCTAGAAAGAGAATAAATTATCCTAAAAATACATACATTGCACATACAAAATAAATATAGTATATGCTAAAGTACAGCATATTTATGTGCACAGAAAGAACTCACCAAAAAAAAAAAAAACAAAAAGCCGAACAAGTGAATTAAAAATATACATTCAGTGAGCAAAAGAGTGAACATCATCGGTTCCAACACAGCGATCATCATCGGTTCGGTCCAAAAAGCCAACGGACGGATGCCAATAGATTCTCTGATCAGCGAGAGAAACTGAGCATTGTCGCCGCCGCCACCGTCGCACCCGTCCGCATTTCGTCCCAGTTTCGAGTGCGTTCAGTGCATGGTTATCGAATCGATCTTTGATCAGTCGGTCTCTTAACTTCCTGGATACGAAAATAAAATATACACATGCAGCAAAAAGCAAAAGGAGTACGACTTTTTGAATAGATAGAAACAAGTTTCTACCGACAGAGCTACAAAAAAGCGCGCGTCGCATTGCGTTGGTCTTTTAGGTAATATCTCATAGTGCAACAGCATCGATCGGTGTCTATTTTTTTTTGTCTTCAAATCATCGGGTCGTATTCTACAATTTGAGAGTGTCCTCATGAACATCAAGTGTTAAGATATTTAATCGATGTGCGCTAAATTTTTGAAATAAAACCTCGGTTAAAACAAAAAAAAAACAAAAAACAATTTTTTATCGAAAAAAAGTGTATCTGTGCTTTCATCCCGTGGCAAATACATAAAAAAACAAACTTATGTTTCTATTTATAATCTAATGTTGTTGATATTACTTGTCTTCCTAATGAAATTCGTGGACATTTCAATTTTAAATCGGGCCCGTTCTAGGGGCCCGAATGTTGCTGCAACAATTAGCAACAGCACGGGTAGTAGCAGCGGCAACAGTAGCGCTAGTAGCAGTAATTCATCATCAAAAGAGAATTGTTTCGGCAATAGCAATTCAAATTTAAATATAAATTTAAATCAACATCGAATACGTTCGTTGACACCGCAACAAATCCAACAAATCCAACAACTCCGCCACTATGAACAGTTGCAACAGCACCAATTGCTATTGTATCAGCGTGAATTGTTGCGTCGACAAAAGTTGCGGCAACAAAATGGTATTCTCAAACAAAATCTATATAATAATGTAGAGTCAGCGACAGCACCAGTAGCACCAGCAACAATGAGAAGTAATTGTAATGTTGGAATAATTAAAGGTATTTTTGGTTTTATTTTATTTTGTTTGTTTTTTTCTGTTAGTATTTCTTTTTTAAATTTGACCTGGCTGAGGGCCAACCAATTACTTCTGCCACCGGACGTGAGAGGAGGACATTTAAAAATGTCAAATCCACTAGTGGTTGGCTACAAGTTTGGAATGTTTGACCTGATTTTGACGTTGACCGAAAGGAACTTTGAGAAGGAATTTTGTTTTAAGTTTTTATTTTCATGAGCGGTGATTAAAAATGCTTATGATATGTCTAGAAGGATTTACATAATACATAAGAGGGTGACATTGCCAAGTGATCAACGTCAAAAAGAATTTTCTAAAATTTTGAACGCAATAGCCAAAAAAAAAAACAATATGGATTCGATGCCAATTTTACCTGCAAGTCAAATCCCCTTTTGCCTTAGAATGACTCAGTAATAATAAATAAGTCACGTGAACATACAACGGCACGTTTGATTGGTTTTTGAATAAAAATAATTCTGTGATCGGCTTTGGTTCAAGTGCCTTTTGAATCTATCGAATGTAGTCGACATGTTCATTTATTGTTGTCGTAGTGATCATGATTGCTTTTTCGTTTTATAAGGTTTTGGCAAGTGGACTCTGAACACAATCAAAAAGCCAACAAGTTCCTTTTTCTGATTATTCAATGTATCTAAGATTTTTATAGAAGCCCTAACTCCTACAAAAGTCACCAATACAAAGTTTAATCAAAAAACTAATTTTGAAAATAGTAATTGTTTCAGTTTGTTTATCTATGCCTTCAAACTGTCGCTAAGGCAAGCCGCTACTTAAAAAATAAACTTTAGGCGAACAAGTGGCATGACGAAACAGATCTGGCTACAAGGCTGTGCTTATTCTTAAATGCCTTCCGCAGAAACTTTTTGAATGACGAGAAAACGATCCCCTACCTACTTGGTACAAGCCCTCTCGCTTTATTTTTTATACCAAGATATAAGTGATATTACTAGTAATGACATTAAAAGTCACCTTCACTTCATCGGAGCTCGAAATTATTTAAAGAGTAAGGAGAAGCTTTTGCCTAGATCCCTTTGGTATCACACCGGACCAATTCTGGTCTAAGTGTGTCGACCTTCTTGCCGGCAGCTACTGCAACCTAAAAAAGGCGAATCTACTTCACCCTCCTAATAAAGCGGTCTTTGCAAAGACCTCTCCTCATGGAAACACTGACAAACCGCCAGCTTATGAAACATATTGAATCGCGAAAAAGTCTGCTGATGGCAGTACAGGTCCTTGGTGATATGATAAACGGACTAATCCATTTGATATTTCAAAGGTATTTGACAGAGTTTGGCATTAGGGTTTTTTTTTGTCGAAAATGCGTGCATTTAGAATCGATGATACCCTTCTTCAATGGATTAAAAATTACCTTTCGGATCGTTAATGTTCTCCTGTCTTTTACTTGACAGTTTCCTTATTTGTGTCTGTCATTTTTGTGAATGGAACTGACGCCCATAACATGTGGAAGAAGAGGGCTTATTCCACAGACAATTTAGGTACTTATAAGCCAACAATCGCGTCTTTGACTGAAACTAAATTTTAAAACTTAACCAAAAAATCCAAATGATGAGTTTGTTTTCAGATAAAATTTAACTTTGCTGATCATCTCTCAATTTTAATAAATAATAAAAAAATATGTATCATCTTAAAAAGTAGAATAATAGCTCAATTAAAGAAGTTCTTAAAAACTAAACCCCCAGATTCTTATTCAGTGAACAAAGCACCTAATTTTCTAAAACGTTTGTCCTCCAATGTTCTGTTAAAACACTAAGAAATCAATACGAATCCTTCTCCCTGACTGAAAAGCACACTGCAATGACAAGAGTAACCTTTTAATATTCGCAGCAAGAATTGCACAGAGAAGAAGAACAATGAATTTGCACAATTACTAGACCTCACCATCTTCACAGTACATACATACATCCTATACTATAGTATAGTTGGATGGAAGAAAAATCAATGAACAAAAGAATACTGCAAGTCTGACAAACAAAAGGACGTAATAAACTTAATTAACCGTAACAATGGATTACTTAGAGGATTATGAGCCACACTCTCGACAGCGATGGTCTTTCTCTCTATCGAATGACCTTTGAAGGTCTTTTCTGCTTATTAAACCTATTACCACCCGAACGGGTGTTTTAAGATACTTATCCAGGAGGGGGAAAAAGCGCAAGTAAACTGCCTGTCGAATTAGGTGCATTCTGCCCGAACCATGTAATTAAGCTATAACTTGTTGGGTAACAGCGGTGGCTAGATGCGATTGTAAAAAAAGGGGATTAACAGTGTTTAGACCGGTTTTGACCGCTCTGCTCTTGTTTTAGCATAAGCACTCGGCGATACAATTTAAAACTTGCATGCCCCATTTATATGGGTGTATATGGATGACTTTTGGTTTTTATGCAATAAATGGTCTGCTAACATGCAACCATGCATGACCAAGTGAAATAACTGAACGAGTTTTTCCTTTGAAGATTTATTCTCTTCGGGCTAAGAACAATTTTTACAACTTTAAACGAAAAAAATCTGAATATTTTTTTATTACATCTTATGCAGATACAGACACAAGATACTGAATACACCCAGAAACACTTTGATGGATATTTCTAAATTTATGCTTCATTGAGCATGCATGAAATTGAACACAGAACAAAAAAAAAAAACAATTTATTTTTTTCATAGTATATCTACCGAAAACCATATGCCAGATGTTGTATGTGTGCGTTTGTGTGACTTCAGAAGAAACTATATGCTTGCTGAGACTACTGTTTTTGTAGATAGTGAAGAGAGCACATAAAATTGATGAAAACTATAAAAGCACAATGGGATGCAATCAATTCCGTCGTGCGCCCCAAAGCGAAAGAAATTATTTTATGGGTTTCTTCAAGACACAAAACTACATACTGCATTTGGTGCACTTGGAAATCCACCAGATGATGACGATTTTCTTTCGGTGGTAATAGGTTTTATAATAAAAATTAAAATTGTGGATTCTGGGGTCAACGAAAGACGATTAAATTAGTCGCAGAAGTTTATGTCCCTGAAGGTGCAAGTTAAGGACCTAAACTTTTACTGCTTTTTCATATCCCATGAGATGCTTTCGATATGAAAGGGCGTTAAAGAAAGCAAATCGAGAAAAGATGTTGCGAGTTTATGTTTCACAATCGAATGGAAGATTGTCGGAAGCAATTACAAGGAATACGTTTTGGGAAGTCTTAGCAGATGGACATTTTCATACACTTGTTGAAAGACGTTAAAGCTAAGAGGCTAACAACTCGAGGCACATAGGTATAAAGTCTATATGTGTATATATATCTTTGTTTTTAAATGATTGCTTTTTCAACAGTTAAAATAAGAATCGTGTCGTGGAATATTGTTTGTATAGGCGACGCAGGTATCAATGTAAGCCCTTACTAGGGATGCCAACACATGCTCAGGTCCTGAGAAAAATTTCCTTAAGTACGGGTATCATTACCTACGTTATTACCAGCTGGCATATCTGTTAGACTGGGGCCGTAATATAGTTCTCGCGTAGTGTCATCGAAACTCCAGTTCTAGTTCTACCAAAAACCACATCTTTTTAAACTAGAAATAGCCTTCAAGAGAAGGCTCCTATGCAACCTAAACATTCCGATCTTTGGATTGTAGTCAAATTGGCAGACGTATTGCGAGAATGCCTATTTCAGCGAACAGAAGGATAATTCGAGTCGAGGATTGACGCCTTTAGATAGGAAATAGTTGAGACAAACTCTTCGATTTGTTCCTTCTTGTTAGGAGAACAACCTCGGAGGATATACTTATCGTCGATCATGTCCAACACTGCCTCGTGCTTTCGAACAAACTTTCGCTTAGTCTAATCCGACAGAAAGAACAGCGAAATCATCAGCATAAGCCTGCGAGTAGTGAGCAGAAACTTTGAGATTGGTCAGCAGAGAGTACACCATTGTGCACAATAACAGTTGAGACAGAACGCCAGATGGTTGGCAGTTCCTGTTTACCCCTGCAACCATCATCCTGCTTACAGGATAGCTTGCATCCTTGCTATCATTGCTCCGTTCCTTACGACAAGTGATTCCTCTATTGCATGTTTTTAAAGGCACCATTACTCATTATCAATGAAAATGCCCTGCAACAAGGTACTGGAGCGCCGTCCCGCAGGATTTTCCTAGGCATGTTGCATTTCAAAAAGTGGTTGGGCTAAGAATATGTCTTCCGCATCGCACGTATCTAAAATTATGATAAGGTATTTTCGGAAACCATTACTGACTGGCATTTTATGTTTTCAGATTGAGTTTGGCGAAGTCTTCGGTGTGTAAAGCTCTTGGAACCGTCGTTCTCTGTAAATCGAGTAAAATTCTCTGCTAACCCAGGCCTTATAACTCGAAAACAGTTTAAACCGTTTAATGCCATTCGAGGTTTACCGGTTGCATGCGCTTTGGAGCCTCAATTTTGTATCGCAAGAAATGTGATATCAACTAACAAAATTTAATTTACATTAAAAGCCTTAATTAGCACAACAAAGATTGCAACTCTCATCTCGGGAATAATATCTCAGAGATTGGCAGTTGATTCTTGCTACAAATCGAAATCTAGTGACCCAAGTTGGTCGCTGTGTCATGTACTTTTTCCACATACATTAAAAATACCAACTCCGTAGCATTGTTTCCCAATTACATCATTCCCCAGCGACCCAGAAAGCTCAATTTTCAATCATAATTATTTATTTAAACAATAAATTTTATTTTCTCGCGTGCTTGCATAATATTACAAATAATATTCTCCTAAGACAATTCAGGGCAGGGCCGCCACATGCACATGTTTCGTATCATTAAACACGTTCCACATAAAAAGAAATTTCATACAAAAATCATAAAACCACACAAAGGGAGAGACAGAAAAGTCAGCGTGATAAAAATAAGAATCAAAAAAAGACAAGAGAATTTTTATAAAAACTTCAATCTAAAAGAGAATTATTCAATTGCGATTGAATACTGTGGTGCCACCCTTCTTGAGTCAGATGAATACCCTGCACATCAGACTCATTGCTCTCCACTCAAGTGCATCAGTAAAAGTCTTAACTTTTGATTAAGTGTACATTATAACATGGCATTGGTCATGTAATTAAGTAAAAGATACGAATACTTCCCAGACATGGAACACAATCCACACCCTAGAAACTGTGCAACCATACCAAATCGATGATCATGTGGGATCGATCAATGCGTATGTTCCCTCGGGAAAGAGGCAAAACAAAGCAACTTAACTTTAAAAAACTAAAAAAAAATAAAGAGGAAATATTTTGATTAACGTTCCCAGAACCACATCTCGCGATTCCATGATCGTCTATGAACAAGTGCAACTCTTGAATAGAAAATAAATTATCTTCTCCAAGTGATGTTATTAAGAATGATCCTCATCCTCCTTGGAATAACAAATCATCATACATGGACGACGGGTTTTTTTTTTGTTTGTGTTTACTAAGAGGGGGACAATTTAAGAAGGGGAATCCCCCCTCTTTCTTAAATCCCGAAATGCTTGTCACCAAATAAATTCATTTGTTAAAAACCACTACAACTTAGTCTCAATTAGAAAATATTTGTTTCGTTTTTAATTACTATTATTCTTTGAGGGATGGATGCGTGATAATTTTCGTGTCTCGTTGAAAATGATCACAGCCTGACACAGTGTACTTGAAGTAATCTTCAAATCGAAGCCAAAAGCCTTTCGAGTGGTAGGTACATATTTCTCTCTTTCTCGTAAATACATGGTTGAAGAAGTCGAACATTCTTTTTTTTGTATTTTCCAATTCGTCGGACAGACATCATCAGCGACAATGGACTTTCTATTTGCAAAAATAGAAAAAAAAACCTACGTAAATTGCTTTCGGCTTTGGTGAGTTTTTTTTAGCACTTGACAAAGGAAACAATTTTATTGTTTGTGGAAGGTAATTTTATTAATGGAGAGTAGCAGCGCATGTGCTTCTATTGTGCACAAAGTCCAATGGCATTTTATTGACAGTAAACAAAAATGCTTTTGAGCATTTGACCTGCAAGTTGATTGCAGTTTTTATTTGGTGGCTGTCTAATGAAAGTTATCACTTGTATTATTGCTTTAGGCGAAACTAACTTACATTTTTTTTTACATTGTGAAGCAGACAAATGTGTTGTTGAGGCAGAGTTGGTACTACAATGATATCGATGTCACTTATTGTGACAAAGTCTTAATGTTGCCTCTTGGCATTTAATCTCTCAAAAAATAAATATAGCTTTTAAACGCACAAATAAGTGAAGAGGCATTGAATATTTAGTAATACAAACATAATAGTATGCTGCGGGCTATTGGGCTCCTAATCATGCCTCTTTAAACCGTATAACTATCGTTTAACCGAATGAGTGCCAAAGGGATACTTGAAAGGCGTTTCTAACCAAAGAATAAAATAAATATTGACATTTCCAGGAAACCACTTTCGCATGTCTCTCAACCTCTTGCAGACCCCAGTAGCGTTACCAAACATCCCGTATTTCCGCCCTTGATTTGATTGTCAAGCTTTAAATGATATCAACTTTTCATTTTTGCATGTTGCTGGCTAGTAAAAATTGAATTTCATTTTATAGTTACTTGATTCGATTTTACATACTGTCAAATCGAGTAAAGAACAGGATCTTCGTTTACGATCAGCTGAAAACTTTGAAATTTTGATACACTGCCGGACTTACTGAGCATTTTGCCGCCAATGCTTAGTTAGATTTAAAAAAAATGGAATAAATTTCCTAATCAAAGAGCAAGCAAACAAACAAGTTGCCAGTTGATTAGAAAAAAGTAAAAAGTAAATGTAGAAAATATTGTACCAAACTGCTTCATAGAACAGAACAGAAAGTGACAGTGGTAGTAGTACTCTTTGGGGCAGAGATTTGCTCATGGACCAAAAGATTCTAAACTTTTCTGTTATTTTCTGTGCAGGCAAAGGTTGAGAAATTGCACATTTAAGGAATTTGTACTTATTTCAATGAAATTAAAACGATTCTCGCTATCTTTACTATAACTGCACTGAAGTATTTCTAGAGTCCCTTATATAACTCGAAATAGAAATGATCTAAGTTCAAATTTGCTAGCAGAGGAAATAAGTGAAATTATGGAAAATGCTCTAACCAAGTCACCAAGTCTAACTAAGTCAGAATGTGTGGTCTTGGTGATAACTCGACCAAAGCTGAGCTGATGCTCCTTACCTCCAAAACCAAAATATCCGATTCTACCCCTTCTCGACTAAACTACCAACCCACTCTCTATCGTCCAGTACTAGGATCTAGGGGTAATTCAATACTCATTATTTGAATCGATTTCAAAGCCGTTTCTACAGTTTTAGGCTTACTGCGTCATGTTTAAATTTGGCAAACCCCAACAACCGTTTGTTAAGTGTGACAATACCGAAAGGTCGGTCCTGTTTACAGGTTGGTTGAGATCTTGCCTGAAATGAATTGAACATAACATAAGTCAACATTCGAGAATCTCTCAAAAGTGAGTTCAATTACGCCGACTATATTGATATAATTGGTAGAACTAAGCGAACAGCGAACTTTCATCTAGAAGGGATACCCAACTTTAAATAGGACAGACAGCTATAAAGCTATAACTTATAACTTTGAGGATTCAGTACAGGTTGGCTCTGCCATCACATAACTGGCGAACTGTTTTTCTCTGGATCTCAGAAGTCAAATTTGAAGTCAGTTCCTTGGTCAAACAGCTATATCACTATCAACCTTAGTACTGATTTTTTTTTAGATATTCGTTCCTGTTTGTGTTGACTTTTGGCCAAAAATTTAGTTTTGCACAAATAAATTCTTAAAGACGAGAGCTTTTAGGGTTTGTAAGATCCATTGATGCCTGTTATGAAATTGAACGATAAACTTTGGCGCTCCCACGTAGAAACATTTTCCACTATTTCCAAAAAGACTTCGCATTACCCAGTGAACGGAAGAAAGTTGGCGAAAGGCAGCGGTTACTAGAGTGACTTCTTAATTACAGTCTAAATCCACCCTGGAATGCAGTAAAACTTAAGTAATTTGATAACTGGCCATCAAACCCCTTTCCGCCTGTCAATTAGCCACCATTTGTTATTGTGTATAGCAAGTATACTGGCTTTTAGTCACACACAATTTGTATGCATGTATTTTTGCTTTCCGGTGTATTTGCAAATCGTTTCTGTATTGGATAAGAGATCAGTGAGAGCCGAATTTAGAATCTATGTATATAAATTATTCCGACAATAAACGCAAGTCTAGAGAGGGTTGACGAACATTTGCCTGGAACGACAAATACACAGACGATTTTCTTGATAATCTATTTATTTATTTATATTTATTTGGCGTGAATTTCATTAAAAGCTTTCTTTTGGGCTATGAATCACTTTATGGGAGCTGCACAATATTCCAGGAATTGCTGCCTAATGGCAATAGCAAGAACGCAAATCATTTATGAATGCGTACGATGTCGCCATGATCTACATATATTAATGGCAAAAGCTAAAAAGAATAGTGAAACAATTCCTCTTTGTTTGTTATTACAAAGTAATATTGCGAAAATTAGTTCTTTTATACCTTATCAATTCTTTGAATATGTTACACTGTGTGTAGTGTAAGAAAATCCCTTGATAACTGGAGTAATTCGTTTAATCGATGTCTATAAAACCTCACTAAAAGTATTCTTCAAGTTAACTTCAGTTTCATTGTTTATTTAAAAAAAAAGAAAATAAACCTGATAACATTATGATCCAATAAAACCATTTACGTAGCAAAAACATTTCCTTAATCACTTGCAAACAGATGTATCAATTTAACAAATAAACCTATCACATGAACAACATTTTGCGATAATTCAATGTGTGTCACGTGTATTCATTCGGCCGCTTGTCTCTATGTGACTGTCAATGGACTTTGTTTGATCAAGAGATTCCAATGAGCTACTTGCATGAGAAGAGTATCTACAATATTTGAATCTTCCCTGTAATCCATCATTTATTAATAAATGCTTTTTTTCTATTTGTTTGTTTTTTAGGACCGAAATCCCGACGTGGCATGACAGAATTCTCAACAGCAAACGAAAACCAAAAATCACATTTGCCTCAGCTTAATCATAACTCATCCCATCATCATCAACTCCAACATCATCATCAACCAAAATCATCATTAACCCTTCCTACAACACCACATTCCCCGAACCATCATCAGCATGATCAACAACAGCAACAACAACAACAACAACCGCAACAGCATAATCATCACTATAAACGACCATTAACCAGTCCTAACAATTCGCCATTTAATAACTTTTACGGTCATGGCTTCCCGCTTCATCATCCCGCTAACAACAGTCCATTGCAACAGCATCATCATCATCCCTTTGGTCTGCCAGCAGCAAATCCCTACCTCAATGATTTGCTCATCAGCGACGATGAACTAACCGACGAATGCCTAAAGAAAAACGTCCAAATCGTTCTAAACAATTTGGACCGCTACAACAACGCACTACGTAGCATCATACTGAATGAGCAAGGGATCAGTAACCATAGCAGCAGCTACAGCAGCTTTAACAATAATTTAAGCAATATTAGCAGCAACATGGCTAGCAACATGGTTACCACCCCGGAATCTGATTACAATAGTAATGCGACAACTCCGCATCATAATTTCAACCATTTGGTAGGTTTAACTGGTATCATCGGTGGTAATGGTGGTGGTGGTAATGGTGTTAACGGTGGTAGTAGTGTGGCACATGGTGGCGGTCCCTTAAATTGCTCTATAGCTTCTTCGCACGATTTTACTCATGACAATTCCGATTACCAGTGGTTCCTTGACTACGGCTATCGAGATGGTGTAACGCATCAAAGTGTCCTCTCATCGTTGTCTGCCTCATACCATGGAATCGGTGAGCTATCCTACTATGAGGATTTGGCGAAGAACATTGACGCTAATCTGGCCGAGGTGGATATGGAGAGTTTCCGGGCGGAAGACATTCACTCGCTGCTGTCGCACATTCCGTCGTATCAGCATCATAATAAGGACGACGACAAGATTGAGAATTCTATCTGCAAGTCAGAACTGTTGTTCTCGCCGGTGAAAGAATCACACATCAGTATAGACTCGCTCGATTTGGATGCATATCCGGATGACGGCGATATTATACTGACATGCAAGGCGAACAAGGACAACTATACGATTGCCTTCGAGGGCAGTGTCCTGTATTCGGATGAAAGTTTCTATGGTGAGTGTGTTTTTTGTTTTTGATATTCTTTGTTCTCAATTGTCTGCAATAGCAGCGAAGAAAGTGTTTCGTATGTAGTTTCACTTTCTCGAAGTTGGTAATCGAAGATTTTTCTTTCTCTTTCTCTATCTGCCTGTCTGCAGCGGAACCAAACGAAATTACGATGAAGAACAAACAGAACTTTATCAACCTGCATAGTAATTTGGACGACATCGTTAAGAGGAAATCATTAGAAGTCTCCATGTCTCGGTCGGATCATGCATTCACAACATGGAGCAAACTGAAGAAGAGCAGCACATCCCAACTGCAGAGGTAAGTTTCATGCTCCCTAATTGAGTGCATCCAAGACAATAGTTATAATAATTATTATTTCACTCTCATTTGGACAATGAATGAATATGTCGTCGGCTTAGTGTGGGACTTCAAGTAGTGTGTCTCTCTCTCTCTCTTGTATAATGCGAGTGCAGTCAATGAATAAATTGGACAAAGTTTCCGTTGACGTATAATATATTTATTTTAGTATTTTCGTTTTGTTATTATACTCTTTGGGGTCGTTTCAATTGACTTCAATTTAGTGCGCGAATTATGAAATTATGGCGATGCTGTGCTGAATGAGTTATCTCACATGTTGTAGTTGGTTGACTAGTTAAGTGCAGCTGTAGTTTCTAATTTGAGATTCTATAATGCAATTTTAAAAGTTTCAATGTTTCAGAGTACGCCATAATGCGAAAACTACAAATGTGTTTAGATACATTTCCTGACTCTATTTCGAATAAGGTCGAGCATAAGCTTGGGAACAATCAGTGTTACTTAGCCGAACTCAGTTTAACGCCGTCAATGAAGCTCTTTGAGGTGGTCACTGTCAAAATCAGAGCCGCACATAGCAAGCCGGCCTGCTATTTCGTTCCCTTCCATCCCAAGCTATCCGGGAATACGCATAGAAGTACTAAGCAATGGCAGATTTCTCTGAAAGACAAGAGCCATTCCTAGACACATTTCGGACACTTTTATTATATTGGAGTTGATCGCTTTGAGCAACCAAAGTAAGTAATATGAATTTGTCCACGTTGACAGTTCTGATATCTTCGAATTCAATAATTTCTCTAATGGTAAATGGTATTTCTCTAATTAGTGCTACTCCCAACCATAAATCCTATCAGAATATGTGCTAAATCAAGCTCCTCAAGTGCGAAGATTATGGTTTTTGTATTCAAATTGTTAAATGTACGTACTTTATCTCGAAAAGCAGCCAACCTAGAAAAAGGATTTCTCAATAGTTTCGGTTACTTTATAAAGCACTGCCCTCGACTGGTTGCGCATTACATAGAGAACCGGATATATCAAGCTCGTTTCTTAGATGTAGGTTCAATGGTATTTCTAAGAGTTTATTGGTCTGATATCACTCTACTTTGGCAGCGGAGTCACCACTAGGTTTCCCAGCTTTGGTCATAAATACCACCCGAAATTATTTTCAGCTGACTGGAATGAATGTCTGTTTCTGGCGACCTATGAAGATTTACTGTACCATAAGGCCTCGCCGATTTGTACTTTTGGAAAGATTTTAGTTAAAATATTCGCTCGAGTCTTCGTCGGTTCTTGTCAGGCAATATTAAAGAGAACGTTTGTGTGTTTTTGGAAGCCGTCTAACAGGACAGACTTTGGAAGGGTATTTGTAAAACGAGTAACTGCTTGGGTCGGTGCCTTTTTTCCAGAAAGCCTTAACACGGGTTATCTAAAAGGGTATCCTCAAATCATCTGAAAACGAGCATTTTGGTAATAGCCCTCCAGTCTTTCAACCCATCTAAAGGGAATACTAAAGTCAGATTTATACCTTACGCACTAAGTAAGGCGTCTACCTCTGTTACAAAAAGTGAAGGTTGGCCAGTATAATTAAATCAAGTACAGACTCACCACTTTTCCGGACAACACCTATATTATAATCAACCCAACCTTCTCAACACCGTTCTCCATGAATCCCCCTTTTGGTAAACGAAGAAAGAAAAGTCGAGTAGTTCAAGGTCCTTTACAAACTGCAGTGCTGTCCTTAAATATTGTTGCTTCTCGTATCGCGGAGTACAATGCCACTCTACTTGCTCTGCTCTTTTAAGATGTTATCTTGATTGCTCGCGCTGGCATTCCTTCAATCTAAAAATAGGAAATATTACTATACATCGTTATTGCGTATGCAAGATCTTTCATAATATTGATTACTTGTTTTGCAAATCATTCAGACTTGCAAATAAATAAAAGCTATTTGTTGCTCTTGGCCCTGGGATTCGTTTGCGGTATTTTCAAGTGCTGGCTATGTAAATGCTATTTTCTTTGAGTAAGGTACATATGTATGTATGTACTTTAAGTTCGGCGCTACATAGGTATTACCTCATTTACCTACTTGCAATTTAGCTGAGACCCTGAACAACGAACTCCCACTCCTTGTCAAAAAGTGTTTGGTCTAAGCATTCTGTTGAATGTCAAAGCCGGCAAAATCAAAGCCCTTTAAGACGTAATCAATTCGGACATCTGTAATTATCAACAGCATATCCAATATGCAACGCAACACACGCACTGAATTGCCCGAATGATTTACACAGATTTCCTAAATTGTGGAATATTCCCATTAAAAATTTAAACACAATAAAATTAGCAAATTTCTCAATACAGAGTTAATAGCTCTCATCTTTTGTCCAGGTCAGAGTTTCTACTCAAAATATCACTTAACATACATATTTGTTTATCCTTCGACAGGTATCCATCCGGCAATAACAACACATCTGTAAATATTGTAATGCGTCACGCCCCACACTGCTGTGTGCGCAAAAGTTCGAGTTTGCCTAATTTGCGACTGAAAAAGGGGATCAGTCAACAGCAGTTGAATGTGTCACAAGCGCTCAGCACTTCCACCGTAAGTACCAACGAATCAATCCTACTCAAACGTACTCAAATTCTGTAATAATTTGTTCTTTCGTTTTTTTTAAAGGTTGAATCGTGTAAATCAAGAAATCTTCTTCCAATGTGCCAGATGCCAATTTCCACAACGTCAGCCGGCAGTCCTATTCACTTTTCACCTAGCAGCAGTCATCATGCATCGTCTCACATCGATTCGACTGGCACGAATTCTGGTTCGGCCACATCTGCCACGAATAATACCCAAACCCTGAAGCAAGCGAATGCCAATCAGCCAGCTTTCAATCTAGTCAAATTGTTTATTAAGCAAAAGAGTAGCTGTTCCAGCGATACCACTTGCATGGATGTCTCCTCAGGCTGTTGGCCATCGAGTGAGGGTAGCTCTTCTCTAGAGCAACGCATTCGCAAGAAAAGCATGAATGACTCTGGCAAGGGGTCGGCACTGAGTCGGCACGACGAAGAAGAAGATCCTGCTGATTCCAGCTACCAACTGGATAGCCTGGACATATGTGATAAAGAGAGAAATGAGACCGCCACAACAACAACAACGCCCGTGAGAAGGGGGGCAACAAAAAACGATTTGTACAGAGAGGTATTCGATTCGGCCGCATCGCCACAAACATCACCGGCGCATAGAAAAATTCAACCGCTCAAAAATCCACAAATCATCAACTTGACCAGCAATCAACAGCAGCAGCAGCACAACAATCAATTGAACAGCTACAACAATAATAATAACAACAATTCCTCGTCGGAAGCTAGTCGCACGTCGGATAACCTCACGCAGGTGTACAATGACAAGCGAAGTCAACGTATGAAGATCTCCGCGGAGATGATCACACGATCAATGCAGACGTCAGCGAGAGATCGACTCAAGTTCGTGCCACCATCGTTCTTGGCAAAGTTGAACAATCTGGGCGAGGAGAAGCAAGCACCAATCTATGTTATTTATCCAAATTATGCTCTGCCGGATTTGGGCTTTGTGAAGGCAAACACTGCTGAGGTGATTTTTACGCCCTTCAACTACAAGAATGCCGTTGGGGTTAAGAAACGACCCAATTCGACTTCGATCAGCGAAGATGAGATTTTGAAAAATGTCGACTACACGCACGTTATTGATTGGAAGTCGCTGGCTACTCTGCTGCCAGCCGAGTACCGTAGGCGATTGAAACACATTCCAGAGGTCGAAGTTGTTGACCTCGAGGCGGAGTGCTCGATGAAGCCGCTTTTCTGTATGACACCGCCGATAAGGCGAACCAACAATCGGGCGAATGTCTGTGATTGTGCTCAGTATTTCCAAATGACGGAACCCGGAACGGGTGCCACTGGGGCGGCATGCACGTCAAGCTCCGGATCTAGTCAGCCACCCAGTTCGGGTTATCGTGGCTCGTCGACGCTTCTGACCGATTCGGAGTTTGAGAACCCGAAAAAGGCAGAGGACTCTGATCCGCTAAAGAATATGTACGTCTATCAGTATGAGAACAACCGCATGGAGGGTGGACCAGAAGAGCGATCTGCTGCCCGCACTCCGCGTGGTATTCTACGCAAGAATCCAAGCCGTCTGACTTCTGGTGTGCGCAACAAACGATCGAGCTTAATCGAGGAACAGAACAATTCAAATATGCGGAACCTAGAAAAGCGTCGAAGTCTGCAGGAGCCTGTTACGTATTTCTCATCGAATGATGATCTACAGTATCCTCTCACCGAGGACTATCTGGCCGAAATGGAGGAGTACTACGAAGAATTGCATTCGAACCTGAAACTTACTCAAGGCAGCCATCGTTTGTCCCGCAAAGATATGGACGCGCGTGCGCGTGCGGAGAACTTCCTTTCCAACGTGCCCAAGTCCGAACTTAAGTATTACGCTGAAATCGCAAATATTTTGGAATCCGTAGAGGAGAACCACAACCCGGCAGAGCACTATGACGCTGCTGAACTGAAAAAGGAAGTCAGTCGAGCCCTAAGTCAGAAGAAGGTGTCCTTCAATCAGAAGCACGAGGATAACAACTCGATTGGGCTGACGGGCCAAAATGTGCAACGATTCACAACGCCTCCCAATTCGCCGAACATCTCTATAGCCGCCCTGCGTTTGAATACCGCCGGTGGAGTGGTTGGTTCGGCACAGCGCAGCAATAGCAACAGCAAAAGGGAACAAGAACTGAACAAGATCTCTAGCAATCGCTTCAAACGTTTACAGATTCAATGGGAACTGCTGAGCAAAGACTCGAGTATGATGCTTAAGGACCTAGCATGCGAACAGGAAACTAAGAGTGGCGGTTCAACACCGACATCAGCGAATGCGGCACACAAGTCAAGAATACCGCGACCAGTCAGTTATCCCGCGGGGAAGTAAGTTTTTTTAATTCAATTTCTTTTGTTTGTATTTTATTTTGGCACTTGCACTGGTTTTCTTTGAAATATTACATTTTGCCCCGTTATGTAATTTTTTTCTCATTTCGACATTTATTTTCTTTCTTTCTCCTCTCTATTTTCTTTATGTTATGTTCTCTCGTCTGTTTTGGTTTGGATTTTGTTTGTTTCCAAAATCTTACGCAAAAAAAAAAACACACACTTAATACACACACAACAAAAAACAAAAGGAAATTCGTAAATGCTAGTCCTCAATCTCCTTCTTCTAACCTCAGAGTGATACAGGATCCCAAGAGTTTACGATCACCCAGTCGTATTGTACCACCAAAAAGGTATAGCGTGCCAGTGACATCTCCAGCGGTATCTACAACTCATCATCAGGCAGCGGTAACACCAACAACACCAACGCCAGCGCCACGTGCGCGCACACCAAGCAGCCGAACAACATGCAACACCAACAATTGTGTCAGTGGCAGCAATACAACACCAAACACCCCCAAACGGAGAGTACAGTCACCTAGGTAAGTTCAACAAAGTAGTTTTTGAAAATTTTATATTTTGCAGGAGTCAATGTCTGCGTAGAAAAGTGTTCCTAGTTTGGCTTCATGATTCATTTTCGATGTGCAGTCATTTTCTGCAGATTTCTGATTTTTTGTTGGAAGCTTCACTAGCCACAATATGAGCTTTCAGTTGATTTTGTCCACATCGCGCAGTCATTTATTTTAAAGCCTCCACACAACACTCACATAGCCCAGAGCATTTAAGACGCTTATAAGAAAAATAGTTAACTATGGCTTCCGGCCTTAGAGAGACCCTTTGAGGCTCCATTTGTGGTCACAATGCGTTCACTTAGACAATCCACCCTTCGGTGTTTCAATTCATGCGATCCAAACAGAGGTCGCTAAAAATGCGCTCAAAAGTCGGTCTCTCGATGCAAACACATGTGGTTTAGAACTTTTTTTGCCTTCAGTTTCAACATTCCTTGAATGTAGAATCTTGACTAACCTAAAAAATAAGTTTTTCTATATACATATTCAGTGAACCAAACTGGCACTAAGTCCACATCGCACAGCACTGCCACAGAGTCTTGAAGCGGAACCGAATGCGTTGAAGATCACAACACTCTAAGCAAAGCCTCTGACAGCTGACTGATTACACATTGATTAGTGTGTGTTTGATTACATAGGATCTCAATCCAATGGGCTACCAATCTCAAAGCTATGGCTAAAATTCAGAGAATGGGCTTGCATCGGCACTACTGGATCAATGAGAACCATTCCCGCAGGCGGCTTGGAAGCCACAAAATCCTCAGTTTGTTAATGAACTGGCAAAGATGATATCCTTTGAATCATACCAAAAATATAAAACAGTAAAAATCCAACTACGTAATAAAAAGCATGCGATTGAGAGAAAAACTTTTACAGAATTATAAAAAAAACAAAAAATGGCGTGCACTCGACTTCCTTGTGATCACAAGGAAAATGTGAAAGCATTATCATTGGACATAACATGCTGATGGGCAGAGGATGCGGTAATAAGACAGGTCTGCCACTTACTTGTGCAGAGTATGGGAGTAATAATCCAAAATGTGAAGAGTGCGAGGATTATCTCTTTTTTTGAATTGATTATCCTCATCTAAACGAACAACATAGAATCATTCTGTTGGTGAGCTCCATAAGAATGTTCTCAGTAAACTTTCCTTTGTCATGAAGAATAATACACCCAAGGCGGTGTATTATTCTGCTTAGACTTCACTTAAATTAATTGATGATTGGCTGATAGGTCTACAGCTTTTGGGTAGGTCGTGTATAGCCCCCCCTCCCCGTTTTGTTCGGTTAAGAAAGGATTCATTGAATTTCACTGACGTCCGAATATAGGCTGAAGGGTGAACTGATGTGTATTCCTAGCATGCCGGGTATTGTGATTCAATTGTTGTAGGGGTGGAATGCAACTGGCTATTTCGTTCGAACACTTTTGATGGAAATAACGATAAAACAACGACAAGCTGAAGAAACCTTTTCTCCAACTTTTTACAGCTTTCTTTCCAAAAAGCTCGCATCTAAGAATGATTTAATTAATATTAAAGAAGTCTTACGATTTTTTAAAAACTATCTGGTTTAAATATAACAATATTGTTCACAGATTTATCATCAACAACAAATCATTGGTAATAAGAATGGTTACAGCATTAATAAAATTTATTTTATTTATGTTAAATAATTTCTTTGAACGTAAATTTTACTTAACTAGTTTGTTTTACACTTCTTTTAAATTAATTTTTTTTTTGTAATATTTTCAGAACAATACCACGCGTTCGATAAAGTTCAAAACGCTCTCCATGTAACAGATAAAAATAGAAAAGATCATCAACAGTCGATGTCAGGTGACAGACATCTACCCCAATAAAATGGAAAACTCCACATTCATGAAATAATCATGAAACATTTAAATTTATATTATACAAAGTGAAAAGAGAGAGAAACAAAATAAAATAAAATAAAATAATAATCAAACAAACTTAACAACAACAAAAAAATGATTAAAAGTATAATTTTTAAATGAGCAGTTGTCATGTGTGGATAGAAACAAAGTTTATTTTGCTCCAAAAACGATTTATTTTCTTTGCGTTGTCGCTTTTTATTTTAATTTCTTAAATGTTTTCATTTTTTTTCCTTAAATTTCAGTGTTAAATAATAATAATAATAAAACATTTATAGTCATTTTGATTTGATTAAAGAAGCAGAAATATTTATAAATAACAAAGCGCATGAAGATATTATATTCAAGAAATGAAACGTCAAATAAAAAAAGAAAATATATAAATATTATTTAAAAATAGACGCGAGAGAACTCACAAAGTAATTGTATTTTTTTATTACCAATCTTATTATTATATTTAAAACAAAACAAAAAATTAAACTATTCTAGTTTGTAAAAGAAAGTTATAAATAATAAATACAACAGAAAATAAAAAAAAACTTAAAAAACAAAACCAAACAAAGAATGTGTATTTAAATGTAACAAGACGAAGCAAAATAACAATATCGGATTTTATTTAAAACAAAAATTCATTCAATGACGACATTTACTATAAACGTTTTTGCATTCGCATCTAACAATACATACAGAAAATGTATTTCAATTTAACTGTATAAATGCCAATTTATGTTTCATTTTCAATAAGTACCCGAAATAAATAAATAAATAAAAAAAAATTAAAACATTAAATTAGAGAAAAAGATTTAAAGTTAAAAACTAAACTATTAGAAGTTTGTATTGATAACAAGGAGAGGGTCAAAAAAAAACATATTAAATTTTAAGAAAACTAAAAATTTCAAGATCTTAAGAACATTAATTGAAAAAAAAAACAGTGAAGGTGGATTTTATTTCATTTTAATTTAATTCATAAATTTTACTCAAAGACGTAAAAAAAACAAATTAAACAAAAAAAAGGAAAACAATAAAATAAGTTTTTGAAATATAATTTTCTGATTTTTAATTTGCTTATTTCTCATTTTGGTTTTCAGTTTTTGTAACTCGGTGACGCAGAATGACGTTTGCAGTATTTATAAATGAGAAGCGCATTTGATTTATTTTACATTTTTTTACCATCTACACAATTTTTAAAGCCGTTTTTATTAAATATTCACAAACATGGATAACGATGGCTGTGGAGGGGAAGATATTTTGTTGAAGGTTTTTAAATGTTTTTCTTAAAGGTGTTACCCCAATAGTGCGAACTTAATATGTGAACCAACATTGTCGGTCTCTGTACATTACATTTTTTTCTGTAATATGATAATGTTAGTTTCAAAAACAATTTCAGGACCCTTATCCCCCTTTGGAATTCTTTTTATAAGTTCACATTATCGCGGTGCCACTATTTTAAGACTATAAAGAAATTTACCTTTTATTTCTTAAAGTAGTTAAAATTAAGTGTATATTTCTGTTAGTTCTGTACGAGAAATGCATGAATATTGCTTTAAAAGTTTCTCCCACTGAATTTAGTTTATGCTTTTTAAGTTACATCTTTTACCTTATCACCATTATAGATTAGTTATAGTTGAGTCAACTACACATGTGTTTGATTAATTTGTGCGTGTCCAGCAAACTTTATCTATTCTAAAACTTGGTCTTTCAGGCTGCTGCTTTACAAATTCCCTACAAAGAGACAATTCGTACTTTACCGCCAAGTTTAACGATTGTAGAAGTATAAAAGCTCTAAAAAAATGTCTGTCGCTTTTTATAAAATAAAAGTCAACCAAAAAATAGTTAGTAACGAGTCCAGTGTTTGATTGAATTAATTAAACGTCCAAAACAAAAAAACACACAAAACAAATGAGTTAAGAAATCCTCTCGAGAGAACGGTTCCACGAAGCATTAGGCTTGTTTCTTTTTTCGTTTAGAGCAGAGCTCTGAACAGATACCGAGTTCCTCGAGCATTCGATTTATGATTTATTTAAGGGCTCAACTTTCCTTTCTATTTAATCGATAGAAAAACTGTTCAATGTGAGACAGGTATTTATAATAAAATAATTGATTTAAAATTTACACTTTTGCAATGAAATGATAGGAAATTATATAAAAGTATGGATTTTTTTAGACTTCTCTTTGTTTCGGTGATGCCATAGAGAGATTTTTTTTGGGATTTTTTGTAAGGAATTATTCCGCATTTGTTGATCTCGTTTGGTAATCCGGACTCTTCTGAAAGTGTTCGTTTGGTACTTCAATGACAGTTCCACTCTTGGAAATAACAGAAATTCGCTTTTGACCTTGAATTCAGAATCTAAACCAGAAGCACTAATATAAAAATCCTCTCTTCTGCATTATTTCGCGGTGAGTGTCACCCACACACTGTTGCCGTAGGTGCCTGCCTGACGAAAAGCACATACTGAGAGCACGAAATTGCGTGAGCAATACCTGCCATCTGCTAAAAAATTGTTGAAATCCCTTAAAACCGCGAAAAGGTTCACTCAGGTACTGCTGCCATATTAGAGTCATCAATATTTTTGTCATCTGATTGAGAATTTATATGTTTTTCAAGATAAAATACAATTGAGGTTGAAAAATCGCGGTTAAAACCCAAAATTAATTTTTTTTACCGATTTAGGGGCCTCCTCACTTCTACTTTTTGAATATGTTCTATTGAAGCTATTGGTAGCTAATCTTTTGAAAAAAAAAAATTAATTAAAATCATCCTATCAAATTTGACCTTATGGATAGTTTTTTATGATTTTAATAAATCAGTTGAATACTTAGATTGGATGCTTTGTAAATGTTGCGCAAGGTATGTGTTGCCTTTTTATTTAATTACTTCGTAAACACAAAAAATTTGCCCAAACTACATATTATATTCCTATAAAGTGCTTATAAGGGAGAAACTAATCGAAAGGGAGCAATACGGAAAAATAGATGTGTATATGTGCAGTTGATTGAGGTAAAGGTGAAGAAATTGGCATGAGTACTACTGAGAAACTACTAGTTAAAACGGTACGTTTTCTTAGATCAGATTAGGAGTAGAACCGGGTAAGGCAATTGGTGGCCGACACTCATTTTTGTCTAAATAAAGTGTTGTTGATCACATCAAGCTAATTTTCAGGTTTCCGCTCAGAATAATCCCTGAAACTAATGGTATTCATGTAATAATGTTGCAGTTACTCCTCACCTTTTATAAGGCAAACATAAACAAAGTGACTATGGAATTTGCTTCATACGTGTATGATGTTGATATGCTATTGAGTAGATATGTTTTATTTGTGGACTTAATCAAATATTTTTAAAAAGGGTGGCAGAAGAGTTACTTTGTTGGGTTTAGTAAACGAAAGAAAAAGTTGCAGTATAATTATAACTTTACGGAAGACTTGTTTTTGGTCCGCATAATTTTGTAATATTGTCTTAAGGATTCCAAAAATCAAGAAAACTTTCTTTTGCCTGGATTTAAGAAAGTATTCAATAGAGTACAGCATACAAATAAAATTATTGGTCATATTTATGAGTTTAAACGAAGTCATTGGCTGCATGATAAAATCAAAACAGGATGCCATCATGCTTGCAAAAGCTTCCATGTTCCATACCGCCTTAATTTGATTTTAACAAAAACTTGAACCTTCATAGCGCCCATGTACCTCGCCCTAAAAGCATATTGGGTTTGAGTGGAATAGAAGCTTTTATTTTTGAATTATAAAAGAATTGTAATAGAAATCTTTTCAGACGACCTTACCGAAGTTTCATAACATTCTTTTGAATATTAAAAGTAATCTCCTCTTTTGGATATTATATGGTGTGTAATTAGACAGATAAATAAATATAGGTCGCATATTTGAATTCGGCGCAAAAAAAAAATCAGGTCTCAGGTCCATAGATTAACCAGACATTTTAATTATGGTCTCAGCATTTGTTTGCTCAAATGTCAACACTGGCCACTCTCCGTCAAACTTTAGTTTTGTATTTATTTCCTAATATTGTGAAGAACCGAATAGACTGCTCAATAATCTATAATCATTCGACAATCTAGAGAGGATAAACAAATTGAGATTGTTAAATGCATGCAAATCGACTCTTTGTTTGAAAAGTTGTATTGCGCAACAAATGCAGGTGTTGTACATTTAAGAATATTACGATTTAGAATTTTCTTTTGTAAAGTGGCATAACTTCCTCCAATACCAGCAAGTAAAAGGTGTGTTTAACAATCTTCTATGAAAAATGACTTTCGTCTAAAGTGTTTAAGTACTTGTTCAGCTAAGTTCTGTTTCAACAGCTGTCTGTTGGGAATGCATATTTCATTGCATACTTTTAAATTGGAAATATTAGGTGCAGATAGAGAGATAAGGTATTTCTTTTTGGTTTGTGCAATAGCTATGCTTTTTCCTCGCGTTTGGCGATCGAATTTTCTCTTTCGAGAAAATTTGATAGGTTCATTAAATCCAGTCCCTTTTTTTATTTACTTTTTTGACGCATATACATACACAATATGAAGAACCAAAATTATATGCCGGCTTATAATCACTTCCGCTACCCATGCCATTAACACCAACTCAGCACGAACTTAAATTCCGATCTTTGTGCAAGTTTTTGACCCAAATATATAAAAATAATTATGTTATAAAAAGCGCAGTTGGGTTGGATCAATGCTCGCTTTTGAGATTAGGATATAATATAAAAAAAACCATTGATGTCAGCCAACAAGTCTATATTAATTTATTAAATAAGAACTAAAAAAAAAGGAGTATATATAATTATTGCGGGCTTCTTCATTTAGTATCAGTTGCCAACTATGTTTTGCTTGCATTTTATTTGTGATATAAAATATTTTCAGAGGTACTTTTTAATATGCCATAAGTGAATAGAGATATTTCATACTTACAATTATTTGCAATTGCTCGTTCATAAAAAGTTATTTTAAATTAAAATACGAATGCTTAAATTTTTGAAGGGAGAGATAACATCTGTAGGAAAGAAAATATAGACAACTTGTGCGCAATAGTTGCCCCGATAATCTATGTATTGATTATGCATATTTCATGTCTTAAATTTGCTTCAAGAGTCTGAGGCTTAATGACATACATAGACTCGTAACTTGATGTCTGGAACGGTTAATTCAAGCAAATCGCCATCTTGATGATTTTCGATGCAAAGTTTTGTATTTTGTATTTGTTTACTACATAAATTTCATTTGCCTGTTTAGCATATTTTGAGGAAAAAAAATAGGAATTGTGTGAACAGGAAATCACAGAGGAGAAAATCCAAATATGTTGAAAAACTCTTAAGCTACTACTAGATTATATGGCAGAACTACAAATTCGAAATGGCCGGACGGGGTGCCAGTTTATCTTCTAACTCTCTGCACAGACTGCCTCCATATTTTATAGTGCGGCAGTGTTTTCCAAGTAATATTTTTCAGTTGCCTGAACATTCCTTTATAAAAAAATAACTGACAAAACTGGAACTTCAATTAGTTCGTGGAATGTAAGTCAAATAAACTTTCAAAAGAAGTTTTAGAAATAATTGCATTTTAAAAACCATCAGTCTTTCTCCCCAGTTGCTGTGCATTTCTTGTAATTGGCTGGAACGGTGTCTGACTATTGACGATACATAAGAATAAATTTCAACCTCAAAATGATCACAAGCACAAATAAATTAAGCAATTCAAAACCTTACCTTAAATGTTCACATAGAAAAAAGTTCTACAAATTCTGAGGTGATAGGAAGGATGCGCACACAGTTAAATTAAAATTTCAAGTGTAGAAAAGTAGCACAGGAAAAAAATTAGGCATTTGTGCACTAAATTTGTAGTCGAGTGGCAAATGTAACTGTTTTTATATATATATTTTCTAAGCCGATCAAATTGAACATTTAGGCGGATAATTTGGTATGTTTCACCTTTCAGAAAAGATAAATCTGCTAAAAAGTGGAAAGAATATTTGCCATTTGCGATATAGTCCTCGCACTAGTTGCATGTGCTGTCTTCAGAAATATTTCTGATTGCATCTTCTTAAGTTTTGAAATTTTCTGCTTAATATAGCTGCATATCTGTTGTCATGTGAGTTTTCCAAGCCTCTCTTCTGAGGTTGTCATGTTCCGCAAAGAACGTAATGTCCTGTGTATAAGTCGAAGAGATGTCCATCGTTTTTTGTTTATTGAAGCCCAAGTGAATTTTAACGTTTAAATTGCTCTAGTTTCACCTGAACTTTACAAAGTCTGAATTTGTAGCAGTACAATTTGAAATCAGGAAATACATACAAATAAGTGCCTCAAGACACTTCCTCAATCTCTATTGTTTTTATTTTTCCTTAAATCGAAAATATATCGGCATTAGCTCAATGCTATTATCAATACCACGCAATGATAGAATTTATGTCATGCTCTTGATCATAATTCCATCTAATTAGACGAAGCACTTTTCCAAACAAATTCATCGCCGTGCGTAGCATAATAAAGTTGCGTAAAAAAGAATGCATTTTCAATGCCGTCCTTTAATTTACAAGTTTACATATATTTTTTTGTAATTTTTATATAATTTTTTTGATTTATTATTCTTAAACCATAAAATCCTATATTTAAATAATAAAAATAAAATCTAACAAACAAAACGCTTTACAAAAAATAATTTGCCTTCGATAAGAATCCACTTTTATGCAAAACGTATTTTTATTTTGCAAAGTTGGATTCAAAAAAAAAAAATTTAAAATAAAGTAAAATATATATAACTTAAAATTTATTGGTAAACTTTTTTCAAACTATTACTATACTATGCAGATTTTTATTATTTTAGCATTATACTTGGAATGGTTATACAGAAAAAGAAAATAATTAAAACAGAAAATAAAAAATTAAATATGTTGTAACAATTGGACAATTTATATAAGAGTTAAACAGCAAATGAAAAAATTAAAAAGAAAAATGATTTAAATGTCTTATATTATAAACATAAATTATATACATACATACAAACATACATATATTATATTGGCCAAATGAAAAAGAAATAAAAACAAATTTAATATATGTATACGAAGATACATTCTCAATACTGTTATTCACCAATAAACACACTCCATATCATATTTATGAAATTTTGTTTAATTTAATTTGGTTTTTTTTAATGAAAAACACAAAAACGCTATATGATGAAGAAACAAACAATTTCACTAATTTGATAGAAAAAAAATCAACACAATTTACGTAAATAAATATTTAAAAAAAAATTATATCATTTAAGAGACTGTATATATGTATGCTGAATAACATTTTTTTAAGTTTTATCTAACGTAAATGATAAACTATGAAGACAAAATTTTAATATTAATTTTAAAACAAACACAAAATAAAAAAAAAAAATAACACAATATATATAATATGATTTGTTGCTTTTTATTATCAAATCGATTTTAAATGAAAGAATAAAATATGAGAATTATTTATCATATGAATATAGAAATACAAATCTATTAATATAATACCGACTATATTGAAATAAACATTTCAAAAATACAAAGTTAAATGCATTTTTATTTTTCCACGATATTTTTGTGTTCTCTACAAATAATTATTTGCAAAACGTCTCTTTGTCATAAAAAAGGAGAAAATAAATTCGAATTCTTACTCGATTTGATTGAACATGTTCATATATAGGGTGATATATTGTGAGGTTTGATTTTCAATAGGTTTTTTTTGACAGATCACGCGTGACTTTTATCAAACTACTTTGTCATTTTTGTTCGGTATCGTTTGGCAAGCCATCATTTTGTGAGAAATGTTTTTCGATTCGAGGAACTAACATAATCGACTTACTGTCACCACTATTGCCAATATCATTCACAAATTTGAGTCCCAGCTTATGATACTCGACCGGTTAGACCACATCCAGCACAGTATGGTCTGGTTTATGGGCTGGTGGAATCATTATTCCACATTTCTTCAAAAATGAGGCAAATCAAAATGGTGCCGTCATCAGTAACCGTTATCCCGCCATGTTAACGGTCGGATCGGTAGCGGTATTTCAACAAGACATACAGCGATTGAAACAATTGACTTGTTGAGAAATCATTTTAGTGAGCATTTAATTTCACGTTTTGCTACGGTAAAGTGGCCGCCTAGATCGTGCAATATCATACCTTTGGCCTATTTTCTCTAGGAATATGTAAAGTCAGCTATGATTGACCCTTTGGAAGCCAACGGTACTCCTGTTATTCGCGAGGTACCAGTCGCTATGCTTGAACGAGTGGCCCACATTTGGACCTTCCGAATGGACCACCTCAGACGTAATCGTGGCCAACATTTACATGATACGTGGTTGGATATGTTTGGTCGGTCGGAAGCGGTGGTGATTTAAAAGCTACGCCTTTTACCATAGTAAACTTAAAAACATCTCAAATTACTAAGATATTAAATGAATTAATAATTGGGGCTTAAACCTGGAAACAAAAGTTGCAACATTTGTTTAGCCGCTATTCGCAGTTAGGCTGCATTCGCTGGACTTTTTGTCCGCTTCAGAAAGTCCTATCGCAAATTTAGCATAACAACATTTATTTTTAATTCTAATAAAACGCTTATAATATCTTGTGAATAGATTAGGCACACATAAGGTAGCCAAGTTAATAAATTTATTATCAAACGCCGTTAAAGCTTCTAATCTCCTATTGACATTTCGAATATCAATTAAATACTATTTAACTTAATTAAGATTTAGAGCTCGTAATTAACACATGCACCTACCAATAAACTGATAGCATTCAAGCGTTCCACCAGTTCTTCTGGCTATGAGTTAAAAATAAATATTTTTTGTAAAGTCTGTTATAAAATTTGATTATTCGTTAATTTTTAACGGGTCATTATCTATCGATGAGGCCACAATAACAGTAAAACGTAACAGTTAAAAATGGTAAAAAATCGATTTGATTTCGTTTGGTATGTTAACTGAAAAGTGGAACAAAATATTTGTGTTTGAACTAAACATATTTTTTGTAAATTTATGTAGACAATTTAATAAACTGATACATAATAATTTATTTTATTATTATTCTTATTGTAAGTCAAATTTTCATATGTCAACGTGTTCCCGATCCATAAAGAGCATCTGCCTGAGACTATGCAGAATCTTAATACGGGCACGCTCGTACCAGTTATTGAGACCCAGCGTTCTGGCATGTCGTAGTCTTAAGCGGTTTGGTTTTCCTTGTCGTTTCCAACCTAGGAGTTCATATTCGGAGCAGTAGTCTCCGTTTGCTCATTGTATGCGAACTGGTCACGTGACGAAGCTGGATCTATTTTGGAGTAATTAAAATATGTCCGTTGGCATGTAGATCTCCAGCCGCATATTATAGTGGCATTAGATTCGGTGGGATATGAAGGGTTTCGACTTGAAATTCGATGATTTTTTTCAGGATTTGCATAAGTCTGAATATTTGGTCTACTGTCGATCTGCCCGCCTGGGAGCTGCACTGGTAAGTGTCAAAACGTGTGTTACAAAATGATTTGGTTAACAGTGCGACAGTTAGCAAAGATATGCCTTAATATTTCTTTCAAGACATACTTACCTTATACTTACATACCTACATATTTGTAGAGACCTGCTGGAGCCTAGGTTTCCTTAGCTATTTCGTAGTTCTGTTCGTTTTAGTTCTAGAAGTTCTTGCCAACTAAAACACCAAAAATGCCTTGCTCTCCGACCTTAACACTGAAGTCCTTAGTCTCTGGCGTAGATCACTGCCATCATTTACCGACTTGAAGTCAATAACTTTTGCTCAATGCCGCTATGAATCTGCTTCCTAACACTTGCAATCTTTCGTTGCATCTGTAATATATCGTAATTCTTTGCATTCATACATAATACCTGATTCTATCCATCGTATCTCCTGGATCTGGATAATGTCTGCTTTGTACCAAGTGAGGACAGACTCAAGTTTTAAAGTAACTATCCGAGGTCATCTCCAAAAACTAAAGGCTTTTGACGTGGTCGATCGAGTTACCCGACCGCTGCCAATAACAGGTCAGTAGTTCCGGTGTCCCTAAAGATTTAATCCGTCACCAATTATTTTTCGCGATTTTAGTGTTGGAGATCACAATTGTCGTTGATGCTTGGTCCAGAAACAGAAGCAAATGACTAATTAAGATGTTATTCTTCCTCCGCTTTAGCGTCTGATGGCACCAGATGGTGTCAGTAAGCAATCCCCAGTCGAGGTACTAGACACATAGCTTATGTTTTAATGCGAACGCTTAATCATCCTTTTGATGACCAGTAAAGAAACAGAAGCAATGGGTCGCTAAATCATTTTGATTGAAAAATGTTTCTAGTTTTAAAAGAGACAAAAACAAATTATGTAGATAGGGACGCCCAATATCGAATAATTGACTAGAATGCCCAAGCTATTACTGTCACGGACTTTATCTACCTCGACTCAGCTATAAAATTAAGAATTACTCTTGCCAATCGCTGTGTCTATTGGCTGAAAAGGCAATTTTGTAGCAAGGCCTAGTGCCGAATGACCAAAGAGACCATATTTAAGACTTTTAAAATGTCAATCTTGCTCTATGTATCTTAAGCATGAACTCTTTCAAAAGCAGTTGACTATTTTTGGTCGTTTCAAGAGAAAAATCCTTCGTTGGAAGTTTAGTGCCAAAAACTGCTCTTTGGGCGTTTGAGTTTGCTGCTGTATGTAGATTCTAATCTGGAGGGATAAAGCGGTACAGAAAGGCACGAATTGAAGGAAACTTAAAGCAATTTGTAGTGCGCAACTACCAACAGTTAGCCAAGAACAGCGTTAATTGAAAAGACACACCTCGGACTGTACGTGCAGTTTGAGACTAGTATTCCGACTTTAACGAAGACTAGCTTAAAAACAACAGGTCGCTGGTTCAAATCCCGACCAGTACCACCTCACATTTTTTTATTCGCTGCCCCAACTCTTGCGAACATCTGACAAACATCCAAGAGTAAGAACTGCCATAAGACGCTTCTCAAAAATAAATTGCGGTACGGAATCGGCATTCTACTGCCGTTGGCGTCAAAAAAATATATCTTCGCACACACAGTGTTTGCAGGAGCCAGGCTTTCGGGCCTGTACAGGCCGTTTACGCCTAATATTTATTTATTTTAGCTTACAAACAAATTCAATTTGTCACCAGTAAAATAAAATATTTGACTGTGATCACTTATAAGAGTTATATGCCAACAAAATGGATATACTTACTTAACAGAGCTATGAACTTTAGGGTTCTAAATAGTTTGCTTTTTAATTTTCGAAAATATAGAATTTATTGGCGCCGTACTAATTGAAAATAACGATTAGTTCCATAGCTCCCAGTAGCAGTTATCGACTTTTCGATAGATATGCAGCCTAATTAAAAACAAAACATTATAGCCATCGACTTGTTTAAGCGCTTATCATATCGCTGATAAAAAATATGACACCATCCTCACACAGTGTGACATCAGCTTAAAATTAAATCTTTGTTATAAGAATTTGGGTGCATCCACTCTAAAATTTGGTTGAAGTCAAATCATATTCTTTTTTTCTCGTTCAAGATACTCATACTTACCAGCAGCGCATCGTAATTCGCAGTAAGGCAGGCAAGCACGTAATTCTCTCATTTCAACTCATATCAATGGCTAAACAAAACACAACATACAATCGTTATTATATTATAACTTTATCAATACGCTTAGTTCGTCGGTCTTTTAGTTACACCAACAGGCGTTCAGTTTCAGTCGCTTTTAGAACGCGATCGGGAACACTGTTGGTACAAGTGAAATTTAAATTGTTCTATATGTTTGAATGCACTTCTGCATTCGAATCGTTATAGTTTTATCAACATGAATTTAAGATACTTAGTGATTTTTGTATTAATTGCTGCTGCAATTGAGCGCATTTCGTGTGAAAGTATCCGAGAGACGGAATTAATGTCGGGTTGGTCTTTGAAGAACCAAAATGAATGTGAGTACAAATTTGATCTTCCATATGGAAGTTTGTTTTTTCACGGCATTGATATCGATGACAATATGTTTGCGGTGTACAGACAGAGATAAGTATGTCGTATCAGTTGTTGTTTTATGTAGTTGACATGAACAATCGAAAGTGTGATTATTTATGAGTTTATGACAATGAACTAAAAACTTTCACCGCGGGGAATAATGCGAGTTAAAAGACTTCAACCGAAAATTAGGTTAAATTGCTGGATATAAAAATACAGCGGCATGCATGAGGCGTAATGTAAAAGAGCCTTTTAGATACAGCAGCTTATGTGAGTGTGTGTGGTTTCTTTTGTTGGCTTAAAAGGTTCATTGAATTCTGTAACTGTAGGAGGTGAGCGCTTGTTTGTGGAAGAGCGCACATCTCTCTGGTTGTATTATTAAGGTAGGTAAAGGATAGCTGAAGCGGATAGACATCATTCTCTTCAATTATTGGATATTTAAATTATTTACTACGGTCAACGACCGATCGTGATCGTGAAGCACCTGTGTGTAGGTATGACAAGTGCGATTAGGCGATCTTTGAACTTTTAACGTTTCGTGTTTACAAAATAAGCAACACACACGAACACATAAAAATTGCTTGCAATTCAAATCGAAAGGTAATTAATTTTATTTGTGGAACAGATAATAATTGTTTTTTTTTTTTTTCAAATTAAATAAATTATGAGCGTTAAAGTATTCCTCTAATACTAAAGTTAGTTCAATCTGCTCTGGGATATTAACAGAATTAGAATCGAGTCAAATGATAAGAGGTTTGTAAATATATGTGTTCAGCACTATTAATATTGTTACCAGCGAACCCTGCAACTTGTACTTTTTGAGGAATTTCAAATTGGATTTTTGTGTAATTTATTTTTATCAGGCAAGTCATTCATCAAAAATATTACGTTACAAGGTCATAAAGTGTATTGCATTGACTTGCAATAGTAGAATTCTTTACTTAATCGTATGGCTTATCGTGTGATTGATTAAACAAAATTGAATTTGGTAAGAGTTTGATTGATATCTTATTATTTTTTCGTTAAATGTTCGCACTTTTGAGGGAGTGAAAACAATTCGCACATTGGTCTACTCAAATTCACAAGAATTCGTAATTCATAACAAAACGAAATTCGCAACACTTTTTAAGTGAATTTAGGCACTTTATATCTTCCTATTACTATTCTTTATGTGGAAGTTAAATCGTTATGATTAGTATCAGTAAAGGAACCACAGAGAATCTTTATATATTTGTGATAGTCTGAGATGATAAATAAATTTTTAAGACAGTTTTCAACATTGTCGACAGCAAAATGAAGATGGAACTGGACAGGGGTTTCATTTTTATTACAATTCATTTAGAATTGACTTAGGTCAGCTTATGTTGATTGGATCGTCGGGAAAAACAATCTCTACTTGACACACGTACCTATGGACCCATTATAGGACCCTTCAGTGGGAGATGAACCTGTGCTTTTGGCCTTTCCTTCCTTCCGCTTGTGACTACTCAATCCTTTCAAGCCGATGTCTCCCGAAAACCGGTAAATATTATAGAGTGAGATATCTAATAATTCTTGGAAGAAGAAGCTTCCTGCCGGAGAAAGCGAGGTGCATCTTTGTAGGACTCCTCGTCGATGCTCAAATGTCGTTGGCTTAATTTTTTGGTTTCTTATTAAATTTTGGACAGTTAAAGTACCTACCCACTTAGACAGCGATGCTCTGCCATATAGTAACAGATTCGGTTTTTATTTCATTGTAGATTTCCACCTTTTGTTAAAGTGCCAGGTCATGACAGATTTCGGATCCCTTACTTGCTAGCTCGTCGGCCATCTCATTAGCGGTTATGTCCCTTCGATCAGGAACCGTTCGGAGATATACCTTGTGCTATTAAGCTCTTGCGTGGCAGCTGATTTATGCAATTTTAGATTCAAGGGTATCTTAATTCAGATTCACTTCCAATCCAGCGGTTGATATTGTTCTTCTTGCACAGGTTGTCCCTATGCATGCTATTCTCTCAGAATAGGCTTGGTTATCTCTAAAAGTCTTTGAAATTTTGACTTTGATGTCATCAGCGGATTGCGGCTTATATATGATGTCACACTTCGGGCAAAAAACTGGTACATATGCATACTTTTGTCGCAGTTTCCCACAACCATTTTACAGATATGTACCTGACTTTCTTTGATGCAGCGATGAATCTACTCCTTCAATGCACGGGTGGTTATGGGCTTGTTGGCATACATTTTTGACTTTAAATAATCCTGTAAAAATAAATCCAGTTAATAGGTATTCTAATTAAAAAAATACATCGATGTTTTATTCGATGTAATGCATTGAAATGATACATCTTTGTTTTCCATGCATCGACTAAGAACATATGTACGTATATTGCTTTATATGAGCTTAATAGGAATTGAAAATGAGACATTATACAAAGTTTTAAATTTAATTCAGTTTTATTTAAATAGTTTTATACAAACAGGTGTCCTTAAGTAGACCGAAAGCTCATCACAAACACTTTCTTCGCTTTTGTTCGCCTTTTAGGCATTTTCCTGTTCAGCTGGATTCTCATTAAGGCAGTTCTTAATTTTTTTTAATTACATAATGCAAATGCACAAGCCAACGGGTCTTCAAAATTAAGTTTTTTGAACCGCGGGTCCAACAAGGTAGCGATAGCTAAGGAAGAAATTTGTTCAATAGCGCCCATCCGTTTTCTGATTTTTCCCAGAATGAGCTTGTGTACTTTTATTAGTAACATTTCTTTTGCTATAATTTAATAGACCCATATGAAAGTGTATTCAGTTCCGTACCGTGTGTGTTTTTGTGAGGATGGTGTCAAAATCACGCATTATCGTATCGTACCTTATTTTTGTTGTTTATGTGTTGGTTGGCGAAAACAGCTTATTATAAATTTCGGTACAATTTCTTCTGGTCGCTTCATTCTCATTGAAGTAATAAGAGCATATGAATTGAATTTGATTTGAAACTCGGCACTTCTCCAGATCATACTTTTATTCGATACATCGATGCATCGGTAAACATCGAAAGTATACGATGCATCGGATTGATTCGATCTTTCGAATAGTAACATCGATGTTTTTCGATGTATCGATGTATTATGAGCATTCTCATCTACGAAACGAGCGAGTACACGACCAGGAAATGTTTCTGTAGTTGAATTGTTTCACGGGCTGTAAGGCATGCTCGGTCTTCTTAAAACCACATGTCGCAACACTAAATGTCAAAATCACTTTCGCAGTTATCAAAAAAAAATAATTAAATATATTAAAATGAGTCCGAGTGACGAAAGTGTATATGTCGATTTGGAAATAATTAATATGTCTGCATCATCATTTTGAAATTCCATTATTGTTTAGTTATTTTCAAACGAAATAATGAATCTCTAGGCGATATTGGTAAGAATATACATCTGTCAAAATGAAATCGCTTCCTTTGGATATCAGTAGGTACTAGCGTGTGGTACTAGTAGTAGGTATTTTAGCACTAAGTATTATTTTTATTGTTACCCGGGTGTAATTTTTTTGAGTTTTTAAAGTATATTTAGTTTCATTATAGTCTAATTAATTAACTAATTAATTGATTAACAATTAAATCTTGTTAGGAAATTATTAAGATTTCTGCGTGACCCCATTGATATGGGCATCAAATGAAAGGGTTTGACGAGGAGAGTTCACAATGAGAAAACCCACGGTAAGGTTATTTCGTCATAACTATTAATACGTTTAGGTATACATTTACATAGGTATGTAAGGAATTACTTTTTAAACTAAATTCAGTTCAAATTAGAAAAATAATACAATTTTAATAGCTATGGGCGCAGAGTGACAATGACCGTGTGTCTTGATGGACTTTTAACTTCTGCTTCGTCTCTATATTTGGGCATGCCTGTGTGTTGTTTTGCTGTTTTTATTTTTTGTCCCTTATCGTCAAATATATGATCTTCATCGTTAGTATGGTCTGCGTCTAGACATATATTTTCTTCTTCGATGGTATTTTGTGCGTTGGTATGTTTGTTCGTCGTCGTTATCGTTATCCTTATCGTTCCTCGTTCGGAATCCTTCATGTATTTAAATTTATCGCTTTTTAACACGACACGACACACTTGTGTTCTAAAATACCTACTATAGGTACCATCAGACTGCACGACAGGTAACACCTGCTAGGAAATGTCGATTTATACTTGTATAGCTGCGAATTAAACATGGCTTTCTATACATTAAATTTTATCCCCTCGGTTAGTCACAACCTGGGCACTTAATTCGTTATTGGTACATGATTTGTATAAAGTGTGAACATTTTTATTTAAGCACTCACTAAATGCGCATATCAGTAGCCCAATATCATCCAGTTTAGGTAGAAAGAAATCAATTGTTACTAATTGATAGACCAGCCTCATTTTTGTAAGAGTTTGTTCCAACGATGATTCAGCCAAAAGTCACCAAGCAGTGACACGTTGTTGAAAAAATAGTATTTCGATGATCGTTGGTTTTCGACAATCCGTGTGATTCCTTGGACCCGAAATATGACAATTTTGATGATTAACGAACTCATCAAGGTGAAAATGAGCTTCATCGCTTAGGTTGATTTAGATCGAAAAATTAGCATCCATGATGTTGTTGTTGTTGCATGCATGATGTTGTTTAAAAATTCATTCAAAGAACTCTCTTCGCTATGTATGGTCATAAGGCTTAAGTTTTTGTGTCAATTAGTCTTAGAAAGTTTTTGGAATTTCACACACAGTCTTAGGCACTGATTCGATATTAATATCTTAACGAAACGAAGTTAGTTTCAAACATATTTTTTTTGCGAACTTTGGTCTCCAAGCTTTCATTATTTTTAAAATATTGGACGTTGTTTTCTCTTGTAGTGCTCACGTAGTGAGCAGCACTTACCTCAGCGCTATACGTTTTTCGGACTTTTCTCCCCTGCGTCTCTGTATTCAGAAGGAAGCTACTGATGCGGTAGGCTCCTACAGCCTACATGTTCATAGCAATGGATGAAGTAAAACGCATAAATCCACCCAGATTTTGCACAAGAGCTTAGTACAGATCATGTCAAAATCTGTTCAAGTTCGGTCACAACTTCAAGATGACATGCACAGAACGACGGAACTGGGAACAGAATAAACCCACATTTGCAGATATAATCCGTCTATGCGAGCATGAAAGGGAGCATCTACGTATTCCAAGCCGAAAACATGATAGAGAGCACTGCATCAGAAATAATTCAAACAGGAACGTCATTGTTTTTGACAGTCACCTTTGTAGTCTATTTGACAGTGGCACTACTTGCTATTATCGCCTTTGAAATCATTTCAAAGTTTATATGGGACTGTCCCGAACTTCTCAGTTCACTAGCAAGCATCAAAAGAGTCCAATTAATCTGGATGCCAAGACACATTGGTTTAGATGCGAATGAAACAGCTGGTGAAATGGTCAGGAAAAGATCTGCGACACTATTTATTATGCCAAGGCACCTCCATTCGGTGGTGTGCTTATTATCTTTATAAAATGCCGCATCAAAAACTGGTTAGAAACTAAATCATCTTATAACTGGAGGGAAACCGAAGGTTTCTATCATCTCCTTCTTCAATAAGAACTAAGCAACTCCTTCAGCTATCCAAAGAGCAACTTCACACATTTACCGGATCAATATTTTCTCATCTGCTTATTATTTTATTCATTTGATCTTACTTCAAAGACACCGGGGCTTCATTTTTATATCATATTTCCAGCCATAACGGCGTACTTCAAATTTTTTATTTAGTTGCAAAGAGGCAAAAGTTTCAACAACATTTTTTTTTATGAAATACTCTAGCGAATTCAGTCCGCTCTGCTAGTTATATTATTAGCAGTGTTCTTATTTGCATAATTAATTGAGTCGGCGACACAGATTGATAGTTGGGTGGCTACCTGTATAATCGAGTGAGGGTATACGGGGCGTATGTGGAATATATATTTTGTTTTGTTTACTATATTTCAAGTAAAATCTATTGTGAACTTATAGATGATGTGACTGTCTTGTAGATGATAACACATTATGAATAGTTACACATTTTGAGCTGACCTTTTTAACATTTGGAAATAAATTAAACTCACGTTCAGTCTATTAGGAGCCATTCCTGCTAGTCTCGCCAGTATACAAGAGGTTGGCTATAAAAAAGCTTAAGAACAACGCGACTGCTGGCTCTGATGGTCTACCTGCAGAGCTCTTCAATGATGGTGTTTTGGTAGGGTGCATGCAGCCAATCAGATGGTCCATCAGATCCATATGTCCCATCCCATTAATATAAGCAATCCTATGTCTCTTAAGAACTACCGTGGCACATCTCTGCTAAATGCTGCATATAAAACCTTATCCAACGTACTGGGTGAACGTCTTAAGCCCTTCTGCAATACACTAATCGGCTTCGATCGCAGAACAAATTTCTACACTCAGGAAAATACTTTCACTGATCTTAAGATTTGGCGATGGCCTAATTCGGGCTAAACTTATACAACTGTATAGTTCGGCAGTGGCCCATCTAAACTCTTCCAAAAAAAACACCGGATTACAGCAATGTGATGAGCTTTCATATGACAACTTCAATCTTGCTTTTGAGCGGATAGTTAGCATTGCAGCTCAGCGGGAATAGAACTACCTTCAACAGATCTGTCCAGATACTGGGATATGCAGACACTATTGACTTAATCGGACGCTCTCTATGTACTGTGATAGAGGCTTTAACGGCTGATAAAGAACAGGCGAGATTTGTTCATCCACGAAGTAAATGAGAAGACTAAATTTAAGCTATGAACTAACTACCCCTACCGACTAGACAAGAATATCACTATTAATAGCAGCAACTTCGAAGTAGTTAAGGAGTTCATCTACTTCAGTGCAAACATCAACTCTACGAATTACACTAAGGTGGAGATCCGGCAATGGATTCAAAACTGCTAACTCGAAGAACAAAGTACATTCTCGTCAGAACCTTAATCCTATCAGTTCTAAAAAAATGGCGCCAATTGCTGGACGATAAACAGGAACGGAGAGATAATACTGGGATCTTTCTAATGAAAAATTTTCCAGCGGATAAAAATTCAAGAGATAAAAGTACAACTGCGAACTCTATGGGCTGCATAAAAATGTGGATGTAGTCCAAAAACACATTGGCTGAACCGCATCGAGCGGATAGTTTATAATTCTCTGAGTGGTCTAGTTTCAGAAACAGGTCTAAGGTGTAAGCCTGCGAAATCGAGCTACGACGTAAAGATATTTTGGTTTTCCATTTTTCCATGGAAGTAGTAACGTTTCCTTGTCTCAAGAAGTTGACATCGAATTTGGCCAGCAAAAAAGGTTTAAGTAAAGTTTACATATTCTTAACAAAAACATATAATTTATTTGCCAAACTAGTAAAAAATTAGTTTTCGACGTTTTAGGTAAACTATACTATTCGATTTCTGAAGAGGTCTAAAATTATTAAGTAGTGGCTCTCCATTAGCATCTAGGAGACTCCAAAATTTTCGTAGCTAAAAATAGAAAAAATAAAATATTAAATAAAAAAATATATATAAATAATAAAATTTAAAAATTTACATCTTCGAATGAAATTGACAAAACATCTGTGAAGACAAAAAATTGAACCGCTTCCGAACACGGTGGTGTTGTTAGTGAACCTAAAAAGTTGTGGAAAATATATACAAATAAATTTTGAATATTTATAAAATTCAAAACTTTGACTAACCTTTATATGTAAAGTATTCACTTGTATTTAAATCAGGTAAAAGTGAACTCATAGCTATTGGCACCGGAATATTTGTAGTATTTTCGTATTGCGTTATAAATTGCAGAGCATCATATATTTTATTTAAACTCTCATGGCTTTGCTGCTCATGTACCTAAGACAAGTAACATATTTCTTTAGTTCTATTTTTTTTTAAATTTTGTTATTTTACTTCAACTCCTTTGAACAGGACAGCTAAGACCACAAACCCATCATCATTCTCTCGCGCCTCTTCTACAGTAGCATATTTATAATTCTTATGGACAATGTGCATTTCGAGATCATAGCGTACGCCATCTATTGTGTGCTCAGAACCGAGTACTCCATCTGATCCCCAATGGAAATGAATTGCCTGTACTTCGTACCAATTGGTTGAGCCACCAAATGTTAGAAAGGGGAAAGATCCATCTGTGTTTATTCGAACGCCAATTTCAGCTGAAAGTTATTTTTTTTTTAAATATATACCTATTCACTGTGCATAGTAAAGTTAGGGATTAATTTTACCAGAATAACCATTGTTGATCATTTCAACTGGTGCAGCAAGTGGTTTTCTGTAGTTGTATAGTTGTAGATGATTGAATACGTTGTGGACATTTGACTGGAAATAAAGGATGAGATAGAAGTATTTGTCTTTTCGAAAATCGATGCATAGTAAATCTTTTTTAAATTGCGTGTAAAAATCATCAGGTGCGAGACATCCAAGTTTGACTTTTATCGATTAAGGAAGAAAAGTAAAATTATTCTATTAAGCGGTTTAAGTCTTAAAGCAGATATGTAATGCAAGGCCAGAGCAGGATAGCTAGACTTTACCATTACCAGTTACAAGTACCATTTGCAGTTCATCCCAAAGTATGGGATTTATGCATTTATTACTAAAATGTGTGGATTTTATTAAAAAGTGGTAAAAAATACTCTACTAAAGTCTATGGCTATTATATCCACTTCTTTTCTGGTGAAGCGCACTGGTACTCTGTGAGTACCAGTCGATCTACTCTTTAGACATCCGTTTTGGTTTGAAAAATGTTGGGTCATCGACGATAGGCTCCAAATGCTGGGTTCGCATCACAGTTTTTAAAGTAGGAAGATAGTTGCAATAAATGCAATACACTTCGTTCGTATTCGTGGAACATTAACTCAAAGCTTACAAAAAAAAGCTCATAAAGGAAAAAAATTTCACGTCTAGTTTTTTTTTAGAATAAAATACTAATAAATTACAAATCTAGTGCTGAGTACCTTGAGGTACACCTCGAAAAATCATTAACGTTTAACATATTCAAGAAATAATTAGGAAAGTAAATGTAACTTTAAAAATGCTATATCCATTTATGAACAGAAAATCTAAAATGAGTGACGAAAACAAACTCATAATCTTTAAAGTAATTTTCCAAGCAAAAATGTTCTATGGTTCGCAAGTTTGAGGTAACTGTACACAAAGTCACCTCCGTCGATTACAAGTAACATAAATTGAAAGTTATCTTAAAATTGCCTTGGTATTTTTCGATTGAAGAGCTTCACGTCACGACAATTGAAAAAGTAACTGAAAGACTGAACAAATTATTTGAGCACTACAGCTGGTCGTGCATTCATTTCATCGGACAATCAGTTGATTTCAGGTCTTCTACCTAATAGAAATCCTTAAGGGTTGTTCTTTATTGCTTTATAACTTATTTATTTTTTTATAGATTTATTTATAGATTTATTTATAGATTTATCTATTTATTTAACTTTACTTAATATAGGTCATGGTTTTTGTTTCTCTCATTTCTATATCATTTGTAATCGTTTTATTTGGATTCATTCTACTTTCTTTAACTGCAACGAAAATGAAATGAACAATTTAATATTTGGTTAAACAGAACCACCCTGTTCAAAAATAACGATAAATAATCTATTTATACCTAGAAATCAAAAAAACTTGATTTCTTTTATGACATAGCCAATAACTAAATTGCAAATTATGTCATATATTATTATTCTTATTCTATTACGCAATAAAGTATATAATTATCTTAAAATCTTAGGTAGCTACCCACATATTATGAATAACTGTTTCGATAGGTAAGATCTTGTGTGACTAACTTGATTTGGAATTTCCAAATGCCGGTCTTTTATCTATGTACAGATTTAAAAATATTTGACATTTAAAACTTGACACAATAGGAACAGTTGTGGGAGGACACGTTGGGACAAAAATTTGATAAATTTGATATATTGAATCCATCGTCTAGATTCCGTCAACGAAAATATCTGACAGACAGTCCCATAGAATCTGTCATGTTTCTTTCATTCTTCCAAAAAAATCTGTGAACAGTACACATTTGACACATTTGACACTTAAAAAAATTGTTTTGTAAAAGTCTGTTTAAAGAATGAATGTTGTCCCGCACTTCTCGGATAGGTTTTGGGGTCTTTTTTAAACAATTAACTGGTAAAGTTAATTATTCGAACCCGGTTACGTGCTTAATTGAGGCTCATAAACGAACCCGTTTTACTGCTTCAAAGGATAGTCCCAAAACTCCCCTATGTCGGTCAAACAAAAAAAGGGTTCCGTTCTGATGTGGATTCAAGGCAAGGAATTTGCTATTTTTGTTTAGTGTAGATAATGTAGTTAGTTATCCGCACGAAAATGCATACATTTTGGGTAAACATGTTGAGTAATAGAGGGCGTTAAATGAGTTTGGGTAAATATGTGACAAGCAATTATTAATGTAATTGGAACCAGGTAATCGGCCGAAATATGCAACAGGAATGTGTCTTCTTTTTCTTTTTTGTGAAATATGATAAAATAAAAATTAAAATTTACATAAAAAAACAAATATTAGACGTAAAGGGCCCATATAAGACCTAAAGCCTAGCTTCTACAATCCCTGTGTGTGCGAAGATATATTTTTTGACACAAATTAGCAAATTCCAATGACAATTTTATTATGAGAAGCTTCTCATGAAATTTCTTCCTCATGGATGTTTGTCAGACGTTCACAAGATTTGGGGCAGCGAATAAAAACTTTCAGCTGGTACGGATCGGGATTTAAACCAGCGACCCTTCGCTTAGTGGTCCAACGCACTTAACTAAAAAGAGGTTAACATCGTTTACGACTAGTCACTTTGTAAATAAATGCTTTTAAAAAATGACAAGTAGACTCTTTTTGGTTTCAAAAAAGACAACCAGATGGAGTGGGAAGCAGTTTACCGGGTACCAATAGCACGATGAATTTGTATATGATTTAAAAATAAATAATAAGAGAACAAAAAAAATTTGACTAAATGTGCAGTGATGCTAATGATTACATAAATAGAGAATACTGTATTTCCAAATTAAGGAGTTATTAAGAAAATAAAAAGTAAAAATTTAGAAGATTTCGAATTCAATTCAGATCATTTTTGTTGTAAAAATACAGAAAATCATTTGGAAAGGTGAAGAGTTGTACCTAAAGGACTATTCACATGAGAGTGAATTGCGAACAAATCAATTTATATTTATCTATGAGTACAAAATTTCTATCGGTTCTACCACAAAAGTGATCGTAATTTAAATCTGATGTCAATTTCCGTGGCAGTTAGTTGCCAAAGTTCTCTCACGGGAAATCTAGTTGATTAAATATTATGTGAAATTTCGTATATAATATTGCTTTCTACTATGCCACCCACTGATTTTTATTTGATATACATTTTTAATGTGACTACGTTTAATGGAAGGACAAAAAGCATAAAATTCCAGCACACTTTATGAACAAAATATTGTCACAATACATTGTCATTTATATACTTTGTCACACTCAGTCACTTTCTCAAAAATATAAATTAAAAGTATAAATAAATTTAACTCAAGAACTTCGCAGAAAACAAAAAATTAAACATTGAAATATGTTTTTTTACATCACTTAATTTTCAATGCAGCAATTAATGTATTTGCCTACTGCCGCTGATTTGTTTAAATTCTAGTAACAAGAAAAATAATCCCGTAATAGTGTGGCCAGCTGCCATATGAAATGCACAAACATCAGTAAAAATCGCATTTTACGCTTTCAGATTGAGTAGTTCAAGATAGCTCTGAATGCATAGCTAAATGAAATAGTTTACTTCTGAAATTTTATTAAAATAATAATTCTTTATTAAAAGAACTACTTACATTTCTCGTTTCCAATGCAATCGGTGATTGCTGTCTCCCTCCACATTGTGGATATATTTCCGGCCACAAATTTGGGTTTTCATAGTTCCAGTCGCCTAAAAATCATTACATTAACCAACACTTTATAGAAAATTAAAAATAACTTCTTCACTAAAGTAATCACTATGTTAATTTTATTTTCAACCCCAATGTAAGAATGTAAGAAAACTTCAAGTACCTGAAAATGGTAAAATGAAGAACCAATGGCGTAGCAATTCAGCCAATGTAGAATACTTCATATTTTTTTCTAACAAATTTAATTTCTAAACTAATCTCTAAGAACTTTAACATCCCAATGAGAGCTAATTTATGATATGGTTTTTTAAATATGCGGATCGGATTTTTTTTGGTAGAGTAGCTTATAATCAATTTGAAACAAATGCATTCTTTTCTCTAAGCCAAAAAAATGATAGAGCTTGAATGTTTACTTTCAGCAAAGTTAAGCAGCTTCCACTTGTGGTGAAATGTATGCTAATGTTGTAGAAAATCATTTAAATAAGAAATGTATCGTAAATTATTCTAACAAAAATGCTTAGTTACTGAAATCCTGTTTAGCGTCAATGTTGAAGTTAGATAGTTGAAGTATAATTTATGGAAGCCATTAATAAGACAAAGTTATTGTTTATATATTTCTTTAATAGCTTATAGCTGTTCTTTGCTTTCAGTATACTGGACGATGGTAATTTGTCCTAACATGGCCATTTTTAATTGGAATATACAATTAAAAGTTGACAATATTTATCACAGTAATTAAGGAGAGCAGAAAGTTTATAAGTGAGTCAATGTAGCAGTTGGTATCCAACACAAGGTTTGTAATGTATACACTGAGGACTATCTTTCTAGCAGCATTAGACAATTCTATTTTTTTTTGTTTTAAATTTATACCCTTGCTCATATTGGCTGACACTGCGACCTAAAAGATCTTATCATAGGGAAATTTAATACAAGAGACGTATAAAATCTCTTATGAAGCTAAGTACGTCCTTGGTGGCAGAGTTTTTCAACTATTAACCAATGTTGGGCCGGACAATCGCAAAGAATATTTTCAGAGAATTCATACTATTCCAGAATCTACATTCTGTCTTCTGGCACAGATTCATTTTGTAAAGATGCTATATCAAGTCACAATGGCCTGTGAGAAAGCCAATAAGCTTTATTGAACTTTCCTTATCCAGTATAAGTATTTCCTTATACGAGAAAGGCTTGATGAGTCTTTTGGATTGTTTTAGCCCGGAACATTTTCCCAGTAGGCCAGCGAAGTTGATCCTCCTTGACTCTACAAAAAGGTTTTGGTCCAAAGAACACGGATTCTGAACCAGCTCGTAGCTGAGCATCGTAGTAGCATTTCACTGTCACCGAGTCCTGTGTATTGGACGTCAATTCTTTTTAGCGCCTTTGCTACCTTTAGCAAGGTTTAATCTAGCGCAGACCTCAATGGCATGGATTTCAGCTTTAAATACAGTGATACACATTCCCATTGGTATAGAAAATTTTGTGTTGGGTCCAAAAACGTCAGCTCCAATTCCAGAAAGCATTTTTGATCCATCGGTGTACCAAACTAGACCTTTCGGGTCCACGTTCGGGACACCATTGAGCCAGTTTTCACGGTTCAATATTTCTACCCTGAACAGACTATCAAAACAATATTGCCCTACCATAGTGTCCGGAATTGTACTGAACATATCTGTTTTCGGAAGAGAATTGAGAATTTTCAGATGCCCCATAGGTCATGTTGCTTGTATTCTAGTTGCAGTTTTAGTGAAATTCTGGCAGCTGTTTTTCTAATAATGATGTGTAACGGCGACAGCCCAGCCATAGCTTCAAGTGCTGTAGTCGGGCAGGTGCGCATCGGACCTGTAATTCCTAGACAGGCAATTCTTTAAAGCTTCTGAAAAAGGAGATCAAAATTGATGTTCGGGTTAAACCGCAAGTACATCCGAATAATCACGGGATTCCGTACGGGTCACTGCGCGGTAGATATACAGTGGATGTCCAGATTTTGAAGTCGACTTTTCCCAAGCTCAAGAATAGTGTCGGCCAGAATCCGATACAGGGGAGAAATGGGATCCAAATCGTTTCAACACCTGTCAGGCTTTTTGTCCTCGTTCGGCATAATGCATTGGCCTTCCAAGCGTAGAGGGGCGAAATGTATGTATGTGTCTGGAGAGACAGCTGCACTTAAGGTCCTGCTAATTTTTTTAAGCAGGAAAACTGATTTATCTGGCTCTTGTAAGAATTTCGGGTCATACTGAATTCACTGGAAATAAGATCTCCGACGAACATTTTCTCAGGACCTGCCGGCGCCCCTATTTAGGGTCGCCATTGATAACTGGGTCTCCTAAATCTGCGGCATTCTTACTATCGCTTACGAGAATACTGAGGGCGCCTATTAGGCATTCTGACGGGGCACCTCTCTTTTGCTCCTAAGTGTACTGAGCTTAAGTTAAAGGAAGTAGCTGCGAGAGTACAATGGACTAACGGTTGATCCAAGCTTCTGACAAAAAAAATCGCCAGATTGGAAATATTGTTTTTCATCTAGGGCCTTTTCGACTTCGTTGGTAATTGAATAGACCTGTCTGATTGTCGAGTGCTTAATTCTGAACCCGAATAAACGATATAGTTCTAATCGGCGCACTTCGATAATCGGATCTAACATGATTAGTGCTTTTCTAGGCTACTCTTTTACGACTTGCACTGTAATCAAATAGTTTAAATAGTTTGCAGGACTTTTTTTTTATCTCTGGCTGAATTGTGTAATGAAATAAAAAAATGTTAAAAAAACAATTTTAATTTAAAAATTATAAGATATTCCGGTTAACTTTTTACCATCAAAGAACTTCACTATACCATGTTATTACTTTTGAGGATGAGTCTATCATATTAATGTGGTATGGTGTGAGCCTTGAAGTTTATGTTCGAACTCGTCTAACTTTAGAAACATGCGTTTTTTCAACCAACTCTGTTGTTTGAGTTGAGTAAGAATTGCACAACAACTTTTGAGACTGAATCAGGTCTTATGTCGATTTCCTGATTCAGCATCTGCGGTTGAGCACTCGATGACTTCTCCTTAATAAGTTTTCTTTCTTTGCGGCTGTTTGGATATTTAGCCTTCGGTGTTGTATGCAGCGTTTTATAGTCTGTTATCTAATATATCTATACCATATATCTATACCCCTTTAGGGGTTTTCCTTAACATTTTAATATTATTTAAATAAATTTTCTTTCTAGCGATTACAAAAGACGGCTTAAAACTGCCATCAGGTGTCTACAGTGCCCTATACAATGAAGATGTACTTCTATCGTATAATGATGTCAATATGAGGTGGATTGCCTACGATAACTGGACATACACGCAGAGTTTTTCAGGTAAATAATTAATTAGAACTTTGTCCCTAATTAAACTTGTCCTATTCTAGTTAGCCAATCGGATATCGAAAATGTCAAATTTGTTAATCTTACATTTCACGGCATCGATACCGTATCTACGATATACCTCAATGGCTATATAATTGGTGAAACGGACAACATGTTTGTTCGATATACTTTCGATATCAGATCGTATTTGAAGGAAATAAATCTCTTAGAAGTTGCAATAAAGTCACCCGTCTCAGCAGCAAAGGCTTTAGCTGATAGTCTTGAAGAAAAGGACGTAATCATACCACCGAGTTGCCCACATTTTAGATATAATGGCGAATGTCATATGAATATGTTGAGGAAGATGCAGGCAAGCTTTGCCTGGGACTGGGGACTAGCAGCGCCATCTATGGGGATTTGGTAAATATAAAAAACAAAAAACTCAAAAGTTGTTCAAAAAGATTATGATCATATTTTTACTAGGAAAGCTGTCACCTTGGAGTATTATGAAGTCGCTTTAATAAGAGATGTTGACGTTGCGGTTTCAACAAATGGTTCTCACTGGCTAATGGATATTCGGGTCTTTCTTGAAACAGGAATCAAACAGGATTTCTATGGAGAGCTTACATTCTATGCTGTGTAGGTAGATATTGTGTTGAATTCGTATTTCATTTTGACCAATGTATTTATTTGATATCTGTACAGAGAACTGCTTGCAAATCCGGTCACTATAAGCTACCAGAAAAAGGAGATCCATTATGCTAATCCAATTATTGAGTTCACTCAAGCTATTCCAGCGGTGCGCATGAATAATTTATATCTGCAAGCATTTACTTAACATTTATCATTTTAGGAAGAAGTAACACTTTGGTGGCCAAATGGCTATGGCGAGCAAAAGATTTACCCATTGCACTTTACTATGAACGCTTGGTTGGATATAGAGGGGCCGAAACCCAGAGATCGAACGATATCGCAAAAGTCTATTCGTATCGGCTTCCGCACTATTGAGCTCGTGCAAGAGGATTTAGGTGAGGAAAAATATATCGAAATCGAAGAAAAATATCGCGATAACTAAGTATTTCGTGTATTTAGAGAATGGCAACAGTTTTTATTTCCGAGTCAACGGAATTCCCATGTTTATGAAGGGCACCAACTACATACCGTCGCACATATTACCAGAGTTCAGCGCGGATCAAACAAGAAGTAAGTTTTTGATAAGGTTTTCGTTTAACTATTCAATTTAGACAGAATGCAGTCATTGTTGCAATTTGTGTATTATCACCTCTTGTTTCCCTTTACTTTTTTTTGTTTCTCACTTCTCAAATTTAGAAAGATTTTGACATGTTTGCTTCTCATAGCAAAATATGGTGGAATGTAAAACGTTAGCCTTAGGTCTTAAAAGACATATGATCTTGGTAATTATTTTCCTTTTTTCACTTGTGAAGACTTTAGCGGCACGCCACTATTCGCTAATATCTTTGACGTTGTCTAGTGACAAAGATAGTCGCAAAGAATTTTAAGAGAGAACCACCATTGCCATTTGTGTCAGTACTTTCTCAAATACTGTGGTGCGCATCCATACAAGCAATCAAACTGTTTGTTACCTTCACTCAGTCAATGGTGGTGGAGAAAGTTAGTTAAAAGACATATAGTGACGCTAAGTTAATATACATTTTTATCCATCCTCGCATTAAGCACATTTTAATAGAGATACAGTCTCTCAGTCATAAGACTAGTATCTAAGTTCTTTGCCACGTAAATATTTTCGAGAGTTGTCAATCCCCGGGCTAACAAAGATGGATATTGTACTACTGAAATATAGCCAATTGTCTTGCATGAAACAAAGCTCTGTCTACAGGCTTTTCAAGGCGAATGCGCAATGAATGTGAGGCTGCCTTAGATTGTTGACGGATTCGCCAAGAATCTTAGGTCTTAAAAGTCACCTTCCTGAGAGAATATGGAGATCCTCCTAAGGACCACAACAGAGTCATCACTAAAAGTAATAGTCGGCCATCATCAATCATCTCGATATAGAGACCCGTGTTTTGACCCTGGAGAAGATCAATAATGGCTTTTACTTTTTTTTTTGTTTTTATTAATCTTTTCCCCAAATTAATTTGTGTAACTAAGTAAAAAAGTTTTTTATTTGGCCAAGATGAGTTTTAGCCTTTATCAGATTGATAAACTCGACGACAATAATTACGATGTGTAGAAAGTGCACATGAAATTGGTGTTGGGTCTACTGTCGCCGCCGATGTACCCAACAGGCAGAAAAAAGGACGAATAAGCGCTGGTCACAATTATGCAATGCTTAAAGTCTTAATCCTTTGTAGACGCAAGAATCGCCATTACATTTCGAAAATCCTATTTTTTTTTATACTACATCCAATTCTCTGTTCCATTCCCGTTCTGATTGTTTGAGGCCATAGAGTGCTTTTATTGAATGGGAAAACTTCTCTTGACGCATGGGATTGATAAAACACTGTGGTTGAAACATAAAAACTTCTTCCTCCAATTTACCATTTAAATAAGCGGATTTAACGTCCACTTGATGTAATATTAAATTATACTCAGCTTACAATGCAAGTATGAGTCGAATGGAAGAATACCTGACTACTGGAGAAAAAGTATCCTTGTAGTCTATTCTAAATCGCTGGCTGCATCCTTTTGCCACTAGTCTGGCTTTGTACCTCTCAATTTCACCATTTTTGTTATGCTTTATATTGAAAACCCGCTTTGGCGGTCTTTTGGCAACTTGACTAACTCCCAAGGTCGATGTTTTGCTAAAGAATTGTTTTCCTTCTGCATAGCTGATAGTTTCATAGTTTCACGTGGGGTTTACGTGGGCGTAGAATCCTTCTTAAAGAATTTGCCTCTGGTGAGCTCGCAGAAGCAAGTCCTTCATTTCAGCACCAAAATATTCTTCAGCATCCCCATTTTCAGCGCAATTTTCTTCATCAGCAGCAACAAATACACCCTTTAGAGCATTATTAAACAAATCAATTTCGTCATCCTCCTCATCAGCAGAACCAAATTTTCCTTTACAGCGCCAGCAATAGAATCACCAACAGCACAGCCACTAAAACATAGTAACATCATCTCATACAAGCTCATTTTTATCAATAGACGTATAAATAATTGAGATATCCTCAGCATCGTCAAGCAAAATGCAATCTGCGTCATCCGGTTTCATCTCCAACTGCATCAGGAACTTTGCACAAGGTCTTTTCCATCAAGCTCAGGGAAAATCCGAGAAAAATCGGCTTAGAACATGCATTCGTTCCAATCGTTGCTCTAGTCTAGTGAATTCGTACCCGCGAAGTTATTTTTCTGATGTGTTCATATTCACTTCTGAGACTTATTTAGCTGTTTAGTTATCTTAGACAGAGCATTGTAGTGTTGCTATTTTCTTATTTATTAAACTCGTGTTTGCTAAAATTATATAGCAAGTCATGTTTAGTTGAACGGGCCTTTACCCCGGCTGCTTCTGTGGTTATGCGTATATATTTAACTTATTAGGACTTACCAACGAAGATAAGTTTACGGAATGAATGGAAGGTCAAGGTACCATAAAGTTTTATGATGATTCCAAATGGCAATTTTTTCATGACGCATGACAATTTCTTTCTTGATTCTCAGACTTTCACTAGAGCTGATTGAAGATTGAATTTAAATTACTAAATCTATTTTTAATAAAATTTTGTTAAATTTGAGCAAATTAATAATAATTTTCTTACTCGTTTTCGTCCCACAGTTAAGAGTCTACTAACTTCAGCCCGAGATGCCCATATGAATATGATTCGGGTCTGGGGTGGTGGCATCTATGAATCAGATTATTTCTACGACATGGCGGACTACTTCGGAATACTAATTTGGCAGGATATGATGTTTGCCTGCGCAATGTATCCCACTCACACCGAGTTCTTAGAGTAATATTAACCACTTTTCCTAATGCAATATATCTATTTCGCCTCTCATTTGACAGCTCTGTTCGAACGGAAGTGATACAAAATGCCAAACGTCTGGCTCGCCATCCCAGCGTAGCAATTTTTGCAACCAACAATGAAAATGAGGCAGCTCTGGCGCAGAATTGGTACGGAACTGATGCGAATAAAAGCCAATACGAGGAGGACTATCGAAAGCTCTACGTTGGCACAGTCAACCACGAACTACGCATAGTTGCGGACAGTTCTCGTCCAGATCCATTGATTTCATCTCCTTCAAATGGTGTCAAGGGAAGAGAGGATAAATTTATATCCCCTGATCCGCAGGATCCAAATTACGGTGATGGTAGGTTGATTAACCAACGTTTCAAAGCACTTCAAACATTTAACTCTCATTCCTAGTACACTTCTATGATATTTTCAAGGATGCTTGGGATCCGGATATCTATCCAAGACCAAGATTTGCATCGGAGTATGGCTTTCAGAGTTTACCTGCCGCCTCGGCTTGGAAACGTGTCTTAGGCGCAAATGATACTATGTACGATCTGATCGATCATCGGCAGCATCATCCATTTGGAATGTTGCCAATAACCAATTTGGTGATGCGGCATCTTCCCTCTCCATACAATGATCCGAATATGGAAGCCAGCATCTATCTCAGTCAAGTTGCACAGGCTATGTCGCTGAAGGTGGAAACCGAACTATATCGCAGCTTGCGCACAGAACATGGAACAATGGGCGCATTGTATTGGCAACTCAATGATGTTTGGGTGGCGCCTTCCTGGTCAAGCATTGATTTTTATGGCAATTGGAAGGTTATTGAAGACTTTTTTCATAGCATCGTCGCATTTTCACAAAATCCTTCCGTTTGCAGATCCTCCACTATTGGGCCAGAGACTTTTTAGCCCCGGTGAGTATTATAGCCCTCTATGATTGGCGGTCGAAAAATATAAATGTGTCACTGGTTCGAGATGAAATCGACAAGAAAGTTCTGGAAGCTGATGTCACTATGAATGTGTTTTTGTGGTCAGAATTGTACCCCAAAAAATCGATCACATGGCAGGCCGAGTTGGTAAGCAAATAGGAGGTGCTGTCATTGGCGTGTAAAGTACATGGTTGTTTCTTCTTTAGAAACCCAATTCGGAACATTTAAACAAAGTCATTCCAGTGGAGCAGATCTTTGAGGATCCATGGACGACTAGCAACAGTTTCGTAGAATTCGTCCTTAATGATGGCGGAAACGTCCTTTCTCGCACATATTACTTTCCATCAATCATTAAATCGGTTACAGGAATATCAGATCCTGAGCTCAAGGTATGTATTTACCTGCGTGCTCTAATTTGTTGTATAATGAATTTTTAATTTCAGATTGAAATCTCTTCCGTATACTGTTTAGGACAGAAGAACAGTTACAGTATGACGGTTAAAATACAACGGCCAGCGATTTTTGTTTACATCGAAGTCACTCACGCTAGTGTGCAACAGTACCGACTATCGAAGAATGGATTCCTGCAGTTAGGCCCAATCGAAATGATTCACTTGGAGTTCGATAGCAAAAAATGTGTGGAACTGACTTTGGATGACATTAAGGTCATGACTTTGAATCAGTATATGATTTGAAAGTGCAATAAAGCATTTGTGATACAACTGAGTGGAGGGGGTCTTAATTCAAAATTCATCGGAATTGTGGACTTTATCATACCTGCCTCCTCCAGTTTTATTTTTTTTTTTGACTCTGAGAATGAGACGTTAGTTGTCTATTGTTGGTAAATATATTCTTTTTTAGTACAAGGTGAGGCAAAAGACACGTCCATTGGCTACCATTTTGATAGAAATTAAAAAAATTGAAGGCTCCGTTTTCACTGGATGTTTGATTGAAAGTCTCCCGACTTAATGCAATAAATTCAAAATAGTAAGTTTGAGACTTGCAGAGATTGTGGTTTGTTGTGGTAAACGTTAGACTTCTGAAAGTTAGAAATCTGGCGACGTCGAAGGTTCAAATGGCCAAGACGAAGGTTGCTACTGCAATATGAGCAGTTGCTTCTTCCTCTTGGGACCAACATATTAAGTAACTTTCGATAAAAAAAACTAGTTTAACGAACGTCTGCTGATATGGATTGTTGTGTCATCGTCGATGTTTTTGGACTCTCTCTGAGGTTCGCGACCTCAGCACTGATGTTCTTGATCAAACGAGCAATACAAAGCTAGTTTGCAAGAGAACCCTTGCCTAATGCAAAATTGTTCGCGTAAATATTAAAGCATAATTCCAATATTCCATGATCATCTGGACGTAGGATTGATGGCTGCTTGGCTATCTAACATATTTACTATACCTATTGCAGTTGCTGTAGTACTTTTCGAGATTGATTCGAACGGTGCCCTCAGTGTATTTGTATGTTTGAAATTTGTATTCCTAGATACTTACTTTACTTCACTGACTAGTACCAGTGTTAACCTGTTAGCCGAATTGATTTGCGTCGCTAAGTTTTCTCTTCCTTGTGGATGGTACTATCATAGTATTTGACGGATTATTGTTGTGTCCAGCAATGCAGCAAACTTCGGGTACTTTAAGACTTCTCAGAGAGTTTCCTCGAACTCTCCTCTGGCAACAAGTATATGTCATCAGCCTCGCAGTTGATGCTGAGGTTACACCACTCGGACTGAGAAGATGTGACTTGAAAGCCCTAATGGGCCTTGTTACTGGTTTCAGTCCTATAAACGAGCATCTAAAAAAGATCAGAATTAGAAGCTCGGGCCTATGCGAGTGCTGTCTGGAAACGACGTCTCACTTTATCTGTGACTGCCACGCTTTTACCAGAACCAGACTGGCTACTTAAACCAGCTGACCTCCTTCGCTTCGCAATAACCAGTGGGAGGTTAAGTACCTCGAATCCCGATGTGTACTAGCTGATCTGTTGTCACTTTGGGCAGCTTTGCTGGAGTACAATGTACGGTTAGGTCTAAGTGCTTATCCTTGGATGACTCCAAATAGAATACAGCTGGTATAGGAACATTGATTCGCCAGCTCTATTGGCATGCTGACTTCCTCCCTAAGGTAGTTGTCCACTTAATTCTATGTCGGGTTTTTCGTCGCAATTTTTGGTAAAACACAATCTTTTTTTATTAAAAAATAAACAAGGTAGTTCAGTTGTTAGTAATGCTAACCAGGATGGCATAAGTCTATTTCGCCATTTCTGAAAGGCAGCTGTTATAGTGCCATCCACACTTAGTGACTTAAAGCACATGGATAGAGAGATTCCTCTCAGTATTACATCGATGATGAACTGCTTAAAAAATAAATACTAAATTGGTTTAAATAATAAATATAAATTAACTTAATTTATTTTTTAGATAGCTAGGTACTAAGGTTATGAAAATATTAGAATTGAGAAGTAACAATTTAAGTCCATTGGATTGTTGGCAAACATGTCAGTGGTGTGTATATTCAAATCGCTTGCCACATGTGCCACATAAGAGTCAATTTTTAGCTGTACAACCGCTAAGCATTTATAAATAATTAAATTTATTAAACTAAAGGAATATTAAACGTCTGTGCTTGAGGAAAACTCTGCGGTTTGATTCCTGAAGAGGTCGGAAATTATTTATCAGCGGGTTTCCATTGGCATCGATCAAATTCCAAAAATTGCTCAACTGCAAATTAAAATAAAAATTAATTAAAACTTGTAAAAAATGGAATTATGAATTTGGACTTCATACGTCAGAATATGTAATTGGCAAAACATCAGTAAAGACGATAAATCGGGCTGCCTCTGAACATGGGGGTGTTGTTAGTGATCCTATACGAGAAGATTATTACTGTATCTGCTTAGGCAAACATATGTAGATTCTTACCTTTGTATGAAAAGAATTCGCTCTTGTGCAGTATATCAGGTAAAAACGAGACCATTGAAACGGGTCCAGAAAAGTCAGCCGTACTATTGTATTTGGTTATAAATGGCAGAGCGTTATAAATTTCATCTAACGTCTTGAAGCGTTCATTCTCATAGAACTAAAGAATACTAAAGTTAGTTTCAAATGTCTCATAAATAGTTATTAACCTACCGGGACTGCTTTGAATAACACAGCTAGGACCACAAAACCATCAGAAAAATCTCTCGCCTGTTCAATGGAATCATACTTTTCATTCAGATGGACAATATGCATTTCCAGATCGAATCGTTCATCATCAATTGTATGTTCAGATCCTTTAACGCCAGCTGATCCCCAATGGAAATGAACTGCCCTCACCTCGTAGTCGTCCCATATGTCCGCATTGCCAAGACGTATAAAAGGAAATGATCCATCGGTATTGTTTCGTATGCCAACTTCAGCTAGAATTATAGATACATCGATTAAATTTTACATTTACATGCGATAAACATATATATCACAGTTACATACCAGAATACCCATTGTTAATAATTCGCACAGGATGTGTCAGTGACTTTCGGTAGTTGTGGAATTCTAATTTATCCCTGTACTCGAACACTTCTCGCTGCAATTAAAAAAGTAAAATATATTAAATTTGCTTAGTAAAGTTTTCGTGGTTTCAAATTAACTTCTGAAGTAATTACACATTTTGCTTAGTGGAAGGTACATCAACGCAAGACTAGGCGATACCGTCCGAAGAGTAACTGCCTCGAGAGGCAGCCCACATTTCCCCTCCTTTCTGGGTATTGGTCATTAACGAAATAATGAAATTCAATAACGTGGGAGTACAGGTAACTGCATACGCTGATGATGTAGTATTACTTGCAAAGGGGAAGTTTCTACCGACCATAAGCGACCTGTTGGAGAACTCACTAAAATCCCTTATTATATGGGCAAAGCAATGCGGCCTTACCCCCAGGTAAAACTGTGCTTGTCATGTTTACGAATAATGGACTATACCGTCATTCAAGCCACCAACCCTTGAGGGAACTCCTTTACGAGTGGCTAAGAGTGCGAAATATCTGGGAATGCTCCTTCATAAGAAACTCAATTGGAAGATATATGTCAATAAAAGAGTAAAGTAAGTGAGTAACCACAGGAGGTGGGTTCCACAGGAGTATAGAGCAACAGTGCGGCCAATACTCACATATGGGAGCATAGTCTGGTGGCAAGCCATTGGCAAAGCACCAATCTTAAGCCAATGACAAAAATACAAAGACTAGCATGTATAGGGACAACCATAGCGTTGAGAACTACACTAACTGCTGAACTAGAAGCAATTCTTAGTTTAACACCTCTGGACCTATACATGGAGGAATCTGCAACCAAAAGTGCTGTAAGGAGTAGTCAAACTGACGCTTGGAACTTGAGATGCTCAATCAAACATTCAACAATGACTTGGCTGAGCAGACAGGCATGTGTAGTTAGGCGAAGATTATTTTATTAAATTTGTTAAACTTTACAACAACACGAATATAAAAAAATTGCATTCAATTCCTTTTCAATCTTGAAATAGTATATTCTGAATGTTACTGAAGGAGTCAATTTAGTAATTTGTAGAGAGCACTCTGGAAGACTTGCAAAAATATTCACAAAACCAATTGAAAACTATGTGAAAAAAAAACTAGTTAATCTTCATCATGATTGGCGGAAAATGCAAAAAGATAGGTAGAAAATCACAGTGAAATCATAAGCAGCAGAGCAGGGAGAAATTTCAAATAAATTAAGATACTTTATATGACATCTTACATTTTGATTCTAGACTGAGAGCGAGGAAGATAAAAAGTTGTTATTGAGACAAAGGGAACTAGGACGTCCTCAGTGAAAAAGAATAAAGATAACGTCAACGCAAAATGCAACCGAATACTTCTTCACAAGATTTTCTACCTCCAGACGAAATTCGAGTTCAAATGAGTAACATCTGCCAGATATACCACACGCTGCTGAACCCGCCAGTCTCGTCTGTCAGACTTTAAGAAGGTGCAAACCGTTTTTATTCTTCAGGCCACTGTGGAAGCTCTACGTCTCAGCCAGGGGATGGCATGCGATCATTTTCTTGGGACTCATAAAAAAGCATTGCAATTGTGTATCAATTGAGTGTGTTTCTCTAATAAATTCGAGTGTTACGTTTTTGAGCCATTGCATCCTGTAAGACTCTGGTTTACTAAACTGCCGTGTTAAGCAAGAAAGTCGTATGTCCATTTTCACAGTTTTGAGTAATTTCACTTCTTCTATTTGGATCTCTGCCATCGTTATACATATTAATCTGTTTCGCATATATGAAACTACTGTGGGTTTCAGTAGATATGATTAAAATAAGTCTAAGGCTTTCAAGAAAAATCGATGTCATCCGAAGGACCTTGTCTTTCGACACGTTCACGTTCAATGACAGGCGATCACACTGGATGACAACTTTAGTACAAATTATATATCATAGTGACGTCAGGATGTCATCTGGATGACAAGTTTGGATGACCGTCTGATCGCACCTTTACCCTATCATAAAGCACACAGAATTTCATATATGTATACATACATACAACCATATGCATACCATTGAGCCTCTAGCTGATTCTTCTGATAGAAATACGAGTACAGAATGATATTTTGTGCACCATTATCATGTTAAAACGCAATTCGAAACATTATCAATTTCCTTCAATTGCACTTTTAATTGTAGGAAACACTTCATAATAGAATGAAAGATCGCCTACCTGTAAGCTTATAGGACGAACTGAGTTAAGATGCAATCAGACGGTCATCCGAATGTGTCACCCAGATGACATGCTGACGTCAGAGAACTTGTGTAACTCAGTTGTCATCTGTCAGCTTAAACGATGCTTTTTATTGTTTTACATGAAAGCACTCAAAATTGCATACATATGCATACAACGTATTGGTGCACGATTACAGATATGCTCTTAGCTCAAAGCATGGCTTTTGGTGTTTAGGAGTTTCTTGCTTAAAACGGCAGAATACATGTGCAAAACTATCGCAGTTGCACCTCTTTTTTTCACGTATCGCTGTAACCTGAAGAAAACTTATCCAACATCGCATAGTGCTTGAATACAGCATCATACGAGTTTTGCAGTCAATGCGATTGGGATAAATGTTTTTTAAAGGATTGGGGAGTCAGAGTCGTTGAAAAGAACTATTATAAATACATTGTACGATGAATTAATATTCTATTATTAAATGAATCCATTCAAAGAGTTCAATCAGAAATGAGAATCATTATGCGCTTGCTGTAGTCTCCCTGCTAATTGAAATGCGAAACTTCTTCCTGGGTTAGACGTTAAGGTGATTAATTTCATTCGATTATTAAATGAAACTTTTTTTTTGTTTTAAATCTAGCCTGTTCATCAGATCAGATTTAAATGAATTTCATGATTGGCACCTCTAATACTGATCATTTAAGTGATGCTCAAAAAAATGCATAGACAATTTGTCTAACATTGATTCTATAAATATCAAAACTTGTTTTGGATTCGTCAAACATGACGGAGAAACCGATCAATTAGTAACATTTTTTAACCATGAATTAAAAAAGTAATATGTCTACCAGACGTGAATTTCGCTTATTAGATATGATTAACTCTAGAAAGCGTCGGCACGGTTTATGATCATCGTAGACGAATATTATTTGCATGTGAGAAGATCATGCTAGTTGCAAATACGTAAGGGGTCATGCGTTATACTAGTATATTGCACGGGCCCGAGTAGGTTTAATTTAAGAGTAAACTATTTTTAGTATTAAAGAAAAGAGCTTTTGTAGTTTGCATTACTCCTGTAATATTTCATGTCCTACTATTTTATTGGTTGGTCTCTATATTATATTTAAAAACAACAAGTAATCATGGGCCGTTGGGTCATGAGCAAAAATTAGAATATGCATTATGGTGAATTAAAACCTAAACATTGCACAATTCGTTAAACAAATATCGTATTCAAATCTAAAAGGGTCATGTCATGTTTTAAAATTTAATAAGAAACTTATTCACAATCTGGTAAACAAATAGTATTCAATATCAATACCATTAAACTTAACAGAAAGTTACTGAGTATAAATCAATTATAAGAAGCAATAGAGATAGTTCTAAAATGTATTTTTCTTTTTTCTTATCATTCTCTAATTCGAATATGTTAACAGTTAAAGCAGAGCATTTGAGAGAATATAAGTGGGCTTTTTGTAGTCTTGACATAAAGTTATACCCACTTATACAGTCTAAAGTGGTACACCCTTTACAATTGATTAGCCTGTTATTTTGCGAAAGGCCTACTCGCGTCCTTTTGCGTGGAGAAAAATTAAAAGTACTAAATATAAAAGGATAAAAAAAGGATTCTTTCATTTTAGTAAGAAGTATCCGTATACTTTTAGGTTATCACAACCAACTTGAAACTAATAACAATTTCTTATGTTTTCTAAGACACAATTTTGAGCCCATACAATATGCCACTGGCTCGGCATTCTTCTAAGTCTCCGACATTGTTTTAGTCGACTCTGAATGTTAGTCGAATGTCGAAATGATTGCCAAAAATAGGGGCATACTTTCCCCTTTGGTTGCTCTTCCCGCTTCTAACGTAGATACAACAGGAGAAAACATTTCAAAGCAAACATTTAAAGCATATTATATTGTGTTTAAATGTTTTAAAAGTTTAAACAAAATAATGTCGGAGGTTTTCTAAGATGGTTGGGATACATTGAGCGAATAAGCATCAATATTCCAGCCGGAATGATATTTAATTCTTATTCGGGAGGACAATTCAGTAGAATAAAGCCTCGCTTTAAGTAGTCCGCACAAGTGAGAGGGGACATCAGCTGCTAACTTTGAGTGTAAAACTGTAGGTAGTAAGCCAAATTGCGATACATTTCCGGATAGGCTTATTGATTAGGCTATTTTATACTTAGTAAGTAAGTATAAAAGACAAATTGAATTAGCAATTTAAAGAAGGAACTATCTCACTGAACTACTTGTATTGTATGATTTCTAATATAAATACAACTCGAGAGTAAGAGAACATTCAAAGTATTAATGTAATTGTAGAGGATTTTTTTGTAAATAATGTACTCAAAGTCCTAAAGAGACTGAAAGTATTAAAGTGGGAAGTTAGAGTTCACTAAAGTGATAAGGTCCTTTTGTTTCTTTCACTTCAAAAATAGACCTCAGCTTAAAAATATGGAAATGCGGAAGATGATTACTATGACGTAGATTTACTTATCGTCATTAGTAGTGTGCCGATGAACTCGTTTTATTCCTTCGGTGCACCATCCTGGGCCGTCCCGTTGCTTTCTTCGAACCCAGCAGTGGTTTTTCGTTCACTTTACTAACGACGAAGGGCTCTTAAAATCGGTTGTTGTACCAAAAAAACATCGAGGCGGTGCTCGAATTGATATTGTAAGATAATCGAAGTCCCATGATGTAGTGAAATTTAGGCATGCTTGAACATCAGTTGGTAAAAAAAATAATTCACAAATATTCGTCCAATATAAAGAGTCGTCGACTTTGGTTTCTTGCGAAAAACCAGAACAAACAATTCTAGGATTGACAAACTACCAACAATTTTCCAAAAATCTTTTGAAATAACGAAAGCAAGTGCCGATCATAATTCACCACAGTAATACGAGATCACACACATCGTCGCGTCGTCGGTTCAATCAAATTCAACAACTCAAAACATCGAATTAATGTCTCAGCCCTGATTGGCACTCAAAGACTTCTTATTATTTCCGCACATACCAACTAAATTGCGAATTAAAACTCATGTTTTAAAGTTATCTCGTCTGGAGTGGAAAAAGTGATTTGAAAATTGCTTCCAAAGATGTATCGATTTTCGAAGGAATTCTAAAAAGCCATTTTGTATTGTAAACATTTGATTAGTAGCCACCCTGTTTTTAGTTTTATTTACTTTTTCAACAAAATCCTATCCCTCATCAGCAACAGTTTATAGCTTTTGATCGTCGATAAGAACAGACCTTGCTTGTTGAACTCTATCGCTTTAAGGTTTTTAGACAAACTAAAACTAAAAACTTAACTAAAGGCCAAGTGAAGAATTTTGTTTTTAAGATGTAGAGAGACTTGAGTGATCTAATGATGAAGGTATAAAACAACGCTCTCATTGGGCCAGATGCGAGGTAAAGGTTAAGTCACGAAATTTTGAGTGATTTGGGATTCAAAGTGTTTGGCCTCGAAGAGATTGTAGCTACGTATATGCTAAATTGAAAAATATTTAATTTACTGGCTTGTACCAAATATCCCTCCTCTTTAAGAAGGAAAGGATCACCTACGAGTAATATGAAAGTTTAATCAATCAAACAAACAAGTCTACAACACTAGGGATTCATAATTGACATTCATTCAACACACTAACTTCACCAAAAATAGAGCACAGACTTACTTGACTTACTTTAGTAGATATATATGTAGTTTTTAGGAAAGCAAACTTACACTAAACGATTCAAGGTTAATGGGTGATTGTCGATATCCACCGCAATCTGGATATGTATCTGGCCACGAATATGGGTAATCATAGCTCCAATTGCCTGAAAATCATCACACATTAACAATCGTGATTAGCACTAATTGACTTTTATTTTATCGTTAATTAAGTTGAACTTAAATATAATATACAAAACACTTAACATTTCAATTTAAGTACCTGCATACGGTAATATAAAAAACCAATGACGAATTAGTTCACCAGCTGTAGGATATCTCATATTTTATATTTTACGCCGACTGTTAAACTCCTTACACTAATCTCAAAGAAACACAATGCCCGAATGAGGGTTCATATTTTATTCATTCCGTTAAATACGGAATATCAATTTGAAATAAATTTGAAGATAAATTTCTTGCCAAACTTGCTGCTCATACACTAATTTGGCAGGTAAAACGCTCTGGTTTCTTTTTACGGAAATCTTTAGAAAAAAACCAAACAAATGGCGTCATATCGGTATGTATGATATACAACAAGTGTTTCAGACACGGTGTACTTAGAAAGGTTAAGTGTGCATTTCCCAAAGACCTTCTGAGTGATATGATTTGCTAGCGAAATTAAGCAGGTATCTCATCTCACCCAACAATTTTAAAACCATTATGTCGTGGATCAGATCGCGTTTACGTCAGTACTTAATGAAAATAAAACCCCCGTTTGGATAATGAATGACTAACCAATTCTTATTTGAAGTGAAATTTATGTATGTTAAACTGAGGTTCCACAGCATATAATACTTGTGCCGATAGGCCATGCCCCATGCGCGTGCCTTAGGAAACCAGGTTTGGACAAACGTTTCAGTTCATATTTGGAACTGGCTTAGATATCTTTTTATAATTTTTTACCAAAATTCATTATAACCTTGTAGTGGTGTAGAATGTTTACACGTGCTGGTGCTTTACTGGAACTGGAATAATATTAACGTTCTACTTTGTTATACATGAAGTTAAGATAATAGTTCTTAAGATGTAGTACAAGTTCGTATGGCACCTTTTGCGTTACGTTTCTATCGAGCGGCAACGCAAGAATAAATTAATCCAGATTGATCAAGTGATGTTCAGTATCCTAAGCTTTAAGTTAAAAGTTATTCTACAAATTCAACTACTTGCAAGCAAATCAAACACAAACTCACCACGGCTTCATAATGCAAATGGGCGATAGAAATATCAGAAGATCTACCACTACCACTCATCGCAGCAGAACTTTTTTAACATTTATTTTTAATTTCATTCCCTCGGCTTGGCTTATTGTAGATTGTAGTCAAAGCTTTGTTTTTTTTTTGCAGTATCTGGCATTTTGTCTTCCTCTGAGCGGTTTGATGGGCAATTAATGTACAGATTCAAAATCTATTTAACATTTTATTGAAACATTTGTAAAAGTTTCAATTTAAGCTTTTCAGATGTCTACAAATTTCAAATAAAACAGAAAAAACATTTTGACAGCTACTGGTTGAAATGTGTTAGAATCGTCTGAACGTAAAAGCTGCAGAGCTTTTCGAGTTGAGCCGACCCAATATTCGTTTTTACGATGTTAAGACATGGTTACCATTGATAAAATCTAAAATTATTTCAGTGAATTTGAATTTGAATAAGCAATTTTTTTATAACAAAAAGTTAGCCGAAAGACTAAGACTTTGTTTTGTTGTTTGCTTGGAAATAGGTTGTGGTTTTTAATTTTCAATAATCAAAAATGTTATTCTGCATTGTGAGGTTATAACGATGACGTTTCTTTTGCTTTAAAAAAATCAAAAAAAATCCAATTTAAATTCGCTGCTACAATGATCTTGGAAAATTAAGATGAAAAAGGGAATTGTCGGAAGTTAACTCACTACGAAGCTCAGGATCAATCTTGACAATTTTTTCCATCACCTCGTTTAAACAGTTCCAAAAATGATCATAAGCATCACCCTCACTCAACTGCTCAAAGCCTCGTAAGAACTCTTCAGACCTCTTAAATTTTTCAACAATATTTTTAACTCTCCGTCTGAATCGTTTCCATGATATTTGAGTCATTTCGTGAAGTTCTTTTTTGATTAATTTTGCTCCTTTTGGCGGTGCAAGTGATATGCAGGCCACATTCCATTTGTTTTTCTAGTCGCTATCACGTAAACCCTATCGCACATTTTCAATTTCATAGTGCACTGAAGTAAGAGAGAGAAAGGACACTTTTAAGTGAAAGAATTATCGGAATCGGTACAGCAATTGCAGAACTTACTTATTGACTTTACATTGATACAAATTGAGTTGAATTGCCTGAACAATCTACTTAAGTATTTTGTTTTTGTAACTAGAAAGCCCTGGTTCATAGGAGGACTTGCACAAAAGTTAAGGTAGGATTAGATTGCATGCCAATTGGACAAAAGCGAAAAATGTCAGAATTGGCAATTATATGACTATTTGACATGCAGACTCATCTTACCTATACAGATGGACGGACGACAGACCTTAGGATTTTGGGACACCTGTCATCTGCAATTTTCTTATGTCATCTATCTGTATGAAAAGAGAATTCAATTTTATGCTCAAATTTTAAAATTGTGATATCAAAGAAACGGTAAAAAAATAAAATAATAATAAAATAAGGAAGTACCTTAATAGTTTCCCACGAAAGATTAATATTTTCTATGCAAACAAAACAAACTGACATTTCAACCCTCGTACAATGAGGTATGGGAGAATATTTCGTACTTTGAATATGTAATTGGATAATAAAAATAATTTTAATTAACTCAGGCTAAGCCAGGTATTCAGCTAGTTACATTATATATAACTTCATACTTGTTCAACCTATTTATGCGTATCAGCGTTTAAATACTATTACAAACAAAACTGTTAACTGATTATCAGATAATAGCGTGGATAAATGCTGTACGGTTAAGTATATTTCTAAGAATAATCGAAGTTCTTTATTTTTTAGGTTATACAACAGAAAATATCTGTTTTATGTTAAATATAAATATGTTAAAATATCTTGCGATATTACTATAACGCATTTTGTCAGATAGCTATTTAAGTTTTAAAATATTTTTAATTATGGGAGGCTTGCCACTGGCGATTATCAGATTCCTATTTATTCTGTGTTTCTATTTTTACTCTTTATTCTTGAAAAACGCACTTTGTGTTTTAGGGATATGATCCCGTATAAGTCTATTGCATTCTATTCAAGGTTATTTATTTTAATCCTATCAAATGTTCTACAATTGGAAAATCTACCATGAGACAAAATGATGATCGGCCCGTCGTGATCATACTAGTGTGAGGTTTTAACTCACTAAAAAACACCTCCCATCAAAAATATTCATCATACAACTAGGCTAATGCCTATCAATTAGTTTTAATTAAAAATATTTAATAACGCTTGGCAGGAAACATCGCACCTGCTTTTACCGACAATAACATGCGGTTACATCTTATTGTGCTTATTCAAACAGTTTTATCCAAAATTTGTAATACAGCGTCATTGCAATAGCCCAGAACGCGAGTGTGTTTTTTGCGCGCGAAATTTTGTATTTCGTCGTCCAAAGGTTTTAATACCTAAATCTCTGTGGATATCAGCGTTTCGGATATACCACGGATTATTAACGATTTGTCTCAGGTTTTTATTTTGTAAAATTTTAACATTTCTTTGTAGGTTTTAGCGCTTGCTTGTTTAAAAGCAGCTTGTTCTGCATGGTGAGCTTGGTGAATTTTCCAATCAGCCAATGCATTTTGTTAAATCTGATAACGAGCTCTTCGCGTTTCTTCTTAACATGCGATTTCCATTCAAATTTTGCATCTAACGTCATTCCCAAATATTTGCCCTCAATTGCGTACGATATTTGGACCGAATCAATAAAAATGGGTAGATCGCTTACATTTCTTTAGGTAAAATTAAAGTGAGTGGATTTTGTCGCCTTAAGAGCAATACGCCAAGTTTTTGTTCAAGCGCATATTTTGTCGATCGCGCCCGTTGAAGCTTATATGTCACGGACAGAATCGAATCGTCTACGGCTAATATGGCCGTATCATCTTCTTGCGGTATATCACGAGTGTATAAAAGAAATAAAATCTGGCCAAGAACGTTTCCTTGTGGAACTCCCGCCACGATTTCTTTGAATTCGGAATACTCGTTTAACACGAAAGAGTCTGTCCACTAAATAAGAGCTTGAGATCTCATATTATTTTTTTGGGAAAATTGTTTTGAGTTTATATTTTAATCCCGTATGCCATACCTTATCGAAAGCCTTTAAGTGCTTTTTGAAGTTCATTGGTTAGTCTATATATCTGGTCAATGGTAGAGTGCTTCGTTCTAAATCTGAATTGGTGATCCGATATTAATCGACGTTCTTCAATAATCGGATGCAATCGCTTCAATATAAGATTTTCGAATATCTTCGACGTTATTAGTAAAGGGTGTTAGGATGTTGGTTTTTCGAATAAAGATAAAACTGACATTTTGTGGTCAAATCTGGTAACTCTAATGTCATTTATGTTCAGTTTGGTTTGTCATTTCATCATGAACAGGTTGACAAATGAACAACGCTTGCAAATCGTGCAAATTTATTTCGAAAATAATGTTTCAGTTCGCGAAGTTTACCGCAAGATTTTTTTCAGTGATGAGGCTCATTTTGGGTTGAATGGCTACGTCAGCAGGCATAATTGCCGCATTTGGAGTGAAGAGAATCCACATGAGACCCTTGAAATGCCATTACATCTACAAAAACTGACTGTTTGGTGTGCTCTATGGGCTTGTGGAGTCATTGGGCCATACTTCTTCCGAAATGATGCTGGAGAGTCAGTTACCGTTAATGGAGAGCCATGATAAACGACTATTTTGTTCCCGAATTGGATGGCATGAATGTGGATGAGATGTGGTTTCAACAAGACGGCGCTACATGCCACACAGCGCACGTCACAATCGATTTGTTGAAGGAAACATTCGATGAGCGCATAATTTCGCGGAATTGACCTGTCAATTGGCCACCTAGATCGTGTGATTTGACACCATTGGATTATTTTATTTGGGGATATGTGAAGTCGCTAGCCAACGCCAACAAACCAGAAACGTTAGGGGATTTGGAAGCCAACATTCAAGCAACATTAAAACGATTTTCTTGTGTTTTATTTCAATTCGAAGTTATATACCTTTAAAAAAAACACCGTGTAGAAGCGATATTGGTCATTTAGAGGTTTTTTTTGGCTTAGGAACCATTATAACCTCAGCTATCTTCCATTTTCGGGGAATGTAAGATAAACAAACTTAATTAGTACTTTTCTGGGCAACTCTTTAAAACCTAACCGTAATTAGATCATATCCAGTCTCCTTGTTTAATTTAAGTTTTTGTATTTCATGACACAGTTCGACCAGCGATACTTTTCTTATCTAAAATCACAGATTAAACTTAATACAATCAAGTAGTGATTAAAGCTCTGGAATCTGAAAGCTCTAATTAAATAATGCAGTGAATCTCTGAATGGGATTTCCGACAGATTCGAAATCATCCTGTGCTGGGTTTCTGCACACAGCTACCTTCCAGGCAAATTCAATGCAGATGAACTTGTAGGAAGAATATCAGCTTCGTGCTGGGAGCAATCACTAGCCAGTAACTTTAAGGAAAGCATGCCATAAGAATGGCAGTAGCTTCTTACGACTTGCATAAAAGATTCAGAGATGTTAAGGAAGAGGAAACCACAACACACTTTCTGCGCAATTGTCTCGCACTCGCTAAATTCTGTACGAAATGTTGGGTGAATGTTAAAGTGATCTGAACAGCGCACGTTCAAATCGCTATAAAGACTATTTCGAGAGTGGTTTGGGGTTTGATTGAGAAATCTGGGGTTTAACTGAATCAGTCAGTTTTTTTAAGGATATGGCTGAAATTAATTGCAGGGTTACAGTAGTAACCCCACTCGGCTATTATCCCAATCTACAACTAGCCGATAACTTCGGTCTCTTCAGTACGCCGAAACAGCAAATGAAACAATCGGCCGTGGCAAATCGTGAAACTGCGTTGTAACTCCAGTCTTCGCTTCACATTGTAGTAATTCTTGTTCAAATTATGTAGTAGATTATTTAAGGAAAAGTTGCAAACGAACTAAGAAATCTACCCTCCTCCCTGAAATTTCGGTAGGTTTGAAGCCCCAAAACCTCTATCCAAGCGACTAAGTTAAAACCCTTCGACATCACATAAATTCCAGTTTAGATTAAAATAACTATTTTACTGTAACCAAGAGTGCATCCTAATTTAATTTAATTAACTTAAGCATAAGTAGTAAATTTCTGCTCACGAGTATGACATACATAGTTTTATCGAATGAGGAAGAAGGTAACAAATAAATTTTATGAAAACAACTACTACTCCTATGTATCACATAAAATGTTATTACTTCCGACAAAAAATATTAGTCGCACATTTCAAATGGTTCTATCTAAACCTATTCCAAGTGAATTTCGTTTTATTAAATACCTACCAACCAACAGCACCGTTTACTGTTAATATCTACAATTAAATTAAAAAAAAAACAACTCTACCAACAGCCAAATAGAATGTACATGTCTACTCTTTCGGAAGCCTTTTTGCTGGTAATAGTCTCGATTACCTTCATTCAGGGTCGACAGATTGGAAAATCCAAAACAAAATTAGTGGTTTATGACCCGAAATCAGAAAAGCAGAGCTTACCAGTTGATATTGAGGGTCCATGGGACGACAGTAAAAACGGTGTGAGCATTTTTGAAGTGCCTATCTACTGGGTTCCGTGCAAATGTCAGCAATTCCAATGTATCTGCTGTATTGGGATACGATTACAAAATCGAAATTTCGACAAAAGAGGTGGAAGATTGCTCGAACAATCGTTTTTCATTATTTTGCCTTATTTAAACGTTTTTCTTTTTCTAGTGTGCATTCGTCTTGCTCTAATATTGCCTGCCATGAGGCTCGAGGTGGTTATTTATGTGGGAAATCGAAAAGCTTTGGGTATGTCTGTGCCATTAATAAACGTACCACCAATCTGCATGTCGACATTCCTGTCGGTACCATTATTTATATGCTTGCAAATCTACAAAATTGTGCTGCCAATTGGAAGAGATTTTGAAGCATGCCTATCTTTGCAGCTGAAATTTATGGTACAAAGCTTGTTTGAGCTAAAGCTTGGATGTATTCGCATGGGAACTGATGGTGTTGGTATCTTCAGGCAATCATTACTCGAAGAGATCGTGTCTACAGAAGATGGACGAATAAATGTGGAGCGCGGTAACAACGATGGCATTTCTGTAGAATGTATAGTGATGGACAACAAAAATTTCACAACAAAATTGTAAGAAACTGTTAACCATTTATTGAAAGTCTTAGCTTATACTAAGTATTATTAATAAAGTTTTAAGAAAGATTGTATTTAGTACTTGAATTAAATTAAACTTTGCGCTTCTGTGTTTATGCGTTTATTTTTTACTGACGTACAAGTGGTTTATTATCAACAGACTAAAGTTCACGGTTCTGATATCCCGTTTACATATCTTCATCAGAAAGACGACTGCTAAATGTGCTACTAAGTTTCAACTTAAATATAAGTTTTAATAAAAACCATGCGAGTCACCTGAAAATACTTAACTCAATGCCAAACATGAACATGTATCCCCAAAACTATGGCTATGGAATGTAGTTTTGGATATCTATCAGAGGTAGAGATACTGGACCGATATAGATCAGGACCGATTTACATATCGACCGATATATTGCAAGGTAATCTTCCTCACACGTCACTGCGGCTTGAGATATCTTAAAAGAAAAAGAATGTGTTCTTGGCGACATTGAATACGCAGTCAATCAAAAAATATGGTTGCCATTAACACATGTACCGCGAATAAAGTGAACGACGTTTATTTTCAGCACCGTGTCGAATAGATTGGTTCTACTTTTCGGTTAGATATAAAATTACCACTTGCTGTTGCTGCAAAATCCATATCTTCTTAATTTAAGTGCTTCGCTGGTTTTTGGAGTTCGCTGGTTGAGGTAGGCAGGCCTTCCAGTTTCGAGTAAACTTCTTAGGTACTTACCCACCACTTACTAGACATATTTTAGTGTTTATTTGCGCATTTCTTCAAATTTAAACCACGGGCATTTTTAAGGCTCTCGAATAGAGCAAAGACAAGGGAAGTCTTAACATATCTTTTCACACGCCAAAAACCATTTTGCAGAACTGAAGCTCTCTGGACTCAAACTGGAGCTCTCTGAGACTCTTTTATAAAAATTCCATTCAGGGAAAGCGTCAAGCAAGAAATAATTGAGCTACTATCTTTAGGTTCCTCCATCTCTGGTGGACGGACACTATCTCAAAATACCTTTAGGAAGTAAAAAGGTTCATCTCAATTCGAAGTGGTGCCGCTAAGTCGACGCCCCCTAACTGTCTTCAATAAAACCTAGGGGCATTTTGTTAATTTTGACAACATTGTATTCTGTTTTAAAGGAAACTAGCTGGCAGAAACTTCGCCTGCCTGCAACATTTATCAGATTGCCTTGCGAGACCGTGAGAAAAACATACATATTTAAGATCTACACCCTAAATATAAAATGTCTGTCGCTGGGATTTGCTTAAAAAATTTAAAAAAATGGCCGTAAAATCCTCTCTTAAATTTTCTATCTGTGAATACGTGTGAAACACAGAGTATACCAACATGATACCTACATGACATTTTTTCCAAAACGGATTCATTGTCCCCAGTTTTTCGCCTTTTTGCAGCAAATAAAAAAAGGAGGGAGAGGGAGCCAAAAATCCTCGCAGTTGACTATCTGTATATAGTAACTCATCTGTATCCCTGAGGAATTAATATTTGCAAATAAAGTGAGGTGGTGCAAGATGTCCAAGTGAGTGCAATTCATGTTCAGATTCAGAGTCATCCGAGTTCGACTATCTATTTATCATTACACCACATTTCATCTGTGCGCACGACACACGTACACATGTCCCTGCACATCTGTAGCTGCTCCGTGTAAACAGTATTTCATTTAAATAAATATAATCGTTTTCTTATGAGGCTTTGTATCAACAGATTTTGTATGGACTATAACATTTAGTAGAATAGATAGAAAGTCACACATAATCTTAATGCTTGAGCAGACGCACAAACCTATTCGAGATCGAGATTCGACTCAATCAGGCAAATGCAGGCATAGAACAGAAAAGAAGAGAAATAATTCGGTCTTGCTTTTGTATAACCGACGCCACAGTATTTGTATGTAAAAATATTTCAAAGATTTGCTAAGCTTTTAGAGCGCGTTGAAGTATAATGTTGGACTTGAAATATGCGTATTTGAAAGCTCTACAGGTCCAGACAAAATAATTTCAGATTGCAGAAACAATTTCTTATTTGGTTCTCTTTAGAAATGTCAGTCAACGTGGATTGTTGTTTCCTATTGCAAATTTAACTTGCACCTTGCAAGTCGCAAGCCAACAGAATAAACTGGCCGAATTCGTGAATTCAGATCAGCTGTGTCATTTGACGCCGGAAAATGCACGTTACATGTACTGCGCAGGGCAATTGCTATCACGAAATTTTTCGTCTGGTAAAATATTCATCCAGCTACTGGGGCAAGCGAAAGATATTGACTTTTTTCAGTTAGTCGACGTGAATGATAACAAAATGTAACTGTTTATAGCAGAAACTTCGATGTGGTAAGGAAGTTCACCTGTTTCTCGTGAAAAACGCCAACTCTACCGGCATTAGTGGCAAAGAATTAATTAATATAGTTATTATAATTTATATATCGGTTTGGCAAAACAAGTGATATCAAAAAGCTGGACGAAGATTAGGATATAGAGTCTGGAAAGCTCAAACAAATCGACTACATTGTGTCATTCATCCAGGCAAAAGGTATTTCGCATGTCGACTTAGACCGCTTCCTCATTTGAGTTGAGTTCCGAAATTATTATATTTAAATATTTTTTAGGGCACGCTCTGTAACGAACATATTTTACAAAATACGGATACGGGATTTGGCTATCCTTAACTCAATAAATATTTTTAAAAAATTTTGCAAATATATTAAAGACCCAATCCGACATAAGAATTCGGTGATATGTATAGATAGGGTATTACACAATCCACCCTACGAACTGTAACCTTTCTATTTGTTTTCACTCGCACTATCTACTTGCGAGTGCTTAATAACAAATTACGTACTCAACTTTAAGAAGTGCTTAAGTCTTTTGAATGTTTGACACTTACTTATGGATTGGGCCAATTGCTAAGTGGCTATCTTCTGCTCTTGATTTTCAATTAGTGAACCACTTTTTGATTTTCCATGCCTCTGAATCACACCTATTTGGGAGAAGCTTTCCTTATCAAGCCTATGTTAATACATCACATGGTCATACTGCTGATGGACAGAAAAATTAAAAAATTCACTTTTTTATTGCCTGCGGGCGCTAAGTAAAAATATATATATATATGGATGGCCTTGACCTAATCTGAAAATGACAGCACAACTTTAAAGTTTGCTTAAATTCGGAAAAGGAATTAACTCTCCCTTTCATTGGACTTAGACAATTCAATATAATTGCGTTTGTTTTTATAGTTACGACAAAGATGTTCGAAATAACAAATAAAATTCAAATCAGTACCGATGAATCCACCGATAAGCAGAAAGAAATAAACACCGGGGGCAGAGTAATCCGCAAGTCATTGCAAATCAATTAAATTACTTGTACCTTCATTCTTGGACGGGTGCATGAATCCATCAAGATAATCTTTTTTGACGGCAACCGCTCTGCAATTGTTGCACTAGAAATCCAACTAATAAAAAATGCAACTAATTAAAAACAATGGATATCCTCAGAGATATCTGGGGACATTATTGTGATGTAGAAGTTATAAATGAAGTTGATGAAAACATCAACGCCTCCACTACCGTTTTTAAACTCCCTCTTGACATGCTGACATCGTCGAGTCCGAACGCCATTGTGTGGTCTGTTATGCAACTGTCCAGTATATCTAGTCTTCTATCTTTATAATTAAAAATTGATAACTCGAGCGTGAGTGCTTTTATAGCTACCCGACTGGTTAGCCGTGTCTGGTTCTGCTAAGTTATAGAACAGCACTCCTGAGGTTCACATCACATCACATCACTGCAAACTTGTCTTCAAAGCTCAGCATGTATTTTTATATTTCAAAGCCCACATCAACCATTAAACATCACCTGCGAGTGACTTTAATTACATTGTCTTACATATGCTCAGTATTAAAGAGCGTTGAATGTCAGGAATTTTTGCATAAATTACGAAGCAAGTATGAGTATTATTTAAGCACTATTTCTCGGACAATACAATTAGATGTTGTGCTTCCCTTACAGATGATAATTACAAGAAGCAAACGACCTTGCCGTGCTACGATCACTATCTCAATGACACATTTGAATTCTTTACATAAAAGTCTCCAAAAATTCAACTTCCTAACGTACTTTTGATATGCGCTTAGTCAAAATAAAAATCCCACAAGAAAAAATTAAGTAAAAGAAAAAAAAAACAAAACAAAATCGTAGGTGACTTAACTCGTCGTCCCCGAGGCGGGGTACATCATCTTTTAAGTTTTTATATCTAGTCACACTGAACCGCAAGTCTTCAGTCTGTTTTAGCTTCTGAATCAATCAACTTCTTCGCGCGGTCGATTTAACATTTTGTCTTAGTTTTCCGGTAAAAATGGCGTCACTCAAATTGGTGGGTAATCTATTGTTCATAGTGTTGTGCTTTTGATAAAGTGATTTTTTTTTTTTTTTTTTGAAAATGCAGTTTGTTCTTGTTGTCTGTTTGGTAGGATATTCAACAGCACAATTTAACCTATTGGAATCGGCGGTACCATTGGCCAAGCAAGTTCTTGATGTAATGGTGCCTAAAATTTTACTTTTGGAATATAAAAATGTACCCACCGCAGACGGATATCAGTTCAAGTAAGTACTATCAAAAGGGTTTAAAAAAAAAATTACTTAATGATTATATGGTGTAAAATGGAAACAAGTGGGAAAATATTTAAACCACTTTTTCAATATCCGGAATCGATTTTACTTTTAGTTTAAACTTAGCAAAATATATGTGAAAACAGCTCGAAATATTCCAAAATCAAATTTTTGACTAATCCCGTTCTGTTTTATTAATCACTTTTGACTTTAAAATTTTTAAATTTATCCTTGCAAATTTCATTTTACCAAACGCAAATTTGAATAGAGGAATTTTGTTCCGTTGAAAATTTCGTTTCACCAAATACAAATTTTGCAAAGTGCTAAGTTTTGCCAGGTTGCAAAGAATTCTCTCTTTTCGTTTCACCAATCTAAAAATCTTTTTGCATTTTGTATTTGAAATTGGGGAAATACTGTAAATAATTTTAAATAAATTCGAAACTTCCTCGGTACATGAAAATGATATCATTTGATCAGATACGAAATATCATTTGATCAGATACGAAATCACTTTTCTAAGTTTTGAAAAATTAAATTTTCTCAAACATGCCTCTTACGATTTTGATGCAATTTTGCACATCAAAAACATTTAATTTAATTGTTCAAAATACAAAAATTTATCAAAATCGCTGAAGCCAGTTTTGAGACAAATAATTTAATTTAAATATTTTGTTATATTTTAAATTTTAAAACAAATTTTTAGATAAAATTATTTCGAAAATCAAAGTAAACAGATTTGTTCAATTTAACAGTTAAAAAATAATAGTAAAATTTTATGAAATTTTCTTCACTAGTTTTTGAGATTACCATTCGTTTTTTTCGAAAAACCTGATAATGCAGTATTCTCGGCCCACTCCAAGTATACAAAAAAAAAAATCAAACAGGCCAAGATCATTGGAATTATTTTGAATAAAATAAGTGATAAGTGATTTTTACCAAAAACGTTATTTCAAACGATAAATCAAAAAGCAAAAAACACACCGCGAAATGTAAGCTTTATATATGAACATTGAAGCAAATCCGTCGAACCTTTTCGCCATAAGGCTCCCGGACAGACAGACAGACCGTCGGACGGCATTGGCAGACTCACTATTTTCTATAGTCGTAATATCATCCTTCAAAATGTTCTATCGAATTTTCATGCACGCTAATCTATTTAAGATTCCGTTACTTGTGTTTTTTTTAGCCCATTAAAGGCATATACCGTAGATACACAAAAATGCAAATTTGTGAAATGCTGTTACAAATGCAAAGTTCTCGTTTAAATTGGTAAAACATTAAAGTGTAAATGTGTCAGGAAAAAAGTCTGTGTAATTGCAGAGAACAAAGTCGTGGAGCCTTGCATTTTCAGTGAAATGCTTCGCAGGATATTTTTTTTTTTTAAATTGTCAAAATTAAATAATACATCGCCGCACACCAAATAATTGGAGAGATGAATAAGAAAATCGCAAGTGACTTAAAAAATATTTTATATTTCAAAACTGCAATGAGATGTTGACATAATTTAAAACAGAGAACATTATTGCTTCCAAAACCAAAGCCCTACATAGGTCAGGGTACATCAAAGTAGGGCTTTCCCAAAATCCCCGATAACTGGGGTCAAAATTGGAGATAGGCTCGTACTCTGAATATGTTGTTAGAATATGTCCACAAATTATATTAAGAAGTATTGAACATTAAATTTGAAACACAGTTTATATTTCAAATTATTATGTTTGATGCTAAAAAGCATGTATTCAATTATTTTGTGTTCCCTGTTAGATTTCAAATTATTGCGTTCAGTGTTAGATCTAAAATACTATTTACCCATAAATTGGTTAAAAGGGTACGCTGAAGCAAAATCTCAAACACATAAACATGTAAAATTCAAATCAATTTGACTTACGGAACGTAAGTTACCGCGTTTTTCAATTAGCGGATAAGTTTTAATCTTACTACAAACTATTTTATTGCTATAGATTCTTTGAATGTATTATTACTTTGTTACACAAAATTACATCAAAAATATATTTAACAAAAGAGCTAAGTTAAAAGTCGATCTTTTAGATCTCACTAAATGATTGGATTCCGTTGAGCTATAAAAGTTTTTCCATTCAACTGTCACTGTTTTCACCTTTCTTTTAAATAAAAGCTCAAAAAATAACACTTTGCAGAATAGACATCAAATTTGTTTGAGTTGTACTTGAGCAAACTTAATTTATTAAGAGTAAGTGGATATTTACACTTCTTACTTCACTCTTATGGTACTACAGCCTGAAGTGTCTATAAATTACCCTGGTTGAAGTGAGGTTTGGTTAGGAGGGCTGTTGGCAATGTCAACCAGAGTCCAACAAAGACCCTAGTACTGCATGCATACTTTGTAAGTAAGTGATAGCAATTGCTTAATTTTGTTATTGGTATAGTTTTTCAGTGATCGTAACTAGTTTTCTTTGTTAACTGTTTTCCATATATGCATATTAAATAACGGCAAGTAAATAGGTACAATCGTTTCCGAATACATATAGTGTGTCCCTATTAAGAAGTAAGGATGACATTTACATGATTTTAGCGAATGATATTACGGCTTCGAATGTTTACTTTTGAGATCTTTTAAAAGAACATATTTTGCAAGCAATGCTTATTGCACAAAAACTAATTTCTTGGTTAAATAAAACAAAAGCAACTTGTTATTCCAACCACGAACAATGAAAGCTGAAATTGCAGCTGTTTCATGACTTGCCACGTCCGATCTTCAGATTCCAAAAACACTTGCTCCCATCTGGTATCGAACATATACTACTAGCATATTTCTAAGTGCCACAAATACATTGCATTCGGATTCTTTTTTCCCATTAGCCAACATTTCGTTTAAATATTTGAAAAGGGGAGAGGGAGTGAGGAGTTGACACGTAGCATGTTTATTCAGCTGTGATTGGGTATGTTTTTGGGTCTCCCTACTTTGATTCGTCGCTGAGACATCCTACTTTGAAAAAATGAAATACTTAAACTGGCTAAATCATCTGTTCCCACCATGCCTGGAAGCGATAGTATTGTCTGACACTGTATCCACAATAGCTTCACTTTAACCCCAATTAAAAGTGTTCGGCAACGCGTATAAAAAAAATTATGCCGAATTTTAGATATTTAAATTGCTCCTCTTTCAAGCCCTTTATCATATTTCTTTGTTTTCTGAGAACTGAGCATTATTAGAAATAGTTTAGCTTGGTTTATGTTTGAATAAATGTGTTACATTCATATCACACAAGTTAGGCGTTCTTTGTCGAGAGGGTATCATTTGTCGGAATGCCAAAAATAAAGGGTGATTTTTTAGCTGGTTTGGTTTTGGCAACACTGGTTTTGACAGCTGACGTGTGTTTAGTACCTTGTGTCACTGTCAAACAGCTTCAGTTTGGTTTGCAATTTAACCATGGATCGTCTTACAAATGAACAACGCTTGCAAATTATTGAATTTTACTATCAAAATTCGTGCTTTGTGAAAAATGTGAAAATCCGCTTTTTTATCGAAAAATTGTGTTCAGCGATGAGGCTAATTTTTGGTTGAATGGGTACGTAAATAAGCAAAATTGCCGCATTTGGAGTGAAGATCAGCCAGAAGCATTGCAACAGCTACCAATGCATCCCGAAAAAGCCACTGTTTGGTGCGGTTTATGGGCCGGCGGCATTATTGGGCCATATTTCTTCAAAGATGATGCGAATCGCAGCGTTACTGTCAATGGTGAACGCTACCGAGCGATGATAACAAACTTTTTTTTGCCCGAAATGGAAGTTCTTGACTTGCATGATATGTGGTTTCAACAAGACGGTGCCACATGCCACACAGCACGCGAAACAATGGCGCAATTGCGAGGCGAGTTTGGTGAACAGTTAATTTCACGTTTCGGGCCGGTCAATTGGCCGCCTCGATCGTGCGATTTGACACTATTAGATTATTTTTTGTGGGGGTATGCCAAGGCTAATGTGTATAGGGACAAGCCCGCTTCGATTGACGCACTGGAAGCCAACATCCATGCATTCATTCGTGAGATACCGGCCGATATGTGTGAAAGAGTATGCCAAAATTGGACTCAGCGGATGGGCTACCTGAGACGCAGCCGCGGTCAACATTTGCATGAAATTATCTTTAAACATTAAATTGCAAGGTTCAAACTATCGATTTAAATAAATATTTCATTCATTTTTTCGAATTTTTTGTGTTTTTTTTTTTTAAAAAAGTTCTAAACGTCTTAAAAAATCACCCTATATAATTAGGCTTACGGGAAAAAGATGTTTGTGTGAATATTGTTCAACCGCAAAGATATTTCTTGAGCAATCCAACGGACATTGAATGTTTATTTAATTATATTAATCGAAACGTAAGTTTAAGTTAAGATAAACGTCAAAACTAGCAATATGGAATTGTATGAGTTGGAGTCTAGACTTCACGTGACTGGATTAAATATTCCATAGTTTGACAGTCAGAAATTTACTAGGTGATGTCAACGTCGAAAAAGTTGACGAGCATCCTATACATTTTCATTCAAATTTTTTCAAAAAGTGATGAATTTCTCGAATAATTACTACTGTCCCTGATCGAAGTGACAATTTTTATTTTATGAGGAATTTCCAAATTTAGTTTGATGATGCTACCGGTCCAAAATCAGCATCCGTTATTGCGCAAAGTCGTTTGAATATGCATCAGACGACCGCAAAAGCGGAGATTTATTCAGTTTAGCAAGAAATCTGATTCATCGGTAATCGATTGCAAAAACTCTTTTCATAGGAAATATGCTTTACTTAACCGAGCGAAAACGCGATCTGTCAATACAGCAACTACAAACAAACATTTAAAAAACACTTCTTTAGCCACCTTTTATGTAAATCCCACTACTATGAACTTTATATTGGTACCTTACCAACGTTACAGTTGGCGTGACCATCAATCATTATCATTTTTAAAGATCCATTTCGGATAACACCGGTTTTTCCAATGTCATACTTTCGGTTCCGCATAATTGACCAAAGCGATTTGTTTTCCGCCCTAGACAATAGGCAGATAAACTATTTCTGAGAATTTTATTTTTAAATAAAATACTGCGAACCGTTATATAAGTTATGAACAAACAGATTTGATTTGAAAATGTCAAATAGTTGCTCGCTTGTGCCTTCAAAGATGAGTCTTGCTGATGAGTGATTACTCTTGGATTATCACGTTGATTATTGTGGTTTTCAATTTGGCATAAGATAATTTGTTTGATAATGCATCATGAATAGGTCAAATGAAAGAATACCCTCAACAATTGGAAGCCAAGATCGTGCTCAATAGCCGGTTGCACTATTGTGAAGTAATACCCACACATTGTGTGGTTATAATAAACTTTCAAATCATTATGTTTGAGGTCTGTTGTAATAGTCACACGATCAAAGTCGGAGATACAAAACGGCACGAGCTTCTGTTTTGTTGATAGCGCAAAATTATAGTTGCTGTTGTGTTAGAAAGGATTATTACATTACTTTGTAACATCGTTTAAACTTTAATGCAAGTGTTTTTATTCATGTTGCTAATAGATATGAATAGGTAGTGTACAAGTCCCAAAAGAAGAATTTCGGGCAAAGGTAGGTGTGTAACACCAACGAACTAAGTCAACGCAGAACGTGCATACGGTGTAGCGTAAGTGATTGGGATTGGATGATATGTTGAAGAAATGTTTTCCCGTTTTGCTTAAATATCAGATGCTTAATTTTACTGCAGTTATTTACTCGATACAGTAGCCTTGAAGGCGTTTCAGTTATAAGGCGCTTAGATGTTCAGCACTCACCACATCAACCTTCTTAACAAGCGCCGCAGATAATTGAACCACTTAAGCTCAGCTTCATTAATAAATTCAATTGCTTTGTTTGGTTTCTACAGTGAACACAGGATCAACTTCACATCGACAGATTTGGCACGGCATCTCACGCTCAGACTTTTTTCTGCCTATTCAACAAAACTCCCAAGATACTGGTAGCAACTCCCTCTGTCGATAGTCCTGCGATGGAAGTTTCCGTCGATTAGATAGCTTGTAGGTACATCATTTTATTTTGGCCGTGTTTATCACCAATCTCACACCTCTTTTCTCCATAACTCTATTCGAGATCGTCATCGTAGTCGATGTGTTTGAGTTCGGATGTACGGCTCCATCAAAGTCCTCCAGCTCCCGTTGACAATGCCGCATGTAGCTCATCACTTAGTTTTATAGACAACAAAAAAATCGCTACAGCCCAATACAGGCTTGTCGTAGCCCACTTTTGACCTCGAATTCCTCTATGTAGTAAGTGACATTTCGGCCTGTATTATTTATCTACAGCTAGTTATATAGCACGCCTCCCAGATTCCGCTCTCCATCAGATTACCTTTCTTATTTTTCCCACAATTCGGAAAAGCGAACTAAATCATCCGCCGATGAGTGTGGCGCTGGTCTACCGCCTTGTGGCACGTATTCGGTTATTTGTTGGCACTCATATATCAGGCGGCCTCAAGGTTAAAAAAAATTAGTCCGTCCATCTTTTGAATTAAGCAGCCAACCGGCTAAAGCTTTCACCCAGTTTTAGCTAGTGCTCTTTAGTAATTCTGCAACCCCAACGCGTTAATATAGTATTAACTGTCAAAGCGCAAGATACGCTCTCATCTTCATGTGGTAAAGGCACTAGTTTGCTTTTTCCTGCTTATCCTGTGAGCTATAAGGCGAACTTAAGCTACTTTCGTTCGTTTTGTCCTCAAATATCTTGAAGTATCGAGAAATAAATCATATGAAATTTTTTATATTATATATTTTTTTTGAAAATTTGTTGTAAAATGTAATCTATTGTCGATCAAACACAGATTTAGAACCTTAAAATCCTTAAAACTCATTGTGTTTTTCTTTCGACTGAGTTCAGAAGCAAAGAAGTGGTTAGAAGTAGTAGGGCCCGTTGACTATACAAGCACCATATTCTTTGACCCTCGGTGACAAATTATAGGGGCGCCCCGTTTCTACACTACAGAGTTGTTCTAGGCAAACTCTATATAAATAAATCATAGCTTAGAACCGCGACCGTGTTAATGAAACCTTATAACATATCGTACACAACAGATCGCACAAATTTACTTTGGTATTTCTAATTCATTATTATTCTCTTTCCACAGCTACAAAACAACCGATGGATCCTACAGGGAAGAACGTGGTATTATTATGAATCCCGGAACCGACCAAGAAGAACTCGTCGTAATGGGTTCTTACAGTTATACCGATGGAGATATTGAGACTGTTACAATGTACACCGCCGATAAGAATGGTTATAAGCCAAGAGTAACATTGAAGAATCGTGGAGTATCACCAAAACTTTTGGCTAACCTTTCTGGTTAAATGTTAAAAAAAAAAAAAGTTAAATAAAATATTAATAAAAAACATACCAGATTTGTTTAAGCTTTATAATCACGAAGACCTTGTATAAGAAATCTACGATGTAGGCCTATGAGGTTTTGCATCTAGTAATGGTTATCACTACAAATAGATAAATTAGCGGCGCGAAACAAGTTTTTCTTGATATTCAAATCGACATAAATAGCTTGTATATCTTCTTTTGGCTATTCGATCGATTAGTCGATTATTTAGAATATAATGTTCTTGAGAATTGCAACTTTGGATAATATTATGAATCATTTTGTATGAATTTCTGTATAGATTATGCAAAGACTTACCCGAAATGATTACCAATTCGTTTCCTTGTTAAAGAAACTCAAATTTAAGCTTAGTGTTTTTTTTTCGGAATCTGTTAAGGTTAGCTTATGCTAATTGTATTACCAGCAATAAGCAGTTTGATACCGAATATTTGCAGTTGTCTGATTTTATTATCTAACAATTATTATTGACGCCTAAATCAGTGAGACTTGTTTACGAAATAAAAGCAATTTCACTTGTTTTGGAGAGTAGTGACGACATTTATCTTATATAGGTGTTTAAATGGACCCCTATTTCCTTTGGTCACGGCATTACGCGTGACCGCTGGACCGATTTCGCTAATTCTCTTTTGTTGCGTTTGTTATTGTTGTTCTTATGAAAGCAAAAACTAGGAACGTTTCGCGGAAAATTAAAAAATTTAAGAAAACTTGACGACCATAATAACACTTGTAATGTAACCTTAGTCAGTTTGACAATTTCCCATTTTGAAAACCTGACTGGGCCATATCTGTGTAGTTTTGGGCCAGGAAAGTCAACAATTGATCAAATTTTCATACTCCGACAGATCTTGGAAAATACCCAAGAATTTCAGCTGATAGCGTATATAGGGACGAGTTGTACAAAGCCATGTCAAGTTTTGGCATTCCCGTGCAGGATGACGATGGAGAAATCTCACTGCTAGGCAAGAACACCACTGAGCTATTTGACGTCGAAAAAGGTTTGAGACAATTCGACGCGCTATCATGTACTTTCTCTAATATCGTTCTTGAAATAATTGTACAAAACTCAGAAGCCAACACCAGTGGCAAAGATGGGTCTGGCTGGTAAGAGGACACAATGAAGTATATGCTGTTAATGAGAAAGGACTCTCAACATATGCGAATCGGATAAAACGTCACGATGGACAGATACAACTTCGAAGTAGTTAAATACTTTGTCTACCTGGGCTCTGCTATCACTTTGCAGAGATTTAGCGAATAATCACTCTAGCCAATCGCAAGCTAAGAATGCATCTAAGAAGCTAAGCTCTATCTAATAGTACCAAAGAGATAGTATATAAGACCTTTATCATCCCGTTCCTGCTAAATGGTGCTGAAGCCTGGACCCTGTCGAAGTGTGCAGAAGAGGATTCAACGACGAACTGTACGGGCTGTACAAAGACGCTGACCTGGTCAAAAAGCTAAAAATACAATGGATGAGATGTCTGAGACACGTGGAGAGTATGGACAATAACGCACCAGCCCGACGAGTCTTCGAATCCATCCCTGAGGGACAACGCAGTAGAAAAATACCCCACCTTAGGTGGCTGATTTTATGAATTCTTATTGGCGTTGTATTTTCGATTTGTATATGTTGCTCGATTGCGTGGTTGACATTTGAATAGAATTGTTTCATGTAGTAAAACCTTGCGCATAAGCAAATTGATTGAATGCAAATTAAAAAATTTAAATCATGTAACCCAACCTGAACAAAACTTATTTCATTTTAATAAATTGATTATTGTACTAAAAATGTTTGGTTTCAATTCAAACGAATTTAAGGAAGGACTCACTAGGATCAATTACTTCTCACATAGCATATTGTATTTATTTAATAAAAATATTGAAGAAAACTGTAGACTTTTAGTATTTATAAAATATCTGCCGTCGATTACACTGACTCTGAGGGTGGAGACTCCAGGGATATTAGACCCTTTCACCTCAGACCTACATAAGTGAATTTTAACTTATAAAGTGTCAAAGAACAAACATTTCTTCTAGCGGTGAAAAGAAAAGAAAAGAGAAAAAAACAAGACTTTCCCGTCTAAATTTTGCTGCGACTTTTAAGCCCAGGATTCTCCAGGATGTGTAAGATTCACAAAAAAGGTAAAACAATATTTCTATCGGCTTATCACCAAAATTTTCTGTTTACTCAAGCTTTTTGTGTATTGAGTATGGTGTACGACTCTATATTCAGCAGTTGAATACTTAAGTCACACAGAAAACCTAATTGCCGGGTAAACTGGCAAGTTTCCAAGGCTAAGGATTCACTTAGCAGCACAGAGATTTTCCAGACTATTGAACCTCCAATCAAATCGAACAAATCAAGGCACGTATCCTACTTCTATAGGAAGTATACATTTTCCGAAGGGGAAATTTCAACTCTGGTCAGAACCTGTAAACTGCGTAGAAAGATAAATATAAAATTGAGAAATTATTTACTCTGCGTTCATCTACCAATGAGGCCAACAACCAGTGGTCACTGTATCACAAAATTATCAAAGGAAAGGAAGAAAATCCTGAGTAGAAGGAAAATAATGTATGCTATCTCCCAGCTCAAGAAGAACACAGGCTCTTCGAAACAGGGAAGGAAACCTAATCACCGACGCGCAGAGAATAGTATGTAGAGCAGAATTCCCAGCAGCTCATACATGGGCAACATGTAGGGAGAGTTATAGGGCAATAACATACCCACCTCAAATCAATGACGAAAAAGTATCGCCACCCATTACAGAAAATGTTGGCTTAGCTATATAAAAAAGCTTAAGAGAAATTAGGCAGTCTATTCTGATGATGTATCAGCAGAGCTCTTTAAATACTGTGGATATGTTTTGGTTAGAGCGCATCTACCATATCATCAACCAAGGTGGAGGAAAGCATCCCCGATCCACTCCATAACCCTCATGTACAAGAACGGTACCATGTGAACGTCTCAAAACCTTCTGCAACACGCTATGATAGAATTCATCATGGCTATGGCCGAATCCGGGATCTCTCCAAATACCGACCCCGATACTTACGTCGCGTGATGCTAGAGAATACGCGGTTCTGGACTCTTTCGAGCATGCACGAATTTTTCGCAGGTCTTCTTCAATACTTGTTCAGATAGTACGCAGAGTCAACCAGTGACAGAGGCTTTCACGGCTATTGAAAAACAGGAGAATCTAGCTGGTTGTAAATGAGGACAAGACTAAATACTTAGGAAAGGACAAAAAGTCTTCAAGGAATATTTTTATCTGCTATGAGGGCGAATGAAGGAAACATTAAAACACAACGACTACATTGCCACATTACGGAACAAACACTTTCTCAAATTAAAGAGATTTCAGAATTCCAGCGTGGCCAGAATCGCAGAGAATGGAATGCCTTACACAATAGTTGCCGCCAGTCAATGTATATGTGGTACCAATATTTAAAGTGTTTATAGCAAGCGCTGAGTAGTCAAGCGTCTTAACATATCGATTTGAGCTCTTCGTAATTCTCGACAAGGTCTTATATACTCGACTGATGGTGATAGCTCTTCATATGTTATCGGATGATATCATAGTTTCATAGGTTCACAAATACTCCTCAATACGTTGGATTTGTTGCTGTCTGTCTGTTATAATTTTTAGACTGATAAATTTTCAGACCGCGGTGAGATATCAGATGACAGATGGTTTGTAGATCATTTTGTGAACAGCTTTTAAAAAAAAAGAAACAAATTTTAAAACACCACGAATATTAAAGATTTATTTTTAAGTCGATTTCGGAGTCGTAGATGTAGTAGTGAAGTAGGACAGGGTTCCTGCCCCAACTTTGACACAGTTAAAAGGGAACACGAACACATTACTGCCGTCGTAGCCGGCATATAATGTCATGCACATTTGAACATTTATTAAATTGACCAACTTTATATCGTGTATTTTAAGGCACATACTAACATTCACTGGCAACAAAATCGGAACACAATATGTTGGTGGATTGGTGGCCGAAAAACTAAGCTGCGCTAATTGTTTTGTATCCAATTTGATTGTCAAGTTAATGGTTACTGGAAAAAGTTTAATATTTATCACCACGCAAACTGGAAACGGAGTAAAGAAAATTTTTTATTAATAAAAGAGTAAATAAATTTAATTCAAAATTATTATCACCATTCTTAGAGAATCCGATGCCTTGAACTTTCACCCCAGTGCAACAGGTGCATGTTAATAAAACGCAAGTACATGGATCACTTTGGTAGGGAAAAGATATCAAACCGTCAGCTGCCACAATGGAAATTGTTCCAACTAAAAGACAAACAGAGAGCAAGCCTTTCGACATTGTACGAAATAAATTCTTAGTCAAGGTGATGTATATATAGACTTTCCTACTTGACCTTTACTTAAGTTTTCCGCGAATTGTGTAAATTCGTCTAACTTACATTTTAGTCACATTTTGACATAATGTTTTTGACATAATTAACCGAAGTAATGATCCTGAATTTATTGATCAATTAGGTCAGCTACGCGTGAATTTTGCACATGATATGTAAAAGTGCCTGTCTAAATGTGTATCAATGTAATGATGAGACATTTATGGGGGATAGCTACGTAATTAATAATGAGCCATACATGAGTGCCTAGGTTACTGGATTATACCTAAGCTGGACGAGGAACTGAATCGATGTTTTATATATCGAAATAGATTGCACGTTTTTTTTTCTTTTATAAATGAACCACAGAAAATAGCATGCGACAAGGCTTGACGTATATTTAATTGATTTTTGTAAGAGCTACATGGGCAAAAGGAAAATTTAAAAAAAAAATAAAACACAATTTGGCAGAGTTCTTTTATATGGATCGAGAAAATATATATAGTGGTAAAAAGCGACTAAGAAGAAACACCATATTCCAGAAATATATATATACAGGTAAGCCTGGAAAAACATTCCCCTCCGAAAGACTGTCTGCAGGTATGCATGCGATATCGTGGTTTGACGCAACTGTGTCTTAAAGCTGAAATAAAGTGCACGACTGCGTCATACGAAACATTCTGATTTTTTGAACCATTTTCTATACGAACTTTGAAGCAAATCCGTCGAACCGTTTCGCCGTACGGTGCCCGGACAGACACACAGACAGCCAGACAGCCAGACAGCCAGACAGCCAGACAGCCAGACAGACAGACGGACGGCATTAGCGGACCCACTTTTTTTATCCTCATATTTCAGAAATTTTAATTTACAGGTGAGTTGATTTCTTGATCTTCGTTTACACAAATGTCAGAAGTACAGGGGTGGAATCGACTAAGCTGATTGTTGATAGTTGACAATCAAAATAATCACTTTTGCACAGCTATTTAGGTGTCCCTTTCATACATTTGTGGCGTTTTCATAGGTATGCACCTCGGCTTTAATTCTAAATAATATAAATTCTTTCGTGAAAAAAAGAATATATTAGTGATCAGTACTAGTACTTTAGTGATCACTTTACGCAAAGCAAAGGATAGTTGATAATCAAAAATGACAATCAACCATCACCTCAGCTTTTGCTAGGATTATGACAACTTTAAAATGAGAAAGTCTTTAAACCTATTTTTTCTCAAAGCTTTTTGTGAAATAGAAAAATCTACATATTTTGACATTAAATCAGCCGCTTAAAAAATAAATAATCACCTCCATTGTTTTTGAGTCGGAAACACAGTAATCGGGGTGATGAATGGTAGTTAAACAAGCGATTAGTTTGCGATCGGAACACATTTCGTTGATGAGAGGTTAAATTCTTATTAGTTTTATTTTTGCGGAACAATATTATTTATAGCATTATTAAATAAAGGGTTTTCCAATCGAGTTTTGACAACTTTGAACGCTCACTGTGAACGAACCATTGTCAACATATTCAGTAAAAACAACCATCATCATGGTAAAGTTCAGGAAAGAAGTACATTGACAAATGATTAAAATTTATTACCAAAATCCTGAGTTAAAATATTGGAAGTAGATTATTAAATTCATCGCAAAATTCATCATTCATCTTCAGTGGTAGAGCGGATTTTTGACTAAAAGGTTTCGTCAACCAAAATATGGTGAAGTGAAAACCGTCATGAGCTTCAAGAAACACAACTTCATCCACAAAAAGTTCTATGCTGTGGTTTTCATCCGTTGGAGTAATTTGGCCGTTTTTTTTCGTTACAGTCAATGGTTATACAAATGCATGTTCCAACACTATTTATTTGCTGCCACACAGCAGGTGTAACAATCGACTTATTGAAAACCCAATAAACGTGTTATAACAAGATATATATGATTTAACACCTACAGATTTTTTTATATGCAGACGGATGATAGATGAATGGAAGTGCTTTACTATTTTTTACTAATTTTGGGGCCTTAAAACCCAGGAACTGCTCATGTTAAACAGTTGAAATTTGGTATGGTGCCTGACCCACGACAATTTAAATATAAAAATTCTTTATTATCACTAATAATGTGCAGATAGGGAAGGATATTGCGGTGTAGAATGTGACAGGGACTCATGAGGAAATATAATTATTTAATTCCATACGTTTACTTCGGAAGAGAAATATTAGACCGCTATCCCGGACCCATCCGAATGGGATAAAGGTCAAGGTTCTTAAAAGTTAAGAGGTATACAGGGATGGGTCCCAGACCGCCGTAGTATATTTCTGACGGAAGTTAAAGCTTACGTTTATCAGCTTGCAGACGCTCTATGGAACTGATACATGGCAAGGCTGTAGTGATCCTTATAGACAGTCAAGCAGCAATCAAAGCTTGGAATTTCAAACAATAATATATAATCTGGGAAAGTAATGCAAAGAATCTATTAACGAGATTTCTGACAGGGATTAATTCTACACATGTTGGGTCCGAGCACAGCAATATTCCAGGCCACTGTAAAGCTGATGAACTAGCCAAACAATGCACCAGACAGTATTTATCAGAAAACAAAGAGGTTGCGTCCGGTGGAATAAAATTAAAGCTCCATAAGAAGAAAAAGTAGGAGCTCCATGCTGAGAAAAAGTTTAAAATTTAACACAGGGTGTTTTTTTTTAGAGGTATAGAACTTCGAATTGAAATAAAATACAAGAGAATCGTTTTAATGTACATTAATTTGGCTTTATTGGAAGGATAATTTTATGCCATTAATGTTTAAATATGATTTCGGGCATGTGGCCACTGTGGCTGGTTTGAATAAAGACAAGTCTAGAGGTCGAATTTTCAACCACTTTTTCAAGCATTTGGGGCTGTATGTCGGCAATAGCGCCACGAATGTTGGCTTCCAAGTCCCCTAACGTTTCTGGTTTGTCGGCGTAGGCGAGCGACATCACATATCCCCAAAGAAAATAATCCAGTGGTGTCAAATCACACGATCTTGGTGGCCAATTGACAGGTCCATTCCGCGAATGTTTCGAATGTTTCCTTCAATAAATTGATTGTGACGTACGCTGTGTGGCATGCAGCGCCGTCTTGTTGGAACCACATCTCATCCGCATTCATGCCATCCAATTAGGGAACAATATAGTCGGTTATCATGGCTCTATACCGGTCTCCATTAACGGTTACTGACTCTCCAGCATAGCATCATTTCGGAAGAAGTATGGCCCCATGACTCCACCAGCCCATTGATCACACCAAACAGTCAGTTTTTGTGGATGTAATGGCGTTTCAAGGGTCTCATGTAGATTCTCTTCACTCCAAATGCGGCAATTTTGCTTGCTGAACAAAATCTTGCGGTAAACTTCGCGAACTGAAACATTATTTTCGAAATAAATTTGCACGATTTGCAAGCGTTGTTCATTTGTCAACCTGTTCATGATGAAATGGCAAAACCAAACTGAACATAAATGACATTGCCAGACTTGACCACAAAATGTCAGTTTTATCTCTATTAGAAAAACCAACCTCTAAAAAACCACCCTTTAGTAGGAAAATTCTCTAAATATTTGGAAATGTGAAGCTGCTTAAGAAAATATGCCGCTGCTTAATCTTCTGTACCCACAGCGCCTCAAGCGTTAAGTAATGAATTAATTGAAGCCAGGAGACCCGTCGATTAGGGACTACCGAGGCAAACCGGCCAAATGCAATAAAGTGGGCGGTTAATAGTTGTTTAATTTCGACCATAACCAATGCCAATGAAGAAGTGCTGTATTGCATGATTATACCCTATCCCAAGGGTATATTAATTTTGACACATAATTTGTAACACCCCTTAATATTCGCCGTAGACCCATAAAAGTATATATATTTATGATCAGGACCAAATCCTAAGACTATCTAGTAATGTCCGTCCGTCCGTACGCAATTTTTAGGCCTTTAAAATTAAGCTAGGAAGCTGAAATTTGGACCACATATTCCCTAGGGCTCCGAAATGGTTAAGTGTAAACATTTTTTGAATACGCCCACTGCCACGCCCACAATTTAGAAAAAACCTTTTTAAAGCTAAAGTTAGAGAGATAGAGTGTTACAACCTTTACAAGATATGTAGGCACTGGCCCTCCTTTATAAGTTTACCATATAAAATGGTAAAATGACTAAAATTCTGTTTTCTTCGAAAACTTTCACAGAAAGCGAAAAAAACTGTTTAACAAAATATTTACCCAATATTTTTTCCAACATATCGCCCATACAAAGTTTTTGGCCACGCCCACTTTTTGGGGGCGTTTGTTCAAAAAAAATTTTTTTTTTTTAATTAATAGAACTAAATAAAATGCTATCCATCATCTTCTTAATGCTTTTTTCTTTGGGGCATATAGGGATATGGATAGGGTATTATACTGTTCGCCTTAAGCGGACTGTAGCCTTTCCTTATTTTTATAATCTGTATTTGATTTAAAGAGAAGGGGGTTGTTCATCGTCCAATGTTGTTGGCCTTGCCGACTTCCACCTAAACCTAACAAATATAGCCATTTTGCTTATAACAATGTACTCGGGAAATTTTCTTCACATTTGCTATGAGTATTTCCTCATCAGTATTTCACTATGCGTGGTGAACGCTTAAAAAACCGTTTGTTATATCTTCGACTTCTTAGAAAAATATATGCTGTCATATTGTGATTGTTCACACCTACAACTTAGGCTGCTACCGTTTAAAAGTCAACACTGACCCACTCATAACAGTTCGCAAAACCACCGACTGTTTGTTTTCCTTTTTGATTGTTGAATTAAAAAGAAACCTTAAAAAAAACTGAAGACCTTCTTCTTACACAATATAATCGATGTAGTGAAACATGACATGACCCCAGACAGTTAAGACTCGAATTCAGTGACGCTGATTCGATTCATGATGACATTGCAAAAACACTCGACGATTTAAATCTGTGAAAACTAAAATAAATTAAATAATTCGTGAGTAGTCTCCACTAACAGTGAACCTAACTGAATATGAACCAAAACAAAATGGACCTGTCATAAACGTCAAATCATAATTACGTAAATCTATAGGATAGATTCCACTGAAATACATAATTTTCACCAAGCAGTTGGATGTATTAATAATACAGCTAAACCCTATGTTATTATGAGTGCCAGAGCCAGTGATATATGCCATTAATCGAGACTTCAACAATAATTGGTAGACATGTTTTCTATTTGTATTGTACTTTGTAGTCTCTAATTAGTTTAAAAAAAAAACAAGGTATGATCTAACGACCGCTGCTGGCTTAAAAGACAATCTGCAAAAGCTTCAATGATGGCGAATTAAAAAAGTCTATTAATGTTGACCATGAAATATCTTCAGTTTTCAGTGTCATTTAACACCTTACGAGTATTTTAAGAAATGATTAAGATTAAATCATAGAAATGTTACTTTATGTCACCGGCGAGTTGGGTACACACAAACTGGTTAAACGGGACCTAATCAAACTACCAAACAGTCGGAAAGTTAAGTCTTTTCTGCACAAGTATGGATAATAATTATGCATGAAATTTTTTTAAAAAAAAGTGCAACCATCAACTGTGTCAATTTGAAATGCTTAAATGCTTGTTCTTAAAAACAAGTTTCCGATGTGGCTCCTCCAAGCCAAACCCACTCACCATCGAAATAAAAACAAATAGGTACAGAATTAAAACAAAACATGTTTTAAAACGGTTATAAAAAGATGTATTTGGTTTAACAACAATAAACAGTAAAGTGTAATACAAAACGGCTATAATTTAAGTGGGCTGTAGAATAAGATTCGAAAATGCACCTTAAGAAGTTAGGTCCTTTGGACAAATTTGTAAATTGCAAAAATATGTATTTAATTTGTTCTGTTGTAGAGCCTATGGTTTGAGCTTCAAGTAAATTCGTAAATTCCTTATTGGTTTTTTTTCCGAGGGTAGGTGGAAAATTTTCCAATAAGACACTGTGAGGACCGACGTGCTCATAATAATGTGAGATTCTTACTCACTAAAAACACCTTCCTTCAAATTACCTTATACTGCAACTAGGTTATTTCTTATCTAGTAGTTTATAATACCATACGTCCAAACCGGTTTCAGAACTTGCTTGTATAAAATCAGCTTGTTTTGCATGCTGAGTTTGGAAAACCGACCAAGCAGCCAATGCATTTGATTGTATGTAATTCCTTAAGCCCCTTAAAACGGCGAAATGGGAAAAAATAAAATTTACTTAAGCACCTCTTAAACAAAACGATCGAGTGGACAGAGGATCTTCGCATCTCCCAGCCCGAGTTCGAGACGACAAGGCTGACCTAATCTCCGTTTTAAGGACCAACCCATTGCGCTTGGTCTGCAAAATTGGACGCAGCGTGTCCGTGATGGCAGAGGATGTCATCTGTTCCCAATTTCCGTTTTCTTATCGATTGCTTAATAAACTCACGCAGTCTCTCAGGGTATTATCAATACCTGGAATAATTACAAATAGAAGTATACAGAGCTAATTTTGAAGCGACATACGGACCTCTTTTGCGGCCAATGTGGATACTGCACCACCAAATTCTTTTACCAAAAACGTGGTTTATTTATTTAATAAAACTAATTTCCCAACAATTTCAAAAATTTATATTAAAACAGTCAATTCTTAAAGTAATATAAAGTGCACGATACGAATCTTGCTCGGTACATGAGATGCGGTTTTGAATCGCAAAATGAATGGTGATAAATTTATTTAAATCACTGTTCAGGCTTTGAAAAATTGGATTTTCTCACAAAAAGCCATTGGACACTTTCAACTTAATTGTTCAAAATACAAAAAAAAAACAGCCGTTTTTGAGAAAACGGATTTAATTAAAATTTAAGAAAATCGTTATATAAAAAGAAAAATTAAAAAAAAATTATTTTAAAAATCTAAGTATGCGAATTTGTTTAACTTTATAGTATAAAAAAAACAATTAAATTTGTTGTAGGTCCCATTTTTACTTTTCGAGATATTTGTGGTTTTAAAAATTACCTTTAATCGATTATTTTTTATTTCATTTTGTGTTTGCTCCTTTTGCTCTTTTGAAATAGCTGTGATCAGCAGGATAATTGCATATGAAAACTATGTTTTACACACTATAGCTGGATATATCGATACCTTAATGCACACAAGTGCTTTGTCCGTGCTTGCATTTTTTGACAAACGAAAAGTTTTAGTACGCGCATAACTCTACTTATGCAGCTCAATTAGCTTTTTTATAATTTGAGTATGTTTTTAGCCTGATACCTTTGTTATAAAATAGCAATGAAAAACAAATAATGGGTGCAGTGTCTTAGTACTTGGCCTGATGAAAAATAAATAATTCTGCAACCGCTTTTCAATGCCTAGAATAAATACACAGCACTTTTGCTCTTGATGCAAATTGTTTAAATTCGCTTTTATTGGTTGCAAAATATTAGCAATTTACGATTTCTGTTGGACATTCGACGTGTACTGCTTTTCACCTTTACATGGGTGCCACTATCTCAAAACAGCAAAAACGGATAAAGCAAATATGTGCATCGATATGGACCTTATTTAATGAGCAACAAATAAATTTAAGGTCATAAATGAATTGTAATAAACAAGAACCAAGGTTTTTTTTTGTCCAAAATTACAAAAACAAGTCAGTTTTACTATTAGATAAATATAATTAATATAAATGCGGTAAATTGTCTTTAAACTGCTTAAAACAACAAGACGATTATGGAGTAAAGAATAAAAAATTTAAGAAATTCAATTTTAATAACTCTTTGTTTCAAGATAAATTTGCTAAACAATTTTTTTTTAATTTTGCTACGAACCGAACTTATCTTCCATGTCCTATTGAATACCATATAAAATATTATTTTAACATACACCATGCGTGTCCTTTTACGTGCAACAATAAAACTTCACTTAAATTTTCTTTTACAGATGTTTTTACATGATAGCTGAAAATATTTCCCTATGTGAATGGCATTGAGCTTAGATTTTTAAGTGCTAGTTAACATTGTCTACTGTGGCTTAGTGGTTAAGTGCGTTGGATTACTAAGCGAGGGGTCCCAGCTTCAAATCCGATCTATACCGCCTGGAAGTTTTAATACGCGCCCACCTCTTGCGAAAGTCTGACGAACATCTAGAATGGGTATTAAACTGTAGGTAACTTCCATTCGTGTCATAAAATATAACTACGCACACACAATGTTTTATATATATATATTTTTTTTTTAATTAGGTGTTTTTTAATTACTTTATTTTATTCTACTAAAATATTTACATAATTTTGCTTAAATATAACTGAATTCAAATCTATCTCAAGTCCATAAAATAAACAAAAACAAATTGCATAACATGAACAAAACAGAACTGGTATTAAGAAAAAAAACAATTTCTTGGGAATATTTCAAAAAGGATATTTCTGCTGCGATACTTTTTTTTTATTCTATCCAAGCATGATCGATCGCAGCGACATATGAGCTACGTAGCGGACGATTGTGCCGCTGCTTGATTTATTTGTAAATATTCAATTCAATTCTGCAGCGTTTATAAAGCTAGTTAAAATTTGGCTCTTTCGTTTTTACTATATTGGTTTAGAAGACACTATTTCTGATATTCTAATTAATATATATATGTATGTATATATATTAGTTTTATTTTAATTATCTTCTAATTTATAGCTCTTATTTATCTTATTTTAATCTTTGCATGCATGCTGTATCTTGTACCTTGCTATCTATTCATAATTAATTGTCAAACTTATGATTTTATCTTTTATTGTAAAACCCTGTTTAAGTGACATTTAAGTTTATTTTTATTTAACTTGTCTATAAAAGTAAAAAATGTCATTAACTTTTCTTATATTTCTCCTAGAAATTATAAATTTTGAATAAATTAAGAATTTATTTTTGTATCTTGAACTCATAGAATTTAATAAAATATCTATCCATCTAAGTTTGTGGTCGAACCGGCTTAGTGGTCACTTTCCTAATCCTGATCGTAATTTGAAAAAAAGATAAAAACATAACACACAGCATTATTATCAGTATCCTTTAGCTTAAGGAATATTTTAAGTTTATATTCACTAAAAGGAAAACAATAATTTAAAATATTCGTGCTCATTAATTAAAATAAAAACACCTTGGAATTTATTTAATATAAATAGCCAAGCACAGTGAAAATGAAATACAAGTTATATTTGAAATCTTACACGACTGACGCTGATTATTGGATAAAACTGTCAATGAATAACTCTTTAAATAAAATGATGACAAACAAGTTAATTCAATTTGACCTCATGAAACTATCCCAGGCTGACGGTGCGGGGGCCAATGTTGAAGAGGCGTAACGGCAGTTGTATTTGTCGCTAGAATCCGTGTTAATAAATCGTTGTCATAAGCGCATTAAATGTTAACATTAAAGAAAATAATGTATTTACAGTTAACGAGTCAATCTAGTTAAGTAGGTTAATTTTTTTGGTTTTATTTATTGTTGACTGATAACTAAAAGAACTGGTTAAATTTTATATTCTTAGATATTGATTTTAAATTTAAATAGAAGCGAAGAATACCTACTTTTTTAAGAAATTTATCAGTTGAGCTTTTTTACAGCTTACCGACTACCAAAGATAAATACTTACAATCAACAAAATAAGAAATGTTGAGGAGATACAAAAAACTGCATATTTATAAAAGTCTTAAACATTTATTTGAAAATTTATTTTCAACCCAATGCTTGTTTTTGGCACAGATTCCTATTAAAAACGAAGTGTCTCAATTTGTTCATGTAGTTTATTAATCACGGCAGATACAAGGTATTTTTATTATAAGCGGGTTGCTTTAAGAAGAAAGCTGTAGGCAATACTGTTGAGAAGTCTTTATTTAAACGAGTTTCAGGAATATTTTCAAACGTTTATAAGAAGTTAAGAAATTGCACTTGAAACCTGCTTAAGTTGCTAAAGATGATTCCATTAATGCTTTGTGATTGGAATTTTGTGTTCAAACAATTTTGTGCTTCCAATCCATTTAGTTCCAATTTTTTTTTTAAGAAATTATAGTTCTGTGCTGTTTAGTTATTGAAAAAAAGCTTCAATTTTTGACTAGTTTACATAACGGCGAATTACAGAATTCTTTCATTTTTCCACAGTATTTTTTAAAACATTTGCATTTGCAATGTCAACAAGATAAAATTCTTCAGGTTTTATATCTCTTAGAGCAAGCTCTACAAATACAGGGTATCCGCCGGGAAGATATACCACTTTGTTTTGCCGCCATTTTGGTAAACATTAGTCTTGACAGTTCATATTTAGCAGTCGTGAAGTAGACACGTGGCAAATTTATTGTGGAAAAATATTCGATAAACCAAAGTGTTTTAATCGCTAAAACATTTTATCAAAGTCAATCAATGATTACTGTGATGATGAGAAAGTTACGTGTAATTTTTGGGAGAAACAACGTGCCAACAAAACGCACTATTTATCGTGTAGTGAATGATTTCGAAGAAAGAGGGTCTGTAGGTGATAGGCCCAAGCATGGACCATGCTACTGCTGCTCAAGGAAGTGTTCAAAACAATTCATCAACCTCAATTCGACGCCGTGCTCAGGAGCTTGGTCTTCAAAGAACAACTTTGGCGACAATTTTGTACAAGGATTTGCATTTGTTTCCATGATTCAGTTGACACAAGCGCTTCTTCCACAAGACCCTTTACGCCGCCTAACATATGCCAATAAGATGTTACAGCTAGCCCATGACAACCCCGATTTTCATGAAAAATACATAATGAGTGACGAGGCACATTTTCATTTGAATAGTATGTGAATAAAAAATGTGCTCAACAGGGCTCGCATTTGTGAGATTAACAGAGGCGGACCTGATATTATATTCCATACATAATTGCCGACATTAAATAAAACATTCATCAATATAAGATCCATTCTCTTTCATTTAATCAAAAATTATAAACAAACAAAGTTGTATACCTTCACGGCGGACACCCTGTAGTTGCCTCGAGAATACACCTCAATAGCTAAAATATTAAAACCACTTTTTTGTTAGAATTATTATAAATTTCATGATAAATGGTTTGTTTCTAAATTAAATATGACATTTCGGATGGGCTTACCCCCTAAATGAATTTTTGGCAAAGTATTGAATCGAAAAGTAGAATTTGAAAAAAAAAAATTGCTGATAGGATGTATTTATCTTTGGTAGTCGATACACTTTGAATACGTTTGTAAGCTGCAAAAATTGTTAAAATTCATTTACTTCAACTGTGACTTTAAATTAAAAAAAATAAATAAGTTTCCCATTCATTTTTCCCATTCATTTAGAAGTCATGATTGAAACGTTCAACTCCATCAGCTTTGTTTTTGTAGAGAGTCCTTATAGAATAAATGATCGCTGTCAACAATTCCCGATGGTTGGAGTTTAAAGAAAAGAGCTTCTCTGTTGCTGTTGTATAATTAGACATGCAAGAAGGCAAGAGAGATTGTATGTATTGTCAATGGTAGAACAATAGTTTCTTTATGCTATTTGGAATAGCTTTACTGCTGCACATAGAAAAAGGAAATTTGATTCATCTTAAGTAAAGGGTGATCCATTTCGAGGTTCCCTACTTTTTTAAAGAAAAAAACACAGAAAATTCAAATTTAATGGAGAATGTTTATTATCATTTGAAAGAACATTCTTTGGCATTTATTTTTTGAAGATTATGTCTATCAAATGTTGGCCGTTGCTACGTCGCAGATGGTCCATCCGTTGAGTCCAATTTTCGATCACTCGTTCGAGCATTTCGACTGGTAACTGGCGAATGACACGCGTGATGTTTTCCTCCAAGGCCTGAATCGAAGCGGGTTTGTCGGCATAAGCTTTTGACTTTACATATCCCCACAGGAAAAAGTCTAACGGTGTGATATCACACGATCTTGGTGGCCAATCGACCGGCCCAAAACGTGAAATTATGTGCTCACCGAAATGTTCTCTCAATAAGTCCATTGATTGATGCGATGTGTGGGAAGTGGCGCCGTCTTGCTGAAACCAAATGTCGCCGAGATCACGAGCTTCAATTTCAGGCATCAAATAGTCGGTTATCATGGCACGACAACGGTCGCCATTGACGGTTACGTTCGCACCGGCATAATTTTTAAAGAAATATGGACCGATGATTCCACCGGCCCACAAACCACACCAAACCGTTGTTTTTTCTGGATGAAATGGCAGTTCTTCAATCTCTTCAAGTTGCTCTTCGTCCCAAATGCGGCAATTTTGTTTGTTTACATACCCATTGAGCCAGAAATGGGCCTCATCGCTAAACAAAATTTGCCTCGAAAACGTCGGATCTTCTTGGAACTTTTCAAGAGCCCATAGAGCGAAGCGATGTCGCTTGGGAAGGTCGAGCGGCTTCAGTTGTTGCACAAGCTGTATTTAAGATCTTGACGTAAAATGCGCCAAGTCGTTCCATACGTCAGTCCGAGTTGCTGCGAACGGCGCCGAATCGACTCTCTACGGTCTTCGTGTACACTCTCATCTACGGCCGCTATATTTTCTTCACAGCGTGCTGGACGTGGTCTATTCGGTCGAATATTATCCAATAATGAATGCTGGGTCTCAAAACGGGTGATGGTGTTGCGAATAGTACGCTCAGTAGGCCGATTATGTTGACCATAAGTTGAGCGAAGTGCACGAAAAACATTCCTCACAGAACGTGAATTTTCATAATAAAGTTGAACAATTTGTAAACGTTGTTCACGCGTAAGTCTTTCCATTATGAAATGCCAAACAATAATAAAAACAAAAATAACATGACAGCATGACACGACTCACACGTGATCTGTCAAAAAAGGCTATTGAAAAAAGTATCTCTACTTGGATCACCCGTTAGTACAAAAAGTATTTCATACGACTATGTTATACACTTAATTCCTTTTCAAATCTCACAGCCTAAGAGTATACTACGAAATATGTCAAATATCAAGTTTAATAAATTTACTGCATAAATCGAGTATGGTCTTAGGATTTGCAGTTTTAATATATTTCTTAAAAAAATTTCGACGGCGAACAGTTACGCGTACTATGGTAATTTAGGAGAAGACATTATCTGATAGAAACGAAAGTTTTCCCTAATCGATTACATGTATATTTGCGTAGATTTTTAGACTATTTATAAGCGTAAAAGAATTTCCAGTATATAATTCAGTTCATTCTGCACACTGTCAAATACACAAAAATTGTGGTATTATAGGGAAAGCCTTAAGTTGAGTACCACTAAATAAAGACTAGATAATGCAGGAATTTGCAAGGATAATGATTGAGGTCAAATTTTCCAAAATCGAAATATATTTATGAGAACTTTATGAGAAGCAATAATATTTGTTAAAGCGCATCTATCACGATAGCGAATGCCGTTGACCATCCTTGCTTACCTACTCAAGACAAATCGGTCTCATCAATCAAATCGTTTCTTTAAACTCTACGCTGTATCTTCTAACACGAATGCCGCTTCACTTAACACATCTACGTAGCTCAAACGAAGAACTTGCTTGATGCAATGTGGCAAATGTTACAAAAGAACCAATAACAATGTGTCAGATGATGATTGCGCAGCATTTGCATATTAAAAATGCATTGAAATGAAAATCAATTAGAGGCATTGAATGTTGCCAGACTTACAGGATGGAGTTTACTGCAAAACATACTTTGCTGATATTTATTAATTACTAATTTATTAATTGGTAACGAATGCAACGCGAAATAGGTATATTGAACTACTAATAATATCATTAATCAAGTCATCTGTCTTCAGTCATCTGCAATCTGTCTCAACTGTCAACCTGTCAACGGTCATAAGTCATCTGTTATCTTATATATTTTAGGAGTCATTGGCCATCTTTTGTGTTATTGTCAAAACGAACAATAGGCTGACACTGATCTGTTTATTAAACAACACAATAAAACACAAAAAATACCCAAATAAAAATTTTAAATAGAAAAAAAAATAATTTGAGATACTTTAGAGCTTCGTAACTATCTTCTTACTGAGAGCTGAAGTACTTTAGCATATTTTTTAAGCACCTGCGAAACGGCAGCCTTCCATCTTTAGCGAACACGCTGCTTCCAAATAACCTAGAGAAAGTGCTATGACATCTGCGATGGCTACATACACATCTTTGTGCAGACCCGGTTTAATTCTCTGTTTAAAAGAGCCTGCATTCCGGTTTTAAAGCCAGCAGCCAGTTTCTTGGCTCTTTTTTATAAAACATCCGGATTATGTTGTGTCGATCGCAAAACTCTTAGACCTCTTTGAGCTGGGAGACTCTACAGAGAGAAAGCATCTTCTTTTACCTTTTTGCATAACACATAATGCATGTAGAATTATACAACGGGCTGAGGTGGCTGTTAGTCTAGAGTGTTTTCAGCTACCTCTTAAATGATGTCGCGGTACTGGGACCACTTTCTTTTTGGCACCTGTGGTAAGTGAATAGTGGTGAGATTCTCACTCAGGTGTTCTACATGTGCTATAGCATGCAACGTAGAATTTATTTTTCTGGGCAGTTTACAGCTTGTTCTCGTTGGACAGTCGAGGGTCTTAATCTAGCTGCAACAAGAAAATAGACTGGTTAGTGTACACGGTCAAGATGTTAGATGGGAGGGTTGGTTGATTCGTTTGGCGGTTCGACCATCTGAAAAGCGCTTTGTTATATATATATATATATATCTATTTGTCAGCAGCCGTTATCTATTATCATCTGCGCTTATCGACAAAACCGCCAAAGATGTTTTCATTTCTGACTTTATTGTTGAAATCCCCGATGCACAACCTTAACATCGAACTCGTAGGTAGGGACGCTAATGTTTTGAAATGAAGCTCTGATGCGGATCACTGTCGGGCGATAAGTTAACGGCTTTTTGTCAACAACTTTGACCTCAGCCGATTTCCCACAATAAATCTTAATTCCTCGTATAGCTTTTGAGCTAAAAAAATTGTGGAGTGAGGTATCTTTCATCATGACCCTTGCCGACGCCGCACAGTGCGAAATTTTCGCATTCTAGCGGAGCATAATGGTGGCATTCTTCGTAACCTATTTCAATTCGAAACTAACCTAATTTTAAAATTATTTCATATCTTTTGTGTTTCTACCATTGCTATTCGAAAAAAATCAGATTTGGTCGGGAGCAACGGATTAGATGCATCAAGGAACCTGTTCAAGATATCTCTGTTTGTATCCTTTCTGATAGTTTTTCTACTTAAGAATTCCCGATTTCTCCGATATTCTGACCCAAGGGCAGTAAGCATGTTTTCGTTATCTGTTCTGATATTATCTGTGCTTGCTGGCTCTTAAGTCACTCTTTGCTTTTAGCCTAATCATGTTGTATTGCTCGATACTCAATTTTGCGATACTGTTTTGGATCTGGTCTTAAAGTCTTTGCATGCTTGAGATTCCATTCACAATTTGGTAAGGAAAAGGAAAGTTCTTTAATTAAGTTTGGTGCATCCCTTTTCCAGAAGACCTTAAGCTTCATTTGCCAGCGCTAGCTCTTCTGGATATTTTGAGTAAACTAAGTTTTTTCTTCTTTTTACTTTTGAACTGCAGTCTTGAAATGATTTTGTTAGTCGTCCGGGCTTTCCAGAAATCGAATCAGAACTAGTGCTTGGTACACCTTGGAGAATAAACCCTGTTGGCAATAAAATAGGCAGTTCTAACCAAGCTGGATTTTCCTTCAATTCTCCCAATGAGATTTGCAATGAAAATCTTCAATTCCGAGAAGGACCCACAATAATGTTTTCAGTAATTATATGTTGAAGAATCGTCAGATGTCTTTCCACGTTCGAAGTTTTTCGCCATTGCTCAAAAATGCCTTGTCTCTTCATCTAACAATAACTCAAAAAAGTTGTATAGGGAGGTCAAAAAGGGGAACGAAATTACCTTTGCTTCTGATTTGGCAATAATAACACAAAGAGAAAAAAAAGTTATATTCAGTAACTTAATTCTTAAAAAACTACCATTTGATACACAACTACAAAAAATTGAACTTTTGCCGCTTACCCAACAAATATGTTTGGCAGTAGGCAAGAAGTATTATTTCTAACAAACTGTTTATTATATAAATTACTGAAAAAAATAATGTTTTGCAGTTTGCACATGGGAGGTGACCTTATTATGCCGACCGATATCGGGTTACGACAATGGAATGCAAGATGGACGGGTGACTGAGAAATAAAGTTAGATTCAGCAAGCCGACATATTCCGTCACATACAGGAAGATGTGTCGAAATTACAGCAAGACAAAAACAGGAGACAATCTTAACAGAACGAGAAAAGATATCCCCACAATAATTTTGAATATCGCGTGTCACTGGAGGAGACCATGCTGGCCAAACTAAGTATGTCGAAGTCGAAAAATAAACTCTTATTCAGGATTTTTACATCGCTCCGGCTCTAGCCAAAACCAGCGAGTTCTATGAAAGCTTTCTTTAAATCCCTCGACGAGGTCTCAAAGAAATGAATTACTGTCTTAAATTTTACAGGATTTATTCTTGACTTAGTTTAAGAAGCAGGTCAAATAACTAGTGGTATCAAAACGGAACATAGTGCAACTTGGGTTTTTCTTAACCGCCACACCTACTACTTATGGTAGGTTCATCTATCAATGAAATAACTTTTGTGGAGGTCTGTTAACCATTGTGTATTCTTCATCCATTTATCCTCTTCATTACGTTCTTTTGACAAAATTATTGTGAATCTTACACAAAGTGACAATAAATCTTTATATCTTTTATTGTGTAATTCAAACTGACCCATAATATTGAACTCAGTGTGATGAAAACGAAATTTACTTAAAACCATAAACTGATTTTAAACTTGCACTGTGAAACTGAACATAAATACATATATTTAATCAATTATTGTTTCAGCATGGTTGTAGTATTAAAGTATCTCTTTTTTATTATGTAGTCTGACGAGACCAGTTTAAGCTCTCAGTTAATGAAATAATTAAATAAAGAAAAAAGCTTTTTTGTAAAGAATGGCAGCACTGGTGAAAAACTCAATTCCGTTAGTCTCATGATGGTTTTTTTTTTAGTCGAAATTAAAAACCTTTATGGCAATATCTTCTACTAATGACCACCAATGACCACCAAGAGATGTTAGTTCATTGTGTTTGAGCTGCTGGACCGATCAACTTCTTAGAGTAATAGTGGCGAAAACATGACATCACTCAAATTGGTTGGTAAAATTAGTATTGCAAATTAGAGGCTAAATGTTTATTAATATTTTGTTTCTTCTTTAATGCAGTTTGTTTTGATCGTGTTTTTGGCGGGATGTACAGCTGAACGAAGCCAAGGGCAATCTGAATCTTCATCCCTTGTCCATTCTAAAATAAAATTTACACCAACAGAAAGCGAGAAGTTTCATTTATTGTAAGTATAAGTGAAAATTATAATTTTGAATATTGTTTATGTTCGTGGAGATGCAAAGAGTGCGTTTTAAATTGCCATAACCTCGCTAGGGATATATTAGTATGAAGATACATACCTACCTACATACAAGCTTGTAGTATAGAGATTTATTGTTAAAATTAAACCTACTGTGTACATATGTGATTAACATTAAAAGTTATGTCAGTTTTGCCATATCCGTCTGCGCGCCTTGAATTCTGTTTCCTGGTAAAACAATAAATCATTTAATGTTTGAAGAAATTAAGTACTATCTGCCTAATGGCGAAAAAAAGAATAATATTAATTAAAGTTTGGCAGATAAAACTGATTGAATAATTCTGCATTTCTTGATGTTCTTCATGCATTGGTGTTAGTCTTAATTCTCTTTTTTATAAAACATTGACCTTTCTGAAAATCCAGTGAACTTATACTTTAACACAGTTGGTGTAATGTTAAACATATGAAAAATGATTCGCAGTACTATATCTGGACGATGATTATAATTATAGATTAATTGCTGAGGTCCACAGTTTATGTGGTAAATGAATGATTTAATATCTAAGTCCCTTAGGCTTATTTTGCAATGATTCACGGGCTCACTTCTTGAGTTATCGTTCCTTTTGAAAGCGAAACACTTTTAGAAAAATTAAAACACAATTTAGCCTTTGGTACTTTTATGATTGAATGTTCGACTCGGAAAGAATTAAAAAAAAATAGTGTCTAAAGCCAAGTTCCTCCAACCATTGTGTCTGCGAAGATATATTTTTTTTCCGAACGTCAATTTCATTTTGGAGAAGCTTCTCATGACAATTCTTGCTCTGGGATGTTTCTCAGACCTTTGCAAGAGATTGGGCAGCGAATTAAAAAAAAAAAATAGGTAAAAATAAATAAGAATAAAAATATTAAATGTATAAATGAAGATTTGTCGTCAGAAGATAGAGAGAAAGGTAATAGACCCAGGATCACCCAGTTATAAATAGCAAATGCCTGGGATCGGCTATTGAAAAAAATATAGAAAGTAATTTAATTTATCAAATAATTTACAGCACAGTATATAGTGTTTGACCCTTTAAAGGCCTTATGAAAATCTAAGAGTGTAAGAAGAGCTTCATTGTCCTAATCAACAGACTGTCTTAAGTCTCTTACAACTTTTAAGAATACAGTTATAGGAGAATATGTTAAAGAATATCATCTAAGCCAATTGAAACAGATTCAATCGTCAATATATCATATTATTGTGAGCCGTATGCCTTTCTTCCTGTCTTAACAGATACATCCCGTAACATAAATGTTATATCGCTGGAAAGGTATTAAGGAGAGGAAGGTTTTCAATGTACACAACGTTTAAATAATTAACTTATTAGTCAATTATGAGATTTTTGTGTGTCTTTGTAGACTGTGAGCTGCTGCGTTGCTGATTCTCTGATATGCGTATGGCATCCCAACAATTTAGTAGCTTTTATTTAATCACTCACGAATACACGAAGCAATCGAAATATGTTGCATCGAAGATAACATAGCAAGATCGTGTTTATGCCTCGACGTTAGTTCAATTTAATTTAAAATACTCCCTTTGCTTTACGAATCAACTATATGGCATTTGGTCTAACTGACCTGACCATCACACTATTAATGCGTGGCCAATCCATTGATCTAAGGGGGTTAACAGCTTTGAAGTGTCTAAAACTTTAATTTATATTTGAAAGTAATAATATATACGGTGGGTAAGGTCGTGTAAGGTAAACATGGCGCGGATCATAGATTGGTTATAGTTGATAAAAAAAAGAGATCTACCTTAGGTTAGGTTAGTATTGCTTTGACAGATATGTTGTTATAAACAAAATGCACTATGAAGGAGTCATCTCGATCTCTGTGGGGAACCAACTATAAAAGTTGTCAATAAATAACAACCACAAGAAAACATCCTACAAGACTTCAGTTTCTAAGAGCTACAATTTCCTGGCATGCTCTCTGAGAAGACGGACGGTTGTTGTTGATTTAGATTTAAAATCCCTTGCGTTGGAGTACTTAGCGAGAGGTCGAAAGTTGAGATCCTGATCAGATATTCGCTGTCCAACCTCTTGCAAAAGTCTGACAAACAAAAACTATCATGAAAACTATTAAAAAAAACATAAGGAAAGGCTACAGTCCGCTGGGGGCGAACAGTATGATAGCCTATCCATATCCCTATGTACCCAAAAGCAAAAAAAAATTAAGAAATATTTTTTAAGAAAAACACTCCAAAAAAGTGGGCGTGGCCAAAAACTTTGTATGGGTTATATATTGGAAAAAATATTGGCTAAATATCTTGTTAGACATTTTTTTTCGAAATCTATGAAAATTTTCGAAGAAAACAGCATTTTAGTGAAAAACGCCCACAAAAAGTAGGCGTGGCAAAAAACGTTATATGACATATTTATACAGGAGAGCATTGCCTACAAATCTTGTGAAGATATGCAGTAGGCGTATCTGAAAAATTTTATCACTTTACCATTTCGGAACCATAGGGAATATCGTTCCAAATTTCAGCTTCCCAGCATAAATTTAAAGACCTTAAAAAGTTGATATGGACGGACGGACGGAAGGACGGACATTGCTAAATAGTCTTAGGTTTTTGTCCTGATCATAAATATATATACTTTTAGGGGTCTACGGTGAATATTAAGGGGTGTTACAAACTATGTGTCAAAATTAATATACCCTTAGGATAGGGTATAAAAAGCCGTTAGGAATCGGCATTAAACTTTGGTCCCTCCCATTTCTCTCCGTGTCAAAAAAAATATATAACGGGTGATCCAAGTAGAGATACTTTTTTCAATAGCCTTTTTTGACAGATCACGTGTGAGTCGTGTCATGCTGTCATGTTATTTTTGTTTTTATTATTGTTTGGCATTTCATAATGGAAAGACTTACGCGTGAACAACGTTTACAAATTGTTCAACTTTATTATGAAAATTCACGTTCTGTAAGGAATGTTTTTCGTGCACTTCGCTCAACTTATGGTCAACATAATCGGCCTACTGAGCGTACTATTCGCAACACCATCACCCATTTTGAGACCCAGCATTCATTAATGGATAATATTCGATCGAATAGACCACATCCAGCACGCTGTGAAGAAAATATAGCGGCCGTAGCTGAGAGTGTACACGAAGATCGTAGAGTCAATTCGGCGCCGTTCGCAGCAACTCGGGCTGACGTATGGAATGACTTGGCGCATTTTACGTCAAGATCTTAAATTGAAAGCGTACAAAATACAGCTTGTGCAACAACTGAAGCCGCTCGATCTTCCCAAGCGACATCGCTTCGCTCTATGGGCTCTTGAAAAGTTCCAAGAAGATCCGACGTTTTCGAGGCAAATTTTGTTTAGCGATAAGGCCGATTTCTGGCTCAATGGGTATGTAAACAAACAAAATTGCCGCATTTGGGACGAAGAGCAACCTGAAGAGATTGAAGAACTGCCATTTCATCCAGAAAAAACAACGGTTTGGTGTGGTTTGTGGGCCGGTGGAATCATCGGTCCATATTTCTTTAAAAATTATGCCGGTGCGAACGTAACCGTCAATGGCGACCGTTGTGGTGCCATGATAACCGACTATTTGATGCCTGAAATTGAAGCTCGTGATCTCGGCGACATTTGGTTTCAGCAAGACGGCGCCACTTCCCACACATCGCATCAATCAATGGACTTATTGAGAGAACATTTCGGTGAGCACATAATTTCACGTTTTGGGCCGGTCGATTGGCCACCAAGATCGTGTGATATCACACCGTTAGACTTTTTCCTGTGGGGATATGTAAAGTCAAAAGCTTATGCCGACAAACCCGCTTCGATTCAGGCCTTGGAGGAAAACATCACGCGTGTCATTCGCCAGTTACCAGTCGAAATGCTCGAACGAGTGATCGAAAATTGGACTCAACGGATGGACCATCTGCGACGTAGCAACGGCCAACATTTGATAGACATAATCTTCAAAAAATAAATGCCAAAGAATGTTCTTTCAAATGATAATAAACATTCTCCATTAAATTCGAATTTTCTGTGTTTTTTCTTTAAAAAAGTAGGGAAGCTCGAAATGGATCACCCTTTATCTTCTTTGATACACAGCATGACTTCGTAAAAATATACACAGTTCTGACCGAAAAATATATAGCGGATCTCGTGCTCTCAGTAGTCTAAAACACATCTGTAAATGCAAAATAACAATACAATGTTCAGTGTGGAATATTGAAAAATATCATCCGAACAAGTTTGATTGATACCTCAATGGATTATACGATAATACTATTTACTACTAGAAGCACTTCTTCCCGCTTGGTATTTATCGTGAATAGCACCCGAGACATCAACACTGGCAGTTCTGTGTACCTACGGCTGGCATTTTTCTATGTATTTTTCACATTCTTTCTAAAATCGCGATAAAAACTGTTTTCAAACTGTTTTCAAACAAATATTGCGTCTGCTGTGGAGCCTTCAAATATGTAGCTAATTAATAAATACTTTTTTCTTTTATTAAAATAATGCTAGTATCTTACGAGAGTGTATTCTCGTTAGGTTTAATTATATTCATCTAAAGTTTCCTAATGTAGCTGATGATACTAACAGCAAAAGTATTCTTAACAGTGTGTAGTCGATTTTTCAAGACAAAATCGGCACACCGGTAAGTCGACTATTTTTAGTTAATGGAGGTGATATCTTAATCTGTATCCAATAAGATTTTTAATATCATGTCTGGTTAGCACCATATTAATACCAGATTTGTTTATTGGACAGAGTGGCTCAGGTCCTATAAATGAAAACTCTGTGCCTTTTCTAGCCAGTTCGTCAGCTTTTACATTTTCCTCAATTCCCTTGTGTCCGAGAACCAACGATTTTTTTCCTGTTACTGAGTGCTTGGAGGGTTTCAATGCAGCGCTAAGTACTGATTTGGCGTCAATATTTGCGAGTTAAGGGTATTTAACGTGAATAGCACCCGAGACATCAACACTGGCAGTTCTGTGTACCTACGGCTGGCATTTTTCTATGTATTTTTCACATTCTTTCTAAAATCGCGATAAAAACTGTTTTCAAACTGTTTTCAAACAAATATTGCGTCTGCTGTGGAGCCTTCAAATATGTAGCTAATTAATAAATACTTTTTTCTTTTATTAAAATAATGCTAGTATCTTACGAGAGTGTATTCTCGTTAGGTTTAATTATATTCATCTAAAGTTTCCTAATGTAGCTGATGATACTAACAGCAAAGGTATTCTTAACAGTGTGTAGTCGATTTTTCAAGACAAAATCGGCACACCGGTAAGTGGACTATTTTTAGTTAATAGAGGTGATATCTTAATCTGTATCCAATAAGATTTTTAATATCATGCCTGGTTAGCACCATATTAATACCAGATTTGTTTATTGGACGGAGTGGCTCAGGTCCTATAAATGAAAACTCTGTGCCTTTTCTAACCAGTTCGTCAGCTTTTACATTTTCCTCAATTCCCTTGTGTCCGAGAACCAACGATTTTTTTCCTGTTACTGAGTGCTTGGAGGGTTTCAATGCAGCGCTAAGTACTGATTTGGCGTCAATATTTGCGAGTTAAGGGCTTTTATAGCCGCTTGACTATCCGTAAATATATGAATGTTAGCGTCTTTAATTTCTGACGTGTTAATATGGTTTGTACATTCCTAAATGACATGGAACTCTGCCTGAAATGCACTGGGACTTTTCCCCAATAGTATTGAGACATTTTTGTTTGTCCGTGCATACCAGCTCACACCGCAGAGTTGTCTTCCACCATAAAAAAGAAGCATATGTTATAATGGGCCTTATCATTGCTGTATAGATTCAGTGAGTAGTCTTTGGGGAGATACTTCAGGTTCTTCCATACATGCGGCGGCAGGCCCAGAAACCGTTCAATGCTTTTTTAATGTTGTTGTTTAGGTGTGAGTTCCAATTCAGTCCAATTCCAATTCCAGTCTTTTATCCAAGATCACTCCCAGATATTTGATCTCGTCGGAATACTCTCTGATAGTATCATTTATGGAAGTTTGGTTTAAATTTAAATTTCTTCTCCTTGTAAAAGAAACTATGACAGCCTTGTTCGGGTTGATAGATAGAGAGTCCCTCTTTGTAAAATTTTAATTTATAATATATACATTTTTTTTATTTCAAAACAAAAACTGTTTACACCTTCCATTTCTTTATTTTTTTCTATAGGCAGTATTTTAGTGATGGCACAAAGCGCTTAGAACATGGTTCTCTGGAGAATCCTGGCACTGAAAAGGAAAAATTTACTGTATATGGCAGTTACACCTATATAAGTGGAGAATTGGAAACGACTGTTGTATTCGAAGCTGATAAGAATGGTTACAGGCCCAGAGTTACGATCAAGCACCGCCCCCTTGGAACTCCAGTTAGATTTGATGATATTGGATACGGAGGGGAGATACCTCAAATATTGTCTATAAATCCAAAATGTTTACAGTCTCTTTGTGGATAAAAGTATTTTATTATTTAAGCACTTATTTTTATTTACTTCCTAATGAAAGTCCTGTAAGCGAAGTGTTGACCTATTTTAAAAAAATTTCTTTGAAAATACTCTGAATGTAATTTTCATTCATTGGTCTACTTTTGACTAGAAATGTCATATGTGTTATATTTAATAGTGATAAGTCATTAAAATACTCTCTTATGGGCAACAGTGCTTGACTTTTTTTTCCAAACAATACAGACCAGACGATTGGACTTACAATTTATACAGTAATAATATTTTGTATTTATTTAAGCGAAAATAAAGTAAGAATCTTGGTCTAGAAGTCTTGAATGTATGCATTTCGTTTGGAATAATGATAAAGCGAATTGACAATGATTCTATTATGTACTTTAATTTATTTATTTATTATTACCATCTACCGAGCTTAACTCTAACAGATATTTAAATTCAGTTTCATACGGAGAGACCTTTCATAGTCTTCGATCTCAGAATGCGAATTATAATTTAGATCCCACTAGCGCTCTTTCTCTGTGACACTTAAATGGAGACCAGTTCTGTTTCTTATGGCTTTTAGATCTTCTCTCTTTAAAAAATATGCGAAGCTAGTGGGTGTATCTTCTTTTTAAATATAGAAACACTCTATCATCGTGAATACCAGAGCTGTTGTCTATATAACTGGAAGAATTCCGTGTCTCAGGCGGAGACTCTTTACAAAAATTAAATCAGATTTTCTACAACAGAGCCAACAATTGTCGTGAGATAAGCCTATATTTTATTTGTTAACGTAACCTACCGGGTGGTTGGTTGCAGTGGCTTAGTTGTTGGACTAAACCGACCCGTACCACCTGCAAGTTTTTATTCGTTGGACCAACTCTTGCGAACGTCTGACAAACATCCAACAGTAAGAACTATAAGAACTGAAGCTTTTCAAAAATAAATTGCCGTTTGGAATCGGCATTAAGCTGTAGGTCCCTTGTATTCGTGTCAACAAATATATATTCGCACCCATTCGATCCATTGCTATAGAATATAGTTGGTATTTAGTGCCACTTATCGTCAGGTCAGAAAAATCTTACATTACTGTATCCAAGGGCAAAAATACTAATTTAATTAAGCATTAATTCTTTTAAAAAATATTGAGCCTATTCATAAATGCAAGCTTTGAAAAGCAAAAACACAGCAAAGCAGGAAAAACTGCGCAATGAATGTTACTGCAAAGCAATGTACTTGCAAAGCACATATCAAATGTTTATGAACGAACAACTGCGAAAAAAATTAGAACTTTTAAGAATGGCAGAAATGAAACGCAGAATTCTCAACGCCAAAAGATATTTCCGAGTAATAGATTGCCTTCCCGTATTTCGAAGTCATTTTTGGATGAGTCACAACATTTAGTTTTCTTTTTCCGAACAGAACTCCGCCACATAGCCTATTCGCATGGTAATGGGTAATTTGACCTCAGCATTTGTCCAAATTTTTGTTTCCTTAGTTTGTTGTATTGTATTTAGTATTTCGGCCATTTTTATCAAAAACAAATTAAAATTAATTTAAACACGGCAAATCAACAGCCTAACAAAAAAAGCAATACGATTCTGATAGCTGCTCGATTGCGTTCAAATTCTCTGCTTATCAGTAATTCCAATTCATTTATTTGTGAAATCTCTACTTAGCAAATGTTGCGCAATATTTCATTTATGAATGGGTTCTATGTTTAACGTCAAACGTAACTTTTAATGGCAGCATCCTGTTGAGGTAGTTAAGGAGTTCATCTGTCTCGGTGTAAATGTCAACTCTATCATTGACTTGTTAGTGGTGATGGAGGAAACCGCTGTCACTTCGGTTTGGCGAAGCAAATGGGTTCAAAACTCCTGCCTCGAAGGACAAAGGGCATACTCTATAGAACCCTTATACTGCCAGTTCTTCTAAACGGCGCCGAGTGCTGGACGATAATTAGGAGAGTTAATACAAGAATCGTTTGAAAAAAAAAATTCGACTGATATTTGATCGTTTGTGCGAGGAGAGCGATTGGAGAAGAAAATACAACCGCAAACTCAATAAGCTGTACCAAGATGTTGATGTAGCAGATTAATGACAAGTGCATTTCTCTCGAAATGTCGACTGTCCAACGAGGAGAAGCTGCGAACTGCCCAAAAGAAGAAATTCGACGTTGGACGCCTTAGCACATCAAAAGTCGCCAGAGCCTACAAAGAGCGCCTGAGTGAGAAACTCTCCACCGTGCATTCACCTACCACAGACGCCAACAACCAGTGGTCGCAGTATCGCGACATCATCAAGGAGGTAGCCGAAACCACCCTAGGATACCAGCCACCCCAGAGAAAAAGCCCGTGGTATGATGATGTATGCGTATACCGGGAAAAGTTGACAAAAGATGCACACATTAGAACGCTGCAGAGGAAAACAAGGGCAGCAAGGGATGAGTACCGAGCCAGGAGAAGGGAGGAGAAGAAGATCCTGCGTAGAAAGAAAAGAGAGCACGCAGTCTCCCAGCTCAAGGAGATCGAAGAGTCCCGCGCCGAAACAACATCTGGAAGTTCTATAAGAAAGCCAAGCAACTGGCTGCTGGCTTTAAGACCGGAACGCATGCTCTTCGTAACAGCGATGGAAACCTAGTCACCGACGCGCAGGGAATAGTAGATATATTTAAGCAGCACTTCCAGCAGCTGCTAAACGGACAAAATATAGAGAGAGTGATGGCGCAAGAAGAGAACCCACGTCCAGTCAATGCAGAACCAGTCCCTCCGCCCAGTATAGAAGAGGTTGGCTTAGCTATTAAAAAGCTAAAGAACAACAAGGCCGCCGGCTCTAATGGTCTACCTGCAGAGCTTTTCAAATACGGAGGTGATGTTATGGTAGGGCGCATGCACCAAATTATCAACCAAGTTCGGGTGGAGGAAAACATACTCGATGACTGAACCATCAGCTCCATATCCCATCTACAAGAAAGGCGATCCTATGTCTTGCAAGAACTATCGAGGCATATCCCTGCTTAATGTCGCATATAAGATCCTATCCAACTTACTGTGTGAACGTCTCAAAGCTTTCTGCAACACACTAATCGGCACGTACCGGTGTGGCTTCCGGCACGGCAGATCAACTGTAGACCAAATCTTCACACTAAGGCAAATCCTGGAATAGACCAACGACAAGGAAGACCGAACCTCCGTTTTGAAGACCAAGCCATGGATGCCAGAGCACTTGGTCTGGACAACTGGAAGCGGCGTGCTCGGGATCGCAGAGGGTGGAATGCTGCCGTATCTCAGACAGGGACTCTTCACGGGTCGGGAGCCCGTTAAATAAAGTAAGTAAGCATTTCTCTTCCACATAAAAGACAAATTGATTTGCATGGCAACACATTCAAATTTTCAAGTTGATTGACACTATTTGCCAACAAATCTTAATAAAATTGAATGTTAACAAACTTTAACAAAAAATTATTTACAAAAGAAAAGAACAAATCAACAAACATGTAGACCAGCGTTTCATTTTGTGCTTCTGAACTTGTCATTTTAATCGCAGCAATCGAATTTGGAATGCTCATTTAAAAGAAATCAATACATATAAACAAACTAAAAAATAATTCGTGTAAAAAGATGTGGGAATCCCCGACAAATGAAAATTATTAAAGAGACGTACCAGAGACGACCATATACGCTGACGCTAACTGAAATTTGTACTGGGACGACGTTTCTCTGGTTTTAAACGCGCCCAATGGACGGCCAGTCAGCAACTGGCAGGTACATAATACAAAACCATATTTGTTTATTTCATAATGGGAAGTTTCCTACCGCTAGAACCGCATTTGTATTAGATGCGTTTTGTTGGATTTATAATATTTTTTTTCTGTTATTATCCTCAATTCAGATTTGTGGATTTGCTCGTTTTCCATTTATTATTCTATTCTAGAGCCAAGGAAACTGACGCAATAGAGACAGCGGCGTCAGAACTTTCTGAAGAATTTGAGGCAGAATGTGGCTAGTACTAGTTCTATGGTGATCAGTACTGCAGAAAAAAAAAACAGTAAAAAGGAAGTACCACGATTCATATTTAAATCTTGGATTTGCTGAGACAAGTGACAACAAACCCCAATGCGTAATTTGCGGCAAAGTGTTGCCAAATAGTGCATGGATGTTTCCAGCAAAAATGAAACGTCATTTTTAAGGGAATTCATCCAGATTGCAAAAGCAAACCGACTGATTTTTTTAAAAGGAAGTATGGTGAACTTACAAAATCTCAAACAATTATTACTAACCACTCAAAGACAGTGAACGAAAATGCGTTGATGGCGTCCTACTTACAATTAGTGAGTTTCCGAGTTGCGCAAACTGGCAAAGCCCATACAATCGCTGAAAACTTAACCCAGCCAGGACATTGTTGAGTGTATGTTGGGTGAAAAGGCCAAAAAATTAGTTGACACCGTTCCTTTGTCAAATAACACAATATCACGAAGAATCGGAGACTTAGCAGAGAATGTCAAAACCACTTTACTTTTGCGAATAAAAGTCACAAAATTTTCGCTGCAAATGGATGAATCAACAGATGTTGCAGGGTTGGCTATTTTAATATTATTTGTGCGCTACCAATACCAACAGTCCTTTCAAGAAGATCTGCTTTTCTGCAAGCCGTTGGAAACTACAACGACTGGTGCTGAAATTTTTAAATTAATAGACAATTTCTTTATTGTCAATGATATCCCATGGGTTAAATGCGTGGATGTGTGCACAGACGGTGCCAAGGCCATGACTAGAAAAACGTCCGGTGACATCTCAAGAATAAAACAAAATTCCAAGGAATGCAGCAGTAGTCACTGCGTTCTACACCGCCATGCCCTTGCAATGAAAAAAATGGCACTCTCCTTAAAAGAGTTCTTAGACGAAAGCGTGAAAATAATTAACTTTATTAAATCTCGACCTAAGAATTCAAGGCTATTGTATTGTGCGATGAAATGGGTAGTCTACATACGTCTATACTTCTTCACGCAGAAGTAAGGTGGCTTTCTCGCGGCAAAACACTGACGCGGCTTTTTGAAATGAGGGCTGAAGTCAGAACCTTCCTTATGAACGACAACTTTGATTTGGGCGACAGATTGTGTAATGAGCGTTGGCTCTTGAAATTATCGTATCTAGCCGATATTTTTAAAAAATTAAATGATTTGAGTGTATCACTTCAAGGAAAGACAATAACTGTTTTCGATGCCAGCGATAAGGTCGAAGCATTTAAAAAGAAAATCAAGTTTTGGGCGAAATCTTTAAAAAATCGAAACCTAGACAGCTTCCCAATTGTCAGCGAATGTAAGGAGGAAATAGATTTGGGTATTCTTGACGACATTTTAAATGAGTTTCATTTACATCTTACATATTACAAAGCTACTTTCCGGAAGAATACCATTCAAACATCCAACTCCGCCGCGTTGGAAAAGCCAGCATCTCTGACATCGTTGCAGTTTGAGTGCTTAATTGATTTGACATCAGATTCTTCTTTAAAGGCAAATTTTGAAACTAAGAAGTCTTTATCAGAATTCTGGTGTATGTTGAAGGACGAATTCAAAATTTTGTCAGACAGAGCCAAAATAATTCTTCTGCCGTTTGCAACAACATACATGTGCGAATCAGGATTCTCCGCCTACGTTGGAACCAAAACAATATATAGATCCCGTCTCGATGCAGAGCCAGATATTCGGTTGCAGTTGTCCCAAATTCAACCAGATATACAAGCATTATGCAAAACCAAACAGGCACATTATTCTCACTAGATATTGAATTCCTTATGTTCTTTAATTAACATTGTTCTTGTTTTTTTCGTTGATGTTACTTGTTTTACTTGAATTTAATAAAATATAAAAAAAAATTTGAGTATTGCATTTTTTACACATACATAACTGCGAAAATAGCGTAAGTGTAACGAAGTGCTCCGCGAGGAATGTTTGACCTAAAAAGTGCTCCTCGACCAAAAAAAATTGGGAACCGCTGATCTGGACCAACAGTTTTGCAATCATTTTTAAATTTATTTGTCCCCTACCTCAGAACCTGGGTACACCCTTGACGGTCAAAACATTATGTTGGCGTTTAACCTACTTAGTCAAAATGCGAAATTTTTAAATTAGCGTACAAAATCAGTCAACAAGAAAAAAAAATTTCAATGAATTATACTGGGCGTATACGTAATTTTTGTGTATTTCTTAATCGGGCGCAATAGACAATATCTTCACAGAATCCTTTTCAGCGCCATCGACTGTGACAATACTCAGACGTAAGAATTTTTTTCTTTACGAACCAAGCATTTGTATGTGTAAAATATTTTGAGTCAGGCATGCTTTGAATGAGAGTGTCCCTCCGAAACGTTTCACAACGTCTCAGTTTGTTGTTTTGCCCCTATTCCAGATAATGAAATGTCAAATGCAATATTGTTTTGTGATAGAAAATTCGCCAAACCTATGAAATGTAAAATTCATACCACCATTGAATTGAATTGTTTTTAGAATTGTAGCAGGAATCCATTTGTTGGAGCGTTTTGCGAAATTATTTTAAAGTTATCTTGACACAACATTTTTACGTTTAAAAAGTTACCTAACAACAAAATCATGAAAACATACAAATCATATGAAAACAAAAATTCACTGTGAGTTTTGGAGTAAAAGCCCCTCTTTTTTCTAGATTTTGTATATTAAAACATGAACTCAAAGATATTGTGCAAGTTTGAGCTGCATAGAACTGCTAAAGGCAAATAATGAAAAGTTGATGATAAGTGAAGGTAAGAATATTATTCTTTGCATACTTTTTCATAGACTAGCAGTGTACTACATGTTACAAAATGCACTGCCTACTTTGCGGGAGCACATAATAATGGGTGATCCATTTCGAGGATCCCTACTTTTTTAAAGAAAAAAACACAGAAAATTCAAATTTAATGGAGAATGTTTATTATCATTTGAAAGAACATTCTTTGGCATTTATTTTTTGAAGATTATGTCTATCAAATGTTGGCCGTTGCTACGTCGCAGATGGTCCATCCGTTGAGTCCAATTTTCGATCACTCGTTCGAGCATTTCGACTGGTAACTGGCGAATGACACGCGTGATGTTTTCCTCCAAGGCCTGAATCGAAGCGGGTTTGTCGGCATAAGCTTTTATCTTGGTGGCCAATCGACCGGCCCAAAACGTGAAATTATGTGGGAAGTGGCGCCGTCTTGCTGAAACCAAATCTCGCCGAGATCACGAGCTTCAATTTCAGGCATCAAATAGTCGGTTATCATGGCACGACAACGGTCGCCATTGACGGTTACGTTCGCACCGGCATAATTTTTAAAGAAATATGGACCGATGATCCCACCGGCCCACAAACCACACCAAACCGTTGTTTTTTCTGGATGAAATGGCAGTTCTTCAATCTCTTCAGGTTGCTCTTCGTCCCAAATGCGGCAATTTTGTTTGTTTACATACCCATTGAGCCAGAAATCGGCCTCATCGCTAAACAAAATTTGCCTCGAAAACGTCGGATCTTCTTGGAACTTTTCAAGAGCCCATAGAGCGAAGCGATGTCGCTTGGGAAGGTCGAGCGGCTTCAGTTGTTGCACAAGCGGTATTTGTACGCTTTCAATTTAAGATCTTGACGTAAAATGCGCCAAGTCGTTCCATACGTCAGCCCGAGTTGCTGCGAACGGCGCCGAATTGACTCTACGATCTTCGTGTACACTCTCAGCTACGGCCGCTATATTTTCTTCACAGCGTGCTGGACGTGGTCTATTCGGTTGAATATTATCCAATAATGAATCCTGGGTCTCAAAATGGGTGATGGTGTTGCGAATAGTACGCCCAGTAGGCCGATTATGTTGACCATAAGTTGAGCGAAGTGCACGAAACACATTTCTCACAGAACATGAATTTTCATAATAAAGTTGAACAATTTGTAAACGTTGTTCACGCGTAAGTCTTTCCATTATGAAATGCCAAACAATACTAAACAAAAATAACATGACAGCATGACAGGACTCACACGTGATCTGTCAAAAAAGGCTATTGAAAAAGTATCTCTACTTGGATCACCCGTTATTTTGTTGGCATAGATATTAGATATGCATTCTACGAAGCATTAAAAGGTTAAACAAGTGAAAAGTTATGAGATTATGAAGGTTGGAGGAAAAGGAAATAATTTGGAAAAGCTAAGGGCTCTCAATTTTTCCAGTGAAAAGATGATAAATAAAGAGAACGTACGCAAAATTGTGTATTTTATTAAAAGACTGCATATTAATAACCGATTTTATGTGGTCGCTTATTTTGTGTTAATGAAATTTGTCAGTTGTAGAGAGTGTTCGATAACAACTTATTTTGAAGCATCTAGGATTGGAGTGCTCCATTTTAACGGGGTCCTTCTGCAAGCAACAATTTTTTTTTGGGTGATTATTTATATTTCGATTTTAGACGATTATTCGCATAGCCAAGTTTTACAGCACGCTAAAAAAACAGAATAGCTGTTTTTGGGGCACGGTAAATTCTCTATTAATACACCAAAGACCACTACAGAAACTGTTGTGCCATTTGGGCCCGCGCGGCATCATTGGGCCACATTTTCTTCAGGATGCCATATGCAATGCTGTAACAGTTAATGCTGACCGCTATCAGGACGTGTTGGAAAACTTTATTGTGCCCGAATTGGATCAATTCGGCCTATAAAACATGTGGTTCCAACAAGCTCGTGCTACGATGCGAATATTACGAGAAATTTTTTCCGGCTGAATAATGTCAATAAGTGATGATATCGATTAGCCTACATGATACCCTGATATGGGGATTCTTAAAGGAAAAGGTGAAAATCATCTGACTATGTTGATGTCATTAATTGTGAGAATCAATATAATTGGTGCAAGATGGCAGCCCTGGGGAACCGCGAAGATTGCTTTAGTTACTACTCGAAAACACTCCTTGCCAGAGCAATTTTGCGCATGGGTTCTACACGGATAACTTTGCGACTTTTGAATGTCATCTACATATCTACTGTAATTGTATGAATACTTATACTCAATCCTAAGGGTAGGTTTATTAATTTGGGACACACTGCTTTTAATAAACCTTAATATCTATCGTAGACAACTAAAAGTGTATATATTTATGATTATGACCAAAACCTAAGACTATTGAGCAATGTCCGTCGGTACGTACGCAATTTTTAGGCCTTTAAATTTAAGCTAGCAAGCTAAAATTTGGACCACATATTCCGAAATTTTTTTGATACGCCCACTGCCACGCCCACAATTAAGAAAAAAAACGTCTTAAAGGTAATGTTAGAGCGATGAGTGAACCCACACAAGATATGAATAGGTACTGCCCTCCATAAAGTTTTTTATGTGAGTTTTTTTTTACTAGAAACCGAAAAAAAATGTTATACAAGATAAGTTTTTGGCAACGCAAGATTTTATTGTTTCAAATATTGATGATTTTCTTATAAATTGCATATAAAATGAAATAAAATGTCATCCACCATGTTCTTAACGCCTTTTTATTGGAGGCATGCAGGGGTATGGATGAGGTATCATACTGTTCGCCCCAAACGGACGGACTGCAGTCTTTCTTTATGTTTTACCAGTGTCCATAGGCAATATTAAACAAGTCATATGATAGCGAATCTTCTCACGAAAATCGATGCAAATGTTTGAATGAGCCGTTTTTAAAATCTGCATGAAGAGCTAAAAACCTTAAAAATCCAGACAAGGTTGAGAATTTAATATAACTATGAGAAAAAGGGCCAAAATTCAAAATCGCCCCAAATCATGTCCGAAATGCTTACTTTTCTTAGCTATGGTTACTTACTCAAAAAATTGACAAACGTTCATTCTAAGAATGTACCCATTTTTTTCTAATAAGAATCCATAACTATTTAAAACTTTCCAATTTGTATTTATTCCTTAAGTTGTAATCTTAAAATAAATCAACAGCTAGCGAGTGGCTTATTTTTTTTCAAGAAGCTCTAGGGACGTTATATTTTTTAATAGATTTTTAATTTTAATTTTTTTTACAATATTTCTGCATATTTTGCATTTAATATTAAGCGATTATATTTAAAAATGCGATTAAACTTTAAAAGCTTAATATAAAGTAAAACAGTAAAATATATTGTTATCTTAATTATTTTAGTGTTTGACACAATATTTTGTTTTATATTTATTTTCTTAATTTATTAAAATCAACTTTGTTTTCCACATATAGGTTGGTACACATTTATGGACACGTAACCAGAGAGCACGACACAAACATACATTATTATAGACGAAAAGATATTTCTAAAACAAATGTTCGGATATCCGAAATGCAAAAGTTCTTGCACGAACAGTTTATTTCTGCTACCTTTCGCGGCTGTCGCGATCAACATATTTCAACAAATAAGGTGTTTTAAAAAACGTTAATAGGTGACTTTATAAATATCGATTGAAGACTTTTAATATGAATAGATGCACTTGCGGAGAAGAAGCTTGTTTTCTCAGATACGAATGTATGTGTCTATTTTCTTTCGTCTCCTTACTTGCCCATATTATGTTTAGCAACCTCGATTTGTAACACACATTCAGTTTTTTTTGCTATCTCATCGAATTTCCTTGCTTTCCATCCTTTTACATTTCTTCTTATTCAACAACGCTGCTGTTGTCGTGAAAAGCTTTACACATAGCCAATTTCACCGAAGCAAGGAAGTCCGACGGATAACATCAAGAGTTTCTAGACGTTGGCACTATCGCCCGCCGTTGGATAGGAGGCGGTGGCGGAGCTATACGCATCCTTTGCACTGGAACTGGCACGTGGAGATGAGTATTTCCTTGAAGTTTGTTAGCGCCTGTCGCTGGAAATGGTTGCGGAGAAGGTCGAACTGAGAGTCTTTCCACTGGTGGCCTTGTTACTGGGGGTGCTGGTGGTCGAGGTAATGTTTTTGCATTTAATTGCCTTGGCGACGACATGGGCGGCACGACTTTTATCGGAGTCCGAGGTGTTGGCATTGGAGGCAAACAATTTCGAAGAATCGGTTGTCTTGTAATGGGAGATTGCAGCACCGAAGCAGCAACGAAGGGTGAGGATGTTTCAGCGGCAATCGAAGAAGGAGTTACATTCCTAGGTGGGACACTTTGAGGACTAGCATGCTCAGGAGATCGAGAATGTTTGCAGATGGGAGATTCTGTCTCCAAATGATGTTGTATTTGAGATTGTATTGAGGGTGACTGATCATCTTCGGCTTCGGATGATACTGAGTCATAGGGTGAAGGTGATGGTGATTGTGGTGGCGATGGTGAGTAGCACTCTTGATCATCCAGCATTGTCCGGAAATTTTGAATGGAATCATTCAAGGTCCATAGTTGTGACAGGAGCGATATATCCAGTTGTCTCAATCCGTACTGAAAAGAAAATGAGAGAAGAAAATTTATTAAATGTGAATTGCAATAGGAAAGGATAAAAAATTTGTTGAGCGAGTTTTTTGTCGGTCTTTGATACTTTAACAAGGTATGACCCCAGATTTTTGATGCATCGAATAAAATCTTACATTTAAGTGTTGTCGGTGTAAATGCGTCGAAAGAAAGAAAGAATAGAGTCATAGATCGAAAATTTAGTAATTGCAATTATGCAACATGAAAATTCGAGATGTCAATGTTGTTAAAACGTGGGGACTTTCGAAATCTTCACAGGCCGTTAATGTTCAGAACACGAAATGGAAACGAGGAAACACGAGGGCGTTGCCAATGATAGAACTTGGGTGTGAAAATTCTCAATATAATCTCATGAAGCATGGTTCTCATTGACAGGAAAAAGGAAAAAACATATTGACACCCGCTTTCATTTTGTCAAAAGAGGTCGACAGCTCACCTCTTACAAGCTCAACTCATATAAGGAAAATCGAAAAAAATTAAAATAAAAATTAGGCGTAGGAAGAGACCAACATTTCAATACCGACTCTGGAATTTTTTTTTTTGATGAGCTTCTCATGACAATTCTTAATCTTGGATGTTTGTCAGAATTTTAGCAAGAGATGGGGTAGCAAATAAACACTGAGACCAATCGCTTAGTAGTCTAACGCATTTAACCACTAAGCCACTGCACCCACAATAGCCGTATTAATCGGGTCAAATTCTCCTAAGATCCTATGTTCCACGGGTAGTAAAAACTTTATGATGTTTATTATTGGCATTCCAGCTGACAACTCTTTAAATAAGTCCAATCTTCTTGCTGCTTACTTTGCAGCTAGCTCAACGCTCTCATTGCGCGCTATCTCTCCTATGGCGTGTAGAATACTCTATGGGACCAATTCATGTTCGCACTTATACAATGGCAAGAATTCATCAGGACCCCAATATACATAAAACCGCAAAAATGCATGTTCTAAAGAGGTGTTCTTCCTTGCGGGAAAACCCACTGAGTAAGCTTTCCTATTTCCCCTTTTCTTTTGTGCTCTCATATTGACCAATTGCACCTACGAAAATTTTGACAAATAGGCAGCTTAGAAAATATTTTGAATCCTAAGACGATTTTCGAAGCCACATTGTGGCGAAGGTAAATTCGTTGCCCTTGATATCTGAAAGGCATTTGACAGATTTTGTCATTAATCTCGTTTGTCTAAAATGCGTGCATTTGGAATCGATGATACAAAATAAAACATTTCTTTAACTTAAATAATAGTATTTTACTGGCCCTTAAATTTCCAACAAAACTACAGCTTCAATGGAATATCTATTCAAAAAGAACGAAATTCTGCACGCATAAAATATGAAGCGCGTCATTAGAGTTCATCAATCTTTTTCACTTTTCTCTACGTCAATATGTAGATTTCCAATTTCTAATGCAAATTAAATTTTCTATCAATGGCCACGCGAAACAAAAGCGAAATTCAAACTCACTTTCATCCGTATTATTACCATTTAGGTGGTTATTTTCCTACAATAACAACTCCATAGCGGTAAATGATAATGCCAAGTCAATTCGGTCGATGTGACCCGATTTGTGTTAATCCCTCTCACATCTTCATTACCACGCACATTCGGTTTTTTTTTTTTATTTTTAACTCCTTTACAACCGACCATCCACCCCAATAAATATTGTTTTCATAATATTTTCATTCAAATCATTTTCTTTTGCGGTCACAATAATGTTAGTGAACTAGAAATTCGATATTATAAAATTGGCAAACCGCCATTTGGTATGTATTTGGTTGTGGTTGTCATCCGCACCGAAATATATTATATACCACTTAAACTGCCAAAGGAGTTCAAGGAGAGCTAGAGCATATCAATTAATTGATGACAACTTTTTAGCTTTAATTAGTGCGGACAAAATTGGCAAATTACACTTAACGATGATGGATCGAAGCACATGTAAATACTGTTATTAAATATTCAAAAAATCCGGTAAGTATCTCGATGCCATGAAATACCAGGTACATAGCGCAGTAGTGAAGCCTACCTAGCACATGACGTTGATGCCCAATTATTTTTCAAATTAATTAAGCAAAATGGCCCGAAAGTGTTTTTCTTTATTGCGGATGCAATTTAGAGCGGTTTTGGGACAAGACAAGTTCGTAGTTTGTGTGTTGTGACGTACATTTTGCTTGATTGATTTAAGGTCGTGGTTGATGGCATTTTGCTGTTGCATAATACATGAAAGGTAAGTTGAGTGAATGTACCCTTTTGAAATAGGAACATTTTAGCAGTTCATGGTGACATGAGTTTTGAAGGCGAATTTAAGTAGACGCCTGCAATTACTGACGATGACATGTTTTGCAAATTATCTTGTCGCTCTCTTAATGATTTACTTTCTTCTCTTAGGAAAGGCGAATGTTTAACGATTAGATAGTGCAGCGTGATATTTGAAGATAATTGTAGTTTTCGTTTAAAGTATTTGTTAGTTTTAAACATCTTCGTAAGTTGCATTCAAAAAGATTGCATTTAAATTGGATTCGAAATGATGATTGATCCAAAATGCTGTATTTCTATCAATTTCCAAGGAAAGCTTTCTGTTACAGATTACTCCAAGGTATTTAAATTCTGTTGATAGCTTTACTGTGTGTGACACCCTTACCACGGTTTTGAGACACGGCCGATTTTGAGATCCATGCGTCAGCCGATTCGTCTTCACCATGTCATCTAGCGGAACTGTACAGCATTTGCTGTAAAAAGTCGCATTGTCAAAGGCTAACTCAATATCAATTAAAATATCCAGCACGTGCAGCTCAAGCAGTCTTTCTATGTTTATGAATAGAAAGCATGTTTGACTAATAAGTCTTAGCTTTTTTACCAACTATTGGTATGGCCATTCGGGAGGTGGATTTGATTTAAATAAATGACAAGCTGGCCTTGAAAATTATCTTTAAAATGGCTTGTAGCGTGTTGCAACATAGCTGAATAATTTTCATCGGAGCCAGGAAAATTTGATAGCGTCATCAATACCTGTCTTTTGCCTGCCTTATCTCTTCATTGACTTCATTCGCAGGCAAGTGGAACTGTGGCTACCAAGAGAAATAGGTTCTAAGCAGGAGATTGAGAGTCTTAATATCACTTAGGGTTTTCATTTTTGCGACATCTTTCAGATAGGTATACTTCGATTTTCAAATAAGTCTGAAAACAGTCTTTTTGTTTCGATTTCTAAAGATTGCAGTACTCCCCCGATATGGAATTCATACATTTTACACAGGTTGTATTCATCATAAAACCCGCCCCTGTGCGAAGGTTTACCAACAGACGATCTGTCAGTTCATCTAGCGGGCACATTTAATTGATTTTCTTTGTGCACGAAATTTTTTTTTAAATACGCCCACTGCCATAAAAATCCAATTTTAAAGCTCAAATTGACGCAAAAAAGAACTATGACCTTCTTAGTTGTTAGTATGTTGGACACCAAGCGAGGGTTTTCAGGTTAAAATCCTCCCCCGTACCCTATTCAGTTAAAGTCTGACAAACACGGCTTCCCTTTTTGTGCTGTTAACGCCTCGTATTTATTTTATTTAGAAATTCCTTAAATTGAAGCGCGCAATCGAATTTTCATTCAAGGCAGTCACAGTGGAGGCTGTTCATTCAAAGCAAAACCCGAACACAAACCCGAAACCTAGTAGAGAAAACACTGTGTTAATAAAATTTAAAAACTACAGATGCAGACTGCTATACGGTAAAGGCGAAACAATTTCTACTGTCAGGCAAAACAAATCATTCGACGTTGTCAATGAATGCTAAGAATTCTGGCCACGCGAATAAAATGAGATGATAAAGCAACATCTAAATTCAAATCCAACAAAACTGTTGGGGCTAGTGGTCTTTCCGCCAAACTATTAAGGGTAGCAGGAACTGTTTTGGTAGAACACGACGGTAGAACACCAACTTATTATCGCGTTTTTGTTGAAAGAAAGTATGCCTGATGAACAGGACATCAGCTTCGTCTGCCCGGAAACCATAAAAACTCTTAAACATAGGGTAAATGATCATGTCCTCCGTATAGTGCGAATACCTTAAACTTTGTTTCAATAAGTTTGTTACTATAAGTACGATTATATGCCCGATAAGACCACAAATGACGAAATATTTCTGGAGAAAACCTAAGTTAGGATAGGTTAGTTGGGCTACCGATAGAGTGTAATCTCTTTATCGACACACTTAGGTCCTTGTGAACCCATTGTGATACCCTTCAGTTGGGGGAATAAGCCGATGTTGTGGCCTCGGCTGTGTTTCCTTCCTTACGTTGGTTAATACCCAATGTTGGCAAGCCATCCCGATGTCTCCAAGAACCTGAAAAGATTAGAGATAGAAACATCTGACAATTCTATAATGTCTTGGAAGAAGAAACTTCTAAGCGTTCTGCTCCTCAAGTGACATCATGTGGGTACTTAGGAAGTTGTGGCTTAGAAAGTGATGCTCTGTCATACAGTAAAAGCTTGTTAGTTCGGCTCTTGTTATACTCTGGGCATAGTTTCCAAGTGGATTTAGTTTCAGTAGCATTATCTGCCTTAATGGCCGCTTGACTATCAGTAAATATGCTAATATCATCCTGGAAAACACTACTTTGATCAGGGAGTCTGATGGAGTTGTGTATGTTTAGTTCCTCTGAGAATAGACCGGCACCTGTTCCACAATCCATCTTCAAACGATATAGATTTAATTTTCGTTGGTTCATTAATTTTCCATTCCTCCCTGCTCGGAAAGGAAACTGTGCTTGCCCTACGAGACCTGGGTTCCAGATGACTATTTGGCTGATCCGGCGTTCTTGGCTGCTTAGATCCAAGTATAGATCCAAGGGTAGCGAGTTTAGAATCACTTCCAAACCAGCGGTTGGTGTCGCTCTCAATGCACCAGTTGTCCCTATGCATTCTCGATCGATCGATTTTAAAACCCTATCTGATAGCATCTACAGAGACGGCCTGTTATGGAATTCTTGAGAAAGCTCTCAGATGCATCAAGACTTATAATGTTAAAATGGGATTTAGACAAAAATACATCACAGGCATCATTTTATTTTAAGGAATTGTGAATGGCAAAAATTGATCTAGCGGTAAACGAGGGCAAAACAAAGTTTATGCTGTCAACAAGATGGGCACCCAGCACTAACGAATCAACCAGAACGACACAATCAACCGGTAGTAAGGGAATTTATCTAACTCCTTAGATAACATTTCAATGCTTGCTAAGCGCTGTTTCTTAAGACCAGAAAACTTTATGTAGACATTGATAATCGAAAACCTGCTCAATGGATCTAAATCATCGCCTTTTTCTAAAGCGGATGAAGATATCCTTGGTCGTTTAGAGAGAACAGTTGTTAGATATTTGGTAATGTTTGCGCTGACGTGTTCTGGAAGAGACGATTTAACGATGATCTTTACGAGCGGTACAGCGACATCGACCAATAGGCGTTTGAGATATAGAGCGAATGAACACCAGCGCTCCAGCCCACAGAATCCGCGACCTATAAGTGGAAGGGTAACTCAATCCAACTTGAAGTGCGCAACTGTAAATATTCAGTCAAAGACTGGGTTAAATTGAAACTTCAATCCCGGACTTAAGCGCTGCCTAATAAAGTATATTTGTTTTATACGTATACGTTTTCTCAGTTAACGTTCCATAAACACTTCTCGACACCAATAAAATGAAACGAAGATCTCTCCGGCCAGTACTGAACGCAAAGAGTATACTCATAGTAAATAATAATTATAAAGACATTACCTTAATGAAACACTATACGCTAGTAATACCGTTTTCTATCAAACTTTCCCTTTGAGAATGTATGTATAAATACGCAAAACGAAAATCCTTTTTATCATATTTCCGGGGATTTAAATTTCAAACTATTTCACGTTCTACCAACCGCAAATCTCCTCCTGTATGCCAACTTACTTTAAATATCAATCCTATACATCGGCAAATGGATAACAATTGTTTTAAAAGTATATATAATGACGACACTCACACTCATACTCATACTGTTTTGTACAGCTTATACGATGTAACGAGATACATTTGAACGTACATTTTTGAAGGAAACACAAAACGCCACCAGCAGCAGACAATAGAAAGCAATTAACGTCACTCATAGTGCTGGCTGGCTGTCCCGCCATAATACATTCTTCTAAGGTCTGCTGCTGGAATTTATGCAAGAAATGCGACCCGTGACTGCCAAAGAATGACGATAAATTGAAGAAGCTTAAAGAATAGAATGGAGGCCTCAAAATGCTTTTCGTATGCATGCAGGTTGTGATTTTTGTTTTCATTTGTAGAATGGTGGAATGCGGCAACAACAACAACAACAACCCCCTTTAGCCAATCCAATTTAAAAATGATTCCTATGCTGTTGATGGCTCTTTGCAAAACACACAAACTATGCTACTGGAGGTGTCGAATAGTTTATCGCAAAGACAAAATCAATTCTAAATCAATATCTTCACTAATTTTTCAGTTCCTGGCTCCATGGGGATTTCGCGTTAAAACTGCCAAACAGCAAAAGAGAAGAGAGGACACAAAAAACTGGATAAAAAGAACTATTGCATCATCGAAAAATGGAGGTGCAGCCTACAAAAGTAGCTCTAAGAAGAATTAAAATGTGGATTAGGTTAATTGCCCAAGGCTATGTAGGTCATACCAGGAAGTGGAGCAAAGGCTATTATAGCAAAGAGGAACTGAACAAGTGTATAATGACATTATCGCTATTAGTCGCAAGCACAAGGGATTTGTCGCGTGATGGTGACTTAGTTTTTACACGTTTCCAAAGCGAGTGTAGTTGGAGGGTGGCGGATGTTATTCATCAATGGCAATGAATGGATATTCTTTAGTTGCTGTAGTACCCCACAATTGTATGAAGCATTAGTACTCGAAATAAGGAGGCTTTCCAGCTAAAAAAAAACTATAGGGATCTCATTCCCATTTTCAAAGCAATCCAAAAACCTCTCAAAGTTAATTACAGCTGGCAGAAGACAAAGCGACTAAATCAAACAAACATTTACCCTATTCCTCATAACCACAAAAAAGTATGATTAAAACCACACCACCGCACCGCAATGCGATGTGATTTAAGTATAGTTATTCCCATAGATAGCCAGCCACACCCTCCTCTAGGCTTGTAATATGAAGTCAACAAACTCCATAGGAGAGGAATTGCCTCTAGAATGCATTTGCGTGCCAAATGGATGTGCTGGACGAAAGAGATTTGCATATTTTCCCCAGAATTTATTGTTATTGTTATTATTTTTTTATTGCTGCGCAAATGTTTAAATTCTACAGAGCTTATTGTTCCCCTGAAAGTGGTACTTGGTGTCTTAGTTCATAGTACCAATTTTCACTAGACAGACGTACAGTTTTTTGTACGCAAGTCAGGTTTTTTAATGAATGTCACTTTTAATAAGAGCACGAGTAGAGATATGTATATATGTATCTATGTCACTCAAGGATACACAGAAGCCGACGACGCCGGTTAACTAAATAAATAAAGCAGAAAGCAGACCAAACTCAGTTCAAGGTAGTGCCAATGAACTTTATTTACAAAACAAAATGAGTTCGCAAAATAGTTTCAGGTAGACAAACATCACGTTTGTACATAAAATACTCATAAATTCTCAATGAAGAGCACTGAACTCTTAATAAATAATAAATTGCTCGTTGGTCAAGTTTACAATACTAATTGTCTCTATCCAGACAAGTCTTGAAGACAAACCCAATTCCGTACTTAAGCAAACAGAAAGGCTGTACGAAACAGTCGCACCCTGAAATAATTGTAGCTTATGGTAGCACCCACCATTCTCCGACGACCAATTGCAACTTTCTTGTCCTTAGCTACTGGCAGCAACTTCTAGTTCTACACAATCGGTTAGTGCACTGCACTTTAGGTGTGAAACACGATAAGTGTTGTATAGCCTTCGCCAGCAAAGTGGCGGATAATTAAATGCGCATTCGATTAGATCTTGCTTGTCTTCCCCGTGGATTCTCTATGGTTATTTTTTACCCTTGTTCATGGGCAAGCCATTGGATTCTATTTGTTGTCTCTCCCTGGTGGGAATGCATTCTCTGATATTCTTGTTAAGTGAGATGTTGTCCCAGAAGCAGTTACTGCTGATGACGCGATCATCATTTCTGTCATACTGGTTTGGAAAAATAATTTTACAAAGACGACGTCTTGCGTTTTAGTTATTAGATGGTTGAAAACTAAAATTTTCGATTGAAAAATTCGGCTCCGTACTTATTCTATTATATATTAACTAATTATATTGTATTTGGGATGCAGATACTTTGGAATTTGCGTAATTGGTGCCCAATTGGGCCATTTGGCCCTCTGTTTTGCGTTTTGGCCCTTGGCCAACTGAAAATGACCCCCAAATATCGAATTTTTGTATTTAAAGCCTTTTTTGGTTATTGTTAAGGATATCTTATGAAACATATATGATAAGCAGGCTTGGTTGCACAGACAGACTTTTTTTGCGAAGGCGTTCGGTTTGTTGAAGTCCACCCGACCAAAATGAAATGAGCATAGCAATATCTAAACGAAAGTCCAACAAGGCTGCTGGGCCGGACGGTATATAACTCGAAACCGGCGAACTATTCAAGGCAACACCAGATGACCAGATGAACTAATTTCCAAGATTTTGTTGAAAAAACAGGAACCTCTCTAAACTGCACCAATTTTAAAGTTATCGTCATGGCGTATTATGCGAGCGCCTGAAACTATTGGTCAAAGACCTGATACCACTGACCCGACCTTATCAGTGTGGTTTTAAGCCCGGTAAGTGAACAATTGTTTATTCAGGAGGCTAGTCAGTGATGAACTCTACGAGCTTTACAGTGACATTGACCTGGTCGAAAAACTGCGCCTTGGACGTTTGATGAGACGTGTAAAGCGAATGAACACCAACGCTGCAGCCTGCAGAATAGTCGACGCTAGTCCGCAGGTGCAATATAGTAGATGAAAGACTTGCCTTAGGTGGCGCACACAAGAAGAAGGGACCTCAACCAATTTGGAGTGCACAACTGGAAGATATTAGCAAAAGACCGCGCAAATTGAGGGGGCATATTGGTTGAGGCCCAGATCCACCTCTGACCGTAAGGCCGTCTTAGTAAGCAAGTAAGGTCGGTTTGTTACGCGGGTGATATATCAACGAACACAGCAACGAAAGTGTAGGCACATTATATTTCGATTTTCTGGATAAGATTTTTTTGATTGAATCAAAAAGACAGCATCAATTTAAGCTTTCAATGACCCTAACCTTTAGCATATGGCCCTCAAAAATACTACCAATATTTTTTTTCTTTCACAATATCTAATGAAGCACTATCAAATTAATTTCGGTAAAGCATGCAGAAAAGCCATTGGGAAGACATGGGGCTTATAACCGAGCATTCACTTACAGCACTGGCTGTACACCGCAATCATAAGTCTTATTTTTACGTACGTTTCAGTTGGTTGGTAGAAGACGGATAGTAACAAATCTTATTTCAAGAATTGCTTGTATGAGTATAATTGGAAGACTGACTTGATCAGAGAGGACTCAAGGCACTTGCCGATTACGAGCAACTCTTGTATGACTGCGAGAAAAAACTTTAAAGTCACATTACTTGGCAGACATAGCATACTCAGTTCTATTCTGCTGTGTTTCCAGACACGTTGACGTTCAAAGGAAGGATGAAATGGCCTAATATGAACCCACTACTAACGAATGATCAGGTGTAACTGCCCTTTTATACCGCTAAGAGTTTCACCAATGGTGTCACTACCCATTTCTTCGACAGCATGAGCGACTTGACAGGAATACTGCTATCAGACCTCCACAGAATAATTAACAGATCTAAGTGGTTTTGCTAGTCAGATGTCCTTGTATTTACAACTGGGGTACTCACAATAAGATTTTTAAGGCTGGTTTAAATCGCACTTAATGTAATCAGAACTCCTTCCAAAATTAACCTAATCTACTAAACTATTACATTTTCATTTCATTTGTTTGGAAGACAATAAAAGATTTTACGGACTCACGATACCCTAGCTTTGGTGAAATGAATATGAATCCGACGTTCCACAATATGGCGAAATACTATTATTGACGATTAGAATGCATTTCTACTCTAAGAGCAAGTACTTAGCAAATATGATAAATCTACGAAAGAATGCGATATTTGTGGTACGTTTCTTAGTAAGGAATACTCCTAATAGAGCGTTTTGTTTTTAGAGTAAAATACTCAAAGATAGAGATTAAGAAAATATAAACATAAACACTAAAACGGTCTTATTTAGGTCGTGAATGAATAAAGTCAACCACAATGCCACCTATCCGATCCAGATTTTGTGATTTTCTCTTTGGAATAAGAGGTTTATTGTGTGAATACGACCTCAAGTCAGGGTTAAGTTTTTCACTTTTTCACTTTTGCCCGTCTGTCTGTCTGTTAAATGTAATTGTATAATAAGTCTGAAATCATTTTACCGATTCGCGTGATTTTTGTTTTCACTTTGGTTAAAAATGGAGAAATGTATGTCAAAGGGTTGGAGTAACGGGGAACTGAAGGGGAGTGATGGGCTATCACCCCAATTACAAGCCCGATTTTATAAGCCCTCTGAACCTAATAGGCCGATTTTTAGAAATTCTTTCATTAGTGAATCTAGTAGGATCAGTAGAGGGTTACTAAAGGATACTATTACATTGCAGCGGACATTTTTTAGTAACAAATATATATATTAACTCAGTAGTGTGACTGTCTCATTGTCGAGATGCTACTGTAGTTAAATATTTTAAAAACGTTAAAATTTTTTAGAAATTTAATATTTTTTAAAATTCAACGTAAAGATTGTAACAATCTAGTCAGAAAAAAAATGTAAACCTCAAAAATGCATATTTTCGGATGCAGCAATAGGTTCATGCAATCACGTCAATTTGATAGAATTCGCAACTTTCAGATGAAGGTGATTCTTTGCATCAATGCATAAAACCACGATACCACGCTTAATTTAAATTCCATTATTTAAATATAAAAGGCCAAACTATGCTAAACACCTAGACGAACAACCCCTTTTAGAAATAATTCTTTTATCACAATGTCGTCTCACTTCCCTTCTGCAAAACTTTTCCAATCATCTACCTCGCACACATGCCTGCAACAATATTCCAATTTTGTAATCTTTTACGAGGCATCTTAATAAAGCAATTCCAATGCATTCATCTTGCACCTGACCTCCATACAAAGAAACAAAACCAAGCCGCAACTGCGGACAGATCGTCGCGCAATCTACTAACTTCATACTGAACTTGCAGTTGCGCACTTAAGTGTGTAATAGAATTTAAAATTATTTCCTCGACTGACGGCGCACGTGATCTCACATTCTTTTGGTGAAGAAGCAGCAGACTAGTATCTGTCCATCAACCTGCAAAACTACATTTCATAGTGGACAGGTAAAAAAAGGTCTTACCATCGCCACTCCATTCTGTCAGCCAGAATGCACCCATTGGAACGCTAGTGACGGCAGCAAGTGGACTTTCCGACGTTTTTGACAATGAATTAGCATGGGAGAATGAACAGTAAAGAGGTCATCAACCATGGAACAAAAATTACCACATGATGGAACTTGTGAGGTGAATTCAAAATAAATATATTGGAAAAATTTTTTCTTATTGTTTTTGAGAAAAATCTACTTAAACATTAATTCCGTGAAGTAATCCCACTTACAGTTGCAACAAGCGCCTGTCGACCTTTAAATAAATAAACGTGTTTTATGCAACTGCACCTACAATCTGAAATACCAATCGACCTTCATCGAATCGACATTGTCGCCTTGTAGTGCGCAACACGAACGTAAACAGTGGCGACCTATTTGACAATCTGTCCGAGACCAAAGTAAACTGCTGTCCCAAATATTTGTCAATTAAAACATGTAGTACGCCTCAGTGCTTTAATTATTACCTTTGTCGTTCTACTCAGAAGTTACACAACCAGTTCATTTATCATTTCAGGGACGCTTTGGACTGCATCTAATTGGAGTGAATTGCCTCCGGTCCTCGCCAAGTAACTACATACATATATAGAAGCGATTTTGACGAACTGCAGTTAAGGACATTACAAAGCGGAGTGGACGATGAAGGCTTTCACTGTTCTGTGTGCTAAATGCCGCTTGCAAGCCCAGATGAAAACCGCAATTAAACTACTTTACCCCGGGATAACTGCACAATATCGTTGCACTTACGTTTGGCTTCTAATGGAGTGGCTGGCTTTGGCTCCCATTGCGGTTGGAAAGGTCAAAGTGTTCTGATGTTTGCATTCGGGCGGTGGAACACTTTCGAGACACGAGTACTCGTCTTGTGTAGACCGCAATTTTACTCTTTTGCTGGTGTAACGTTGCGAAATAATTAACCAAAATGAATTCTATTTGGCTTTTGTTTTGATTACCGCCGCGTTTAAGCACTTACATTTTACTTTAGCACTCTGCTTTGCTGTTGTTTGCTTTCCCATGTTCTACTTATGGTTGTGTGTTGTGGCTACCATAAATGTGTGCCTTGTACCGGTGTGGTAGACGTACGAATATGTGAAACTTGGACTAGTTTGGGCCTGGGGTGCAATAATTGTGCACTTTTGTGTCGTTAAGTTTTTATTTGTATTTAACAAAATTGGTATGAACGGCTTTGAGGAATTTATCTAACAGAAATTAAATTGAAGATTCTTGTTGTTCATCGTTCATCGTTGAAAAGTGCATAATCACTGGAAAGGTTTTTTTTTGTTTGTGTTCTCGGGAAATGCCTTGTGTTGTTTACAATACAAAACGGTGAATGTTATATGATGGGCTATCTCTAAAACGACTGGGACGTTTTTAGAAATTCATTCAACGTTTTAATGGTGTCATACTCCGGGTAATCTTAGCTAAATCGTGGAAGAAACCGGCGACAGGTAAGCGAGGAGTGGAAACGGTGGATGGGCTTTGTGGAACTATTCAAAAAATATTTACCAAATATCTTTGCACGTTATAATGGTGATATCCTTCGTAAAGGTTTTTTAATGATGAGTCTGGGGAAGATTTTAATGTGTTGTTAAGGTGACACCGTCTGGATAAGTAGAGATTCCTTAAGGATAACCGGTTTTGTCTTTGCTGGACCTGTTCATATCAGCAACGTAGCAGCAACCCCGTCCAATGAGCCAGTTTTAGAAGTGCTTCAATTTAATAATTTCATATATATTTGTTCCGGTCTAACAATGTTTAATTTTGTTATACGTTATAATTTACAAATCTGTTTTTGTACAACGACCTATCAAACATGACGAGCGCCAAACTTTGAAGGTTTATCAACTTTTGCCATTGACGTCGATGATCGTAGATAGTTATACATATAAGCTGCTTTATTCAATGAGGCTATCCAGCTCAGTGCACAGCATGTAAATAACAGGTTTTCGTTTTCAATGAGAAAAAAGGCTGTTCTTGAAAAACTATGGTTTTTTCGTATTAATTTCTATAAATTTATTGCTTTTATTTCCCGATTTATACTTAACTTGTAAGCTCAAATAATTATCCAACAATTGAAAATAAAGTTGTGATTTTTGACAACTAACATATGGCTGTATTTTTCTGTTCTACCTTTTAACTGACATTTTTAACAAATATGTCCTGCTCTGCCTTGCCTTTTCTTGAACAAAGCTATAAAAAGTTTTCCCATTGGGAATTGACAACTTTGAACTTTCACTGTGAACGCACCCTAAAACTAATCACCAAACTGTCAATGCAAAAAATCTAGTAAAAACGTCATTTTCATCAGGACGTTCCCCAATGTTTACATATACATATATAATTAAGAGTTATTACAATAATTCCGAGTCCGTGACGGGACTTTAAGCGCGTTAACACCAATGTTTGGTCTTAATTATCGTCCCAGTAGATAAGCAATTTATATTCTAGTGAATAAAATCGAGTCCAAAAACATTGCAATCGAAACCACTACCGTTCTCAAACGACGTAAGAAATGTCGGTTTTAACGAACTGGACGCTGTAAACATAACTAATTAATTATATTCAACATATCGGACTTCTCTGAATAAAATTGCCCAAAATTGAAGGTACCTTCAGTATGAGTCAATATTACCAAAAGGATTGCATACAAAATTGGTCTATCCAAAGGGATAAAGGGAAATTCGCTAATCCAAAGGGATTAGAAGTTTTGTCGCAAGAATCCAGTTGAATCATCGAAGCATTTATTAGATAAACAAGCATGATTAGTGATTTCCTATGTAAAGCTATTCTTTGGAGACCTACCCTATGAATAAATTGTTCCCAGGAGCCTTTGTTTAAGGGGTTAAAAAAAAAAGAGTACTTTAATAGTTAATCTAGTGCCTGAAGCCGAAGTTTTTTTATTTTTGAAAATAAATAAAATGGCGGCCTCAAACAATTTAATTTTGAATTTTCAGAAAAAAAGCAACAATAAATTGTTAACAAGAAAACGAAGTTTTGAAAAAAAAAAATCCTTCGATCAGGCACTAGCTTAATATGTTTTAAAATTGTTGTATAAATGCCATTCAATTCCAATAAGCGGTTTTTTGATTAAAGAGGTCACCGACCTTAAAAACATGAATAATAAATAAATATTAGGCATAAACGGCCCATACAGGTTAAAAACATAGTTCTGAGAAAAAACGTAATTAAAGTTTAACACTCGACGCTCTCGAGCGTCAGAGAGCCCGCCGTTTATTGTTGAATAACTCGAAAAGTATTTGTCGGATGCTCCTGAAATTCTCAGAGAATATTTTCAAGATATTGTAATATGAAAAAAGAAAATCGATTTTTTCAACCCCTCAAGGAGAGCGATGTATTTGTCTATTTATAGATTGTTCTAAACCCTCTCGGGGTTCAGCTACTGGTGCTTTCGTACAAAGAAAGGCTCTTCTCTTCGCTAAGCATATATGCATCTGTCTTCCAAGCGAGGATCTCTGCTATCTTATGGCTTTGCAATGCATTCTGAAGTTGGAGGGGTCAAAAAATATGCATGACCACTTATCTGTAGTGACAGGCAAGCAGCACTAAAGGCCTTGCTCAAGCTTTTAACCACATATATGTTAGTGCTACAACTCAAGAACTTGAACAAGAACATTCAGTGCCTGGGTTCCGAGTCATACCTGAATCACGGCAAATGAAATCTCCAAAAAACTTGTTCGCCAAGTTCGGAAGTAATTTTCTAAGGACATAAATGGGTCTCCGAAGGCATAATATTTGATGACACGATACTTCAGCCTTTGGCTTAAGGCTTAGACTTAAGGTACTGAGGAGGTGAGTGTTGAACATATCCGACAAAAAACATGCAATTCAGCTAACGATATTTATATTTAATTTATGGTGTATCCCGGTTAAAACTGTATCTTCAATTAACTCTAGACCGCTGAAGGCTTATAAATTTCCTTTAGAGAAATTCGGTTTCGGAGCAATCTATTCTAGTGACAAAACATTGTACGTACAAAACAAACTTAACTCAAAACAAACGACTCGTTTAGTATTTGAAAATATTTAAAAAAGCGGTTAAAACTTGTTTTCTTTTTCCATTCCACGCGACCTTGTATTCGGCTTTACCCTTTTCAAAATGTTTGTGTCGGATTAGCTACAACACCGAAGTGGCCATGCTACTTTGCAAAGTGAAATCTAAATGCTAAGCTATATGGCTTAAAATGCAATCTCCCCATTTGTGTCACTTTAGACAAAATTAATAACTTTTTAAAAACAAATAACAGCTTCTCAAGTATATTTCGCGCAAAACAAAAGCTCTTTTACCGCCCTCAATTTCTAAGATATTTCGCAAGGCATACGCACCTACTTACAAGCATGCAAAGTGCTATTGCATACCCATCATTAGCAACTCATAAGCGTACAATATTTTTTATGCATTCAAATTTAACTTAATAACCGTATTTCATCTTTAAAAACAATCTCAGCCAGAGGAAATTAACATTTAAATCGCGCGCATTTTATGTAAGCTTACACATAACACAAATTCGCCAAACACACTTAAAACAAGCTTAATTAGACCGCTGGCAACTGATCTAATTTCAAAATAGCCACACTTCGACACCGCGGCTTACCTAAGCGCGTACGCCAAATGGATTTGTATTTACGAGTAACTTATGTCAGACTTTGCAAGTTGAAAGGTCACGAGTGTTGGTGAGAGATTGGTGGTAGGTAACCTACTTATTACACTGTGGTATGAATAAGTGCGATTTGAGATAGCTCAGAGTTACTCCTTACGAATTTTAGAAAATTTGTAACCCCACACCACCTTTGTATTTGGGGTACGGCAACATACAGATACAAGCGATTATTAATGCTACACCATTGTCGCACCGCGCCGGTTCGGCTGGCAGTCTTGGAACCTCATGCTAGATAAAAACCTTTCACATTTTCTATACAAATACAAACAGAACCATATAAACGGTTGTGATTGTGGTTTAATTTCTGTTAAATTTGTCTGTTGCATGCTTCAGTTGTGGCTACGACGACGATCGTGCGGGTATTTTAATTCTAAACTCAACGAAGCTTGAATGGAGGATAGCAATAGCACTCGTATTCGTAATTATTACTAAAGCGCTTAGAAATTCACAACAATCAAATTAAATTGCCACAATTATGTAACTTAGAGGGTTTCAAAAGGCTTTAAACGCGAACTTGTGTTGAACGTCGTCGCTGAAAGTATTTTAATGAGGCGAGAAACATGGATAACAATCAAAGATTGATTAATTAAAATATCGGAGAGATAAAATGGAGCACCTAAATGAAGTTCAGATACATATGTATGTACATTGGCAACCATAACACAATGGGTTGTTTGTTTCAGCACTCCTTTAGAGTGTGCCATTTATCTTTTAAATGTCATGTCGTTGCTGGGTTTTATTTTCAAAGGTTATTCGTAGTCCCATTAAAATGGAAGTATGTTCGAGTATGAGAGAGGTGATCTTTGTCTATCAACAATCGATATTATGACAGTTGGGTGGCCTGAACTGAATGTGCGAAAGTGCGAAAGTATTGTCTTGTTCCAACTCTAAATGAAATTAGAGCCGTCTGATTTAAACATAATGCATTTTAATTTGGCAACGAGAACTGTACTCTCATGTTATTGGGAAGTAAATTTGTCAAGTATGCAATGCCACGGAGACGCATCAGAAATGTGCTTACTGAAGAGAATATCGGGTCTGTTCAGGACGCTCTCCTGAAGATTTAAAAGATTTTTCGATTTCACGTCGTTCACAACGGCATGGCCTTTGTCCGTTCACTTTATGGATCAATTGTTGGTGGAACACTTGAGGCCGAATGACCATCGTTTGCGTCGAAAATTCGGATCAGACGTTTCAACGAAAATTCAATCAAAATGCCGTTCCATTCTGTAGAGCCATGATTAATGACTTTTTCGTTCCCTGTTTGAATAGCATGAATTTGGAGGAGATGTGGTTACAACACGATGACACTACGTGCTATACAACAAACCTTTTTTTTCCCAAAGGTGTGCAGAAAATCTCCCATGAGACATTATGAAACCGACCGCGCGTGCTCATAATAGTGTGAGATTGTTACTCACTGAAAACACTTCCCATCAAAATATTTATGGTACAACTATGATAATGCCTATCAAGCAGTTTTAATTTAAAATATTTAATCAGTTACATCTTATGGTGCTCATTGAAAGGGTTTCATCCTTTGTAGTCTGCGCACAAGATTTCTCTGTTTTAAAATTTCTTATACAACTTCATTGTCATTGCTTTGGTAAAACCCCAAACTCGTTGAGAAAAAACGCCAAGTTTTTTTCCACACGCGGACTGAATCTAATGATCCGGTATTGGTTGGCGGATGTAATTGTAATACGTAAGTTTAAAATCTCTGTAATGTAAGTTTTTCAAATATCTTCGACATTATTTGTAAAAGCGATATTGGTATATAGGATTAATAACCTCAATTATCTCCCACTGTCTGTGAACGTACAATAGCCTAATCGAAGCGTTTATGAGATAAAAAGAAGTGTTTTTCTGGGCAACTCTTTAAAAACCTTTCGCGTTATTTAAAATGACAGATTTGGACCAGCAAAACATGTCTTATTTGAAAATTGTCAGATACCGTGGTTGGAATAGCATCTTCAACCAACGCTTTACCGTCCAATGGTTTAAAATGGTGTTCGGCCATTTTTCTTGTCTCCTTTCGCCCATTCGCCATTATTTTTCCGGATGGATGGCGCTTTAGTTGAACTTTTATCTACCATTAGGCTTTCGATTTCGAATCTATGACGATTTTTAAGGTCCCGAATTGCTCTTTTAGTTTAGTTGGAGAGATTATTTAAAATTATTATATCCTGCTGAGCCCGAGATTGCTGCCATCTTTTACGAGCTCTTCGTTTTTCATTTACTAATTGAGTTTTTTCACGGAGATATTATTTTTCGCTATATGTGGTTTCTTTCATTTTATGAGGAGTATTGTTCTACGCTGAGCTTTGTAAGGCTACGGTGAATTGATTCACTTTGTTTTCGAGTTCCTATGGGGTTCTAAAAGATATCTTCAGATCGATGTTGTTTATGCAGTATTTTCTAAAGGAATTCCAATTAGGTTTTGTGCTAGACAGCCTTGGTGGGCCGTCCTTTTCGCTTAAACCACCTCTAATTATTGTCAGAATGACGAGCGAATTAAAATTGATCAATTTCGAATGTTTATACGTGAGTTTGAAAAACGGGTAAAATCGATCCCAGACTCCATACCAGATTCGTAAACAATTCGACCTTTTGGCCAACAAACAAAAAACCAAACAATTAATCTGTGAATTGACTACCGAGGTCTTTGTAATTTGACGCCTCTTGATTATATTCTTTGGGGATACTTAAGGTCGCTAGTCTAAACTGACACAAAGTCAACAACAATCGACGCTTTTGAAGCCAACATTATTCGTGAAATTGAGGATATATATTTGCTTAAAAAGGGCTCTAAATTTTTCGGATGACATTTTCTTAAATGGCTTATACCCGAATTTCCAATTGTATTCAATTGAATCCAATTATTTTGTATTTCAAATAATCATGTCGATTATACACAGTGGTTTGTAAGTAATAGCCCTGAAGATACGAGCAGGTATCGAATTATAACCTACCCTTTCAGATATTAATCGGAAAACAGAACGCGGGTCCAAAAATCCCAATTATTTTATTCATAAGAACAATATTTGCTTCCGTCTCATAAGCTTGTTGACATCCTTGTTCTGACATTTAAGAGAAATGTCAGCTACCAAAGCTACCAGGTGCAATTTCTTTTAGCAAAAGAGCAAATTAAGACAATTAAACTGTCTGTTCAAAGCCAGGCTATAGATAGAGTACCTAATCTAAATGCGCATCATTATGTTAGGTTGTAGCTGTCTCTAGGTACTTTCTTTTATGACTCTTTTTCTCTCTGAGTGTCAAAGTGCTGTGCCACCATAAACACTCCGCACACTTAACCTGATATTCAAATGAACGTATTTACGCACTGATGACCAGCTTCAAATGCAGCCTCGTCTTATCTCCCTTCCACACTCGGATGATTAGCCATTCTGAACCTGACGCGTGCATCAAAAGTGGCTTTATTACTGCGAGTTATTTATACCATGTCAACCGAATTCCGAAATTATGCAAATGCACTGTACATCTGTTATGGCCATGGTCAAAGATACAAACATTCGTTGTTGTTGTTTCTAGTTGGTTGATACCACTCGTTCAATGGGTGAGGGCATGTTTTTGTGCAATTTTGTCTCCATGTCTGACGTGTTATCTGGAGTTTTGATGAATTCCATTCCATAGTGGTGGTGTTTCGATGAATATAAATTGATTGTCAAACGCAATATTGTTATATAACTCATCGGTTGTCACATATTTTAATCGGACTATTCACGTTGTGTATTTAGCTTACAGTTTGAGAACAATACCAATTCATTTTGAAATTGTTTTTAAGGCAAAACAAGCCTTCGAGCAGTCATTTTCTTTTATACTACTGAACATTAGTAAGTGTAGAATAAGTTTGATGTAATTGCTTGCGGATAGTTACTTTGATGTTGCTTGCCCAACGGCAAATTAGAGAATTAAAAATTTGCCTTTTTTGATTTAAATTTTTAATGAAAACTTTCCGCTTTTCCAGCATATCAACATCTCACATTGCAATTGATTGGTAAAGTCGCCGCCTATCTTGATGTTCGTGGATCTTGCTAAATCGTTAAGCATATAACATAGCAATTACGTCAAACTTAACTCATGAAATAACTTTAAACAAAAACTTGTTACTAAACTCGTTAATGTAATAAAAACTTGTTTCTTTTGCAGTTGGATACGTTAGTAGTTTTGGTTTCCTACGATTTACTAGAAGACGATGGCTATTTTAGTATAAGACATAATCTTCTTGCAAAATAAGTTGTTATCAATAGGCATAGGTTTTTATGTCCGTCCATGGAAAACAATTTTTTGGTTGCAAACTTTTAAGATTGATTTTCGGAAAAAAATTATGAAGAGTAGGAAATGTCACTTGAGGAACAGAACTACTAAAAACTTCCCTATGTTTCACTTCCTAGACGGGCTTATTATGAAGGCAACGGTCCGACTCTGATCCAGGGATAGCTCCAAAATCGGACAGAGGTCTGTTGCTAGAGTCTTTTTGAATGCGAGAATATTAGACACCACTATCCCTAAGGTAAACATGCGTCTGTTTTCCTATGCGTTGGGTGCGTAAATTTGATTTCCCAAAAAGGAATTTAAGGCGTCAGAATTCAAATCTCTTCTGCAGTGCTGCTACGATGCCTTTGCAGAAAATAGCCAAACATAACAATGTCAAACTTGGATGGGGCACCAAGGTATTGCAGAGAACGAATCTGCAGACGAGCTGGCTAGAGCTGAGATCAGAATCTGGATTCTTAGGATCAAAAGGAGTCATTAGGGTCTTAGGCTAACATCCCCTTTTTTATATAATAGACCTTTGAGGTCGCAGTGTCAGCATGTTGGCAGGGAGAAAAAAAATATGCTTCGGGTGCAGTGGCTTAGTGGTTAAGCGCTTTGGACCACTAAGCGAGAGGTCGCTGGTTCAAATCACGACGCTGCCCGCTAGCGAACGTCTGACGAACATCCAAGAGTAGGAACTGTCATGAGAAGTTTCTCAAAAATTAATTGCCGTTCAGAATCGGTATTAAACTGTAGGTCCTTTCCATTCGTGTCAAAAAATATAACTTCACACACGCAGTGGCTAGACTTTGGGTCCTGTATGGGCCGTTTACGTCCAATTTTTTTTTGTAATGACTATGCGTTGTATTATGACCAACAGGTGGAGGGCAAGAAGCATTTTCGTTTGCCGTGACATCTAGAAACACAGACAGCGCTGCTCAACCCTCTTAACTCACTAGTGCTCACACGCAGGCTTTCTCTAAACTCGGTCGGAAGGTTGAACACAGTGAATCTTATCTGAGTTCCGGTAACACTGGCATCCAGTGAAATGGGATCTCCGATGAGCTTGCTAGGCAAGATTTGGAAGAAATTTTTTCAGGACCTAAGCCTTCGTCTGCCTGCATCTGCAAAAAGATTACGTCGTTCCTTCAGGAGAATCGACTGCAGACTGCTCGCAGAAATTTCTCGCCCGTCAAGCTTTTTCGAATTACTTACATGTGTTAGGCTTCAGCGAACCCACCAGTCACAGTGACCTGCCCTGCTAGCTGTGAGCACGATGTTACAGCGGAACACTTACTCGAAACACTTCCTCTGTAAGTGGCGGAATGAAAACAGGAAACAGACTTGCACCAGTAGTTGTTTCAGATCGCTTCATAGAAAAGTAGAAATTATAAAGATATATTTTAGTGAAAAATTGTGATAGTTTCGGAGCATGGAATGAATTTTCATACGAAATTTCGACTGTGTGCTTGTTGATGGAATATTGACTTAGGTTTTATCTTAAAAATAGAAACGCTCAAGGAATTTGTTACGAAAACAAAATTGTTCATTGTACATTGTTCGATAACAAAATCCATTCCATCATTTTCAAAAAAAATAAACCAGCGTAAAAACCGTAGATAGAAAGGTTGCTCAACTAAAAGTCTATCAGGTCAACAGACGTGAGATTTCGGTCTTATAAAGCCAACCATCTGATGTAAGCTGAACAAAGTTAAAACGAACCAGAAATACCCTTATTAATCCTTTCGAGTTCTCCTACGATCAAAAGTTGAGTAAAAATAATACTACAAATTCCCATGCGTAGTAACAACTTTTGGTCATATATTAAGGACATTGAGAAATCGTCTTTCTCATCCTTGCTGAAAAAATTACTGTATTCGTTTTTCAAATACTGTTTTCGAGAAGATGGAAAACAGCTTTTGTATAAACCTTACCCAAAAAAAATGTAAATCATTCTCTCTTTCCACCTGCCAACAAGTTGCACTCACGGTGATATATATTCAAGAATGGGACAAATAAGCACAGTTATTTAACCAATATCGTTGCATGACATATTTTAAAGACATTACACAACATTTTTTTCAAAAACGCGTGCATTTCTATTAACTTAGTTCAATAAATTAGGAACTGGATTTCGGACCGTACAATAAAATTCTGCAACTCACCAAATAACCGCTAATGTTTCTTAAGGCTAAGTGTTATCTCATTTCTATGTTCCTATTTCTTTTTCAGATGACAGTACCCTGCCTTCTCATATGGAAAACTTAAACGGCAAAGCACTTTGATTCCGACATTTAATGCTTAGAAAATACAAAGTTGTCTTCAGTCATTGAAGCGAAACCCTCACACTCTGTCATTATCTATGAATGCAACTTGCATCTCTGAAACTGAAATACTTTCTTCCATTTTCGGTTTTTGCGTTAATTACAACCTTCGTTAGAATGACTACATATGCGATTTCGACAGGAACGTTGCAAAATGTTTAGGCTTTCTAAAATATAAATGAAACTGTTTGAGGTCTTCTGATCTGGCTACACTTAATTCCCCCCTTACTTAAGTACAACACTAATATCTAGTTCGTTGCACTAATAACATATTTGGAGCCAGGTGGGAGAATTCGAAAACACACGACAAAACTTAATGATGATCGGACATCACGAAAGTGCGTGACTCCCTCAGTCATCATCGAAATGTCTACTGCCTGCCATTGTTTTATCGTTATTTCAACCACAAGTTCTAAACGTTCTTTTCTTATGCTACAATTTCACAAAAAGTTGTATTATACCAAAAAAAATAACAATAAATTTGTACACCTTTCCATTTCCACCGAAAAAAAGGAGTTTAAACATTGTGGTTTTTTCTCAACCCGCTCTCTGGTTCTCAAATCTGTGCAAAAATTGTCAAAGATAGTTGTCAAATTGCTTCCTCGCTCTCAGTTTTCAGCAACCAACGTCACTTTTGACATATCCAGGTATTTTAAATTGGTATTGAGTGTGTTCACAAGCTTACATGTAAACCTAGTTTTCTTCTAGATTATTTTTTAATCTTGTGTTTAACAAAATAAAATTTGTATGGTAAATCTCGAGATTTAAGAAAGATTTATGGCAGCTTATTGTTAGTTTAAGTTAACTTAATAATTTATTCTTTCAGTATATTGAAAGAACAAATAATTTCGCACCATCTGTAAATGAATTTAGAAAAGAAGAGAATAACGCTCCTTAATATTGAATCAAAATCCAAAGTAAATTCAGTTTGTATAAGGGAACGTTTGACAGATTGTCAAAATCCTTCATGAATACGAAGTGTCAGCCGATCTGAAGTTTTATCACAGCTGCTTAAGGAACATTTAACAGGACTGTATTCCAGAAAATTATCGGGTTACTCAAATAAGCTAAGTATAAACATACCATCTCTTTTCGTAAGACTGCCAGCTGTTTGTCCAATGTACTTCCTATAACTTCACCACCATTGTCAGCATTTTGCGTATCATTTTCACCATCTAAATGTTCATTATTTGACTCGTTGAAGCTTGGATTGGTACTGAGGCTTTTCGGCAGTGGCGGCAGATCTGACATGGAAATTTTTCTGAAAATAATGAAAATACGATGTGATTTATAATAGGTTTGTGGAAATATTATAAATATGGTATTGAAAGTAAGATAATTATGATTTAAAACCGAGGAACGAGCATGGCCTAGCTGCTAAGAGTTTAGACAATACTCTTCCTATTATTTGTGAAGTCTTTTTGAAGCATTCACACCTAACACCACCTAAATTTTCTTTGACGTTTCAGTTAGCCGTCGACATTATTAGAAATCAACAATCGGCGCAATCAAGTAGCAAGTTGACTACTTTCCAATGTAAGTTAACCCACTCTCGAAGAATTAACATAGTTATCAAAAACGTCTGCTGATGCCAAACGTCCTCGGCCACATAAGGGATATTCACGGTGAAACCTGTAATAATAGGCCTCCAACTTCTTGCAAAATCTATAGTGGATATAGTTAGCAGTTTTCATGAGCACTCAGCCACGCGTACATAACGCAGCAGGACGAGGAAAATGCCAACGACACAATAGCTTTGTTCAATGAGAAAAAAGGCAAGGCAGAGCAGAAATTTGTGGAAAATGTCAGATCAAAGGTAGAACAGAAAAATACAGCCATATGTTAGTTGTCAAAAATAACAAGTTAATTTTCGATTGTTGGATAATTATTTGAATTAACAAGTTTAGTATAAATCGCGAATTAATGAACATTAATCATGAACTTACAGTTAAATACTTTTACAACAACCGATTGCCCTTTATCAGAAAGATTATTTGATTTCTTCTATTTAATTAATGAACAAACAACTTTTCACTTCGATGACAAAACAATTAATTTGCAATCACAACTGATTTTGACGTTTTTCACAAATCTGTTCTACCTCAAAAGCAAATGCAGAAATTCTGCTCGGAGCAGAGTCATTGAACAAAAAGCAAACATGAGCTGAGCAGAAATTTTTTCTCATTGAACACTAAAAACCTGTAATTTGCATACTTTGTACTGAGCTGGGCAGCCTCACTCAGCAAAGCTATTATTGCCCCACCCAGTATTAACTGTCATATGTCATATGTCCTTACAAAGTCATAAGCGAGCTCAAAACAAAAAATCTTGTAAACAGTTCTTTTTTCAATTTCACATGTAGATTAGAGCCCATAATTTTGGACGTGTCGTTGAAGGCATTTCGAGGTTTTTTAATAGAACGGTTAATATCCGTGTAATAAAATAAAAACCCGGGATTCATTAAGCAGATGGACTTGCATAGATCCCGAAAGCTTTCACAACAATTCCCGAGAATCCCAAATTCACTGAAAACCTTACTTTCCGTGCTGGAAGAATTTTAAAAAATGCTATCACGAAAATATGTCAGAAATACCATTTCTCATTACTTCTTGCGCAGATGGATTAAACAGCCACAATTAATTGCTGCACCTCCTTTTGGACGCATTGAGTCGACAAAAAATGTCACCGCAAGTCCACAGTGTCATTAAACTTAAGCGCGAAGTCCACTTATCATGCAAAGTAACCTCATCGCCCACGGGTGTTCCGAATGCGGAAAAACTCTTGACAACCAACAAGTCCACAGACAGATCACTCGACCATCTGTCAAAATTGTTTCTTCCTTTTGCATAATACAAGCCACACATGCATGATGGAATGCACAGGTGTTTTTCTTCGCGAGGACGAGAACTCCAAACGCGAGTTCCACATTAGGTGCTATCAACGTCAACAGGTTTATTTCAGGCGAGTAAGAAGCTGTGTGCCAGTGGCAGTGGCAGCGGCAGCCCAGTGACACTCTAATCATTATTGGCCTCATCTCGTCGTCGACGTGTCGACTAGTCATCGTCGGTGGTGGTTTCCTTGGTGTACGTGTCAGAGTGTAGTACCTGTAATCCAACTATGGAGACAGGTTAACTGTGATAACAGTCCAGTCTGGTGGAACGGGTTTTGCACATAACAAAAAAAAATTACATTCAACACGGTGCCATAAGCCATACAATTACACTGGCTGGCGGCGGCGGGAGGCAACATCATTCAAGTGAATTCATTGACTCTGGCAGTGTGTAATCACGCGCAATAGTTCTTCCGGTTTAGCTAGGTTTACGTAACGGTTTGCTGCTGTTGGTATGGTACCGAGATATTAATCCTCGGCTTTTGACTACACTGCGAACACAAAAACAAATATACATTGTAAATTGTAAATTGTAAATTGTGAACCATGCATGGACAACATTGAGCATGAATATTAGAAAAGCAACAATTGTGTGCAAAACTGGATCTCTGTCAAACGGTAGGATGCAAATGAGAAGAGAACTACTACGGAGCTGTGATAAATGATATCGAAAACAATTGTGGGCGGTTCACACCAGCATGAGCATGAGCATCAGAAACTAGGTTGGCAGTAACCGAAGCTTAAATGTGTTTATCATTGTGGCAAGTGTCACTGAAATCTGTCAAAATACATATGCTGGTGGGACTAACTATGGTTGCGGTTGACAAATCATCGTAACTTTTATTTGACAGTGGGTGCATTTAGAAAGTAGTTGAGTAATCGCCGCTACAGATTGTGATGCAGCCATCCGGTGGATACCTAAGCCATGTGTGATGTTAACTAATTCCCTTAAGATAAGCAAAAGCGTCCGTAAAGTAGAGTAAAAGGTCACAAAAAGTGCGGTGGTTTTGTAGTTGCTCGCTGATCAATAGTCAATGACGGTAGCGTGAAATTTTGCTAAACGAAAAAATGCCAAATTTTAAATTAGGAGCCTTGGCTAAGTTTTTAGAATTTGGCTTTATTTCGTTTGGCGTTTTTTCACGTCACCGTCAGTGACCGCGCAAGCAAATCCCTAAAAAAAAATTGATTACCACGTGAAAAGAGCAGTCTATGGATACACTATCCGACCAGCCCGCATTCGGTGTAGTGTTTCGAAAAAATTATAATTAATCGTCGATTGGTTTGCTCAAGAAATATTTTTGTAGTAAACCCATGTTCAATACACACAACGTTTTGTTCTAGCAATCAACTGTCCCTCGCCGGGAAATACGAATGAGATAAAGGGAACACAACATATTAAATGAGTTGTGTTCATTGATCACGTTGAAAGATTGAGTAAATTGTAAAACAAGCAAAACTATTTCTAATATTAGTCTGCTTTTAAAAAATCTAGAAATATGATTTTGGGTTTAAAATATGCACAATTTAAATAGGGTTATGGTGGTAGACTCTCTGCTTACGGCACACAATCTTCCTGGAAACAGCACTCAAGCTTATGCGGATGATGTCGCCGTTCTTTCTGTCAGTTCAAACCTAGGGCTGTCTGCTCTCAGGCGCAGAGATCTCTAGATTTGATCGATTTTTGGTGCAAACTCTTAAAACTACTGTTGTTCTCTTTACGAAAAGGAGAACTGGTCTGTCCCATCTCGTGCTTAAAGGTGTCACCATCACTATCTCGAATGAAGTGAAATATATGGGTGTAATCCTCGATAAAAATACTTCTATGGTCCAAGCATTTTGAATCGAAACCCGATAAAGCACTGTCAACTTTCTGGCAGTACAGAGGCACTTTTTGTAAGACATGGGGCTTGTCTCCCACTCCTCTCGTCTTGGGCTTATTTCGTCTAAGTTTTTCTCTCAGTTTGCTCGTTTGTCTGGGTCCCAGGTCGTCACACTGGCATCCAGGGAAATGAGATCTCGGATGAGCTCGCTAGGCAAGGTTCAGAAGAAGTTTTCTCAAAACCTGTTTTCTCTGCAGTTGTCCGGCCTCAGGTGGCGTGAGTGAGTGCCGAACATCTAAGCTCTTCATCACTGAAGCTTCAACGTTAATGTTAAGTGTCTGAACCAAAGTGCAATGGGCCAGTAGTTATGTCTAAGCGCTCCATCGGATAGCAGCAAAGACCGCAAGGGAATGGAATCTGCGGTCAAGCACCTTACGAGCTTTACTGTAAGTTCCATTAATGCCGTCTCATTGAATTTTTATACCCTATCCTAAGGGTATATTAATTTTGACACATTGTTTGTAACACCCCTTAATATTCGTCGGAGACCCATAAAAGTATATATATTTATGATCAGGACCAAATCCTAAGACTATCTAGCAATGTCCGTCCGTCCGTCCGTCCGTCCGTACGCAATTTTTAGGCCTTTAAAATTAAGCTAGGAAGCTGGACCACATATTCCCTAGGGCTCCGAAATGGTTAAGTGTAAAATTTTTTTGAATACGCCCACTGCCACGCCCACAATTTATAAAAAACCGTTTTAAAGCTAAAGTTAGAGAGATAGGGTGTTACAACTTTCACAAGATATGTAGGCACTGCCTTCCTTTATAAGTTTGTCATATAAAGTTTTTTGCCACGCCTACTTTTTGTGGGCGTTTTTTACTAAAATGCTGTTTTCTTCGAAAATTTTCACAGAAAGCGAAAAAAAATGTTTAACAAAATATTTACCCAATATTTTTTCCGACATATCGCCCATACAAAGTTTTTGGCCACGCCTACTTTTTGGGGGTGTTTTTTCAAAAAAACTTTTTTTTTTTAATTAATAGAACTAAATAAAATGCTATCCATCATCTTCTTAATGCTTTTTTCTTTGGGGCATATAGGGATATGGATAGGGTATCATACTGTTCGCCCCAAGCGGACTGTAGCCTTTCCTTATGTTTTTAAGGGTATTCTGGCATTCTCCCCTTTAGCTGAGAAGCACCACCGTGCTAGGAAAACTCTTTCAGTGTCTTTACCAGCAGATCTAAGCATACTCTTTAGAAAACTCTTTAAATACTGGCTCTGATCCATGGATCTTAAGCATGGACTGCTTCTAGAGCGGATGACGATATCAATGGCAACTTTGAGAAAAAAAAATTCTTGTAATATATTTTGTCCCTTTTGCTTAGCATATGAACACCACCGCTCCATCCTGCAGGATCCTAGTCTCTTATCCGCTGGACCGTTGTCCGTTTGTAATTTAATAAGAGTTATATTGATTGTATCTCAGATCCACCTTCGGTGACCTAAGTAAGTAACTTGAGTTAAAAATTCAATTGCAATTACTTTCTCTTTGAAATATTTTATGTCTACGAAAAAGTTTATAAAAAAGTCCTCACAAAAGGTGCTAACGGTCTTCAGAGTTATACCTCTTAGTTCATCTGTTAACCCAATCGGCAGTATTCTAGTCTATACGTTTGACCTGACCGGATGTGTCGTCTGAACAATTAGCAATGATTGAGTACGGTCCCTTCGCTGTCGAATCTAAATCTACCTTCAACCTTGTATACATCCACTCAATATCCACTAAACCTTATGCAATTCCAGCAAATAACTCTTGAAACTGAAATGGGAAATGGATTACAAGTACACACAAACGACTTCTTTCAATTGCATAAAGTTGTAGACTGTTGACCCTCGTTCATACAATAACAGTCCCCACTCTCAACATAATTCTTATCCAACTGTTTTCAAGTTATGTAAGAAGCCCAGCGTGCTCGATGGTGATCGATAATGACTTCAACAAAAAATCAACAATAGATTTTTAGCGGTCTAGAAGTTCAAAAGCGCAAACTTAAGCGCAATAAACGTTTAATACTTTGCGTTCATTGTCAATCTTCGGAGTTTTAATTTAGCAACCGTTAAAGTACCTACACAAACCGTTGTATAAGCTTTGAAGAAAATTCATAAAAATGAAGCAAAATAAAAACTAATACGTAGTACGCCTTTAAAGGTTATTGACACTTTTTGCCACACAAATCACAAGTACCTATATATGAGCACGGTACACTTCAACGTACACTCGTATTTAGCTACTTATATTTCTTTGTCAGAAACTTAACATTCTTCAAACGATAATCTCATGTATTGAGTTAGCTATTATCCGCATATGCAAACATATGTATGTATTTCCTAGAAAAACTACAAACAATTATTATGGATGATTTGGATGATGGACACTCGAAAACAGTTTTGCAAATAGCAATTTCAAACGTTTGCATTTGCTTCGAATTAAGGTCAATTTATGAAAAAAGGAAAGAAAGAAAAAGCTATTAACAAACCAAAAACGAATGAAAAATTAATCACTTTTTAAATGAAATGCAAATGTAACGCAAATTATATACAGCGAAATTTTTATTCGATTCCATATGAATGCAATTTACGAACTGATTTGCATTAGATAGTCAAAGAACTTTTCAAAATATGTCCGTATAGGGCATGGTAGCCTAGACTTGTGCTATTTTAAAATGTAAACATTTCTTTGATGTGGTACGAGACTGAAATTTAAATACGTAGGTACACAATATTTGCATTATAGTCTTGTGTCATTGGTGTCCTTCAAAGTATAGTTTTGTTTTTCCTTTTTTGCTGATGTGCTGTGCTGTGCTATTTGTCTTTCTGTGTTTCTTTAACGAATGCATGCACACATTGAAAGGATTTATTTTTGTTTTGTGTAAAATTCAAAAATGCAATAGCAAGAACAAGAAGACGAGAGGTAAAGAAAAAATAGCCGGACGACGAAAACAGACTAAGAAACAATCCAAACAGCCGCAACAAAGAAACATTTCTAATGAAAAGTCGTAATATACTCAACTAGAGCAACAGAGGAATGGGGAAAATTCCAAACTTCGTTGGAAGAGCATAGATTTTCACTTGACTCAATACGACATGTAGTCATCTTCCCTTTGTATTGGAAAAAGGCTCGTCCTTATCCCAAAGGGACACAATCCGCCTAAACACTCTTCACACACTGGGAAAAGTACTCGAAAACATTATTCATAGGATGGAATCTCAGGACTTTGCAGCCGACTTTGATTTTATTTTTCAAAGAAGAGAAACATAATAGGTACGATATCAGTAGTATGCGTCATTGTGCAAGAAGCAATTACAGGAGTAAACAGTCTTTTCGTCATCGCAAAACTTGACGTCAAAAGCACATTTAACACAGCCAACTTGAGTTGCACTGTGAGAGAGTACATCCCAAATTACCTTCTGACAAAAATATATATAGATACCTTCTTGAAAGAAATCTGCACTGAGATACGAAAGAGGGGCCTAAAAATTACAATTTCAATTTTATGGAACATAAGATCTAAAGCCGATTCAAGTAGATATAATTAAATACTCCCATGAAGGTCTGAAAACTGCACTCAGGCTATTAGAAATTGTATGGTTTCATGAAGCAGGTCTAGAACATCAAGTGTCAGGTAATACTGCTAGATTTTAGCTCAACTTTAAAGACCAGCCAATTACAAAGGTGGTGGCACCAGTGACCAAGTCGACCGTGACATTCGCGTCACCAATATTGCCACCAGGGCAGCGACAGGTCTAAAAACGTACAAACTTACTGAGGAATAAACTCGGTACATAAAATTATATTGTCTAGGAAACTATCACTGCATTCTAATCGGCCATTACATTAGAAAGTCCGTGACGCTCATTATAAACCACCACGCATATGATGACAGCACACAACAAAAACTTCAGACCTTATCGACTTTGATATTGTAAAAGCAATATTCCCTTCTTGTCTCACGCTTGTCATTCTAAAAATGACAAAATGCCTATGAAAACATAAGGAAAGGCTACAGTCCGCTTGGGGCGAACAGTATGATACCCTATCCTTATCCCTATGTACCCCAAAGAAGAAATTCATAAGAAAGATAGCATTTTATTTCATTCTATGAAATTTATAGAAAAAAAAATATTTTTTTGAAAAAACGCCCCCAAAAACTTTGTATGGGCGATATATTGGAAAAAATATTGGCTAAATATATTGTTAAACATTTTTTTTCAATTTCTATGAAAATTTTCGAAGAAAACAGCATTTTAGTGAAAAACGCCCACAAAAAGTAGGCGTGGCAAAAAACTTTATATGGCAAATTTATAAAGGTGGGCAGTACCTACATATCATGTGAAGGTTGTACAACTTTATCTCTCTAACTTAAGCCTTAAAACGTTTTTTTCTAAATTGTGGGCGTATTTCGAAAATTTTAACACTTTACCATTTCGGAACCCTAGGGAGTATATGTTCCAAATTTCAGCTTCCTAGCATAATTTTAAAGGCCTCAAAAGTTGATACGGACGGACGGACGGACAATGCTAAATAGTCTTAGATTTTGGTCCTGATCATAAATATATATACTTTTAGGGGTCTGCGACGAATTTTAAGGGGTGTTACAAACTATGTGTCAAAATTAATATACCCTTAGGATAGGGTATAAAAAAAGACTCACCCAGACTACCTAGCAAAACCACTAATTGAGATTTTTTAAGAAACAAACAAAATCGAGTTTAAGGGCACTCTATGAAATAATTCCTCATAAAAAAAAATCGAAAAGGGCGAATTAAAATATCCGCAGGAAATTTATAAATCGGTAAACGAGAAAAGAAAAGCGCGTAGAAAATGTCGCAAACAATATTAAATAATCTGTATAAGCACCCTCAGAAAAACGATACAGAACTTCTTAAGATTGTGTTCTTACTAAGTTCTTATCTAACGGAAACACTTTTCCTTGTTAGGATTGCAAAGGAGTGCTGGAATTTAAAGAAATCGCGGCAGGAGTTCCACAAGGAAACGTTCTTGGTCCGATCGAATTTTTAAACTTCTAGGAAGGGAAGTTGTATATAGTTGTAGTGAAGAGAGGTGTTTTTAGTGAGTGAGGTATTTTATTTTAGTCTCATGGAAGATTTTCTATTTTTGGGATACGAATATCCACATCAATTGAAGAGTCATTGCATTCCTCCGAAGTTATCGTTTGGTGCGTCATTTGCAGTGCAAAATTGATTTGCCCTAATTTTTTTGTTAAGGACATCGACGTAACTGGTCAGCAGTCAGTCAGCCGCACCAAACATCATGTTAAACATGTTCTTTTTGCCGCAAGTTGCTAAATTGAGTCTCGAGCAGGCTGGAGCAACCGTTTACACAGCTCGGGCTACGATGGAGATTTGAATCACTGATTTTCATGTGATCTCCCGTTTTGGCGATTTCAATTGGCCGTCCAAATCACAAGAACTGATGCCACTTCTTTGTCTGGGAATTCATGTACCAGGTAGAACTCCTAAACAGATTCCGTTATAACAAAATTAATTACAAAGAGTTAAAGTTAAAACATCAAGAGCATTACACCGCTTTAAAGTCGAGATTTGAGGTTAAATCTGTGTGCCGAATAAAAAAAAATGCCTGTCTCTTATCACTCTGCTTGGTGCATAGAACTGAAAAGAAATTCACTTCAATTATCTTTATATGTGACAATATCATTAAGGAATACCAAAGACTGCATCTTTCTTCTTACAGTGAGTGAATTAAGGCCTATCAATAATAAAGCAGCGCCTTTTGTAAGAACCTCAGTTATCAGAATCTCTATTAAATCTCCTCAGAGCAAGACGAATAGAAATAAATTAATGGACTGTATGGTCGAGAAATCGGGCAAACTTTGTATTTAGGCATACTAAGTTTCAAATCGTTTAGGGAACACTGAAAAACTAAAAAATCACATAGTTTGAATACTTTATAAAACATTTTGAAATCATCAGCAAATAAAAGGCATTCACACTTCTTGAAAAGCTGAGCGATTTCATTCACAAGGAGTACAAATAGCAACGGTCCTAAATGTGTTCCTTGTGGAACACCAGACTTCGACAATACATTTTCTATTACAGACGTAGGAAGAAAGCAACTTTAAGATGTTTGACTGAAACCCAAGTTTGGCTAGCTCAATATTAGATATTTTATCCAGTTGGAGGCTTTTACGAAGTCAGTGAACCCGCTTTCCATCCAATTTAGGCAAAATTTAGAAAAAAAGGAAAAACCATGTTTTGAGGATTATGGCATTACATTTACCCTAGCTTGTATTTCCAACTTAAGTCCACATGATACATTTTGTTTTGATTTTGACCCAATGCACAGTACATTGAGATACATGCCATACAGATACAAGAACCTCAACTGCAGTAAATTCCGAACACTAATATGTTCCTGTCTGCTTTCCTTAAATGCTCTGCGCTTAATATTCTAGTCCGAATAGTCTGTAGATAAAGATGACAATCAAATTCGACTAGTTACTATCGCATATCAATCCCTTGATCCCTCGATCCCTTCCTTCCGACAACGGAAATAATCCTTATAAGCTTTTCTCTAAATATTAAATTTTATTTATGGATATTTAATATTTTATTTTTAGCTCATTCTCCGACAAAGACTGACTGGAATATAAAGTAGCCAATTAACCATATGCTGGCGCCTTGACGGACGTTTTCCTGTCTAACTTAACCGCGCGCTGTGACTGACAAAGAGATACAATATATACCAATCGAACAAACACGTACCTACTTACGTGTGTGTTACACATTTTTTTTTTTGTTATAATTACAAATTTAATGTTGTGTAGTTATATTATGCAAAGACGTTATTATTGTTTTTAATTCGACCGCAATTCACCGCTGCAACAACAGTCTGAATGACGACGCGACCGACACAATAGCAATCCGTGACCCATAAATTACTTGATTGGTTTTTGTTGTTGTTATAACTTTTCGCAAATCTCTTTAGCTACGATTACATTAGCACTATCTAGTCATCGTCATTAATAATAACCGGCAAAAGTGTAACCGTGCGTAGCTCACAAGCACTATGATCAGACTTGTTAACTATTGTGTTAAATGTATTATCGAACTGCATTCGTTAAATCAGTTTATAACAGTCTCACTCTGTGATGTATCTACTTTAGTTTTAAATTACCAAGGTATACCAAGCCAACAATCGACATTGGTTTGCATTGAGAATTCTCGGGGCTTCCACCACAACGCTGTTAGGTTGCAGTTAAATATTAATATGCACAGCGATTACTCTGTGCTGGCGATATTAATACGAAAATCAATATTTAAAAAGTTATTTTTTCGTGGGATTCATGAGTGCAAGACCGACAGTGGTTTCTGGGTCAGAGACGCACATGACAGCGTGGCATATACCGACCGAGAATGCATACTCGTACGTATGTATTTGAATGCGCTGGAAAAATGGTTCATCTAGTGGATATGAGGAAACCAACCGCATAGTCTCTAATAAACCGGCTTCAAGATACAAGTTATGTGTGACACCTAGAGGTTTGAATCTTGAAAATATAATCGGGGTATAGGTGATGAAAGTGCATTTTTTATAGATAAAAAATAAAAACGATGTCAATGTATCCCGATCACATCGGATGCATGAGTATACGTCATATTGGAGATTGACTTAAATGCGGTAGTATCTAGCTGTGGTTTTGGGTTGTGCAGATGAATGGATCATCTTCGCATACGAAAGGGGCTATTGCGGCTGCCAATATCAACTTGGGGATTGGAGGTTTTGGAAAGACTTTGTTAGAGTTAATTTCACACTTACTGGCGCCTTCGTTTTGTTTGGATTTTATTCGATTAGATGATTGTTTTACCATTATTATTTAAAGTTAGGAAGGTCGAGCAGTTACAAAGTTGGACGAGGATCTACCTATACTACTATCGTTTGGCTTCTTGTTTCGTTTTTACACTGATCATTTTATAGTTTCCCAATTTACGCATGGAAAATTTCATTTGGATTTTAATTGATTCGAATCTGCGCAGCAATAAAACAGCGGAACGATATTTAGCGATCAATGAGTATACAGCATGATGAATAAAAACTGCGAAATGACTATACGAATAGGAATAGATTCCGTCCAACGGAAATTCATCAGCTTTGAACTAATTGTCTGGACTGGGCTAGTAAATATAACAATTCCCTTCCCTATGTCGATTGCCTTAGTCTGATAAGCCTACAATCTCTTTAAAAACGCCTCGATTTTGCTGACATCTTATTCACCCATTAGGCATTTATTGAGAACTTTGTTGACGGAAATTATTTTCTTTACGGCTTTGGAGTTTTGATAATATGGAAACAGAATTGAGCAAACCTCGCCTTCTGTAAGAGCTTTTGAATTCCGTAATGGATATAGGAGGCCAGAAAGACTTATACATTTTACGTGAATGCTAAGAGGATACAGAAAAGCTATACTTGATGCAAAAAACATCATATAAAACCCATAACTTCCGAAGGAGTTTATCTGGAATGATGGATTTTATCGCTTTTAATTTAAAATGTTCATAACACGTAACTTAAAATGTGAGGTCTAGCTAATAAAATTTTGGGATTTAACGCCACAGCCTACTATAAGGGGTGCTGTAGAGTGGGATAGCTATCCTTTTCTTATGAGTTCAGTCAAAAACATAAGGAAATGCTACAGCCCGCTTGAGGCGAACGGTATGATACCGTATTCAAATCCCCTTATGCCTCCAACCAAAAGACATTAAGAACATATAGGGCGACATTTTAGTTCATTTTGTATGAACCTCATACCGCCGAATACTAGCATAACCTTATCTCTTGCCAGACATCGAAATTACGGAATCTTTATCAGCTCTCTATAATGTCAATACCTAAGATTAGATTAATAGCACCTGGAATGAGGAAAGTTTTATTTTGAATGCCCTTGGGATTTTATAAAGGCATCTCAAATCAATCGCCTTCGCCGGCTGGAACATTGGTTTATTGGAAGTAGAGTTCTTTGCTTTATTTTTGTTGTGATGTCATTATCAGCTTTGTTGTTGAACATGATGGTAGGTAGGTTGGTGGATTCCCCTGTGACCTCAGTAAAACATAGTAATGTTTGAATTAACTTTCCACAGCATACGGGATATTGGTTCGTTAGAGCCGTAAGAAGGGCGGCGTGACGACAGATAAAAGAGACGAGGACAACGCAAATTACGAGGGTTAGTGTTGAAGGAAGTTGTACAGAGACGCGCAATCAACAAAACCAGATAGTAGTCGAAGAATGAATAGGATGTCAGCTACATCCCTACGTTCTTCTAGGGTATTTAAGTTAATGAGTTTCAGGCGACTAATATAAGAAGGCAATATAAATGGGTGCCTCCAAGGTATGGCTCGAAGGGCGAAGCGAAGAAATCTACGTTGAATACTTTCAATTCTGGACACATGATTACGTTGGAAGAGACACCACGCTTGACTCGCATACTCAAGTTGGGGGCGAACGAAGTTAATGTAAAGCGCTCTGGTCACGTAAAAAATAAATAAATATTAGGCGTAAACGGCCCATACAGGACCTAAAGCCTAGCTTCTCCAACCATTGTGTGTGCGAAGTTATATTTTTGACACAAATGGCAAACCTACAGTTTAATGGCGATTCCGAGCGGCAATTTATTTTTGAGAAGCTTCTCATGACATTTCTACTTTTGGATGTTTGTCAGACGTTCGCAAGAGTTGAATAAGAACTTTTAGGTGGTTACAGGTCGGTATTTGAACCGGCGAGGACCACTAAGCCACTGCACCCACTGGTCACGTAAGGGTTGGAGAATTCTTAAGACCACCTTTTAATAAAACCCAGTGATGATTTGGCTTTAAGGGTTATCTCGTCAATATGAGAACGAACATTTAAGTCCGTGTCATACAAAATGCCAAGGTCGCAAAGAGATTGAAGGATGGATATAGGTTGACCGTTAAGAAGATAAAATCTAGGAGCGGATTGAATGCACTTACGCGATATGGTTACAGTTTGGCACTTGGCTATGTTGAGTTCTAAACAATTATTCTGACACCAAATATAAAAACTATCAAGATCTCCTTGAAGATACCTTAAGTCTTCCTGTGAGGAGATAGCCTTGAACAATTTCGGTATCTACGGGATATAGGGACAGGGAGCAGTGTTTGATAACCCTTTCTATATCGTTTATAGGACGAAGAGAAGGGACCCAAATGGCTTCCTTGCAGAACAAGCAATTGCTACATGAAACCTGTTCTTCGGAGAATCAAATTTGAAATAAACGCTTTTAACTAAATTTAGTTTAACTTAAAAATGTTCTGTTCTTTTATTCGCATATTTTTATTTTTTCTCATTCATTTTAACTAAGCATTCTTGGCGTTAATAATGTACTAATTATAAGTTTATCTTGATGTACAGAGTTTCTGAATTAATAAATATCTTTCTCCCAATGATAATAAAAAATACCAGCCAACTGTATTAACTATGTCGGTTAACGCTTAACTTCTGTTCTCATTCGTCAGTTTTTACTATTTACAAGAAATGTCGTTAGTTTGAGAAGTCAATTTATTAGTTAAGAATTTATATTAGCAATACATAATGTTCTAATGAACTAGCAAGTGCCACTTTTCCAAAAAATTTAGTCACCTCTTTAGAAGTCTTGAATAGACTAATATGTTGACATTAATTTCTATTCCAGATCAAACCTTATATTTAACACAAAAATAAAAGCTTAGCTGTTATTGTCAGTTGCGGTCAGACTGATTGTCAAAATTTAGACTGAAAAAAGCTATCATTATTGTATAGAAATTTTGCGTAACAATATTTTAACATTTTAAGTAGACAAAAAAAACGGTCACTTCATCAGTCTCATCTGCATATTCAACTCCATGTGATAGTTTCACATATTAATCAAAGAAAAAATAGAAAATAGTATAGCTTTTCTCTAATTAAAATCAAAACATCTCAAGTGTCATTCTACCCATTTGTTATCCTAAATCAGTCATCTACCCCGCCCCTTCTGATACTTAACATGGCAAATGTAAAAAAAACTAACAGCAATCTCTGCTTGGCGCGATTGCGTGTATCGCTTACAATATATTCATTAATATTAATTTAATATATTCAAGTGGTTTGTTTTGGAAGCTTTCCAAATACCTTTTGGTCTGACAGCTAATGGTCAAGACAACACGTCCGTCTTTCTTCTTGACCTTGCATGTGTCATGTGCCTCTGCTGTGCACTAGACACATGCAAAGGAAGACAAGATTTGCCTGGCAAACCAAGCAAACAAAACACAAAAATAAATAAATAAAACTATAAACCGCAGTGAATAAAAAAAAATATCAGGTTCTTGGACACAATCTCTTCAATAGGTGAACACAGTAAGATACTTCTTTGAAAATGTAGGTCAATTAGATTGTTGCTTTTGGGATAAATGCGACGACCAACCGACACGCAGAGCTGGGAACCTGAATTTTGACCATAAACAAATTATTCAGACACTTCTGCATTAGTGATAATGTAAATAAAAATAATTGAATGTGAGAAAATAATTAAACAAAACATCTTTTTGATGTTGTTTCCCATGCATTTGGAGTTACTTCCTCTTTCAGACCTTTGTCCGTAAAAGGTCAACGCAGGCACTGACCCACACTCGTGCGAACGAATGTTTTACTTCCGATTGAAAACTAAAATTCGATTTCCGATTTATAAATTGCGGCTTCACGAAAATCGGAAGCGACTGCAATTATTTAGTAGACCAACATTGTTATTGGCGCGTATAATTTAGAAACAAAGAGAAAGTGTAAATGATCGCTTTAGAGTTTGCTGAGTACGAATACGTATTTTAGCAGTGTAGTTGCGCGTCTGTGTGGGAACATTCACCTTTTGAAAATTGCAATTGCACAATTAGTGATTTGGTGTAATTTTTTCGTTTACTATTCCGATGATGGGGAATTATTGGGGTTTTTTATAATTGGAAATGCTTTATTTTTGAACTAATTAATTTTTGATTTGATAAATCGTATGAACATTTTTTTTAACTATTGCTATAGTCTGATAAGCACCAAGCTTTGTTAGCACTTCTCATATCTTCAAAAAATCTAATACAAAAATGCAAACATGCTCGGATTTTGTTTGGCATGAAATTGCACAGGTACCCTCCATTCGTGTCGGAAATATGAAAAGAGATTTCTAATGTCAATTTGGTCTTCATATATGAGCTTTCTTTTTCTAGAGAGAGCAGGTCATCTATACTTCGTTTCAACTGACTTTGGCAATTTTTAAACACTCAAACTATTGGAAGGCAACTGGAAATGCCATCACTAATCAACGTAACAGGCAAAACAACCCTCATTGCAGCAATACGAACCGAGTCAAACGATAGCAAATGAAGTGTGATTGGCTAATCAGTGCCCATCCCCATCAGTCTGCGGACCGGATGAACATGACAAATGCTCTGTACCAGGCTTTGACACATTTTTACAGAGGAGGTTGGGGATAGTTTTCTCCTGATATTCGTCTATGCAACTCCTACACTTCTTTTGAGAATGCCTTAGACCATTTCAGATCCAGCTTTGGCCGTACCTGTGGTTCCTCTTCTTCACCAAAGGTTTGTTCTGTTAGTAGCATCCAGCCTTAGCGTCAGCTTCCAAGTACCTATTGTATAGGAGAATTTTCAAGAATCTTTGACCATACTCAGCACGCATTGGAAGTGCAAGGAACAAAAAATTAAAGCCCTACACTTAAAATTGGTAAAAAAAAACAATACACAATTTCATTAGCGGAATTAAAGATAAAATTAAGAATAGCAGCAAAGGATTCATTCATGCTTCTTCAGTCTTCTAATAATTCCTTCTTTAAACGACTCTGTTCCGAGGAGCAGGTATATGAAAAATTAAAAAAAATGAACAGGAAATGGCCATTAACTTTCATTCTGAAGGCGCAGGGCAGTATGCGATATTCGACTTGGCCTTAAGTATGACATGATCGCTCGTGGTGCAGTTTTTGGAATATTTTCTTAAATTGACAAAATGCTAATTATTTTGAAATATTTTAAAACAGAGAATCGCTCTGTGAAAAGAAGACCAAGTATCTAGAAGTTATAATCAGATCTAACTAAAGCAATATCAAACACTATCAGGTTAACTGTCGAGTCAGAAACCGGCCACTTTACCTACCAACGGGACCTTAAACTGCAACTTTTTATAATATATCCTAAGGGTATATTCATTTTGACACATAGTTTTTAAAACCCTTTAATATTCGTCGTAGACCCCCAAAAGTATATATTAGGATCAAAACCAAAGACGATTTAGTAATGTCTGTTTTCTTCGAAAATTTCTACAGAAACTGAAAAAAAATGTAAAACAAGATATTTAGCCAATATTTTTTCTAGTATTTCATCCATACAAAATTTTTGAGCAAGTCCACATTTTAGAGGCGTTTTTTCAAAAAAAAATTTTTTTTTATAAATTTCATAGAATGAAACAAAATGCCACTCATGACCTTCTTAAAGCGTTTTTCTTTGGCGCATATACGGATAAGAATATGGTATCCTACTGTTCGACCCAAGCGGACAGTATGCCCTTCCTGCTGCTGCCCTAGTTTCTCATTGACTGGACGTTGGTTCTTTTCTTTTGGTCTATCAGTCTACCTTGATAATGACCACTTTTCAGCTGCTAGAAATGCTCCTTAAATAAATTCACTATTTCCTTCTCTGGCTCAAAGAACCTGTGATCTGATCTTAAAAGATCAATCAATCCATTGCATGGCTTTTTGTTTTAATAAAACCCCCGAATGTTATTTTGATGGCCAAACTCTCAGTGAGCTGAAAGATTACGTACTCTTTTTACGCATAATTTTCTTCTGCTCCCTTTTCCTGACTTGGTACTCTTCCTTTGCTGCGACTGCAGCATTCTTAAGTGTTCATGTTCTGTCACCTTTTTCAACTATATACATATGCGATTATAGAACGGTCTCTCTCTCTGGGGTAGCTTACCACCCAACAGACTGTGGTAGAGTTTCCCACTCAAGCGCTCTTTGTAGTTTCAGGCTATACCAGATATGCTAAAGCGTCCCACATCAAATTTCTTCTCCTCGTTGGGCGCTCAAACTTGTTTTATCCGCAAATCGATTAGCACATGGTTGATTTGACACGCTGTTCGATCTTTTATTTTTTATGCATCTATACGAGTACGTCCTTGATCCTAACCTAGTGTTTTTGGGATAAAATGTTTGCTCTAAATTTTTTTCTTTTGGATGTGGTTGGATGCACCCTCAGAATTTTATGTAAATACATGTTGAAAAATATTCACGTTGATATGACATGCTTAACCTAAAATTTAGTTTGTTCGCAAAAACGCCAAGGCCATAGATAGTTACGTTTTCTAAGTGGAATATCAAATCCTCCAAAGTTTCATTAGAATTAAAATTCTATTTAAATTCAATTATAGCTCCAGCATAAGTAGTTTTAAGTATTCAATACCACATGTACTTCTGCCGTAATTTGATCCGCACGATTCAATGAAACTATACGTATATGTGTTGATGGGTACACGTATAGTGACGTTTCACTATAATAAATATTTAAAAATCAGACGCAAAGTTGTCTCAAATTTGCACAGCTTCGATCACCGTAGGTAATGTAGTAATTCAAAAGAATTTGTCAAACAGAGCACGACTAAGAAAAGAAAAATAAAACCGGATTATGCTCATGTGTTCAGAGAAATTAGGTCCCCAAAGGCCAGATGATATTATCCAGATTGGAACATGGAACATTTTGATTTGCACACATACTTACCGCACACACACACACACACCCCCGGCTTCCTGGCTTGCATTCTTTGTGGAATGTCGCGCAGACATTACATTGGTATTGCTGCTGGATGGTTACAGAAGAACAAAATTGACCCATTTGGGTGTTCTAGATTTTTAAGGCTCTTTTTGGATGAATATCTGTGTTAGATGCAGTGCTAGCTACTCGAATCCGAATGTACTGCAATACATAATTAATGAGTTGACTTTGCTAAAGAAATATCGCAATCATGTTGGGTATATGAACTTATTTGATATGAGGGACTATTCACTTTTACGATCCGGGGGCGTTCTTTGATTATGTTGCTTAGTATGTCAACTTGCAACTTTGGAGATGGAAATAATACCTTAAATCTAATTTAATATTTATCAGTTGCAAAGTTATAACATTATAGGTCGAAGAAGAAGAAATCATTCCATCCATAATCCATAAACAAAACAGACTTGTAATTTTCTCTCCCTCCAATTAAAGGCACTTCAGGGCAGTAACCACGTCAGCACCTAGAGCCTGGTTCGAGCACAGGCAAGACAAATTCAGAGAAAATGTTTCGCGGTGTATTCACCTTCCCTACGAGCGTCGCAGATAGTTGTATTAATGAGACATTTATCTGCTCACGTTCAGGTCCGGAGAAAACTCCTTCTGAAGCTAGACAAGCAAATCCCGCGGATATCTGATTTCAAACAAGGCTCAAGGTGGTCAGTTATTCAACCAAATTCCAAGTGTTTTTGAGTTCAATTACTATCTTAAAAGTAGTTAACAGATTGGATAAGCCTGAATTGCAGCATGGCTGTCACTACAGACGCAGAATAGATAAGCTTTCAGTTCCATTTAAAGTTGATTCATTACTGTGATTCTTCTTAGCCAAATCTACGAAGCTATAGCTCCTGGGCTCAGAATACAGCTTAAGACCCTGCTGAGTACCCTGTAATAAAAATCAGATAAACCATTGCTAGGTAGTGTTTAGCCCTTAATCAACTCTGTAATATTGAACAGGTAATTGGCAACAAAATGCTGGTGTTGTCAAAAGAAGACGCCTCATATCCTGTGTTATAACCAGGAAATGTGAAGGAATCTGAAGGTTGACGACATTTGTAGAGCCTGCGGAGTCCCACGAGGAAACATTTTATTATCACTGCCACTACGGACGTCTCTGCCACTTGAAGAGCAGAACTCTTGAAGCTTCTTCTTCCAAGGCATTAGAGAACTATCAGACATCTCAGTTTTAAATCTCAACAGGTTTCTAAGGGTATTGGAATGGCTTGTCAGGATTGAGTAGCCACGAGCGGAATGAAATGACCCCCACTGAAGCATATCACAATAGGTGCATGCTCACCTAAGTGTGTTGCGAGGAGGGTACTCGCCGTTACAATTGACATAACCTAACCTAGAAGAAACTTCTTGCTAGACATAGAAACAATTCCTATATGTCTGGATTTTCCGAAAACTGATAACAAAACGTGGAACGAGAAAAGTATCGAGGTAGCAGAAAACAAAAGTCAGGAGCTACTCATTGCGTAATCCTAGAACACTTTGCCATCCAATATGCATCTGAATTGCATCCATATCGAGCCATGATACGCGACTTTTTTTTGCCCCAGTTGGCTACGTTGAACTTAATTTATCGATTACAATAAAAATTTGGAATATTTGATGCAAATATGAGTGTTTTATTCGATTTTTAAAAAACTACGCTTAAAAAATCACCCTTAATAAGAAAGTGGTGATATGAAGGAATCCCATGTTCAAATTCGCCCCAGTATCACCAAAAATTAATTCTCATTGAACTATTTCCAATTGGTATTAAAATGTAGGTCCCTTTTACTGCAGTCAAACTTAAATACACACAAACTTGTTTGAGAAGCCAGTCTTTAGGTCCTAACGCCTTATAATTATTTTTAATTTATTTTTAAAGCTACGTCTAATATTGTTGCCTATTTAACATGTCTGAATAGAGTCCCAACGATGACAGTTGCAACTTAAAACATTTATATATAGATTGTGACTCAAAGACACTTGAACATAGCAAACATTCTTCTTACCAAAAACATTGTAAACATGAAACTTGAGTGCCAATTCCACAAAGCAACATCATTCTTGAGAAAAAGTTTTTCGCTAGCAATGCTCTTGAGGCTTATCGTTTTGATTGCACTCGTCGTATCTGGGGCAGATTTCGACTATAAATATGACAAGTTGACTGATTTCTTAACACAATAATAAGTGCATTACACTACAAAACGAACAGTTATGAAACTCTGCGGTACATCATATAATAATATATTATACATTTCCTGTCACTTTCAGTTGATATAATGTGAATATTCTTATATTTTTAGTTGCTGTGTTACTTTTGACCATTGTTGGCCTTTCTTGTGCCTTTGTCAACGACAATGGCCAACCAGGATGCAAAACGGAAAAAGAATTGGAAGTTAAACTATACAGAAATTTTTATGACGCAAGCGCTTACTGGAAGTGTGAACAGTTAGGGGTGCCTGGTGAATATGTTAGATGTCCTGAAAACACTGGATGGTTAGACAGTTCGAAAACTTGTGTTGATTGGGAAGAATGGACATGGGAAGAACCTATTGAGCCACCAAGCAAACCATAGATTGTATATTGTATTTTATGCCAATAAATTATTATAGAACTCATTTTGAAATTGATTTGATTTTATTTTGTTGTCCTCTGTATTAATGATAATTACGAAGGAAGCAAATAAAATAACTTAATCTCACTTGATTGCTGCAGTCATGCAACAAACCGCCGACTATTATTTCAGACTTTAAGATAAAAACGTTAGTAAATAAAGTATCGCTCTTTGGCAGAGATTACTTTTTTTTTGTGTAGGTACGATTATATCTCTCAATCCATGCGAGCGATGATTATTGGACGCCCGCCAGACTTATAATCCCCTTTTGATGGAAAGATCCAAACCAACGTTGTAGCACGCTGCAGCAATTCGATTCAATTGAAAATTGAAAATTAAAAGATTGTAGCCTTTCATCGGTCGGTGCAGATCTTTGGTTAGCAAGTGCAACAACTGTATTTTGTATCTTAAGCCTCTATCATTAGATTTATCAGACTTTCTAAGCTTGGCAATGATTTCGTTGCTTGCTGCAGCATAGGTCTAGCACCACTATACTGCGGCCGTAAATTAAGAGTGGAAATTATAACTTAGGGGCAATTCGAGATTCGTTATGAAACGCCATCATGCTCCTGCACTTCATGAAACACTTGGCGTCCAGCGCCACAGAGGTGCCTTTCAATATTTTGTTTTTTTTTTGTAACGACCGACACAATGGGTCTGTCTGCCACTTGGCGTCGTTTACTTCACCAAGAGGTACTATATACGCATACCTATTTTATGATTTCAGTTTATTGTTCAATTTCATGTCTGCGCTAAGTTTATTGACACGCCATGTCAAATGCCTACTAACAGTGCAGCACCGTTTGTGCGGAAGTACATGCATGGGCATGGGGCCCTTCCGCCAACCATAATTTATGTCAACTTCTCTTATGGCAATAATTAGGTTCAATCTAAGTGGAAACAAATTGCGACAGCTTTTTTTATTTTATAGTGAGGGCGTTTACTAGTCGGTTAATCAATTAACTTAGAAGAGTGCGGGTAATGACGTTGAGTTTTATAATGCAAAACGTAGTTGCAATTTTTTATTCAAACAAATTGAATAGTTATGTCTGCGAACAGGGAAATGCTTTTAAGAAAAACAAATAAATGGCAACAGATTCATTACATTCAGATATGAATTATCTGATAAAAAGCACTGCAAATATTATTTGATTGTTATCACAAAATTTAGGTAAATTGAAAAAGTCTTGTAGGTACAAATTACCAACCACACAAAAAAGGTGGTCATTAAAAAATATTTCTTCTTGGTTCGTGGATACATTTTTATGGAAGTGCATGTGGTAACTATTTCCTGCAAAACGGAAACTATAAATTCTTGTAGAGTATGGGTAGGAGTGGTCAAGTGGTATTTAGACACCCTAACTACCCTCAGAGGTGTGGCAAATTTTCCTAAAAAATATGTGCCAAATCAATAACTTATCTAATAAGCGCAGTTCAAATGTGTTTTTTTTTATCGCCGAGCGGCGGGCGACCGCAAGTAGAAGAGAACCAATTACGAACAGAAACAGATTAGTCATACAAAAGCATAAATCACATTGTCTGCTAAACTTTGGCCGAGCGGGTTTAGAGAAATGCTTGGTGTGGTTTTTGGAGTGGCAGATTTTTCGTCCAAGAGTTGCAGCGCTCTCAACCGATTTTCTTAGGTAAAGAAATTGGTCTTGGGCGAGCCATGGATCCATCAAGATGGGGCTATATGTCACACAATTGATTTATTGCACACTAAGTTCAAAGGTCGTGATGATGTTTCCGTTCTTTAATTTCTTTAATGTTGGTTAGGCTATTCGTGAAACAGAAGCCGAAATCATCGAAAATATATTAAACAATGTGGTTGACAAGATGTCCTAATGTCAAAACAGCCGAGGGAGTCATTTTAAAAAAAAACATCTGCCGTTTCCCTTTGCATTGAGTTACCGTGGGATCCAAAATTACTCGGAACTTGTAAGGCCTACAAAACTGAAATTTGGAATACAGGCAGATGGCGTAAAATGGTGCCGGATTATGTTTTATTTTCTCAGTTTTAAGGCCGAGGCGACTTATAAGCATGCTAAAAATAGATTCATGTTTATGTTTACTAATAAATGTTACAATCCTTTTGATTTTATAACTTATATTTTTAATATAATAATATAATAAACCTTTTAATAAAGGATCCATTCTTAGCTATTATATAATGGAATTATTGTCGAAACATAAAAAACCATAATAGTGACATAAATCCAAGTTATGCATATAAAACATCGCCATCTAGGCTCAATATAATAACAAAGAACCGGGGCTAAGTGTAGCGCAAGTAAAAGCGCTCACTACAATTTTGATTTTAATACCTTAATAAAGGAAGTGCGTACTTTTTTAGGCTGGAGATAAATATGAAATTGAAATGTATCAGTAGAAATTAGCGGGAAATTAGTTTGTAATAAACAAAAGTTTAATTGTGAATTATTTTACATAATTAATTACAAAGAAGTGTTATGTTAGAACAAAATATGTAATGAGAGAGTAGAAACGAAACATGGTTATATGTTAAAATTGCAATTTTGGTTTATATACGAAGAAGTTCATAGGTTTTGACCGAGTTAATATCAATCAAAGTATTTTCTTTAAATAAAGTTTCCCACGAAATTTTTTTCTTTTCTTTGCAATGAAAGCAATCGGTCATTTCAATCCGAGAACAATGAAGTAAGCCGCTGTATAGAAATATATATTTTCTGATTTAAAATAGTTAATACATATTTAATTAGATAGTAAAACTAATCACAGGCTAGGCCCGGCATTCAGTTAGTTATATAAATAACAAATAAGGTTTCCTGCTTTCAATAAAGTAACGATCGTTGAAAAACATTGATCAGTGATTTTTGTACCAAACATACTGTCTTCCTTTTCTTATAAAAATAAACTTTGGTCTGACTAACTGAGCGCCTCAGCAACTCACAGGGCAAGCTGCTTTTCGTAGAGCCTAAAGCTGAAGGGTATATTCCCTATTGGTGAGCGCCACCTCTATATGTAAGTGGGATTTACTTACCTCAGAACATTTAGTATTTAGTACTAATTAATCTAAATTTAACGGAGTTTCTCGGTCGAACACAAAACAAATGATATATTTAAATATACGTCTATAAGAATGTTTTAGCTAAAACTCAGAATACCATATGGCAAAAGAAAAACGAAACATTTACAAACATACCTTTAAGGGCATTAACTCATTTGACATTAAATGTTGACCGCTAGCAACAGTGAGATCTTTAACCATTTGTGGCCTATAAAACCCAATAACTCTTTGTGCAATAACTTTTAAGCAACTCGTTATACTGTCAACTACAAGCAATATTTGATTTAACCAAGATTTGTCAATCAATGGCCTCAGAAGAGTCAATCGTAAATTTGTAATTTTCACGATCCTACGGGCTAGCGGTAAACAACCAAAAAAACATTAAAAAGGGAAAGAAAAGGCCGACATTAAAAGACACATTTAAGCCTTTTGACGGTCAAGAGCTAATCGAAGATTTGGTCTTAGCGGGGATACCTGCAAATTTTAAAATTAAAAGTGTATCGCTGGCTGAACTGTGCTATGAAATACAAAAATTTAAACTTAATAAAGCTCCTGCATACGATTTAATTGCGGGACAGGTCCTAAAAGAGTTGCCTAGAAAAGCACTTATTATATTTGTTAATGAAGCCATTAATCGGCTGATCACCAATTCGGGTTCAGAATTAGACTCTCTACAATCGAAAGGTTGTAGAATAACCAATGAAATTGAAAAAGCCCTTGAGGAGAAAATTATATGCTCTAGCGTTTCTCTCGACGTCTCCCAGGCTTTTGATAAAGTATGGCAAACGGGACTTCGCGGTCATTGCAATAAAGAAATGATATATATTTTGAACGATACTAATCTAGTGCGCCGACTTCAACGGATAAAACTATTTGAATTAGCGGAATAAAATGTAACCGCGTGTTTTTGGCGGTACAGGCAGGTGCCTACAATGGGAAGCTGCCTGGTAAACGCGAATATATATTATTAAATCTAAACTACTACTAAATTAATAGAAAATAACCCAGTTGTAGTATAAAGTAATTTGAATGGAGGTGTTTTTAGAGAGTAAGAATCTCACATTATTATGAGCACGTGCGGTCGGTCCTCATAGTGTCTTATGGAAGATTTTTCACCTACCATCGGGAGAAAAAAAAATAAAAAAGGACACCTAACGTCAATGAATCGACCAGAATGTCACAATCGACAGCTGTAACTTTAAGCTAGTAAGGGACTTTGTCTACCTCGGCTCTGCCTTAACATCTAAAAACGAAATCTCTTCAGAAATCAAAAGAAGAATAATGCTTGCCAATCGCTGTTTCTTTGGGCTAACTATGTAATAAGGCCCTCTGCATAACTGCTAAGAAAACTCTATTTAAAGCCTTAATAATTAAAGTCCTGCTCTACGGACTCGGAGCATGGACCCTTTCTTTAATTGATAGAGATATCCTTGGTCGGTTTGAGCGAAAAAGTAGTTCCCGTATGCGATCACAATAACGAGTTGTGGAGAAGGATTAACTCTACGAGCTGTATAGCGACATCGACTGGAGTGCGCAACTGGAAGCAGTAAGCCAAACACTTTATGGAGGCTTATTGATTGAAGCCCAGGCCCACCCCGGACTGTAGCACTGTAAATACCTAAGCAAGTAAGTATAAAACTTTTTTGGGCGCAAAATTACGACTTTGAAATTGCATAAAACCCACAAATATATTAGATGTGTATTGTACACCTATAAAAAAATGTATTCCGACTGAAAAATTTACTAAATCAATCAGCAAAGCACTAATCGTAGAGGCATGACACTGTGTATTCCCGTAACTAATTAGACGTACCCTAATAAGTGATTTTTGAAAATTACCGCTCCGCTCCTTTCACACAGATAATAGGTTACTTTAGATTAGACAAAAATAATGAAATACTAGTTATTGCCACCCGTACTAGTTTTTAATGAACCTTTTTGACAAACTCGTTGGTAGTATTAATTAATACTACGGACGTTGGTACGAATGTAAAAATTTACGTAAGTTTTTAGTTTGCTGGCACCTTTTTTTAGGAAATACAATCTCTTCCAGGTTAGCTTTTATAAGAGTTTAATTCTTAACTAAGACACCCTTTTATGCGTCTTTTAAAACGATTCGTATGAAATAACATCTCGGTGACTGTACCTTCCTAAAAGCTAACAGATAGTTTGAATATTTCTAAGCGATAAAAACATACAAACATAATTAGTTCAGCATATTGTCGCAAGAATGTGACCTTGTTGGAGACAAATTTTAAATACTTTTATTCCAAACGTGTGTATAAGTATTTAAAATTCAATGAAAAACGCAGGTGGGTGCTCATTTCATACCTGTATCAGCTCCACTCACAATAAATCTATGCCAAATATACAATCAAAATGAGCCACTGTTTGATTAAGTGATTTTTGTAGCTAAAAAAAATCAACCACCCATAAACACCAACAAATAACTTATTGTTATGTGCTGCTCTGTTGGTTCAACCTTGCTCTCAAAAAAATTATTTGTTTACTGAACAACTGTGGATCAGTAATTTTAATTTGCGGATTATAAATCAATTTTCAATTATTCAACTTGGCTCGCGCGAAATCATTAAATCTATATTTATGTGTAATTAATATGGCAATTGTATCTCATATAGCATAGCTATTTTATATACATACACATATAACAAATTTAACAAGTCCTTGGAATATGTGTGTAGTGTATACCACTGAGTTTCTATTAGTTTTTGATGATTTCATTTTTGCACAATTAAATATAATTTTCTTTCTTGTACTCAACTGAACCTTCTCATACTCACTTAATTTTTTTGCCTCTCAGAACAGACAAAAAAAACACCGTTCTATGGAAACAAGTGTACTTGTGCATATTGTTTAGCGTAGGTTCACATTTCTCCGTAAGGAGTTTTATGTGTGGGATAAAATGTTAAGTGAACTTCATATAAAATGCAGACTTTGAGAAGTGTCGCATTCATGGAAGACACCTGATGGTTTAACAATGAGGAAGCAAGAAAGCTATGAAGGCTTTAAAATAAATCGAAAAACTTTTAGGTTAATAATCTTTCTATGGCAGAAATTAGTTTAAATTATTTGAAACTTTTAAGCCAAGAAAGTACATATTCTTATTTGCAATATTTTTGTTTTTGACAGTAAATAACACAAATAAACAAAATTTAAAATAAAATGTGAATCGTGCTTGCGACCACCAGTCTGGATTTATTGTAAGTGGACCAAATCTTCCTTGAGATGACGTATGACAGGTTGACCTAGGTTCTTCCTTCGCCGTGAAATGCGAGGATATGTATCAGACAAGCTCGTCGATAATCTATTCCAATATAAGTTCCTTAGCCCGGGAACTCAAGTTAGAGTGATTCTAAATTGGCGTTCCTCCAGGGCCAGTATCTCCCTCTGCTCACCAGCGAGTCTGGCTAAATGATATAATTTTTTTCAGTATGCAAACCTAGGGGTAGAATGTTAGGAATCACATTCGGCCCAAAATGGAAAAAGTGAAGAAAATGTCAAATCATCCAAAAATTGGTTGGGCGATTTGTCATTTTTAATTTGTGCGGGCGTTTTGACATAATGTCAAAAAATCAAAAAAAAAAAATTGCACGATTTTGTGTTTCGACAAATTGTTTGGGCGTTTTGTCACAGAAACCTCCTATTGTTGCAGTTTTAACTGTTCTCTGAATTCTACTCAATTTTGTGATCTTGTAAACTTTGTTGTTTAAGGCGTGCCACCATACCAGTGACTCGTAAGTAACAAAGAGGCATACCTCAGCTGTGTACATCCAGAAAACTATTTTGGGTTTACACAAAGACCGCACCTTGTGGTTCAAGCCTTTATTTTACCTAGTACCGTTTCCTTAGTTATTTTCTTGTGTTAATGGGGTAATTTCTGGCAAGTTCGCTTCCGGGCTTAATGCACAACTAAAGGGTGATTTTTTAAGAGGTTTAGAACTTTTTTTAAAAAAAAAACACAAAAAATTCGAAAAAATGAATGAAATATTTATTTGAATCGATAGTTTGAACCTTGCAATTTAATGTTTAAAGATAATTTCATGCAAATGTTGACCGCGGCTGCGTCTCAGGTAGCCCATCCGCTGAGTCCAATTTTGGCATACTCTTTCACACATATCGGCCGGTATCTCACGAATGAATGCATGGATGTTGGCTTCCAGTGCGTCAATCGAAGCGGGCTTGTCCCTATACACATTAGCCTTGGCATACCCCCACGAAAAATAATCTAATGGTGTCAAATCGCACGATCTAGGCGGCCAATTGACCGGCCCGAAACGTGAAATTAACTGTTCACCAAACTCGCCTCGCAATTGCGCCATTGTTTCGCGTGCTGTGTGGCATGTGGCACCGTCTTGTTGAAACCACATATCATGCAAGTCAAGAACTTCCATTTCGGGCAAAAAAAAGTTTGTTATCATCGCTCGGTAGCGTTCACCATTGACAGTAACGCTGCGATTCGCATCATCTTCGAAGAAATATGGCCCAATAATGCCGCCGGCCCATAAACCGCACCAAACAGTGGCTTTTTCGGGATGCATTGGTAGCTGTTGCAATGCTTCTGGCTGATCTTCACTCCAAATGCGGCAATTTTGCTTATTTACGTACCCATTCAACCAAAAATGAGCCTCATCGCTGAACACAATTTTTCGATAAAAAAGCGGATCCTCGGCCAGTTTTCCAAGAGCCCATTCACCAAAAATTCGGCGTTGTGGTAGGTCGGCTGGCTTTAGTTCTTGCACCAGCTGTATCTTAAAAGGCTTTACGCCCAAATCCTTCCGCAAAATTTTCCACGTAGTGCTGTAACAAAGGCCTAACTGCTGGGAACGGCGCCGAATCGACATTTCGCGGTCTTCTGTCACACTAGCTGATACGGCCGCAATATTTTCTTCAATACGCACAGTACGTAAACGTGTTGGTGGTTTAATGTCCAACAAAGTAAATTTGGTGCGAAATTTGGTCACAATCTTCCGAATAGACTGCTCAGAAGGTCGAGAATGCCGATCATAAAATGGAAGCAGCGCGCGATGAACATTTCGAACCGAGCACGAATTTTGATAGTAAAATTCAATAATTTGCAAGCGTTGTTCATTTGTAAGACGATCCATGGTTAAATTGCAAACCAAACTGAAGCTGTTTGACAGTGACACAAGGTACTAAACACACGTCAGCTGTCAAAACCAGTGTTGCCAAAACCAAACCAGCTAAAAAATCACCCTTTACTATGTATGAAAATTCGAAAAACAGCAAAACAACTAACAATTTAAGTGGCATTCGATTTCATAGATATCGCTGCTGGCAAGTATTTTGATGGACTTCCTTTGTGGCGATGAGCGTTCTTTTGGGAAATCTTATCTAAAGAAAAATTGTATCTTGTGGTCTTGTAACGGGTGATTTTTTAAGCGCAGTTTTTTTTTAAATTCGAATAAAACACTCAAATTTGCATCAAATATTCAAAATTTGTGTTGTAATCGATAAATAGGCCTTTGCCATTTACGTTTTAAAGACAACTTTATGTAAATGTTGTCCGCGGCTCCGTTTCAAATGGTCCATTCGTAAGGTCCAATTTTGCGTCACTTTTTCGAGCATTTCGGCCTGTATTCCATTACGCGTGTTATGTAAATCCTGGAAGGCTTCAATCATGTCCGACTTTACATTGCCGCACAAGAAATAATCAAGAGGCGTAAAATCGCATGATCTTGGCGGCCAATTCACAGGGCCATTTATAGAGATAACCTAACCTTCAACATTTCCATTGTTTCACGAGCTGTGTGGCATGTGGCACCGTTTCATCAAACCACTTGTCAACCAAGTTCAACTCAGCCAACTGGGGCAAAAAAAGTCACGTATCATGGCTCGATATCGTTCGCCGTTGACGGCAACGTTTCTTCCATGGTCGTCTTTGAAGAAAAATGGACAGATGATGCCGCCAGCCCATAAACCACACCAAACTGTCGTTTTTTCGGAATGCATCGGTAATTCTTGTATGGCATGTGGCGGTTCATCACTCCAGATGCGACAGTTTTGCTTATTTAATTGAGCTAGAAATGAGCCTCATCGCTGAACACAATTTTTCGGTAAAACAGCGAATTTTCACATTTTTCACAGAGCACGAATTTTGATAATAAATTTCAATAATTTGCAATCGCAGATGGCAGAGTATACTGAAGACTTTTCACTTTGACAGATGACTTTTGGACGCCATTACTAACTAGTGCTGCCAACCTGAAAAACTTAACTCTTAAAAAATCACCATTTATTATATCGCAAACAGATTCGTAGACAATGGGTGGAAGCACAACGAACTGATCGGTTACCGGTGGGATACATCAAAAAATCGTCTGTCGCGTCAATGCAAAGGACATATGTCAGAAATTTATACTGCGACGATGGTATTAACGAAATTTGCAAAGACTTTGCATTCAACTGTGGAGCTATGAAAAGTAATGGCTTTACTGTTAAACAAACATTTCTGTTGGTAACGACAAATACGAAATAAGCCCTCGCCGTTAAAATGAAAAAATCCTCACTCCATGTTTTTGATAGCACACTACAAGTCCAGCTTGAAGTGTGCGTGTGAATATTTGTTTGTTTCGCACGCATTGTACTAACATCACTTAAGCTCCATACAGACTAAAGTAAGTTAAAATACTCTCTTAAGTATATAAAATGTGTATTTCGTATTTTTGTGACAAACGAAATCGCTGTGACTCTGCCCGTACATACATATCTTATGTATGTTCTTTTATTTTATGTGTCCTTAAATGTTTTCGCAGAAATCGATTTATATTGCTGCCTTCACGATATACTTACACAAACTTGTTTTTATTTCCAAGGACAACCATTTTAATGTCGAATGTATTCGCATTAGATCATCAAAGTGGGAGTATGTAAGAAATCTGAGCAAGTATTTTTGAGAATTTTAATATAAACTGCCTTTTTGCGTTCTAGGTATCTTTGAGGCAGATAATCCTCTCGATTCCGTAAATGATTAAACGCTCATATGTAGGTACGTACCTTAAATTGAAAAAATATCTCTATACGTTTCAAAGGTATGTTTTTCAACCAAATCGTATTTTGAGTTATGAGTGATTAGATGCGGATTATAGGTCCGTCTATAACAAAGGCGGTTATATGCCTTGCAACAACATCCATATAAGATGCTATCCAACGTCTCAAATATTTGGATGCAAAGTCAGATAGTTACAGTGAAGAAAAACAAATCTTCCACAGAACCGTTTGTTATCCTTCGCTGCTTCGAAAGAAAAGCGCTATCACGGATAGTTGGTCCTGTGAGCGAGGAGACGAATGAAGGTAAATAAATATACAACCACGAATTCTTTGAGCTGTATCAAGATGTGTTTGTAGTCCAAAAAGCCATAAACATCGACTATATTGGCCACATCCAGCGAAAGTACAAAATTGATCCACACAAAATGATATTCAAATCCCAGACCCTATGTTCGAGACGAACCTCCGTTCGTCATCGGGTATGCCAGAGCGCTTGTGTCTAGATCACAGGGGATGAAAGGCTGCCGTGTCTCAGGCAGACATTTTTCACCTTCTGACCTCTTAGCTAATATAAGTAAGAAACCATTCTGGATTATGGATTATAAATAACCTCTCGGGATGTTCAATTTTTATAATTTCTGACGGTTTTAAGTCTAAAACTCACCAAATAAGTACTGCCAGTCTATTATTATTAATCGTTAAAAAAAACTCCCATTCCCACTCCCATAGGCTGCCTTTCTTTAGAGTAAAGAATAAACTGCCTTAGGCTCCTCAAACGTACCATTCAAATCGATAAAACTCGACACTTTTTTATTGTTTGCTGATGTACCTACATTTGTTGCATTCTCGAAAAAGGAACAATCAGTTTCAACATTGAACAACTTTCTAGCATTACCATTGTGCATTTTAATTCTATAAATCATCTGCTGGTACAAATAATCGATATTTTGACTCATTTAGAAGATTTCAAGGTTAGAAAATCAATTTATTAGAATGAAATATCTACGACAATTTCATAAGCTAATTCAAAATAAACTTCTTGTTGGTAGACCTTAGAAATAATCCTTGACCAAAAATTGTCCTGGAACTAACATATTGAAAAGACCATCGACAAAGCTGGGATCTCCCTTTGAACCTGCGAAAGTTTGCTTAACAAATATGTAAGTCTAAGCCCCAAAATAACAATGTGGATGTACACAGAAATCACTAAGCCTATTGTTACATATATAGGTCGTACCATGAAAAAAAAACTACTAGAACATTCCCCCACTTCATCTTTATATTCATAAAGAATATAGCCTTTACGGATAAAGGCAAGACAGAAAGCAACCTAGACCTTGCACAAAAGCTCAATAGAGATGATCTTTAAGACAATTCAACTTCAAGGTTACATTCTCAGAATGACAGAACTGGGAATAAACCCACGTTCGCAAAAAATTCACTTGTCTGGTATACGGACAGTTCAGAAAAAGACGAATGAGCGGGGCAACAAAAAAGGAAAAAAGCTTCATATATGGCAATAGTGTGTCGAAATAAAAGAGTAAAAATCAAAATACAAAAACAATTTGAAACCAAGGAGCTTATCTTACATTTTGATGGCCAAACTAGCAAACCCCATAGATGGACCAATAGAGATGCAGTGAATTTCTATGTTTCTAATCTGAACAAAGTTTCGTTGGCAAAGAAAGTAAGATTTTCCTGCATCTTATTTTCTTAACTTCGAATTTGAAATATATACGTGATTCATTGTTTCCGCTAGAACTGAACCACGCAACTAATACGCAAAGTGTGCTCTTCACAGCCGAGATGAGGAAAAAATATCCATAATTGGCTACGATTCAATTCAATCTTAAGCACTATAGCAATTACTCTTAGCATCTTAAAAAAAACAAAGTGTTACCATCACCAAGACGATTATCATAACACTCCCGGAACAAATCAAAGCCCATAAGGCACATAAATTATTCAAAAGTCGTAGGCAAATTTTTCTATATCGAGCAAAAGGTTATGCAATCACAACTTATACCACACAGCTGTGCCTTATTTTTGTGGGCGGATAAAACGTTGCTTAACTACAAATAATTACAAGTCATACACCCCTATATGTTAAAAGCTCGAAAACGATGTAGTTTAACCTTCAAGAAACGTGCCTAAAAAATTCGTCGTAAAAATATTCGCAACAATAACAGCGAAATTCTTAATTTTTTTTTATTGTTATTGTTTGTTATGCGGCTGCTCATCACCGTACGACAGCGTATTGCTATGCTGCTAGTATACAAAACAACTGCGACAACTAGATGATCCATGATTCATTGGAATAAATATGATTGTTTGTATCTGTAGATACGTAGGTAGTCAGTATGTGAGATAATATACCAGCACTTTACATATAGCGGCAATGAGATGTTCTCGGAATAATAACAATAATAATAATTTTTAGTCGTAAAACTGGCAACGAAAATAAAAATTTCGCACATTAACGAAACGAGAGAACAACAAATTCGCATGTACATGTTTGTTTGTATGTAAATTCTTAAATACTTCATCATTCCTGAACTTAAACTTGCATCCATGCGGAGCACTAATTAAATTAGCGTTTCGAGAATTTGGTTTTATAAATTGGCTGATAAGCCAGCAAACTACGTATATAATTGATTTGGGGGCATTCGAAATTGGATTGATGTTATCAACGAAAGAACTCAAATTTTTTGGGTTCGTCTGAGGCTAGTTGATTCGGTGGCGTGACTGTCTTTATGAGTTGGCAATTGATTTTATTGCTACTATTAGCCCAAAGAGTGTTGAACTTGATCTGTCAGTTGAAAATCCTACTAAAGGGTGCTTTTTTTAGAGGTACAAAACTTTGAAATGGAATAAAACAATGTTTTTTTTTTTTAAATTGACATGAAATTTACTTTATTCGAAAGATAATCTTTTGGCATTATATGTAATTTAAATATGATTTCTGGCATTTGACCGCCACGGCTATCTCGGCCGTAGTCTAATCTGGAGGTCCAATTTTCGAAAAGATAAACCGAGATTAAAGGTAAAAGATTAACAATACACGTTTCCACCGACCAAAAAGGAAACTAAGATAGGGGTTTCTCTCAACCCGCTCTCTGGCTCTAAAATTTGCGCACAAAATGTCCAATATCTGGTAGTCAAATTGCTTACTCCCTCTCAATTCTCAGCAACCAACGTCACTTTTGACATATCCAGGTATGGCAAATTGGTATTGAGTGTGTTCAGAAGCCGATTCTTACATCCAAACCTAGTTTTTTTTATTAAAATTTGTATAGCAAATCTTAAGATTTAAAGTAGATTAATCTTAATCTCGATCTAGCGCTCGTTGGAAACTTAGCATAACGGTGTCTCAACATACACAACACTTGAGGATTACCATCACTCCCAATACGTCAGTTTTGTGTATTGACGTATCCAATCCACCAAAAGTGAGCTTCATCGCTAAACAAAATTGGCTTATGAAATTTGAACCCATTCACCGAATTTACGCCTTGCTAGGTGATCCTGTAGCTTCAATTCTTGCACGAGTTCGAAGTAATCGAATGAATTGCTCTGATGGACGTTTATGTTGACCGTAAAATGGGCGTAGTGCGCGATACGTATTTCGAATTGTTTGTATGTAAATTCTTAAATACTTCATCATTCCTGAACTTAAACTTGCATCCATGCGGAGCACTAATTAAATTAGCGTTTCGAGAATTTGGTTTTATAAATTGGCTGATAAGCCATCAAACTACGTATATAATTGACTTGGGGGCATTCGAAATTGGATTGATGTTATCAACGAAAGAACTCAAATTTTTTGGGTTCGTCTGAGGCTAGTTGATTCGGTGGCGTGACTGTCTTTATGAGTTGGCAATTGATTTTATTGCTACTATTAGCCCAAAGAGTGTTGAACTTGATCTGTCAGTTGAAAATCCTACTAAAGGGTGCTTTTTTTTAGAGGTACAAAACTTTGAAATGGAATAAAACAATGTTTTTTTTTTAAATTGACATGAAATTTACTTTATTCGAAAGATAATCTTTTGGCATTATATGTAATTTAAATATGATTTCTGGCATTTGACCGCCACGGCTATCTCGGCCGTAGTCTAATCTGGAGGTCCAATTTTCGATGACTTTCCAAAATTTGGGGTCGTATATCGGCCTCCAAGTTGTTGTCCTCCAAGTGGTCAATCGTTTCGGGCTTATCGGCGTAGACTATCTACTTCACATATCCCCACAGAAAATAGTCAGCGACGTTAAATCGCACGAAATTTCAATTGTTCAATTGATGAACGAAAAAGTCAGTTATCATGGCTCTATAGCGGTCAACATTGACTGTAACGTTCTGGTCAGCATCGTTTTTAAAGAAGTACGGACCAATTATTTCACTAACCCATAAAGCACACCAAACATTCAGTTTTTGTGGATGTAATGCTGCATTTCCACCAAAAGATAAACCGAGATTAAAGGTAAAAGATTAACAATACACGTTTCCACCGACCAAAAAGGAAACTAAGATAGGGGTTTCTCTCAACCCGCTCTCTGGCTCTAAAATTTGCGCACAAAATGTCCAATATCTGGTAGTCAAATTGCTTACTCGCTCTCAATTCTCAGCAACCAACGTCACTTTTGACATATCCAGGTATGGCAAATTGGTATTGAGTGTGTTCAGAAGCCGATTCTTACATCCAAACCTAGTTTTTTTTATTAAAATTTGTATAGCAAATCTTAAGATTTAAAGTAGATTAATCTTAATCTCGATCTAGCGCTCGTTGGAAACTTAGCATAACGGTGTCTCAACATACACAACACTTGAGGATAACCATCACTCCCAATACGTCAGTTTTGTGTATTGACGTATCCAATCCACCAAAAGTGAGCTTCATCGCTAAACAAAATTGGCTTATGAAATTTGAACCCATTCACCGAATTTACGCCTTGCTAGGTGATCCTGTAGCTTCAATTCTTGCACGAGTTCGAAGTAATCGAATGAATTGCTCTGATGGACGTTTATGTTGACCGTAAAATGGGCGTAGTGCGCGATACGTATTTCGAACAGAATCATGATTTTCAAAATAATTTGCACAATTTGGAAGCGTTGTTGAGGCGTCAGTCTATTCATATTGAAATGACAAAGCAAACTAAAAACAAATTACTTGACATCTGACAAAATGGCCACCAGTTAAAATAGTGTTGCCATCTTATAGTTCTATACCTTAAAAAAACACCCTTTTCAGATGGGGGAAAGTGTTTTTCGATTTTAATAAAAAAAATAGACCAAAACCACACAAAGAGGAATGTCAAGGCAAGTCGTGAAACAGCCTTAATTTTTCGTAGGCTCCTGTTGTTTCATTGGACAATTTTTGTGTATCGTTTGTTGAAGCAATCCCAAATATGGTTTGCTTAATCTTAAAATGATTTTCCTGAACCGCGCAACCTATCGCTGTAATTGAAAGAATACATTATATTGCGTAACTTTATTGAGTTGAGTTAAGGAGGTCCGCAGGTATCTTTCAGAATTCGATCGAAGTCTTAAAAATATCCAGCTTAATTCTGAAAAATTGCCATTGAGTAGACCTGCTGCATTAGTACTTAACCTAAGAAACTTCATATCTCGTTGATATACCTTCAGAATCCTTTGCTTTAAAAACACATCTTTTTCGGGTATAAAATCTTCCAATGCTTCTCCCTACCTAATAGTTGTCTATTATGTATTTAACAAAATTTTATAGAAAGTGTTAAAAATATTATTGCCATCAAGTCATCCAGTTAGTTATATATTTTTTACTTCTTTCTTTTTGTAACGTTCTAGAAATAAGAGGCTTAAGAGTTCACTCCGATAAATACGCGAAACTTATTATTAACGTTCTATCTCAGCTTATGTCACATACCATGAAGATCATTGAACGCTTATTAGACTTAGGTACTTTACGGCTATTTGACTGTGAAAAAAACTGTTTCTACTAGTACTAACTTCAGACATTTATAGCTGTCAAACCAATTGTCAGATGGCAGACTGTCAGTGTCATTCTTATTCCGTAGTCCATGCAATTTTATCATGATGACATTGGCAGAGGTTTAAACAGCGTTACAAAATTTGAGAAACCTAGTTTTTTTGCTCACTAAGGCACTTTTAAGAAAATTATGTTTAGCGATGAGGCTTATTTTTTGCTCAATAATCAACAAGCAAAATTGTCGCATTTGTAGCAAAGATAGTCTACAAGAGATTATCTAAATGCCATTACATCCCAAATGTACAGTTTGGAGCAGTCTGTGGACTTTTTGGATTCATCGGAACATATTTTTTCAAAAACGAGGCCATTCAGCGTTTAACGGCATTCGCCATAGAGCGAATGGTAAATTTGATAAATGACTTTCGTTCCCCGATTGAATGTCACAAATGTGGAATAGATGTGGTTTCAGCAGGATGGCGTATAAACGAAATAATCAACTTATTGAGCGAAACATTCGTTAAACGCATTATTTCGCATAATGGACCTGTAATTGGTCTACATGATCTTGGGAATTGATTATTTTATTTGGGAATAGTAAAATCGTTAGTCTAGGTTAATAAAACCAAAAATAATCGCAGCATTAGAAGCCATTACATTGCTTGTGTTTTTTGAGGTCATACATAAGGTCACAAGGGTTTGAAAAAGTGCTCGAAAAATGTTGTCTTTTTCAGATCCAGCCATGGTGGGCATATACCCGAAGTTGGGTTCGCTAAATGTATTCTCTCAAACTCGCTTGAACCCAAATAAATTACGACGCGAAAGAGATTTCTAATGTTATTGCTGGTAAAATCACTCAAAATTCCAAGATGAAGCTTTGTTTTTTTTTTCTGGAGAGAGCAGTATGGAGTACAAAGGAGATGGAATATGATTTCAAACTTCTGCCAAAGTCGCTTACACTTAACATGCAGTCAATCAAACTGATTTTAGTCCGAGAAATTCTACTTTGACTGTCACTTCCAGAAAATGGTCTGAAGAAGATGAAATGTACTAACGATTATCCGTATGTTAGGAAATTTTGATAAAGTGAGTTCATTACTGCAAATAAATGTTAAATCACCGAGTTTCCAGTATCGTTGATACTTGAACACTGTATCGGTAAAGTTTCAATTTATGTATAAATTATAAATAAAACTTTAAGGTCGTTTTTCTCAAAACTTTGCACTCGTTGAATTGAACAAAATTTCTTTTTTGTATGTTTTTTGGTGCAAACCGTTTTTTTTGTATTGTTCCCTAGATATTAGCGTTTCTAAAGTTTACACGTCGAGAAAACATAAGAAACCGTGCTCGTGCCATGTCAGTTTGAATCAGTCATTATTACCTGTTCGAAAGCCAGAGCTTAGACAGAATCTGTAGAGTTTGCAGTAATTTTCAGGCTGTTAAGGACATAACGGATGTGTTTCTTCGAAACCCAAGAGAGAGTAGATGGCGTGAACTTCAAAGTCCTTCTTGGTTTTTGGAAATTAATTGGATGTTTCACCAATGAAATTGTTAAGCCCTTTGAATGTAAATTCAACTGATTTCCCATGGATCGAGATGGGTACGTTCTGATGCCTATAGCTTAATTTGGAGAGTTTATCAGTCTTACAATTCTCAAGAATTTTACTGTATCAGGTACCAAATAAAGGTTGATAAACAATTAAACTGCTTCACGATCTGAGGTAAAGATGGTAAAACGTAAAAAAGTATTTTAATTCATCTAAATATAAAATGTGGCAATTTTCTGAAATAATCCCAAACATTCACTCTCAAAAAATACGAGGCAAATATTTAAACAAATACACATTCGCGAAAATTACAAAAAGAAAAAAAAACTCACCTCCTAGTTCTCACTCGCGTTTCGCGATGCTCTTCCTGCTCCTCCTCCTTCTTGGCCTCTTTAACACTATCCCATGAATCGCCAACACCCGATGAACCATCATCTGGCCTCTCCTCATCCTCCATGCCAGAGTCTTCCAAGCTGATCTGGCAAATTGTCAAGACCTCCTCCTTGCCGTTCTCGCCCACCTCAATCCAATCCGAGGTACGTATTCTCGACTGATCCACGCCACATTGCGACGAATCCGTAGAACATCCCGATGGACAACGTTGACGCACGCGCTTACTCTTCGTCGTCGGATTACAGTTTTCATTAAGTTGTAGTGTCACGGCACTACCCGTTCCGCTGTCATCCATTGATTTATCATCGGAAGGCGACTTGTCGATGGTATCCACCGAGGAGTTGTCATCGAAACCCTTCTCATCTTCTGATTGCTTATCCCCAAACCGAGTGTGATCTCTGTAGCCCGAACGTGAGTTCAATTGATCCACCGAACTAGACCGCTGACGCATGGCGGCCAACTCAGAGATTAGCATTTCTTCGAAGACTTGCTTCTTTTCCGGCGGAATGGGATCTTCTAATCTCGGCTTGTGTGGGCTAATCCCCATACAGTTTCCATTCAAATCGGATTCAGTTGGATGGCAATCTCTTGCCTGCCATGATTCACTGCGATGTAACGGAGGTAGTGGATTCAATGACTTGGTTTGGTATTTCGAGTCCTTCGAATGACTAACGATTTCCGAGAATAACCTTTCTGCGGCATTCTTTAAATTGTTCTTAAAGTCGAATGTTTTTCCCGAAATAAAGCCGGCACTGCTGCCAGTGGGACTGCTGGTGCTATTGTTATAGTTGTTGTTGTTGTCGCCAATGGTAATGGTAGAGCGGGTGAAATTGTCTAGCGTCGTTTTGGAACGGCGCAGAAAACCCCCTGGAACTTTGGATATCAAAGTCCTTGGCTTCGGTTGCGGTGCATTCTCATTCACAGGACTCTCGTTGTTGTTATTGTTCGCAACAATAACAATCTTTGTGCAGTTATCGATTGCAGGCGAGGAGCTGTTATTATTCAACTCCTTGATGACTGGCACTGGAGCAGTTGGCTTCGGCCTTTTCGTTGTCACCGTTGGCTTGGCCTGCAGTGGTGGTGGTGATGGAAGAGCGTATCCTCGTTCAACCACAACCGTAGATCCGTAAAAGCCATCGGCTGTGTTGAAGGAGTACCTCTTCTCGCGTTGTTCTTGCCTCTTTTGCAGATTGAATGAAGGGGATTTGTATACAACGGTTCTGCCATCCTCTACTGTGCCACCACCACCACTGCCATTCGTAGACGTAGTTGAACGATTAGATGCGGCAGTAATCGATGATAGGGTTCGTGCTGCATCTACGGTGCGGCTTTTTAATAGAATCGCACTTGGTCTGGGGGGCACTGGTGGTCCAGGTCTTCTTACAGTAGCCATGCTCTGGTTTATATATATTTTTTTCCTCCTCTTTGCTGTTGTTGTTTATGATTCTTTAACTAAAGATTGACCAGAACAAAACCGGATTATTGTTTTTTTTTTTTCTTTCTTCAGATATTGTATTTCTAGGGCGCAATTTGAATATTCAAGAATATCGATTTCCCTAGCCGCGATGGTTTGATTGCAAAGAAAACACAGAAAACACTTCGAGATAAAATTTGTATTGTAGTGCACTTTATTTATTTAACGAATATCATAGTTCCGTTATTTATTCACGTCACTTTCACACAGTTGCACTATGAAAAATTTACATTTTATGTTTTTACTTAGTTATTTCGATTGCACTTTAGATAAAATGAACTCGCACTTGTATCTTTTTATCCGCTAAGGTTGAAAATTTCGAATTCAAAAGCGCCATTCGCCGCAGCCGCTTATTGCCGTTCGAAAGTCCGTCGTTGACTGACAAACTGAACTGAGTTTTAAAGCCAGGGAATTCCTACAGTAGTCGATGCGATGGAAGCAAACGAGCATAGCAAAAGAAAAGCTGGTTTTTTAATCGATTGAGACAATTTAAGAGAATTTTATTTTGCGTTGTCAGAGAGAGGCGGCGCAGAAAGGTTTCTCTTTGGAAAAAATTAGTGTCTCTTAGCTCTTTGCTTAGGTGGTGGTTGGGCGTTGGGTTAAACCATGAATCTACCATGAACATCATGCTATGTGGTATTGTGGTAGTCAAGAAGGAACCGATTGAGATTCAGTTACTTTGGTCAATTAAATAGATGCGAATTGATAGTCGCTTAAACTATTTCGACCGCTATATGTAAAATAAACTACATTTTAGAGTTTCATTCATTGTTTTAGTCTTAGGACATTTTTTTCAGTCCGTACGCAAACATATGCCAATTTGCCCGGCATCGAGTTATAAGCAAGCAATAACCTCCGTCAGCGATGAAGAGAATATGTACCTATCTATATCTTTTGTATTTAGACGATTGATGGTCACTTTCTGCGCACCACCATTAATTTATGCAATTCGGGAAGTTTCCCCAAAGTATGTGCGTCTAGCAGGACTTTATGGGCACTTATATGTTCCATATGTAGAACGGAAGAGGCAACAGATTTATCTACTCGCTTGAACGAATTGAAATGAAAAATCGATTTTTAACTGCGTCATTTAGAATTCCAATTTGGAAAAATATTGTTGTTTGGTTTGGTAACTTTTGGCCTACAAAGTCAGACGCATATCAACAGGGAATTTTTTGGGAGCACGTGTGGGTGGCACCTCCCGAGACAAGAATGCAGTATTTTATTTTATTGTTCCATATAAAAGTGTCTAAATTAATATTTTCTAAGATAAGGCTGAAGTCTTCATACTTCAACCTTAATTAACATGCAATAATTAATTAACATAAAAAATAAAGAAGAAAGAAACCGATTATCGATACAGATTACAAGAAGCTTAGCAGCGAAAAGACAGGATCAGATCACCGGACTCTGTAACGTTCTCGGACCCGAAATAGAGTCTATAAGGGCAGCTTTTTCAGAAAAGTTTGAGGAAAGGCCTGGTTTACGGCATCTTTGATTAGAGTAACGTTAGGAAGAATCAGAGACGAAAATTCACGTAAGTTAAATTCGAATAGATATTCTTGGCCCTAGGGACAAAGACCTCCATCACACGTTTCGATTTTAATATCAAAGATCTCTAGACTTTCAAATATATGGACCAAAGCTAAACTTACGGTTACGCACTGGAGCAACACCCCGGTCCGCCTAAGAGCTCACACTTGACTTCCGCAAAGAGCAAACTCACTGGATGCCATTCTTCGCTTAAGTCAAAGGTAAGACATGAATCCTGCGACAGGAAACTTGACTTAAAGCTGACACGGAAAGATTGCTCTTATTTCTTCTGAAACTTTTACCGACTTTACTTACAAATACGGATAGTCAAAAGGGCCATTCCAACCAGCTCTACACATGAGGTCCTTCCAACTCCTTCCCATTGTTTGTTCGAAATGAATAAAAATCACAGCAGATGCAAGAGTTCTTGGCTAAAATAACTAGAAACAATGTCCCTGCGATGGCAGGAAATGGAAATCTGCTGTGTCAAAGACTATCCAGTGAATTAAGTAAAATGTATGCAATTTATTTCTAAAATCATTTCTTTATTTATAAAAGCACTTCACTTTTGGCCAACTAACTGAACGCCATCAACTCCAATCCACATGCAATTTAATGGCACATGCAAAAAGTCAAATCCTCCAAATCGCATCATTATATCCGCGCACAAATGCATATTATTCCCCTCTAGATAGATCTCCCTTCCTTGAATGCACATGAAAAGTGGAATTTGAATGGGAAACGGTATTGGAAAACAAAATGGTGGTGGATTTCTTCCTGATAGCACAAATGCTCCCAGGTTCTGATCATTAAGTGTGGCATTGATTTGTAGCTCAAAGTTTTCTACAATAAGCGTCCCTTTCATACAGACTGCAATGACGAAAGAAAACAATTAAATTTGAATTTAATAAACACTCAACACTTACATGTCTCAGTACTTTCCGATCCCGGCCAGCTTCCTTCAAAGCAACATCCACAAGAATTATCCTCACATTTGCAAGTGTCCTGAAGAAATTTCACTTCAATTCCCATTTCTTTTAATCGCAGCGCACACTCTGGTCCATATTCCGCAACAGTAGTGTTTCTAAAATCCTTGATTGTTGCCGCCTGTGTCCATTGCGTGAAAACGAGTAGCAGCACCAACTGCCAAATACCAAATGACATGTTGTCAATGTGATTATGAATTTCAAACTATTTCAACTAATGTTCCAACTGTAAGTTTGCCTTTTCTGGACTGATACAAGTTTAGTGATTCCGTGCACATGTGCCAAGTTAAAGTGAACCTCCGCATTCTTGACTAGGAGACTTTATGTACATATCGAACACGACGAAATTATAACTCTAGAATTGTGTCACGTCGTCGTCGATCTGATGCAAACGTGAAAATGGCATTGGACACGCACTTTGCTTGGTACTTATCAATTTGGCCTTTCCAAGCTACGTCGTCGGTAGTTTTCTTTTGACTTATAATATGTCAATTGGCCCAATAAAAAGATATCTTTTAATAACCAAGACATTGGTTAATATTCCTTCAAAATGTTGATGTCAAAGAAAAAGTTCCTCTTGAATAGATAACCGTTCATTGAAAGAAATGAGTTATCGATGTAACGCAATATTAATTTTTCAATACCTAATTTATTGATACGAGGTTTTGCAACGTAAGGAATTCCCGGTTAATTGCTCCCTGATTTATTTTATTTTGTTGTTTAATTGCATTAGAAGCCAGGCATGTTAAAAATTGCACACAACATAATATATACGGAACTGTACTTCCCGTTAAATTGCATTGACATTTTCATCAGCGGCTTATCAATAACAAACAAATTTTTCCCGGTTTAAAGCAACTTTATATAATGAACATGTGATCAAAAGCGAACTAATAAAACAGCAGTTTGGGCCACTTGTACAATAATATTGGGTAAAAACAAAATCTGTTTGTTATTTAATTTCAAATGTCACATATGCATTTTTGTTATACTTAAGCGGAACTTAAGCGGAAGCTTCATATTTTAAAATTGTAAATTGGTAAATTGAATTTAACCAATAGCTACTGCAATAATTTGTCGACAAACCTTACCAAACCAAAGATTAAATAAGAAAATGCAGCCGCTCAAATGTATTCTCCAGTTAATAAGGCTAAACAAAATTCAGCATGTGAAATGACTTACATAAATAAATAATTAAAAATATAATAAATTTGAGGTGTCAAAAGCCCCTACTTCGAATTCCATGACGTCCCCGAATGGAGAATTTGATGTCATTTGCGATTGGTAATCCGGAAGACTTTCGTTCATTTTGCACTTAAATGACAATTCCTCTCCAGGAAAGAAGATACATTTTCTTTTGGCTTTGCGTTCAGAATCAAAACCTGAAGCACGCAAACATTTAAACACCACAAACGGCATTTGATAAGATTTTCAAAAAAGGATTATTACCAAATTCAATTAAACAAATAAAGAAATAATATTGGGTATAATTTAAACAGATGGCTAATATTATTGTTCTTCCATCCCCATAATCGTCATCAAATTGGCAATGAGGCAGTTGGAAATATATAATTCACATATATAACGGCACGTACACTTCATATTTTAATGTGATGTGTTTGTTTGCTTATTAGATTGGCATCCCGGATCAGAGAGCTCTTCCGGATTACCAATGGAAAAAGACATGAGAACTTCTCACCGCAGTTTTTTTACTTTTTTAGGCTGATCAGATTAATTTATACTTGAGGGATAAAAAAATTAAATAAAAAATAAAATTAAAAAAAACATTGAGTTTTGACAGAACTAGGCATCATATTTTCCGAAAAATATGCACGTGTGTCTCGGGTGCAGCGATGCATGCATGCCATCTGCACATCTGTTTCAGGCATTAAGTGTAAAATGTTGTTAATGAAACAAATTTGGGGCTTAGCGATGATTTAGTTGCAAATGTATATATTTCTTATTCCTAAAGAAATTTCTTACTTCTCGTTCATTGTTTTGAACAATTCTGCATTGTTATTGCCTACTTTCCACTTTTTAAACGAAGGAGCACTCATTTGTTTATTTTAATCTGAAAAATGCTCTAAATACGAAGAGATCTTTACTAATTGTAATAGAATAGTAATAGATTTGCGTAAAGTTTATTATATTTTATTATTATTTATTACTAGACGTCATAATAGTTATTTTTTGTCCATGCTAAGTTAGCTCTCGAGTTAGATGTAGGGGTTTATATTAATAGGGCTGTAGCTGTAGGTACCGCTGAGGCAGATTTGAACTTGGGCCTCTCGCGAAGTAGTCCAACGTATTAAAAAAATCGTACAAGCGGGTTTTCTTAATTGCGTCACCAATGCTGATGGCAGATCGCAGAGGTTCCATAAGGCCTGTTAACGTTCTTTTGTGTAGGTAGAGAAATTTAAATGGGTAAAATAACCTAAATTAAAGAGGATGGTGGGAATTCATTGAAAATACAGTTATTTACTTTAATTTTGTTACCACTTTTTCGGTATGCGAACGAGTTTGTGTAATTTCTCGCAAAAGTTTACCTGAATTTTTCTTTGCACTTATTTGTAACGTCAACTGGTAATTAACAACTTCTTTGGTACTTTCACAAAATAGAATTTTTTATTTTTCAAACACAAACTATGTAAAACAAAAAAAAACATGCATTTTTTTGAGATCATGGCTTATTTATTACTTTAATCTTACAGATTTCATAATAAATTCTAAGTCTTAAAACTTGAGCCAGAACGCAGAACTAGATCAAGGTAAAACCTATGAACACGTTGATATTCAACTGATTTGTATCACGGAAAATTCTGGAATGATAAAAGACGGACTAATAAATGTGTACAAAAAGGCATAGCATCGATCTCTAAATGGTTTAGCTGAATAAAACTTCCTCCATATGTAAAGTCTAGGCTATGTTGACAAAGAGAAGAAACCCACAAGGACAATCTTCGCTTTCTCTGTTAATGCCAGAGTCTATATCCTTGAACTTGAGAAAGCACACTTGGAAAGCTAAGCTGGTAAGCTTATTGTACAAACAATTCAAAAGAATACTGTGCACATTCCTAAATATTGCAAAAGCCGTTGCGAAAGGAAACAAATCATTCCTACGATGTGTTAGTTTCAATATTTTTACTGTTCCACTCTTTACGTATGGCTATAACTGCGGCATAAGCAGGTACTAGATCGACCGATTATCAGACAGTGTCTGTAATTATCAGAGTATAAACAACCAGACTATGTCCACAAGAACGGGTACTTTTACCCTTGCTCTGGAGCATGGTTGTAAACGAACCGCTTGACAATTATCCAGTCTGTGATGCAGAAAGGACTTAAAGTAACCCAATATCGCTGCTAAACTATCGTACACTCTTGCGCGAATGCCTAAAAAGAATGCAACAGAGTCACCGTCTGGATGTTGGATGGAAGTATTACGGATAACAAGGAAGCGGACGAAATAAAGGGTTCAAAGCATTTAGAACCAGTGTGACCGTAGTGGAATATATTAGAGCTACTGAGAATATATTTTTTTGAAAAGTTTTTCTTCATAGATTGGAGTTGAATTCTTTACTTAAAAGTTTATTTTATTACTTCTAAATCGCAAAAATCATTATTTAAGCTCTGCCGCAGAAGTAGCCCAACTCTCCATTTTTTCATCCATTGTCATTTACATATTTACAAATTTAAATGCAGAAATTCTCACAAGTGAAGTTCAAGCACTGCTGAACTGGAGTAATCGTATAGTGGACAACTTGACATTCCAATTGGTGGCTACTCGGCATTGAGAGCCGTGAAGTAAAAGCACTTCTTGGTGAATGCATTCGAATTTTACCCTTTTTTGCACTCGAAAAAAGGACCTTATCCATCGTTATAGAAATTGTTTATTTTTTGTGGTTTTTCGAAATGTAGACATAGAAATTCAAACTCTATGATGTACTTCCTTCCTTCACAATAAATTCACATCAACATTTCATGCAACATAATCCACACGACAGATTCTACGGGTCGGGGCCTTAATAAGCTTTTATTTCCTAAGTAGATGTTAGTTTTGCATTAATCAACGAATATTCAAATGTTCCCTTGAGATTCAAAAATTGATTTTTATTCTCAAAATTTTTAAATATCTAACAATATTATTTCTATATTACCAAATTGAACATACAAATTTCGGAGTGAGTGGAATATCTTTGAGAGAAGGTAATGGTCACACTGTTTAGAACATATAGGAAAGTGTAACCTAAATATATATCAGGCTAGAATCTGGCAAAGAATAAACTGCAGATCCTAACTGGACAAATTTACCAGCTATTATAAGTTCCATTTAAAAACATTTTATTAAGCCTACAATCTTATACATATACATCTAGAATGGTTTATGGTAGACCAATTGACATCACATCTACGGCAACTGCACCAGTGTTTGGTACAACTTCTGCACAGCTGTATGGACGAACTGTCGGAGATTATCGTCATCGGGACACGCCACAGCCTTTAAACCAAAACCGATTAGTCACGACAATAGAAAGCTTTTCATTTCATCCACCTACCAAAGTATCCAAGTTAACTTCAGCCTTTGTGCCAGACACTGTCACTGGCAGCACATCACCTTTGAACATCTTCGGAACAGACTGCTCGCCGAACGTGTCCTGCAGTGTCTCTATGAGACATTCCTTGAAATGCGTTTTGTCAGGCTTAGCTACTCCAGTAGTGCCTTTGATGTTGGTGCCGCCCATTTCTGTCTGCATAATGCAAGCCAGAGCCGCATCAGCAAACATATCGTTCACTGGTGTGCCTTGCCACTCCATAATGATGATTTTTCCTTCTATCGTCAAGTCGAGGCAGTTAAACACTCGAATCTTCTTGTCATCCTCGACTACACTTACCGTGCCGGGACCACCAACTCGGTCGAGTAGAAGCTTTAGAGTGTTCATAGAACTGGCCCATGGAATGCTTTGTCGCTGAGTGATGACAGACATACTCATGTCGGTGTATTCTGAGAAGGACATGGAAATAGTGAGAGTATCTACAAATGTGTTTTCACTTACTGGCCAAATCGGAAGGAGCTAGAATGTGGTACTTGAAGTCTCGCTTTACAAGCACGCCAGAGAGTGTGCTTCCTACCAAAGGGTCTTTTGCGGCCAATGTACCCATCACTTTGGCAGTCTTCTCGCCGCGGAAGTTCAGTTCAACTGAATGCGTGTTCCGAGGATTATAAAAGTTAATGGTTGTGTTTGGATCGTTTTCGTATTCGCGTTGCAGAGCCGACTTCAAGCGGAACATCTCATTTTGTTCGCCATGCACCAGCACCTAGAAAGCGAAGGTAAAACAATGGTGATGTGACTGATCTAAGATAACTTACCACATGAGCCGGCTTTAGAATACGGATGAACTCGCTTGTCTGCTGGTAGTCCGTATGCGCTGAGAACGAAATGTAGTCTACAGACATGTTTAGTGGCAGTTTCTGTCCCGACAATGTGATAATCTCTTCGGGTTCCGAAAGAATTGTCTTTGCAAGCGTTCCCTCAACGCAGTAACCGGCGATGATGACCCCGTTTTTAGGGTCTGTGCACCAGTTTTCGAAAAGCTCGCGTGACAAGCCGCTCTGCATCATACCAGGTGAGGCCATCACCACACAAGGCCCGATGTCATCGAAGTGGTCGATACCCTTAAGGTTTGAGATGTGACGGAAGACAAACGGATTGTTGACGGCAATCTGGCGACGAATCTTGTCGTTCATGGCATTAATGTATGTCTGGTAGACGGCCATGCACTTCTTTGCCAACGACGACGCATAGTATATCGGAATGTCATGCAGTTCAGGGTTCTGACTCCAGTATTCATCCAGAATAAGCAGCAATTCTTGGGCCCGACCAAGCGCAAACACTGGAATCAGGCAACGTCCACCCTGGGTGACGATTTTCTGCACGAGCGTTGTGAACCGGTTTTCTCGATCTTCCCGCTTCTCGTGGATATGCGTTCCATATGTGGACTCCGTGATGAGAACGTCAGGTTTCATGGTGGGAATCTCGGCCGCCATTAAGTGACGATCTTCCTGCCTGGAGAAGTCGCCAGTGTAGAGAATTTTCACTCCAGCAATTTCGATCATAAACATTGCCGCACCCAACACATGACCAGCGTGGTAAGCCCAGAACCGAACACCCATAACGTCACGTTCCTCGTGGAAGTTGATGGTTTCGATCTTCTCCATGCTCGCCTCAAGGTCCGCCTCTGTATAAAGCATCTGTTCGGTTGAGATGTTGCTGATTTTTATATAATCCGACAGCATCCATCGATAAATAGCTTTGGTCGCGTGTGTCATGAAGCAACGTCCACGGAAGCTGGTCTTCATGAGAAACCACGGCAATGCGCCGCAATGATCTAAATGGAAACTAAAGAAAATTAGTGCAAAAACTTTATAAATTTTATGTACCAATATGTCTTACTGTGAAATGAGAAGCAAGTCGACTTCGTCGGCATCAATTAAGTCCACATATGGAAGTGCGTCCATGCCGGATAAGCCCGGATGGATACCGCAGTCAAGCTGTTTTGAAAGACAAAAATGCATTGTTTAGTTTTGTAATTTTTCGGGGTTTGTCCTGAGGGTTACCATGATTTTCTTTCCCTTGAAATCCAGCATGATGCAGGATCGGCCAACTTCTTGTCCAGCGCCACTATGTAAACAAATAAAGTTTGTGAGTATAAAAATAATATGAAAAGTAATGATTTAAGTAACTAACAGTGGTTTAATTTGAAGCAGGTCATTTTCTTCCGCTGGAACACCTTCTGAAGACTTATTTGCCATTTTGTACGATTTGTTTCTAGTTATTTTCCACCTGAAAATTGTTGAAACCAGAAAGCCGGCGATGGAACGCGGTTTGCTGTTTCAAATGTCAAACCTTTAAAAAGCTGTCAAATATCAGCTGCTCGGTTTCAGTGAATATGAACCTTGCGAGGCAATAAGAATTTGCAGGTTGCAGCACATTTCAAAAAGATATCGACTAGATTTACACAATGTAAGGAAAAGTAAAACTCAACACGTAGTAGGTACAGAAAAAAATAGTGACTACCTTTACGATCAGTTAAATGTCATTTGGAGTAGTTTGGAGAAAAAACCATTGTAAATAAAGACCTGAAAAACTTTATATATTAATTTTCATTTTATATGGCGACAAAAAGGCAATCGACGAGGATAATAAATTCCTAAATAAAATATTTTTAATATTTTTATAGGTATACCCCTTACTATGGCGTTAAGCTAGGTACTTATTGACCTGCCAAGAACCTGATATTAGCTTATTACATTACAATGCTAAGTTATTAGTTCACGCAGTTAGCAGATTATCAGCCAAAGGCCGGCAGTTCCTCTTGTCACAATTTTTATAATATAGTGAAGGGTCTAAACTAACTTAAGTCGATTTTCATTAACCCATTCGTCATGTTGGAACTGTCAAGAACTGTTCCAACAGCTGTCAGTGCTGTTCTAGTTATTTTGCGAGTACTGCTCCAACATGGCGAATTGGGTGAATGAAAATCGACATTAGTTTAAGGAATATAAAAGAATTTGTTTAATGTTCTTACAACAACAAAATAAGAAAATGAAGCTCGTATCGTAAATGAAGATTGTTACGAATTCCATATTTTTGAGCAAAACTGAAATGAAATTGTAGATGGAAGGAATTAAATTTAAGTCACAAATGCACCTTTGCCAATATCACGACGGTTTCAGGGTAAAATTTATTTACGATCATTTGTCATTTTACGATTGGGTCCACAACACAAGTAAAATGTCAGGAATTTTAATGGAGAAAAATAGGAACAAATAATTTGTCACAATAGAGGCTGGATTTGTAAAAGCAGATATTTCTCAAATGTTTTTGTGTTTGTATTGTAAAGTTTCTCTTAATCGTTCGAACTGTTAGTAGTTTGTTGTTTCATAACTTATATATCTATTATTGTGTTTTATTCCCATTTATTCCCCAATAAAAAAATCTCAACCAATTAGTTTTCGAATAGTGAAAATATGAATGATAGTCAAAAATTTCTTATTGGAAAAAAAGTTATACGATTCAGTGCAATATTGGAAGCTTAAACAATAGGAGAAAGCACCAAATTTGGCATATATTTATTTTTGGAGTGGAAACTACTAAGTAATTTGAAGGCAAAAAAGCGAAAGAAGATTTTAGAAGCATTGTACTTTTAAAATGTTTGTCATACAAGTCGTTGCCTTTCATACCGTCTGTACTAAATATAATTTACAAATACTATTTCGTAAAATGAATTACAAAACATACATAAATTTGAATCGGTTTTAAAACCGAACCGCCATTAAATTAAACATCACACGACATCCAGATGTCGGTAATGTCTGTGTAGCGTTCTCTCCCAACCAACTGACACACAACACACCCCTGCATACAAATAATTTTTTTGCACTGTCAACTTGACATTTGTTTTGGAAAGTACAAAGGACGGACTGCGATATATTTCATTTTTTCTTCCTTCATACATCAAAAAAGATAAGTGAACAACTTGGAAAAAATGTTTTACGATTTTATATAAACTCAACAAATCGTGTTAAAGTGTTTTCGCCCTGTATTACGTCGCCCCACAACTAACCACAATGCCCCGACTCGAATTACATACGTCGCATATGTGAAAAAAATTTTAAATCCAACACGTACAACTCAAGAGAAAAAAAAATTAGTTATAAATTTAACGATGAGCAAACTCGAAACTGACTCAGACAGCTCAGAGGAATTCTTTGACGCTGAGGATTCAACACCAAATCGATTATCCAGGTAAGAACAACGCTTCCCTTCGGAGCACTCGAGATCTTTCTGCCAAATACTCGATCCCCAATTGGCTTTGTATTGGATTCTTTCAGGAAATCACCACCTCAATCATCGAAGAACGAAAGTGAATTTATATTCCCCGAACCGGCTGTGAAAGTCAACAACAGCGACGATGATGCGACACCAATTGGTGGCGGAACACCATCCACCATAAGTCCATCGACAAGTCTAAATGCTCGCTACACCAAGCAGGATGTTTTTGTCGAACCAAAACCAATGGGAATGGTAAGTAATTGCAATTGTGTGTCATGATAATATCTCTCCTTCTCTGTCCCTATAAAGTAAGTTCATTGCATGTTCAACACTGTCCTTCACCTGTATTACATTTTTGTTTTCTTCATTATCTGCTCTGCTGTCAACTTGAGACTACCATGTTTGCAGTAATTTAATGACCTCACTGCCAATTGTGGACAATGGGGCGGCGACACCTACACAAAGCTGTCAACCGCGAGAATGTTGCGGTTCGTTTGGCTTTATTGATTTTATTTTTATGCTTCCTTGTCCGAAATTAAAAATCAACAATCAGAGTCACATTCGTACCAGCAGCCGATTTGATTCTATATTTTATCGTGTGCGTATACAGCTGCAATTAGTTTAATTGTCCGTCGGTTCTCTTGACTGTTATTTAAAAAAAAAAAAAGTTATTAAAAGTGTAAATTGTTTAGATTGGTAAATATATAACACTGGAAGTGTTGGTATGTACATAATATTCAAATTGAGTTCCTTAATTAGTTTGTAAGCTCTGAATGGAGTAACAACTTTCATTTGTCCACACATTAATATTCATGATGTGAACAAGTGAAAACAGAAAAAAAAACTACGCTCAACGCGTTCAATTGTTTGTTTTGTGTTTTCGATTCATGTGATTCGCTCGCATCAGCAACAGATGTACATACTTTTGTCGGTCTTAATATGGTTTGTAGTCGATTTTACTTTTTAAGAACAATTGTTGCTTAGTTCAGTTTTTCGTTTAACAAACAGCAGTCTGTTGACAATCATCTTGTTAGAACTAGTCGCGCATACATTAAAGGTATTTTTGATAATTTTATGATTTTACACATATGCACTGTGAATATGTTTTACTTTATTGTTACGGTGGACGTTCGGGGTGAAAAACAAAACAAAGTTCTACGGCTGCAGGAATTCATCGTTTACTTCTTAGGGAGAGTGATTAGTGTAAAGCAGTTGCTATGTTGCAATGGCTTTAGAGGTTATTTGCTATATTGTCGCCTCCAGTCTGGCCCAGATCTTTCAGACATACATGGGAATGGCATTCGCTCATGGTGAATGACTTATTAAACTGTTTTCGATATCTTATCTAATCTTTGCACCACGCCGACGAAGTTTGCCATGAGTCTGCTGAAAACTTTTAGGCACTAAGCCAATTCCAGGTAAAAGTTTTCTTCTCCATAAAAAGTTGAAGAATAATGTGAATATTCATTTTATGTTCCACGAGTCACGACACAATATTTCAATTGCTCAGAAAGGGTCAAATGCAAATTGCAGAGGGAATTTCATATTCAAGTTATTTTTCGCAAATTCTGCGGCTTAAAATTGCAGTGTTTAAACGTTTTTTTGTAGATTATGTAAATTGGTGTTCAGTTGTGATTATAATTTCGTTTGGTTACTTGCAAATTCTTACAAATTTGTTCAAACTCGCTCACAATACTAAAATAAAGGGTGATCCATTTCGAGGTTCCCTACTTTTTTAAAGAAAAAAACACAGAAAATTCAAATTGAATGGAGAATGTTTATTATCATTTGAAAGAACATTCTTTGGCATTTATTTTTTGAAGATTATGTCTATCAAATGTTGACATATATATAACGGCCGTTGCTACGTCGCAGATGGTCCATCCGTTGAGTCCAATTTTCGATCACTCGTTCGAGCATTTCGACTGGTAACTGGCGAATGACACGCGTGATGTTTTCCTCCAAGGCCTGAATCGAAGCGGGTTTGTCGGCATAAGCTTTTGACTTTACATATCTCAACAGGAAAAAGCCTAACGGTGTGATATCACACGATCTTGGTGGCCAATCGACAGGCCCAAAACGTGAAATTATGTGCTCACCGAAATGTTCTCTCAATAAGTCCATTGATTGATGCGATGTATGGGAAGTGGCGCAGTCTTGCTGAAACCAAATGTCGCCGAGATCACGAGCTTCAATTTCAGGCATCAAATAGTCGGTTATCATGGCACGATAACGGTCGCCATTGATGGTTACGTTCGCACCGGCATAATTTTTAAAGAAATATGGACCGATGATTCCACCGGCCCACATACCACACCAAACCGTTGTTTTTTCTGGATGAAGTGGCAGTTCTTCAATCTCTTCAGGTTGCTCTTCGTCCCAAATGCGGCAATTTTGTTTGTTGTCGCTAAACAAAATTTGCCTCGAAAACGTCGGATCTTCTTGGAACTCTTCAAGAGCACATAGAGCGAAGCGATGTCGCTTGGGAAGGTCGAGCGGCTTCAGTTGTTGCACAAGCTGTATTTTGTACGCTTTCAATTTAAGATCTTGACGTAAAATGCGCCAAGTCGTTCCATACGTCAGTCCGAGTTGCTGCGAACGGCGCCGAATCGACTCTCTACGGTCTTCGTGTACACTCTCAGCTACGGCCGCTATATTTTCTTCACAGCGTGCTGGACGTGGTCTATTCGGTCGAATATTATCCAATAATGAATGCTGGGTCTCAAAATGGGTGATGGTGTTGCGAATAGTACGCTCAGTAGGCCGATTATGTTGACCATAATTTGAGCGAAGTGCACGAAACACATTCCTCACAGAACGTGAATTTTCATAATAAAGTTGAACAATTTGTAAACGTTGTTCACGCGTAAGTCTTTCCATTATGAAATGCCAAACAATACTAAACAAAAATAACATGACAGCATGACACGACTCATACGTGATCTGTCAAAAAAGGCTATTGAAAAAAGTATCTCTTCTTGGATCACCCGTTACATTTTTTTTGGCAAGAAATGATTTTAGTTTGGTATTTGCTTCCCTTGCTTCCTTCTATTGGCCAGCACTCAGCACAATGTAGCAGAACTTGCGGGATATGTTTATTTAGGCGGTTTCTTTAAATTCTTTTGCCACCATTGATCAAGTTTAGGCCGCTTTCGGGATTGCAAGGATATCAGCCAGAAAAAATTGCTGTTACTTGGAAGTCTGATAGAATTGTATATATTTTATCCCTCTGAGAATAGACCGGCACCTGTTCCATAGACCATCTTCGATTCTTCTCGTGGGTTAATTTCATAGTATTTCATTGATGACGTGGACCCACTGACGTGAATTTGATAACACTACCTTGAGGTTTACCTCTAGATGCTAAAACTCTAGGTTAACGTTTCCTTACCCTTTATATATATATATTCCTTTTAGTTGAGTAGGTTCATAACCACGTTAATAGGATTACTGTCATCATTGGAATTATGTTTGGATTTACACTGGAGAACGTAATGTTCTCTTTATTGCAAATATTTTTAAAATTGTTCATTGCCTAGAAACGATGCTAGTGTATATTCTTTAATGCTGACAACGAAGTGTTGTTTCCAACCTTTTGCCCTTAATTTTGTCATGCTGAAAAGTAGAAAATGTCCTTCCAATCAAGCCTGACGGAAATGAAGGTGTTCATTCGTTGTTTAAGTTTTCAGGCTAAAAAATGTTACACCTGAATGTGACTCCCTGCTTTGGAATTGCAGACAATCTTCACTACACGCCAGTCTTTTGGAATATAGCCTTATTATAGACTGTAAATGAAGAGACTATCGTGGACAAATAAATTTCTGTAGCAAAATTTGAAATATTTCATCACTTCCATTTGAAGGGACTTTTGCCCAGATTATCGTATTTTCCGTTAAAACTGCTTCCGGAACTGGTGATACAGATAATGAGGTGTTCTTTAAAACCTTGATACTATTCAGACTCAGATTTTAAGTTTTTGTAAGAGGTTTAGGGTTACTGGAACAGAATGTTCACACCAGAATGATCGCAAGGCTATATGTTTACCACAAGCTATTTCACTCTTTCACCTTCGCTGCTTAGCTTTGTAAGCATGCCAATATAATTGGGAGTTTGAGTTGGTTAACATGGGGTTAACATTAGTGGATGGTGAGTGCACAACGGAAAGTTTCTTGTCCATGCGATCTCTTTTCACTCTTTCTTGGTACTACAATCTTATTAAGGATATTTATTATTATTTTTGTGTTCAGAGTCGACTTTTGCTCCTCGGAATGTATGCACGTTAAAGACGTTAGATGCTTGCCCTGCATCAATTGCAACGTGGTCAATTTGGCGAGTGCCAAAGTGATGTCGTAGACTTGACATTATACTCCGTACAAACTTCGTAGGCACCATTCAGGAGGTCACAAAACTCTTGGATTAGGTCTTTAGCTTCATCGGTAGGGGCGTGAGCACAGTTTAAGTTGATGTCATAAAATGTACCTTGAGTGCGCCAAACGATCGCTTATCTGTCTAGCTTATCAATTTGATCTTTGCCGTCTTCCCACGACTAATCCTAACATGAACACCCTTTTATGGCGAATGTAATAAATGTCCCACGCTTTCGATCACAAAATATATCAGAGTTTTCCTGCCACTTCATCCATCCCACGCTTTCCCATTGCCATAGCAATATTTCAATAAGAAAGGAAATAAAATCGTGAAAGTATTTCAAAAGATTTTCAACACAAGTCATCGATTAGAAAGAGGATTCGTACACAATTTCAATCAATTCTTTTTCCCTGCAACTCATTATTGTTCGAATATTTAGCAAAAAAAATTAATCAAATTCAATAGCAAACAGGAAACAAACAAATCAGCTAACGCTGACACTTTTCAGGGTGTACGTTTTGATTCTGTTTCACTAAATTTTATTTCTTTTCCATTTATTTTCCATAAATGTTTTGCACCCAAACCAAACCCAAATGTAGTTGTTATAATGAATATATGATACATTGAAAACAATACCAATTTACTTCCAAACAATTTTATTAACATTTCAATTTTATGTCAAGACTCGTACACTCTTACTATATTAAATTAAAATTCATTTAAAAAAATAACCATTTTTAACTTTTTCACTTAATCTACTTATATTTAAAAAATTTCATTTAAATTAATATTCTTGGAATACTAATTGCTGCTAGTGAATTTTGTAATGACTGTAGTAGCGAAATGGGAATCTGTAAATGAAAATTTATTTACATAAAGCTCAAAAAATGGTAATGTTAACTCACCTCAAGTAGACTTATTGAGTTGGGTCGTACCTCTTGATTATATGTTCCCTGTGAATACTTTAAGGAATGTTATAGGATAAATGTTTTTATTTTTAAACAACATCAGGCTATCTTTTAAATACCAATGGTGGTGCGGCCAAAGTCAAGCTCAGCAAAAGTACGAAAAAAAATACCAAACGAATCATTTTGTCTCTTCAACTCTGCTTTTCAACTGTTGCATAGTATAGATTCAAATTTATTTAAATACTTTACAGAAACCGGAAATGAAGTTAATATTTTATAATATTTTCTTATCAATAAATAATTAAATTTTACAAAAATATAACCAAAATTTATGGATTTATGAGTACAGATCGATTAAGATTGTCACACTTCCGTGTTTTTGTTATGCAATGTACCCATATATAATTATAATGAATTGTTTCATTGTTAAGATGTCGCCTTATCAGGATCAAAATAATAATAATTAATAAATGAACTTCTTAGATTATCCAGTTGTCCCAATTGTACCCACACCTACTTTACCTTCCATAAGGTAGCCTGTTGCCGTGATTCCTTTTCCTCTCTGTCCTCCTTGCTTCACATTTAAGTAAATTTATTTGATATCAAAATGGTCAGAAACGATTTGAACTCTGGGGTGAGCCCTTTACTTCTGGTTCTTCTTTAACCAATCAATAAGATTTACCCAGTGATCGGAGCTTGACCTATCGAAAATAGTAAACCAAAACCAATCTTGTCTTTGTTTATTTTATGATTCAAAGCTTGCTATAATGTCATGCATTGCCACGCCAGTTTTTTTTTGCGTTTTTAATTAGAATATTTATACTCTATCCTAAGGGTATATTCATTTTGACGCATACAGTGGGTGGCCACTGACTGAAAGAATGAAGGCGAAACGTCTGTTATATGTGAAAGACTGTAGTCCTGTAGTTAGCGTTTTTAAGAGAATTTATAAAAATGAATAATGGTTCAAACTCGTTAAACAACATTCCAAATACATATTATGGGATAAAACCTCATTAACCCCGTGATCATAATGGTGTGGTCTGTTATCTCCGCCGAGGATGGGATGGGATGGGACGCATTTATATTGTTGAAGGACCATGAGGCAGGACCAGTACAATATAGTAATGGAAAGTCGGCTGATGCCCAAGTTCAAAGAATAGTTTTGGCGCCCTGCGATAAAGTTAAAATTGTGACTGCTTTTCCTAAACATTTTTCTCTCCATTTAAAGACGAGATTATGATCAGGATTACACGGATCATAACCGCCTGTGGGGTTGCCGGTTCGACCTCAAATAATATCTGCAGACCTCCCGATTTTGAATCACTTTATTGAGGCCAATCAAATGCTGGTGTTTCTGCATTTGTGTGATCCAGGAATTGTTAGGCCTGCCTCTTTTACGCGATTGTAACGGAACGTTGATTTCCATTGCCTTTTTGACGGGGTTCGTAGGATCCCTCCTTTAAACATGACAATACCAATTTTTCGAAATGGGTTCTTTGACGTGAAGGCTTTCTCGAATTCTGGAACTTCTAATTCGATCAAGTTTTGGTACTCCTGCTGTCATGCGGAGCATCTTCATTTCAGCTGCTGTTGCCCTCATACTTTTTGTACATTGTCCAGCATTGTGCACCGTATGTGAGCGCTGGACGCACAACTGCGGTGTAGAGCCTTCTCTTCAGCTTATGGGACATTTTTCGGTCGCAGAAGATGGTAGAGTTTGCCTGTCACTTCATCCTACGCCTACACGATGCTTGACGTCGTCATCAACGGTTGTTTCGCTGTTGATCATTGATCCCAGATATTTGAACTTTTTCAACTTGGGAACCACCATCTCATTCAAATAAATGTCTGGAATGGGTTGTCTCATGTGGATTCTCTTCACTCCAAATGCGGCAATTTTGCTTGTTGACGTAGCAATTCAACCCAAAATGAGCCTCATCACTGAACAAAATTTTGCGGTAAACTTCGCGAACTGAACCATTATTTCCGAAATAAATTTGCACGATTTGCAAGCGTTGTTCATTTGTCAACCTGTTCATGATGAAATGGCAAACCAAACTGAACATAAACGACATTAGAGTTGCCAGATTTTACCACAAAATGTCAGTTTTATCTCTATTCGAAAAACCAACCTCTAAAAAAAACACCCTCTATATTTATGATCAGCATCAAAAACTCAGATGATTTAAGAAGTATTTAGGCCTTTTTATTTAAGCTAGAACGACCTTCTTCCTAAGGGTTAAGTGTAAAAAAAAGTTTAATACGCCCATTCCACAAATTATAAAAAAAAAAATGTTTTAAAGATTAATTTAAAGAGATAACAAAAAAATTGAGATACTGCCTGCCTTCAAAAGTTATTTTTTACAAAAAAATAAAACTTTTTTTTTTTCAATACATCGTCGGTTTTTATGTTGCGCCCTCAATTTCTATTCTGATAAAAACAAACAGGTCGGATAAATACGACATACACAGGAAACGAACAACTAGCCGAGATTTTGACACTTTTTCAAGCACTTGTTCTACTCGGAAGTCGGTATCTTGAGGTCACGTTGCCTCTTTGGTGTGTACTAACAACTTTATACCGTCTTCATACCTTACAAACTTACTGACCAAGTTATCTCCCGCTTGCTTAACATATGTTCACTTCGTTTTGGTCACATGGATAGGAGTTTCGATTACCATCGTCTGATGATGAAATGTTGGACTTTGATTAACATTGCCATTTTTGATGGGGTCTCGTAGTCATTTTTGTTAACGGCCGTGCTTCAATTTTTGTCGAGGTGGACTTTTTCACGTCAAACAAGACCCCATCTGATCTCTCAAGGTATTGGTATTGGTTCTATGCTCGTGTAATCTCTCGCCTTACGAATACGAATATGATTTCGTATTTTGCTGCTATGGTCTCAAATTTGCATTTAACTTTTGAATGAATCTGTTATACGATCCCCCACGTAAAACCTCTATCTGTGTCTTCCGCCGAATTTGCTTTGTTATCGGTAGGGGTCATGAGATCTTACCGTGTTCGATACATACCATCGCCGGAGAGCAATAGCTCTTAATGTTTGAACATATCTTGCGGTTGTTTGCCGTTTTCCATTAAGAGACTCGTAAATATGCACACAACGGTGATTTACTTATGTCATCGAAATTCCAAACCGACGTAAGACTTCTCTGGTTGGTGCATCTGCCGTTCTTAAAATGATCTATAATTCATTGATATTCTTCGGTCAATTCCCTTTCACTAACTTTGAGTGCAGCCACGTTGAACCAAGAATAGGTTTATCTACAAATGTTGCTAGATTGTAGGCTATATTGAGTTTTCCCCTGTATCTTGTAAGCATGGTCAATATAATACCTAAAACTTATTCTTTGTTGCCCAAAACTTTTGTTATTTTTAACAATGCGCATTTATCAATAAATAGACCAACATATACCTAACTTTCTACTAAAGCAAAACGTGCTAAAATTCTGAAAACGCATTTATTGGTTTCTAATAAAGCAGTTGTAAACTCTTTGTCAGCATATGCTGACCAAACCACCTAACAAAAAAAAATAAGTACTGAAGAAGAACTACACACGTTACCCACCTTTCATATCATATTCAGTGCATAATTCAAACTACAAAGACCTCATTTAAACAAGAGAAAACAAAAAAACAACAACAAAACAAAACAAAATAATTTCGATAAGCGACATTACACAATGCATAAATCTTAAAGTTAATTACACAATCAACCCAATTTCACCTACAAAAACCATCGATAACAATAACCCGAATAGACCAACAAAACACAAAGTAAACAGTTTTATCGTTTTACTCCCTGCGATGATCGGTCATACCGGTGGATAGCATGTAAATTCATTACCCGCACGACAATACAATACAGTAGTATGCAGCGTGGGGACGATCCCCATTTAATAGTTATCAGCGCTACCGTGCTTGCGACACTATACTGCTACTACTGATTTAATCAAATCAACTGTGACGCGACAACACGGTGTTATCGAATCACCGAACGGAACAATTGAAACAATGGGAACACCAACTGTGATGTGATGTGATGTATGAATGTGTGTAGTTGCATGACCACCTATAGATTCTTCTAGCTTCCTCTAAATAAATTCTAATCAAAATTCTCTTACAAACAGAACAACAACAACAGCAAAGAAACTTTCTCTTTTATTTTTATAAATTTTTTTTCGTTTATTGTATATTTGTTTAGTATGGTAGACAGCGCTTTCGCGAACTTCGACAATGCATGCAAAATGATGAAGATGAGAATCCTGGAAATACACTGACACCTGATTCTCAGGTACTGTTAAATGTTTCTCTCTATACTCTATATGAATATATATACATATAAATTTGTGTCTTATTTGTGATTTGTTCTTAATTCGCCGCCGCTGGCAATAAGGGAATGCACTCTCTCTCATTATGATTGTATGCGTTTTACATTCTACAGAATAGTTCAACAGATGGTGTTTTCACGAACCGTCCTACCCATCCGTTCCGTATAATTGAAAACGATGCAATTAGCATTCAAAGCATGACTTCTTTAGGGCGGGTGGGCAGAATTCTAGCCGGAAGTATTGATCCCTCAGGTAAGGCAAAATCATAACCAAATAAATGTAGTATTCTTATCTTCTTCTTTTTTTGTTTTGCAGCAATTAATATAGATCGCGATTCGATACAGAATTCGGTGTCATCGTCTAACTCGCAGCAAGCACAAAATCCTATTCCCTCGTCGCAAGCGAGTGCGGCAAATTCGCAGTCGACTACTCCCGACACGCATACCGCCTCCAGTCGCAGTGATATTGACACAAAGTCTCTAATAAAAGACGTAAGTGTACAAGTGAAGGACAAGCGTGCAGCGATGATGGACGCCCAACAGCAACAGCAGTCAAATCAAATCATACTCCAAGAGCCCGATGTTATTGCCAGCACTAAGCTAGCTCACTCGAAAACAACAGATAGTATTACGTCAAGTGGTCCTATTGCTCCACCCAGGCGAAAGAAAAAATCCCGCAAAATGTCCTCTAGCTCATCGGAACAATTCAATATGAACGAAGGGCTGCGCTTGCCGCCGGCTGATGATGACGACGATACCGTATCAATAAAAAGCGTCAAACACGTTCAGAAACTGCGCGAAGACATAGTCAAAGCAATTGAGAACTCATGGAATGAGAATTCATCGATAACAACAGCGGCGAGCAATAGCCGGCCAGTCACAACGACCGCTGTGGGTGGATCGATTAATCGAATCTCTCACTCGCTGGGCAATAGCTCGACATCGGTGTACTCGAAACCAAGTCCGTCGAATAGTGCAAAGAGTAATTCAGCGCCCGGTCGCGTCAGGTATTTGTGAGTATTGTGTTATGCGTTTAATCAGTTGTAATTGTTCGTTTAGTTCTAAATATTTTATGAAATTCTCGTTTCATGCCCTACCACGAAATAGCTCGATAGATCCCAGTCAGGGACTGAATCTGTATAAAGCTACTCAGGGTGGGTATGTGGTGAAGCCACGTGATGAGCCATCGAATAAAGCCGAGGGACCCACGCAAGAGGAAATTGAACGAATCGAAAAGATATTAATGGAAAATATACCACGAGCGAAGCTAGCCGGTACAGGATCCAATAGTTTGGGCAGTTCAACTAGGTGAGTTATTTTTTTTCAAGTGGACTGCGATGTGATTAGTTTTAGTTTTGGTTGAACTGGATTGTTAGCTAATATAGTGAGTTTCCAGTATGACATTACGAAATTTCGTTTTTGTTATTGTGATGTTGAGTCATTGAAAGTGATGATACAATTTGTTACATCATGTCCGGGTTTATTGTTCTCCAATAGAGAACTATCTACGACGGAAATGGAACCATTCACCAGAACTTTGAGGTGAAGCGTATAAGGTAAATGCGCTTTAAAGAAACAAACCTAATCGCTTTGATTTAATGCTAATGTAGATGTTCTGCAACAAAGGTGAGTTGATCTACAATTGACTTTATCAGCTCAATAACAAGTGTAAGAAAGTTTCTCTTTTTTGTTCATCTACTCAACTATAGCATAGGCAAATGCTGTGCAATTCAGCAGTTTTTGTTTCTTCGTGATGACTCAATTGTTATGCATGATAACAAAGTTGTCTCTGATATTTCAGTTGAAAGAGGAAGTTAAGTGATCACTTCTTTTACAGTTAAAATTTAGGGAAAACCGTAGAACTTCTCCACATCATCATCAATCACAATTATCCATCCAAATAAAAATAAAAAAAACAATCCTTTAACTAATTGCAGGTCTTTCGATTTCTTTGTACTTTACCAAATTAGTAGAATGCCTGGTCCTTGGAATCTACTACGAATAAAGTTGGTTACTAACATCTCGAACAGGACATTTTTAATTTTTAATGTTTTCTTAGTTTCGAGAACTCACTTCTTTTTTTTGTTGTTGGAAACATGTTTCAAGGCTTTCTAATTCTGCTAGTTTCGTTGTGCAATTCACATCAACTTAGAATCTAACGTTACTTTGACCAACATGAATACATAAATAAATCAATGTTATTTTGTTTTTTATTTTTTTTAACAGATATCCATCACTCATCTATCGCTCCAGTAGTGAGAAGGAGCGTCGCAAGTCAGCTGGTGACGAAGATGTTTTGAAGCAAATGAACATCTATGTACGCACTCGCACAGATTCTGGTAAACAATTAACAGATTTTGAAATCCTGGAACAAGTTCCTGTGAAAAATTTGGATACAGGAGAGAATATGCCTTTATCCGCAGTAAAACCACCACCCGTCCCCGAAGGCTGGAATCCACTGTCGCTGCACATACTGAAATTGACCAGCCACCTGGAGGTGATGCAGAAGGAGTCTGATGAGGAGAGTGTCATTGGTATTCCGCCAAGCAATGAGGTGCCACCAGACGAAGAGGAATGTGAGACCGAGGACGGCAATCGGCTGAAGAAGAAAACGGCGAAAATTAAGCGCTTCTTTGGTACAACAATGCGCAAGACTGTGGACAAAGCCAAATCATTGGCATCAGAGGTATCGCATGCACGTCACAAGGAGGACGTCGCTGATATCGAGGATGTAATGAATCCGGAGCTAAATATTAAAATTAAGGCGTCCAGTACGAATAAGGGTCCGTACGAGTTTACCAAGTTGCAGCATGTTCAGGTTAGTTCGCAGAGTTGGGAAACTTCATTTGAGAATTAAGTTTTTCTGTTTGTTTAGGATTTATCGGGCGAACATACTGGCGCCGTTTGGTGCATGAAATTTAGCTCGTGTGGTCGACTTTTGGCAACTGCTGGTCAAGACAAGGTACTTCGCATTTGGGTATTGAAGGATGCCTATCCCTTTTTCCAGGTAAGATTCGGTATTTATTTGTTTGGTTGTTTGGCTGGTGATGGGAAAGCAACATATTTTCTTTGTTTTTACTTGTTTTCATAGGATATGCGAACGAAATACAATGCCGATCAGAAATCCTCTCCGACACCATCGCAGGAATCGCTGGTGTCACAGCACTCGGCTGAGGAAGCGATTGCAATGGCAACGGCAGCTGAAAAATGCACCGGTCCGTTTATGCCCAAGGCGTTCTGCTCCTATATTGGTCACACTTCAGATTTGCTTGATGTTTCGTGGTCAAAGAATTACTTCATTCTCTCAAGTTCCATGGATAAAACAGTTCGCCTGTGGCACATCTCTCGCAAAGAGTGCCTGTGCTGTTTCCAGCACATTGATTTTGTGACGGCGATCGCCTTTCATCCTCGCGATGATCGGTATTTCCTCAGCGGCAGCTTAGATGGCAAACTGAGACTGTGGAATATTCCGGACAAAAAGGTCGCCCTCTGGAATGAAGTCGATGGTCAGACAAAGCTAATTACAGCGGCGAATTTCTGCCAAAATGGACAATTTGCGGTGGTGGGATCCTATGACGGGCGGTGTATCTTCTACAACACCGACCAGCTGAAGTACCACACACAGATTCACGTTCGTTCAACACGTGGCAAAAATCGCATTGGTCGCAAGATCAGTGGTATCGAGCCAATGCCGGGCGAGGATAAGATTCTAGTTACTTCGAATGACAGTCGAGTGAGGTTGTATGACTTACGTGATCTAAATTTAAGTTGCAAATACAAGGGCTACGTGAATGTGTCGTCACAAATCAAAGCGTCATTCAGCCACGATGGAAAGTACATCGTAGCTGGGTCAGAGAATCAGTGCATCTACATTTGGAAGACAAACCATGACTATTCCAAACTGAGTTCGGTATGTGTGCGGAAAAAACATTGTAATCGTTATCTCTTTAATGAACTCAGTGTTACTCATTGCAGGTTCGTCGAGATCGCAGTGACTTCTGGGAGGGTATCAAGGCACACAACGCTACAGTAACCTGTGCCATCTTTGCGCCACATCCAGAGGCGATTATCAAACCAGAACCCGATGAAATATCTCATGAAAAGGTAAGTGATTTCAGTAGTTTCCTCGTTCTTACTAAATGTCCGTCGCTTTATCCCCAGACACCCAACAATCAGCCAGATCCGCTTGTGGAGCAGCGAAAGAAAGGTTGTGGCTATGTTCTGGTTAGTGCTGATTTTAATGGAGCCATTAAAGTTTTTATCAACAAAACCAAACCGAAACACAGCAGTTTGCCATACACAGCGATTGCCGACTAAAATTTCCAAAACTAAACTTTATAACTCAATGTCATGGTTGCAAGTACAACATTGAACTTTACCACGTATTCAAAAAAAAACTACTATTCTGTTGATTTTCATGCTTCTCAATCACACACACACACAAACAAAAAACCAAACATACACACTCAAAATCAAAATCCAAAACACAAAATTATTGGCTTTGTAACCGTGTAATGCAGATCAAAAGAAGAAGGAGAAAACAAAATTAAAACATTCATTACAGAAGTGCTATTACGTAAAATTAAGCGACATTTTAAATATTTAGTTTTCCAAGCATAGAATAAATTTATCTTCGTGAATGTTCTGAGTATTTTGTAAATTAATTTTTTTGTTTTAATATTAATTTTCGTTTATGTTTTTTTTTTATTATTATTAATTTTTAATGAGTGCATATCCGATTTAGGTTGCAAGAATATATTTTGTTACATAGATAAAAGAAAAAAAATTTAATAAATTCGATTGGTAATTAAATTTTCAAATATAAGATAAAATATTCGATTATGAATACAATTTAACTAAAAATATTTCATTGTAAAATATTAGATAACTTAAGAATAAAAATTAAAACTAAATGTGTAATAAATTACTTATTAAAGTCAATATTATTTATAACTAGACAAAGTTAATTATTTTTTTGTTTAATTTGAAGGAAACGAATGGAGTTAACCAAAAATTCATGTAATCGTTCAACTGGAATTATATTTATTTACCTTGGTAGGCTCCTTTTCCAAAGCATTCACATTTTCAGGGGGCTAACTAACAGTTCCTCCGCGGCGAACATGGCAACTATGCAAAACGATATCTTCTAATGTTGACTTTCCAAGGCATTTCCACATTCCGCCAAATATTTAAAAACTTTACTTTATTTTAAATATTTGTAGTTGTTTGTTTGGCTTCCCTAAATGCAAGAAAAATATAAAAAATCACTATTTTTCGCTGTTGTTTATTTTAATTTCATTTTTTTCCAAAGCTGACAAATTAATTCGCCATCAGAACATCCATCGCATTTAAAGTCGATAAAATGGCTTTCGCATTTGCATAGTTGCGCGAATGTTATAGAGCGAAGAGCGATAACTTTGGCCGGTGAACTGAATAGTACCAATATGCGAAATCGGAAAAAATGCGCTTTATGGGGAAGTGCATAGTTAACCTCCAGGTGTCTGTGAGTACAGTCCTTAATAAAAAACACCCAACTACTTTTTTAAATGTTTGCTTGCTTGCTTTAAGTTCGAACACATATTTTTATTAATTTTTGCTCAAAAATGTTGACCTGACAGAAAGCAACTGAAGCGGAAAAATAACATAATACATCACCCGACAATTTCTCAGAAAACTTTTTACAGTTTTACGCTTTTTCTTTCAAATCACTTTGACGAGTTTGTTAAAAAGGATGGTTGCAAAACTTAAAAGGTATTTAACACATTCTCCAACTGTGATGATTCCAACGATTTGTACGAATTCTTACGAATTTTTGCTCAGTAACGTTCCCTAACTCGAAAAATTCTAACCCACCACTGAGAATCTTACGAATTTTTACACAACAAATTTCTTGTAGTAAGAATGGTAAGACTGCAGAAATGCAGAAAACGGTTGTTGGTATTAAATTAAAATTTGTTTGTGTTTATTGCTTTTGTTCAGGAGTCACAGCTGCAATATATATGAATAGTGATTTGTTAAAAGGGCATCAGTCACAGTTTTTATAGGATTTAATGTCGAAATTTATTAAAAGGGCACAAGTCCTTAATATTTGAAAACTCATATAAAATCGGGGAAATATATTAATCATAAGATTTTTAACTAAAAACTTACGTAAGGGCGCCAAGAATTAATCCTCCTCCTTAGAAATCAGATGTTGCCGTTATACGTAAGCACAGACAGTTGTTTTTAATTTACGGAAAACTTGGTCATTGTGACTCATGCTCTTTTAACAAATCACCATTCATATGTATGTATATATAAAAAATCGTATAATACTTCATGCTACAAAAGCATTACATAACCCTTCCTTTCCTTTTTGAAATAATTTATACCCACCACTGCTATTTTGACAGTCTTCACAATTCTTACCAAAAAAAAGTAAGGGACATACCAAGGGTAGAAAAGCAAAGAATACCAGATCGATGTGTTTCGCCTGTAATATTTCGCCTGACCAATTAATAAAAAAAATTAAAATCTGACACTTGGATCAGAGGTCTAAGCTCATATAAGCTATAAAGCAATTTTTAATACGCATAAACTATTTCAGAGAAATAAAAACTGCAATTCTAAAACTCAACCATTTAAAAAGCGAGGTATCCTGCGCAACTTATAATTGCCCGATTTCGTACGAATATATGGAATCGACAATTTGTCGTTCTGACGTAAAGGCCGATTATCAGGCTGAAGATCTGTAAGCGCTCTTCGATTTTTGAAAAAATTATTTTCTTTAGTTTTATTTTTATATAAAGATTTTAAAAATTTCAATTAAATAGTTTTTAACAAAATTGGCTCCAACAATTTTTGTATGATTTCGTAGGCGCTGAAAATTGACAAATTGACATTAAACTCGCTGAATACCAAATTTTTGCTAATGTCGTTTTCGATTGGTAATCGGGAAGAACCCTCCGATTCGGAATGCGTATATGGAAAAGCTACTTCAGTACGTCCCCTCCATACAAACAGGCAACGAACTTTATTTACATCTTCATTATCATACCTACTCGACTATATTCCTTCATACAGACTGTCAATACAACATTTATCTTTATTTGGTTCGATGTTTTCGCCAGACACGTGCCCTTTTTGCGGGCGACAGGTTCCGCTAACGCAACTTCGTTGCTTTACCGCTGCCCCGGCCGACCATAAGCTACACTAACAATAAGTCCTTAATATTTGAAAATTTGAAGGGGAACACAATTAAAATATTGAAATATTTTTTAGATTCGAGTAGTTCAAGTGATAGTCCATCATTCGCCTAAAACCTTAACAGTAATATGTTGTCAACAAAAAAAATCCTCGGTTGAATCAAAAATCGAGTTATGGATTTCATATACATAGTAGTATGTCATGTTTCACACGATACGATTTTTGTCGAACGACACTTCTTAATTCTCTTTTGGGCACGCACCATGCTTTCATACGTTCTGATTTTTCACGTTCCGTGCATTTTTGTTTCAATTTCCTTTTGTTTTTTTCATTCGTTCTCCAACATTTATTTATTCTTGATTGCGGATTGGTTGATTTCTATCTAGCGAGACAAACACGACCGAGTGAAACACATTTATCGAGCAAACCACACAAATTAACGAAAGAAGCGCAAAAGAAAATACGGAACATCCGTGTTTGGCTATCCCCCTCACTTTTCATCCCCTTTGCCATGACACGTTCGACGAAAATTGTATCGTGTGAAACATGATTATGATCGTACCCCTTATCGCCCAACGGTGACTGCTCAATATAACACATGTTCATTGACGCTAATAACTGTTGGATAAACAGACACCTTTTATTTCATTGATTGCATCGCAATTTGTGCAGTGATAACGCATTGATCGCCTTAAAAACTCATAAATAAAAATTGTAACAACGTAGTGTAAATTCAGTAAGGCATCACGGGCATCATGATGCTCTGTGGGCAGTACTATAGTTTCTGATGCGACAAGATTTGAAGATGCAACTTTATAGATGTCAATGAAATAATCACAAGGTAAAATGTAACAACAGTCTCGTTTTCGCCTAGTTTAGAAGATATCAGGTGTTGAAAATCGAATTCTTAGTATAAAATCTCTATGAGATGACGTCACTTTTTTTGGCAATATTTTCATTTCGATTTTCAAACCCTGATATCTCCTAAACTAGGCAAAAACGAGACTGGTGCCACTCGATTCTGCTGTGTTCATTTCAAATTGCATATTTTCTCACTGCGATATCTCAAATGATTCAAAAGTTATAGCCAAGTGAAATACCTAAATCCTTAACTGATTTCTGCTTTGAGACATTCGAAGTGAATAAAAAACATTTTGAAAAAAAAAAAACAAAGATTGAGGAAAATAAAAACACCATTAAGTTTATGTTAATTTTTTTGTAATTGTTTTTGTTTTTTTTCTTGTTGTTTTATTCGTTATATAAATAATAGTTTCATTAATTTATTTAAGTTCTATCAATTTCCATTAAAATAAAACTAGTTTTATGTTTTTTTTGTTTGTTTGTTTGTTTATATTTTTAAAATAACTTCATAATGATATAGCTATTTATTTCATTATGTAATTACGCGCAAAAATGATCTTAAGAGTAAAATGATGTAATTCCTTAATTAATGCTATTTTATTTGTTTGTTAAAACTTATGTAAAAATGTTTTTTTGTTTTTTCTTTTGTATTATGTATATTCATTTATAATTAATATTATTTCTTTTAAAATTATAATTTGTATTATTATTATGATATTTTAAAAGTAATGTTGTGTTTATTTACTCTTACAAATATGAAATAACAGACTTTACGAAAATTGATTGAATCTGAGGAGTTGTATTTTTTGTATACGTAATTTTTCTTGTTCTTCTTCATACATTGTTCTTTTTTATTTTGTCACTTAATCGTATCATTCGTTTTGTTTCCGTTTATTTTATACCTTCAAAATTTGTCTTATTAACTATTTAATATTATTTATATAACAAATTTTGATTAAGTCTTTAGTGATAAATAAACAAAATACTACAGAGAATATTAATAATAATAAAAATTCAACTAAATTATTTATTTAAAAAAAAAGAAAAAGAAAAAGAATAGAGATAAACACCTAAGAATGGAAATAATGAACGAATTTAGTTAGGCACAGAATATTGCGTTGTTCTTCACAATTGAGAATGGATTTTGGTTTTTTCATATAATTTTTTTTTTTTGTTTAGATAATTGTTGCTTTGTTTAACCAGTCAGCCACTTGGAAATGGCAGTGCAAATCATTTTATACATTTTTGTTTTTGGTAAATATCAGTTCTACATCGGCCGCAAGATATGTTTTACTATATTGCTAGGACCAAGGCTCACAAAGAAGGCAAGTTTCTTTTATTATTTCTTTTTTTATTGCATAAAAAAATAACTATGAAAAGGAAAATTATGTGTTTTTTTTTTGTTTAAGTAAAAGAAAAAACTAACTTATACAAATAAGTTAAGAGGCGCTATATCTTCGATTTTTTTTACTACAATTATGATTTTATAATTTGGCTAGAATTGAACGTACACACAATAATTTTGAATCATTTTATGTTGTTTGTTTTTCAATTTATTTTATTTTTATACTTAAACTAATTACTTGCAGTATATGATTTATTTTTGTTTTTTCTTGAATTTATGTTATCTACTATGTATCTTAATGTTATGAATGACAGTTTTTTTGTTTTATTAATTCGTTAATACTTTTGTATGAGAATTATTTTCTTGAACATTTTATTTCAACACACATGCACACACATTTATATAGATTGATAAAAAACACAAAAAATTGTTTTAGCACAATAATTTGCTCACTTTTATTTTTTGTTCATCAGAAAAACGTTTATCTTGGTAAACCTTTAAATAAAGTGCCTGATTAAGATATTGAATGATTTTTTATGAAAGGTTGATCCAAAACTGATAGCAAATAAAGAATGAATTTTTGCCCAAAGCGCTATCTATAAGTAGTAAGTTAGTCCCTAATGCAAGCTGACCTTATAGCAATACAGTGCCTTCTCTTGCTCATTTAAATTCAATGTTTTTAAACAGAATTAAGAAAAAATAAAATAAAGTTCTTAATGATTTTGGGTAATGAAATGTATATAATTAAAAGGAGTGAGGCGCCATGTGTGCACATCAATCATTGAATCCGCTGGGAAAAAATATAAAATGTCCTTGGTTGGTATGAAAAATGTTTATATGGAAATTTTGAGAAAGTATTCCCTCATCGGGTGCAGTGGCTTAGTTGTTAAGTGCGTCCCAACCTGTACCACCAGATAGTTTTTGTTCGCTGCCGCACCTTTTGCGAACGTCTGACAAACATCCAAGAGTAAGAACTATCATAAGAAACTTCTCAAAAACTAATTGCCGTTCGAAATCGGCATTAAACTGTAGTCCCTTCCATTCGTGGAAAAAAAATATATCTTCGCACACACAGTGGTTGGAGAAGCTAGGCTTTGGGTCCTGTATGGACCCTAAGCAATATCGTCATTGCATGATTTCCCAAATATGATTAGATCTGACTAGAATGAACTGTTTCTCTGAACTAATATTCTATTTTATAACAATTGTGCAATCGCATTTCTGTCTATAATGTAAGCAAACTGTCTCAAATGCTTTTTCTGAAATATAAGTAATCAGCCTAATCAATCAGTCGTTTAAGTTAAGTTTAAATGATCAGTTTGGACTTTGTCATATTTATTTTCTAACCATTTTCTCTGTAAGCGAGAGGTTTCACGTTTGCATCAAAGTTTATCTATCCCTAAACGCATTAATTAGTTCGAAGTAAAAAAAAGGGCACATCCCTCAAAGAATTGACACTTCACGATTGTTATATTTGAGCGATATTTTTACATATTGGGGATTTGGGAAGTATATTGTTCAACGTGTTGCTTAACTTTTAAAGAACCGCCATTGACAAACTCAAACACACATCTGAATTGATTAATAATATTCTGAAACTTGTTATCACCTACTAAGAATTGGCATGGTTATCGATTCATACTCTTTTCCAATCCAACTGGTCTATAAAATATTTGTATGACGAAAAGACTCGATAAAAAAGTAGAAAAATTTATGTAGGAACGGAAATTTTTGTCATTCAACAATTGGATTAGTTGAGCAACTAGGTGTACGAGACTTACATATTCAACAATTGATTAATAATGATTTGATCAACTTGGGCAACGTGAGATTGTGTACGATGCTATAATTTTGTTCGGGTTAATTAAAGAATAAGACACAGTTTGTTATATGAGTTTGGCAAGTAGTCGACGACAGCATAAATTAAGTTGCTCATTTTTCTACTCAGACGGTAACTACCACCATTCATTTGTTGCCTACCGATCTCATTTATACCTGCTTTGTTTATTAAATAACTAGAAACTCTTATTTGAAACGCGATATTAATTTTTTGCATGGAAATCAGTGTACAGTCTTGACCAAAACCAAAGCAACTTTTCCACATACTATACATATCTAGTATATACATTCTGTTTTTCTATAAAAGAATTAATTAAATAAAGAAAACTAATACCTTTATATATTAACCAAAATTAAATACATATTAAGAACTAATACTATAATCGTGTCTATTTGTACCTGAAACCGTTAATTTGTTTTCTAATTTACGTGCAATGAAGGGACTTTGAATACCGTTATAATGAAGTTACACATCGTGAAGACAAGTAAGTAACTTATTAGGACGATCAAGAGCAACCGCTTTATGACATCTAGTGGTATTTTATCTTTTTCAGCCAAAAAATGAGAGGCAGACTGAAGTTAACAAATATCCACATTAATTGGACTGTATTGTAGAGTTCCAAAATTTAAAAAAAAAGTTTATATGCGGTATTTCTACACCTATCATACGCGTATACAATGCAGTTATGATGTTTTCAATTTGACTTTGTTTTGTATACGTTTTATGCTTTGGAACGAATTTTATACAAAGCATCACTATCTATGTTATATAGATAGATGTAATTTTTTTTTCAACGAATCAAAAGCAAAAGTTCTAACGACATGTTTTCCATTTTACGCTGTGCAAATAAATTTAAAATTGACATATTCGTATTCAAACAAATTTTAAGTTTTATTTTAATTAAAAGAACGTAAATTGTTTCTTTTAATCATACATATATGTATTTCAAAAGTCAAATGAAAGCATTCAAGCGCATTATAAATGCGCAGTTTGCGCAGTTAAAACGCTTCGAGAACGCTTTGGATGCATTTGGCAACTTTTTTAACTTTGCATACATTTTCTCGTTTGACTTTTGGCCTCATGACTTTGCAGTTAAACTTTATCTTCTGCATTTTCATCCTATATAAATGGAATTTTTTTCAAATTCATGGCAAGGGGAAATGGAGTTCATGAGACAAATAAATGTTTTGTTTTATGGGAAGAGTGTTTCCGGCACATTGAATTTAGCTCAGATTCCGTGCTTTCCATAAATGTCGTCGGACTGGAGGCAAGCAGCTCATCATCGGCTGAGTTGCCAAATTTTAAACATTAAATTGAAATAAAACACAGAAAATGTTTATTTTTTAATATCCAATTACAGATAATTTTATGGTATTAATAATATTTTAATATGATTTGGGGAGTGGGGCCGCCGCAGTTAGCGCAAACATGACATAACCTGGAGAACTAATTTCCACACACAAATAAAATTGTGGATCAAAAGCAAAGTTTCCTTCAGCCTATTCACCAAATATACGTCGCGAATGATGTGTGGCTTCAATTTATGTACAAGTTGAATATTGTAAGCACTTAAACCAAGAATAAAGTGGATGGATCGTTATGATCAATTCATAATAAATTAATTGCCAAACCAAACTAACCTCAAAACAACCCAAGACTGTCAAATCGGCTGTCACAAAAAACAGCGATTTAAAATTTATCAATTTAACTATTTGTTCGCTTTAGCTTTAGTTTTTGCCAACACTGTGTATTCAGTATTCCAGTAGACCCCTTGGGTGTTTATAAGAAACATTTATGTATGTACATACCTCATATTTTGAAACTAAACAAAACCTAATCAACAATAGTTAACTTAAAGCCGTTTACCTTTGCGAACGTACATATGCGTTCAGCGAATGATTCTTTCAGTATGTTTATTGTTTCAGTTGCTGGAAAACACATCTGTGCCGCTTAAAAAAATATCGTCCGATGTGCAAACTGTGCATTATTCGGAATGTAACGGTGTTTCGATGATCTCGTGTGCATCGCTCCAAAAGCGACAATTTTGCGAGTGAGCTAAACCCATCCTTTTTAATAAAACAGCGGATCCAATTTGGCGCACAGAAACGTTATTTAAGAGTGTTTGTCTCGACCATAAAATTGCAAAATGACAACTGATAATTTGCAATGTGACAATGGTTTTGACAGACATAACTGTCTCATGTTAGTATAGGGTTAAAAAAAAACGTCATTTAAAACCAAAAAAAATCTATCCAATACCTATAGATCGATCGCCTAGTGATCGAACACAGTAGATGAAACATTTCCGCTATTTTCATTCGGAAAAATAAATTTTGAAGAAAAAAAATATACATAGAAGACTAAATTAGGTATAACATTTTTTTTTATTAAATAATATGCAATTGTAATAAGTTGAAAAGATGATTAACCTTTTCATGTATTGCAATCCTCTAAGGCTTACAACATTAAATTAAAAAATATTAATTATTAACTAAAATTCAAAAGAATAATCCACACGTCTATAATTTTTTTCGAAAAAAAAAAAAAAAAAAAATTCTCTCACTCACAGTACTTATAATATGTAGTTTAAACCCCCTGGCGTGTCACTTTATGTTAGAATTAAGAAATTATTATTTATGATTGCACTCTGAACGTAGGAGATGAGATACTACTCGTTTACAAAAAATAAAAAAATTAAAGAAATAATAAACAAAATTAAAAAAAAAAAATAATAATAATAATTCAAAAATAAAAACCAAAAGAAAAAAAGGAAAACTTAAATACATAACTAACGGTAAGTTCCAAATGGGTAGCATTATTAGAAGATTTGTATCATATATGTATATTTAATTATATACTAGAAATGTATAGGAGAAGGTATAAGTAATACTTTACGCCTCCGATGTGAACGGATCCCGCGAATGATGAATCTTCAGATGTTTATTGTGGTTCGTCTTTGTGGTGGAGCTCTTGCCGCATATCGTGCACTGGAACGGTCGCTCACCGGTGTGTATGCGCCGATGTTCGATCAGATAATAGTGCCGGTGGAAGAGTTTGCCGCAGAGATCGCAGGTGAATTTTTTGTTGCCGTGATGCTCACGCCGATGCCGGATGTAATTGTATTTGCGTATGAACTTGCAGCCACAGTGCTCGCATGTGTACGGCTTGATTTGCTTATGCGAGTTCATGTGGTTGTTGTAGTCGACCTCGCGCACAAACGCTTTCACGCATTGATTACACTTGAAGGGCTTCATGGTGCGATTGGCGTGCACCCAATTGTGGATTTTCAAATTCCACTTGGTGCTGAACGATTTACTGCAGATCAAGCACTCGTGTTGTGTGTCCATAGAATGCGTCGCCATGTGCGCTTTTATGCTGGATTTGGCGTAAATTTGCTTGCACATCGGACACTCCATCGGCTCGGTGTAGTCGAATTTGTCGGAGTGCGCCAGTCGTATGTGACGGCGCAGGCTGTTTGCGTGCACGAAACGATCCCGACAGTACGGGCAGCACTTCGGCTTCAAATCATGTGTCTCTTTATGCCAGATAAAGCGTGCTTTTGACGGTAGCACTTCGCCGCAATAGCAAACGTACTCTTTGTTGCGATTGATTCTGTTTCCGTGACGCTTGCGATGCTGCGTTAGATTTGAGTATCGTTTGAAGCTCTTGCCACACACCTTACACTTTAAGGGGGTTTGGCCAGTGTGCATTCGCATGTGTTCGACGAGGGCGCTTCTTATTACAAACTTCTTTTCGCAGATGGTGCAGCCAAAATCTTTCCAGCCGAGATGCCGCTTCAGATGTACCATGAAGTTTTTCCATCGCGTGAATGTCTTGTGGCACGTAAAGCACTCGGCTGGGTGCTCAACCAAATGCTCATCGAACAGCTTGTTTGTGAGAAAGTCCCGCTGGCATACAAAGCAGAAGAACGCTGACTTTGACTCCTTATAGAAACTGTGCGTTTCGACTTCGGCTTTTCCTTCGTTCTTGATGCTGAGAGCGTTCAAATTGAAATTGATCAGCATTCGATTGTCTCGTGCTCGCATTGAGTCATACTTGGTGCGAGATACGTTTGCATTTGTGGCCGTTTGCACTGTCCTTGTTAGAGAAAGATTGGGAATAGTTTCCTTGCACTCACTTCTGCGATCCTCGCAAAGAGCAGCAGCTTTGCTGTCCTGTTCGATTTTCACAATTGATGCCTTGGAGTCTTCCTCTTCTCCTAGCGCTGGGGGTAGTGCACTCGGTTCCAGACCAAGTAGCAAGGAGGCACCAGCGTCTGTGTTCATTGTTGCAGTGGTAACTGTCGAAGTCGGTGGGTCACGTATGAGTCGACGATTGACGCGCTTGTAGCCGTGCTGTTTGATCAAGTGCGCGTTCTTCTCCTTGAGTAAGGGAAAATGAGTTTTGCAATGCGCACATTGAAAGGTTTTTTTACGTGGCAACTTGGCGACGGTTTTTGCCTTTCGTTTTGAAGTCGATGGCAAAGTGTCCATGATAGGCGATTCCTCGGTTAACCGCAAGCTAAAGCTGCAACAGAGAATTGTATATGAATAAAAATTTTAAACAAAAGCTACAGCGAGGTACGTACTTTTTAGTCTCGACAGGTGAGGTTAGGTCCTGAGGACGAAAATAGTTATCGTGGCTCCAGGTCTCTTGAACCGCCATGAAATTTTGATAAGTATTCGGGAAACGCACTGGAAACTCGTTGTAAAGCTACAAATGAGTAGATAAAATTAGGATTGTTAGCAAGTGTTTGAACTTTTTAGAACAATAACTAGGCCTACATACGTCTCCTGGTATAAGGTGAGATCGCAGTCTACAATTCTAAAGAGAAAAGTTTCAAGTATATCTCCCTCCAACCTCCCAATAGAAAACAAGTCTAACCAACATCGGAAAACATTTACTTACCGACTGGCTCCATGAGTTCTCGACACCGCAATTGCTCTCCTGTTCCGAGATCTCCCCCTTCGCTGGCATCTTTTCATCTGTTCTTATGTTAAGGGTGTCTGTCGTCGGCATACTGCCCTCAGTTGCTGCCGCAAATGAGGTACTTCGCTTACACGAATCCAAGTCGAGGTAGCTTCCCTTGCCGCCCATTTCGAAATCATTTTCACTGCTTTGTGATTGATACCAGGTGCAGCTCGCGCTATTTCCTCCACTTGTGCTTGCACTGTACTTGTTGAAGTCCTCGGTGCAGTATATCGGCGGCGAAATGTTATGCTTGATCTCCTCTTCATGGTTGGTCCCATAGAGGAAGCTAAATGGATATTCAACATATGTTGAGTTGTTTTGTTGCTGCTGATGTTGTGGTTGTTGTAGTGGTGGTGCTGGTGCTGGTGGTGGTGATGGATCCTCCGGTTCTTGTATATCACTGCTGTCGGGAAGGATAGTTTCGGATATGATCAGTTGTTCTGTGCTCTTCGACAATGGCTTTGAGAACAGAGAAGCCGAAGGAAACGCTGGCTGTAGTGATGGTGATGGATCGTGTTCCTTGTTACTTTTGTCGGGAAGAATAGATTCGGAAATGGAGAGCTGTTCACCATTGGTGGTTTTCGTTAATGGCTTCGAGAAGAGGGAAGCCGATGGAAACGCAGGTACCTGGTTTGATGCATCGTTCAGTGGTTCAGGTACGCTCTCTATGACAAAAAGAGAGTGAATGGGATGATCATCTGCCTCTTCTTCTTTTTTCATGCACTGGTCGAGGAATGCTGACAAGTCGGCGGTGGGTTTGTCATCTGAGCTTGTACTTGCCAATACAGGAGAATTGACAATTGCATACGATGTAGACGGTTGCAAGTCATCGTCGGGTGGAAGTTTCTCATCGGCGTCAGCAAACAGAGGCGGTGGCATAGAGTCTGAAGAAGTGGTTGGTAGACGTTCTGTCTTAATGCTTTTTAGTTCGTTTTCCTGAGATTTTGCCTTGGTCGCTTCGGAAAGCACTTCTTCTTTTTGCGGTGGCTCCAATGGGGGTATTTCCGTTGAGGTTGATGGCTTTTGTATTTGAATAGATGTTGATGCTATTGGCTCCTTGCTTCTTGGCTTAATAACAAGCTTCTTTGGGGTCTTCTTTATGGGACGCCTGACTGAAAGATGATACGCAGGAGCTGGAGGTCTTTCCTCTTTTTTCACTTGCATGTCGAAATTATCCTGCTTTTCGGGGATATTATTATTTATTTGGGGTTGAGGTTGTGCATCTGTTAGGCTTACCGCCTTGACCGCCGCCTCAACTTTGGCTATAGTCGAATCAGTGCTTTCTACCTTTTCAGTATTTGAGTTGAAGCTTGCCTCCTTCATTGTTTCTTCAGTAGCAAGAATGGATGTTGAAGGTTCCTCGAACTTGGTTACTTCCATACCAAAGCTTGTTGAGGAACCAGTTTCTTCTAGCTTAGTCTCTGTTCTGGCTTCTTCCGCCGACAAGGAAGGAGTCCAGGGAGTATTACTTCTAGCATTGGGATTTGTCGCCAATCGTATAACACTTGTCACCGATGAAGCCGGTGTTACCGAGGCAGAAGTACGCTCTACTGTTATTCCTGCTGGGATAATGTATGATGAAGATTCATCGGTAGGCTCTTCTTTCTTTTTGTTCAGCGGTAATGACGACGTCGACTTGCCAGAAGCACACACTGCAGCTATATCTACTGGGTTAATACATGATGACGATTCAACAGTCGCCTCCGGTTTCTTTTCGTCCATCGACAATACCGAGATCAACGAGGCAGAAGTGCATGCCGTTGTTATATCTTTTGGGATGATGCGTGATGAGGATTCATCTGTCGCCTCTTGCTTCTTTTCAACGACCATCGACGAAGGCGACACAACCGAGGCAGTAGAACACGCTGCTGCAATAGCTACTGGGATGATACATGTGGACGATTCATCAATCGCATCTTCTTTCTTTTCAGTTTCCAGGAAAGCATCATCATCCATGTTTTCGTACTCGTCACCTTCAAGACAATTGCTGGCAATTTCTTCCTTCACCTCCTCGGGTTCGAATTTTTCAATCTTTATCATGTCAGTACGATTTTTTGCCACCTTGCTAGAAGCTATTATGTTTCCCATTAAGTCTAGGTATTCGTTTAAGTCTAATTGTACATCACTCAGAACAGTGATACCGGATTTTTTCTGCTGTTCCTTCTCCGTTATTGGCCCTTGTTCTGGCGACCGTCGACCGGACCATGTTCCACTCGGTAGATCCTCATCCAGCATTTTTATGTCTTCACAATTTGATCCATGATCGGACGACAATTCGTCGTCTAGATCCTCGTTAATTTGAACAACACTCGGTGGCATGTGATACACTCGCTCTATCACGGAAAACTCTCCGTCATCCTTTTCCACACACTCAACCACGTGCTTGGGCGTTTCTTGGACAATAAAGTCACCGTTTTCTCGTTCCAAGTAGTGAGCGGTCACCGGTGATTCAGCAAACCTCAGCACAGAAGGTGAACCGGTCATCACAGAATAGGGAGAGTTCGACTGTCTGGAATTCTGTCCGGCAGATGACAATGGTGATCGATACAACTGCGGCGGAGGTCTTATTGGAGGTGTAAGCGATGATCGACGCGGAGACATTGCGTTACTGTGACAGGTATCGGCGAAGGAAGGAGTTTCCAACGGCTCCAAGTTTGACTGATAGCGCTGACTTAGAGGTGGCGGTGGTAGAGGAGGCGGTAGGCTCGAAGACGCCCCAGTCAACGTTGAAGATGTGTAATTTGCCGTCATATATTGCGGACGATTAACATTGTTTACCATGAGGTTTTGGCTATTTTGAGATCGAAGTTGACTAATGGCTGCGCCATAGGCGGGTGGTGGTTGTAACGGCTTGTTTGTTGGTTGATAGGAGAAGAGCTGAAACGGAAATTGACAATACGTAAATGAAAAGGGTCGATATGACACTCGATTTCTAAAGACTAGACACTCACTCGCAATGGCTGCTGCGAAGGCCCTGGATGTCCATGATAGGGATGATAATTTTGTAAATGATTATGTTGCGGCTGTTGTTGCTGTTGCTGTTGATGATGATGTTGGCTATGGGACTGATGATTATGTTGATAATATGGAGTCGGTGGTCCAAAGAAATTATTACTACTACTACTGCTGCTGCTGCTGCTGCTATTGCTGTTGTTCTCGAACAGATACCCACATGGTCTATTGCCTGAATTATTTGCAGGAGATAGCTGAGTAAGGGCAGTATGCTCGTCCATTTCCCTTTGCTTTTCAATTCCTCTCGCCGTACTCTCACAGGTCTCTGACGTGGGAGTTGTTTTTCCATCTTCTGGTGCCGGTTGATTGATATCAGTCTCGGTGAAAGGTGTTGTCGCATTGGTATTCTTAGGATTATCGGGCGTAACTGTTTCCGTAACCTCGAATTTGAGGCTCATTTGTACGAGTGCTTTTATGACCTGCTCTTTTGGATGTGTCTCCAGATGATCGGACAAATCCATACCAGGCAGGAGGAATAATGTACACACGGGACACTGTACGTTGCCACCCATTTTGGTTGAATTATTTATACTTGGTTTCTTATGCACAAATGTTTCTGCAACCTGGCTACTGTAGTAGGAAGCTGATGTATCTAAGCATGAGTTGGTTGCTTCGTGTGCAATACTAGGCCACGCTAAGTTGTATGTGTTGCGCAGACGAATAATTGAAAACGAATTTATATGAATCCCCTTCGAGTCGGCAGATTCTGATTCGAACCACTGTCAAAGGTTCGCCATTGTTGATGTTCCAAAATTACCAACAGTATCTAGAAAAGGAAAGAAGAAGAGTACATATTTTGTGAGTCTAAAGATAAATGAAACGTTTCAGATCCTGCAAAAGTAAATGATTTACAGGAAATGTTGAAACCAATGTAGAAGGCATGAAAGTTTGTGACATATGGAGAAACTGCGTCCTACCAAGACAATAAGTAATCAGCAAGACAGAGACGTATTAGCAAATTGAATACAGCTTACCGATTGATACTTGATCCACAAAAACTTGAAGGGCCATCTAGTAATTAGTTATACGATGTGTGCCAGTATAAGTTTCTCCTGGAATTCGTATGGACATTTATTTAATTGTGAAACTTCTCAGAATGGTGTAACCAACCTTGAAGAAATTAAATAAAAAATTTACTAATATACTTTACGTGCAGTTAATTCGATGTCGAAACAGAGCGTTTGTTTAAAAATAAGAAAACAGAAGACAGGAAAAAAAATTGCAATAAGATGCACATGAAATTAATTTGATAGTGGAAAATATCCCTCAGTCAAGTCTGTGTCTATAGGATTTAAACTGGAATGCTGTGGTTTTCCGGAAATCTAGTCAAACATGTTTAAAAGTAGGATGATTTCCGTACAGTTATACATGCAAACAAATTTTAAGTGATGAAGCTTAACCTACTTTTTTCCTTCATGTAACATCTTGAACGTACACAATTTCTGCGGAGCAAACGTTAACTTTGACCACCCTCTAAAAGAAGTTGCGAACTGGCCAGAAGATCGACGTTTGACGCAAAGCACACATTGAGTATCCAGCACCTTCAAAGATACCTGGGAGAGTAGCAGTATTTCCAGCAGCCGCTAAAAATGCATCAACCATGTTTGGGTAGAGAAAAGCATGTCCGAGACTGGACTCATAAATCCATAAGCCCCATTGCCCAGAAAGGTGATTAATTATTATTACAATCAAATCTAATAATATATTAATCTAATCACACTAATCGGTGTGGCTTCCGATCAGTCAGATTGATTGAATACCAAATCTTAACACAAATTCTGTAAAAGACCAAACAATTTGAAGTGGAGACTGAGTATGCAGTATTTTTGGTCCAATCTCAAGTATCCAAAGTACAAAAAAAGACACAAATACTTAAAACCTTTTTTGAGAAAGTAAGTGATAAGTTATTTCTACAAAAAAAAACTGATATGGCAGGTACCTCCTATTTAGCGTTATTACAATCGATAAATTAAAAAAAATTGTGCGAGATCTTATTCCAAAAACTTTATATATGAACTTTGAAGAAAATCCGTCGAACCATTTCGCCATACGGGTCCCGAACAGACAGACAGACAGCCGTAATATTATCCGACATAATCAGTTTGTACTAAAGTATACGAGAAAGTTAAAAAGGAAGGCACATAACGGTGCGTTTCCATTTGAGAGTAATGTCGGTCGTCCACTTCGTGCCCAACTCATCAATTTCATGTTCAACAAATTTAATTATAGCGTTGGAGATGGTTGTTCAACAAGTGTACGGGTAGTTGAGTTAAACAACAAATTCCAAACAATGTGCAACACATTATTTATTCAGCGCGTTGCTCAACTTTTTTAATGCCTAAAACGGCATTTTCTTCTCTTAATCGCCCATGTGTATTTATACGGAGGTGTTATTTAAAAACACTTTCAATTTGAATCAAAAATAAATAAAGCAGCATGTGTCAGTTGCTGAGTGGGTAACAACGTTGCTCTTCGTGCGAGGCTCGGTCAAGTGTAAAGTCTTTCTCTTGTGGGTCGCGTTTGAAACACGTAGCACGCCTCTTTTTTAGTTTAAGGTAGTCCTAAACGAGGAACATTCTCGCCGAACTTGTTCGTTTGCGTTATCCCCTTCACGGCGAACACATTTGGCAAACATTCATTTCGTGCTGATTCTTAAAAGAGTAAAAAGCTTGTAGTAATATCTTGGCAAAAAATGAGGTTTGCTCGTTAACATGGCCCCACATGCCGAAAATAGAAGTACGCGAACACGACAAAATCGAAATTTTTCGCCAAAAGCGAACCGTTCGCGAACAAGCCCCTACACGACAAAAAAATATCGAGCACGAACAAGTTCGGCGAGCATGTTCGTCGTTTAGGGCTACCTTTAGTCATTTTCAAATAATTCATTCGGTCAAAAGCTGGCCTTGCAAGTTCTATGTGATTCAGCGGTTAAAGTTTCTTCGAAAATAGATTTGTAAACTCTGCGAAATTTTTTTGTCTCGAAAACCGGCCAACAAACCGGTGGTACTGGTAAACTTTAAAGTTGATTAAATCCCTCTTCAAATGTAGAAAAGAAGCGCAAAATATAGTTCGAATGCAAGACATCAATAGGATCGAATAATAATCCACAATTGAGTTATTAAGAATATCGCGGTCTATGTCGGCAGTTGCTCTCACAAGGCCTAGCTTCTTCTCACACAATAAGATGTAGAGGTTTTAAATTAAAACACATAATAATTTCAGTTACATTTAAAAACTAAACACAACTAGCCTATGCAAGGGCTCAACTTTGAAGAGCTCTGCAACTGGAGTTTTCTCTTTCAACTTTCAAAAATATTCAAAAACTTGCAGGATAGCGTAAAGTAGTAGGCGTGTGTACGATCACTGATGATGACAGTTTGTTTGAAGGATGTAATCATAACCGCAATTTTCGCATGTAAATTATGACATTAAAATCTGATAATTATAGTTCTGCCCTTTACAGCAAAATTCACTGTAGAACGATGTCCGATGAAAAAGAATGTACACTGCAGCGTTAGGTATATCATATGTGTTAAACGTTTATAAATATAAAAAACTGATGGCGAACGGACTTTAAACGTAGTCAGTGAGTGAAATAAGTAAAAATATTAGTCCCAAGAAGGACCAAAATGGATTTTTACTTTGCACAAATGGAAGCGACATGCAGTTACAGTTTAATGACGATTCCGCACGGCAAATTTAGGGGGCAATTTTTACTGTTGGATGTTCGACAGACTTATGCCTCATCAACAAGAAGAAAGGCGATCCTATGTCATATAAGAATTGTCATATCCCTGCTAAATGTCGTATATACAATCCTAGCCAACGTATTCTGTGAACGTGTTTAACCATTCTGCAACACACTAAGCGGCAGATCGACCGTAGATCAGATTCTCACCCTTAGGCAAAAACTGAAAAATGATGGATGATAAACTGGAAGGGAGAATTTATAATAGGCACCTTCTAAAGAAAAATATTTCGATGTTTATTTTGTCCCTTGTGCGAGGAGGGCGAATGGAGGAGAAGATACAACCGCGAACTCTAGGAATTATATTTTTACTACAACTCTTTTCTTGTATTTAAATTTACCAAGTACCATTGCTATGCATGTATGGGGCGTTATGGTTCCCTAGAAAAAAGAAGAAGAGAATTTCAGTTATATTCGGCCAGCCAAAAGACTTAATATATAAATGCTTTCAAAAGACTAAAATAATTCAATGAACGTAAAGGATTGTTAGAAGATTTCAAAGAATGCATGCGTTCAAAAAGTATTGCAATCTTGGAGTACTCTGACTTCTCAATTGAAAAGGACATCTATCAAACAAATGAGATCCACGACACAATACACGAAGGATGCTATGCTTGCAAAACAAGTCTCACGTTAACTGTATCATTTGACCGATCACAAACTCAGTGAAAATCAAAAATTACACTTCCACTGACCTATATCAAGAAATTCGATGAACAACAATAACAAAGTGATGTATATATTTCATAATGACAGAAATTGGGTAATACGTGTATTGACAAACTCGGTTATTTCTATTCCGAGTTGGGGGACCTAATCCACTGTCAGTCATCCTGTGAACCAGAAATAAAACTATTACTGAATTTCAAATATACATTTTGGTAACTGAACTCATTTAGTCAGACACTCTTGATGATCATAACGTGAAGTAACATTAATTCACCTTCGAATAGAAGGGATCTAACTGCTCATTCTTTCTATGACAGACTGGATTCCTTCTGGAGGCCTTCTCTTTCATGCATATGGTTGCATTTGCATTCCCATTGGCAACACAGCCTTAACTTAGCACAACGCAATCAAAATATCACTATCTAAGCACCTTATCAGCCTCTGACGACACCTGACTCAGTATAAATCGATATTGAGATAACCATTCGGACCATTGCTTTGTCAAAAACTCTGCTAGTGATTCCCTGAACATCGGTGAAACTACCCCAAACACTGTTTACCCTGGAGAAAATCATCACCGCAAAAGCTCTCTGTCACTTTACACACGCTCACTGTTTACCTTCCCATAAAACTTGTTCTTAAAACGAGATGGAGGCCAATCGTTGCCAGAATACATTCACGAACAATGAACAGTATGTGCCAGTCAAGTTGTGTTGTTGTATCGTCTGTTCGGCCCGTGAATAGTCACTTTAGTAGTGGTAGACCCCTGGCTGGTATTATTTATTTATTTATTTTTTTCTCAGTTTTACCAAAAATGTAGGTGAGCGACGCAACGATCAACCGAAAAAGCAACGAGTACTTGCATGCAATTCAAATTGAATATGGACGACCAAGTCAATTTTTTTTTTTTTCATTTTTTTCTCTGCCATTTTATATTTTTCACTCCACCTGCCCAGAGCCAGAACTCACAATCACATCACAAGTGTTTCGATGTAGTACATCATCACCTTGTCGGAACATCTCGGAAGAATGGGCAAGTAAATTGTACTCACTGGGAATGGGATTAACGATTAATCCCTGAATCCGAAAACCGAGTTCCTCTTCCACAAAAGTCATTTACCTTGGGGTAGTAAACACACAGAGAGAACATGTAATTTATTAATTGGCAATTGGGAAACAAATCGAGGTAGAACAAGAAATATTATAGTTACTATATGTAGATATGAGGTATCGTCACTTACAATGTTCTTTTCAGCTGCAATACAACAAATATTGAATTTCTTCGCAGTGAAGTCATATTTTTTGGAACTCGCATTCTTTGTGAATTATTATCATCACTGATACGTATTGATTTTGTTTCTTTTGTTGGGGGGTCTTTGACAAAAAAAAATAAAAATAAAAACGAAAAAAACCAAAAACACACACAGAATGTGGCCCGAGTTTTGGAAAAATGTGTGTGCTCCGCGAGCGATCTCTTCTTCAGTTCAACGAGTTTTTATCTTCGTTCATTTTATCGTTGGAGTCGAATAATATGCAGAGACTGCGACTGGTATGGTAGACGAGAAGAAACAGAACGGAAAAAATCCCCAATACAGAAAGAAGAACATATATGAACATAAAAAAAAAATGCCATCAAAAAGGAGGAATTTTTTCGCCCTCAGTGATGATCATCATCGATTAAAAAGCACACAGAAAAGAGAAGAAACTTTTTTCTTATATTTTTTTTTCTCAACGTCGAACGAAGTCGAAGTCGTCGTCGTCGTTGTAGTATGGTCGTTCAATGACATAGAAAATTCACTCACGATTTTCACAAAGGAATTTCCCACAGAGAATGGTCACATTTTCACGTTGCAATTAGCAATTATTTAAGTTTGTGTATTAAATTAACGATAATTGATAGAATTTTTATAAAATACGAATTTATTTTGGGGGAAATTTGATAAAGTTTCACAATTGCAATTACGTCCGATGTGAAGTAGACATGTTTTTAATTGATTAAAATTTATAAATATGTACTAGAATGACACCATGGTTGGGTATAGAATGTAGTAGAATAATGCAAACAAAAAATGTGATGGGATGTTATTAGTGAAGGTGTTACCATACCGGCATGTGTGAGAGAGGTGATAATGTATATTGTTTCTTTGGTGGAGTTCTTGGTATTCAGAAGTATTGGTGAAATGGAAAGAACGCTTCGTCTGACGAAGGAAATAAGCATCTTTACTGTTAATAAATGCTATTTAAAGAACGAAATTGACTTCTGCTTTGGAACTTCCTTGGAGTCGTGGGTATTTGAAAATGAATCACACTTTCTGATTCGACGAGTAGTTCATTATTAGAGATGCAATGTCAGATAGTCCTGTCCCGCAGTGGCTCAGAGACTTGCTTCTATGCTTAGAGTCCGGTTCAAATCCACCCATTATTCGCTACCCACCTATTTCGAAAATCTGCATCTATATAACGAGATCCTTACGAACCACTCCCACAGTAGCTATGAGGGTGTATGCCAAACCTCATTCCTCTGAACATATGTTGCAGTAAAAGGCGTTCAAAACTGTGTGTACGGCCATACATCCATTGTATCACAATAAATAAAAATAAATATTAGGCGTAAACGGCCCATACAGGACCTAAAGCTTCTCCAACCATTGTGTGTGCGAAGTTATATTTTTGATACGAATGGTGGGACCTAGTTTAATGACGATTCCGAACAGCAATTTATTTTTGAGAAGCTTCTCATGACATTTCTTACTCTTGGATGTTTGTCAGATGTTCGCAAGAGGTGGGGCAGCGAATAAAAACATTCACGTGGTACAGGTCGGGATTTGAACCAGCGACCTCTCGCTTAGTGGTCCAACGCACTTAACCACTAAGCCACGGCACCCACAGTATCACAATAGGTGCATCAAAAGAGTTATCATACTAGCTTCCTTCAACCTTGATTTTGAAAAGAAAATTCACTAACTGAATTCCTAACAGAAACGACTGAACGAGTGACATACATAGTCACAGAAAATAAAAATATAGCCCTGTACACCGACATTTAAAAGATGGACATCGGTACTTTCTATTATGAGACTTTGGGATTAAATAAATATTTTAGAATAAGTGACGCCAACAGCATCTTTCTGTCACAGTCTTCCAGTTAAGAATAGCTGCTATAATCCAAGCAGATAAGGAGATAAAGAAACGAAATTTGACCGATAGAATCTAAAGCGGTCATTAAATCCGAGACCTTAGAGACCGGCAGAGATCTCTACCTAATCTCGTGCAAAAATGTATGCGTGGCCATGTAAACCAGCCAGAATAAAATCCAATGATTTTAAGACATCTGCCGGTCTATGTTTCTGTTTTGATCTATTTTTATAAAACTGGACCCTAATCGCATATAAATTGTCTAAAAAGTGAGTTAATTTTCGCTCTTCAATGCATCTTTTCGTTTTTTTAGGCCGCAAGCAGCTGAAACAAAAGCAGACATTCCGTAACTTTTTATGTGACTCGCGCAGCGCTATAAAAGCCGATCAAAGATACGGTCTCCACGGCAACAATATGGGAAGGTAAACAAAATAAACTATAAACTACTGCACAAACAATCAATATATATGTCATGGGGTTACAATGAAAAGCATAGCACTGAAAGCTTTTTAATCTTAGTTTTTCTACATAAGAGTATTATAGTCATGATATTGTTCGAACCCCACAGGCGGACATGTAGGAATGCAGTAAAATAGGAGGGTTATGACCCCTATAATCCTGATTATAATCTCGTCGCTAAATGGAGAGAACAAATGTATTAAAGTCATGAAAACAGACTTATTGAATCTACTACCGAATAATTCTAAAACTTTTTTTTGGTACTATCAAACAAAAAAATTATATTATATTTGCCATTCCTGGAAATTCTGTACCTTTCAATCTGTCATTTAAACTTCATTTACATTTATCCAACGCGACCCGACCAGAAGGGGAACTTTGCCGACTAATTTGTTTTCATAAAATTGTTAAGACAGCGAGGAAGTAAATAATATTAAAATGGGGGAAAAGAATCCAGATCAAAGCATCATGGATAAATCCATGCGATCAGTATTCGGTAAGAATACATAGAAATTTCATTATAGTTCCGATATTATTTCATGAGTCTCTGAATTTAGTTGGAAACATACCATACGAAGCCACCGAGGAAAAGCTCAAAGAAATCTTCAGCGAAGTCGGCCCTGTTTTGTCCTTAAAGTAAGTAATATTCTCCAATACCTAAGAATGTTATTGCAATTAAAACTTAACTCAAACATCCAGGTTAGTCTTCGATCGCGAAAGTGGCAAACCAAAGGGCTATGGCTTCTGTGAGTACAAAGATCAAGAGACTGCACTTAGTGCCATGCGCAACTTGAATGGCTATGAAATCGGTGGACGTACATTGCGCGTAGACAACGCTTGTACAGAGAAGTCCCGCATGGAAATGCAACAACTTCTTCAAGGTCCCCAGGTAGAGAACCCTTACGGAGATCATTGCGATCCAGACCAAGCGCCCGAAATCATCACCAAAACCGTAGCTTCACTCCCACCAGAACAAATGTACGAGCTGATGAAGCAAATGAAGCTCTGCATTCAGAACAATCCATCGGAGGCGCGTCAAATGCTTCTGATGAACCCTCAATTAGCGTATGCGCTGCTGCAGTCGATGGTTGTGATGCGAATCGTTGATCCTCAAACAGCTCTGGTAAGTGATCTGCGGTACGTGAACACAAATTGTTTAATTCTAATCAAATTTCTTGCAGACAATGCTCTTCAAGGCAAATCAAATGCCTCCCGTTCTTGGCACGAACGCGTTGACTGGGCAACCTCAGCAAATGCCCAGCATGTCACAGCAGAGTAGTCTGATTCAACCGCAGTCGCAGCAGCAGACACCTTCCGCCGCTATGATGGCCAACTTTGTAATGCAGAATCAAGATATTGATTTGCGTGCCGTTGATCCGCGCGTATTGGCCGACCCACGTGTCATGAATGATCCACGGGGAATGCCAGACGCCCGCAACATTGATCCGAGAATGTCTAGAAATATGGATCAGGATATGCGCGCTCTTCCGAATCCAGTCCCACCACCAGCAATTGTATCTAATCAAATCGATCCGCGGTCACAGCGTATGCCGCAACCAGTGGCAGCGCCTGTACCATTTCCTACTGATCCACGTCAACGTCAAGGTGATCCGCGTCTTCGACCTGGAATTCCCATTCAGCCAGTACCACAACCGGTGGCTGCTCCACAGACCGCACAACAGAATCTACAGAGCCGACTCACTTCGAATGGAATCCCAAGCGATGCCTCGGACCAGGAGAAAGCAGCCCTCATCATGCAGGTTTTGCAGTTGTCCGACGAACAAATTGCCATGCTGCCACCGGAGCAGCGTGCCAGTATTTTAGTGCTCAAGGAGCAGATCGCAAAGAGCACTCAACGCTGAGAAGGAGAAGTTAAATAAGCGATGTCTACTTGTAAAGGTTTTTGAAATAAAATTGTATTCCATTTGAAGACTTATTTGAATGATGAAAACAATTTGTAAAGAATTGTCATAAACTTAATTAACAATTGGTGTTTCAATCGACGTTGCGCGCATCCTTAAGCTAATCTTACGCGGTAGACGCGTTTTCTCAGTAAAGTCTCCACAAATTGCATCAATGCAATGTCAGTGGTTGAAGTGTCAACGCGTAAAACGGTGACCACATGAAAGTTAAATGTACCAAATGCGTTGTTCTGTCATTGGTTTTAACTCTGGTTTTATCTTTTGGTTTCAACGATTAGACACGCAAAACTTGACCTGGTGCGTTTGAAATCCGAACAGAAGCAGAAGCACTCATACGGTCAAACAATACAAACGTCATAACCGATTAAAAAAACCAAGTAAACATTATAAAGAAATAACATTTGGTAAAATATAAACATGTTATAATGGCTAACATTAATAATCATTCATACTATTCATCGTCATAAGTACACAAATACAATGCAAACATATTTGCTTGTTCGATTGGCATCCCGTTGCCTCTTGACTATGTATTGTATTGAGGCATTTACCAAACAATTCGAATAAGTTCAAACTTATGTAGTATTCGTTTGACAATCCAGAATAGCTCTCCGATCTGGTATGCCAATCGAACAATCAAACATATTTTATTTGAATTTAAAGTGCATTTTTGGTTGCATTTGTGTATATGGATTTCCAACCGCCTGACTACCAATCTGATGACGATGAAAGGGATGGAAGATATACTAAAAATTATTTACTTATTTATTTAATTGAATTTGGTAATAATTTAGTGCTTCTGGTTTTGATTCTGAATTCAAAGTCAGAAGCAAATTTCTCTTCCTTTCAGGAGAGGAATTGTTATTTAAGTACGAAACGAACATTTTCAGAAGAATCCGGAAGTCTACCGACTTTAGACATTAAACAGCAAACAAAGAAACTAGGTGACATTTGACACTTTTCATGCACTCAAATGTAGGTGAAGAAAATGGCTGAATTCCAAAACCGATAACTTGTGCATTACTGCTTAATCAAGCGTTTCAAAATGCAAACTGTTTACTATGATGCAATGCATACTTTTCTAAAACGCATTCTGAACGCATCAACTGCGCAAACAAAATGCAAACAAATGCAAAGCAGCGCAAAAGAATTTATAACCTGGCATCAGAAAAGCAGTGTGAATTCAAAATGCGCATTTTTTATTACGTTTTGGAATTCAGCCAATATACAAAACCCAGCTCGGCAACTTCATGCAAAAGTTGCGTTGTTTCACACAAAACACTTTGAAGCAGGGATTTTGCTTTCATTTTTTTTTTAAATATTCTATGCAAATCAGTTTGACTAAATATATGCTATCAACAAACAAACAATCATCTGTCCACCGACTAGGACAAAATGTCACTGTTGATAGCAGCAACTTCGAGGTAGTTAAGGAGTTCATCTACCTCGGGGTAAACACCAACTCCACAAATGACATCTTAGTGGAGATCCGTCGAAGAATTACCCTAGGAAACCGCTGCTACTTCGGTTTGGCAAAACAAATGGGTTCAAAACTCCTAACTCGAAGGACAAAGTGCATGCTCTACAGAACCCGTATCCTGCCAGTTCTGCTATACGGCGCCGAGTGCTGGAAGATAAGCAGGAAAGGAGAGTTAATAGTGGTTTCCTTTGAAAGAAAAATCCTTCGACGAATATTTGGTCCTGAGTGCGAGGAGGCCGAATGGAGAAGAAGATACAACCGCGAACTCTATGAGCTGTACCAAGATGTGGATGTAGTTCTAAAAGCCAAAAAAAAGGGTGGAAGGCTGTCGTATCTCAGGCAGGGACCCTTCACGGGTCGGGAACCCGTTAAGTAAAAAGTAAGTAAGCAAATCAGTTTATTATGCAGACCTATTTTGGTAGAACGTAAGACAACCTGAACGAAGTATTTATGTATACGATAAAAGATCATGATAAGTGTTTCTCTAGGAAACTGTACCGTAATCAGATCATATTTAGGAGTTTTATTTTATTTTAGTGTTTTTTTATAGCGCGCAATATCAAGCCTTTCCTTTTTGTGTAATTATATATTTTGAAGGGTTGCCAACAGACGTTTATGTCCCGGTAATATTCTTCTACGTCTTTGGTATTTTAACATTTTAATTCGTATGTATTTTGTATACCTTCAGAACTAAGTGCGGCACTATAGCTAGAAAATGTTTCGGATACTTAAACCTGAATTGCAAATACTGACAAAATGCTAATATTCATCATAGTCATCATAGAACAGTATTTTCGTTTCTGGCGACTTAAGCACTACTCCCTCCTTATATAATAGGAACCAACTTTATATGGCTCCTTGTACTTGCTTACTTTGATTCCAACAATTCGAAAAACGATATCTAACGATGTATAGTTTTAAAGGCGTTTCAACCCGATGTGGTGCTTTAGCATCCCTAGTGGATAACCGCAAACACATCTAATCCATTCCCAACGCCTCTAACAGCAGGCGAATGCAATACTGAACACATTTGTATCTTAAACGAAAGAGTGAAAACAATTTTATGATCTATACAAAAAATGTCCTGAACACAATTAGCACTAATTAGTTGCGCTAAGCCAAGTTAAAAATTATAGCCTTTGCTTTTAGCTCTTTTAGTTATTATCTTATGGTAGAATTGAAAGAGTACGCTTATAAGTATACGAATTTGTCTTAAATTTCTAATCCTATTCATTCCTTCGACAATGACAGTACCCTACGCATTACATATTCGTTTCCCGGGCAACACCCCTCAACTTCTGGCGTTGAACTGGAATGGCAACGTATGTTAAGCTCATTAAATTCCGAGTTTGACAGCATACTTTAATGGGGTAAAACCAATTCTCTAATTCTCTGCCATTATCCATGAATGGCACTTGCATCGCTGAAACCGAATGACCTTCCATTCTCTGTATGTGTTTTAATGACAACCTTCGTTGGAATAACCACATATTCGATGTCGCCAAGAACGCTGCGAAATGTCTAGGCTTCCTTAAGCGATGCAAGAAATATGTCACCCCTTCTGATCTGGCAACAATTTATAAGGCGTTTATTCGCCCCAAACTTGGGTATAACGCTCATACCTGGTCCGGCGCTCCAATTACATACATATTTGGAGCCACTTGACAGGATTCAAAAACGTGCAATTAAACTTATTGGCGATAGAGACATTGCGAGATGGCTTGACTCTCATAGTCTTCGTCACAATGTATCCTGCCTATCGTTACTTCCACCACAAGTGCTCAAATGAAATAGCCAGTTGAATTCCACCCCTACAGCAGTTAAACCGCAATACTCACCATACTAGGAATGCACATCAGTTCACCCTTAAGCCTATATTCGGTGAAATGCTCTACCACGATCCGTTAACTAAAATCAACACTGCCAAGTTTTATGCTATTTACATGGTTTTAAATTAAAAATAAAAGTATTCATTTTATCATGCAATATGCTGGGTCAAGATTTCTTACACAGACTTTTTGTGTATACCTCCCTAGCTTCGGAAGAATACTTTGTAAGAGGAACTTTGATAATAATGAAGTTATCACTTTAAAAAAAAAATAACCGTTGCTTTGTGATGTTGTTATAGCTATAATAGATTTAAAAAAAATAAATACGAACATTTTTAAAATCTACGGGCATTCTTCCAGGGTTACCAACAGGGATATTTTGGCCCGGTGACTCCGGGAATTTGCACAAGTCTCCAGGCTGCGGGCCTAGCGGAAATTTCTCCGGGCCGCCAGGTTTTAAATGTTTATAATTTCTTTAAACCTTAAGATCGTTTAGAGCGATTGAAAATTTGTTAGCATTCGTTTAAAGTAATAAATAGTTCGGCAAATGTACAAAGAACAAAATGGCAAAGAGCGCATTAGGTCTTATTTAACCTAAGCTAATACAATTTTCACACCGCGTTGAAATCTGAGGTTTTGCAAAATCTCCTGAAACCTCCAACAAAATTAGGAGGTTTCCACAGAAGCTGGTTTCAATGGTTAGGTCAGCGAAGCAAATGCACCTTTTAACACATACAACAAGTTCCACAAAGCGGTTGACAGATTTTCAACTGTGTTACATTACAAGTCAACTGCAAGTCACCTTAGAGTCAGCTTACCGATTTCTTGAACGATGATTACTCGAACTATATGAGGATATAAGGATTGTTAGCGTATAGTAGCCTTGCAGTTCACTTGAAACTTGAACGCAATAATATTTTATTAAGTTTTATTTTTCGATGGCTGTCTGAAACGTCAAACAAATCCATGGTAGTGTTCGAATAAATTTTAATTAAAAAATATACATATTTAATATCTTATTTTTGAAAAAGGAACTCTTTTATATTAAGTATGAAATTTCACAAACACTTGGCAAAAAAAAATCTTCGGGCCGGGCCTTTGATAGAGTTGGTAACCGTGCATTCTTCTTTAAATAAAAAAAAAACATTTCAAAACAAACAAAATAACCAAATACACTTTATTCATTAAGGTTTAAAAAAATAATAATATAAAAATAAATGAATTTCATTCACATATAACTTTATGCTTCGTCATCAGGGCGAATGCAAGATTTATTCCTTGCAAAAGTAATTTTGAATGATGAGATCCTCATAGACTGCAACTTCCTTCTCAGCTTTCGAATTGAAGAGACATACCTCTGTCATTTTGCCGCGCTCCCTTATGATTTTGGCATAAAGTTTGCGACCCTTTATGCATTTTTTAAGTGCCTGCTTGACGTCCTTTTCGCGCATTCTTGGGTTGGCACGCAGACCAAACAACTTCATTTCAAATGTTCGTAATGGCCACATGAGCAAGTCTTTAGGGCACCGACGGATGCAGTCCTCTGGTAAATGTTCGGTGTTTAGAAAATCTACATAAAAGACCTTAACCTGATGCGTGGTAATATTGTGCATACGGATAATCGCCCGATACCATAGATTATCCTTGGAATATTTTGCAAGGCACGGCGTTTTTAGTTCAAAGGTTTCTAATGGTGCCATCTTCCGTGCCATTAGTTGAATACGACGGGCCATTTCGACTTGACGATATGTCAACTCGGAGAGATGGGGAAAGACGTGAAAAATTGTCGGCGACCGAACGTCGGTTACGTCACAATAAAATGACTTTAAACTCGAAGGCAGCTGGGGCTGTTTGAAAACTTCGATTCCGCTAAAGTTCGATAGAAGCGAGGACGAGTCAAATGGCTCAAAGTTATCAAAGTTAGATTCTGCATCGGATTGGGGTTTTGGTGGTGCACTGCCTTCTACGTTATGATCGACGTGCCAGTAGTTAGACCGGAAACTGAACTCTAGCTCGACGACATCATCATCGTCATCACTGGCGACGATGCCTTCTAGGGGAGGAGACAGATCCGAATCGATCTCGGTGATTGATTTGTAGAGCTTTTCAGTCTGCATTTTCTCGAACAAGCGCCGGTATTCCTCTGGGTTGATCATTGCACCCGCATCTTGGTTCTGCTGCTCCGGAGGTGGTGTGCAGGTGTTGGGCTCTTCGGTGGGATCGCATATTTGATGCTTCATAAACTCTCTCAGCTCGTCATCGGAGTTGTTGCCTTCTGCCATAGATACTGATTCCATCGTTTGAGGGCAAGGTGGTAACTCATTTTTTATCCGATTCAATCTACTGTTCATTTTGGCAGTAGTACCTTCAGCGAAACCATTTTGAATCAGATATGTAGCCAGATCGTTGCGACCAAAGCGAATACTGCACTTCTTGATTTCTTTCTTTTCCTCTCCATTTGGCACACGAATTGCGCAGTGTTTGTCAACGATGACGCCGTGAATAAGATCAAGTACAATCGTAGAAAATTTCGCCTTGCCCCCACGCGGTTTGATTCCATCAATTCGAAAGGGAACCGCCTGGGTTGGAATGTTGGGGAATGCCGTCATTCTGTGTAAGTCCCTAGCTTCGCATGCCTCAATATTGCCATAGTCAATAAAGCGAACTTCATATTTGGAGTCCTTGAGGTGGCTTTGTATAATTGCACGATACAGGGAATTGTCCAGGTGATAGCGTGCTAAGCAGGGCTGACCCACGGTCCACGCTTCATCTATCATCTTTGAAAGAGGTTTTAGCTCAACGTTTTGATTAATTTTGTTCCTCATCTTCGACAGCAATACGTGTTTATCAGCATCGTGAAGATACACAATTGCTTCTTCGTCCACGTAGGTTGGGTAGCCGGTAAAAACAGTCTTAACAATCGGCTCTGCAGGTAGCCACTCGGTGGCAGGTTCAAATTCATTTTCGTCTGATTGGCAGCCTAAGGCAATGGATAATTCCGCCTCGGATTCATTCATTTCCTCCAAGGACTCGGTCGGCAATTTCTCCAGAGTTTTCTTAAAGTTTTCATACCAGTCCTGTAGCGTCTGTTGGCCTTGCTCCAATTCTTCTTCCATGAATTGATCCAGTTGCCGCGCAAGGTCGATTTTCTCCGTCATGTGAACCAGCCCTGCGCAGACCAGAATTTTATTAATATTAGTATACTTGGTTGTGCATGGCGCAAGTGGATCGTTGCTTTCTGTAACCATGCCCCAGAGGACAACGGGAATGGAAGAGTTTTTCGGTGATCGCACCCCCTGAATAGTTGCGCCGAGCGATTCAAATGTATGGACATTATGAATGAACTCATCGATGGAGGAATTCGACCATTTTTTCATCCCCCCAGTGGGGTGGACGCATGCCAGATGACAAAGTATTGCCCCATTGCAGATTCTGTCAAACAAATCTTTGATTGGGTTCAACTGGTTCTTTCTAAGATCCCGAATCGTCAATCCTCTGTCGCGTAGAAACACTGTATATCTTGCATGGTCATCGATGTTTACAATCACCCCACGAAACCATTGTTCAGCGGCAGTGTCATTAATCTGTGTTAACACCAAGCAGTGGTCGTTCAATTTCCAATCTAAATTATTTACAGTGTCGTCTGGAAGTCGATTCTCCTTCTCCAGCTGCAGTTGTTCGTGAAATTTTATAATTCCTGGAATATGCTCGACGAGATGAATGTAGAACTCACCGGGATTGTTGATATTAATCACCTGAATCGGTGTTCGCTTAAGAGTGCGGAGTGTGGGCATTTCAATACTATCTGTAGGCTGTTTATTTTGTCCCTCGGTGATGAAAAGTGGATCCTCTGGGGATTTTTTTGTACGTACATTGTCAACTGTGGCAGATGCTTCGCCTGTTGTCAAAGCGTGCTTGAACCTTACCAGCATTGCACCAATATTAATGTCTAAATGCTTTTTGACGGCATTCAGAATGACTTGGTAGCGAAATTGGTTGCTTGATGCTATGGTTATATGAATATTTGGATTCGATGTCATCCGAACAAATTCAGCGATAGCCGTCTCTGTCCATTCGTAATTATTTTCTTGTAGAGGCTGAACATCCGCCAGAGAACACTCTATAGAAAGTTCACGTGCGACAGTGAAGCAATCTTTAAGCTTGCGTAGCTGACGCCAATTTACTGTTACTGAGCGGCCATCGTCGACGAGACGCACACGGATGTTGTCTGCAAAAGAAATGGAATAAAATCCTTTTTATTACATGGACATGGATAATTTACATTTAAATCAACTTACTAGCGTCGTTTATCTCCTCGACACACCCTCGATACCATTTATCTGCAACTAAGAGCGCACAGCACATATGTAATTGGGCATAGTATATAGCATCGCCTTGTTTTCCCGAATACTGCATATCCAATTCGGACTCCAAGCTATCAAGTTCTTCTAACTCAGCAAACTACAAAAAAGAAGAAGTTATTTTCAACCTTTCGTTTTGTGTATGCAAAGCTCACTTTAATGGCAAAAAACTGTTGAGGATTCTCAATGTGTTTGATTTTTACACGAAAGAACTCTCCCGGATGTAGCATAGGCCTTTGGAGTCTGTGCTTCATTTTAGACACTTGTGTCGGTTTTATCCCCGGAAATTTCAAATTCCTTTGCGACATTGTTGCCGAAGAATCAACGCCAAGTCCTGTATAGAGAAGAGCATCACGTATTGAAATTGATTCACCAGAGTTTGTAGCAGCAATTTCCACGTTCCACGGGGATTTCGTTGTATTCTGAATAATTACTTGAACTGGTTTGCTGTGTACAAGAAATACTTCGACATAAGATCCCAAATTTAAGAAAAATTAATCAACCTACTTTTGAATAATCTCCTCCATTAGTTCACGTGATTCGGATGTCCACCCCTTGCCGGAAGGAGAAATATCAAGCAGGCAGCAGGAAAATGCTGCCGCTGGAATCAGTTTATCTTTTTCCTGAACCTTTCGCAAGTGTTTTTTGTAAATTTCGTCATTAATTCCATAGTCCAAGAGGAAAACTTTATACTTATTACCATCGCCATCTTTAGATGTCTTTGGTCGCCGTATCTCTCCCTTTACTACACCGCGAAACCATGCTTTATCGGTGACGTGATAAACCAAATACATCTCGTTAATGTTGACTGATTCTATCAGCCCAGTGTTTCCGTCAATGTCGACCAATCTTTGCCGTACCTCAGCGATTACATCTTCATCTTGGACATAAAATTTTGAAGGACTTACAATATGGGTAACACGCCCAACACGTTTGCTCCTACCAACAGGTGTTGACGAAGATGATATGGACATTGCATCTTGCTGATAGTCTATCGATTCCATTCTAGTGAGAGACATTGGCTGCGGGCTTATACTTCTTTCTGAGCTTATTTCAAAGGAAGCTGAGTTTTCGTACATTGGTGTTATTCGGATACTGATCTTTGGATCTAAGGCAATAGCTTCGTATGATTTGGAAATTTCACTGTGAAGATTTTTGATCTTCTTGAATCTGAAAAATAAACAGAATTACATTTTTTTTTCTTATGTGAATCAATGAACAAGATAATAAACTACTTACACAAATGGATTGCTTTCGATTTCAGATATTTGGATTTGACAGGGTATCTGCTCTAGTTGTAGGGTGGCCATTTCAATTGCTGCGTTTATGTGAAAGCCATTTGGTGGCTTGTGTAAGTATCCTTCCAATGATGACCTCATATTCTGTTTAGATGAAAAGATGGGGCATAAGTTATCGGGTGGCAGATACTATTCTGACCGATTACATACGTTCAAGGTTGTTTGTCCATCGGAGAGCTTAACGAATGCCTCATGAATCGCTTTCTGCGAGGAGCGAGCTGACTTCTTGAAGGTCTCAATAATACGACGTTCTTCCAACTGCAATTCATTGTGCAATTCAAGAAAGAAATTGTTCACGTCTAAGATGAGTCCTGTAGCGAAATCCTCCATGCGATTTTCGCATACACGAGCTTTCTAAAAGGGGAAAAAAGATTTAAATTTAGGGATATTGTCATTATAGTGGCACATTTAAAAAAAAAAGCAGAACTGAAGAAGGTTTGTTATTCCAAACCCTTCTCTGGGAGTTCTTATAAATTAAGCAAACGTAAATTTGGAAAAGGAAGTTCTTGCGTTGTAACTCCTCTTTGGACATTTTATAAAGCCTTTTAATTAAACGTAGTATTCTTCTAGATCAAGCTGTCAATTAAGTACGATATGACGCGTCGATCTGTCTGGTCCTCAAGCTGTGTGGGCGAAATGGTTCGATGAATAAGCTTCAAAGTTCATGTTTACAGATTTTGGGGTGGTAACATATCGCAGAATATGTTTTTTTTTATTTTGCTTCGTCATTTTAAATAACGGTAGGTACCTATTGTTCAATGGCAATTAATTTTATAAAATAACTGCTCTTTATTTGCTCTCGAGAGCTACTCTCTTAATCAAGGATAAAAAGAGGCCCATCTGTAATGTATAGGAAGTTGAAAAGAAAAAGAAAATATTTAAGCTGTTAATGGAACTGTGCATTTCATTTGGAATAAGGTACCAGCAGAAGTAATGCACTGGGTGAAGCCAATAAGAGGAGAACGGAGTGAATAGGTAATCGATTTAAAGTTTATGTAGGTATGATGGAATAGTTAAAAGCCTTAGAGAAGTCAGTGTATATATAAATACTGCACGCGAGAAACATAACAAATGTGTGACAGTTCGTTACAAATTACATTAGGACAATTGGATTAAAAAAAATTGAATATTAGTCTTTATTTAAAGATATCAACACGTTAACCATTTTTCGCTCTTTCGAAGCTTTTGATACCTCAGAAAGTGGTGCCGTAGTGGCCCTGACATGTATAAATGCGACGAATGTCTAAACAATAGGAAAGTATTGATGGTGGTGGAGAATGAACTAGCTGCAGTCAACAAAAACCAGGTTGACGATTATTTGTCATTGCTACGGCGAACATCTAGAAAGTAACTCAGTAAAGTAAACTCCGGTCGATGGAAGTTTGTAGAATAGAATATTTTCTGATCGGTCTCAACTTGGCGATTACCAGTTTTGTAATGTTGAAACGGACTATAGCGAAAAAATAGCAGTTCTATAATCTTCTGTGTGACTGAATGATTGATTGGGTCTCAGAAGTCTACATGAGCAACTGAAATAAAGGACGTACGCCGAAAGAATTCGCACGATTGGATACAAGGCATGATGGCAGATAACTTATGCGAGATACTTCGACAAATTTGGAGCTGAGGTCAGTAAGGACTTCTCAGGACTAGTAAGTATATCTGGAAAAGAGATGATGAGCTCATTATGGGTTACTGGTACCGGAATTAATCGCCTGCTGTCCTAGGGTCACAGTATGTCATCATCAGATGCATCATATGCCCAATCTACTAGAAAAGCGATCATATGTCTTTTACGAAGATCGCATCCAACGTACTGAGCGAATGTCTCGAACCCCTTCTGCAACACACTGATCAGCACGTAACAGTGTGGGTTCCGTACCGGCAGATTGACTGTAGGTAGAACGAATCTTCACACTAATGCAAATCCTAGAAAAGACCAACGAATTGTAGGTCGAGTCACCATCTTTTCATCGGCTTTAAAGCCGCATATGATATCATTCATCGTCAGGTACAGATTTCCGAATTCGGGATACCGTTAAAATTGATTCAGTTGTGTCGCATGACCTGAGAAAGCACGCGATGATGTTTTGTAGAAGCTCATCTGGCATTGCCGTGTTATTTGTCAGGTGTAGGTGTCAACACAGATGGCACTTTTTTAATACATACGTTCAGCTGCTGCCGTACCAATTTCGTGAGAATATATTATTTCGCTTGACCTAATTCTCACGATAACACGATGCTTTTCTTGCTATTATAAGTACATGAACAAGTAGACACCTTTTAGGTACCTTTGTTGTATATATTTTTTCTACATAAAAAAAGGTATCTTCCTTTTAGTGAAGTTACATTTGCAAAGCTGCCAGTCAATTTACATGCGATTGTTCATGTTTCAAATTGTCTCTGCTATATTCTACGTGAATCGTTCTTTTCCAAGAAAACCTTTTTACCCCCCTTTCAGACAGCTGTTAATAGAACATACCTTTTCATCTTCTGACACAATACTTACTCAATGCAAATAAAAGTCGATTCATTTAAAAAGCTTAACTACAAACTGACTTTTTCAAATGTGTCATAACTCACATACATGTATGTATGTGCATCCTTTAATCAATTAAGGAAATGCTAGTACATCTGTCGAGAGATGTTGTTAAACCCGTTAGGCAATCTTTTCATGTGTCTATCGCTGTCACTGTTTCGTCTACTCTGAAAACTTGTTCGATATGTCTGTTTGTATTATTCGCAGTAGAGAGTTTAATGATACAACAAAAAAAAAAAAAAACCAATTTAACACTCACATCCATTGTCCAAAATAAACAAATGGATATTTTACCGAGAATTTTCTTTCAAAGCAGTGTCATTCATTGAGTCATTAGACGGCTCCTCTAATGGATTTGCGGCGTCCTACTTTTATCAGTAATACTCGCACCAATGTATTCTCGCGCTAACAAACAAAAGTACCCCAGCAAATTACATCACGCGCTCTTCAATTAATAAATCATTGCAGCAATGTGTCAGTGGGATATAAACACTTTTTCTTCAATTGAACAAGTTTATCTAATTTTCTTTGGTTTTTTTATTTTTTTTTTAAGTATTTGTGTTGAAAAGATGTTGGTTATTGGTCACTTGCAGACCACTGCAGCACCCATCACCATTGGACGATGATGATTACCATCAGCCATCTTCAGTGCAACAACACTGAATTGTATTTATTAATTTTTTTTTCTCTCACACTCATAGATTATTGTATTGTTAATGTTTATTCAATGTTACAAAACCGTCCGGGTGCCAGGTGGTGTTTAAGTTATATGGCGGTTTCCTATAGTTTCGCAAATCGGCGTGTGTTTAGGAACGCTAATTGTGGTAGGACGGCTAGATGCGTGGGAACTTTCAGAATCTTTGCATTGCATTTCCATTCACCAGAAAAAATCGGTGGTAGACATTCGAAGCTTTCATATTTATTACCCCGTGAAAGTGTGGATGGATAGCTATGAGAATTTATCTCACCATCAGTCACTTTGGGTTTTTATTGCTGGTTGAACCGGAGATGAAAGATGGAGCTTGCAAAAAGTGAGAGGAACCTTCTTGTTTTGCTGTCTCGGCTCAATGTATCTATTTTGAAGGCAATTTGTTGAGAGGTTTATAAGGTGCACATCCATTAGATACAATTTAAGTATAGCTAGATTCATTTAGAGTTAATAAATGTGCTGGTGGTGAGACATAACGTTTAATTAGCGATCGCTGTTAGATTGTAACCGGAGATTGCATTTATGTTATAGAGTCCCAGCAAAAGGCGTCCCTGTGTAATGTGAGTCATCAATTATTATGTTTGTTACATTGCGGAGGTACTATTACGGAGTCGTCGGTGTTAATTAAGTCATCTATTACTGAAGTGATTTAATGTGAGAAAGTATTGCTAGAAAAAAAGAGTGCAATCTGGTACTTTATCGTTGACGTGCAAGACTGGGTGTGCATACGAAACAAAATCAGAAAGGGTAGGACGCAAAACAACAAACGTTAACCTTAAATTAAACTTAAGAAATGGCCGATAGTGTTCATATTAAATCAATTAGACGATCTATTTCCTATTGCGAAAAGTTGATGACGAGAAGTAATTCAAAGAACGTTTCAGGAACCACCAATTTGTGTGTAATGTTATCAGTAGATAACTACATCAGAAAAGCTGGTTCGTTTGACCAGCTACTATTAATTTAATATGCAGGTTCAGGGTCGGTCGGGCTTAACTGTATCCTGTGGTCGCAATTGCAGTCGTTCTCTGGACTCTGCTTAGCTTAGGGATATTATAATCTCTACTCAGGGCGATCCAACATACCAGGGAAACAGAAGGGAGTATTGGGCAAACCACAGTTTTGTACATCCAAAAAAATATTTTTAGTTTGAGTGCCCACTTTTTCCATTTTAAAGTTGTAAAGCGATATTAGCTTTTCGCATCGGTGTCCGATATTGAGCTTCCAATTGAGCTTAGGATTTAAAATGACACCCAAGTATTTAGCACAGTGAGAGAATCTGGTTATCTACGGGGAAGTCAGAAAGTTGGTATTTTGGTTTTGGTGGTGAAGAGCATCAGTTCTGTTTTGCTGTCCGTCCGCATAGAAAGGGTCTGCCAAATAACTCTTTTTTTTGAAAATGCTATAATAAAAAACTACTGAATATTTTCTCAAATTTCTTTTTTTTATTTAAAAGTACAATCCTTACGGTTAATAATGAAAAATAATTTCATTCAAATGGCTGCCTCGGCTGGCCATGCAGTAGCCTACACGATCGGTCCAATTTTTAAGCACATTATCGATTGTGTGCAGCTGTATTTCACCAATGCCTTCACAAATATTGTCCTTTAAAGCGTCAATTGTCTCTGGCATGTCGGCGTAACACTTATCTTTTACGGCACCCCACAAATAGTCCAACGGTGTCAAATCGCAGCTCCGCGGTGGCCAAACGACATCAGCTCTGCGGCTGATAATGCGATCTTCAAAAACAGGGCGCAAAACATCGAGCGTAGCTTCGACTGTAAGGCACGTAGCGCCGTCCTGTTGAAACCAAATGTTGCCAATATCCTCCTCTTCAATTTTTGTGAACAAAAATTCGTTCAACATGGCCTGATAACGATCGCCATTGACTGTAACGGCCACTCCTTGCTCATTATCGAAGAAAAATGGCCCAATTATGCCTCTGCACCAAAATCCGCACCAAACAGTGACTCGTTTTGGGTTTTGCTTGTTTACATCCTCGCCAAGATCAAGATTCATCTAAAAAAAAATGATTTTTTTGGCAAAATCGGCATCTTTTCTAAGTCGATCGCAGGCCCACTTAGTGAAGCGAAAACGCATTGGATGGTCAGTTGGCTTCAACTCCTGAACCAATTGGACTTTGTCAATTATGTCTCCGAAATGTTCAATTGTTGAGAACGACGGTGAATTGATGTTGATGGCGCTTCACGCACACTTTCTGCCCCAGCAGCAATTTTCTCGGGTGTACGCACTGTTTTTGGCTTTTCACGCTTTGGTTTATCGATGAGGATGCCAGTTTCTTTCACTTTTTTCAGAAGATAACGAACATACGGAGCTGACGGTGCTTCTCTTCTTCCAAAATCCGTACGCAATTTTCGCACACATTCTGCAACATTACCATGATTTTCAAAGTAATGTCGAAATATTTCCCAGCGTTGTTCAAGCGTATACACAACCATATTCGTTCAGCGGAAGGATAAAACCAATTATCTGTCAAATCAGACATAAGCTAAGTGTTACCATTCGCGAAATAAGCACTAGTTGAAAAAAAAAAAAAACGTTAGATGGCGGACCATTTACAACCACTTTGAAACCAGATTCGACAGGATCTTTCGCTATGTAAACGTGCCTAATACAGCTCAGATGTTCCACTGATCTATCAAGTCGGTAATTTAAGTTTATTTTCTAGTATTACCATCAACAGTAAATCATGCAACTGATTTAGCGTTTGCCAATAAGAATTTTACCAACTCCGTTAAAATGAGTTTTCTTGCAAAACTATGTTTGCGCATTGTGTATGCAGCAAATAAAGATCAAATTCTGACGAAAACAATTAATTCAACCATCAAACAAACAAATACGCCAGTCAGAACAAATCTTCAATTCACACGCGATCAGGCGAACTGGACAAAAAAACCAAACAAATTAAACGCAAACCAAATTCAATGAATTGAAAAATGTTGATATTCCAAATTTTTTATTAACAAATAAACTACATACATCCAATCGAACGAAAACAGTTCAATAACAATTCACATAAGATGTCGTTCATTTGACCGGAATATAGTTACGAGTATCTACGAAAACACGGTCTCTATAATAAGCCATCTGAGCAAATGTGAATGCCCGTCATTGTCGTCGTCATCGTCATACATATGCACATTGTACCTAATCTCCGTCGACGTTGTCGTTTGTCGACAATGTTATCTCTTTGCCGAGAGTCTAGACTGACTCATATCCCGCTGAAATTTTTCTACAATCATTTTACAGCATACACACACATATCGACTGGTCTCCTAGACTAGCCCATGCCCCTCTGCAAGTCGATTCTTCCACCATGTAAGAGAATAATAATTGCTGCCGATGATGACTATGACGACAAGCCACCGCTTAGAAAATTCCCAGCCAAATCGTATGCAACCGCAGCAGCATTGCGCTGCGCGGGTGACTTTAGCTTTTTGTTTTTTCTTGACATTTTGAATCTGGTCGCGCTGCTCTATAAAGAAAGCTAAAGTCCTCACCTCATCTCACCGGCGTTGCTATTGTTAATGTGTTTATGCAATTGCTGCAATGGGAACATTGCATCGAATGGAGATGGAAACCGAAATCTTAATCGATATTTCGTGTGTCTTTATTTCGTTCGAAACTGGTATAATAGTGACGAAATGGGAACTGTAACACACGAATGTGGTTAGAAAAAAAAAAACTAAATTAAATAGTGAGTGAGGGCAATCCGAAATGCTTGGGCATGTTTCATGATTCAGTTGAAGATTGACGAAAAACATACTTGGCTATATGGAAAAGCTACAGTTTGTTTTGGCGCACCGCTTGATACCCTATATTCTTTAGAGCTGAAGTGGGCGGAGTTATATTGGGCAAAATTGTTTATACTGACTTTGGTTTGCTCGACGAAAAATGCATTGCTCAATGAACAAAGTAACAAAACATATTCGTAGTTGTATAGTAGATGTTTTGATATCTTAAAAAAATTGGAAAATGTCCAAAAAGGGTAAATGTATTTACTTCTGTTTAGTTTGTACACGTTGGGGGCGGGATTTGTAGGGCCAGCAACTAACTCAATAACCACGAGAGCTTTGCGAACAAGTTACAATACGAATGAAGCTTTTAACTCGTGCAAAAAAAGATTTGAGTTGCAACAGGGAAAAAATGGATTGTGTCCTAAGAGCCTTTAAGGGGTTACATTTTCAACAATTTTTTTTTATATAAACAATAAAATATTTTATTCAAACTTTTTACTCTCTGAAAGATATACAGTAAGTCAAAGAAGTATTGGCACACTTTTATTTTCAAAGTTAATTTCAACATAACTTTTCATCAGATCAAGTAATCGGAAAAATAATGATACCATTTCGTGTAAGGAAGATTTAATAATATATTTAAACCAAAAAAAAAATCATTTAATTTTTGGTTAGGTTGTAATATTAATTTAACCAAAAGAAACCAAGAATTCATATAAAAAAAGTATTGGCACACTTTTATAAGAAGTATCTAATTAAAAAAAAAATAATTATGGGCCTCCCTTGGCTTTTATGACTGCTTCTAAGCGTCGACGCATACTTCCCACTAGGTTGGAGGCTTCCTGAGTCGTAATATTTTCCCATTCTGTGCGTAAGGCTTCAATTAATGATGCTTTAGAGGTTGTACTGTATTTCCTTATTTTTTTTCCAACAAGTGCCAAATATGCTCAGTAGGATTCAAACTGTTGACTTTGGCGGTATTTTTAGTTGTTAGCAATGGTAAATAAGCCATTATTGGACCAAATATGAAGCGTGTTTCGGGTCATTATCCTGCTGAAACAACCATTGCTGATCCTTTAATCCCAACATCTCAACACTTGGGAACAGGTTATCTTTCAAAATGTTCATCTAGGCCAACTTGTTAATTTTGTCATTTATAAAAATTAAATTGCCCACTCCAGATGCCGCGAAACACCCCCACACTATAATATTACCACCGCCGTGTTTAATTATTTTAGTGATGTTGTTTTCTTGTAGCTCTTTGTTTGGCTTTCGCCATATTTTTTGTGAACCATCTGAGCCACGAAGGTTGAATGTTGGACTCGTCGCTGAATACGACATTCCTCCAAAATTTCACCGGCTTATTAACGTGGAGTTTAGAGAACTCCAACCTCTGTTTTTTGTTTACCACCGAAAGAAACTTTCTTCAAAAATAATAATTTTCAAAGGTTGGACAGGATGATCAGAAGTGAAAAAAAATTCGTCTTTTAGTTAGGGGAGTTAAGGGAGAAAAAAAAAGTAAAAATTGGATTTCTGGCAGACCTTTTTACAAAAAAATGCTAATTTTGGTTAAATTTGCTCAACATTTTTTTTGAAATAGTTGTGATTGAAAAAAAAATCCTTTGTCCAAGTCCTCGTGAATTTTATCTCGAAGACCTGTGTAAAATTTCATTAAGATCGGTGGAGTGGTTTTCGAGAACTTTTGACAACCGGCTTTGAAAACACAGTTTCGAGAAAAACGCGTTTAAGGGTCAAAGGCCCTCTGGAGTAGTTAGAGTCTACATTATCTACTATTGTAGGAAACCAAACCAAACCAAACCAAAAGAGACTGTCACCATTTTAAAGAGACTTTAAAATGGTGACAAAATGTTCACATCTACAACCGCTGCAGGGCAAAATAAGAGCGGCAAGATAGAAGAGAGATTCCTGGATAGAAACAAGTGGACATCCCCAAGCAACTTCCGGCTAGCTTCAAGTCCAGAATGCAGGCTCTTCGAAATTGTGATTGTGATTGTTATGCTCAAGTAGCATTTTCAGCAACTGCTTATTGGGCACCATGTCGACAAAGTGGTAGGGCAAGAAGCGAATACGCGTTCCATCAATTTAGTAGTATTAACCACCTCTTAGTTTGGAAGAGGTCAGTACGTCTATTAAAAAGATAGAAACACAATAAGTCTGCTTACCACTCACACCCACCGCTTGGGACATAATGTAACTTCTGGAGATAGTTTAGCAGTTTATTTACCTCGGGGTAAACATTAACACTGTGAATGTCGTTTTAGTTGTGTCAGCCCCACGTTTAAGATGACAACGAAGACCGAACCTCCTACAAGCAAGAGCTCTAGGACTGGATAACTGGAAGCAACGTGCCCCGGGCCGTGGATGAAAGGCTGATGTGAGTCGGGAGCCCCTTAAGTAAAGTAAGTACACTTTTGGGGGTGTTAGCCCAATATTAAAGTGTGTTGCGAACCATGCATCAAAAACAGTATACCCCTATGATAGGGTAAATAAAAAGTAAATGTTAGACTTAGGCTACGGTGTAGAATTGATTTGGAACTACAAACGCAATCGCATGTTTAGTTTAATGGAAACAGGAAAGTGTGACTGCTTTGCAAGATATTGTGAAACTACCGAATTAATACCCAAAGAATGCAGTTTAGGTTAGGTTAGGTAAAACAGGGGTATGGTGAAACCGAAATTTATCTCACAACATTAGGCAACAAAACGGGCCCATCTCGTTCCCTGGGGGAACCAGCTGAATTCACAATTAAAAAGGCAAAAGAACCTAAACAATTTCCCTGCAAAGACCTAAAAGGCCCTCGAAGTCCATGTCATCTATTTCATAGAAGAATTTCCCCAAACATTTTCTTCGACTACGCGCTATTGCAGATATCCGCAGGAGACGGTGCCCTGTCAAAATTCCCTTAACCCTGCTTAGTTTTATTAACTATATAGATCTTTTGCTATCGAAAAGTGGCCATGGAGCCTTAGATACCTTGTGTTCCTCAAGACTTTTCCACCTAAGATTGGCATACCAAATGGTTTTTTCCTAAATCGTGCCAATTATTATGCAGAGGGGAGGTTTGATATCAACAAGTTGGCCCCCTTTCAAGCTCATCCGCCTGCTATTAGTCCTGAAGAGTCCCAAACTAGTGAGCCGTATAGCACTGTTACCAGCAAGTTTTTTGATCTGTAGATCAAGCAGTGTAAGATGCAGAAGAGCTGCCGTTGGGGTGGTTCGGAGCCCACCCGTAATGGCTATGCTGGCCATTCTCTGAACCGCCAAAAATTTTCCGTATATAGTTTTCTTTTTGGTTGCTTCTTACTAGTGCGCCGTATGCAAGTACGGGTCTTAAGACCACCGTAAATACCTAGTACACCATATTAGGTTTTAAGCCACACATTAACTTAATCTACATTGAGATTCCAATTCAGTTTCTTGTCCAGAATTACGCATAGATACTTCGCACTGTCCGAATTTCACTCCATTGAGTTTTGGGAGCAGGATTGCAACAGGACACAGCAATGTTTTCACGTTCCAAAGCCAATAAAGGTCATAACCTCACCAACTCTTTCATAAACTGACTTGAATAGTCATGCTTCGAATCATAATGGATAACTAGTGATTCTAATTCTCTAACTAGTAAGCAGTGGTCTACTGACCCTAAAGCCTCATCAAATTATGAGTGAGTATATATCTCCTGCAGTCATCATAAATAAACCTTAAAAGTGGTTAAACTTTGAGTACTTCAAAGCCCATATGACTTACAAATGACACAATTAATCACAATTATGAAAAACAATTAAATGTGTTTTCAATTTCCGAAAGCAATTTGGCACGTTTAGCTCATTACACTGACACTCACCAGTTAAGTGATTAAATGATGTATTCCTTTATCCATTCATTCATCATCGACGAAGAGTTTTTTTTGTTGTTTTGTAAAAAGAAACAACGTTTTGTGAATTAGACTATTTCGTGCATGAAAAGTACTCTCCATTTTGGCAGAAGTCAAGTGATGATAAGCCTCCCACAGAATAAGTGTGAGAAAGCTCCACTTAAGTTCTCGTTCTTTCACGACCTTGCAATACACAAAGTGGGTTTTGCTAGCTTTTAATGTTTTTAAGAGTTTGTTGTGGGCAGATAATGTTTCTTAAAAACATCACCGCCAAGCACACTTACACCTTTTTCAGTGACTGACGTTTCCGCCATTTAATTGGCTTATAGGAATCTAAAAACTATCATCTTTGACAAGCGAACTGATTGATGACCACAATATTAAAAAAAATATATCTCGCTTACTTACCATTCCAGCTTTAAACCTAAAGATACTCGAACCACTCATCATTTGATAAAAACATTATCCACACCTATCCAAGCAAAAAATCATTTAACATTCAAACTAATTGAAAACGGATATCGAATGCGACCTTTTAACGAACGCGACTCCAATGATCATGAATCAGAATCATCTAGCAATAGTGCAGCAGAAAATATCACTTCAGGTAAATAAACGATCACTTTCCGTTTCATTGAAGCGAAAACACCAAACGAATACAACCGACGTGTGAGAAGAGAAAAACTGCACAAGAAACAAATCTAATTTATTGCACTCGTTAGCTAATTTCATTTAAATGCGAAGCTGAATAAGCTTCAGGTGCGCACCTTACACCTTTAACTACGGTCTCATGGCAGACTTAGTGGTAATACGCATAAAATTTGTTCCATATTTCGATTTGACAGAATCACAATGTTAACATGGTTGGCAGCAAAGAAGTTAAAAATGCCTTTCCTACGCGCGCAGTCCAAGAGCAAATGTTTTGGCTTCGATCCTCACCAATTGTTCGCAATTATACGTTTGGCATAAATTAATACCACTCCCACCGTAATAGATGATTGTTTACCCAATATGCCTCAACTGTTAAGACTGACTTAGGGGCTTTGACCCAAATATCCAACAAAATACCATTTGTATTTCTTTTAACAAATCCATGTCTGCGATTATTATAATTATCTCAATTAACACGCAGTCTATCGATAGCTATGTACTATACAACTACATATCTTTGTGTTGGTTAACATAAATTAAATCACTATGAAGATACTCTGCCAAGTCCCTATTCGGACTGGGTTAATAAAGTCGGCATGCAGGTCGTGTTATAGGTACAAATATTGGTAAGTGTGTTTATGGAGCGCTCACCACTGCATCTGGACTAACGCACTGGGACTGGGCTAGCAGCGAATGCGCGTCCGCCGAGTCGAGTGCAAAGACACTCTTCATTGCTCTGAATCTATAATTATATATACAAGGTCATTATAACGATGATGGCGTGCATTGGTCATGATGATGATGATGATGATGAGTCGTGTGTGTGTTATTGGCCGGACGATGTTTTGCTCGCTGATATAGTTACCAGTACGTGAGGCAACGAAAAAGCTACCACCAAAATAGCTTGAGCAATGTTCTCTCTAATCATCGATGAATGCTTGACGAAGCGGGAAAATCAACTCTGGGACAAGAGCATAGCACCACCACAACACTGCTGTGGGAATGAAGGTAATTAGATCTTGCAGTGGATTATTTTTAGAAGAAAACAAGGAGCGTCATTCACATCTGATTTGGAATGCTTAAGGGTAAGTCAGAGGATATTTTAAAAATGTTCACGAGTGAGAAGCATAATGTTACGAAACTATTTTGTTAGAGTGTCTGACCAATACACCGTTTTTCGTCGTTCGATGAAGATACGGGTTGGCGTCAGAGAAGCCTGAGGATGTATTTTGTTAACAAAAGTTTGTAGAGTTCTTACATTGGTTGTGGTCACTTTTGTACAAGTGTCAGAGCACTAGTTTACCTACTTAAGCAAGCTTATCGGGATTGTATAAAAACAGCGGCAAAAATATACAGTCTACATCGCAAAGGACAGTGACTCTTCCATTCCTTTAATATGTTATAGGTTTCATAACGCTTAAACAAAAAAGGAACCCATGGTTTGATGATAGGAGTTGATAGCAGCAAAAAGCTTCTGCAAGTCTTTTGGGACCAGAGTTAAAAAGAACGCGGGCGGATACTTCGCTCTTGTATAGCAAATCAAAAATGTTCGAACTGCTATAAAATTTTCCTATTAGGAGTGCTCAGTCAGCTAGTACTATTTTTGCTAATTTTAGAGCCCTGCAACTATGGATTTATTTATTCACGTTAACCCTAGAAAGATAACCATATTCAGGCTGCAATGTATATCAAATGGGCAATACACGTCGAATGGTCGTAGGTTATCTATCTAGGGTTAAACAATGGAAGCAATTTGAATGGTGCTTATCTTTTGAGGAGATGTAGTGAGAAAGTTGTGAGAGAACTTGGTTGAGCAATCACAACCCTGCCCATTGGTACATCGGTTTAATAGTCCCTTAATAGGAATACCTTTTAATTCAGAGCCTTAAGTCTCAGAATCAGATAGACATTCATCATTGATTTCAAATGATTTTATGGGTACACGTAAGTAAGGGGGCGGTAAGGCAATATGTAAATCAATATTAACAATAAGCGAACTGTTGGAAAACTCACAAGGGACACTTGATTTGTAGATAAATCAATCCGGTATTGGGTTCAACCACCAAAAGGGCGAATTGTGCTGTTCACAAATAAAAACATATGGAAAGGCTCCAGTCCTTTTATGATACCTTATCCATTTTCGTATATCCCACATAGACGGCCATTTTTTCAATCTGCGAAATTTATAAAGAAAACTTTTTTTTTTGAAAAAAAAAACGCCTGCAAAAAGTGGGCGTAGCGAAAAACTTTGTATGGGATATATACTAGAAAAGGTATTGGCTAAATATTTTGTTATATTTACGTCTTCGAAGAATGTTTATGCCATTTTCAATACGATTACCCATTTCGAGCAGCAGGTCAGCATTTGGCCAAGGTGCGTTTGTGTTGATGACGAAAGTGATATATTGAATACTATGAGGGTACGGCTCATACGGTACCTAAAGTCTAGTTTATCCAAGTATTGTTTATGCAAAGATATGTTTTTTGATAAGAATGGAAGGGGCCTACAGTCAGACTTTCGCAAGAGATGGGCCAAGCGAATAAAATCATCCAGAGGTACGGGGCGGATTTGAACTCGCTTAGTAGTCAAATGCACTTTACAACTAAACTACTGCTTCTACTTCTGAAGGTAGTCAGATGTCCAAAAAGTGAAATTTTGGCCTTAGGTGCAACCGGACAACATTCGGTTTAATTTCAGTACCTAAGGAACCGTCAAGTGTCTGCTCAAATTGGGGCTTTTCTTGACTTCTAATGGGATTGAATTTGACCAAGGCGGAAGGCAAGCGGCATTCCCTGTACCAGTCAAAAATAGGTATTATTTTGTATTTAGATCGGTAAAAGCGAAATAAGAACTGAGCATGAAGGTCGCTGTCGCAAAGTGCTTAGGATTCTTGTCAAGCAGCGCAGCGTAAAGCTAGGCTGGGCTGTGTAAGGAAGGAGCTGATGAGCTGGCAAGTAGATAGAAAAATTTCACCCTCAGGCGAATGAGGGCAAAACTATAGCAGAATCAAACAACAGATGGCGTGTACTATCACATCGAAAATGTTGCCACAATATAGCAATGTAAAAACAACGATATAATACAATACGAACATAATGGTTGGAGAAGCTAGGCTTTGGGTCCTGTATGGGCCGTTTACGTCTAATATGTTTTTTTATATTATAGCTTCCGGAGAATGGGAGTAATAATCCCCAGGATACCTCAGAGGGTCTAAATTGATCACGTCAACCTATTAGCCTAACCCATATTGGTTACCTTCCAATTTTGTTGAGTTGATTGCCGTAAGTGTAAGCTTGAGCAACCTTGGGGTATAGATAGGCCCTCCAGAAAGTCGCGTTCAACTTGCTGAATAGCTCCAATTCCGCTTCTTCTGAGATTAACGGCTTGATCTTCTACGTAAATATCAATTGTATTTGCAAGTAATACCTTACCACAAACGATTGCCAATAAAACGAAATAAGGAAAACAAATTCGAAACTTAAATGAAAGTCGATATCCCATTGACGGACAAAATTGTTTCCTCTTTGCAGAGTTGTAGAACAAATTGATACTATTTTCCAATGCAAATCGAAAAGAAGCTGCCATAAAAAAAACATGTGGCAATTATATTCGCTTAAAATACAGAAGGAGTAATAAAAAAATAACTATAATTTGTCGAAAAAATTTAAATTTAAATTCACACCTCAACAAAAACCACAGCAACTCATGCCAAAGACAAAAGAGTTGCTCAACGAACTGGCAATACATATTCCATTTCATTCACCAAACACTAAATACCTGTCTACTTAAAGATTAAGAAAAATTATTATTTAAAAACTAGCGACAGTGGCAGCCATAAATAACGATCTCTTTTGTAAAGATTCACAGCACGAATATGAAAAGCAAAAAAAAAAAAAATGTAAAGTTGCAGTATCTGTATCTCTCTATAAGTTGCTAAGACAAACCAACAAATCAACAGCAGCAAAAATCATCAACATGCTATGTTTACAACTTTCAAGTTTTGCGTTTATTGTAGACGTTTTTGGATGTTTTATTTTTTTTTCTTATGCGCTGTTTTTTTTGTTTATTGTTGTTGTATTCTTTCTAGTTATGTACGTCAACAGCAGCAGCAGCAGACACAAGACCACGAGAAGGAGATTGCTTGCTAGCTGCTTCAGAGACTCCACTCTATGCACACCTTGTAACTACTATTTGTAGCTTAGCTGGTGCTGGTGTGCTGCCTCCAAGTTATCGTTGCTGCGAATTTTGTATCAGTTCGCTTTTGGAAGTCACGCGGATTTGTAGCATTCAGTGTTCAGCAACTAAATTCGTCGCGGTTACGGTTTTTATATATATTTTTCATCGTTTTCCTTAAATAAAAAAAACATACACCACCACTTAAGTAAATAGTATTAAGGAGCTTTCCTTAATATCAGTAACAAAAAAAAAAACCAACAGCGGTGCTCCAAGTGTCCATTGAGGTGGTAATCGTGACATGCAAATCGTTGGTGTGGCAAATCGAAATCATATTAAATAAGAAAAGAAAAACTAAACGAAAGGGAAAACAACAACCATCGTCAGTACAGTATCTTTAGCTGAAAGTGTAATTTATTAAAATAGCTATTCGATTTATTTTGCGAGGCAATAAAGGAGGCGATATTGTGATTAATCTAGATCGTGTTCAAGTGATATTATTCTGCGTGAATGATCTCGCGTCTCTAAGACCTATCCACCCATATCCAGCAGCATATGGGCTAATAGAGCATCGCCCGAGTCCGGTTGTTGTTTTTGCATACACAACCAACCACAAGTCGTTGCAGTAAACACCTTCAAAATTGATTTAAAATAAAAAAAAAAATTACCGTCAATAGGCATTACACATTTAGTGGAAAAGCTTAGGAAAAAAAAACCGTCAAGTCAGTCGTATGGGAACATAACTTTTATGTTGTTGTTTTTTTTTCGTTCACGTGAATGTTGCAACATCTAGCGTTAGTGCGTAGAATTTGCCGTCATCGGTGTCGTGTGCTCGTATTGGTCGTGTGTTTTTAGTTCGTTTGAAATTAAGTGCACTGAGATAGATTTTAAGTTTCTCTTTTCTAATTTATATAATTAAACTCGTTTTGAGGATTTTTATTTTGTTTTTTTTTTGTTTTTCATTTTAAAATCGTGTGTTCGAGTGATTCATGTTTGACTAAGGTAAACTTGTGCAAACTTCTTCTGTTAATAATTCTATTGAAACAATAATTGTTTGGAAAAGGCTTAGAAACAAATTAAATCACTTACCAGACACAAGACAAACCAGAACGTGGAATCTATAATGTTGCGAAGGATATCGTTTTTGGTGGTGATCATTTTTGGATATTTGTTAATAACAGGTTTGTGTGTAATTTTCTTGTTTAACTAAATGGTAACGTAATAGTACTCGTATACGAGTTCATTAAGAGTTATGAGATCTTACGTGATGTTAAGGAAATATTATTGCAATGATGTGACTTATTCGTCACTTAGCCATATGAGTTCAATGAACCTTGAAGTAGCTGTTGACAGATTTTTATGGTGGACCGTTTTTTGACAATACAACATTTATTTTTGGAAAAAGAGTTATAGGCAAATAGTGAGTATGGCCTGGAAAACTACCTTTGTCCATCACATAAAGTTCACTGACTGACAGATTAATGTTAATAAAAACGCAAAAGGAAGGAAATATTCGCATTACTAGAGACACCCGCTTTACAAAATGAGGGAGCATAAGTGCATATAGACTCTGTGATGATTACGAAGCATGGACCCTTTCTAGAGAGGATGAAGATATTCTTTTTCGTTTTGAGAGAAAAATTCTTCGCAAGATATTTGTTCCTGTATTCGTTGATGGGTTGGAGGAGACGATTCTACGATGAACTCTTCAAGCTGTACAGCGCGACAAAAAGCTGTGCAATGGGCTTTTGAGATGGTTGGGACATGTAGAGCAAATTAACACAAACGCTCCCGCCCGCAGAATCTTTGACTCTGATCCGGAAGGACAACGCAGTAGAGGAAGACCTCGCCGTGGGAGGCGCATACAAGTGGAAGGGCTTATTAACCTTATGTTGCTTCTCGTATCGACTTTTTTTAATATTTTCACAAAAAACATGCTTACAAAAAAAAAAAATATAAAAAAGTCACTTTCTGCAACTATTTTATTTATCGCAACGATAAATATTATAGAAATAAGAGGCTACATAGATTGATAAATCTAACTTAGATTTATTCACTATCGAAGTGCATAGTGGACATTCCAAGGTAAGGCTGTTGAAATTGTACTAGAATACAAGTGCATAGCTTGGAGTTCTGATCACTCCTAACATAAGTCTGAAGCTTAACATGTAATCTCTTTGCTACTGGAAACGGAAATGGTTTTGAACACATTAAAAATGTATTTTAATTATTTAGTAAAAATCACCGACCGAAAGCTAAAAAAAACCCAAGAACAAGATGAAACCTAGTGCAAGAATGGGAGCGTTGTTGACTCTTGCGTCAGAATGTGGGATAATCCTTAACATTACACAAGACTTGAGTTATGTATAGCATTTTAATATTGAAAAATGTCCAGTTATTAAATAATCTCGATTAATATCTTTCTTGACTTTTAATTATACCATACTTGACTCTGTCAAAAAAATTTAAATTTTCAATGCATTTAGGTTTTATTAATTCCAAAGCTAACTCCATTTTGACACGTACCTAATGTTTAAGATTTCAGAGATCATTTTACTCTCAAGAATCTATTGTTTGTTCTACACTTGAGAACACAGATTTATAATGTAAGCATTAATGAAAGATATGTTGGAATACTGCTATGCCAAGTTGTGAAGCCAGATAAGCTCTTATAAGCCTATAAGAGCACATCCAGCAGCTTGATAAAAGACAAATTTTTTGTACATGTTATTCTAACATGTTGTTCACATTGCTAAACATTTCGTCCAAGGGAACATTTTTTTGATTTTTACTTATGGCATCAAAACTTTTTTCTGGGCTAATGAAATCACATGACATTGTTAACATTTCGTGCGTTATTAAATCAGGTCTACAAAATGTATTTTGTAGCGTTTGTAGCTGTAGCATATATTTTTGAAGTTATATCATTTAGAGTAGTTATCGATTCAAATTCACTGAAAGAAAAATTACATCTACTATGATAGAGAGAGCACATATGGATTGTGCAAGCTAAGCAATTAATGAAAATAGATCAAAAACAAAAGCGATCTGCAAGGTACGCAAACAAAATATTAACACCATGAGAGGAGAAGTTGAAGTTTCGAAGAAATGGTCCATATAAAATAGATTGCGGTCGATTAGAGATAGATATAAAAGTTCTCTATTTCATAAAATGCTGTTACATAAAGCAATTGTGTAAGAATTAAGACATGGCAATCTTGCTGTCTGCCTGAGAGGACATTTCATCAAATTCAAATAAAATAAAAGATAAAAAAAAATTTCAAAAAAGTTAACAAAAATACAGCAAAAAGAATAAAATAAAAAATAAATTTTCTGGCTTAATTAAATAAAGGTTTTTCAATAATTTATATCATGTTGGCAATATTTAAATAGGTAAAGCCATCCTATTGCTCCATTTCAAACATCATACAATTTTTGTAAAGACAGAAAACATATTTGGAAATATAGAAGACGACTTTACCGGAATAAAACTTATATTGCCATTCGTGAATATTAGATTCTGACAATGGAGGAACAGAGTCATGAGATAAAGTAAGCTCACTCCAATCCTTAAAAGGAAAGCATTAGTTCTTAGGAGATTTTTTGAAGACTTGATTAGTTTCCAGGTTTTGGATTTATATAGGCGTGATTCCTGATTCTAAATAAGTATCATGGTTTGATGTCCGTTGGCGTTAAAAACTCTTCAAAAATATTTAAAATAATTATATAACGGGTAATTCTTTAAGAGTTAAATTTTTCAGGTTGGCAGCACTGGTTAGTAATGGCGTCCAAACGTTATCTGTCAAAGTGAAAAGTTTTCAGTATACTCTGCCATTTAATCATGGAAAAACTTACAATCGAGTAACGATTGCAAATTATTGAAATTTTTTATAAAAATTCGTGCTCTGTGAAAAATGTGAAAATGCGCTGTTTTATCGAAAAATTGTGTTCAGCGATGAGGCGATGAGGCTATAAGGCGATAAGCAAAACTGTCATCTGGAGTAATGAACAGCCACATGCCATACAAGAATTACCGATGAATCCTAAAAAAACGACAGTTTGGTGTGGTTTATGGGTGGCGTCTCCGGTCCATTTTTCTTCAAAGACGACCGTGGAATAAACGTTACCGTCAACGGCGAACGATATCGAGCCATGATGCGAGACTTTTTTTTTGACCCAGTTTGCTAAGTTGAATTTTGTTGACATTTGGTTTCATCAGGACGGTGCCACATATCACTCAGCTGGTGAAACAATGGAAATTTTGAAGGATGAATTTGGTGAGAAGCTTATCTCTCGAAATGGCCCTGTGAGTTGACCGCCAAGATCATGCGATATTAACGCCTCTTAATTATTTCTTGTGGGGTTATGTAAAGTCGTTAGTCAATGTGGACAACCTGAACACGATTGAAGCCTTATACAGTACAGGCCGAAATGCTCGAAAAAGTGACCCAAAATTGGACCTTCCGAATGGATCATTTAAAACGGAGCCGCAGACAACATTTACATGAAGTTGTCTTTAAAACGTAAATGGCAAAGGTCTATTTATCGATTACAATAAAAATTGTGAATATTTGATGAAAATTTGAGTTTTTTATTCGATTTTGAAAAACTACGATTAAAAAATCATTTAAGCTAAGCTGATGTTTGGATTTGTGAAAATCTTTAGCCACTTCATGTTTCAGGCTAGTTAAGCCTCATTACATTTTATTGAAGAATGCTGAACCAAGTTTGAATTGAATTGTTTAACAATATAATAAAACAATGTTTTAGTTTTCTGTATGTTTACGTTAAGTTTTCAAATCTCGCAAAAACCTTCATGACCAAATCGTCCGCATGTAACAAAGACTTTCATTTGAGTGTTTCTTTACGAATATTAAGGAAAAAAAATACACCATAAGTAACTAAACAGCCTTTTATAGTTTTTGTGACAAAAAAGGTAATTTAATTGGCTACCCATTTAATTGGCTACCCATTAAATTACCTTTTTTGTCACAAAAACTATAAAAGGCTGTTTAGTTACTTATGGTGTATTTTTTTTTCTTAATATGTAATAAAAGATAAGTCGTCAAATGTTTAACTTGCTTGACATCCAACCCTTGAGATATAAAAGGGATTTGGAGGAGTAGTAACTTTAATGACCGCAGCCCAGCCTTAACGCTTATATTAATAGGACCTTAATTTATAATTTTAGCACGAAGGTTCGTTGTATAAAATGTTGTGAAAAATTTTATGCAATTATTTTTTCTTATTTAGTTCGTTTTCTTGAACTTGGCAATCAATGGTTTAAATTGATCTTAGGTAATACTCCCCGGAGTATTTTGAGCTGTCACTCCCCGGATTATTTTGAGCTGTCAGTAGTTTTTTGGTTATTCAAACCAGAAGCTGCGCTATCGATTTTCTATCGTAAACAGGACTGACTTTCCGAAATGCATTGTTCTTGCTTATTTCTCTGTACATTGGGTGTTTGTTGAAAAAATGTAATTTAGCTCGTTTCTATTGGGATCAAAAGCCGTGCAAACTTACGGACATGTCTGTACTTGATCGATTTGCTGCAAATCAAGAGTATTTGATGTAATCTCGAGCCCATTCTTACCTGGAAGTAAAAAAAAATGTGAGTAAAGGAATTTAGATTTTAATACAGCAATGACACACATTCAAGGTTTTTACAAAAAAAAAAAAAACTCACTAACCTATTAAAATACATAAGCCCCAAACTCGTTACAGCCACGGATCATGCGTCTATTCAGGGGTTTAAGCTCACCTAAATAAGACCAAGTACCTCTGACCAAGGCAATATGTTTACCCCAAAAATTATTAAGCTTGTAGCTTACAATTACAATTTTTCCACCTCTTTACAAGACTTGTCTGGCGTCGTCGTTATCGTCGATTAGCCTCCCGACCTCTCGAGCATGTAATTTGATCCAAAGCCCCTAGGTAATGAGTAGATACTTGTCGCGTTTGGTGCACATTATTTGATCATTTTCATCGCCTTTTCGACACGCATGTCAAGAACCATATTAACTGCACAATAGAGGCTTTGATTAAATCTAAAGTGACAACCTAACAAATCCTATGAATACCGTGCAGTCTTTACCAGCGCGCATAAACAACACCTCATCGAGAATGGCCCCGATTTTTGTTTCTTTCGTTCGTATTCACATGGGCAATTCGCTGAGGCGCTCTCAGTTTCATTGTCTCCGAGGAATACTTCGACTATATACTTGACATTTAACAAGACACAAAAAAAAACGAAAAGGCAATAAAGTGCATGGAGGTGGCAAATGAAACTGGAAGAAGGTCACAAATTACTTCATTGTGTTGTTGGCCGATCGCTGATGTAAGTGGCGTCAAGATAGTAAAGTTCAACTCAGACTAAGCTGAAAGAAAATAAAAATTTCCACGCCTCATGAGGTGCTACATGGGAGTCTTTCTTTGAATTTATACGAAAAGCCAATTTACATAGAAAAACATTAATTCTTGGAGATTTAATTAGACAACAATGAGTAATTATTCATTGAATTTTGCGTAACTTATAGCTTTGCAGTTTTGGTTAAACAAGTTTTTTTGTTTGCTATGTGTGGGACAGACGTACAAATACATATATGTATATTTTCATAGATATACGTTTTCTTATAAATTTAATTAAATGCAGGTATGATTTACTGCAATGTTTTATTTGCATTAAATGAATCAAGTGCCAAATGTTGCACTGCACAGAAATATCCTCGGTATTCGGCAATATTATGGTTTCTGCATGCGCGAATAGTTTGAAGGCAACGTGCATAGCGGATTTTGAATTTGATTCCGAAGTGAGCAACAATTATGAGATTATTTTAGATGATACGCATGGTTTACTCAGTTTTATATTTTTGGTTTTTGGTTGAATAGAAGCAAAAAGAAGTTTAGGTTGACCAAACTAGTTCGACAAAGACATTCTGTCGAACTAGTTTGGTCAATCTGCTGTCCGAAGAATAGTGTAATCGATTGGGTTTACTATAGACCCAGTCATCAATGAATGACATTTACAGAAGACGTCGGCAGACCCAATACAGATTCAGTACACTTTTTGTACAGTACAATTTTTTCGACCATTTTCGTACAAACATTTGTGCAGAATAAATCATAATAGAAAGAAAAATATTCCGTTTCGAAAAAATTGAGCAGTGATAATTTAACAAATTTGTAGGACTTTTCTGACAAATTTTTAATTTACAAAATGTTGTAAGTTGGCATAAATATTCTTGTCGACTTTGAAAAAAATGTCACATTGCTTTATTTACGAATTGTTACTAATATGTAAGAATTTTTTATTAAGTAATTCTAACAAATTTAAATCTTGATCGTTGTTTTACTCAATAAGTTTGACAGTTGATTTGAAATTTAAAGTTTTGAACGGTGGTTTTCACGTATTATGCCAGTAGAAATACAAACAGTTGTTCAGTAAAACAGCACACAATCAATATGTAACAACCCTAATTACAGTGCAAGTCGCTTATAACGATCGAGTCGACTATAGCAATGATATTTTCATTCTATGAAAACCTGTAAGAAGAATTTACCGCATTTGCTTGGTTCCTTCACCGTCGTTATATGTGACGTCGACTGTATGAGGCATTTAATAAAAAAAAATAGTGTTTTGTTCTTTATTTTTTTAAAACCTTAACCTACAAATGCTTAGTTGAAATTCCATTTTACCATCACTCTACAAGAAGATCGCCAAAGAGACATGTGGCAACGTTATTTCTATTGTCGATTGCATGAATTAGACATGAATGGTATGTGGTTTCAGCAAAACGGTGCGCAACTGAGCAATTGAGTACTGATTGTGAAAATAAAAACGAAAAAATAGAAAATGCATAAAACTGCACGACGATGTTGAAGTGAATAAATCATTTGCATTATGATCCTTGTACCCATGACTTTTATCGCTCGCTTCTTTATCTTAACCAGCAACGCTCAAGTAGTACTGGTATCAGTAGATGATTATTGCATTCAAGTTTATTTTAAAGTGAACTTCTGAAATATTTCAAAAACGTGACATATTCCAGATATCTAAAATACAAAAACAGACCAAAATAATAGATGCAGACATCTGAGATCCGTGAATTTTTTTAAGATATCGATACGGTTTAAGAAGCGAGTCAAAGTCAAGAGCACAGATCGGAATGGGTAACGTAACATGTTAACGTTTTATTTGCACTACCAATAGAGCAAGGCAGATAGTTTTGAAACGAATATGAGAAACTGAGGGTTCTAAGTGTAGTTAAGGCGTAATTTAAATTAGAAATGGCGATAGGATGTCATGAATTATTAGGGAGCTGTTTATGACGATCTGTGGGTGCAGTGGCTTAAGTGTGTTGGACCACTAAGCGAAGGGTCGCTGGTTCAAATCCCGGCCCGTGCCTCTTAAACCTTTTAATCGCTGCCAAACCTATTGAAAGTCTGACAAACAAGTACCAAGAGTAAAAAGTTTCATGAGAAGCTTCTCAAAAATAAATTGCCGTTCGCTATCGGCATTATGCTGTAGGTCCCTATAAAGCGTGATTTATCTTGAGGTTTGATTTATAATGTAAAATAAATCACATAAATTTGAAAATGAATTAAAGAACATTCTGAAAAAACCTCATTTTTGAAGAAATATGGACCAATGATTCCACCAGCTCATAAACCACACCATACCGTGCTGGAAGTGGTTTAACCGGTCGGCTACCATCCACTCATGTAAACTGGGACTCAAATTTGGGAATGGTATCGGCAATAGTGGTTTCAGTAGGTCGATTATGCACACCATAAGTTCTTCGAATCGTATGAAAAACTTTTCTCACAGAACGCTAATTTTCGTAATACAGCTGAACAATTTGGAGACGCTGTTGTGGTGTGAGTCTTTTCAAGATGAATTGCCTAATGATAATGAACAAAAATGACAAAGCATGAACAAAAATGAAAATCAAACCTCACGATATAATATATCTTCGCACCACAATGGTTGGAGAAGTTAGGCTTTAGGTCTTATATGGGCCATTGACGTCTAATATTTTTGTTTTAGTTATTTCAAGTTGTTTTGGCTTTTTAGACTACATCCACATCTTGGTACAACCTATAAGTTTTTGGTTGTATCATTCGCCGTCCTTATACACAGGAGCAAATATCCGTCGAGTCAGGAGTTTTAAGCCGGTATATTACTCCATAGTTTTAGCACTACATAGGATTGCCTCTTTTCTTTTAGAAGGGACGTTGGTTTAGTAATCGGGCATTACGGCGGCAATTCGCAGGGCGTCCTATTGTGTAACTCGTGCATAAACGCCTAACTTTCAGATGATATTATTTGAATTTTCGCGTCCATTAAACCAAAGGCGAAATATACACACAGTTCTCCTTATTTCAGTCATTCCCTATACTTACTTCCAATCTTCCAACTCGTCGCATCCCTTTTATGCACCACTTCACCAGAACAAATCCGATAGGTCCAAACAAAGGACCAGTTTTGTGTCTTTGCCCTTGGCTCCCGGCCAACTGGAAATGACCCTCAAATCTTAATCTTCTTTATTCATTAACAGATTCTACTTTATATTTGCTTTTTATAAAGCCTTATTTTAATAATTTATTAACGTTTGTTTTTATAAAACGTATCGCATGTCGTATAGAGGTAACAACAGTTTAATTAAGTTAGTATCTGTTTATGAGGTTTACTATAAAAATGTTATCTTCACTTTCTCATAAAAGCGTTTTAAACCCTTTGGAAAATATTAATTATTTTAAAATGTCGATTCAATGGCAAAACAAATGTGATAGTTCACGTCATCGAAAATCAGGCAAGTTGAGGAACATGCGAATTTTTGGCGAAAACAAAAAAGAAACGACCTCTGTTGTAAATTGCTTTACATTTTCGAAACTTTTTCGATTAAGCCCTAATGATACGTTCTGCTTAATAATAATGTTAAGACGTTGTAGATTCATTCCTGAACACCAAATTGAATAGTTCGGTTAACAAGATGGAAAGGTACAACATTGAACTTTAGGGGAGGAAATGAGGGATAATATTACTACCAGGAAAATAAATATGCCCGCAATTCCGTCTGTCCAGAAACCGTAGCGTAGTTCGACGTATTCGTTTTAAAGTTCGTATTTAGAGTTTTAGGGCAAAATCCTGCTGCGCTTTTGCTTGCTGTTTTTGTATGTTAGGGACCAGAGATGGATTTAAGAAATAACGTACTCAGTTTCTTCAAAGAACGTATACTTTATGAACATACTTATATCTCAGAACCAAGCGAAGTGATTTTATACTCCGTTTTTGAATATTAGGGACCAGAGAGATTAGGGATCCCTTCCTCGGAAAAAAGGTGCGTCCGCGTTGACAGTAAAACTCGTGACACGATCATGAGAAGTTAAAGACTTTAGACTTAAAGGCTTTAGTTAAGACCATAAACTAGAATTTGGACGAGGGGGGAAAATTGGATTTTTGGCAGACCTTTTTACAAAAAAATGCTAATTTTGGTAAAATTTGCTCAACATTTTTTTTAAATAGTTGTGATTGAAAAAAAATCCTTCGTCCAAGTCCTTGTAAATTGTATCTCGAAGACCTGTGTAAAATTTCATCAAGATCGGTTGAGTGGTTTTCAAGAACTTTTGACAATCGATTTTGAAAACACAGTGTTGAAACTTAAGTCTACGCAATCTGACCTTCCTATTAGATTTTCCCAACACACTCATTCCCAAATGCACGATTCAATATTTTCACCTTAAGCACATTAAGTTTCGCACATTTCATACAATAAAATAGACACCTGCCCCAAGCCCAGACATTGTATCGGATTTCGTCTGACGCTGATAAGCAAATTCCCAATTTTCCCAACTCTAAAAATGTATTCCCACGATCTAGGTGTAAGAAAAATAGTATTTAAGCTTTGGAAATTTGTAAATAAAATCACTTGTCACAAATCAGTCCAAGTCTTTGTTTATAGATCAAAACAGATCTATTCATTTTTGGTGACCCCGACGTGATCTTGCTTCCCCCCACCAGTGGTAAGGGGCAAATCATTCTATCCGAAATAAGCGTAACCAGGGCTTCAAACATTGGTTCCTTTTTTTTTTTGTTGTTTTCTGATCGTACTCTCAGAATAAATCAAAGCGTAACCAGGGCTACAACACTGGTATCAACACAACATATATCAACGGATAACTACAGTCATGGATGAGATTGAAGTATTCCGCATCATTGCCAGGCAGAAGGCGTTATCGGACGAGCTGCAGAAGTTGCAGATAAACACTGGAAAAGATGGTCCCGGCAGGAAAACAAGCTCATACCGGGACAAGAGATTGAGTCTCATCGAAGGCATATGGCTGGAGTTCAGCGAGAATCATGAACGAGTAAAAGATTCTGTCAAGGCTGACACACCCTATATGCAATGCAACACCTTCGCTAAGGTAAAGCAGATTTACGAAGAGATAAAGAAATATTTGCTCTCAATTCCAGACGACAAAGATGCGAATCCCACAAGCGGCAAGCAACTATTGTCTGGATCAACTGAAGAGCTATACACAGGCATCAATCCGATACCCGAGGTGGTAAAAATTGTTCGACGGCAGAAGTCGATTGCACAAATATTGCAACGGGTGTTTACCAAGCTTGACGAAAGGTCTATGGAAGCATGGACTACTACGTTCTGTCAGCTGCAGTTAAACACAATAAATAAATATTGGGGCCAAATAGAGGAAATACATCAACAAATCGCAGAACTATTAGAAGACACTCATGCAGAAGAATACCAATTGGAGGGATATCTAACGTTGGAGGATAAAGTAAACAGCAATATGATTGCGTTATCCACACGACTAGAAGAGTTAACAACTCATCGAATGACATCCCAAGCTACATCGACATCTGCAATAAGCATGCCTAGCGCCACATTGAATTTACCTAAAATCACCCTACCGAAGTTCGATGGGGACTACCTACAGTGGCGACAGTATAGTGACTTGTTCACTGAATTAGTGCATAATCAACCAATTGCTAACTGCCAGAAGTTGTTCTATCTTAAGACAACACTTACTGGGGAAGCCGAGAAATTAATTCGGCACTTCACAACCTCTGACGCCAACTATTTTGCTGCGTGGAAAGTAATCACAGAGCGGTATGAAAATACACGGCTGTTAGTCACCGCTTTAATAAATAAGCTTATGGCCCAGCCCGTAATTCAGCACGAAGGAGCGAGTCAAATAAAATCATTGCACGACACGACATTGGAATGCCTATTGAGTCTGCAAAACCTCGAAATCGAGACATCAAATTGGGATCCACTTTTAATGAATATACTTCTGAGGAAGTTGGATCGAAACACACTGACCATTTGGGAACAATCCCTGAAGAAACCGAAGGCGCTACCCAGTTTCCATGAGTTCCTTTCATTTTTGGAGACTAGATTCCAATCATTGGAGGCACTGGGTACTAAAACCAACAAATTAAATGTCGATGATACCAAACGATTGGCGCGAGTAACTCTTGCAGCGAAGAAAGAGACAGGTATTAGATGTGCCATTTGCGATGAACATAATCATCCCATTTTCAAATGTCCCAAATTTCTACAACTCACGCCAGTGGAAAGACTCAAGCAAGTGAAGGTGTTGAGCAGATGCTTCAATTGCTTAAGATTCGGTCATCAAACCTCAAATTGTACTTCGGGACATTGCACTAAATGCGAGAAATTTCACCACACACTGCTCCATATCCAAACACCAGAGGTTAAAGAGAAACAAATGAACACTCAAATACCAACAATCGACAATAGAACTAGCTTGTCAACAACTAATTCAGACGATATGGTATCAAAATATGTTTTCCTGGGAACAGCTGTAATTAATGTTCTTTCACGGAATAACAGTCCTACCAAGGCAAGAGCATTGCTGGATTCGGGATCGCAAATGAGTTTCATCACCGAAAAACTAGCAAATCAACTTGGGCTAGCTTCTAAACATGAATCATTGCAAGTTTCTGGAATGGGAGATTACCCTATCCAGGTCAGTAAGACAGTGAATCTGTACCTTCAGTCACGCGTTACTGGCTACAGTACAAATTTACAAGTTTATGTGCTGAAAACGATAACATCCAGGCAACCCAGCCAATACGTCGATAATAGTCAATGGCGACTACCAAAGAATATCAAACTAGCCGATCAAACGTTTAACCAACCTCAAGAAGTGGATATTCTCATCGGAGCAGAACTTTATCCCGAGCTTCTGTCGATAGGACAGATAAAAATCAATAACGGAGGGCCCACGTTGCAGAATACTTTACTGGGATGGGTAGTCATTGGAAGGACTACATTTGAAGTACCATCAACATTATTTTGCGGCATCGGAGTCGACACTTCATCATTGGATAATCTGGTGGAACGGTTTTGGAACTTGGAGGAAGCTCCAGTTACATCTGCATTTAAACAAAAGCAATTGTCAAAAGTGGATCGGCAGTGTGAGGAAGTGTTCACAACATCAACAAAAAGAACAAATTCTGGTCGTTATATTGTGAAGCTGCCGTTCAAACATAACCCAAGCAGTCTTGGGGAATCGAGGGAAATAGCTACTCGAAGATTTCTCAGCTTGGAGAAGAGATTGAGTAAACTGCCGCTAATTCGTCAACAGTATTCTGAGTTCATGACGGAATATATCGAATTAGGTCATATGAAGGAAGTTGATGGAAAATCAATAAAAACCCCTAATTTCTTTCTACCACACCATTGCGTGCTGAGGCCAGAAAGCAGTACCACAAAGTTACGGGTGGTATTCGATGGATCCTCAAAGACATCAACGAATATATCACTCAACGATATTTTGCACACTGGACCAGCATTGCAGAATGACCTACTCTCCATTCTTCTACGCTTCAGAGTCCATACGTATGTATTTACGACCGACATCTCCAAGATGTATCGCCAAATATTGATGGATGACTACAGCAAACAGTTCCAGCATATCATTTGGAGAGATACTGCGAATCAACCACTGAAGGTTTATCAGCTAAACACCGTTACCTACGGAACCAAATCTGCACCTTACCTAGCGATAAGATGTCTTCAAGATTTGGCCGAAACAGCAGATAGCAGGCATACACTAGCAGCGACCATTATTCAGCAAGATATCTACATGGATGATATCTTAACGGGCACCAACGACCTCAATAAGGCTCTTCGCATGAAGAAGGAGCTTACAGGTTTACTAGCAGAAGGACAATTTCATCTGCGAAAATGGTGTTCAAATACACCAGCACTCCTTGCGGATATACCCAAGGCAGACTGTGAAGCGGAAAATGTGCTACCCGATCAAAAGGAAGGATCAGTTAAAACTCTTGGTATGACCTGGTTGCCGTCATCGGATCAATTCCTCATCAAAACTAAATGGACAGAAGCAACAAGGGTGACGAAGCGATCAATATTGGCGGACACTGCTCATATTTTCGATCCAATGGGAATTATGGGTCCAGTAGTTATACTAGCCAAAGTATTTATACAAGAGTTATGGATCTCAAAATTAGATTGGGACGCTGCATTACCAATGTCGATGCACACTAAATGGACTGCCTTTAGAAAGAGCCTGCTCCAACTCAACAACCTAAAGATACCACGGCACATAATGTTAGCAGATTCAACTAGTGCGGAGCTTCATGCTTTCTCCGACGCTTCTCAGCGGGCATACGGAGCCGTAGTATATCTGAAGTCTACAAATCATCGAGGAGAAGTCAGTGTACAATTGGTATGCTCAAAATCCCGTGTAGCCCCAATCAAACAACAGACCATACCCCGTCTGGAACTATGTGCCGCTAAACTCATGACAAAATTGATAAAGTTTGTGAAAGAAAACTTACCAATCGAAATCAAGGAAACCACTTTCTGGACGGACTCACGAATTGTATTAGCATGGATACACACGCAATCGCCCTTGCAAACATTCGTAGCTAATCGTGTTTCCATCATTCAAGACGAAACTAGGAAAGGCCAATGGAAATTCGTCAACACTGATCTTAATCCAGCGGATCTACTATCTCGGGGCTTATTTCCAGAGCAACTAATAAGGTCCTGCATGTGGTTCCATGGACCCCCATTCTTACAACAAACTCGAGACGACTGGCCAGCACAACCGCAGCTGATAAAAGAAGAAGAGGTGCCCGAAATTAAGCAAATTAAAACAGTCTTAGCAGCAGCGAACACAGGAATGCACTTTCTTGAGCACATCAACCATCGAAATTCTTTCTCAACACTACGAAAAATAACAGCATATGTCATAAGGTTCATAAGTAACCTCAAAAGAGCAAGAACTTACAGGCTTTTGGACAAAGTTCTCTCAGTACAAGAACTAAAAGCAGCCAAAATTGTTATAATTAAACATTTACAAGAAACAGCATTTTCGGAAGAGATGAAGTTACTCAAGAAATGCGGACAAGTATCAGGAAAAAGCCGCCTAAGCTCATTGTCACCCTTCCTAGATGACAAAACTATCATTAGAGTGGGAGGGCGTTTGGAAGCGTCCAGTCTCCCATATGATGCCAAACATCAGGTTATTCTACCAAGCTCTCATGTTTTCACCAGATTATTAATGACACAATTGCATTACGATAACCTACATGCAGGACCGCAAGCATTACTCGCTGCATCAAGACAATATTACTGGATTTTGAGAGGGAAACAACTGGCTCAAACCATCGTACACAACTGTATACGCTGTTTTCGAGCAAAACCAAAGGGTATCGAGCAATTAATGGGCAATTTACCCCCCGAAAGAGTTCAACCGTCAAGACCATTTCAAAATGTAGGAGTAGACTTTCTTGGCCCAGTCTACATACATTATAAAATCCGTGGTAAACAACCAACAAAAGCATATGTGTCTGTATTCATATGCTTTTCTACCAAGGCGGTACATCTGGAATTAGTAACGGATCTCACAACACAAGCATTTATTGGAGCACTAAAAAGATTCGTGGCGCGACGAGGATGTCCAGCTAAAATATTTTCGGACAATGCAACAAACTTCATGGGAGCCCGGAATGAATTAAACGAAGTTTACTCAAAAATCTTTGCGAATAAAGGAACAGCAGCTATTAAAAACCACTGCGCCGAAAAATGTATCGAGTGGACACCGATTCCTCCAAGATCACCACATTTCGGAGGTTTATGGGAAGCCGCGGTCAAGTCGGCTAAACACCACATAAAACGGGTATTCTCTGGTGCAGCTTTAACACAAGAAGAATTCACCACTGGTCTTGCGCAAATAGAAGCTGTTCTCAATTCAAGACCATTGACTCCGATGTCTTCAGATCCAAACGATCTAGAGGTTCTCACTCCAGGACATTTTTTAATTGGGGCCCCACTGACAACTATCATCGATCCAGATTACAAGACATCTTCCATCACGCACGGAGCACGCTGGAATCTAGTTACATCAATACACCGAGAGTTTTGGCGTAGATGGAGCAGCGAATACCTGCAAGATATCCAGCAGAAGTATAAGTGGAAGCATCTCCAAGAAGATATCCAACCAGGAACCCTTGTACTAATAAAGGAAGATAACCTACCCCCTCTAAAATGGCTAATGGGAAGAATTATCAGGACACTTCCAGGTCCCGACGAAAGGGCACGGGTAGTCGATATCAAGACATCTAATGGAGAAGTACGAAGATCCATAGCTAAGATCTGTCCACTGCCTTCAGAAATACAGCAAAAACCGCCAAAGGAGTCCCTTACTAAGCCTACAGTAGTATTAAGAACTTCGGGCGTAAATCATCCTCTCAAAGGCAGATTCCTTCCTATAAACACTAGAGCTGATAATTCAGCTCTTAAACGAAAACGTTCAGTATCTTTTACAAATCAACAGCCAAAATTAAACCCACTCAAAACACTTTTAATGGGCTTATTAATAATTGGAACAGCTTTAGCACAAACAGCACCACAAGGTGCAGTGGAAGTTAAAACATTCGATGACAACCCTGGAATATACTTCGAAGACCTAGGTGAAGCTAATTTAATCACTGATGAGTGGAATCTCTTCGTTTATATCAACATGTCCAACTATTGGTACGAGTATCAGGGACTCAAAGATGGCGTCAATAGATTGAAACAAAAATGTGAAACTTTGCAACGACACCCAACTATCATTTGTAACCCAATTATCATGCAACTAGAACAACAACTACAGGAATCTGAAGCCTTGAACGATATCTTGAAACATAGAAATGGTGTAGCTATACGGACAAAACGATCTCCATTTGATATTATCGGCACGATCGCAAACAAATTGTTCGGTATTCTGGATCAAGATTATGCACATTTCATTGAAGATAACATCGAAAAGGCAAACCAGAACGAGAAACACCTACTGGAATTGAGCAAGAACCAAACATCTATTATCGAATCAACAGCAAACGTTCTCAACAAGTCTATAACTGCAATAAGTACCCAGTTCATTATTGTGAAACAACAATTGACTCAAACGCACCACGCTGTCGATACCCTCAACCAAACACTAATAGAAGCAGAAGTACTTAGCTCAGTTACAATTTATGTGTCTAAGTTAATAGACAGATTTCAACGGACTCAACTAGCGATTCTCGAGGCAGTTACTGATACTCACCAAGGAAGAATTAGTTCACTCCTTTTATCACCAAGCCAACTGTACAAGGAGCTCAACAAAATCCGGAAAGATATACCACCCAACTTAACCTTGCCTGGATACGATGAGCACAATCTACCAAAGTTATACGAACTTTTAAGAGTGAAGGTCCGTGTAACCTCGACCACAATACTGTTTCTCGTCAAACTACCACTGTTAGGCAACCAAGTCTTCATGCTGTTCAAACTGCTACCATTACCTGTTCCACACAACGGCTCTTTCGTATTCATACAACCATCGACATCGTTTCTGGCCATAACCCCATATAGAGACCAATACTTTCCAGTTTCACAAGTCGAATACCAAGGATGTCTACAAATCGATGAGCGGAAATATATCTGCAAGCAACGCCATCCAATTTTTAACACACATTCAGTGGAAAATCAGTGTGAAATACATTTGCTCAATCACAGAAAACAGTTATCACCTTTCTGTAACATCAAAACTACCAGTCCAGGAAAGATGTGGATCCAATTACACAACCCGAATCACTGGATCTTCGCCTTTCAACAAGAAGAAACTATTTCTATAGTGTGTGGATCCGATATAAGCAGCACCAAGTTACTTGGAGTAGGACTATTAAAATTGGCCCAAAATTGTGCCATAAAGCAACCAACAATGACAATCAATTCTCACAATTTCTACACAGCAAACTCATCGTTCTCATTTTTACCAGCTCTAAACCTTAGTCAGCTCTTAGGAATACCACTTAGAAAATCACTTCAAGATAATCTTCAGGAGACGATTGAAGTAAATGAATCCATCATTCGCGGAGATGATGACCTAGCCCTATTAATTAAGAAGATTGCAGATCAAAAAACTCAACAAAACCTACCAAACTTATTAACTCATCATGACATACATCAATACACCATTGGATACATATCGTTTTTTGCTGTTTTGTTGCTGATTTTTGTCATATTTTCCCAAAGAAGAAAAAACAAGATAGATCTTAATCCAAAAAACATAGTATTTGAGCTCCAGGATCTCAACGCCGGGGAGAATGTTGAAACTTAAGTCTACGCAATCTGACCTTCCTATTAGATTTTCCCAACACACTCATTCCCAAATGCACGATTCAATATTTTCACCTTAAGCACATTAAGTTTCGCACATTTCATACAATAAAATAGACACCTGCCCCAAGCCCAGACATTGTATCGGATTTCGTCTGACGCTGATAAGCAAATTCCCAATTTTCCCAACTCTAAAAATGTATTCCCACGATCTAGGTGTAAGAAAAATAGTATTTAAGCTTTGGAAATTTGTAAATAAAATCACTTGTCACAAATCAGTCCAAGTCTTTGTTTATAGATCAAAACAGATCTATTCACACAGTTTCGAGACAAACGCGTTTAAAGTTTGGATAACCTCAAATAAACCTCGTGATTCAATTGAGTGCGCACCTTCCCAAGGCTGTATCTCCGAAACTTTTATTCGGAATGACTTGAAAATTTAAGATGTTGTAGAAATTTTGAAGCTGTGAAACCCATGTAACCCAGAATAATAAATAGTGGTAGAATTTTCAAGCACAGTGCTAGATGTGGTAGATTCGAAAAATATTTCGATATAGTGGTAAATATACCCATTGTGGTAGGAGTGACAACACTGTGTCCAATAGTTTTTTCTTCGCAACGCTGATGTGTATGCGTTGCATTGAATTTGGTTTTTAGTGCATAGGTGTAAGGATTATAATTTCTACTACTGAGTTGTTTATGAGTATAAAAACCATGAGAGTAATTTTTGATTAATTAAAATATGGAAAAGTTAACTTATATGTATGTATTGTATGTATTTAGTAGGTACTTATGCACCTAAACCGCAAGTGAAAATTTACTAAACGACAAATTTTTTTTAGGGACGCGTTGCCACTGATTGAGCCCCACCTTAACACAACATTTGCTGGTAGGCCATCACAATAACCTGCCCTTGTCGAAAGGATAGGCGACTAGGATTCCTCTGCTGTTTTAAAGAGCCAGCACAGTTGTTCGGCTTTTCTTTTAAAACCAATGGAGGTTGTTTCGACTTTCTTAGGCTGGGAGACTGCGTACTCTCGCTCAGAATATTCTTCTCCTGTTATGGTATTTACTCGACTATAACTTTTAAATAGTTTGAGATATGGAAATGAAAAACCAGTGGAATATTAATATAAATGCAGAAGACTCACGAGAAACAATTAAAGACTTAGGCCGAATCTACTCCCTTTAACCACAAGTGGTCTCTTCTACCCAAAATATTCGCTTTTATTTGTTATCCAATCGATTGTATTAATGTCAAATTGGTCTATGACAAAAAAAAATTAAATACATCTACATTTTCCTTTGCTCTTTGACACTACTGACTGTCACTTATTCGCCAACGATAATTCTGATGTTCAAGCTGAAAATGAGGGTACTAACGTCAACAAACAAATTAAAATGTATACCGAGTAAGACAAAAATTACTATCTAGTTAATGCTTTTTAAAAGCCCTTGAAATCCGTTAATAATAAATAAAAATATAAAATAAAAATTCTCGCCGTCAAAGCATTTGTATTTTTTTTCATTTACATGCCCGACAGTGTTCCAACGTGTATATAAACTAAAAGCAGCTCTCCTTGAAATTTCTGAAAGGCAATTGAAGACATCAAGAAGAATCTTATAAGTCGCTGCATACAAATTTTCTACCCAAGTCAAACGCCATGAGATCATGTTAGCACATAAATCTGCCGCATGAAGACGAATCCATTAATGAAACTATCGTCTTGATGTTTCTATGCACGCTTCAGCTAATTGCCCCTCAGGGAGGCCGCCAAAAACTGATCATTTACGAGTCATTACTTTGATTCAAACAAATGCACATTATGACGCACTTTCAAAAAGATTTTTGCCCAAAATTGGACATAAAAAACAGAGATCATCAGCACATCAGTCGTGTTGTGGTATAGTTTTTGTGAATTTTTGTGAAAGGAAAAGCTCGTATTTTCGTGATGCGCTCGCTACTCCATAGCATTATATACTATGTGGATGTAGCTCCTACCTGCAGCATTAGATTTGCGAATGCCATCTTCATGTAAGCCCAAGTGGATAGATAAGTGCTTCTCTATAAGTGGGTTGTGGTAGTAGTAAATGGTCTATAAAGTAGAGTTGGCTTTCGCCAATTGAACGACAACGGTTTTGGGTAGTTAAGAAGCAAAAAAAAAAAAAAAATACCTTGCGCGGGCCACAGAGGTGGGGCGCACCAGCGGCAGTCTATGCACGGCATTACATGGTAGTCGATTGCATAAGAGCGCAAATTAAATAAGGTGGGCAATGTGGCCCTCTCCTCTTGTGCAGCGCGCCCTCTAACTCACCTACTAAGCCGGACCAATTCAGCATGGTATTGCGCGGTATGGGAAGATCCCCACTCCGATTCCAAATGTGGAAACCTGCCTGCCATTCGTATCTGTGTGTATCTTTGGATGATTAATTATGAGAAAATATCACTTGCTTATGCGGATACACGATGGCGCACCGTCGACATGCTGCTACACCGCCACGATCTGCTCAATGATGACAGTAAACGCGTCGCCGCGCGAGATGATGATACAGCGAGTCACTAAGTGGGCAGATGGATTGAAATCGGTAGGTAGTGTAAGTAAAGTGAAGGTTTTATCTGAGCATTACTCTTGTCGCGTGAGCATCTGAACCCGGAAAAGGTGAAGGAGCGCTTTGTTTGTTTTTGTGTTACTTAAAAAAAATTTAAACTGTCCCCGTAATTTATGTCGATTTTGATAAAGCTGGATGACACGGGAATTAAATTAATAGACACTCGGTTCGATGTACCTTGGGAGCGTTATTTATTTGTGCCAGGGCTCCGCAAAATGTGATTACCCGCGTGATTGGCTTGGGTTCTCTCTCGATTATGCAACGAAGAGATTCGTTGATTTATTTGCAAATTACATTTGGCAAAGAAGGCCTCGAGTTTAATGTCGAATTATGGTAATTAGTGGTTATGGGCATTGAATGTTCAAACACAAACACACCCGTCGCGTCGCATCTTACGGAAGTCAAAAGCGATCATAGATAAAACCAGCGCGTTTGCGACAACGGGCTGAACTATCGTGACTTGAGGCAGGAAACAATTAAGGTCAGGCGGTTGGATAAATTAGTGGAAACATCTGTGTTTGCAGTAGAAATGGATACTGGAGTTATTCTATAGATGCATGCAGCTTCGGCTGCAGTATAATAGTTTCTATGGTCATCAGATTACTTAACTTTCTAAACCGTTTTAGGCCCACTCCCTCACTATAACTCTAATTGGTGTAATTTTCAAGACAATGGCAGCAATAGCTCTCCCAAATGTATACGTAATCGTGTAACTACCACCAACAACAATATGCTCAGACAAGAGTCACACTCAATTGACCGGCTTAAGAGCCAACATCTCTGCAAATGAACTCTGTAATTTTGCAGAGTTCCTGTTGTTTGTTAGCTAGTCAGCCCCAGAAATACCACGTCTACATGTGATGAATTGCTTAACGTTGCAGCAGCGCTGAAGTAACAATAAGGCGACTCTACTCTTTTGCGCTGCTGTCTCTCGGATGCTTATGCAATGATTTATGCAAATAAATTAACAATTCTGCATTTGATTTTGCAATTGTACACACTTTGTTGTCTACGATAACATTAAGCGCTGCAGAATGCCAACAAATCGCATTGACTTGCTTGTTGTTTCTTTTTTTCACCAGGAGGATCACATCTCCTGAACATCAGTAACAACAAAAGAATCCGCAAGATGCACATACAAGATACGAGCAAAAGACGGTGTTGTTGTAAGTTATGGCCCATTAGCTACGCTCTGCCCCATTGGATAGCATTTATACGAAACGGAAGCCTTAAAGATGACAGTGCCGGCATCATGTCAAAGAGAGAGAGGGACCCCTCATTTTTTTTTTCTCTTGTACCAAAATGTCATTGTGCTACCGCACGCTGTGCACCGTAACCAATGTCGGTGTTGCAGGTAATGAGGAGCAAGGTTGTTAGTAAATTTATTGCGAATAAGAAAATAAACACCCAGTGTTGAATGCATGCATGCATTGCATGCATATTGGTATGTTCATTGAAGCATCTTTTGAGGACAGGGACAAGTGTGGTTTGGTGGTGGAGATAATCGGAAGCTGGTATACTTTGGATACATTTTCAACAAATAAATAATTATTGTTTTCTCGTAGGAAAAAAAAACTCAGCTATGCGGTTAGAAGATTAAATTTTGTTTGCATCCATTGAAATATGGCTTAACGTGTCAAAAAGATCAGGGGCCTAATCAAATTGTCACAGCTTTATTAGACAGCCACGCGTGATGAACTTTTCAAAATGATTTAGGCGCGTGAATTTTGCCGTTGAATTCAATTATTTTTGAATTAAATTTACATTTTTAACAAAATATATGCAACTACAACAATCTTCTTCTTCTCTCCATTTAACGACGAGATTATGATCAGGATTATAGGGATCATAACCCCCTTCCCACTTCGCTGCATTCCTACTGGTCCGCCTGTGGGGTTCGCCGGTTCGACCTCAAAAAATATCTGCAGGCTTTGAATCATTTCATTATTGAGGCCAATCAAATGTTGATGTTTCTGCATTTGTGTGATCCAGGAGTTTTTAGGCCTGGCTCTTTTACGCGATTGTAAGGGAACGTTGATTGCCATTGCCTTTTTGACGGGGTTCGTAGGATCCCTCCTTTTAATACCGCTTAAAAATATGGTTCTTTGACGTGAAGGCTTCCTCGGATTCTGGAATTTCTAATTCGAAAGCTTTGTTACTGCTGCTGTCATGCGAAGCATTTTCATCTCACCTACTGTCAACTTGCCCTCATACTTTTTGTACATTGTCCACCATAATACGATACCCATTCCCTTATAAAACAGATACCCCAACATCAAGTGCTCGTTGCAGGGAAGTCTGATCATCACTTATGATGGTCCATCGTCAGCAAAGAATAACTGATGCACTTTAGGGTCCGTCACTTTTCCCTCAAGCAGATAATCTAGGACCGTAATAAAGGCAATTACAACAATATTGATTAATACTTTTGTTGTGAAGAATTCAAATCTTATATTATTACTATTAGTGGCCCTGGCTTACCCCGGACAGATTTTTTAAGCTGAAGTTAAAAAAAGACTTAAAAAACTAACGACAAAAAGAACTACACAATATGATAAGGACAGATAAGTGACGCATGGCAGCGGTTCCAATCCCGCCCGTAAAGTTTTTTTTCGCTGGCCCACCTCCTGCGAAAGGCTGACAAACATGCATAGGAAGTTTCTCAAAAAAATTACATTCGGAATCGGCATTAAAACTGTAGGTCCCCCATTCGTGTCAAAAAATATATTTTCGCATAATACTGAAAGTGACTCTGTGGGGCCTTTTATCCAGAAAAAGAGGACATATCTTTTTTCACGAGGGCAGGTGGAAATCCGTCGATGAGAAACTATGAGAATCGGTCATACGTGTCATAATAGTGTGAGATTTTGACACACTTCGAAAAAATTCTTACAACAACTAGGAAAGGGGAATACTGTCTCTAGTCTTAGATTGAGGACTTAGGTCCGTCCCTCAATTGTGGATTCGAAGATCTTCCGGGCCGTAGTATTTACGTCCATTCGCTCTACATGAGCCAGCCACTTCAGTTGTTGGACCTTCTTTCTTCTGGCCAAGTCGACCAAGTCGATGTCGCTGTACAGCCCGTACAGTTCGTAGTTGTATCTCCTTCTCCATTCACCGTCTGTGCAGACGGGACCAAATATTAATCGAAGAATTTTCCTCTTAAAACAACCGACAGTGGCTTCATCCATGCCTCTGCACCATAAAGAAGGACTGGGATTATTAGGGTGTTATAAAGCGTCACTTTAGTTGTTCGAGAGAGGGGGGAAATGGCATTAAAAACGGTAGAAGTTCTTTTTTTTCCTCTAATACTTTTCTAATTTTGTTGGATACTAAGGTTACTGCAGGAACCATTATGACCTCATTTTCTTTCTAGAGTAGAATTTAAGTTTTTATAGCACAGTTCAGCCAGGGAAATAAATATTCTTATCTTCAATCAGGTCTTGACAAAGGGTAAAAGGGTTTAAATGTTTCTGTCTCCTTTCGCCAACTAGCTATTATCTTTTTCGAATGGAGGTGCTTGCGTTTTTGGCTTTCAAAGCATTCCAGAGCTAGTAATTCCAGCACTTATCCGCGAGATTCATAGAAATTTTTTGATTTTTTAAGTCCTAAATCATTTTTTTAAGAGTGCTATATCATGCTATATCATGGGAGCAACCCTGAAAGTCATTTCTCGTTTAAAAAGAATTGGTTTTTGATACAAGTCGTACTTGAGTATCGATTACACTGCGCGAGAACTATCATCCCACTCATGTCTGAGGGTTATTCCATCTGATGCAGTGATATCAGAACTTGGACTTTGTTCAAATTTCAAAGTCGAGTTCTCCATTTCCGCCCAGAATCTATGCCAGGCGAGGGATGTAATCTGATTTTAACGGAGGGTGCCAAAACCTGTCAGGGTTCAAGTGCTAGTGCTTACCTAAAATGTGACAACGAAAATCTTTTCTCCTCGTTAGGCATGTGCATCCCTTTTCCAAGCGGAGATTTATACTATTTTAATGGCTTTTAATGGGATCGAAATATTTGTAACTGTAGTGACAGCCAAGCTGCACCCAAAACACTTCTATGTTTCTCCAATTCAAGAACTCTTTGAATTCGGTCGGAAGACTGAATATTCTGAGTCCTATTTGAGGTTTGGGTCATTCACATATATAATAAAGAATCACGGAAAATAAGATCTCCGACGCATGTGCTTGTCAAGGTTAAAAAGGTTTCTTAGAACCTGAACCTGTTTGCATTCCTAGTGAGGGCGTCCTTTGATGAATGGGTTCCTATAGGCACAATTCTTCGGGCTGCACCAAACTATTTTGACGGGCTGAGGTGACAAACGTCTTCTAGTTTTTTAGTTTTCCTAAAAAATAATAAAAAAAACCCCTCACGAATATTTTGAAATCAAATTAGACATTTCATGTCGTAAGGCATATCTTTTTGAACCATCTTATGCAGCAATTGTATATATGCTGATTTTAAATCAGGCACAGGTCAAAGGATCACCAGCCGTAACCAACTATTACATAAAAAATGTGATCCGCCTCACTTCAGCTCAACTGTACTTCACTTACAAACCTCCAGTGCAAAGGAACACCTTAAATAAAGTCACAAAAACCATTTCAACCACTTGTTCCAAAGCCTGAGTGTTACCAAAAAAAAATTAAACATAAAAATTGAATCGTGCCAAGATATGCAGTTACAATTCTCCAGCAAACTGTCATCCACATAGTAGTAGGACACTATACATATGGCAAGAATTTAAACATCAACTCCAAGCTATAACCACTTAAATATAATTCATTCAGAACAAAAGCAATTAAGTGCAATAAAACAATATCGTTAACACAATTCGCCAGCTTTCAATCTGTGGTGTATTATTTCTGCGCTCGCACTGTTGATTATAATGCGAAGATGATTAAGTGCGAACCACTTTCATTGTTGGGGATGTTATTTTTTTTGCGAATTGGTAAGCTATTTTATTGCTTCTGTTGCAATTTGTAAAATTAAAATTGCCACAATAAACAAAAGCTGCCAACAAGAACGCTTACCGGATGAATTGCCGGTAGCTACACATCGCGCGGGAAATTAACTTTTTATTATTCGAATAAAAAGCGGATGTACCGCGTACTGAAACTTTCTGATTATTTTGATCTCTCGTGGAAATTATGTAATTTATGAATTTATACAAAAAAAAATGTCTACATTCGCACACACATATATCACTGCCATCAGCCGCCAAGCCTCACACGCCCAAAGCAAGAACAACAGACAAAAAATATGTATATCCACTTTTCACGCAGCGCTGGTTTAATGACTCCAGCCAGCTCTCCGCTGTAACAATCACCTACTCAAGCGGCGGATTATCTCCTTAATAAGCTTACGCAATAAAACAAAAAAAACTCGATTGTAGGCTTTTCATTGAATTCGACGAGAAAAAAAGAAATAAAATTGCCGACCATTTACCACTCACGCGATGCAACAATTTTCACATCGATCTCCATTTAGCCCTCACCCACATAGCCTGTAGTCTATTTTGCACTTCCGGGCCAAGAGTGGACTACCGAACGAATTATGATGCGTAAATTTCATAGTTGCGGCATTCAACGTGTGAATAAATCTTTTACGGACGCAAGTATTATACTGCGGCAACGATTATGGTCTCATAAACCACCGAACTTGTGTAGGTCTTTTTTTTTAATTAATTAATTATTAAAAAATGATAAACTACTTAGGGCTAACAATAAAAAAAAAAAATCATAATTATTTAGCTATCATTACACTGGTGGGTGAGGACCGACAGCGGACCTCCGACCGCCGATCGACAGCCAGTGTAGGAAGTAAGGTAAAATAAATATTCGAAAATTTAAAATTAATTTTATTATTTTTTTGGTATTTTTTCACCCAATTTAGTGATTAATGATTAAGGCAATGGCAAAGTTTTATTACGTTTGAACCATTTTACTCAATCCCTCTCTCTGTGCCTGAAGGCCAATTAAAATGGTAAATTTATGACCTACGGAACGGGTTAGTTTGAGCTCGAGCGGTGATAAAGGTTAACAATAATACTGATTCGGATAGGTAAAGCTGGAGGTCAAAAAAGGTATAAAATGGTGTGAAACATGGTAGCCCATTTACCACACTTTCAAATCAGATTGAACCTTGGACATTTGCATAGCTTTCACTACATTTCTATATTTCTTGAGTGGTGATTAAAGCATAAGTCTGGCTACGAGTAAGACTTATTCTAACAGGATAAAAAAGTTAACACATGGATGTCTCTTTGAGGAAGACAGAAGAAAAATGCATATGATGTCAAATTGTCACACGAGCGAAAGTTGATCCAAAGAAATACTGCAAAGTCGATTGGTAGCTTGTCAAAAACATTCCATTTGTTTCATGTATCAGCTCTTAAGTTAAACTTTTAGTTTCAGTCAGTTTGGAGCTAGCTCAATGCTTTCAGATTGTGTTGAATATATATAGCTTGTACTAAAGAGCTGTAAACACTTGTAAAGATTGATCTTGGCAAGATGCGTTTACTAGGAAAGCCAGGAGACCCAAAAGAAGTTTAGGCCCCGAGGAAACTTCCTCCGAACATTATGCCCGAAACCCAAGTAAGATTAAGGGTATTCAGTCTTTCGACTGAGTTCTTGAGTTGAAGCACAAACTAGTGCTTAAAGTGGTTAAAAGATTTAAACAAAAATTTCATGTTCAGCTTAGCTGGCACTATAGACGCAATAGCATTGACCTCCGCTTAGAAGGGCATGCATACTTGGCTTACGAGGAAAAAGACTGACGTTGTCTCATTCCACAAAAGCACCAACAGTACAAATGTGCGATCAGACGGTCATCCAAACTTGTCATCCGGATGACATTCTGACGTCAGTATGATGTCCATTATCCTAAAGTGGTCATCCCGTCTAAAATAAAAAAGTTTCTGACGTCAGCATTATGGTCACGTCATGATGTCAGGATGACAGGTTTTAGAATCGTCTGTAAGAATGCGATTAAAACGGTTCGAAACGGTTCTCCTGGTTCGAAACAATTCTTTAACTCAGAAGTCCGATATTATAACAAATTAGACAGCGTTTAATGATTCTTGCGCAGTGTCATTGAAACCCAAGTGCCATGTGTACTAAGGGAAAGCTATCATGCAACCTAAACAAACCGTATTCCTACTTAGGGCTAAACTTGCAAAGTCGGGATTGGATCTTTGCCCATATTTACAGACCTCAATTAGGGAGGTGTAGCCCACAACTCCGGTTTTTTATTCGAAGTCTTGAATGCTGTCAGTGACTTTAAAGACTTAAAACGAATTAAGTCTGCTAAATAAAACTCTGCAACACAAAGAGGCACTGGGGAAATTTGAACCTGTGACTCTTTAATTAGAAATCCCAGACAGTAGCTACCAATTGTACACCGTCCATATTTTACGATTCCTACCGATTTCCCTTAAAAAATTTCAGGCGAATACCAAATAAACTTGAAAAACCCAACCCCACCTTGTAACTTTATATTTAGAGTGTTAGCGACTTAATGTTCAATACTTAAAAATATGATTTGGGGACATACCTAGAAAAAATTAATTTAGGATTTATAGAAAACCGTACTTTGGTATACCAAATCAGTTGAAAATAACTGCGTCAACAGTTGTGAGGGGTGTGAGTTAAGACTCACCACACAATACAAGGCACAAAAGCGGGCACATCGCGATCCCTGGGTAACCGGTTGAATTAGTATAAAAACACTTTCCCCTTTAAAGCCAATTACCCTACGAAAGCCAAGGAGGCCTTTGAAGTGTGTGCTGTTTATTTCCTCTCCAACATGTGTCTCCCTAAAAATTTCTTACGACTACTTGAGATTGCCTCGCATTCACGCAATATGTGCTTTATATCCTCAACAGCTTGCAGATGTCTGTATCTGAGAGCTTATCCCTGCTAAGTTTTATAAACTTCCGGGAACTCTTACAGTCAAGAAGTGGCCATAGAGCTTTTAAAACCATCCCCCCCAAAGACATGACCTTACCTTAGGGCTATTTCCCCAATAAAACTTCGCATTATACAGAGGGGAGGTTTTATGTCAGCAACCTCACCACTATTGAGCAGCCCTCCTATTATTGCAAGCTCATCCGCCTACTTATTGCCTTCAATACCAAAGCGTCCTGGCACCCAGCACAGTATCACTTAGTTCTGATTGCATTATGCCTTGAGCATTATGCGAAAGTTCCTGACTTCGTCAGAATGTTTGTTGTTTGTTGATTCCATTGCCTTAAGTGCGACCTGACTGTCGATGTAGATAGCAATATCTCTTCCGGATATTTATCTCATCTGCATTTGCTCAGACGCCAAGCGGACAGCCAGCAACTTTGATTGAAATACGCTGCTTGTGCCCTTTGAGAAGATTCCAGCACCTGTTTCCCCAAATCAAAGTCGGAAATTTATTTTGCGTATCTTTTTTCCTTATATTTTTTTCAAAACCTGCTTTTTAACGCGAATAATTACCCGTAAATAGTTGTCAGCTAAGATTTGTCTTACGTCTTCCCCTTTTAAATTGTTCACGCTACGCCACTGCTAGGCACTAAACAACTGAGACGAAAATAAACTTGGCTATGTTCAAAGAGTAGAAAATTGGGGAAATTGTATTCCACACGCATATGTTGACCAAAGTTATAACTGTGTACCTTTTATTTATGTACTATAGTTCCATTTAGCTGCTCTCACTCCCAGGCAATCTTAACAAATGAGGTGTCAAAAGAAATCGAATTTATTTGAGAGATGACGCACGCTAGTTCCACATAATTTTCATACTTTTTATTGAATAATTTTTAATAAAATCTGGTTTTACTTTATCTTAAAATTAATCAGGATATTTGTCCTCAACCCAACGCATGAACCAAAAACAATTGAATTACAAATTATCTTGCACTTTAATCTCAAATTCGTGCTTAGTTTCAAGATCATTTTGCCAATACAATTTGGAGACAATAACAGCGCACGTTGTATTATCTCAATATACTCGCACCTACTTCAAGAATTAATGGCCCAGCATCACAGATCAACTGGTGCTGTAATTTTTTGTTTAATGAGTTTTTATTTTGAAACGTCAATCGCGTAGTATCATAGCTCCTCGGCTAAAAGCGTTTTTTTTATATTATGATTGCTAAACATTTTTAGCTGGCAAAGTTTAAGTCTATAATGAGACCAGCCACTGTAAGAGTATCACATAGCGCCATTCAATTGGCCAATTTCTCGCCTTTTATTCGGAGTCAGGTATGGATTACGTTTGCTTTGCAACGTTCAAAAGTCTTACACAGAGAGCAGCAGTTGCAGTGGCACAATATGAATTTTATAGGCTGCCATAGAATAAACGTCTTAAATACGCATGCAATTGTGAACTCGTGCATTGGCCATATTGAGTTTGTGGAAAAACCGGTAGCTGACAGGATAAACATTGAATACGCATATCAATATATCTCAGGTCTTACGTTACATGCCACATTTCATTGGATTAAGTTTTGGTTTGGATTTCATTTTGTCGATTAGCGGATTTTGGGGGAGTTTTCAAGTTGTATTTAGAAGCAATTGATTGAAGGATCAAAACATTTCCGTTGATTTGACGGCGGAAAGCCTTTCCAGCTTTTAAACTATCTTCAACGATGCCCTTTAAAATTCTCATGATTTTACTCTTCTCCAAGTAGTTCATGGCCAAGAAACGTTGCTTCGTTGTTCGTTATTCAAATTTATTAAAAAGTTCTTTCATCGACGATCAAGGTAATAATTCATTCAATTCAAAGACATCTAACGAATAAAGTTAAATGGCAAAAGACTTAGACTAGCTAAGGGCGCCCAAGTTTCATCATTTGGCATTTTCTCAAGTCTCATCAATAACTTATGTTCGATAAAAAGCCGCTTCAATGTGCAGTGACACGATTTCACGATAATGATGATGCCATGACTGCTCGCGTCGAACAGTAGAAAAAGATTTATCAATTTGTCATTCGCTTGCCCAATCATCGACAAAGTCAGTCCCATAGTTTTATTGACAGAACAATCTGTGTCGGTAAATCGGTACACAAAGCGGGCCAGCCAGCCAGCAGTCGCACGCCGCATGCCCTTATCTAGATTCTTTGTGCCTTCGGGGGGGTTTCTCAAGTTCTCAGCTTTAGTCATTGTTTGTTTGCATTCACATAATGCATGCGCCTTGCGCCACAGCACACACAATGTGCTTCGAATCGTGTTCGTTAAATTTATTGGTAATTAACCTTGGTTCCGATGTCTAAGATACAAAACAAGCGCAATGCTCTCCTAATGATTGTTCATTTGTGGGATGTTTTCTTTCTGTTCATCGCAGCCATTCACCCACTTCTTTTTCTTTCTGTGTTGTTTTTTTTTGTGCAAATAATAAATCACGAGTATGATAGTTTAAGGTTAAACAAAGCATAATTATTGACGATTACTTAGGAGGCAAATTTGACGCAAGATTAAACTAATTAATGGGGGTGTGGACTTTATTAAGAGTATCAAGCGCACTTAAGTCTTTATAATAACAAACCCACCCATTATTGGTTTAATGAGTTGAAAAATTGCTTCCAAAAACTTGCCAGCTGGATGTAAGACAAGAACAATACCACACATGACTTGGCAATAGGTTCATAACTCTTGAGCGAGTTACAAGTCATCGCCATGAAGCGTACGCGCCGTTCCGGATGTAACTTAAAAATGTATATTTCCTGTTCCAAACCGAACCACCAGTTGCAGACAGAGTTAGTATCTATCTTTGCACATGCATGCCACCTACACCACCTGCACAACCACCCAATGATACCACACGTATCTAAGCAGACATTATTAAGTGGTAGAGCACCGCAAGAGTTACATCGCGTACAACATAAATCTCAAGTGAAAATTTTCTCCACGGATACGGAAGTAATCCTTCCGTTGTCGTAGTCGTTTGGAAGTCGTTTGCGATGCTCATCGTACTGCTGCTTGCAGTCGTCTCGTCGTCATCGTCATTGTCTATGCTAGTCGGTTTACCATCAATAATATAACAATGGATTAGGAAAGAGGGGCCTTTCGAGGTGAAACCGTGCTGCATAACGAATGGAACAGCAAATGTTTTTAATTCGCAACGTCGTGTTGCGTGTCATCTCCAAGCCTAGAAGTCATAATGGCGGTGGTTCGCTCAAGGACCGTGATCGCATTTTAATCCTGTACGACAATAGAGGTCACTCATTACGTTACGAAACAGCGGTAAAGTCAAAATTTTGATGTCGGTAGCCATTAAGTCATCGTCTCATCGTATCGCAGCGTTTATTATACTTGGAGAGGCGAATCTCTCTCTCATTAGTGTTAGAGTGACCATCAAAAGTCTCAAATGACAAGCGGAGCTAGATTGATTGACAGGGAATGATTTCGACCTAAACAGTATTAATTGTTGGAGAAATAATGGTATTCTTTGTGTGGCTATGATGGATCTATGCGGAATTTTAAGCTGCTCGTTATTGTGCCAGAAAATAATCGAAAGGCCTGTCAATTGGTAAAGTCGTTCAAAAGACATTTACAAAGAAAAATATGGATTTCTTACGCAAGGTCTGTCATTTCACAAGATTGTCAAGTCGAAGTTGTTCGCTATTTTACATGAAATTGGGTTAAGTTAAGTTCGGAGAATGTGCAGATGTTGCTTTATTAAACTGTCCAAATATTGGCAACCCACTTGAAGAACTTAAGAGTTTTTGATTTAGACCATGAAATTTGAGTCTTATCTCTTGGGCCTCCTAATATGTGTAGATCTAAATAATCTACGAGAATAGGTATCTTCTAACTTACTTACTAAAGGGTGATTTTTAAGGCGTAGTTTTTTTAAAAATCGAATAAAACACTCTAATTTGCATCAAATATTCAAATTTTTTATTGTAATCGATAAATAGGCCTTTGCCATTTACGTTTTAGAGACAACTTCATATATGTCCGCAGCTCTGCCCAATTTTGCGTCGCTTTTTCGAGCATTTCGGCCTGCATTCCACGAATTACGCGTGTTATGTTATCCTGTTCGGCTTATCCACATAGACTAACGGCTTTACATAACCCCACAAGAAATAATCAAGAGGCGCTAAATCGCATGATCTTGGCGGCCAACTCACAGGGCCATTTCGAGAAATAAGCTGCTCACCAAATTCATCCTTCAACATTTCTATTGCTTCACGAGCTGTGTGGCATGTGGCACCATCTTGATGACTCCACATGTCAACTCAGCCCAACTAGGGCAACAAAAAGTCGCGTTTCACGGCTCGATATCGTTCACCGTTGACGGTAACGTTTCTTCCACGGTCGCCTTTGAAGAAAAATGGACCGATGATGCCACCAGCCCATAAACCACACAAAACTGTGGTTTTTCGGAATGTATTGGTAATTCTTGTATGGCATGTGGCTGTTCATCACTCCAGCTGCAACAGTTTTGCTTATTTACGTATCCGTTGAGCCAGAAATGAGCCTCATCGCTGAACACAATTTTTCGATAAAAGAGCGGATTTTCACGTTTTTCACAGAGCACGAATTTTGATAATAAATTTCAATAACTTGCAATCGTTGCTTGTTTGTAAGTCTTTCCATGATTAAATGGGAGAGTGCACTGAAAACTTTTCACTTTGACAGATGACGTTTCGACGCCATTACTAACCAGTGCTAAACTGAAAAACTTAACTCTTAAAAAATCACCCTTTATTGCTACCAAAATGAACCAGTGGGCGGTGCGACGTTGAAGAGATTAGTTTGTAGGCTTCTGACGCAAGATTTGCGGGTTCAATCCCCGACGGGGAACAACAACGGATGTCACTGATTAACAAAGAGAAAAAGAATACATAGAGTTCTACCAACCGAAACCCCTTAACTAAAGAGGATTTCAGGCTGAAAATACCGAGTCTGAATGCTCTAGAATTAGGATTTTGTTTCTTTACAAAAAAAAATCGAACGATTTGTTACATCGAATAATGGACGATGGAAATACCAGTTAGTGATATAGTTAAGTTTAGAGCGTCCGCATAAGGACCAGTAACCTAGAATAAGTATCCTGTTAATTTTAAGTTAGATTTGATCATTTTTGTCTAGTCTGTAAGTTTTTATTAAAAAAATAATAAAAATGAATTTGAAATTGATGGAAATGCCAGAAGTGCGCAAACGTTTTTTTATCACTCTCCCCTTAAAGCTTCTTCCCTTTCCACAAGACAATATTGGTATTGTTTAGTCTAATTGAATCTACGCATTGACTCAGTGGTTTATACAGTTGCACTTATAAACGAGGACAGTATCACTTTCGAGTTTCGCTGTTCAACCTTTTGCGAAAGTCTGCCAAACATCCGAGAGTATTACCTGTCACGCGAGGCTTCTTAAATTTGTTGAATTTTTTTTCTGTTGATAATTTTTACAATTGAAACTTTCTGTATATACCATGGTATTATTTGGTTTAAAGTCAATCCACCCCTCCCTGTTTTATTCCAAGCGCGCCGACTTGGTCAGAAACCAATATATAGCAATCAATTCAATTTGACAGTCAATTTGTCTAGCTGGGCACTGATTTACAAGCTGTTTCATTGGAAATTGTAATTGGGGAATAAATTCTATCGAGAAGAACCAATGAGACGCTGGATAAGACAGTCATCATCCCGGTCCTGCTATATGATGCAGAAGTATGGATCCATACCCAGTCGTATGAAGGCTGGCGAAGAACATAAAACGCGTTGTACCTGCTGTACAGCGACATAAGCTTAGTAAAAAAAATTCGTATTCATAGGATAAGATGTAGAGCGATGAACATATAGGCTCCAGCGCGTAGTCTTTGACGCCATACCAGTGGAAAGGAGGCACCAATTAAGATTACATCTTCGATGGAGCGCCCAGGTAGAGGGAGACTTCCGAATGCTCGTCGGCTGGAGGAGCACAACGCATTGTAGCGTCTATGAAAGTAGAGTAACTAAGATTCCGCAAAAGGTTGAATTGAGAAAAACATATTCAGTTATCTTCTATCACAAAGATCTGTACGATTTTAAATTTGCCAAGGCCTTTCATAATTTAAGCTGAAAGACTGAATGTCCTGAATTTTTTAAATATATTATAATTTGCCTTCCCTGGTTTTGGAATAAGAACCGCTTTCGCCCTCCTCCATGCAACAGAAATACGTCGCTATTTCTATAAATCTTAGTTAACAGTGGAAGCACTATGTCAAGGATTAATGCCATCTAGTCCGAGTGATTTGAAAGGAGAGAAAGGCAAGATAGTTGATTTCGTTCTTTTCCTTGTGACAACTTTTGCAGCACTGTTGGAGTGTTGGCTGGTTGCAGTACTAATGTAGGTGTACATGCTGCTACAACCAGGAGAGTGATTGGCTGTCAATAATTGTCGTATATCTAAAGTACATCCAGTTTAGCATTAGAGCCTAGACACCGCACTGACATCCTTCTGTTCAACACGGAACCTTTACCAAGTTACCTCTCTGTGTGATGACCAATCGGTTAAATAACTTATTCACTTTCTTCTTGAGATGAAGCAGCACACAACACTCCACCAACGAGTGGGAGTAGATCCACCTACCTCTCTTCCAGAACGAACCGAATGGAAAGCGTCTTTAATATCACCGTTGCTTTGTATCCTAATAAGCGAAACCAGTGCGTCGCACATTGGTTTCAATCACATGAAGACTCTCAAATTGAGACTCTCGAGCATAAAACCATTCCAGTGGCTTCGCTTCAGTGGCGCAACTGTAACATCGGTTTATTGCCGCCTCTGCTTTGTGACGGCCACCTATCTTATCAAACCGCGCCAAACGGTACATTTTTCTTGGATGTATCGGCGGGATGTGAGGGATCATCATTGGATTTTCCTCGCTACCCTAATCTTACTGGAACAGTTACCAGTTAGTTATAATAAAAAATTGCTTAATGATAAGTTGGACCACCACATCTCTTCGAAGGCTTCCCGACCTCTGAGTCATTGCATAAGCACTACAAACTTCCATTCAATAAATCGCTGAAACAATATATATAGAATATTTTCTGTTCAAATTCCCTCAAACCTAACCACACACGTTCAGTCTTCCATAACCAGCCTTTTTAAAAAAAAAAAACAGCCTTCCTCTGAGAAATAATAAGACCAATCCCACAGCTTAATTCCCTTTATTTCTTGCATTATTGCCCCTGCTGGCTGTACAGTCTCAACGCTGCAGAGAACCTTTGAAAAGCGAACAAAATGTATCGGATTCAAAAACCAACCGTAGCAGATAATGATTTCGCACATAACGAGCTAAATTCACCACCTTCAGCTGCAATTTGCGCCTGATTTGACCACCTCGGTTTCAATTTCGAAAGGCAAGCAATTTCCTATCAATAAGCAGGGTAGGTACCTACCTATACATACTATACTACACACCCGAACGGCATCCTAAGACCTAAGACCAACCGCAAAAAAAAACTAGGAGATCCTGCCGAAGGTGTTAAAACAATTCCCGGAGAAATCACTCACGACCAAATTACTTCTAAGTGTGCAATGCAACGCCAGCACATTTTGTTTTCGCATTTTGCCGACCGAAGCACGCGGTTATGATTGTTAGTTGTAGTAGTTTGTGCTTTATGTCCACCGCTGCGATGCTGTCAAGAAATCCCAACAAAAAGCCACAACAGTATCAACAAAGGAGAGACAGACACTGCCATAAGGAACGCATGCAACATGCAGCACCAAACTAGAGTCAAATGGTTTCTTAATTTATGGGCGGTTCGGCAGCGAATTAAATCAAAATTCCGACATAAAGGAGTTGACTTGACCAGAGAATGGAACCGTTGCTGCCAGCCGGTTTCAATAGTTCCAAATGTCCAATTGTTGGTGGTCACTGCTCCTAAATATCGATATGCATAGTTTATGAGCCGCATAATGTGTATTAATAAAAAAAAACCTAACTGACTTGGAGGCGATTGCAAGTTGATTTTGGTCTATGTTTAAGTATAGTTTATATGAATCGTATTTTTATTTTTTTTGCTATAGGAATGTTGCTGTTGTGTCGATTTATTTAAATTGTTACATGCAACGGCTCGGGTAAGAGATAAGATATGGAGAACAGATGTGAACTGTTTGGGTAAATAAGTGAAATGCTTCTGAAGTAAACGTTGACAGGTCACTTTTAGCCTAGAACTACTGCGGGGATCGTATGAATTCTTCATGCCGTTTGCGGCTTATCTCTAGAGGCGAGGTACACATGTCACACTAACATGCTGGCTGGTTTCTAATGAAATATGTAGAACGACAGCTGCGATCATTATGTATAAAAATAAATTGTGCATTTGACAGGGGTAATTTGAGGGGCCTTTCGTTTTGGTCCTTGTATTGTTGTTCAATAATTCTGGAAGTATGATTCGCGAGAGTTTGTTTTTGATGTAGAAAACAGCATTTTTTCACAGAGTTGTCAAGATGATGTAGGAAAGTAGCTAAAAGTAAATGTAGCGTAGAAAAACATTTAACCCATTCAGTAGGCCAGTTAGTCATGACGAGAGACCCAGAGCCTCATAAATAAAGCAAGAGTGGATGTCGCTAGACTGGTGGTTGTAAACACAGGTCACTGAGCGGTAGGTACCCACGCTGCCAGACTCGGCATACCCCACAACACCCATTGTCGCAGCTGCAATGACGCCAATGAGAGTGAAACGCGTTTTCACCTCCTTTGCGGCTGCCCAGCACTGGCCGAGGCTAGCGAAGGGCGTTGATAAACCATTCTTTGAAAACCTCATAGATATCTCGGACATGGGTCTCAACGATATCATAACATTTCTCAACTCCACCGGGTGGACCTGAGTACCTACATTCTTTGCCATACCCTAAGGTCATCATGAGTGGTGGCATCAAAACGCTAATTGCGTATTCCCGTATATGGATCAGCCACTCCACCTACCTACCTAGGCCAGTTATCTGAGTGGTGTCAAGTAGAGTGGAGTATGAATTAACCCTCCAGTTCAAGCATCATACATACATTGAAACTGGAATTGTTTAGTTTTTTTTACGACCTTGAAATATTCTACGGACTAACAGAATAGATTTTACGGAGTGAATTCAATTACTTTGTGAACTATACAGAGTTAAACCTATTTTAAGTTTCCATTAAAGAAATTGGGCTGTAGAATGTGTTTTGAATGGGAAAACCATTAAAAGGCTAGTACAGAACATTAAGTTCCATATTTTAATATTTTAATGCTAGGGAGCCAGGAACACTGAAGGCGTTCAGAGAAAGTTGAACTAAGTGTCTCTTACTGGATGGAAGAAAATAGGATAGGCCTAGCTAGAAGAGAAGACAGAACTAGTGTTCATTAAGAAGGGGGATTCTTAGAAAACATGTAGTTCCAGTTAGGATCCAAAATAATACAAGCAGAACAACATTTGGGTTCGAGACTAAAAACTAAAATCAAATAAGGGCAGCAAATCAGGCAACCTTATAGCTAACTTCGGGGACCAACAGGAAGCGGACTGCCCATGTCAATTGCAAACTCGATCGTTCTGTATGGATGTGAGATTTGGGCCGCTACGCTCAAAAAAAGGAAATACGGTCTCGGAGCCAGCAGATCTAGTAGTCGAGGGAGCGATCCCCATCCATCACCCTGCAACTGAAAGAAAGTTTATACACAAAAAGATGGTATATAAAGAGTAGCAATGTATGCGAGAACGTCTGGAAGAAACAGGTATCCAAATTTTGGTTTTTTACAGTCCGAGAGGACCTGTAAAAAACTGCCACGTTCTTCGTAATGAGCTCAATGGGTTGTATGTTCAATAAAGTTTGCAAGTTGATGTGTGGATTTTACCGAACCTGTTATACGTAGGACAAGCAAACCTTTGTAGCATGTTAAGGTTCATAAGATATACTGTAGTGGTAGTCGCATTGGTAGTGCATTACGAGTTCACTATCTTCGGCTCTAAGCTCCATTCCTTCTCAAATGCCTCAATGAAAAGCGTACAAGCGTATTCAGCCGTTTCTTTCGTCTTTTGCAAGAGTTCATATCGGCAAATATTTAGAGGTCCCTTAAATAGGGTTGAATAAAGTTTCACTACTTGTTAAAACCATTGAAGTTGTTTATCTTTAAGCTATACACTTTCAGCAAGATTTCCTGAGAGCAGCATTTTTGACACACACAATTTTTTCACTAAGGCTATTTTCACACATATTCGGTTTTATTCGGTATGGGCCCGGTGTGGACTTTTCGGTGATCAGTTCTTTAGCTTAACACGAATAAGTTGTATAGGGCTTCAAAAATGCATTAATTTGGGTCTTGGGTAGGTACATTATTTTTTTTGTTTTGTATTCGTCGGAGGAATAGTTATTTCTAGAGAAAATTTCCATAACAATTTATAACGCAATATTCATATGTAAGAGAATTTTAAACAAAGTAAGGCGTCGTACTTACTAGTTGTATAAGGGTAAACAAAAAATGGTGTCCACTTACCTAGAAAGAAAAGAAAATTTGATTAGAAAATTTAAACAAAATTTATGTCAACATAAATTACCAAATTTTAGTAGAGAAAAGAATATAAAAAATAATTTAATTATGTATATAAGAAAGACTGTTGGGTTGGATCTAAACTCGAAAAGTATTAAAGATATTGTAATATAGCAGTCAAGTGGAAACGTAAATCCGTCAATGCCCTGTTCGTTACTGGACATAGTGGGTATTTCACAGATTATGTATTTAGCAAGGAAATATGCAGACGCACATGGGAACATGGATGGGAAATGGAAAATCAACCCATTTCGACAAAATGGACTCAGTTCCCATGCCAGGTGGTAAATAAGTTGACTTTTTTTAGGAATTAAGTAGTAATTTCAAACTATTGTGTCTAAAATCTAACATCTTATTTATTCACTCTACAACGAAAAAATGCTGCAAATTGGTAACAAGAAGTATTTTGACGTTGAACCTTTTAGCACACCTGGAGTAGCCAGCGCCTACAAAGAGCGCCTGAGTGAGAGACTTTCCACTGAGAACTCACAGAGGTAGCCGAAAGTACCCTAGATTACCAGCCACCATAGGCTAGCATGTCGCTGAATGTCGTATGCGAATACCCAAAAAAAGGTGATGGAAGATGCAAACATTAAAAAACACTGCAGGCTAAAGCAAGGGCAGCAAGGGAAGAGTATGAAGCCAGGAGAAAGGGGAACAGAAGATCTTGCCTGCAAAGAAGAATGAGTACATCCAGAGATTTTATATGGAAGCCAAGCCACTGGCTGCTGGCTTCTGACCGTTGAGTATGAACAATAGTGCTCCTACAAAGAAGATATTCGAATTCCAGGTCTAAAGACGGATGTCAGAGTGCTTGGTCTGGATAACTGGAAGCAGCGTACCCTGGATCCCAGATGATGAAAGGCAGTCGTTGTGGAAACCTGTTAAGTTATTAAGTCCTTTGTGGACATATTCTCAGAAAAAAAATTGTATGCGCTAGATCTATCCCCAATGTGCAACATATATACTACTTACGTCAATACAAAAAGCTTTCTTATTAGTTGTAGCAGCAACAAAATCACAGTTTTACTGCTTTCAAATTAAATCATTATTTTATTTATTTGTCATAATTTTTGACAAAGCTGCAACGTGAGGGACAAAAATAGGAATGGTGTACAACTAATTTGTGGCCAGCGTATAATCTCACAAAACTCACACTAAAAAATTAATATAAGGAAGAAAAACTAGATCACTTTATAGCTTTATAAAGTGTCAATAAATTAGTATTCCATCTGCAAAAGAAATACAATTCTATCAAATTTTAGCATAAATTTGCAGTTGAATCAATAAAAACACGCAACAAAAACAAATCAAAGCACAATTATTGACAGCTTAACTGAGATCAATCATTTGGCAGATTTTTTCCTCTAACCTGAGTGCAAAATCATTAATTAAACCGTCTCACTATTTCCTACCACCAATCGAGCGTATAATTAATAGCTTCAGCCAAGTGTCTACAGTTACAATTGTGTATTTTTTTTTGCCCCCACTCGCCAAATTACGCCTTGTTTTATAAATTTCTGTCGGCTGCCGCTGGACTGCGGTTAAGTGTGCCCCCTCGTCTTTAGGATACAAAGAGAGAGAGAGAGAAAAAAAAATATTAATAATTTGAAATGAAATCATCTTGATTACTTCCTTGGTTCGTGTTACCCCATCTTGTGCTGTAGGCCCAATTTGTTCGACTTAAATGGAACTCGGATCTTACGTGCGGTTGGTTATCAAGTGCAACTCAAATATCGCAAAATATTGAAATACGATTAACATTGGCATTACATTGGTTTTTCTATTAAGCAACTCGAGTTTTGTGGTCTCACAATTAGGGCTAATCTAAGCTTGAGTTCCTTGAGTATAGAAGGTAAACCTACTCAATTTTCAAACATTGACATGGCACCTGTAAAGTTCAAGAACCAAAACAGGGTGTTGTGGTGCTTATCATTCGTATTTTTAATTGTAATATGCACCAACGTCCCACTGCACCGGCGCGGTGTGATGTAATAACGAGGCTGTTGACCTTCAACGACAACAGCTTACAAGTACTTGTCCACAAAGTCTGTCACTGTTTTTGTGTTAAATTTACGTATAGCACAGTAAGGAGAAGAAAATGAAATTGTGTGCTGTTTTTATTTTCATTTATTTTTAATTTCCCTTTTAAGTAGCCACAACAAGCAGCCGCCGCCGCCGCCGCCGCCGTACAAGGTGGCCCACAAAGTAGGTTTGTTAATTTCAGTTGAAAAATTACGTATTATAATGGCCTTAACCTTCGCCTTGTTCCTCCATTCGGTTTCTTATTTTTTTTTTATTTTGCTTGCAGGAAATTTTCATAATAATTGCGCTTTCAATAATTCTATTTAAATTTAAAGCAAATACACGACGATTCAATTTACTGCTAAAGATTAACATAATTCTTGTTTCTTTTTGATTGTCTGTCGGCTGGGTATAAGCCTCTTATATAAGGAAGTAATTATCCAAATCAAAGAGTTAATAGATATTGCCGAACAAGAGAACAAAAAAAAATTGTAATAAATTTGCGTGTTTATCTAATCAAATAAAACTTATAACAAATAAAAGTTTGATCTACAAGGTCCGGCTGCCAGAAAAAATGAGGCTGAGAAAATTATTGAGATCGTATTGCTAGTGCTTTAGATACACAAAGAGGTGGCTGTGGAATTTTAAGATAAAATTAATCCATGAACATCGTTCAAAGTCACCACCCACTTTGAGGTGGAAAAACTCTCTAAACTATTATTTAAAAGCATACAAGTTTTGTGGATACGAGTTACATCAACTTGAGGATGGTTTTAATGTTTTGTAACTGCTCTTTTTTGTATTTTATTGAGTCAACGACATGACATAAAATTTAGAAAAAAGCATAACAAAAAGTAACACTCTTTGCGACCCTATGAAAAATTGTAAGCAATTTTGTATGGATTACATTTTATTTCTTTTACTGTTATAAATTTATCGAGAAAAAAACCGAATTTTATTCAAAACGCCCGCAAAGTTGTAAAGGGTGATTTTTTAAGAGTTAATTTTTTCAGGTTGGTAGCACTGGTTGGAGTCCAAACGTCATCTGTCAAAATGAAAAGTTTTCAGTATACTCTGCCATTTAATCATTGAAGGACTCACAAACGAGCAACGATGGCAAATTATTGATATTTAATGTCAAAATTCGTGCTCTGTAAAAAATGTGAAAATGCGCTGATTTATCGAAAATTGTGTTCAGCGATGAGGCTCACTTCTGGCTCAACGAATACGTAAATTAGCAAAACTGTTGCATCTGGAGTGATGAACAGCCACATGCCATACAAGAATTACGGATGCATCCCAAAAAAACGACAGTTTGGTGTGGTTTATGGGCTGGTCCATTTTTCTTCAAAGACGACCGTGGAAGAAACGTTACCGTCAAGAGCGAACGATATCGAGCCATGACACGCGACTTTTTTTTACCCCAATTGGCTGAGTTGAACTTGGTTGACATGTGGTTTCATCATGTGCCACATACCACAAAGCTCGTGAAACATTGGAAATGTTGAAGGATGAATTTGGTGACCAGATTATCTCTCGAAATGGCCCTGTGAGCTGGCCGCCAAGATCACGTGATTTAACGCCTCTTGATTATTTCTTGTGGGGTTATGTAAAGTCGTTAGTCTAATGTGGACACGAACACGATTGAAGTCTTACAGGATAACATAACACGCGTAATTCGTGGAATACAGGCCGAAATGACATAAAATTGGACTTAACGAATAGACCATTTGAAACGGGTCCGCGGACAATATTCACATTAAGTTGTCTTTAAAACATAAATGACAAAGGCCTATTTATTGATTACAATACAAATTTTGAATATTTGATGCAAATTTGAGTGTTTTAGTTGATTTAAAAAAAAAACTACGCTTAAAGAATTACAATTTATTTGAGTCATAGACTTGGCACAAATTACGAATTCGAAGCTCCTCCTTCAATTTAATTTCTTTAATCAAAATGAGAATGTGATGTGGGTTCATTGTTAGAGTTTCTAGTAGTTGGGATTTCGTCAGAGGCGCACAGATTTTTCACATAATGGATCTGGAGTTTCTGCATGTTACTCGCTTAAACTGATACATGCTTTGCTTCTAAAGTGCGAATAAAGTTTCCTTATACTTTTTTTGGGCTGTTTTAGGCTTTTTTAGGCGTTCTGAAAGGTACGAAACGCCCACAATTATCGCGGAAAAGAATTAGGACTTACATTTTACCCCGATGTGTCGTTTAGACAACTACCGTTTCTAAGAGTCATTCGCCTGGGTGAAGAAAAGACAGCAAATAGTTAAGTTAAGAAATTCTAACTCAATTTATGCCGGCAAAACCTGGTTGGCTTGCGATGCCTAATAAAGTTAAGGCTGAATGGCCAAATATACTAACTTACTAACTGAAGGTGGCGCTACAGTCCGGGGTGGACCTGGGCCTCAACCTACAAGCCATCTCCAACCAGCACGATCTTTGGCCAGCTGTCTCTTGTTTTGCACGCTAAGTTGGTTAAGGTCCCCTTCCACTTGTGTGCGCCACCTGAGTCTCAGTCTTCCTCTACTGCGTCGTTCCTCGGGTGTGGATTCGAATATCTTCCGGGCCGGTGCATTCATGTCCATTCGCTCTTCATGACCCAGCCACCTCAGTCGTTCAACCTTCACTCTTTTGGCCAAGTCGATGTCTTTGTACAGTTCGCCTTTGTATCTTTTTCTCCATTCATCGTCTATGCAGACGGGACTAAAAATTACTCAAAGAATTTTCCTCTCAAAACAAAAGAGTGGCTTCATCCGCTTTTTATAGAGTCCATGCCTCTGCACCATAGAGAAGGACTGTGATTATAAGGGGCCTTATAAACGGTCACTTCAGTTGTTCGAGTCAGGGCTTTGCTACTCAATTGCTTTCTTAGCACAAAGAAACAGCAATTGGCAAGGGTTATTCTTCGTTAAATCTCTCATGGTATCATTACCTGAGTTCATTACGGAGGCATTCTAGATCGTATTTCCCTAATATTAAAAACCTTGATTCTTCTATGTTTTTAATGAGAAGTTAACTAAATTTTGTTTTCTTTGCAGATTGTCGTGAAACCGTACGGTCCAAGCGAGCAAAGCGACCACGTGCTCCAGAACCAGTTAACTTCGAACGCGAACCACAACAGGATTTAGAAAATGAGGAGAGTGGATCGCAAGAGAAGGATATACCAGCGATACCAACCAATTTTTTAAGTCCATCTGTTAGGGAATACTTGGAATTGGGAAAATCAATACCCGGTAAGTATTTAGCCAAAGGAGAAAGTCCCACATAACACTGTTAGTTAAATAATTGCCAAAGGCTTAGCTAAACAGTCAAAAAAGACAATGATTTTGTTTTAATTAGAAATAATGATAAAGTAACAAAAGGATTCATGCAGCGAATAGAGATACAAATGAATTTATGTGAATTTGATTTTTTTTTTCAATCAAATGCAAAGAGGTTGGGTACAAGTACAAGCCAATGCCTTCCGGTCATCCACTTTGTGAGAAAATTAGTAGCAGTTTTTTTGAAAGGTTTTTTTTTTGTTTCCTCTTCGACCATATTACCTTCAGGCGCTGCTCTGCATGTCCAATTGGAAAATAATAGAATCTACTCGATGTCCGGTTAGTGCACTTATAAAAATCGTAAAATGTGTTCGATTCCATTTGCGATCCCGCATATGTAGTAAATTAAGAGCAGTCATTCCCCATATATGGCCCTCCTCCTTTTTGTCGTTCGCCAACGGTGTAGTATTGTTTTTTTTTTTTAAATATTTTGATTGAGACAAACGACACGATTTAGCTCGTTTGGTTAACAGTTTTTTATTTCTGTTGTTTTTGGTCCACCTCCGCCCATCTAGGATGAGGATTGTGCATCTGTTCTTAACACAAAATAATTGCATTTGTCGCCCCCGTGTATGTCCTAAATATTCATTTTATCCTATTTCCTTGCAGGTCGACCGGGAACGGATTATCCAATCCTTTCGGCGATACCCTATACCAATTTCTATTGTGATGAACAACCGTATCCGGGCTTTTTTGCCGACATGGAGACAAGATGTCAAGGTGTGGTCGCAAACAAACACAAATGGGTTTCCATTTCGAACGAATAAATGACATTTTTTTTACTGTTTTTGTATTTTATTTTCCATATAGGTTGGCACTATTGTGACATCGATGGACGACAAGCGAGTTTCCTCTGCCCCAATGGAACACAATTCTCGCAGGCAGTGTTCGTATGCGATTGGTGGTTCAATGTACGTTGTGATCTATCGCCAAGGCTCTATGCCATCAATGCCAGGCTCTATCAGCGACCAAAAGTGAATCCTACTCGGCCACATCGTATCATTACGAAGCAACTGGTCGACGATATTTTTAATAAATAAATCGATTGATGAGGATTAAGTGATACACAAACACACATACACAGCCAGACACAGACAATAAAAAGAATTTGATTAAATGAATAAAATAAATAAAAAATAAAAAAACAAAATGTTTTCGTATCCCGATGAAGAATGAATTTTAGATTTATTTCCGGAGAAATTTGACATTTTTTTTTATTTTAATTTGCAAATGTGCTATGAAAATTTTTTACTTTAATTGAATTTTAGATTTAACAATGCTTTGACATTCAAGGCAACTTAGTTTAAGAAAAAGAACACAAGCACACGCACACACACACATACACCGATAGAAAGAACGGAAACTTAATCGCGGTCAAAATAAATGTAAAATTAAAATAAAATAAAATATCTTTGGATGAAATATTAAATTTAAGAAAAAAAAAAAGCAAAAACAAATCGAATTTTGTTAACTTTAAGGCAATAGTAGTTTGTAAATTCTCTGTATATCTGCATTTTATTTAATAATAAATAAATAAAATCGCTACTAGACAAGGACGATTGTTTTTTTTTAAAAAACTTAGAATTTAGAATAAGCTTCGTAATGTCTATCCCTTCCCTTTCTTGGGTATTGGCCTAACTCCGTATACATTTTCATTTTCAACCCCATTACCTGCTTTTCTCTCTTTCACTTTCCTATTCTTTTAGTCTGTCCGGATCTACGTAAAGTAACTTTCTCCACTATCCGTATTTTTACCATTTTTCACGGATAAAACTTTGTTGAGCAAGCGTGCAGCCACAAACAAACATGGCTTAAAATTTAAGGAAAAGAGTGTACTTAAAATATCATTTCATTTTTAATATTCAGAACTAAAGTATTTACGTGCACAAACGTACCCTCAATCAAGATTTAGGCAACTGCCTTTCGGACTGGATGGTTTCGCTGTTTAGGACTACACTACAACAAACATCCACTACGCTGGATCTTGGTAGTGAAGGAGATCATCTTCATAAGTAAAAGGGGCATGGTCAAAAAACGTGCGACTTAATCACACCGCATTGAAATCTGAGGTTTCGAAAAAACTCCTGAAACCTCCATCGAAATCAGGAGGTCTCTCATACATTTTTCAGATTTTCATATCGCCTTGTATGAGGTTTCGATGAAACTGGTTTCAATTGCGAGGTTATCGAAGCAAACGCTTCGTGTTAAAAGACATTCTACAAGTTCCAAAAAGCAATTGACAGATTTTCAACTGTGTTACAAGTCAACTACCAATTTCTTGAACGATGATCACGCGAATTATATCAGGATATAGGCATTGTAAGCTTATAGTGGACTTGCAGTGCACTTGTAACTTGAAAGCAATATTTGTTTATTTGCTTATATTTTTCGATGGCTGACTGAAACGTCAAACAAAACCCAGGTAGTGGTCGGTATGAATGCTTTAAGAGATTTCGAAATTTGTTTGTGGAAACCTGAAGTCTGAGGTGCGGTGTTTATAAGGTATAAGGTCATTGAAAAACAAACGCATGTTTCACTTAATTGAGATATACAACTCAGAATGTACGGGGACTCCGCTCAAAAACCGAAAATGCTTAATGCCAACATTTTTGACACGGAACTATTTTTCTCGAATTCTCAGTTTATAGAAACGATCGTCATAAAAGTGACGTTAAGGCTGTTGGAGGGGGTGTCCTAATTGCTGTGCGTACTCACATTGAGTCGCGATTGATCGATTTTCCATTTCCCCTCAATACAGAACTCATTTGTGTGAAAATCACATTTGGATATAAACATTTATACATTGTAAACGCATATATTCCTTGTACCGTCTTTGTTCCTGGCACTTGACAACGTATTTGACATATCTTGTTGAGACAGTACAATTCTACTTCTTGGCTATTTTGCGTAAATTCAGAAACGTTAAACATTTGTGCAGTGATGGGGCATCACTGCTTATTTGCGATGCTGATGCTTTGTTGAACGAACATTTCGTTGGCGTTTTAGAACGCAAATGTTTACATTAAACATTTTTTTTATTAAGTTCATTTTTTATTTCAATTTTCTGGACTTCTTCTTGCATATGCGGAAAATATTTCCTGTAAACATTTTTTTTTTAGTTTTTTCTATCAAAAATACATTTTTTTATTTATTTAAACATATTTTTACATTAAACGAAAACATTTCATCAGTTAAAATCGTTTATTTACTCACTTTTCTTCCTCTTCTAATATATTTCAATTTTTTTGCCTGCCGAATCAACAGCGCATCAAGCTATTTGGTGATGGTTTTGTTTGAAATGTTTGCGCATCAGTTTACCTAAGTTTGCAATAATGAACACTTGACGTAGAAAATGATGCGAACATTTGCATTAATAAACAGTTTACTAAGCATCATGCGCATCATGATGCCAGTGATGCGTTAATGAATTTACACTTTAACTGGACTCATATAAAATGGAAGTTTGTTAATTCAAAGAAAAAATACAGCAAATTTTCGTTACTGTAATGGTAAAACTTCTGATTCTGCTGTTAGCAATATGTTTGCTGAGTATGTTATTAGATCATTCAGTGACTCTTCTCTTTTTGTCGATGATAAATATTGTAGCTATTTAAATAGCTGTTCCCAGATGGCTTTCAGTAATTTTCTTTCGATTTGGAAACTATTTCGAAAATTGTTTCCCTTTTGAAAAATGATTACTCATCTGTCACAATAGCACCGATTGTTCTTAAAAAATGCAGTCGAGCCCATATCCATTAGCACTGGGAAATTCACTAAGCTATGGAAGAGTGCCTTCGTCACGTATGTATTTAAAAATTGTGTACGTGGTGATATCACGAATTACAGTCCAATTTTTAATCTTTCGTGTATTGATAAGCTTTTTGAGCAAATATTCTAGTTCCTTAGAAAATAATAATGAAGCTTTCAACCAGCTGTCTTGGTTTCCCACCTGGTTTTCTAAAATGGATCATACCTTACCGGTAGGAATTATCGTGTCAAATTTAGAGGTTAATTTCCGGAATCTTTCATTGCTCAATCTGGACTTCCTCAGGGAAGTCACTTAGGCCCTATTTTGTTCATACAAACCTTCTCCAATCGGACATTAATAGCTTTGGCACTTGGTGTGATAAAAATGGGTTCATTTTGAACCCATCTAAATGTCAACATATAACATTTTTAAGAAAACGTATTCCCACCGCTTTTTATTATTCGTTATCAGATCATATGCTTTGCCATGTTGATAGTTTTAAAGATCTCGGAGTTTTCGTTGACCCCAAACTTAACTTAATTGTTAATAAATCAAACCTTATGCCGGGCTTTATTAAGAGGTGGTCTAAAGAATTTGACGAACCCCACGTTACTCAGTCTTTGTACAATTACTTCGTCCATCCGCATCTAGAGTATGCTTCCTAAGTTTGGACTCCGTACTACAATATTCACTCAATTCGATTTGAAGCTATCCAACGTAACTTTATTCGTTTTGCCCTTAGAGGTCTTCCATAGGATGATCTATATAACATTCCCCAAAGTAGACTGAATAATAATATAGTTTTCTTAAAGCAACTTATAGCTGGTCATATAGTTGCCCCTGATCTGTTGTCTTCCATTGCATTCAACTTCCGTAGATTTGCTCACAACTTACGTAGTGTGGATTTTTTAGCAAGTGCTTATCATAGGACGAATTATGGCAATTACTCGCATAAGTAGAATTTATAAGTTTTATGTCAGAAAATTTAAACTGAAAATGGGGAAACCACCAACACATGTTGTGCAACTCTAGATTAAGGAAAACATTTATAGATGAATATTTCTACGAAAATCTGAGTGAACCCATCCCAAGTCCAAATGGTTCGATTAGACCAATCCGACAGTGGTTTGGGGTTTGATAGCATCAGATATCTTGGTCGCCTAAACCTTTAAAGATTTCAGAAGCTCTTGAGATTCGAATGTTATTGTCGAATAACTCCTTTGTTAAATTATGTTTCATCCCAATCCACAAGCAGCGGACAGAGTTAGCACGTAATAGTTTCTATAATCCATTTCGATGATGAGGAAATATTGTATGGAGTTAAACATTGATTTTATGAAAAACGGTCCCAGCTACACTACTCTCCAATAATCAAAGTTTTGTTTTCATAAAAAAGAAGTAACAATTGCAATTAATATAAAAACCTGCATTAAAAATGCGCCCACAGAAAACAAAATTGTGTATGCTATGTATGTGGTGGATCAACTACTACCCAATTCGGGTTGTGACTCTTCTATCAACGTTGCCGCCATGCAATGATTGGAACCAATTCTCCCTTAAATGACTGCGCGTAAGATAGGATAAATTCTATCTTTCTTTCAACCTGCTACTAACACGTTGTCACGTTAAGCTAATTTTAAATTATGTGTCTTTGGCATTTAAGGTGCACCAAACTATAATCGCTTGTCACGATTAGTTACACTAAATTGGTTAAACTTAATTGGTATATCGGAGGAATTAATTAATGAAAAGGAAAGTGCTTAGGGCTAACGTTTCCCGTCCCAAATACATTTGTCATGCTGCGGCTGTCGTTCCTTCAGCTACAAAAAGTATTGATATGAGCATTTAAAGTCAGATCAAACCTTAGAGGTGTATCCCTAGATCATGTTCGCCAGCTTAATTTATTTCAAATAGCTTTTGAGATTTTTATTAACCGCCACGCCACTGATCAACTTGATGTTTGTAAATAATGACTCAAAAATTATGTTTTTTTTTATGTCGTACAGTTCTTCAAATTTTAATAATTTTTGTTTTAACTTTTCATTAAAATTTGAATTTGAAGAACTTTCATGAGGAAAAAGCAGTTGAAAACCCCCCTTGTTCGACTTTAAAGAAAAGGAAAAGTACGTGTTTAATTTTTGGGAGAAACTGGAAGTGTTTTGACTACAGTGCCACCTATCGTATATTAGTGGAACAAAAACTATAATTAGTTCAGTGAACTACTCTGTGTGGAAAAAAGTAGTTTGTGTAAATATGATCACAACCGACTCGACCACTTCGCCAGTATGTTTGGGCAGTGGAATACATGGCGGTGGACTTCCATTGTACGCCATCCGTCAGATTCCACTGCCAATGTTCAAAATCGACCGACATTGGACAGAAGTCCGATAAAAAGGCAAAACCGTATAAGTATGTAATTGCAAAAAGGAAGTTTCGAGAAATGCACTTAAATGCGTTTGAAGACTGAAAGTCGATTAAGCATTCAGAAACACTGTCTAATGGACTTTAGACGGTTTTACATTTTCACCAGAGAGAAAAACCTGCAAAGCCACTTTATATCAAAGAGTCTTTTTTGTGCAATGTAATTTCTTGAAGAATTTAAAGAATAAGTTTTATTGAAAAATTTATTTTTTTTGGAAAAATATATAAAATTAGAGTTGAGGAATGTTTATTAAATAAATGTAAATAGTATGTAAGTTCAAATAAGGTGATTCAAATAAGGACTAAAGTATGACAATTTGGTTTTGCTTAGCAATCTTAACTACGTGGCTTAGACCTTACAACTTTAGACTCTTCTTAGTTTCTCTCTTAACATAGCAATCATTTCACTTACATGATACTCTTCTATTCTTTGCATGCACTTTCTTCTTCTATTCTTTACTTTTATGTTTATAATACTTTAGTTCAATATTCTTAACTAAACAATCCTACATATATATGAAAAAACCCCGATTGACACTGACATATAATTTGAGTGATTTTCATCCGTTTACTAGCGTTTTGAAAAATAACAGTTTGGTAGGATTTTACATCGTTGTATAATTATCAGGAAAAAGTGGGACCCGCAATCCAATAACGTAGTTTTCTTTTTACTGCGGAACATGCGATAAAGGGTCATTCCAAAGGTCCAATAATACCCATTAACTTTTAAACGGAGCCTTAAAATGTGGTAAAACAGTTTTGAAATTTATTTCTCTGGATTTTCAGATTTTCCCCAACATTTCAAGGTGTCACAATTACCAATTAGAAATGAGTAGCGCCCATTTGACATGTCCAAAAGACCAAAGTGTTTATTGGCATTTTCTTTTTTCCATTAACTTTGTTTTTGGAAAGGGTTTTTCACAAGGCAACCGGGAAATACCAAATCGTAATTTTTTTACGAGCGATGGCAGTTGCAACCTGTCTTCTTGCTTCTTCCTCTAGTAATATTAATTAGTTGTTTCAAGTATAACATCCTGATTAATTTACTCACAACCATCGGCATAAAGTGCTGCCCATCTGCTTATAAACTTAAAATTAAGCCTACTGAATATTAGCATAACCTTAAATTGTGGAGGCATTTGAAAATGTACGGAGCGAAGTGTCTGGTTAGAGTGAATAGACTTCAGATTCTACGACTTTACATTACATTAGAGATTTAATGCAATTTTTTTTTGTACTGCGATATTCGTACATTTTTAAATTTCTTCTTAAATTGAAGACGCACACATTCTACATGATACCTAAGACAAAAACCGTGGCAAGAGCAAAAAAATAGCTCCCTAAAGTATATACAAAATCACACTTACTGCATCAACTTTCATCAAACACTCAAAACTATGCAACGACATAATCAAATCACAATTGGCATAGTCTTAGGAGCTGTTAAAAATAAAAATCCAATAAACAAACTAACTTTACATCACAACAGATACCACTGGCAGATATTATAATACGGAGCGTCTAATTCCAAGCGGCTCAATGGTCTAGGGGTATGATTCTCGCTTTGGGTGCGAGAGGTCCCGGGTTCAAATCCCGGTTGAGCCCGATTACTATTTTTTTGTTTTTTTTTTTTCAATTTCAGTTCTTGAAACAAAATTTAATTTAGCCAATTTGCTTTGGAATTACAGTGCACCAACCACCAACACGATACAAAGTGAAAACAAAAACTGCTTACAAAAGCTAAATCAACACAAAGTTATGACCGTAAATCTGCAAACAAATGGCACTGCCACGGACTCTACAATGCAAGTGCAAAAGGACACAAACAATCTGTCGCCAAGGTGGTGGTATAGGGATATAAGCGTCAACCCAGCAAATTGAAACGAAGTAATGAACACAACACCGGCGGAGTCGCCATGAGACATTAAGCAAAGACAAACACTGCGAGTGTAGAATTAGTCCTGCAACAGCGCCTTTCAGCCTTTCATGTCGTCGGTGGCACCGTCGGTGGGTGGTGGTTGCCAAAAAATAGATGTCAACGAAAGTAAAACACAAAACAAAGGCACACAACCAATTCACCGCCGACTCCAGGTGAGCTTTCCGTTCCCCGGATCGACACCGAACCGACACAAGAAAAATGTTTTCAAAGTAATTTCGTTAGTGCGACAGAAGAGTGTGGTCGGTTTGTGTGTGGGGCAGGACGTAGTAGCAGGTAGGGCGGCGAAGCATGCACTGCACTATGACATTGTTTCACTTCGTCCCTTTGTATGGCCGCATTTCAACAACCAGAAATGGATACAATGGCTTGGAGGTCGGAAGAAACAACAGTTAAAAAAAAGAAGAAACAAAATTTAACTGGATACGGATAATTTTCACCAGACAGAGGAATGAAATTGAAAATAATAAAAAGTCCACAAGCAGGTAATGAATGTCAATGTTTACATGGTAAGTGATTTAATATTCTATCGTTGGCCATTGTCGGGGCCTAACGAGATAATCAAGAGAATAAGATGGCCAGCGTACACTCAGGGCTGCACGTCCACACGACGGACGAATACGGGAATACAGTGGAATTGCCCACGAAAGTACGAAAGTGGGTAAAGTGCCTGATAAAGTGATTTGAACAGGTTGTCCAGGCTTGTAAAGCAACTACTTCTGTCGCTACTGCTGTGCCGCCGGTGAATCTGTGTGTTGAAACGGAAAGTGCCTTCATTAGTGGCGATGATGTGTTTGTGATTGTTATGTTTTGTGGATTGGAGATATTGTTTCACTTTTCTTTTTTTTTCTTTTTATTCCTCTTTTCGTGTCTGTGTTGAGAGTGGGTAAAGAGAGATTTTGGAAATTGGAGGGAACTTGAAATTAATTTACTTAAGGAGGTTTTAGAAGCGAATTCGTCAACCGGGCGTGGGATTGTATTAAGTTTAAAAGAATTGAGATCCTCTTCAAAGTCCAGATAAGCTAGTCAAAGAAAGGTTTAGCTCGTGATAGATTTTTTAAGCAGACTTTCGAGAGCACAACAAGAGTTGTTAATTTGAAGCATTGTTATACAGAGGAAACATTTTAGACAACCATTTAGCTATGTAGGATTTTTGCAAAGAAAATTACTTTAATATAAAGCTTAATATACGAAGGACTGCAAGCCTTCGTGAAGAAATTTACAAATTTTTTCTTAACACAATCAAAATGTATGTTACGTATACGCAACAGTGACTGGGGAAATTGAGTCCTTCAGAAGACATGTTTTGTTCGTCTCGATACTAGGGATATTTGCGTTACTTCCTGAATGCTACCGGAGGAAACACGTTCTTAATTTCATTTCTTTTGGTGTTAATTCGATCGTAGTATTAAGTTGTGGGACTTCATGCGACTTTGCTAGACAACGGCGATCTACACATTTTGCATTGAAATTGCCCCTGAAGACGTAAATCCACGAGACACCAACTTTCAACATCGCCAATGGAACGTTGAACGATTTTCGTAAGACTCTTCCAGTTATTTCACGATCAACTGCTGCTGACGAACTGAAAGCGTGCTTGAAATCACCAAATTTGTGGCGGCATGTAAGGGAGTCTTTGGCGGCTAACATACGAGTGTTTTTGCAACAAGATCAAATGGTACGTGGTAATGAAAAAATCGCACCGGATTCATCACACTGCCCACTGATTTCCGCTAGTTGACCGAAGGAAGAGCTCATTCGGCGTGTGTTTCGGAACTTCAAAAACCTGTGCGAACGAGTCTTAATGTGAATCCAAATTCCAAATTAAATTCCGGGAGAGTTATTTTCCCTCGAATCAGTTGACGCAGTTAATAAACAGAATGAAGACTATCCCACCAATTTTTTGAATTTGGTGAAGTTGCCCGGATTACCATCGCATAATTTGCAATTGAAAGCTGGCTCAGTCATCATCATGTTGCGCTACATTAATCAAGCTCGATTGTGCAATGGAACGAGACTGGCTGTGAAAAAAATTATGAACAACGTTATCGAGGCGATGATATCAAGTACAACTGATAAGATGTTTTAATTTCGCGCATCCCGATGATTCCAACGGACTTACTATTCAAGTTCAAACGACGGCTGCAATTTTCCTTACTTCTGGCCTTCTTCATGGCTATCCGCAATCAACATCGTTGGAAGTTTCCGTATTTCCATCATAGTCGAGTGTTCGCGTATTGGAAAGCCATCATCTTTGTTAGTTTACGCGCCAGAAAACAAAACGAAAAACTTTGCATTGAATGAATGTCGGAGTAGTAATGCGCGCACAGTAATGCAAGAAAGCGATGCGATGCGAGAAACGTTTACATGCGACAAAACTGTTTACATGTTTTCTTATGCAGATCGCTTTACTTAACAGTCAGCAGATACATAATTACGAAAAAGTCGTAGACAAAATGGAACCTTGGGCACAGCATTGTTTATTTGGTGAGTTGCAGGCTAGAAAACCCTCAAAATGACTTGAATTTAGTGGTTCTAATGTGTATCCATTGAAAAGGGTTGTTAATTGAATATATTCATATATGTATTGTTGAATTTAAGTGAGAGTCTCTGCACTGTGCATTCACCTACCAGACACCAACAACCAGTGGTCCCAGTATCGCGGCATCGCCAAACAGGAAGCCAAAACCGTGTATCGGTGGCAAAATGTGCAGTTGAAAACAAGGAGAGCAAAAGCGGAGTGCTAAGCCAGGAGATGAAGAAGATCCTACGCAGAGTCTCATGATTTCGGTTTCAGACAAGAGGATCTTGGAATCCCAGCTCCCACGTTCAAGGAAGACCGAGCCTCCCTTTCAAAGACCAAGCTATCGTGGTGGCTGATCGTATGGTCTGAAAAATTAGAAGCAGCATGCCCAGGAACATCTGAGTCTAGCGGTGAATGAGGGCAAAATAAATTAAATTCTACTAAATTCTACAAATCGCCCAGAATGTCACAATCGACAGCAACAACATTAATGTAGAAGGGACTTTGTCTACCTAGGTTCTTCGATCACGTCTGAAAACGACATATCGTCAAACGAAGCTTACCAATCGCTGTTTTTTTGGGCTGAGAAGGCAACTACATATAGAGGGTGGGTCAAATACAAGTTTTTTATTTTAAAAATGCAATAAAATGAACAAAATTAAATTTTCTTTATTAGTTAGGTCAAACATTCCCATTGCCTCGGCTGGCTTCGAAGTAGCGTATTTTGTCACTCCAATTTTCCAAGACCTTGTTGATGGTTTACGGGCTGTAGCTCATGGATTGCTTGGATGATATTGGCCTTAAGTGCTTGAATCGTTTCCGGGTTGATGGCATATCATCGGTCCTTCATGGTTCTTCATCGCAGCTCCGAAGCTGCCAATTGACGTCGCCAAGACGGCTGAAAACATGATTTGGGAATTTGGTGTGCAGAAGAGACCGATTTTGGCATGGGCTGTGTGACAAGTCGCGCCATTCTGCATGAACCAGAGGTCGTCCAAGTCCATGTCTTTAATTTCAGTACAAAAAATTCTGTTACCATGTCCCTGCAACGACCACCGTTGACCGAAACGTTGTTCCCAGCCACTCTACAATCCGCACATTCTTGGCTACAGGAGCCACATTCCTGGTCCATAAGGGACCGTCATATACCAGTCTCACGAACTTTTTGCAAAAAATTGCGTACAGCAGGCGCCGTAGGTGGGTTCTTCATTTCGGCCAAAACTTTTTTTCAAAAAACCCACTGCTGGGGCTACCCTTTGGAAATAAGTTTTCAATATTTCCCAATGTTGTTCAAGCGTAAAGCGACTCATTTCGTTCCGTGGAGGTTTGATACTAACTTTCTGTCAAGATTTCGAGCGGGAAGCAGCTGTCAGTGTCAAAATAAAAGAAGAAACCATTAAATGGCCCACCCTTTATAGAAAGGCCCCTTTCCGACCATCTAACGAAACTCTTTATCAGTCCTGTTTTATGGATCTGAATTAATTATTAATATTAATATTATTAATAATTGTCCGTGTCCGCGTTAGCTTCCAACTATCGCAAACACATTCAACATTCATACATACATACATACAGCAAATAACCATTTCAATTGAATTGAATTGTCGTCCTTTTTATTTTTTTCGCCGTATACTGGTATGCAATTTGCTCATGCAAAACGTAATACAACGTAAATAGATTCTATAACACTTTTAATAATAATTTAATATTTTTCACTAAAGGACTTTTTATTTTAATTTATTTCTTTGGTTTTTCTTTTTGTTTTACATTTTCGCTTTTCAATTTGTGCCTGTTCGAGGGGGAGTCTGACGTTTTTTATTTTCCGTCGAATTAATTTGTTTCTCTGTGTTGCGGGTCGACACGACGACGGTCGGTCACAGTGCAATTGCTCACTTTTTATATTTCGTTTTCCTCTATTTAACCAAGGATTTTATGTTAAAATGGAAGTGGATCGGGCTTGGGCAGGTATTGTGGATTCACTCTGTGTGTGTGTTCTTGTGTTAAATCCTATGATTTGCCGGATAAAGGCAATTTGCACGTATATACCGCCAGACGCGTCCTGACAGTTACCAAAAAGTGCGCCGCTCGTGCAGTGCGGTTTATGCTGAATCCAATGCTCGAACGGTGGTTGCAATGCAAAAACGGTATCGCGTGCGTAATTGAAAACAAACCCCACAATCCAAGCGAAAAGTTATAGAAAAGGATTTGACTAGCATTTGTTTCTATATTTTTTTTTATATTTCTTTAATGGTTGCTGTTCTCTTTGGTTTTGTTGGGTGTTTTTCTTGGTCGTGTGATCTGTTTGTGATTGCTGTTCCGGATGTGGGGGCGATAAATAAATTAAGAAAACAACAAAAATAAGATGGAAAAATCATTCGTCGACATAGAAGAGGCGGACGAGGAGGAGGATGAGAAGTGCAATATATTTGCCATTGGAGCTTTCAGCTTGGCGAGTGAGAAGCAGCCGTGAACAAAGTAGCCATAGAAGAGTAGCGCGTTGGCGGCGAAAATATTCGATTCCACGGTTCGTCAAATGAATAAATAGAGATGCATTCAGCTAGGAGTATTTTCTTTTTTTGTTTTGAATCAAGCAAGTGCAACTGAGTGATGTCAGTTTACATAGAATTTAATGTTTCTTTTTAAAGCGGTTTAAAGTCAAAGTCAGAGCGTATTAATTGTGACTAAACCATTCTTAATCAGCTCAGTTCAAACGTCGTCGCCCGGAATAATGAATAATGTAGAGCTAAGCTAAATTTCTTCGCTTCAAAGCTTAGCACTTGACTCGCCTCAAAAACACTACAAAAATTTCCAATTGTGACCTTTAACTTGACGAGGATAGTGAAACAAGTGAAATCACGGGAAGGAATGGGGCAGCAATTTTTTTTGTTAAAATATGTTTACTCTTCATCGTTTACGTCTTAAATCGTCTCATGTCAGTCTTGGAAATTTGCTGGAGTTAAACATATCACAGAAAAAAAGCCATTAAGTTTCTGCGAAAGACTTAAGATAAAACAGCATGTTACCATGTTTGCCAGTCTTATGTTTATATCGTCTGACTACAACGTCAATTTTCCTCAGGCAACGGAATAGTTTCAGTCAGAATATAAGCCAAGAAAGGAATGCCATTGAATTTTCATAGTTCAAAAAAATTGCATGGGTCTGGTGCTAGAGTTTTTGTGAAATGCGAGACTGGGTAAACATGCGTCTGTTTTCCAAGCGGAGGTTTTGCCATTCTTATGGCCATGCGCTGCATTGTGAGCAATAGGTGTAAGGCTAGATTCATTTGCATTTGCAGTGACAGCCAATCAGCGTTAAAAGCGCTCCTAAACCCTCTTACCTCGTCCAAGATAGTGTTCGAACTTAGACTTTCTGTGATTCTGTTTCTTTCACAGTGAATCTTGTCGGGGTTTAAGGGAAATTATATCTCCGATAAGCTTTCTGGGCAAGGTTCAGAAGAAGTTTCCTCAGGACCCGAACCTGTGTTGGGTCTGCTTGCATCTGTAGCCATGGCTTTCTGGGCATGGTATGCTATAAGGTGTGAGTTTGACGTGGGGTTTGTAACGTTTCTTTCAAGGTTAATCATAAAATCCTCTGCTAAGACCTAGAATAAGCTGGCCTTTAGCGATTAAAAGGTGAAATTCATTCGTAGTTTTGGTAATGGCACAGTAATCTCTGGAGGAAGCTGTTCTGCTCTAAAGAATGTATAACAAAAGATACCACAGGGATCAATATCAGTCCAATCGAAATTAGATTATTCATACAAAATTGCCATCTACATATATCTAAGTACTCGTCATTACTTATCAACATCGAAGTTGATGATGCTTCCTGATCTTTGGCTCTATGACAAAAACTAACAGAGCTAATAAGTACCCCTTATCACCTTTGCAAAGATGGCCTGTCATTTATTTTGGAGTAATCCTCGACAGCAAGCTCCTTTGAACCAACCATGTCGAGACACAGACATCTAAGACATTGTCGGATTTCTTGCAGTGCCTTTGGCAAAACAAAGTGTTTGTCACTCAAAAGATCATATGTATCAGTTGTTGTATAGTGGAAGCTTTAAATCAGATACATCGTTGCTAGTTTGAATAAACTCCAAGCTATGTTATGTTTAGGTTGCATCGGACCTTACCTTACTACCGGACTGCTTGTATTTTTGTATGAAGTAGCAGCAAAGCTGCACTTAAGGTATTAATTAATCTTTTAACTACTCAAAAAACTCTTTGAATTCGGAAGAAAGACTGAACACTTTGGCTTATCCTGGAACCACGGGAATGAGAACTTGCTCGATAATGTGCGGACAAAGTTTTCTCTGGACCTGAACCTCTGGTGGATCTCCCGACTTCATATTTAGGCTTTCCACTGAAGACGGTTCTTCGGGTTATATACAGAACAGAATAAATGTCAGTGGAAAGTGGTATTTTTTCTATCACTAAAGATATAAGGCTGCAGGCACCCGGTAGGCATTTTAACGCGTCGCCACACTTTTGAGAAGCACTTTAATGTTCTACGCTTAATGATGTCATCATCTGCGACGCTTGTAGAGAAGGCATAGTAACTCCCGAGCAGTTTCACTGGGTATGTCCTGCATTTTCTTGAACCAGTCTTCAGGTTCTAGGTGCTAATGTCATTACTGAATATCTAAGCTCCTTATCACGGTTTTCTGAGGACAAAAAACGGCAAACTTAATCAGTGGATATTCATTGGAAGTGAAATACTCATACTCTTGGCATGTCACAGGTAATCAATACTTTCTACCGGAAGTTAGCCTTTATTCGGATGTTGCAGTCGACTCGTTCCATTATGTTGAAAAGTGGTGGCTTAATTAAGGAAAATGTCTGTTCCTGTTTCAGTTAGTTTGACAGCCCGCTCGTTGTCCTATATATCCTTTAGGCAAAGGAACCCAGCCAAGAATTCGAGACCCTTTTCTCGATGAATTATGTTATGTTAATATTTCAACATAAGTTGTACATTTTGTTAAACCAAATAGCTAAACGTTTTTTTACTTACCAACTAATTAAGAAAATATTACTGACACACGAAATTTATGGTCTTGAACAAAAAGAAGAAAAGAAGTTTGCTTTAACTTTTAACTAATTTGCCCGTGTCTACCCCATAAGTATCCGAATTTTAATAAATTAACGAACCAGCGGGCGCACCGTTCCGAGTTACAAATTTTGAAATTTCCAATCGAAATAGCTTAAAAGCAATGAAACCACTACTCTGGTTGGTAGGAAATGCAAAGAACATGATGCATAACATGGTAACACAGTGCACCACATTCTTCAAAAGTGCATTCACTTATGCGGCAGCCCAGCACCAATGCCAATTAAGATACCGAGACAAGGAGGGCAGGCTGGCTGACTGACTGTTACTGTTACTGTTACTCAACAATAGTATAAGTCGACGTGTCGTAAGAAACTTTAGATGCACTCATTCATCATTCCGTGGCCATTCATTCACTCACTCACGCGAGGAATTTTATAATAATGACCACAGCCATTGTACGCACCAGATTATCAAAGCATACGTAATCCGGTATCTGTTGTCTATCGTCTACATGCACTTGTATCTTTTAGTGGTTAAGGGAATGACTGTCATTTGCAACACCAAAGTCATTTTGTTCTAAAAAGCTGATTCCCCTACCCCCGCTTGTTTATAGATCTGGCTTAGAAGATGAAAATGTATCTACCAATCGTAACCACGAGTATTCATTCACGCGTCGCAATTTGCCAATAATGCAATTCTATACCCATCCACGTGTATCGTAGGTGTACACTGTAGGAGGTTTTGTTTAATTTGACAAAATGTTTGTGAAATTATTTGCAGAGCAATGTACTTTTCGGATAGTTGGATAGATTAAGTGATGTCACGGTGTAGGTAATTTGTTTTTTTTTTTTTTTGGATTTTCGATTTTGTTGTTTCGTCAATTTGTATGAAAATTTATTTAAAGGATGTGCTGTGGCTTACCTGAGGTATTATTATCATTTGATGTGGCTCAGGCTAGAGATATCACTGTGTATCCGTATTCGCACCTGCATCCCAATGGGCACCAAGTATTTGTATATTTAGAGTAAATTAATTTATTCGAATGCATGAACCCGGGATGCATGGTGGCAAAATGTTTCAATTAATTTTATTTGCATTTCTGTTGACACTTGTTTCGACTCAATCACGGATTCTCTGGAAGTGGGTTCAGGTTCATGATACTGATGTTGTGTGATGAATTAATTTTAATGGCATTTCATGTGTGGGATTTTGATTGGGAAAACAACACAACAGAAATTCTGGTGATGCTATTTGTACGTATAATATGAATGTGGAAAGTTTTGCAGCACTCTGTCTGTATTTATTATTTTTGCGGCGGTAATCCTTTAAGTTTGAGGTGTACTGCTTGTTGTTGTTATTGTTGTTAACATCGAAAGATTGATTGTGACAAATCATAGAAATTTTGATTTATTTTAATTGAAGGAAAGCAATGGAAATTGCGTTATGGTTGAGGGACAGATGTATATAGCTAGATCTTATTGTGAATGGTTCTTTAAATTTCATAATTATACCCTATCCTAAAGGTATATTAATTTAGACACATAGTTTGTAACACCCCTTAATATTCGTCGTAGACCCATAAAAGCATATATATTTATGATCAGGACCAAATCCTAAGACGATTTAGCAATGTCCGTCCGTTCGTATTAACTTTTGAGGCCTTTAAATGTATGCTAGGAAGCTGAAATTTAGAGGATATACTCCCTAGGTTCCCGAAATGGTAAAGTGTTAAAAGTTCTTGAATCCGCCCACTGCCACGCCCACAATTTGGAAAAAACCGTTTTAGGGCTAAAGTTAGAGAGATAGAGTGTTAGAACCTTCACTAGATGTGTAGGTTTGCCGTCCTTTATAAGTTTGTCATATAAATTTTTTTGCCACGCCTACATTTTGTGGGCGTTTTTCACTAAAATGCTGTTTTCTTCAAAAATGTTCATGGAAAGCGATAAAAAATGTTTAACAAGATATTTAGCCAATATTTTTGCCAACATATCGCCCATACAAAGTTTTTAACCACGCCCACTTTTAATAGAATGAAATAAAATGATATCCATCATCTTCCTAATGCTTGTTTCTTTTTGGCATATAGGGATATGGATAGGGTATCATACTGTTCGCCACAAGCGGACTGTAGCCTTTCCTTATGTTTTTTTAATAAAAACAACATCTATTGCTGATTGACCGGGATCAGTTGACTCTTTCAGTCCCATATATAGAACATTATTAAAAGACGGATTTTTAAGGAAAATACTTTTCCCTTTTTGAATTTATTCGCTTCGCATAGTTCCCGTAATTATCTTTATGATATGGGTTCAAAGGCTGATTGTCTCACCGATGAAGATATAATGGGCATCCTAGACCAACTGTCAGAATTTGGTGATGACGATCGAAATTCTGATGAAATTGATTACGCCATAATGCAAATGTAGCCAGAAGTAGAAGACAAGTTGCTTCCATCACACGTGAGCCAAGTGATGGTGAAGAGCTCGTTGCTGTTGAGGGAGAATTCCTTAGAGAAATTTCTGCAGATAATTTCCAGTTTGTAAATCTCACACGTGTGGTGCAGCAATCCATGTCGGAAGTGTTAGACCCGGTGTTTCCGTTTACAATAACGACGCAAGTTATGATATAGAAGAAGGCGAGATCAGCTCTGTATTTGCCTATTTAAATAGATATTTCACACAATTTTTTTTTACAAATGTCTAGAAATACACAAACTTGTATGGTGTACGTAATAATGCAACATTTAAACCGTGTACATTGACAGAAGTTCACACTTTGTTTGCTTTCCATTTGGTGATTTCAGTTCATTCACATTTCTTGGAATAAACATATGGGAATATCGTTTTTACCGCAAATATGATCTTGAAACGTTTCTTTTCCATTCGAAATAGTCTTCAAATTGTTGATTTCGATGAACGAAACCCAAATTGTACGAACGCGTTCATTAATTTTACATTTATGTAATTATATTTTGTCGTTTTATTTATTTAAAATTCACGGTCCATTATTGACGCATTTCGAAAATGCACTCTCGGTCTTAAATTCGAGGAAAATTTGTGCAGCAAGCAGTACATTGAATCGAAACCTTAGCCGTGGGGTATCAAAGTCTTCGTTCTATGCGGTAAAAGCGGAATACCTTACGATTTTACAGCAAATCATGAATCTACCACTCCTTTGAATAATGAAGTAGTTAAAAAAGTTGGTTTAAGCTCTGCCGTTGTTTTGCATTCAGCTCAACAAATATCAGAAAGTAAGGAAGCCCACAAATTTTACTTCGATTTTTTTTCCTATGCAGTTTTTGTGATGCTACTGGACCGAAAAATATTCAGTTCTGGGACAGTTAGCTTAGCTTAGCAGATTTAAGATTTAATTTTTATCACCATTGCTGTGTGATACAGGTTTAAAAAAGAAATAATATTGACAAAATTGCATGACTTTAAAAGCGGTAATACGGGGTTTAATTTTGTCGAAATTGGCAGCTCGGTATTTATATGGAAATCGACCGACCATCAAATATGGATGGAGTCGATCTTCTGGATCAGATGCTTCAGTATTATCGCATTTTCATTAGATCAAAGAAATTGACTTTGCGCGTTATATCGCATTTTCTCGATTTCACCACTGTTGCTGCTTGGATGGAATACAAAGTCAACTGTGTGAAACAATCTATTCTAATCCTTAAAATAATATAATGAATTTTCGAATAGAAGTTGCAAAATAGTTTAGTGTCTCTAAATAAAAGTGGACGCAGAAAAGTTGGGTCGACCCCAACATTACAGCACAGCACAGAACATGCTTCTGATGCAATTTAAATAAAATTATTAAATAGTCTGTTGTGATGCTTTGTCCAATATATGGTACACCTCATATCTCCCAAATCAGACGTCTTATGTAATTTGTATCGTCAGTAATTATTATTATTGAAAATAATTTATTTGTTTATCATAAAAAAAGTTCCACTGAAAGGGTACACCACACAACTCGTTAAAATTGTTACATTGTTCTACAGAATTACCAGTTTTTCCATCTGCACGGCTGCCAGTCCGTCACTGATTTTAAGGGCTTTACATTTGGGCCATGAACATTTTAATATGAAACCTACAATTCTAAATTGTCTGAGCACAAATTGAAGTGGTCAAGTTGAGGTCCTAGCATATTCATAGAAACTCACTACCCCTATACAAAATGTTTGAAAGAAAATGTCAGTGTCAAATAAGGGTCAGACACTACTTGAACCTATCAAATGAAACATTCCATAATATCTACTTTACCCTAGCCCTAGGGCTAAATAGAGCGTCATCTAGTACATACAAATTTGATATTTTCATACAGTTCGCATCGCATTTCAAACAAAACAATAAATACGAGATTGAATGAGATCATAACTTTCGTATTTTGAAAGCAAACCGTACTGGCCCGCCTGTAGTTTCGCCAAGCATCCGATTTGCGGATTATTCATCAAAAGCCGGTGGTTTGACTTTTTTGTTATCTGTGGATTCATAAGATCTGCCATTTTCGAACACGAAAACACGTTGCTTCCATTCATTTGCTTTTACGACTCGCATGTAAGCTTGAGGGGAAGCATTAAAACGGTAAACTGAGTTGCTACCCTCTTTGCCAAGGGCGCACCTCGTACCTCTGACAATGCATGGATTACTTATCAACTTTAAATTTGGCCTTCCAACTTAATTTCAATGGCTTTCCGTAATAATGACGGCGCGATGAATGGACGAACAAATGCAACAAAGGCAATGCATCGAAAACGAGTCTAGTACTCATATTACATTTAAGTCTTGAAATAAGACATCTACACCTGTGTCCAACTCCCATCCGTTATCTAACTCTAATTGGACTTTCCCAATATTGCTCTACCGAACACTCAAATTTCATTAACTCCCCCATAATATTTTGTCCAATCCCTAATCCAATCCCACTTCTTTTCCACCTTTCTTTTTAATCCGTATCTACATTATGCCTTCTACTGACAAACTAATTCAGCAAACCATTGATAGCATAAATGTCATTACGCACTCTCTATTCACATTAGTGAATATACGCCTCTTTTTTTGCTTATTTCAACCCTACCAGTTTTAGGAGAATCATCCACGGACGACCTTGTTTATTTTGGTAATTACGTGCACTCTAATAGGGTCGCATATTATCAAGGTTTGCGCTCTAAAATCGTTCTGTTTTCTTCATGCCTACGTATGCCTCTTTTTAGATAGGCTAACGGACTCTAGCATGTCATACGTAGGCAACTACGCTAAAATTTCACAACAGATCCCAATAATGACTCGCCTTTTACGGCAGGGTATTTGTATTGGGGTGTCGCAAAATGGTGGGCAAATGGTGTTCCGACACTAGTTCCGAGAAGTCTGACCTGATACACCGACGGATCAAAAATGGAAACTGGAGTTGCAGCAGGTATCTTTGGACCCAGTACCAAAGTCTCGATACAAATGGGAATGTGTCGCACAGTATTTCAGGCGGAAATCCATGCCATTGAGATCTGTCCAAATTTGATTTCCCAAAAAGGAATTAAAGGTGACAGAATTCACATCTTCTGGGCTAGTCAAGCAGCACTACAGGCACTAACATCTAACACTGTAAATTCTGTGAAAGCACTACGATGCTTTGCAAAAACATAACAAAGTCAAACTTTGCATGGGTACGTGGGCACCAAGCTATTGCAGGCAACGAATCTGCAGACGAGCTGACTAGAGCTGGATCAGAATCTGCGTTCTTAGAACCAGAACCCTACTGCAGAGTCAATTGGGTTTTAACGCTAATTAACGATTGTGGAACCCCAACTACGTCTGAACCAATGGGAAAGTGTCCTGTTTAAGACAATCCAAAAGATTAATTAAACCCTACTCCTACAAGGATATTCTACTATTGCTACTGATGCTTAAGGTTAAGAGAATATTCGGAAGCTGGTGGGCTTCTTCATTCACTAGGGAAGTCACTCGTCTCTTGAAAACCAATGTTTTGGGAAGGCGTCTTCCGAAGCATTTTTAAAAGAACCGAAAGTAAATAAAAATGTGAATTTGAATACCATCACAGGATTCTTTAAAAAGAAAAAATGTCTGCTCAATCAAATTGTCCACTTGTCACGCGTTTCCTTTCCGATTTAACCCAATGTTGTATCTTATCAGAAGCACAATGACCGCATGCGCTGACAGTGAAAAGAAAGTCTTTAACGCATCTGTTTATATTTTTTATGGCTTTCACTTGACAAAAACTAAACCAAAATGAGAAAAATGCATTTAATCAAAAAAATTTCTTCAATTTGCCATCACCGTATATCTTTTTGTACTGTGCAGAGGCTGCAACTGTTGCAATGTCATCTCACAAATGGTCACATTAAAAAAAAAAATGTACATGCAACGATGTTATTTGCAAACGAACATTTCGAAATTGAAATCACTTTACAAACTTGCACACTCGCGTACAATACGCGGACGTCGAACGGGAACGGGAACACACAGTCTTCAGTTTTTCCACTTGTCCAAAGCTTGGCTGGTATCTGCCGAATGCTCTTCTCAGGGAAATCATCAGCTCTCAAACCGGTTATAAGCGTCGATAGTTGATTTTCACGAACCATGTTTCACGGTTTAGCTAATTTTAATTATGGACTATCTAATGGGCTCCTGCAGTAGTTGATACCACCGGCCGCCGCCACCACCACTCATGTAGATATCGATCTATAGGTATGTAGGTATCTATCTTTAGATAGTCTAATATCTGCTATTTTCGGTCCAGGTGCAAATCATAATCTTATAATTACGAACGTGAAAATTATTGTAATTTGGAACTGATCGAAAAATGGAAGCCGGCTTTTGCGGAATTCCTTTCGATTTGGTGAGGAAACTTTACATCATTGTGCGAATGTGTTGCTAATCTAGCTAATTATAGGTAGATACAGTTTTATTTTTATAAATAAAGTGACCTATGTTTGAGCAGCGATTTAATGCGGTTAATAAAGACGGGGAAAACTGTCTTGTAACAATTTTAATGGAATTCGCAGTTTCTTGGAAAATATTTTATTTTATTTCTTTTTATGTCAATTTCGGAAGCTTGCGCAAAATGACATGGGAAAAATTTATTAATTGGCCGAGATAGGTAGGTACTTGTATGTATATTTTGGATGGAAACCAAGTATTAAGATGTGTGTTTGTGCTACAAACGCATTTATGGTTGAAACCTTGAAGCAAGATCGCAAGCATACATTAGTGGCCAATTGTTTGTCTAAAGATTCAGTCACCAGGGCATAGTTTTAAAACCTCGGCTTTCATGGTCACGCGGTTTTCATATCCAAACAATGCATTGATAATGATTTCGTTACGAAGAATTGTTTTAATTATTTTAGCGAGTGTAACAACTGCTGGTGTCAAATGTTCTTTAACTTTTCAGGTAATGTCATTTCTTTCGGCGTAATTATTCAATTTGTGCGCTCTCGAACGTTAAAAATAGGTTACAGTTTGCGGATGTGGGTTTGGGTCTCTATCTATAATGCAATTAGAAACCGACCAAAGGTTGGCAATGACAAAAATTGTAAATAGCCCGCTTGTTTACCGTCAAATCTGCGCCATAAAAACAAAGCATGGAAATCGGTACAAAAATGCATAAAATTTATTTAGAAATTTCATCAAAACATTCTGAGCCGTGTTGCATGTTAATCAATAAGGCTTTGTATTAAAAAGCTAAATTTTGGAATTAAATGGCTAAGAACGGTTCTAATCCTATGTTAGCCGGAGGTGTGAGGTGTTGAACTTCTTCAGGAACATAAGTTCCTTTTTTTTATTAACTATCAATTTTTTCGTTGGAGCGCTCAGACACAACTACTGATCCATAATACAACCATGACGCCTAATGCGAGCAAAGCCTGGACAACTACGGAGGAAGTGTTCCGCTGCATCATCGTCTTCTCCACAATCAGGACATGTGGTGGTGTATATAACGCATGGTTATCTGCTGAATGACACCCGATCATACAGTGTAATCCGCTAGGTCATCCGAGTGTATGTTTTTTCACATGAACTTTTAACGATGCAAGATGCAAAATCTGGCGATGCCATCCGATTGACACGTTCAATGACATGGCGGATGACAGGCGATCTCACGGGATGACCACTTTAGGACAAATTCTACGCCATAGTAACGTCAGGATGTCTCCGGATAACAATTTTGGATGACCGTCTGATCGCATCTTTAAGTCCGATGTAACGGCCGATGGCCTTCATCATAACGCCCATATGTTGATATATTAAAATTATAGAAAAACTGCTAGCAAAATATAAAATGAACGTAAGTTTTGGGTCAGTTTTTTTGTTTATTTAAAAAGAGGATGTTTTTACAACAATTTTGTCCGATTTGGCACAACTGTGTTTATAGAAGTCAAGAAGTTTTAAGATATTATGTTCGGTGACGTGAAATAACGCCAAACGAAATGAAGGCAAATTAAAAAAATTTGGCATTGTTTGCATTGCAAAATTAAAATAAGGCCAAATTCCTAGTTTGGCTTTATTTCGTTTTTAAAATTCTAATTCTTAATGATTTCGTGATGGTTATAAAATATGGGGGGCATGCTGCCCCCCCCCCCCTACCAGCAGCCACCCTGCTTGGTTTCACTGTTAGATTTGGAGTAGGCACGAGGTTGGCTTCATGCAAACTTTTTTTAAACCCAATAAATATTTGCATATACCCAAATTCGCACCTACTCCAAATTTAACAGTGGAACAGGGGGGTTGCAGGGTGGCAGCATACCCGCATATTGCATTCAATTTTTTTTGGCTTTCTTTCCATTAATTTTTTGGCATTATTTCGCTTTGTATTTAGAACTAAAGCCAATTTGGTTTTATTTCAATTGTAAAAACGAAATATATAATGCCAAATTTCAAATTTTGCATTATTTCACGTCACCATTATGTTGGCAGGAAAAAAAGGGAATCGAACGATAAACGCAAATTTGGTATGTCAAGAACAAGTTGCTCATACTGGGGTTAAGACGTCATTCGCCTATTAGCAACCCGCGTTCGTTTGAAATTTTCCCGGTAAGCTTAATCATAACAATTCGATAGTGGGCAACTTCTCTCACTTGATATCATAGGATTCTTGCGAAAGCGTAGATGTTTTAGAAACAACAAACCAGACAACTGCAAGACTCGGACGACAGTTAAAAGTCGAACCGGATTTAATCGAATGACGTACCTATTCCCAAATTTATTCTAATACTTCAGATTTTTGTTTTTTGATTTTCACTTTCAGACAAAAGCATACAAAAATATTTGCACTCTTTGAAAAGTGAATGGGGAACAAAGCTTCCCATTTTTTGCTACACGATTATCAAGATTGTGTTCTATGCTTTTTTTAATAACAATACCCATTCTATTGAGCTCCATTTAGCCATATTAAGTAAACAAGTCCAATGCTCATAAATCTGATGCTCACCTTGGCACTTGACATCATTAGATGAATTGCAAAGAGGTTGGTCCGCAATTTATTTCTGCGAACACCAAAAAAATTATATTCCCATAACCCAGACTGGCACACTCTATCCATTCAAAGAACAAAATCCGATCTGCTCTTTTAAGGTACCACACCACTCATATTGCTCACACAAACAAAAATCCAGAGTAGGTACCTCAACTGCAGAAGGTATGAAAGGTAGTTTGAAGCTCACCTTTCAAGTATTTTTACTTCAGAACCTCTCAACACATTAAGAAAAAAATATTTTTATATCTTAGTATACATTTGTTAATGGAGTAAAAGCAAAAAAAAAATACTTAACCTTTGGAAAAATTTACATTTTGCATCTAAACTCGAATGAATTCAGCTTTTACCTAGCCTACACGTTTTCCACTCAATTAAGTTGTAAAACATCTTGTCATCAGGTAAACCTGTCTTTCGTCGGCTAATAAGCCGGGACGACTTTCTTTTGAAAATTTCACAAAAACAAAGCCCCAACCTAATCAATTTATAAACTCTTGCTCCAATTACCTATTGAAGATCAAGCTACATGACCAGCCGACCATCTTCGGTGGTATAATCAGTTATCCACTCTTCCGTTTTCATCTACAACAACATTCCATCTAATTTAACTGACTGACTTTTTTTATCTGTCTGTGTGCCTGTGGTGTTCGATATTGTACAGAAGAAGAGGAGAAGATGAATGAAAATGCACAACACCCAGCAGGCAGCAGCTCGTTGATTTGGGCACGCGACTTCTATTCCATTCCGTCCTCCAGTACCGACACGGCTCGCCACTCCGTAATGGGCTTATAGCGAAGTGATAATAGCTGCCTGGGCAGATGGCATGGCAGCAAGTTGTGTTGTTACATCGTAAATTGTTGCAGAGCGCAAACAAGACCATCATGCCAACGGCAGCATGCCATCACTTGATGACCTCTAGGGAGAGATTTATGAAGATAACAATCGCGCCGCGCGGTCTTCATTCATTCGTGGTACTGAGTTGTGGGTGCAATTTGTAAGCGGAAAAGGTGATAAGTGAACGGAATGGTTTATTGTATTGTAGAATGAAATAGAATGGGATTAGCGTTTGTTGACATTTGCATCAGTCTTAATTAGATTTGTTTTGTACTCCTAAAGCTGTCAGAGCGACTGAACTGATTGCATTATATTATTAGAAATCCAAAATGGGTAAATGGGAGGGCTATAATCCCCCAATCCAGAGTATAACCTCGCCGGTTAAGAAGATGATTGAAAATCTAGCTCATGGAAATAAATTTAAGTCTTGAACAATGTGCTTCTGCTTATGTTTTGGAAGCATTTTTGAAGTGACCAATAGAAAAGATATATTTAATATGTTTGGATCGTAAATAAATATTACCACATTACATCTTGACCTTTTCTCTAAAAAGTTACTCTAGAAATTGTTCAAAAACTAACCTCATTGGAATTCTTGATGAGTCTTAGAGACTTCTTATTTTTATTTTAAGTTTGGTTTGCCTAGTTTTTGAAAGTTCGTCAAAGAAAGGTTTGCCTAGTATGCGTTATGTGGTTTCAGCTAAAGCGGAGCATCCGCACAGTAGGTGAAATACAGTTTTTCTTTCAAGTTCGGATTCAATCATTTAAAATTGTGATTCAATAGGTTAAAGTCGGTAAATACATTCAATACCTTTCAAGAATATATCAAACGTTTTAAACAATTCTGCACCATACTAATCGGGGGGCAGGTACGTCTCGCAAATCGATAAATCATCATCTTCTGACTGATCTGAACTCATCAAATATGCAGAGGATTTCGGCAAGGTTACCACCTATCACGACTTCCCTCAATATTGTTCTTGAGCAGATTGTGCGCAAGGCGGGTGTTAACACGGAAGGCACTTTCTTCAACAGATCCGTCCAACTAGAGGCTATTAAAGAACATGCGAAGTCAGTTGGTATTGAAGTAAATGAGAAGAAGACTAAATTATATGCTTTCAACAAACAAACAAGCATCTATCCACAGACTAGTAGAAAACGTCACTATTGATTGCAACAACTTCGAGGTAGTTCAGGAGTTCATCTAGCTTGGTGTAAACATCAACTCCCCGCATGCCAACTTAGTGGAGCTCCGGCAAAAATTACCAAGGAAACCGCTACTACCTCGGTTTAGCTAGGCAAATTAGTTAAAAACTCTTGAGCCGCAGGCCAAAATGCTGCATGATCTAAGAAGAAATGATAGAAAATATATTGGGCTACTTCGAAAGTATGAAGGAACATAATTGGCAATAGGTTCGACGACAAGACAGACACAACCGCTATTTTAAAGACAAATCCTTAATGAGACTTTGCTTCATCTGTATGACTGGAAGAAACGTATCGGAAACGTAGAGAAGCAATAGGGTGAGTTCAATTCGTAAATTTTAGTCATTACTAAAGGAAAAGCAGGAGGAAAAGGAGTAAAGGAGGTAGCCGAAACCACCCTAGCATACCAGCCACCCCAGAGAAAAAGCCCGTGGTATGATGATGTATGCGTATACCGGAAAAAAGTGACAAAAGATGCACACATTAGAACGCTGCAGAGCAAAACAAGGACAGCAAGGAATGAGTACCGAGCCAGGAGAAGGGAGGAGAAGAAGATCCTGCGAAGAAAGAAAAGGGAGCACGCAGTCTCCCAGCTCAAGGAGATCGAAGAGTCCTGCGACCGAAACAGCATCCGGAAGTTCTACAAGAAAGCCTAGCAACTTGCTGCTGGCTTTTAGACCGGAACGCAGGGTCTTCGTAACAGCGATGGAAACCTAGTCACCGACACGCAGGGAATAGTAGATGTATTTAAGCAGCATTTCCAGCAGCTGCTAAACGGACAAAATGTAGAGAGAGTGATGGGGCAAGAAGAGAACCCACGTCCAGTCAATGAAGGAGCAGTCCCTTCGCCCAGTATAGAAGAGGTTGGCTTAGCTATAAAAAAGCTAAAGAACAACAAGGCCGCCGGCTCTGATGATCTACCTCAAATACGGAGGTGATGCTATGGTAGGGCGCATGCACCAAATCGTCAACCAAGTTTGGGTGGAGGAAAGCATGCCCGATGACTGGACCATCAGCTGGTCCCATCTACAAGAAAGGCGATCCTATGTCTTGCAAGAACTATCGAGGCAATCCCTGATTAACGTCGCATATAAGATCCTATCCAACGTACTGTGCGAACGTCTCAAACCTTTCCGCAACACACTAATCGGCACGTACAAGTGTGGCTTCCGGTCCGGCAGATCAACTATAGACCAAATCTTCACACTAAGGCAAATCCTGGAAAAGACACACGCGATGCAATGTGCAGTTTGGCAGCAGCTCATCCTTCGACGGATATTTGGTCCTGTGTGCGAGGAGGGCGAATGGAGGAGAAGATACAACAGCGAACTCTATGAGCTGTACCAAGATGTGGATATAGTTCGAAAAGCCAAAACTCGTCGACTACATTGGCTCGGCCACATCGAGCGAATGGACAACAACGCTCCAGCCAAGAGGATCTTCGAATTCCAGCCCGGTCTGTACAACTGGAAGCAGCGTGCTCGGGATCGCAGAGCGAGGAAGGCTGCCGTATCTCAGGCAGGGACTCTTCACGGGTCGGGAGCCCGTTAAGTAAGTAAGTATGTAAGTAAGTACTAAAGGAAAAATCTCGACTTTGAAGTCATTTCTTCGAAATTTTTAGAGTATGAATTATTTGAATGGATTCGCTTATTTACATTATTGATTTAACCACGCACAGGCGCTCGCATAGCACAGCAGATATGGTCTTATATGATCTCACTTTAGTCCGGAGAAAGTATAACTGACTAGACATACTTCCCCCGACCAAATCTTGGGAATGAGTTGGTGTATGGTCTCTTCTAAGTCATCTCCTGCTGCCTTAAATAATACTGCGGGTAGACCATCTGACCCAGCAGCCTTGTTGGACTTTAGTTTAGATATTGTCCTCACTTCATTTTGGTCGGGTGGACAGAATAATTCCTGACGTCAATGCTGAATGGTTCGCTCTATTTCACAGCAGAATCCTCATCTACGTCGCTAAGAGGTCTGAAGAAATCATTCAACTGAAGCAAGAACTCTGTTCGAGTTTTGGTTCTTTCTTTTGGTAAGGCTTCTTCGGTCTTCGAAGAAGACTATGTTCTTTTCTCTTTATTGCTTAATGCTAACAAGCCGCCCTTTCCCTTTTGTGTAGCACCGCATTTTAGGTATGTTTTTTGGGGTATGTATGTTTGAAGGGGTTTGGTGGTGGTGATGGTTGAGTTTAACCCAGAACATCAGTTGCAGCGTTTATGGTGGCTTGTGGTCTTTAGCCCTTGTTGTGGGCTGTAAAGGACTTCTCGAGGGATACGCGACATTCAATATTAAATCTGGTCACAGTAATTTCCCGTTCAAGCACGTGCTGCTTAAAAAAAATTACCCAAACTGACGCCACTTTCGTTCTTTATATAAACCACCCTCGAAAGCATTACAGTTTTCATCTTTTTTACAGCAATCCAGCGCCTCCACTAATTGCTCGCCTGCACGTGGCCGAAATTCGTTATACTTTTTTTCGGTTTCCAAGATCGTCAACGGTGAATTCGTTCTTATCCGGGGCCTTACTGATTATTATAATTGTGGCTCAAATTAAGTTCGAGCGTGATACAGTAGTACCACGATAATAAGAACTTCTTTATAATGTGTTTATAAAGCAGCAAAAAGTTACATGACTGTATCTTTAGTGTGAAATTGAGTGCAAAATTTAGGACTGTATAGTGTGACTTTTCTTTTGTAAGCTATAGACATCACACATGCAATGTCCCGGAAAAAGCGTGACATATAAAAGAGCTACAAAATCAATTGCAAGGAAAAACTTTACTTTTGTCAGTCCAAAGAATATTCTTCCACTTCTTAAGAGCACTAAAAGTACAGCAAAACTGCTTGGCCATGAGGTTTACGAATGTGTTCGGAAAGGCGTCTTCAATAGAAGGCATAGTCGAATTCCGCATCTTGAGTGACTGAAGTTATCCGTCACCAAAATCGTGCCTACAAAATCAAGTTTAGTGTGTGCGTAATTAGTGCAAAAACAAATGAAAATAAAATTTAAATCTAGATCATGGTCAATCCACTTGATTACGGAACCATGCAAACCATTTAAAAGATTTGTCACAGCAGCTTTATGTTTCTTGCTAAAAACAGTTTAACAAATCCCTCCGTTCATAAATCACCACACACAACAAGCTGTTTAATTAAAATGTTCTCCAGTCCGCTCGTGCAAATAAAACAAATGTACATCCAGCGTGATATCACATAAAACACAACAACAACAAAAAAATGAAAACCTCTTAATGATAAAAATCATTAAAAACACATCTAATTGAACGGATCAGCATCTCGACGATGTATTACGGGATGAATGGCTTCTTCTTGGTTTCGCATAATAACGTCGATAATTTTCACTTAACAACAATTCAATTAGACAAACATCCAACCTCTTTTTTGCTGTTTGCGTTCCCGGTCGTCGGCGCCGTTGAATGAAGATTCCACTGAAGCGACGACTGCAATGCATTTGAGTCGTGCCATCAGGTAGCTTCAATGCTTCAAGTGGAGTTTCATTAGATTTCTATCGCCAGCCCAGAGAGGGAGAGACAATAAAAAGTCAATTGGTGACTTTTGGCGCTGCTTTCTGCATCTATCATCATGACCTACGACAAGTATTTCAATTAAAGGAGGAAACCTGGTATGGGCTGCATATCTCTTTATGGCGAAAACGTGGATCGCAGTTTATTTCGTTCATTCCTCTTCGAACTCTCTTTTTTGTGTGATGTCTTGTAAGTCAAGACAAAATATCCAAAGAGAGAAAGAGAGAGAAAGAGAGAGGTAAACAAACTCAAGCTTGACTTTGCATTTTTGATATCTGACTTTGATGCTGCTCTTTGGATCTCTTGAAAAGCCGGCGGCTTACTGTCAGACGCGGTAGGTAATGCAGTTCAAACCAGCACCATATGGGCTTCCAGATTCAGCCTTGTTGTTGTTGTTGTAACTATGAACATGTTAACGGTTTGTTGAGTATCTTGCACGTCTTTTGGTCGGTTAGGTTTAATTCACTTTCGTTACCATTAAATTCGCCAAGATAACGCCATGAGAGCGCCAGTATCGTGCAAGTCGTCGTTCGAGAACGTGTGTTGTATCTACTACAACCGAAGTCGTATATATATCTACATATACCTGTGGTCGGGGTTCGACATCGTTGTCGTTTCATTTCTAGCTACTTTGAATTGGAAATTAATTCGTGAATTGTGAGAGTGATTTGTGGGATTTGGTTACTTGGTCATTTTTAATCCGTGAAAGATACAAAGTGAAAATTAAATGGCAAATTTATATTCAAAGTGGATTTTTTAAGAGTGCAAATTTTTGTTTCTTTAGCCTTAAAATAAATAAATCAAAACAAAAAAAGAAGAAAGGCAGCAGTTCTTACACTTTAGTCGTAAATTGGATTAATTACGCAAAGCTACTTGTTTGACAGCTGTTAATTGACTTCAACCGCAAAAATATGATTTTTGTGGTCGGATTCCTGTGGCTCGTGCTGGGTATGTACATTACTTTCCATAACTAGGTTGGGAAATCAGTTTCGATTATCACTGTTCTCTGTGTTTCGCAATATAAACCAAAAAAAAAAAAAAAATAAATAATAAATCCATACCACCAGCTGAATAATGGTTTTTCATGAATAGAGACATATCGTCGGTTTAAACAATTGACCCCAGTTTTTCTCCTGTGGATACACAGTCTATATCCCGCAGTAATTACACAAGTTAATCACCGTAATGTCGGGCTTGATAAATTAACAACAAAAAGTGTTTTTTTCATAACTCATAATCATATTGTAAAATGGGTAAGGAATTTCGGTGGACCACCTCCTGATCGATCAGTTAAACGTTTTGACAAGACGAATGAGTACATTTTTTTTTATTGCTAAATGAGGGTTTTTATTTGCTGGTTTTGTACATTTGATCAAATTTAGGTGCTATCTTTTCCCGACTGTAATTAGCTTTTGTTTTGGCAAAAAGTGAATGAGAAGAATTTAATGGTTTAACTTTTGAGATAAATGATAGAAAGTTAAACGCAGTTTTCTGTAGTTCATGCGAGCATGTTAGATGGTATCGATTAATATAGCGAAGAACAACGACGTATTAATCTATTTAATTACATTAATAGAGAATGTAACCCAACTGCGTGTTAAGTTATCGTTATTTAGGAATGCATTAACAATAGACTCGACGGAATTAATGAGAACTTTCTTTTGCTCCATGCATTTGATGCCAACAACAAGGCTAAAGACTTTGTGCAGTCATTTTAAATCTTTTCAATTTTACATCCGTAACAACTCACAACATCAATGTTCGATTTTGACAGGGACTTTTTAGGAATGGAATTAAATGAGCACTAAGTATTGCAGTCAATGTAATGCTTTCAACACTTTTAGTCTTCCAAAGACTCGCGTACCTATCACTCGACGGAATGAAATTTTGTAAAAATGTATGGTGGTGGATGGAAGTTTCGAAGCTAAGTTGAGCAGTTATTTGAATTTCTACTGAAAAACTGCATACTTGACTTGGGGATTGACTTCTTAGCCAACGCTCCCCGGAGTATTTTAAGCTATTAATCAGCTTTATGTTTTATTCAGATGCAAAGCTGAATGTGAAAATCAAACAGATTCTATTTGATCAAATCAAAAAATATCATCAAACGATTTTTATTGAACTATGCCCAGCTTCAGAAATTAAGGGTGTACAATATTTTATTCAAACTTATTACTGTGTTAATGATTCTGAAATTTTTAAAGGAAAATATTCAAAACCCCGACGTCATTTCCGGTGATCCCTCGGAAAAATGTGCGTCCGCGTTGAAATTAGAACTCGTGACAGGATCATCAGATGTGAAAAAAAAAATATTTGTGTTAGGAAAAAAAAAAAATGCTAATTTTGAGAAAAACGCGTTTAAAGTTTGGATAAACTCAAATAAACCTCGTGATTCAATTGAGTGCGCACCTTCCCAAGGCTGTATATCCGAAACTTTTATTCGAAATGACTTGAAAATTTAGGATAATATTCTCGAGAGAATATATAGAAGTTGTAGAAATTAATAAGACAATAAAAAATCGATTTTTTTGAAGCTGTGAAACCCCTTAAGAGCCCATCTGCAATTTTAATACCAACAGATTTTAGAAATAGAGTTAAAACCTCTTAATCTAGCATATTGAAAATTTAGTCAATAAATGTAGGAGACTCTTAATGGAAATTTTAAGACCCGTAAAAATCCAGTAACCAAATTTTGACAGAGAAGGTGACTGTGCTAGATGTGAGTAATTTTAAGAAAGGATGGTCGCAAGTGTGTTCCACATAGGTCTGTGCTTAAAATGACAAGTGACGATTTGGAAAAGAAACCGACTCGTGGGAAAATAAGGATGTCTGCTTGCAAAATTAATAATTTCACATGCGAGTATCCATGTAGGTTTAAGTTCCGATAGGAGTTATTAGTATAAGTATGCTTTCAGTGTGGGGTCTATCAGTGTCTTAAAATTTGGGAAACAAAGCTTTCCAAGTGGATCCAGGTTGTGGAAAGCTCCCCATGATTAGAATTCTAAACTTTACTGCATCTCTACCGGTTCGCCATTGAAAGCACCTTCTTTTTCTAGAAAATAAACCAAACGCCTATTTTGTTGTGGTTAAGACAATTTTCAATCGTTTGAATTACTCATGTAGCGCTGTTTCCAAGGAACTGGTGCTCCGGAAAAAAATAAACAGTTCCAATGAGCTTGTTCTTTTAATGATAGTACAATAGTCTTATATACGTTTTTAAACTGAATCATAAAAAATCCTTGGCTGTAGACTAACAGCCTTATTAAAAATGCCGATTTAACTGATTGATTACTCTAACACACTGTTAACTCATTAGTTAAACTCAATTTCTTATTAATAATAATTTTTTAGGTTATATGCTTATGCCGCGTAAAAACTTCCAAAAACTAACTCACTAAAGTAGGTTGTTTAACAAGTTGATAACTTTTAATGATTTTGCTCGATGGGAAAACAAAAGTATCTATTTATCGTTATAAAGTGCTGCAACAGTCAAAACCTAAAAAACAAGAATAAATCTTATAACAAATTTGGAGTGCTAAATTTAAAAAAATGGAAGTTTTCAAAACCAAATATGTTGAAACTAATTGCCCTAAGCTTTAGTAAGGGAGGACATTGGTTGGAACAAAAAAGGCGGGCGCATTCCTATGATTGCGCAGATTTATATCTGCTCTGAACAAATAACAAAGTAATTAAAAACATTAAATTATTTTATATCAGATTTGAGATAATATTGCTGAAATGCATTGATTAGAGCAAATCGAAATAATGGAAGGGTCTTACAATTATCAAATATGACATTTCCCCAATGTCATGGGAGCAATTAAAAGAAAAAGCTGTCTTATCGCTTAAGTAAAAGTTTTCAAAAGAAGAAACATTTGTTTACTCCAATTAATTTCAACAACATTTTTCCACAATTTTATTTCATAGTTTGTAGAAAATTGTAAATTTGTTACTTGGATATCTCAGATGTTAGCCGGAATGTAAGAGATTTTAGTACAATTGTCAGAATGTCAGTAATGCCTTTTTTAAGCAAATTTTTCCGAAAAAACAGTTATTGTATGAAAAAAAAATAAGATCAGTATTCAGATCAGTGTACTATACATGAGTTAACGAGCGAGTAGAGTTTTATTATTCATAAGGCTGTAGATGCCTTCGTTTCGGGGTGCTGCATTTAACACGCCATTTTTTTTATTTTAAGAAAAGGTGATCTCAATTTCTTCGTTTTCTGATTTCGCTCACTGGCCAAAGGTTCGTCGACTAAAAAATGTATCGAAAAGACTAAAGAGTTTTGCAACACTGAGGTAGAGTTATATTGACATTTTAAACGGATTTAGAAGGACAACACCAGCTGTGTTTGTCGCTAGACATATTTTTATTAAACTAACTTAATCTGTTAAATGATTTAATGGCAATTCCTTATTCAACTTTCAAAGTAGTATTAGAAGTGTTACCTTATAAAGCAGATGTTACAAGAATAACAAGCAAATCTTTATGTGAAGCCCTTGATTTGTAGCCAACTTCATTATCTTCATTCTAAATATGTACTACAAACGGATTTATCCAAAGATACAGTCTTTTTTACCCTTAGAATAATGTAGGTTTCAATCAATTAAAGGACCTGACAATGCACACTCATCACTTAGTTAAATAGAAATAGTTCACCTCTGGCTTTGCAACACTGTCGTTGAAAATACATTCAAACTTTTTTTGTCACTTTAGCACTTTCTCCCATGGTCATGGTTAAGAACTTGACCTTTAAAACATAACTCACTTTTTATGATTATAACAACAAACATAACCTGAATATTATTGTTTTTATTTAGATATTATTTTATATTAAAAAAAAAAAAAACAAAAAACCATAACAACTAAAAAGGAAACACGTTTAATTATTTTCTAACATCAATGAAACGAATGCAATTTATGAAGTTCTTATTTTAGAAATATTTTTAGTAATTGCTTGTTAACCTTCGATTAAATTCACACAAAATTAAAAATAAATTTTTGCATTTTTATTTGTCCCCATACTTATATTTATACCCCGGATCTAAATTTAACACCCACCGATAGTTTTTGGACTTAATATAAATGTCAGCATTTTAATTTATTAAGCGGTTAAACCGATGACGAATGCATATCTGAAGAAATCTACTTCGAAGCATTATGGGGAATTATCCCAAAAAGTTCATCATCCAAAGTTTGAAAAGTGAATAACATTTATCACAAAAATTGCAATGTAATGTTAGATAGATGAGTTTTGGTGAATGTGTTTTAGAACTTATTTTTAAATTCTAGATAACAGACGACTTATTACTTTCTTGCTTTCTTAGACAAAGTCGCGGATCTAGGATCTGGGCTGATGGGTTTGGTATCCAAATTGTTTGGTATACATCTTAATAGAGATATGATATAGTGAGGATCGAGGACCGAGGATCTAACTGGGTGTACCCTGACCCACATTAATGCAAACAATTCCGTTAATAGTTGAAGTCCTACATTAACTTTGTTTTTAAAAGAAACTGCTATACAAATTGTACAGCAATGAACCTAAGACAGATCCTAGCGGGGCATAAAGTCTTTAAATATGATACCACTATGCCAATATAAATAAAAGACAAAAGCCTTTTCTCTATATCCAAAAGTATCATTCCTGTGGATCATTCCTGGTGCGACATGCAGAGATATTACTATCAACTAATGGTTCCTATAGTACTAATCATAACCTCCATGATAAAAGGAAAGAAGGAGAGGAAGGATTTGTTAATAATAATGCTACATAGATTGTCAGTAAATTAATGCATCCTCTAAAAGTTACTGTTTGCCTACTCTACCGGCAACATATTTCAGTTGCCCAGATGTCTACCCGCGACTTTCGGGTTTTTCCCCTTTGACTGAAATAAGAATGCGAGAAATTAAAACATCCTTCCATTTGGCTTCTCCGGTCATCTATCTAAGTCATTAGCAGCAATGTCAAACTTCAGTTACAAAGAAGGTCTATTATGGTCATAAAAAGAAAACAAATATTTAGTCGGCCAAATATTAAGTTGAAACAAACGGTACTCTCCAAAATCTTTCCATTTTTCTTTCCACAAAAACTTTTAAGTAGTACTTAATAGTTCAATAGTCCAAAAGGCCACTGCAATTTATGGATATCAGGCCGCGGTACCGAACGATTGGTTTTAAATCTGTTTCCTCGTCCTCGTTGCACAATCGACAAGAATTGTCTTGTGCTATTCTTATAGTCATCAGATTATAGTCAGATTCACAGCCGAATGACTACTGAGTTGTAGTAGTTGCTTAGACTCTCTCGGATGCAAAGCTGCATTGCATGGATTTTTGCCTGAAAAACGGAACTGCTTATTACATACTGGCGTATTGGTTAGTAGTAGTCATTTCTCTCATTTTTTTTGGATCCGTCCGTATACAATAGGAATTTTTGGCAAATGTTGGTTTGTTCTGTTCCCAGTTTAAACGTTCTGGCAATGTAACCTTGAAGTTGTGTTGGAAGTTGTAACGTGGCAAGCATTTGTCCGTTAGATGTATTCTGAGTAGTTCGTGTTTTTAAGTTCCTGTTAAATTGCAGGACAGATTAGATTGGAATAAGTTTTATCCTCAGTGATGTAGGCATTTACCATAGCTTCTTTTATGAGTTCTAGAAGAAGTGGTGGGATTTTCTACATATTTTGTTAAGAAATTCTATTTCGAATATTTATGGCGCCTTTGACCTTCCCCTAAGCAAAATCTGATTAAACGATTATTAAACGTAGTAAACTTGATGTGTGCAATAAATCAGATTGTTTAGGAAAGATGATTGCAGCACAAAATTGGGTGCACCAGTTTCCGGTGGTTGAGTGTCAAAATGATATATATTTCAAAAAGACAGCACAGATGGACCGGACCGCTCAATATTAATAAAGTACATGCGGTAAAATTTAGAATTCCTCAAATAAATTTCCCCGTATTTCACTGCGATACGAGAAAACTTCCTTATCAATTACAGAATTTTATTTCATTGTTATAAATTTTGTACATGTGCGCTAGTCAAGATGAAAGACTCTGTCAAGCTGACTTCCTCTCTAATAAAATCGTAGAGTGAAAAAAATAAAATGCAGAGTCGTAAAAGCTAAGGATAAAAGTGCATACGTGCAAGACTCGAATCGACTACGGGATGTGTGAAAAAGACCTTAGGCCCGTTTGCTGATACTACTTCTCATAACGATTCAAGGTTCCACTTAAGAAACTTAATTCGATTAACTGGGATTGAAAATTCCCTATAATTGGCAATAAGTCGCCTTTAAGCATTGTGAATGGAGGTTTTAAATCATTTCGTTTGCCAGAAAATCGGAACCACGCTCGGTCATCAACCCTCTAGTAGGACAATTTGTAACGCGCCGAGGTAAAAAGAAAACAGTGTAACACCAACTTCTTAAGCTTTGATTGGTTAAGCGACCTTTATTTTTTGGATAAAGGAATCAAAATTTCAAAAACTTTTTGGTAAGAAGTTGCTATTCAAACCATACAATGTACGACAACAAATCATAGACATAACAACAGAATTCAGCTCCGTTCAGATCACAAAGTAAAAATCAAATCAAACTGGTTTGGTAATTTGTATTTGCGATTTCAAGCATTTAAGCTATCTATCTTCATTGATTTTTTTTAGTAATCATTAAAATCAATCAACAGTCGCTTAAAAACACTATTGCAACTGAGTAGTACAATACTTTTACAACGAAGAATGTACTAGACTAGGCTGGCTACATGTGTGCATGTGTTACATCAACTCAACGATTTCACATCGTCATCGTAAAAGATACAACATATCGTTTGTCGGTTGACCTCCTCGATAATTGATTTAAACGATATTGAATGCAGATTGATTGTTTGTCCACCAGTAATTAGTACTACATTGTTAATAAGTTTACATAAAATAAATACCTCTTTCACTTTCAGTTAACAAAAAATTGGAAGTTGTTGCGCATTAAAACCTGAAAATCTACAATCATTCCTTTGTATTCATCCAGGTGTTATCTCTAGCTACACGAAAAAAACTGCGACGGGGACTACCCTATTTCACTTGTCGATTACTCTCACTTTCAGCAACAACAATATTACCGCATTAAAACACTTTGTCATGGCTTCTCTAAATTTCCTCTAACTGCGTTTAAACACTGTTACCATTGTCGTTAAAGAATTTGTCATTTGAATTAAACGATGCTGACCACCGCAGCAGAGATTATCCAAACTCAAATCACCTTTCACCAGACGACGACGACGACGACGACGACGTAGACGATGAATACCACACGCTCTATGATTACCAATCAGGAACCAAATTCCATTTCATAAACAATTATTACACCGCGAGAGGCCTGGTGCCCGTATGTGGATTCTTATTTCATCACATTGTTTTTCTTTGCGCGCACTCGCTCGCAAATACCTGTGGAATTGTTTGACTCGTACAATTGTATCTGAAAGTTTGATACCAACAAAAGTCTAACTGCAAATAAAAATGTATGCGCTGCTGCTTTGATTTTATTCCATCGCATCGACCTCTCCGGTCGGCCTCGTTATTTCAAACCAGCAACAAGTGTCATTGACATCTTCAAAGCTGGCAAAGCCGGCATACAACTTTCTTCCTCGTTACAAATATTTACGATCATGATCTGTCTACGAAAAATACCGATTAACGGCATCCCAGTGGTCATACATTTTAATTTATGTAAATTTGATGTTTCCAACTACTGGCAACTTTGTGTGCGTGTGTGTGTGTAGAGGAGCCCACCGTTTCAACAGGAACTACCAGCATAACCAGAAGCTGGTTTCGTTGCTGTTCCACCATACGATGAGGGAAAAGTATCTATGACGTGACGAGCTACAAAAACAGCGTCTTTTCAAGATCAATGTTAGATTTTCACTTTTCCTCTCCAATCATCTGGTTGAGCGCCGCACTCCAGACTGCCTGGTGGCCGCCAATGAAAGGTGTTTTCGTTGAACGAGTTTATTTACAGAGAATTTTCCATAATCCCGCTGTGGACACATCTTGTGATACACTTTTACTCAGTATAATATGCCGATCGGCGAACCTTCCATTCCGCCACTCCTCCTCACTTCACTGCTCGTCGCGCACAAATGCGAAAACTGAATTGTGGGCTGCGAAACGACCAACAATTTAAGATAATTGGATGTAATTTTTAGTTTAGATGTACGTACTTCCTTGTATGGGCGGACCGCGCAAATAATCATAACGTTGCGGATTCTGCTGTAAGTGTCTATTTATTTGTAAAGGCATCGTTTAGATGTTTTACTTCCAGGTGCTTGCGGTCAATGAGTTCAATGGTTCCTCGTAAATCGGTAGTTTTGATCTCAAACTCAAACACAGGTGGTGAAACATTTTTAACAGCTGATTTGATTAATGACTACAAATAGAAAACATTTTTGCAATGTGATTGTTTGCAATATTTCATTGTTATACAGTCAGCAGTCGACAGTATCTCATGCCGACCTTAGTTAGATTTGAATAACTAAGCTGTAGCTAAGTTCTTAGTTGATGAAGATGAATGATGACCCAGGAATACAGTTTGACAAATGATATGGTGCAGGAAGCGAAATAAAATAATGAAACCAATTTTTAATTGTATGACATTTGAAAAGTGAAATCTTTCCTCAAATTCTTTTCGAATTTTGATTTTAAGTTAGATTTCTTTTAAAATGATATCAATCCAAATAAAATAAGGTTCGAAGACGAAATTTATGCAGTTCTTGCTGAAACTACCGTTAATATGGGCGCAACATTACTCCATTGCTTAGAAGTCATCTTTACTTTCCTCGATTGTGTCCACTTTAGTCTCTTTCTTAAGCGCCCGGATTTGTAGACAGTTCCTTTAGTCCATGAAATCCTAAAGTTATTTGCCTTAATCGCCTGAGACTGAATATCGTTTAGGCTATGGATTGGTTGGTTTCTGTTGGTTTCATGTAATTTTGACACTGACAACTGATATGCGCTTAAAGAATTGTCAAAAACACAGAATTATATTTCCGCAATACGAAATGAATTGATTTGCGCTTGTGTAAAGACAGTTCCAGAGTGCATGCTGTGAAGCCTACCGCAACGCATCCTAGGTACCAGATTTTATAACTAGACTAGGTATAGATGCCTTTGTTGGCGATGGTATTAGTATGTTGTCTTGTGACTCGGGAATTGCACGTTCAATAACCAACGCAGCCAAAAATTAATCAGACACAAAGAACTTCTGGTTTCTCGAATTACTCACCAAAAAACGCAGCATATAGTTAGCCTTTTTGTTATTTTTCGCCCCTGTTGGAAGATTATTATGAATGTTTCCAATTAACCCGTTTTTGTTGGGATTTATCCCCTTTTTTTAATATTTTGTGTTGTTTTTGGTTTTCACGACAGTGGAGTAGAGTTCTTGACATCGCAAGCAAATGCTTTTCAATATTCGGGATGTTAACTTGATTTTCATAAGACAGTTTGCCCTCCTACTTTAGCTTTATTTCCGATTCGAATTCGGCGTTAACCTTTTATGAATCGAATTTTAATATTAAATTTTATTCTCAAATATAATATAATTGATAATTTCTCAAAAATTGGTACAAATTAAAGGACATTGAATAGCTAATATTGTTTAAATGAGAAAATGTTGAAGTGTAACATTTATCTTAAGCTTTAATGACAAGATCCAATTTTAGTGAGCTCGGTGGACTTTTATAATATTTTTATTTAATGGAAAGTTTCCATTTGTAGACGGTTTCGAAAAAAAATTGAAAAGTCGTCCAGCCGAAGTTTTTATCGCCCAGTTTTGTAGAGCTATGCTAAGTATGATGATTTCATATGAGCCATCATTGAATCATCGAAAAATTGCCCATGCAATAAACGTTTGGATAGTGACCTCTGTCGGGAATAATATAGGCAATGATTTCAGAAAACCCCTATTCCTGCTGTTGCTGCTTAGGAATGGGAAAAAAACTTTCTAATTTCGATGATTTTTGCCCAAATACAAACGCAAGGTAATATTGCATTCGATATCGCATCATTAGGGCTCTCATCGCGTAAGATAAAAACAATCGAACGACGTCGTCTTGGCAATGCTTCTTTTTGGTGTAACTACCAATTTACAATGATCTTGTTGGCAATTCGACGATCATCGTTTTTTTTTGCTTCACATAGGAAAATCATCAACTATTAAATTTGTCTGATCGTTTGGGCCGAATTTTATGTTCTTTACGAAAATAAAATATTTTGAAATTGAAATTGGGAAACATATATTTTTAAAACAAAGCAGATAATCAAAATGAATCCTTTTAGTCCAAATTCAAGATCTGAAACGTTATTTCCAATAGAAAAAGACTTTGAACATCGACATTTGTTTCGGCCATTCGGTGGCACCCTTAAAGGAATTACCTTAACCCTGCTATGGACCATTTTGGAACCTAAGAACTGAAATAGAACGCTGTGGAGGAATGTTACTCTTATTAAATAGATTGTAGATGTGGCAACACCAAGTCTATCTTATGGAAAACGAACAGCGTGCTACTTTAAAGTCTCTAAAAACTCAATTGAATTACAAAGCTGAAGTAAAAATAAAAATTCTGCAAATATGTATACATATCATAATGACAGAACTTTTTGGGTGACGTGAAAATAAAGCCAAATTCGAAAAATTTAGGATTATTTCCGTTCCAAAATCGAACCGCCCGCGGAAAGAGGGTTGAAATGAAATCCCTTAATTCCACGTTGCGGGCCACTCGGGTACTGTTTAAAATATTTAAAATCTGGCATTATTTCGTTTTGCAATATTTCACGTCACCAACTTTTTGTTTGGAGATGTCACATTTTGCAAGAAGATCCTTTCAAACTGGTCATATTTGGAAACGATTAACGATTCAACCGAACGATGCGATTGTGTTGATACATGAAGTGAACAAAGGACGACAGCGTTTTATTCAATCGCCGAGACGATGATGTTTTGAGAAGTTACGCGATTGGAGCCTAGGCACAGTTGTGTCTTTACTTCATGGTGGTGGAAGGCACATTCAGCCCTAAGGTTACCGTGAAACAGATATAGAGTCATAGACGAAAATGAAATCGTCAATTACCTAACCGTTTTTAAATTAGTTTGACTTACTCTATTGGTATCAGGTTGGTTTAACGTTTATAATCGGAAAATTTAAAGGAGAACACGTTTTACAATGATTCCGACAGATCATACAGTTTCAAAGATTAAAATTTCCAATTCAACGATCAAAAATCGCAAGACCAAACGATGAGATATTGAAGTTTGGACTTGGAAAATCCATGTTTTTCCCATGCCGAATTTTTATATACGTATTAAATCAAAGGGAAGGGAAAGGGAAATTAAAAACATTGGCAACACCAACATAAATAAGGAAAATTTTTAAATTTAACATATGTACATTAATTTTTTAAAAAAAATTAGGTTTTTACTTTAAAATTAAAATAAAATTTTATTTGAAAATAACAGGAAGACTTTGATTAAATGTTGAATGCCACCACACTTATCACAGTTAAAATGAGTTCCAATGTAAGTATTTAAATAAAATTAACAACAAATTAAAAATATTTACGCGCAAAAAAGAAAGTTTGCCGGGTCAGCTAGTTTCGCGAAATTCCCACAAGAAGTATGCTTTTTTAGCATAGAAATTGCCACGAAAAGGGACCTGTGTCATTGTGATAATGCAGACGACAGATTTTATTGCGCCCCTATGTCAATAATATTGCTCCACACAGTAATTCTAGTCTTACACCAGTGGATGTACCAGAAAAGTAAATTATGTATCTTTTTTCATCCAAGAACTGGAATTGTCATGTCTGCTTACTCGCTTTGTATCTTACAACAAAGAAATGATCAGCCATACCTTTGCATTTTGCATTAAGTAAATAATAAAATAAATTAAAAAATTTATTCTGCACAAAGAACCATAAACCATCGTGCGATCGCACTCAAATAGCACCTAGACCAAAGGCAACGAAATTCTCTAAATTTGTTTCAAGGTTTATCATTTGTTGCGCTCAAGTTTTGCTTGGTAATTATTCCATCTACAACAGCATTGATTTTGCATTATAAACTAATTGGCTATACACAATTTGCAGTTGCAAGCGCTAGTTAAAACGAACCACAGCCGGACGTGTGTCCATAATAAACTAAATTCAATTGCAAATCATTCAATTAACTGCTGCTCAAATCAAGACGACCCATTTAGCAAAATCATTTCACAGATACTAATCAATTGTAGAACAATCGAATTATATACAATTTGTTTTGTGATATATATATGTATATATTTTTTATTTTACATTTATTTAATTGCGCTGTCCATTCGTAAATTTTAGGTCATCAAATGAATCTATCAAACAATCTTACAACTAAACCAATTGAAATTTTAACACTTCGAACATAACAATTTCCTTTACAGACACAGTGGCTTTTATCATTTCGTTCGACGGGCCTTGTATGTGTTCGATGGGTAGCAATTTCGGTGTTGTGTAATCAACTTGTGCACTATAATTTATTTATTGCACTAAAATAGTTACACGAAAGACAACTGGTGGTGGTGGTGGTAGTTATGCCAAAATTGGTGCTACATCTAGTGCAGAACATATGCGTGACTAGGTATGGTCGGTTGGTGTTTTTTTATTTTTTTTTTAGAAGCAACATCAACAGCAGTCAAATAATAGTCATGGGAAAATATTGTGGTTAGTATTGTTTAGGAAAATAAAAACTGCTCGAACAAAGCCATCAAAATGATGAATTTGCATAACTTTATTTCCCTCTTATTTTTTCATTTACTGTTGACGGCGCTGCTGAGGTATGACTTTTGATTCCACCAGATATGATTTAATGCAAATCAATGTAAAATAAAATAAAATAAAATCATACGAAATTTTATAATAATAATTTGCTGGTAAACCGATTTGTATAGTTTTGGAGTATTTTGTGGTTTTATCAAATTACTATTTGAAATTTAATGCAGTTATTTTTATATTAAGTTCAAAATTAGTTCTGTTCTACTTATTTGCTCTTAAAGTACATTAAAATACGTACATTATGATGAAAATAAAAATATTACAATCGGTTTAAATTGAGCACATTTGCTGTGAGTAGAGGTAAAAGAATGTAATCAATTGATTGACTACATATTGAATTGCATTTAACTAAGTTCGAGGCAGCCGGTCCACTTCGGTTAAAGTATTTAAGTTAACATTGTCTGTTACTAAAGGAATAGATATAGGAACGTGCATAAAGACATAAATATTTTAAAAAATTTTCTAAGTTATTTTAAAAATCCATTAGTGATTTAATTAATGTTGTTTAGTACTTTGTAGGAACTGCTTGACATCGACGTGGCATAGAGTCCACAAGACTTTCACAACGAGCAGGAGAGTCAATTGTTTGTTAGTGTGGCATATATTTTAACATCGCACCATAAGTTTTCAATAGGTTTTAGGTTGGGCGATTGTGGTGGCCACTCCATGACCTTAATACCTCTGACCCGAAACCACTCTTCTGCCTTTTGACTTGTGTGCTGTGTGCTTTGGGTCGTAATCCTGCTGAAACACCCATTTTAATGGCATTTCGTGCTCGGCATAAGGGCGCATAAACTCTTCAAGGATTTTTAGATAAACATGTTGATCCATGATACCATTTATAGAATCTATCGGACCAACACCGCACCAGCATGCTTAACGATTTTTACCGTATACTGGGGTAAATATTCTGCTTTACGGATGAAGGACGTATTGTCGGGAACCATTTCCTCCAAGTAGGACTATTTTGCTTTCATCCGTTCAAAGAATATTACGCGATTTTGTCGAAGGCCGATTGTCATGATTTTTGGCAAATTTGATCTGAACTTGCAGTGGGACCTTGCGTGGGCTTCGGCCGAAAAGTTTATTTTCTAACAGCCTTCTTCTGCCAATCGTAACATCACTAAGGAGCATACTAGTAAACTGTCAGCAGCTTTGGACGTTTTGCGTTTTCTTCCCCGAGTTTCTGGCTTTTCGACATAGCATAATGCTTTGCCAATTGCCGGAATACCAAACCCAACGTTTCTGGTGATATCGCTATTCTGTCTGATCAGGCCTAGTGAATGTTTGTGCCAAAGGGCTGGCGACGTTGGACATGATCAACAATTGGTGAACTAGAAACAAACTCTCAGTGAATCGTCTAAAACCATCGTTGCGTTTTTCTGAACTAGTACTAAAATGCGTTACTTTGCAGCATGTAAGCTAAAACATCTTGGAGTTATCCACATTTGTCGGCTTTCTGGCAATGCAGGACTGCTTTTAGCAAAACATGGAGTGTTACACCCTAAAGACTCCTATGAATCGACGTTTTACAACTTCTTGTTAGTGCGCCAACTCAAGAACTCTTTGAATTCAGTCGAAAAACTTACCTGACGGGAAATACGATTGCCGACGAACTTTCCCCTTAAAGTTCATAAAAAAGATTACTAATGACCTGAACATGTATTGGATCATGCCTTGTTAGTAATAGACGAAGTCCCCTTATAGATACAATATCCGATGAGACGATTTTTCGTCTTCTTTCTTTGTCTTATATGCCCCAGGTTTATACATAGAATAACCAACGAAATACAACAAACTTCATAGCAAATGTAGGCAAATGAAGCCTAATATTTGAGAATGACATCAGTTATGAAACTTAAATGGAAGGTGTTCTAAGTGAGTAAGAATTTTACACTATTATGAGCATGTGTGGTCGGCCCCCATAATGTCTTATCGAAGATTTTCATTAGATTAGCAAATTTTCTTTATATTAGTAAAAAGAAGGATTTTGCTAAGCGCAACCAATTATTTTGTTTCTTCCCTAAAGTTTCTAACAGTAACAAAATGGAGTTGATTTCAGATGGGAATTGTGATACCGCCCTAAAGCCTCTAAACTTGCATTTTGGGTTAAACCATCGGTGCTCAACATAGAGGTCGCGATCCCCTGGGGTTTGGTATCCCATTGCTAGGGCGGAGCTTAAGGTAAGATTAAAACTTTTGTTTAACCTATTGTTGAAAATTGGCACCTCAAATGGTCAAGAAATATTTAGTTGAAAAAGCTGTACAATAAATTGACAAATTATTTTCGTCATTGTTGAAGTGAACCCCCGAAACCTTCTTCTTGCTGGTCATTAACCCCTTTCGGTTTAAGTCAATAACCTTTCGTCGCCAAAGTCACTAACATTTGGCAATCGGTCATTAACTACTTGCGGGGGTTGGTGGCTTAGCTTTCGTCATTCAAGTTGCTACCGTTTGGTATTCGGTCAAACGCTCTAATCAAGATTCCTCCGTAAAGCTTCTAAACCTGCATATTGGGTTAAACCATCGGTGCTCAACATAGAGGTCGCGATCCCCTGGGGTTTGGAATCCCATTGCCAGGGGGGGAGCTAAAAGTAAGATTAAAACTTTTGTTTAACCTATTTTTGAAACAGAAAGCAGTAAAACACAAAAAAATAAACATTGTAAATTCAAAATTGGCGCCTCAAATGGTCAAGAAATATTTAAATTGAAAAAGCTGTGACAATAAATTGACAAATTATTTTCGTCATTCACTTCGTTGTCCTAATTCTACTTGAAGTCAACCCCCGAAACCTTCTTCTTGCTGGTCATTAACCCCTTTCGGTTTAAGTCAATAACATTTCATCGCCAAAGTCACTAACATTTGGCATTCGGGGATTAACTACTTGCGGGGGTTGTTGGCTCAGCTTTCGTCGTTCAAGTTGCTACCGTTTGGCATTCAGTCAAACGCTTCAATCAGGATTCCTCTGTCCAATATGGTTTGCAAGAATGCGGGTTTTAGTTAAACGTTCGGAATACTATCCGTTTGTACAAATAAATTTTCTTGTTAACTGAGAAATAATTAAGTAATTAGAATTTTAATCAAGAGCATTAATATTTACTTGTTCAAGACTAATGGTCCATTTACCAAGTATATTATAAAAATGTTATTTTTACGGCCTTTGAAGCTTATATTCGACTCATTCAAATTTGAAAATAAATCACTAAAAAACGTCTCGTATTATTGCAGAAAAACAGCAAAAGAGTGTCCCCGATCGTGAAAAACCATTTTTAATTTATTTCCCAATTCAAAAGGCCGTGTTAAAACGCAACTTCAGTACAAAAAAAAAATAGTCTAAACTGCAATGATCAACTTTTTATATTATTAACTACCTTTACAGCTTAAGACAAAATATTTCTCAAATTGTCAAGTTTGTCATGTCTGTTGAGTGCCAAATCAAATAGCAAAAAATTCACTTGAATTCAGATTTTCCACATCAGTGGCAATTTCAACAATTCGTCTTGATATTAAAAGTCTTTATGTAAAAGTGGAACAGTTTCATAGTAACATTGACCAAAATTGTCTATCAAAGTTTAACGGTATATTTCTGGCTTGCTTCGAGAATCCAAGTTTGTTGATTTTTCAAAACCAAAAAGTGACTTATATTCCAGATGCCGAATAAGCTTTGAATGTTTCATACTTTCTTGGGCACTTTCATATGTGAAATACGCATAATCTACACTACACTAACAAGGTTGAGATACAATGGGTTTGACAAAATGATTAAACACTAAATTTGTGTTTGAAACCATAAACCTGTTCGAATTTTGTTCAGTTCATATAATAATTAATAAGCGTATGAGCCCTGTAAACTATGATAATATCGAAAAATTCAATAAAAACATGCGAGCCTCATTAAAACACTAAACTGATTTATGGTAAAGAAAATCACAAACTATGATTTTCAACAAACAGAGTGCCACCATTCTATGTGGTCATCACTTTAAAATTATAGAGCATCATGAAGCCTACAACTATCGCAAGTGTGCTGATTATGGGCCAACTTTACACGTTGATCGGTTTAACTAACGTAAAATTATAAACAAAATTTTCTTTGTTTTAAAACGAAAATATTAAAAGTTTTTTTCTCCATAGTGTAAGATATTTACGAATTTTGAAAAAATTCATTGCATAGTAAACGAACCAACAACACTGCAGTTGCTCAACTGTTCAGCAAAGGCAATTAATAGGACAACGACAGTTGTAGATTTTAGCGGAAATTTACTTCGACAAGTTAAAAATCCGTATGTAAGCATATAAAATTTCAAGAGGTTTTTTTTTTTTAAATCAGGATAAAAATTTATAAACATTTTTTATATTTGTTCTTTCAGATAAACATTCAATTGTTTAGGAAAACTGTTGTAAAATATCAATTTTTCCTGATCAATATAACCGAAAATTATTGCGACTATTTCGCAAGGAATCGTGCCAGCAAATTTATGCGACTTGTTGGTTCATTATATTTAAATTACACAAATCTCAATCATACGTGTCCTTATTCACGGGGGCCGATATACATAAAGAATTTTTCGCTTGATTCGGGAAAATTGGCAAGCTTTTGGCAAACTGGGCAATATCGATTGGATGTGCTGATCTTTGAGATCAAACGAATTATTTTTACTTTGCAGTTCTTCATAGTGGTAAAGGATGACAATATTTATTAAGTTTGATAAATTGTTGTTGCTTTTTTTAATAAATAAATTTATAATTTTAAATCAAGACCAGTGACCGTAACTATTCTATTCAATAAAGAACAATAATTGGTTTGGAGTAAAACAATGATTGCACGCATCGGTAATCTTTGAATTATAATGGAATAAATAGTCGGCAACGACTACTACTAATGGGTGATATTTTATAGCGGTTGGTTTATAATCGTATTTGATATTATTTCATGCAAATTTTAATCTCACCAGACACGTGTCCTCTAAGGCTGCAATTGATGTGATTTGATGTATCCTCATAAAAAAAATAGTCGTAAAGCGTCAAGTAGCAGGTGAATCAACCCTTCCAAAACCGAAGTTTAATTGCTCACCGAACTCATCTCTCAATAGGCCGCTACGGCTGGATAATTGGATAATCTAGAGGTCCAATTTTCGATGATTTTTTCCAACATTTGTGGCTGTATATCGGCAATAACGCGGCGAATGTTATCATCCAAGTGGTCCATCATTTCGGGCTTATCGGCATAGCTTAGCGACTTCACATATCCCACAGAAAATAGTCAAGCAGCGTTAAATAGCACGATCTTGGAGGCCTATTTACGGGCCGTAACATAACGTAACGTAATGCGGTTGCCAAGATTCGGTGGCGCGATTGCGTTGGATGTAGACAGACCTAACTACTGCGCCCGGACATTTGCAAGAAGTCCGCATCTTTTCTTCTATCTCTTAGGAGAATCGACTGTAGGCTGCTTGAAGGCGTCCGTTCGGGCCGACAAGCTTTTGCTAAACACTTAAATGTGTTGGGCTTAAACGACACCACTACCTGTCCTGCTGGCGGTGAGTAGGATAACACTGCAGAACACTGTCCGGCCTATGCTCGCATAAGGTAGCGGATTTTCGGGGCTGACGTGGTGAGTGCCGAAAATCTAAGCTCTTCATCACTGAAGCTGAAGCTGGCCTTTCCTCGAAAGACGGGAAAGCTAAGTTCATTCATGTAAGGTGTCTGAATGGTAGTACAATGGACCAGCAGCCGTGTCTGAGCCCTCCATCGGATAGTAGCAACCTCCAACAAAAAAAGAAAAAAAATGCGGTTACCAAACGTTTCCTTCAATAAATTAATTGTGGCACGAGCTGTGTGACATGTTGCGCCGTCTTGTTGAAACCACAGCTCCTGCACATCATGGTTATTCAATTGATGAACGAAAAAGTCAGTAATAACGGCACCGTAACGGTCACCATTGATTGTAACGTTCTGGCCGGCATCGGTTTTAAAGAAGTACAGACCAATTATTCCACCAACCCATAAAGCACACCAAATAATCAGTTTTTGTGGATGTAACGGTGTCTCAACATACAGCAGTATGTCGCTAAACAAAATTCGCTTACGAAAATTGGGATCAACGCCAATTCCCCGAATCTACGCCTTGCTAGGTGAACCTGTGGCTTCGATTCTTGCACGAGTTGGATTTTGTAAGCACGCAAGAAGCTTCGAACAGAACCATGATTTTGCGAAAATATAATCGATATTATACCCTTTTTAAATAGTGAGGTTGTCGAAGCAAACGCGCCTTTTAACACATTCTTCAAGTTCCACAAAGCAGTTGACAAGCGGTTGGCAGATTGTCAACTGCAAGTCACCTAAGACCTTAGCAATTTCTCGAACGATGATCACGCGAATTATATCAGGATATAGGCAGTGTTAGCTTCTAGTCGACTTGCAGTGCACTTGCAAGTTGAACGCTTTTTTTTTTGTTGTTGTTTATTTGTTTTTATTTTTTGATAGCTGACTGAAACGTCAAAAAAAACCCAGGGAGTGGAAACCTCAGATTTCAGTGCGTTGTGAATGGGGTATTAACGTAACTCTTTAAACGCCATTAGAGCTTGAAGTCGAAGTCGATCAATTTATCGCAGACAAAGCTCAGCCTACAATAATATAATACTCCTTATCAAAGGATAACAAAAGGAAAAAGCGACGTAAAATATCCTTGGGAATTAACCGAATTCGAAAGAAGACAAGAAAAGCGTGTAAAAAAAGCAACAACTCCGCGCTTAAAAAAAGATTCAGGACTTAACTTTAAAAATCGCGTAGTCTAAATTCGGATTAGAGTTCGAACTACTCGCTCCGCTTAGCTATGAAGGGTGCAAGCGCCTCCTTTGCAAGCGCCTCGTATCAAAAAAAAAATAATGGCGAATGGGCGAAAGGAGACAAGGAATAGACCCAATTTTTTGCCGAGCACTCAGAGGAAACGTTTAAGCCCTTTGACGAAGATACAGTACTAGCCGGGATACCTAACAATTTTAAAATTAGTATCATGCTGGCTGAACTGTGTTACCAAATACAAAAATGTAAATTAAACAAAGCTCTTGGATATGATTTGACTACGGATCAGGTCCTAAGAGTTGCCTAGAAAACCACTAAATGCTCATAAATGCTTCCTTTATGCTATCATACGCCGGGAATATCCCCATATGACAAAAAATCGATTACACCAATATATCTTTTACCGATTATGTCAAAAATATTTTAAAATTTTTTAAGTAAAACGGTTACATCCGATTCAGATCACCTATTCGGATTCAGAATTTAACACTCCAGGAGAAAAAACAAGTTTTAGCGGTTTTCTTGACGTCTTCCAGGACAAATAATTATATAATATTTATGCCTTATTTAGCGAACAGACTTTTTCCTGTTCAGCACGGAAACGTATACTCTAAATTCAAAAATTGCACAAAAGTTCTACTTGGGTTCGATTCTTTTTTTTAAATCTATACTCGAGATTTTCCGCTTACGACTTTGAAATGATACAACCGTATTAGCCGGGAGTAATACGGTTGCATGAGCGTTTTTGAGTGATAAAGGTCTTTGATGTGTTGTCTTGAATGAGAGAAAATTTACGTATGTAAATTTAACGTCCAGAAATTTAAACACACAACCTATGAATGCAGCTAAATAAAGACTTTAGATAGGAAACTAAAATATAAATTGCGAAGAGCTTGTTATAAAATACGTCTAATCAAATGCATTGGTATTTGAAGGGATGTGTTTTAAGTGAGTAAAAATCTCACATTATTATGAGCACGTGCTGCCGTTCCTTATTTCCTTATCAAGAGAGCATTATCTTCTTTATTTCGTTGCTAAGCAATTAGTTTACGACCTAAAGTTAGACAAAAATTATTATTCACTTAACTTCAACTGATATAATAAATAACGAACAAATGAACCAAGTGAAATATGATAATATCGAAGCAAGAACAAAATTACGTTATTTAATGTCAAACTCATTAGAACACAAACATTTACTTGTGTGGAAATTGGAGTTTGTTTTCATCAAATCGAGTGTTTAAAGTCAAAGAGAATCATGAAGCCAACCACTGTAGCATGTGCGCTCACTGTGATCCAAATTTGCACATTGACTGGTCTTACTAGAGTAAAATTATAACCAAATTTTTCATTGTTTTAAACCGAAAATTTTAAAAGTTTTTATCTCCTTAGAGTGAAATATTTTCGAATTTTGAAAAAATGCAGTGCATAGAAAACGATCCGACAACACTGCAGTTGTTCAACTGTTCAGCCAAGGCCATCAATAGGACAACGACAATTTTAAATTTTAGCGGAATTTTACTTCAGGAAGTTAAAAATCCGCATGTAAGCATATCAAATTTCAACTTGTTTAAATTTATAATTTGTTTGTTCCAGATAAACATTCAAATGTTTAAGAAAACTATTGTTAAATATCAACCTTTCCTTATCAATATAACCGAAAATTATTGCGACTATTTCGCAAAGAATCGTGCCAGCAAATTTATGCGACTTGTCGGTTCGATATATTTAAATAACACAAATCTCAATCATACGTGTCCTTATTTATGCGGGCCGATATACATAAAGAACCTATCGCTTGATTCGAGAAAATTGGTAAACTTTTGGCAAACTGGACATTATCGATTGGATGTGCTGATCTTTGAGTTCAAACGAATTATTTTTACTTTTCAGTTCTTTCTAGTGATAAAGGATGTTAATTATTATTAAGTTCGAATTATTTTAACGGCTCTAGGGAATAAGGCCCCAGGAAATAATGAGCCAAAATAAAAATGAAATAAAGCCCCAAAATGAAAGCTGCACATACCCAACGAAGCAAGGAAGTTGTGTGAGTTGTGTGAGTGCCGCAAAAGTACCTGTGTGATCAAGGAATTTTAATTCTCTCTCGGGTACCGCTTACACAACTTCGTTGCTCCGCTCGGGGTATGTGCATTTTGTCAGGCAGGTACCTATGACATTTTTTGCACTTTATTTCATTTTGATATGGTCCTATTTCATGAGGCCTTATTTCGTAGAGCCGATTTTGATGTTGGATACATTTCTTTGTTTTTGTAATAAATACATTTGTGATTTGAAATAAGGACAACAGTTATTTCTGGCCGTAACCATATAAAGAACTATAATTGGTTTGGAGTATGCTTGCATGACTACATGCATCTCGGTAACCTTTACATTCTAATGGAATCGGCAACCTTGCCTGCGCTAGTGGGTGATTTATTAAGCGTTAAGATTTTAATTTTTAAAAATTAACAACACAAGAAAATTGCTAAAAAGTGTGCCAATTTTTATCTGAGTTGTATGTAATCCATGTATATTATTTATAAATATTTTTTAAATCATTATTTTTTTTAAGATTATTTCATGTCAATGTTGGCCAAGTTGACTAAGATTTAAAGTGGTCCTATTTAGAGTCTTTTTTTATCATATTGGACCTACTCCAACCTGATCTCACAGGACCTACGGCCTAGCTTCTTCAACCATTGTGTGTGCCAAGATATATTTTTTTTTTTTTTACACGAATGAAAGGGACGACAGCAATTCATCCGGATGACCGTCTGATCGCACTCTTGGATGTTTGTCAGGGGTGGGGCAGCAATTTAAAACCTTCAGGTGGTATGGGTCGCATTTCAACCCGAGAACCCTCGGTTAGTAGCCCAACGCACTTAGCCACTGTCCCTGCGAGAAAACAATCTCGCTAACAACCCGTGTAATGTTGTCTTTCAAAGTTGCAAGTGACGCCGGCTTATAGCCATATTCGGTAGGTGGTGTAAAGATTTCGATTTTTATTTCAATTTAGTGTCTTGACTAGGATTTTAAAAAATATAAACTAGATTTAAAATTATTTCAGAAAGAGGATGTAAAATAGAAACATCATCTTTCGCTTGGCGATATAGGAAAGCCATTTTAAAAATAAAAGGGTTAGCCGAAACATTAAAATTCGAAAAGTTAAAAAGTTCTGTGATCCACCCGATCAGCAACCCGATTGCTTTTACCAATTTTTTAGATTAAAAAGATCATAAAAAGAATGAGGTTTGTCACGGTTGAACGCTTGTTGACAAAACCGTGCTGGTTATGACAAATAAAAGACTTTAAATTCATCGGTGACCAATTTGTCAAAAAGTTTAGTTGATTTCAACTGTTTAAATTTTCAACTTTGTTTATCCTACCTGATCTGTACATACATTTGTTGACAGCGATAGATTATAAACGTGGCAAATAATCATATAAAGAGATTGGGCACAGGTTTTAAGGAAAACCCAAGATAAAAGATAAAAATACGAATCCATTGACATTAAATTCTCCAATGTACTTTCTTCACAGATTTTCAGCCTGTTGATATCACAAGAACTCTTAATCAATCATTGAAACTTTACCTATGTAAGTAGAAGGATTGAAAAAATAGGTCAAAATGTTTTACACATAGTAGAAGACGAATCGGTAAGTTGACCTTTAAACGAAAAAGAGAAGGGGTAGCCATAACTATCATTTTTTTATCAGTGTACGGGAACTAACGCTCACGAGCGTTCGCGACCGTGCGCTTTTAAATGAGAAATTAGAAAGGCACGCGTTCGTGAGATGTTCGCTATCTTTTATCCTTTATCCAAATGTTGACATATATGCAGTCAAAGCAAAGAGAATAAAGTGACTACCCCATTCATATGTCTTGAACGCACACAGATTGCATACCTACATACAACCAAACACACAATTGATAATGATCTTCGAAAAAAGATCGTACGAACACCAGTGATCCCATTATGAGCCTCTACATGTTTCCTTTAACAAAAATCCGAGCACAGAATTTGATTTGAATAAACACAGCTCGAAACACCGTAAACGAAAAAATGCGGAAATGTTAAGCAAATCAAGTGCGTCATACGAAACTTTCTCGCTACATGAAGTGCATTTTTAAATCGCCTCAAAACGAATGGTAACATCAGATCACAAACCAAATTTGTTTAAACCACTTTTAAGGTTTTAAAAAAATGTGATTTTCTCAAAAATGGCACCTTCGTTTTTAAAGTAATTTCGCAAATCGTTCAAAGCACAAAAACATAACATCAATTGTTCAAATTGATCAAAATCGTTAGACCCGGGTTTGAGAAAACTAATTTAATTTAATTAGAAAATCGTTATATGCAAATTCTTCATCGAAATTTCCGCACGATCGCAATAACTTTCACTTACTATATATTCTATACGAGAAAGTTAAATCCATACATTTTCGTGGGATATAGGACTTTTTTTGCTTAACAATTGTCACTTAAGACTTTTTGCTTAACAAACATGCGATTTTTGTATATGTGTCTAATTTCTTTTTTCATTTTGAGGCGCTTCCAGGCACAACCTTGAATTTCGGAAAGGGCAGAAAAATAGAGTAGTGGTGCACGATTACAGATATGCTCTTGACTCAAAACATGACTTTTGGCGCTTAGGACTTTCTTGCTTAACGCGGCAGTATTAACACTAAACAAATTGTATTTCCTACTTTCGTAGGCTACCTTTCGCCACCAAATGAAATGAAATAAAAAAGAATTCTTTAAAATTTTAATTTTGCACGAAAAACATGTTTTTCTAATGTCACTCCAATTCTTAATTGCTGAAATTCGAATTTTAAAAACTTCTCACGAACAATACTTATGTCTCACGTGCGCTCTCGAGCGGATATTTTCTGGTTTTGCCAAAACTCACCCATTTGCGCGTCGACACACGACCAGCGTTGCCATAAAGATACAATTGTATCAATTTGGATACATTTTTGCTTTCGAGCAAACATTTGATACATAGATACTTTTTTTTCGTTTTTTCTTCGATTTGATACGTTTTAAAATTTTTACCAAAAATCTGAAAATTCTATCTTTTGCCATATATTTTTAATTTTTTCAAAAAAATTTTTAAATCTGGCAGTATGAATTGTATTCTACGGGTACGACCTGACTGAAGTTGCTCTGAATGTTTCTATTAACATGTTGTCATAGATTGGTGGTGGTTTGGGTATTTTAAAAATCTTTTAGAATTTTAAGAATAAGTTGGTATGTTACTATAATTTTTAAAATTTTAAAATGGAATATTAAATAAAATTCATTTGGTGGGTTTGCAATATCCATAACATGACCCGGATAATTTTTAAATATGGCTCAAAAACAACAGAGGGAACAGGGGCTGTGATCTTCTCAAAAGATCCAGAACTTCTAGTGTCTGTCAGACACTAGAGAGGTTACTCGAGGCGGGTGAGCAAATGCAGACGAGATCGATATCCGGAATAGATTGCTATCTATATCGACAGCCGGGCCGCACTTAAGGCAATGAAATCAACAAACATCAATTCTGATATAGTCAGTTAATGCAATCAGAACCGAGTGAGACTGTGCTGGGTGCCAGGACACTGCGGTATTGAAGGCAATGAGCAGGCGGATGAGCTTGCAACAATAAGAGGGCTACTGGTTAATAGTGAGGTTGTTGACATAAAAACTCCCCTCTGCATAACCAGGGATTTTATTGACGAAATAACCCTAGGGACTGCCAATCTAAGGTGGTCAAGTCTTGGGGGACACACGGTGTCAAAAGCTCTATGGCTATTTCTCGACTGTACGAATTCCAGGAAGTTTATTAAACTTACCAGGTGTAAGCTTAAATTATTAGTAGGCATCCTAACAGGGAATTGCCTCTTGCGAAAATGTGCAGACTCGGACTGTCAGATACCGACAGATTCTGTGGTGATCTGCAGGCTGTTAAGGATATACCGCACATATTGTGTGAGTGCAAGGCAATTTCACGTGGTCGTAGAAAATTCTTAGGGAGACTTCTTTGAATTTTTGGAGCAAATATACGGTAAAAACTTCAAAGGCCTTAAAGGAGAAAGTGTTTAGGTTTTTCGTTTACCGTTTAAGTAAAAATTTAACCGGTTCCCCAGGAATCGCAATAGGTCCGCTTCGGTGCCTAGTGTTGTGTGCAATGACTCTTACATCACAACCCTGTGAAGCGTTAGTGCGTTATTAAAGTTCAAAACAAATAATTGGATTAAAATAGTGGTTCCAAGAACATTTTTGTATTCACTGAAAGAAACTCTAGTAAACCTTATAAACCACGAGACCTCAGACTCAAAAAAGTCCACTCAAAAATTGAAAAAAATTATTTATCTGTTTTGACACAGTTGATACATTTAACAATCTGAAATAAAGATACATTTGATACATTTTGCTAAAGAAAAAAATACATTTTTCAAAAAGTCAGCGGCATCGCTGCACACGACTCATACACGCGCCCTCGAATTTTAAGAACTGTGTGCGCATTCGTATAAAAAACTAAACTTGAGCTGTTTGCGTTTCCATACCCTGGTTTTAACAGAGCATTTGAATATAGTTTATATAAATAAGATAACCCTGATGCAACGAAATTTCGAACTCTGCCCTTAGTTTTCTATAAACCATTTAGTCGTCGACCCTAAGAGTGCTACGCAACCTCTAATACGCTTGGTTCTTCTCGGAACTTAAGTATCGTGTTAATTCATTACCAGATGGACAGGAGTTCCCTACATACGCAAATATATTGCGTAAATATGTCGTAATTCAGTCGTGTCGTTCAGAAGGGTATTTCGTTTCCACACAGTGTTTCGGACATCAAAAAATAATTATGCTTAACAAATATATATTTTGGAACTATTCACCTCTGCTTTACTCAATTTTGCCTAACGTTCTGCTCGCCCAATTGAGATCATCCACGGTTCAATAATGGACGATTGGTGATTTTACATAAATATTTGCACGCGAAAAAGCTTTCCGCAAGATGCATGCCGCGTTTACTTACAATCGACAACCAACGCAATCGATTGGCGTGTTTGGCAATGTTCGAGAAATATTCGACCGAGTTTTTGCGCCGTTTCGTAACCATCGATGAAACATAAATTCATTAAACCAGAGACCAAGGAATAGCCGAAACAATGGAATCGAAGCCGAAGAAGGTAAAGGTCATGGCGAAAGTTTTTTGGGATGCGCGCGTTGTCACTCACATCGATTACCTACCTGGAAAAGGGTAAAACGATCACGTGCGCATATTTCGCAGAGATTGACTCCAAGCCGATTTGAAGCAAAAACGGTAGCATTTGGCGAACAAAATTCAACCAGTACAACGCTGCACAAGGCCTAATGGCAATATTACATTAGTTAGGTTCCCAACTACCTCATCCAGATTTTGGGGCAAATAAAGAGGACTGGAAAAAGCGTATTATTTTAAGAGCATTCAGAAAATTGGAGAAACTTTGGAAGAATTTTTTTTTTTTTATAATTTGCGCGTGCAAAAGGGATTGTTAGCATCCTTATAATGTTAGTAACACAGTACGGAAAGGATGAGAAACCGTTGCACCTTGATTTTAAATGTTTGTAAACTATAATGGTTTGGAAAAACAGAGTACGGCAGAGCATTCCACATTCGGGTTGTGCGGCAAAGAAAATAATCCTTATATTTTTTCACGTCTGAATACAGGCGGGTATTGCAGTTGAAATGTTGTAGGTGTGGAATGCAACTAGCTATTTCGTTCGAGCACTTATGGTGGAAATAACGGTAGAACAACGACAGGCTCCTGTCAAGTAGCTTCAAATATGTAATTGGTGCACCAGACCAGATACGAGCGTGTACTCGAGTTTGGGGCGAATAAACGCCTTATAAATTGTTTCCAGATCAGTAGGGGTGAAATATTTCTTGCAACGCTTAAGGTACCCTAGGCATTTCACAGCGTTCATGGCCACATCGAATATGTAGTCATTCCAACGAAGGTTGTCATTAACACACATACCGAGAATGGAAAGTCTTTCGGATTCAGCGATGTGCTATTCATGGATAATGGCAGACTCTGTCAAATGCCTTTGAAATATCAAGCGCAACACCACCGTGGTGGATAGATTGATTCCACTTTTCGGTTGGACATGTCATCAAATCACCAGTGGACCTGTTGCTGCGGAAACCGTACTGCCTGTCATTAAGAAGTTTTCGGGGTTCAAGATATTTCATAAGCTGAAGGTAAATCAGCTTTTCCAAGACCTTGGAAAGAAGGCACGTAAGTGCAATTGATCGATAGGAGGAGGGGGAGGAAGATTCGCCTTTTTTTGGGGAAGGGCTGGACAAAAGCTGTTTTCCACCTTCTCTGAAAGAGCCCTGAAGAATAGGACAGATAGACAGCGTGGAAGAACACCTCTTCAGAATGATAGGAGGAATACCATCTGGACCAGCGGATTTGTGTGTATTGGGATCTTAAAGTACTCTTGCCACTATAGGTGTGCGAATATGGATTGCTCAAATAGATAATTCTACGCGCTCGATTACAGGGGGAGATAATTTACAATCTGGAAACGTTGAGCTAGCCCCGCAAAGTGAGCAGCAAACAGATGGGCTTTATCAAAAGAGCTGACATCTGGGATGCCATTGTAAATGAGTGTCGCAACAGATGATGAGGCCGAATTCTTAATGTTTTTAACAAACGACCAAAAGTTTTTACTACCGGTGGAATTTTGTAGTATTTTTTGCCTCAACTTTTGGTCGTAGGAGAATTTGACACGATTAATATGGGCTTTGCAGTCATTTCTATAGTATAGATCTGAAAGGAGACTAGGTTTTTTTTAAACCGAAAAGAGTGTTCCTATCCTCGTATTTATAATTACATTTTACGGCAAAATTGCAATAAACGTGATTTTTTGTTTTTACTTTAAGCTCAATCGGATGGTCATTTTAAGAGATTCACGAACTTTAAAAATGTGCCACTAATATAACGCTGATGTATATCCGCATTTCACTTACTGCTGAAAACATATCTTTCTAGAGCTGCATGTTAATAAATGTCAAACTATAAGTAACTCTCATCGTTAACGCCCCCCATTGCTGAGGGAAATTCTTCTATTGAAACCCACGATTATCACTATATTCTCAGAGTTGTAGTTTAACAAAAAGTGCTTTCATTTACCAAAGTTTAAATAAATCAGATAAATTCATATTAATAATAACTTATGGAGTTTAAATAGTTTATGTACAATCGCGCAATCGCATAAATTTATATCAATTTCTAACTATCTATTTAATGGAAATAACTTTTTTAATATATCAAATATCAAACACGAACCCAACTTAGAGATTCATGCTAAAAGATAAATTGGATTCGTATTGACTTTGATTTTTAAACATAAAACCTTCAGTCCAACTCCATAGAATCATGAAAGTAGTAAATTTTCTGATTAAGATATCCTTATTTGGCACTTTGACTGATGTCACAAAAGTAAAGTTAAGAACATAAGTTTTCGTTTGGGTCTAAACCAAAATGTAATAAATGTCTTTTAGTCTCGTGCTGTTATGAATTTTGAAAAAAATCATTGTATACTTCATGATCCGACTACACTTCAATTAGACCGCTGTTCCGCAAAGGCCATTAACAGGACAACGACAGTATTAAATTTCAGTGGAAATCTAATTCGACAAGTTAACAATGCGTTTGTAAAGATTTCACATTTAAAAATTTGATAACAACTATAACATAATAAATTCTTCTTTCAGGTAAACATTCAATTGCTTAAGAAAACTGTTGTGAAATATCAACCTTTCCTAATCAATATAACAGAAAATTATTGTGACTATTTCGCAAAAAATCGTGCGAGCAAGATTATGCGACTTGCATTGTCGGCGTTGTTGCCGTATACAAACCTTAATCATACGTGTCCTTATATTGTCAGTGGATGTTTCCCAAAAAATAATTTAATAGAGAAAATAATTGAAAATAATTTTATTTTTCACAGGGACCAGTGTTCATAAAAAATATTTCGATCGATTCAAGTAAATTGCCAGGCTTTTGGCAGACTGGACATTTTCGTTTGGATGTGGCGATCTTTGAGACGAAACTTAAAATGATTGTAACTTTGCAGTATTATATAGTGCTAAAAGAGATCAATACTGTTTAAGTTCGGATGATAATGAAGTTGGATAATTAAGGTGCTTTTGTTTGTATTTCCTTCCGAAAGTAAAACTATTTTAATTTATTTTTGCTTTTGTTTTGATTTTTCATCAACATTAAAACAATACCGTCCCTACGTAATCGACCAAATACAAAATATGTCGAATAATTCAACTAAAAAAAAGATTCAAGATTATTTTAAGAATAGATAGGGCGGGTGTCAACACGGAAGGCACAGATCAGTTCAGCTGCTGGGGTATGTGGATGATATAGACATCATTTATCGGGCGCTCCCAGCGTGCCGTGGTGGAGGCATTCACGGGTATTAAAGAACAGGCAAAACTACTTGGCCTTGAAGTGAATGAGGACAAGACAAAATATATGCTATCAACAAATAAACAATCATCTGTCCACCCGACTAGGACAAAAAGTCACTATTGATAGCAGCAACTTCGAGGTAGGCAAGGAGTTCATCTATCATCACGACTGACAACTTGGTGGAGATCCGGCGAAGAACCTAGGAAACCGCTGCTACTTTGGTTCGGCGAAACAAATGGGTTCAAAACTTCTAACTCGGAAGACAAATAGCATGCTCTACAAAACCGCTATTCTGACAGTTCTGCTATACGCTGCCGAGTGCTGGACGCTAAGCAGGAAAGGATAGCTACTACTGGACTACTTCGAAAGTAAAAGTCTTCTACGGGTATTTCGTCCTATGTGCGAGGAGAGCGAATGAAGGAGAAGATATAGGCGCGAACTCTACCAAGCTGTACCAAGATGTGGATGTAGTCCGAAAAGCCAAAAACCGTCGACTACACTGGCTCGGGCACATCGAGCAACTGAACAACAATGCTCCGGCCAATAGGATCTTCGAATCCCAGCCCCCAGGTTCAAGACGATAAGGAAGACCGAACATCCATTTTAAAAACCAAGCCATCGGGGATGCCAGAGCGCTTAGTCTGGACAACTGGAAGCAGCGAGCCCGGGATTGCAGAGGACGGAAGAAAGACGTGTTTCATGCAGGGACCCTGCACGGGTCGGGAGTCGGATAAGTGCAGCAAGTAAAAAAGAAAAATCTCTCGTCGAACGAAATCTGAATATATTAACAAGATCTGTAAAAAAATGTCAAAGCCACTAGAACTTGAGATATCATGTCAACCGTTTCAAAAACCATAGTTTTGAGAAAAAAAATGTTAAAGTTTAGAGTCTCATTTCAGGCGGTCTGAATCATTTGAGTGGCCTTAACATGAAAAGCAGTTGACACTCCGAAAATAATAAAAAACATGGGAGGTAACTCTTTAATATTGCAAGGTTACATTGAAATCAAAACTAACTGACTCTTTTTGGAATTTAAGATCAGACGAAATTGAATCTATCCACAAGATCTTCTAAAAAGGTATATCTGCGCTTCATCGGACGAATGCAGACAAATGTATAGACTTATTTCGAAACACAAATAGTAAATCATTAATAAACAGACAGAAGAGGATTGGGCCAAGAACTGACCCTTGGGGAACCCCAGAAATTATACTTGTTGGTCGAGAGTATTTTTTAGTTTACCAATAACACTTTGAACACTCATTTGTGAGATAATTTGTAATTAAACACACTGGGGAATCACTCATGCCAAAGTTAAGCTTCTGTATTGGGTACAGAATCTCATGTCTGACCATGTCGAAGGTCTTCTAGAAGTCTAGTAAGCAGAGCAGTGAAAGATAATCCGTGTTATATTGGATTTTAATATCGGCAAGAACTTTGATCATAGTTGTAGAACAGCCGGAAACCTGACTGAAAATACGCTTGAGATGGTTAGAGCTTCGTTTCGCAAGAATTTTTTTTGTGGGCACAAAGATGACCAATCCGGAGAAGTTAAAGAAGAAGTAGTGCAGATATGAAAGAAAATGCATTTGCTTCAAGGAGTTGACGAGATATGCTGTCATATTTAAAAAAAATCCTCATTAAAATTGCGACACAGAGAGAACTCAAAGTTGCAAAGTGAAATATAAGTGTGTGTATGTTGAATGTATGTCTTCAATGGGCTGGAAGATACCTAAAACACAAACCAAATCCCGACGAATGGTTGCCCTACCTAGGTTGGCTAAGTTTGAGATTACTTATTTTTCAGTGAAGTGAATTACAGTAGAATCATTTACCCAGGTTCGGATACGGGACAGGTTCTTAAGAGTTGCCCAGAAAAGCATTAATTAGGTTTGTTAATCTCATAAACGCTTCGATAAGGCTATGTTCGTTCTCTGACAGTGGAAGATAGCTGAGGTTATAATGGTTCCGAATGATAAACATTACAAATAATCTCAAAGATATTTGAAGAACTTCGAACGGATCACCGATTCGGATTCGGAACTAGCCACTCTAGGACTACCACTAAAGGAGAACAAAATTTGTTCAAGCGTTCTTTTTGACGTCTCTCAGACCTTTTATAAGGTATGGCATACGGGATTAAAATATAAACTTGAAAATCTTCTCCAAAAAAAACTATTTGATATCGTAAGCTCTGATAGCGATATACCGGAAGAACGATACTATCGTAGCGACGTTCGCGGATGATATATAGCGACCACATTAGCAGTAGACAATTCAGCTCAGTCCAAAATCAGACAAATAAACATCAACGAGCTATAGTCAAAATATACATGTGTGGAGAGACAAAATCCATTTATATTGACTCGGTACAATTTTTGTATGCAAATGAGGCTAAATATTTGGGAATGACACTAGACTTGCGTTTAGAATGAAAATCACAAGGTCCGACATAATCAAATGCATTGGCTGATTTTAAGATTTTCCAGATTCGTCATGCAAAACAAGCTGCTTTTATACAACAAGTCCTTAAAATTGTTTGGACGTATGTGGTATACAACTTTGGGGTTGTACCAAAGCAAATAATATTAACATTTTACTGACTGACTTTCCAAAATAAAGTTCTAAGAAAAATCGTAAATGTGCCGTGAAATTCACAAAGATCTAGGTATTACTACCTCGGTAGATGAAATACGAAATTTTGGGCATAAACAAGGCACTCGCCTTCTTAGCCATGCCAATGACGCTGTATTAGAAATAATAGACCAGAGAAATCTTGTGCACCGACTTCCGAGAATGAAACCCTTTTCAATTAGCACTATAAGTTGCAGCCAGATTTTGTTGTTGTCGGCAAAAGCAACTGCTTCCCTTTGATTTCTCCCATGAAAGGTAATTAAATCATTTAAATTAAAACCGCTTGATAGGCATTAGCCTGGTTGTAGTATAAATATTTTGATGGGAGGAGTTTTGAGTGAGTAAGAATCTCACACTATTATGAGCACGCGCGGCCGGTCTTTGGCTGTCTCATTGAAGATTTTCCAACAACCTCCAGGCTGCAAGTTCATAAACCAAGAAATCAATACATGTAGCTTCAGATGACATGAGCTGCATTAGGTGTTATTGAGTCATTATTTTTTGATATTTAAGTCACAGTAGTCTTTCGATTCTGGGGCCCAAGCCGCAAGAGTGCGTTCTTAGATCATGTACACACTCAGCCTGACTTACACTCACGGCTGGTGAAAACCAACTCATGGGACTCCGCAATTTGATTCCTGTACTCGCTGAATCTTTTTAGCACATAAACCAAGATCTTTACGCCTCATTTTTTTTAAACAATTTTGACCAATTTGCAAACGTTGCTCCAGCGTTCATGTTACAACAACTAACAAACCCAAACAACCGAGAACTGTCAAATCGGCGGTCACAAAAAACAGTGTCAACAACGAGTCGAAATTATTAAAATTTAATACCGAAATTCGGAGTCAGTGGCCTCAACGTTAAGAGCGCTACGTCCAATTTATGGTCTTCATAATCGTCCATGAATCCACAGGCACAGTACAAAATGTTCCCGTACCAGTGAGATAAAGGAGTGCCTGTGACGTCGTTGTGGCGAATTTTGCGAAAAGATCTTGGCCTACATCCTTACAAGATTAAATTGACGCAAGAACTGAAGCCGCTTGACCACCAAAAGCGTCGTATGTTCGTGAATTGGGATGAGCAACAACTTGAAAATGATTCGGATTTTCATCGAAAAATCATCTTCAGCGATGAGGCTCATTTCTGGCTGAATGGCTTCGTCAATAAACAAAATATGCGGTATTGGTCAGGCAGCAATCACACGTACTCCATGAGTCATCATTGCATTCGAAAAAATTACGGTTTGGTGTGGTTTATGGGCCGGCGGCGTCATTGGGCCGTACTTCTTCGGTGATGATCAAGACCGGCCCGTTACTGTGAATAGGAATCGCTACCGTTCAATGATAACCGAATATTTTTGGTCGGATGATATGGATGATATGGACTTGGAGGACATGTGGTTCCAACAGGAAGGCGCCACAAGCCACACAGCGAATGTCACAATCAATTTATTGGAAACCAAGTTTGGAGAACGTGTTATCTCACGAAATGGTCCAGTCGCTTGGCCGCCTCGGTCGTACGATTTGACGCCGTTAGACTATTTCCTGTGGGGCTACGTCAAGTCTGTGATCTATTCCAACAACCCAGCGACGATTGATGAACTTCGTACGAATACCGAACGTGAAATTGCAGCAGTATCGGCCGATTTATGCTTGAAAACCGTCGAAAATTGGGTTCAGCGTCTGGACTTCTGCAAGCGTGCCCGTGGTGGCCATGCAAAAGAAATCGAGTTCCATAAATAATGGCATCGAACGTACTTTCACGGAAATAAAGAATTTCATTGATATCCAAAACAGTTTTTGTTTTATTTAAAAAAATGTTTGTAGCGCTCTTATTGAAAAACTCGATATAAAGCTACAACTATGCATTGAATGCAGGAGAAAACCATTGGTGCTTAGCACTGTTTATTTCTTCTGTATATTTAATCAAAAAATAAAAGCCATAAAATGGTATGTGATAGAGGGTTAACTCTGACAACCGTTACACTCAAATGTCAACTACTACCAGAACGGTACCACAAATTCAAAGTAGACATTAAAATAATGATTGTCGATTATAAATGCGCATTCATAAAATTAGACATTAAATATCGATAAAGCGGCTTTTAATACCGATTAAGCTACTTTTGATATCGCTTTACCTAATGAACATACAATTTTAATTATAAATATAGAAATATGATCTAGCTTATGTCATTATTATTAAAAGGCTATTAAAAGATTTTTACAGCTGATTCGAAAATACCATTTTCAATAAATAAATTCTCAATCAAATTTAAATAGAACTTCAGTCAAACGATAGAATATAATCATGAGAGCTGTAAATGTGCTGATTACATTGGTTCTAATTTGCACCTTAAATAGTCTCACTAAAGTAAAAAAAAATTAAAATTTCTTTAACAAAATCTTAAATATTAATTAATAAGTTTCTTTTCTCTAGTGTAAAACGTTTGTAAACTTTGAAAAAACTAATTGCATACTACATGATCCAACTACACTGCAAGTGATCAACTGTTCGGCAAAGGCCATCAACAGGACAACAACTATTCTAGATTTAAGCGGAAATTTAATTCGGCAAGTTAACAATGCGTATGTAAGGAGGATTTAAATTTAGCACGTTTATCATGAAGATTACCCTATAGTTTTTTTTTATAGATAAACCTACAATTGTTTAAGCAAACTGTAGTAAAATACCAACCTTTCTTGGTAAATATAACCGAAAATTATTGTGACTATTTCGCAAAGAATCGCGCTAGCAAGATTATGCGAGTTATCGGTGCAATATATTTGCGGAATACAAATCTTAATCATACGTGTCCTTACATTGTCAGTCGATGTTATAAAACTTAGTTCTAGGAAACCAATCATTTTTTTATAATAATTTTATTGTTTACAGGGCTTGGTGTATATAAAGAATCTTTCGATTAGTGCCAGTCAAATAGCACACTTTTGGCACACTGGAAAATTTCGACTCGATGTGCTGATCTTTGAGATCAAAAGAAAAATTATAACTTTGCAGTTTTTTACAGAGATAAAGGAGGCCCTCTTTGATTAAGTTCGGACGATGTTTAAATAAATTTATAATTATTTGTGAATTCTATTGAATATATGAATATAATATAATTTTTATTCCTGGTCTTGGGTATAGTGAGAGCTTCATTTAAAAACGGAATCTAACTATTATTTCAGTATCGGTTTTGACGTCTCTTGAATGTCATTGTTTGATGCATATAATTTTATTTCAGCCATTCATAAATGACATCAATATTGTACTGCAGAAAGATATATACTTGTGGGCTAATAATAATAATAAATCAGCTTGCAGTCATCCGCAAACAATAAGATCTTTGCATTAATATAGAGATTTACATCATTGATGGAACCAGTGGCTATTTTAATTGAAAAATTTATTGATTCTCAAAAAACTCAACTCAGCGGGCACACGGCCTTGGAATTCATCAGCCTTCTATTTTCAACATTTCGGGGCACGTAGCTTTCAGTTTGGTCTTTGGAACGGCGGTTCTGGCTCCTCTTGACTGGAGCAATGATTGATTTTACCATTCTTAAAAACAAAAAAGATTCGCTCAAAAGAGTTAAGTATCAAAACTGACAGAATCAGTGATTTTTATGATTGTGGAATGGATTACTCAATACATAAATTTAATATATGTAAGAACCATAATGACGTTATGACATAAATCGAAATTACCCATAAAGTATGGCGCCATCTTGATTACGGTAGATAATAGTTTATAAGGGTGATTTTTTAAGAGTTAAGTTTTTTCTGTTTTCAGCACAGGTTAGTAATGGCGTCCAAACGTCATCTGTCAAAGTGAAAAGTTTTCAGTATACTCTGCCATTTAACCATGGAAAGACTTACAAACGCGCAACGATTGCAAATTATTTTCAAAATTCGTGATCTGCGAAAAATGTGAAAATCCGCTGTTTTATCGAAAAATTGTGTTCAGCGATGAGGCTCATTTCTGGCTCAACGGATACGTAAATAAGCAAAACTGTCGCACGTGGAGTCATGAAAAGCCTCATGCCATACAAGAATTAACGATGCATCCCGAAAAAACGACAGGTTGGTTTATGGGCTTATGGGTTGGTGGCGCCAACGGTCCATTTTTCTTCAAAGACGACCGTGGAAGAAACGTTATCGTCAACGGCGAACGTTATCGCCTTTTCTTTTTTTGCCCCATCAAGACGGTTTTTTTTTGGTTTCATCAAGACGGTGCCACATGCCACATAGCTCGTGAAACAATGGAAATGTTGAAGAATGAATTTGGTGAGCAGCTTATCTCTCGAAATGGCCCTGTGAGTTGGCCGCCAAGATCATGCGATTGAACGCCTCTTGGTTATTTCTTGTGGGGTTATGTAAAGTCGTTAATCTATGTGGAGTGGACAAGACGAACATGAAGTTGTCTTTAAAACGTAAATGGCAAAGGCCTATTTATCGATTACAATAAAAAATTTTAATATTTCATACGCTTAATAAATCAGTATTTAGATGACTCCAACCGTAATTTTAACAGTGAATCAAAATTGTTGTGAAATCAGTTTGTGATATATAAGAGTTTTAAATTCCTAGTGAAAGCTGAAATTTGGAATAAAAGCAGACCATGTGATGAATATTTGGAGGAATACAACTTATTTTCTCAATTCCATGTTAAAAGGTACTTAAGTTTTACAATATCAAGCCATATATATACATACAAAAAATAGCGCCATCTAGACTCAAGTAGACTTCCCATTCCCCAACTATAATTATAATACAGAACCGAGGCCGGATGTAGCGCGAGTAAGAATGTCTAAAAAGAGGCACGACATTACTCATTTTCATACAGTAATAAAGGAATTGCGACATTTTGGAATAAATTAGAGATATGTTCCAATTTTTATCGTCGACGTCTATTATTCTCTCCAAAACAATAAGGAGAATTTATTATAGAATTATTGGTATGAGTGTGCTCCAATTAATCGTAATTTATTGTTTTTGTTCAACGTGGGAATGTGAAAGAACTATACAAATTGTACTGTATTATATGGATGTCAATTCAGGCCAAAGGTTCAACCTTTCGAAATATTGACTTTTAGATTAAAAATTTGAAAATTTAAATGATTTTTTTTGTAAAATGTTGAATTTCGTTGGGCTGAAAATGTAGGAAGAAACTGTGACCATGCATGGTGTAACAGTAGCTTTTATTTCTGTTGGTTTATATTTGGTCAAAGCATAGCCACGTATATATTTCAAACGAAAAACATGGTTTTATGTTTAACTTGCAATTCAGCCAAAATCGCTTACAACGACATCGTCAATATGGACCTTTGGTTTATTACGACCAATTTCATAGGTCTTAACTGAGCTAAGATCGATATAAATCTACCGACCTAAAATATAGTTTTCCACGCAATATTTATATTTTCTAAGCAATACAAGAATTTGTCATTTCAATTCCAGTAATTTATTTATTTATTTATTTATTTTTGTCACCAGATGAGAACAATCACTGTTCTTGATAGATTACCTAATTACACAATTTAAATCTTGGCGTCACCAAGACCTAACGCCAAAATAAGTATATTCTTAAACGAGTCCTTGCTAAGATCAAGCAGACTGCTAAACTTATTACAATCTTTAAGGCACCTGAAAATTGGCTAATTACAACCATAATTAACCCTTTAATAAGGAATATAAAATAGTACGCGTTATCTAAGTATTCTTGATGGAGCACAAAAACCAATTAACGGTAAAAGAAGAGGGCATAGTTTTTTTAAACCCGAATAAACATAGTCCCAAGAAAAGTATTGTCTACATTTAAAAAAGAGGTAAGATGCCAAATAATTTGCATCTTCCCTCATACGAAGGCATTTGAATATTCCAGCATACTTATCGCACGTCAATTCTACTAGAATGTACCTCATATCAAGGATTCCATACTAAATGTACTACAGTAATCAAGATTTTACCCGACAAATGCAAAGAACAGACATTTAAGAGAATGAGGATCTCCCGAAAGTCCTTGGAATTCGGCAATATAAAACCCAACATTGAATTACCTTTAGTAACAAAGTAGCCCTAACCAGGACAGGCATTCAACTTATAATAAGTTTGATGGACTGTCTGATTCTATCACCAGAATTGTAACCCATTATCCTCGTACTGAAATCGTCATTGCTTCGCTATTCTTGACAGACAACACCCGAGGGAAGGTATGTCGAGATCTTCGCTGAGGTTAATAATTTGACCCAGCTTGTAAAACAGCTAACACCAATACCGGACATTAGCGGTCAAAATGCCAACACATTGGGCTTTTTCTTACCTCCCACACTGATAAATAAACTTTAAATGTATTATCACCTCTAGGTTCGTCAGACCACTGCATCATATCGGCGAATTTCTCGTACTCCAACCACACAGTTAAAGAACAAGCTGTTAAAAGAACCGTATGGCAATACGAGAAAGCCAATTGAGAAGCTTTAAACGGTTTCTTAAGGAGTTTTAACTGTACGTTGTGCTTCCTCGACAACGATGTGGATGCCGCTGCCGATATGATTACAAACATAATTATCCCATCCAGGATAAAGTGTATCAAACGAAATAGCCAGTTGCGTTCCACCCCTACAGCAATTCAACCGCAAAAATCGACATGCTAGGAATGCACATCAGTTCACTCTTAAGCCTGTATTCGAACGTACAGCAAAATACAAGGATTCGTTTCTTAACCGTACAACGCGAGTGGGGAATGCTCTCGGTTTGCTCAGATTAAATAGGTCAGAACACTTTCAAATCATCGGCAAAAATTAAACAATGAGAGTTCACAAATAAATCAGGGATTTCATAATAATAAATAGAGATAAAAAGCAAAGGCCTAAATGAATTCCCTGTGGGACTTCAGACGTAACATACACTGGTGATGAAAGAACGTCCTTAATGCGAACATATTGAATACGAAAGGAGCGAATCCATTCAAAAACATTGAAATTGCAATCCAAACCTATTAAGTTTGGAATTTAATATAACGTGATTAACACTGTCAAAAGCCTTAGCAAAGTCCGTATAAATTACGTCACACTGTTACCCTATCTCAAGGACATTCAAGAACGTGTGACAAAATATCGAGAGATTTGTAGTATATGGTGTTATAAATAAGTTCTTTCAAACCTTTAAAAACCTTCAAAAACTTTCCTTTCATTAGTCTATGACACTATATGTGAGTGTGTGAGAGTGTGGTAACTGGTTCCACTTTTATAATAATATTTTTAATTGTTTTTATATAACATTATTAAGTTATTAATTTGGAGTTTTTATATCGGACAATTCTTTACGAATGTGCCTACACAAATAAACAAAAACATAGCATAAAACATAAGAAAATAGGGATGTCCAGATGCAGCGGATGCAGGCTGCCGATTCGAGGCGAAACAGGTGTGAGCTGCCAGGGTGTGTGCGGTAAGGTGTTTCACTGTAGCGTAAAATGTTCTGGATTGGATGAATTTTTAAGCAACTCTCTGGGAACCAGCAAAAATTTAAGATACATGTGCGATGATTGTATGCTGTACATGCAAAATATGGATGATGTTGTTAAGGAGATGCAGAATAGTGTAGACAGGAACACACAACACTTAAGGGAGTATAAGGAAGAGTTTGAAAATTCACTGAAACAGAACGAAGGCGAAATAAAAGCACTACTGGAGGCGATAGAAAACAGATACACACAAAGGTTGGAAGAAATGAAAAAAAGTCAGGAAATATGTGAGAAAAGTATTACGGAAATGAAAAAAATGTGCAATGTTGCTGAAAACTTCAAGAAAGAAGGCGAAAACATATGCAATGAGCTAAAGAAAAGCAACTTGCATGTATGTAATGAAGTGAAAAAAATTGTAAGTAGTAAACAAACGATGGCGGGAAACCAAATGTCATTTGCAGATATTGTCAAAAATTCAAATGACAGGTGCCAAGAAAAAGTGCTACCAACACTTCGAAAAGAGTTGGCACTTATTGTAAAACCAAAAGAGAAGCAAAAGTGTACTAAAACAAGGGAGGATCTGAATGAAAAAGTAGATCCAAGCGATTTTAAAATTTCTAATATTGAGAGCACACATAATGGGATTATTGTAATAGAAAGTGAAGACGTGAATGAAAGGAATAAAATAAAAAGTGCAATTGAAGAGAATATGGGCGAAAAATACGAAATTCGAGTTCCACAAAAAATAAAACCAACAATTTTGATACCGAATATGCGATTTAAAAGTAGTGAAAAAGAAATCATTGAAAAATTAAAAAAGCAAAATAAGGAAATTTCAAATAGCGAACTAAGAGTAATAAGATATTATGAAAACAAGAGAAATAATATAATAAGCTACAATGCAATAATCGAAATAGATGCAGAGTCATTCCCAAAGATACTAGAAAAGGAAAAAGTCAGCATAGGGTGGGAACGGTGTAAGGTATTTGATGGAGTGGACGTTTTGAGATGCTTTAAGTGTAAGGGTTTTAACCATAAGTCAACAAATTGCAAACAAAATGATGAGACATGTCTAAAATGCCTTGAAAATCATAAAACCAGCGAATGCGACAAGGAAGCAGTAATGAAGTGCATAAATTGTGTTCGTGCTAATAAAAAGTTAAATCTGGGACTTGATGAAAATCACATGTCATTAAGCAGAGAATGCCCGGTATATCTGAACAAACTTGAAACCAAGAAGAAAAGAATTGGGTACTAGCAATCAGATACAATAAAAGGTATATATATTAACATACAAGGCTTAACCAACAACTACGAGGAGTTGGAAATATTAGCGGGAAAAAAAGAATACGATTTTATTATTCTATCAGAGACTCACGTAACAGACAATATAGAGGAAAATGAAATAAAGATTAAAGGGTTTAAAGACAGATCCTGTCCATCCAACTCAACGCGGACTGGAGGCACTACAATTTACGTTAGAGATCATTGGAGTATGACAAAGACGGTAAAAAAGGCGATCGACTACAAAATGTGGTTCCTGGAATGTAAATGTAGATACAAAGACCTGGAAATGGTATTAGTTGCAATTTACCGATCGCCCAGTAGCTCCGAAAGGGAGTTTTGTGAATTTTTCAAAGAGTATACGGAGAAATTAACAGAAACACCAAGCAACATTTTGATTGCAGGCGATTTCAACATTGACTGGTGCCAAAATCATATATATAAGAGGGAAATAGAACGAATATTAAACGATAATTGTCTTACTCAAAAAACGGAAGAGTACTCGAGAATAACTGAAAGCACAAAAACTATAATTGATTATGTAATTACAAATATAGAGAACGTAGCGGTGCGAGTAAATGCGAATGATAAGATATCGGACCATGAAAATCTGGAAATTGAAATCAATGCCGGAATTCATAGAATAGCAGATGCGAACCTTGAAATCGATGTTTTCAGATACAGGAAAGAAAAGTTTGCCAGGGAACTGAGGCAGTTGAATATGGAGTATGAAGTCCTTTAATGGTGAAGTTCATGAAGATGACTTGATTATTGCAAACAAATTCAATGAGTATTTCATAAAAAGCGTAAAAGAAATTGGCAATTCAATCGAGGACACCGAATATGTTAACTGTATAAATCCCTCGGAAAGTAGATTCAAATTCCGCCTAATAACAATAGACGAACTTAAAGGAATATGCAGGAAGCTAAATATCAAATCTGATTTCGAAAAAATAAGTCCGCGAATATTCACGGATAACTGGAGTACACTAGGACAAACAATACTTCAGCTAGTCAATGAATCCCTTCTATCAGGACAGTTTCCAAGCCCTTGGAAAGATTCTATGGTGACACCTGTAGAAAAAATGGCAAAAACCAATAAGAGTGAAGAGTTTAGACCAATAAATACGCTTAGGACAATTGAGAAAGTTATCGAGACGGTGGTTAAACAGCAACTGATGGAATACGTTGAGAGGAACAATATTTTATCAATATATCAATCCGGGTTTAGAAAGAATTACTCATGTGAAGCAGCAGTTAATCACGTCGTGAACGAATGGAAAGATGGTGGAAAGAGGAAAAAAACAATGGCGTTGTTCTTAGATTTTAAGCGGGCTTTCGAAACAATTGATAGAGACATTCTTTTAAGAAAATTATATATTTATGGTGTACAAGATGAGGAGCTAGAGTGGTTTAGATCTTTCCTAACAAATAGAACACAACGGACGAAAGTAAATAACAGCGTTTCAGATTTTATTGAAGTGGATCAAGGAGTGCCGCAAGGTTCAATATTAGGTTCGCTACTATTTATAATATACATAAACGATATGCCAGAAATGGTAAAATTTTGCAAAATAGTACTGTACGCTGACGATACTTTGATATACGCAGAAGGAATAGGCGAAGAGGAGTGCAAATATAAACTTATGAATGATATAAATAAATTGATCACGTGGCTAAAAATGAACAAGCTAAAATTGAACGAACAGAAAACAAAGTTAATGGAGATAAATATGAATGGCACAACAAATATAGAAATAAACGGAAAAGCTATTGAAAACGTTAAGAACATAAAATATTTGGGCATGATCATTGATAAGGATCTAAAAATGCACGACCATATAGATTATATTTGCAAAAAAATTGGTAAAAAAATAGGATTTTTTAAAAGGATTAGAAAACGAATGAACTATTCGACAGCTATTACAGTGTATAATACCATAGTCAAACCACATTTTGAGTTTTGTTCATCAATATTGTTTTCTTGCTGCAACCAGGGTCAGATCGAAAGGCTGCAAAAACTTCAAAACAAAGCTATGAGGAGCATCCTGAGGTGCAACAGATTTACTCCATTAAGGTATATGCTAGACGCCCTTATGTGGCTCAACGTGAAACAGAGGTTGGAGCTGAATACTCTTTTGACTGTTTTCAAAATAAAATATGGTGCTGCGCCAAGATATTTACTAAATGAGGTCAGACATGTTAGTGAGATGCAACCCTACCAACTTCGAAATGCGAATGACTTTAGGTTGAGAAGGCAGAACTCATTGGGGGCCCAGAACACGATCATCTATAAGGGATTTCAATTATTTAACAAGCTACCAAAGGACATTAAAGATGATAACAATTTTAGATCATTTAAAAGAAAATGTATTGAATTTGTGAAAAGAAATACTTAAAAATATGTAACTGCAATAAGAATGAATTGAAAAGTTTATAATTTATAATATGTAAGTTTTATAAAGTATTAAAAAAATACTAATAAAGAATTATACATACATACATACTATTGTTCCGAAATCGTTGGTGGTGAAAAAAAGCTTATTCCAAGCTTTTTGTGACATTCTTTCGAAAACCATTTTATTACTCCCTAGCTGCTTATAGCCTTGAATGAGTCAAACTTCCTTTAGAAGATAATACCAAGATAATTACACATCGACATCGTAAATAGAAGCCATTAGCTTTTGACGTCTCCCAAATGTCATTGTTTAACTCTTTAAAAATTGAGCTGCATATAACATTCCTTCAACCGTTCAGACATTCAGCCATTCATTAAATCATGACTTAAATCATTGAACAGTAGTGGACCAAAGTAGACCAAAGTGGCTACTTTAAAGGAAACCAAAATAGAGGGCTAAATTATTTGGCATAGCGCAATTTGCGTACCACATATCACTAAACTTAGCTTAGCGGGCTTTCGGCCTTGGCTTGGTCATTGAAACACTGTTTGGACTACATCCACATCTTGGTTCAAATCATATATACATTTCTACATTCTTTAAAAAAAAATAAAAAATCTCTCAAAAGAGTTAAGTATCTTCGCCCATTTCCCGCAATTCGTCTAGCGCAAAACTATCACGATCAGTTTTAAAGAGTTTACATTTTGTCTTAAATATTTTTTATGGTTATTTTTCGTTAAATGTCCAATAATCGCTTTCGAAGTTGATGTTTGTAAATATGTATATTGTTTTTCCACCTTTACTTCAGGACCAAAATAATTCCGGTGCATGTTTGAAAGAGCTGCCGCCAAACGGCACATTCCACAGATTGTAGCGTCATGTGCCGTGATACACAGAGCTCCTGGCGATGAATTGATATGGTGTTGTCTCGTTTGTCTTCTTTAGGTTTTGTGTTGATCTATAGATTTGGTTTATTGTCGATCTGCGGGGCCGGAAGCTGAACGTTCGACAAGATTCGATATGATCAGGGATACGCCTTAATAGTTCTCAATTTGATAAGCTGATGGTCCTGGCATCGGGAATGTGTCCACCCAAACTTTGTAGCTGCGGCCGAGCCTACCAAAACATCGACTCCGAACTCTTCGTAGAAGACCATCAGTTGTATGAATTTAGTTTTGGTTTAAAACTTGTTTTATTGTGAGTTTTATAAAGTGTGGAGCTCTATTGTCAAGTCCAACCGAAGTGCACAACGTAATCCTTAATATTAAAGCAATATTACCATGAAGCGAAACAAGACTGCAGACCCTGCTAACACATTTTATTCACTTCCCAGAGGCGGATTTTCACTATCAACGAACTGCATTACTCAAACATTTACCCAAACTCAATTTGCTAAGACCATTATGCTGTAACTTTGTTTACTGACGTGTTAAGATTGGACTGTGAACACCCAAATTCGGATCCCTTAACCTCGTCCACAGAACGCGTGCTGACTGGCAATAAGCAAGGATGTACGGCGCCAACGATGATCAAGAGAATGAATGAAAATTTTCTATAAACTACTCCAACGTCTCCAACGGTTAAATCGATATCATTCAATAGTTTTCGATTTAATTATTCACTCATATTTTAAGTAATGTTTGACAAAGTACCACGAGTTAAAAACAATCATTCATTTCTAATTTTTCGTGAAATTTTCAAAAATAATTGCTTTATTATTACAACCGTGCTAAACGCCATCCCAGATTTCACAGCGCTGAAGAGTCATTAGACCGAAACAATAGAAAATTGAATGTAAAGCTTCGCTTTGAATTCCCTTACACTCTAATGTCGACTACAATTTACCAGAGTGGGACCATAACTCTAAACTAGACATTTAAGTAATGACAGGTATGCGGCGCATTTCAATATTGCAAACATATAATTGAAAATTTGATATCTTTTGATCTACAATTCAAGCTTATTTAGAGATTTTTTAAATAGATATGTAAATCTGATCCATACAATTTACAAATAAATAAATTCTCAATCAAATTTAAATAGAACTTCAGTCAAACGATAGAACATAATCATGAGAGCAGTAAATGTGCTGATTACAGTGGTCTTAATTTGCACCATAAATAGCCTCACTAAAGTAAAAAAAAATTAAAATTTCTTAAACATAATCTTAAATATTAAGTAATAAGTTTCTTTTCTCTAGTGTAAAACGTTTGTAAAATTTGAAAAAACTAATTGCATACTACATGATCCAACTACACTGCAAGTGATCAACTGTTCGGCAAAGGCCATCAACAGAACAACAACTATACTCGATTTCTACGGAAATTTAAATCGGCAAGTTAACAATGCGTATGTAAGCAGAATTTAAATTTAGCACGTTTATCATGAAGATTACCCTATAGTTTTTTCTTATAGATAAACATACAAATGTTTAAGCAAACGGTAGTAAAATACCAACCTTTCTTGATAAATACAACCGAAAATTATTGTGACTATTTCGCAAAGAATCGCGCCAGCCAGTTTATGCGAGTTATCGTTGCAATATATTTGCGGAATACAAATCTTAATCATACGTGTCCTTACATTGTCAGTCGATGTTATAAAACTTAGTTCTATGAAATCAATAATTGATTTTAAATAATTTTATTGTTTACAGGGCCCGGTGTACATAAAGAATCTTTCGATAAATGCCAGTCAATTAGCACACTTTTGGCCCACTGGAAATTTTCGACTCGATGTGCTAATCTTTGAGATCAAAAGGAAGATTATAACTTTGCAGTTTTTTATAGAGATAAAGGAGACGCTCTTTAATTAAGTTCGGACGATGTTTTTAATAGATGTACAATTATTTGTGAACTTCTTTTGGTAGTGCATATTGAAATAAATCAGAGCTACGTCTTGTGAAAGCTTAGCTAGCGAAAGCTATATACAATGGAACTTTGTACCCACATCACCTCGGCCACAGTGGGTATATTTGATGTATCCTCGTTTATAATACGCTAATGATGGCGGATTCTTATTTGATGTATCCTCGTTTATAATACGCTAATGATGGCGGATTTGTGAATATATTCGGCGAAGTCATTGGGTGAAGACCTCTCTGTCATTTACCGCTCTCTCTTTGTCATTTACCACTCTGTTTCCGTCTTCATTGGACCATAAAGAACCCGATAACTATGGATATTTGAAGGAGCTGCTTGGTTCTTTTTGAAGAAGGTGATGGTAGAAACGGTTTTAGTTTCGCTCCAGTACTGACGAAATTTAGTTTCTGAACAGTTTTTGGGCGGACTTTAATATATATAAAAGGTGCCGCAGACCGTTTCCTGGCCAGTTCATCAGCTTTCTGTTGGAGCCGGCTAGTTTAGTGAGGAGCTTGAGGCAGTTCCAGTCTATCTTTGATGTGTTATAGCATCATATATATATTACTGTCAGACAGAGTGTAATTGCGTTAGTGAATTAATTGCTCAGTATAGAGATAAAGCGGAGGAGTCTGTCCACCGACTAGGACAAAATGTCACTGTTGATAGCAGCAACTTCGAGGTAGTTAAGGAGTTCATCTACCTCGGAGTAAACATCAACTCCATAAATGACATCTTAGTGGAGATCCATCGAAGAATTACCCTAGGAAACCGCTGCTTCTTCGGTTTGGCAAAACAAATGGGTTCAAAACTCCTAACTCGAAGGACAAAGTGCATGCTCTACAGAACCCTTATCCTGCCAGTTCTGCTATACGGCGCCGAGTGCTGGACGATAAGCAGGAAAGGAGAGCTAATACTGGGATCCTTTGACAGAAAAATCTTTCGATGGATATTTGGTCCTGTGTGCGAGGAGGGCGAATGGAGGAGAAGATACAACCGCGAACTCTATGAGCTGTACCAAGATGAGGATGTGGTCCGAAAAGCCAAAACTCGTCGACTACATTGGCTCGGCCACATCGAGCAAATGGCCAACAACGCTCCAGCCAAGAGGATCTTCGAATCCCAGAACCTCCGTTTTAAAGACCAACCCATCGCGGATGCCAGAGCGCTTGGGCTGGACAACTGGAAGCAGCGCCCGTTAAGTAGGTAAGTTAAGTAGTATTCTTGACAGAGAACACCCGAGGGAATGTATGTCGAGATCTTCGCTGAGGTTAATAATTTGACCCAGCTTGTAAAACAGCTAACACCAATACCGGACATTAGCGGCTTTCTCTCGATGTGGCTTTATCCCACCCAGGATAAAGTGTATCAAACGAAATAGCCAGTTGCGTTCCACCCCTACAGCAATTCAACCGCAAAAATCGACATGCTAGGAAAGCACATCAGTTCACTACAGCGAAATACAAGGATTCGTTTCTTAACCGTACAACGCGAATGTGGAATGCTCTCGGTTTGCTCAGATTAAATAGGTCAGAACACTTTCAAATCATCGGCAAAAATTAAACAATGAGAGTTCACAAATAAATCAGGGATTTCATAATAATAAATAGAGAAAAAATGCAAAGGGCCTAAATGAATTCCCTGTGGGACTACAGACGTAACATACACTGAAAGAACGTCCCTTATGCGAACATATTGAATACGATTCATAAGAAAGGAGCGAATCCATTCAAAAACATTGAAATTGCAATCCAAACCTATTAAGTTTGGAATTTAATATAACGTGATTAACACTGTCAAAAGCCTTAGCAAAGTCCGTATAAATTACGTCACACTGTTACCCTTTCTCAAGGACATTCAAGAACGTGTGACAAAATATCGAGAGGTTTGTAGTATTTGGTGTTATAAATAAGTTCTTTCAAACCTTCAAAAGCTTTCCTTTCATTAGTCTATGACACTATTGTTCCGAAATCAAACGTTGGCGGTGAAAAAAAGATTTGGAAAACCATTTAATTACTCCCTAGCTGCTTATAGCCTTAAATGAGTCAAACTTCCTTTTGAAGATAATACCAAGAGAATTACACATCGACATCGTTATTAGAAGCCATTAGGTTTTGACGCCTCCCAAATGTCATTGTTTAACTCTTTGAAAATTGAGCTGCATATAACTTTCCTTTAACCGTTCAGACATTCAGCCATTCATTAAATCATGATTTAATCATTGAACAGTAGTTGAAAAAGTTTCTATTTTAAAGGAAACCAAAATAGACAATTAGATTATTTGGCATAGAGCAATTTGCGTACTACATATTACTAAACTTAGCTTAGCGGGCTTTCGGCCTTGGCTTGGTCATTGAAACACTGTTTAGACTACATCCACATCTTGGTTCAAATCATATATACATTTCTACATTCTTTAAAATAAAATAAAAAATCTCTCAAAAGAGTTAAGTATCTTCGCCCATTTCCCGCAATTCGTCTAGCGCAAAACTATCACGATCAGTGTTTGTTTTAAAGAGTTTACATTTTGTCTTTAATATTTTTTATGGTTATTTTTCGTTAAATGTCCAATAATCGCTTTTGAAGTTGATGTTTGTACATATGTATATTGTTTTTCCACCTTTACTTCAGGACCAAAATAATTCCGGTGCATGTTTGAAAGAGCTGCCGCCAAACGGCACATTCCACAGATTGTAGCGTCATGTGCCGTGATACACAGAGCTCCTGGCGATGAATTGATATGGTGTTGTCTCGTTTGTCTTCTTTAGGTTTTGTGTTGATCTATAGATTTGGTTTATTGTCGATCTGCGGGGCCGGAAGCTGAACGTTCGACAAGATTCGATATGATCAGGGATACGCCTTAATAGTTCTCAATTTGATAAGCTGATGGTCCTGGCATCGGGAATGTGTCCACCCAAACTTTGTAGCTGCGGCCGAGCCTACCAAAACATCGACTCCGAACTCTTCGTAGAAGACCATCAGTTGTATGAATTTAGTTTTGGTTTAAAACTTGTTTTATTGTGAGTTTTATAAAGTGTGGAGCTCTATTGTCAAGTCCAACCGAAGTGCACAACGTAATCCTTAATATTAAAGCAATATTACCATGAAGCGAAACAAGACTGCAGACCCTGCTAACACATTTTATTCACTTCCCAGAGGCGGATTTTCACTATCAACGAACTGCATTACTCAAACATTTACCCAAACTCAATTTGCTAAGACCATTATGCTGTAACTTTGTTTACTGACGTGTTAAGATTGGACTGTGAACACCCAAATTCGGATCCCTTAACCTCGTCCACAGAACGCGTGCTGACTGGCAATAAGCAAGGATGTACGGCGCCAACGATGATCAAGAGAATGAATGAAAATTTTCTATAAACTACTCCAACGTCTCCAACGGTTAAATCGATATCATTCAATAGTTTTCGATTTAATTATTCACTCATATTTTAAGTAATGTTTGACAAAGTACCACGAGTTAAAAACAATCATTCATTTCTAATTTTTCGTGAAATTTTCAAAAATAATTGCTTTATTATTACAACCGTGCTAAACGCCATCCCAGATTTCACAGCGCTGAAGAGTCATTAGACCGAAACAATAGAAAATTGAATGTAAAGCTTCGCTTTGAATTCCCTTACACTCTAATGTCGACTACAATTTACCAGAGTGGGACCATAACTCTAAACTAGACATTTAAGTAATGACAGGTATGCGGCGCATTTCAATATTGCAAACATATAATTGAAAATTTGATATCTTTTGATCTACAATTCAAGCTTATTTAGAGATTTTTTAAATAGATATGTAAATCTGATCCATACAATTTACAAATAAATAAATTCTCAATCAAATTTAAATAGAACTTCAGTCAAACGATAGAACATAATCATGAGAGCAGTAAATGTGCTGATTACAGTGGTCTTAATTTGCACCATAAATAGCCTCACTAAAGTAAAAAAAAATTAAAATTTCTTAAACATAATCTTAAATATTAAGTAATAAGTTTCTTTTCTCTAGTGTAAAACGTTTGTAAAATTTGAAAAAACTAATTGCATACTACATGATCCAACTACACTGCAAGTGATCAACTGTTCGGCAAAGGCCATCAACAGAACAACAACTATACTCGATTTCTACGGAAATTTAAATCGGCAAGTTAACAATGCGTATGTAAGCAGAATTTAAATTTAGCACGTTTATCATGAAGATTACCCTATAGTTTTTTCTTATAGATAAACATACAAATGTTTAAGCAAACGGTAGTAAAATACCAACCTTTCTTGATAAATACAACCGAAAATTATTGTGACTATTTCGCAAAGAATCGCGCCAGCCAGTTTATGCGAGTTATCGTTGCAATATATTTGCGGAATACAAATCTTAATCATACGTGTCCTTACATTGTCAGTCGATGTTATAAAACTTAGTTCTATGAAATCAATAATTGATTTTAAATAATTTTATTGTTTACAGGGCCCGGTGTACATAAAGAATCTTTCGATAAATGCCAGTCAATTAGCACACTTTTGGCCCACTGGAAATTTTCGACTCGATGTGCTAATCTTTGAGATCAAAAGGAAGATTATAACTTTGCAGTTTTTTATAGAGATAAAGGAGACGCTCTTTAATTAAGTTCGGACGATGTTTTTAATAGATGTACAATTATTTGTGAACTTCTTTTGGTAGTGCATATTGAAATAAATCAGAGCTACGTCTTGTGAAAGCTTAGCTAGCGAAAGCTATATACAATGGAACTTTGTACCCACATCACCTCGGCCACAGTGGGTATATTTGATGTATCCTCGTTTATAATACGCTAATGATGGCGGATTCTTATTTGATGTATCCTCGTTTATAATACGCTAATGATGGCGGATTTGTGAATATATTCGGCGAAGTCATTGGGTGAAGACCTCTCTGTCATTTACCGCTCTCTCTTTGTCATTTACCACTCTGTTTCCGTCTTCATTGGACCATAAAGAACCCGATAACTATGGATATTTGAAGGAGCTGCTTGGTTCTTTTTGAAGAAGGTGATGGTAGAAACGGTTTTAGTTTCGCTCCAGTACTGACGAAATTTAGTTTCTGAACAGTTTTTGGGCGGACTTTAATATATATAAAAGGTGCCGCAGACCGTTTCCTGGCCAGTTCATCAGCTTTCTGTTGGAGCCGGCTAGTTTAGTGAGGAGCTTGAGGCAGTTCCAGTCTATCTTTGATGTGTTATAGCATCATATATATATTACTGTCAGACAGAGTGTAATTGCGTTAGTGAATTAATTGCTCAGTATAGAGATAAAGCGGAGGAGTCTGTCCACCGACTAGGACAAAATGTCACTGTTGATAGCAGCAACTTCGAGGTAGTTAAGGAGTTCATCTACCTCGGAGTAAACATCAACTCCATAAATGACATCTTAGTGGAGATCCATCGAAGAATTACCCTAGGAAACCGCTGCTTCTTCGGTTTGGCAAAACAAATGGGTTCAAAACTCCTAACTCGAAGGACAAAGTGCATGCTCTACAGAACCCTTATCCTGCCAGTTCTGCTATACGGCGCCGAGTGCTGGACGATAAGCAGGAAAGGAGAGCTAATACTGGGATCCTTTGACAGAAAAATCTTTCGATGGATATTTGGTCCTGTGTGCGAGGAGGGCGAATGGAGGAGAAGATACAACCGCGAACTCTATGAGCTGTACCAAGATGAGGATGTGGTCCGAAAAGCCAAAACTCGTCGACTACATTGGCTCGGCCACATCGAGCAAATGGCCAACAACGCTCCAGCCAAGAGGATCTTCGAATCCCAGAACCTCCGTTTTAAAGACCAACCCATCGCGGATGCCAGAGCGCTTGGGCTGGACAACTGGAAGCAGCGCCCGTTAAGTAGGTAAGTTAAGTAGTATTCTTGACAGAGAACACCCGAGGGAATGTATGTCGAGATCTTCGCTGAGGTTAATAATTTGACCCAGCTTGTAAAACAGCTAACACCAATACCGGACATTAGCGGCTTTCTCTCGATGTGGCTTTATCCCACCCAGGATAAAGTGTATCAAACGAAATAGCCAGTTGCGTTCCACCCCTACAGCAATTCAACCGCAAAAATCGACATGCTAGGAAAGCACATCAGTTCACTACAGCGAAATACAAGGATTCGTTTCTTAACCGTACAACGCGAATGTGGAATGCTCTCGGTTTGCTCAGATTAAATAGGTCAGAACACTTTCAAATCATCGGCAAAAATTAAACAATGAGAGTTCACAAATAAATCAGGGATTTCATAATAATAAATAGAGAAAAAATGCAAAGGGCCTAAATGAATTCCCTGTGGGACTACAGACGTAACATACACTGAAAGAACGTCCCTTATGCGAACATATTGAATACGATTCATAAGAAAGGAGCGAATCCATTCAAAAACATTGAAATTGCAATCCAAACCTATTAAGTTTGGAATTTAATATAACGTGATTAACACTGTCAAAAGCCTTAGCAAAGTCCGTATAAATTACGTCACACTGTTACCCTTTCTCAAGGACATTCAAGAACGTGTGACAAAATATCGAGAGGTTTGTAGTATTTGGTGTTATAAATAAGTTCTTTCAAACCTTCAAAAGCTTTCCTTTCATTAGTCTATGACACTATTGTTCCGAAATCAAACGTTGGCGGTGAAAAAAAGATTTGGAAAACCATTTAATTACTCCCTAGCTGCTTATAGCCTTAAATGAGTCAAACTTCCTTTTGAAGATAATACCAAGAGAATTACACATCGACATCGTTATTAGAAGCCATTAGGTTTTGACGCCTCCCAAATGTCATTGTTTAACTCTTTGAAAATTGAGCTGCATATAACTTTCCTTTAACCGTTCAGACATTCAGCCATTCATTAAATCATGATTTAATCATTGAACAGTAGTTGAAAAAGTTTCTATTTTAAAGGAAACCAAAATAGACAATTAGATTATTTGGCATAGAGCAATTTGCGTACTACATATTACTAAACTTAGCTTAGCGGGCTTTCGGCCTTGGCTTGGTCATTGAAACACTGTTTAGACTACATCCACATCTTGGTTCAAATCATATATACATTTCTACATTCTTTAAAATAAAATAAAAAATCTCTCAAAAGAGTTAAGTATCTTCGCCCATTTCCCGCAATTCGTCTAGCGCAAAACTATCACGATCAGTGTTTGTTTTAAAGAGTTTACATTTTGTCTTTAATATTTTTTATGGTTATTTTTCGTTAAATGTCCAATAATCGCTTTTGAAGTTGATGTTTGTACATATGTATATTGTTTTTCCACCTTTACTTCAGGACCAAAATAATTCCGGTGCATGTTTGAAAGAGCTGCCGCCAAACGGCACATTCCACAGATTGTAGCGTCATGTGCCGTGATACACAGAGCTCCTGGCGATGAATTGATATGGTGTTGTCTCGTTTGTCTTCTTTAGGTTTTGTGTTGATCTATAGATTTGGTTTATTGTCGATCTGCGGGGCCGGAAGCTGAACGTTCGACAAGATTCGATATGATCAGGGATACGCCTTAATAGTTCTCAATTTGATAAGCTGATGGTCCTGGCATCGGGAATGTGTCCACCCAAACTTTGTAGCTGCGGCCGAGCCTACCAAAACATCGACTCCGAACTCTTCGTAGAAGACCATCAGTTGTATGAATTTAGTTTTGGTTTAAAACTTGTTTTATTGTGAGTTTTATAAAGTGTGGAGCTCTATTGTCAAGTCCAACCGAAGTGCACAACGTAATCCTTAATATTAAAGCAATATTACCATGAAGCGAAACAAGACTGCAGACCCTGCTAACACATTTTATTCACTTCCCAGAGGCGGATTTTCACTATCAACGAACTGCATTACTCAAACATTTACCCAAACTCAATTTGCTAAGACCATTATGCTGTAACTTTGTTTACTGACGTGTTAAGATTGGACTGTGAACACTCAAATTCGGATCCCTTAACCTCGTCCACAGAACGCGTGCTGACTGGCAATAAGCAAGGATGTACGGCGCCAACGATGATCAAGAGAATGAATGAAAATTTTCTATAAACTACTCCAACGTCTCCAACGGTTAAATCGATATCATTCAATAGTTTTCGATTTAATTATTCACTCATATTTTAAGTAATGTTTGACAAAGTACCACGAGTTAAAAACAATCATTCATTTCTAATTTTTCGTGAAATTTTCAAAAATAATTGCTTTATTATTACAACCGTGCTAAACGCCATCCCAGATTTCACAGCGCTGAAGAGTCATTAGACCGAAACAATAGAAAATTGAATGTAAAGCTTCGCTTTGAATTCCCTTACACTCTAATGTCGACTACAATTTACCAGAGTGGGACCATAACTCTAAACTAGACATTTAAGTAATGACAGGTATGCGGCGCATTTCAATATTGCAAACATATAATTGAAAATTTGATATCTTTTGATCTACAATTCAAGCTTATTTAGAGATTTTTTAAATAGATATGTAAATCTGATCCATACAATTTACAAATAAATAAATTCTCAATCAAATTTAAATAGAACTTCAGTCAAACGATAGAACATAATCATGAGAGCAGTAAATGTGCTGATTACAGTGGTCTTAATTTGCACCATAAATAGCCTCACTAAAGTAAAAAAAAATTAAAATTTCTTAAACATAATCTTAAATATTAAGTAATAAGTTTCTTTTCTCTAGTGTAAAACGTTTGTAAAATTTGAAAAAACTAATTGCATACTACATGATCCAACTACACTGCAAGTGATCAACTGTTCGGCAAAGGCCATCAACAGAACAACAACTATACTCGATTTCTACGGAAATTTAAATCGGCAAGTTAACAATGCGTATGTAAGCAGAATTTAAATTTAGCACGTTTATCATGAAGATTACCCTATAGTTTTTTCTTATAGATAAACATACAAATGTTTAAGCAAACGGTAGTAAAATACCAACCTTTCTTGATAAATACAACCGAAAATTATTGTGACTATTTCGCAAAGAATCGCGCCAGCCAGTTTATGCGAGTTATCGTTGCAATATATTTGCGGAATACAAATCTTAATCATACGTGTCCTTACATTGTCAGTCGATGTTATAAAACTTAGTTCTATGAAATCAATAATTGATTTTAAATAATTTTATTGTTTACAGGGCCCGGTGTACATAAAGAATCTTTCGATAAATGCCAGTCAATTAGCACACTTTTGGCCCACTGGAAATTTTCGACTCGATGTGCTAATCTTTGAGATCAAAAGGAAGATTATAACTTTGCAGTTTTTTATAGAGATAAAGGAGACGCTCTTTAATTAAGTTCGGACGATGTTTTTAATAGATGTACAATTATTTGTGAACTTCTTTTGGTAGTGCATATTGAAATAAATCAGAGCTACGTCTTGTGAAAGCTTAGCTAGCGAAAGCTATATACAATGGAACTTTGTACCCACATCACCTCGGCCACAGTGGGTATATTTGATGTATCCTCGTTTATAATACGCTAATGATGGCGGATTCTTATTTGATGTATCCTCGTTTATAATACGCTAATGATGGCGGATTTGTGAATATATTCGGCGAAGTCATTGGGTGAAGACCTCTCTGTCATTTACCGCTCTCTCTTTGTCATTTACCACTCTGTTTCCGTCTTCATTGGACCATAAAGAACCCGATAACTATGGATATTTGAAGGAGCTGCTTGGTTCTTTTTGAAGAAGGTGATGGTAGAAACGGTTTTAGTTTCGCTCCAGTACTGACGAAATTTAGTTTCTGAACAGTTTTTGGGCGGACTTTAATATATATAAAAGGTGCCGCAGACCGTTTCCTGGCCAGTTCATCAGCTTTCTGTTGGAGCCGGCTAGTTTAGTGAGGAGCTTGAGGCAGTTCCAGTCTATCTTTGATGTGTTATAGCATCATATATATATTACTGTCAGACAGAGTGTAATTGCGTTAGTGAATTAATTGCTCAGTATAGAGATAAAGCGGAGGAGTCTGTCCACCGACTAGGACAAAATGTCACTGTTGATAGCAGCAACTTCGAGGTAGTTAAGGAGTTCATCTACCTCGGAGTAAACATCAACTCCATAAATGACATCTTAGTGGAGATCCATCGAAGAATTACCCTAGGAAACCGCTGCTTCTTCGGTTTGGCAAAACAAATGGGTTCAAAACTCCTAACTCGAAGGACAAAGTGCATGCTCTACAGAACCCTTATCCTGCCAGTTCTGCTATACGGCGCCGAGTGCTGGACGATAAGCAGGAAAGGAGAGCTAATACTGGGATCCTTTGACAGAAAAATCTTTCGATGGATATTTGGTCCTGTGTGCGAGGAGGGCGAATGGAGGAGAAGATACAACCGCGAACTCTATGAGCTGTACCAAGATGAGGATGTGGTCCGAAAAGCCAAAACTCGTCGACTACATTGGCTCGGCCACATCGAGCAAATGGCCAACAACGCTCCAGCCAAGAGGATCTTCGAATCCCAGAACCTCCGTTTTAAAGACCAACCCATCGCGGATGCCAGAGCGCTTGGGCTGGACAACTGGAAGCAGCGCCCGTTAAGTAGGTAAGTTAAGTAGTATTCTTGACAGAGAACACCCGAGGGAATGTATGTCGAGATCTTCGCTGAGGTTAATAATTTGACCCAGCTTGTAAAACAGCTAACACCAATACCGGACATTAGCGGCTTTCTCTCGATGTGGCTTTATCCCACCCAGGATAAAGTGTATCAAACGAAATAGCCAGTTGCGTTCCACCCCTACAGCAATTCAACCGCAAAAATCGACATGCTAGGAAAGCACATCAGTTCACTACAGCGAAATACAAGGATTCGTTTCTTAACCGTACAACGCGAATGTGGAATGCTCTCGGTTTGCTCAGATTAAATAGGTCAGAACACTTTCAAATCATCGGCAAAAATTAAACAATGAGAGTTCACAAATAAATCAGGGATTTCATAATAATAAATAGAGAAAAAATGCAAAGGGCCTAAATGAATTCCCTGTGGGACTACAGACGTAACATACACTGAAAGAACGTCCCTTATGCGAACATATTGAATACGATTCATAAGAAAGGAGCGAATCCATTCAAAAACATTGAAATTGCAATCCAAACCTATTAAGTTTGGAATTTAATATAACGTGATTAACACTGTCAAAAGCCTTAGCAAAGTCCGTATAAATTACGTCACACTGTTACCCTTTCTCAAGGACATTCAAGAACGTGTGACAAAATATCGAGAGGTTTGTAGTATTTGGTGTTATAAATAAGTTCTTTCAAACCTTCAAAAGCTTTCCTTTCATTAGTCTATGACACTATTGTTCCGAAATCAAACGTTGGCGGTGAAAAAAAGATTTGGAAAACCATTTAATTACTCCCTAGCTGCTTATAGCCTTAAATGAGTCAAACTTCCTTTTGAAGATAATACCAAGAGAATTACACATCGACATCGTTATTAGAAGCCATTAGGTTTTGACGCCTCCCAAATGTCATTGTTTAACTCTTTGAAAATTGAGCTGCATATAACTTTCCTTTAACCGTTCAGACATTCAGCCATTCATTAAATCATGATTTAATCATTGAACAGTAGTTGAAAAAGTTTCTATTTTAAAGGAAACCAAAATAGACAATTAGATTATTTGGCATAGAGCAATTTGCGTACTACATATTACTAAACTTAGCTTAGCGGGCTTTCGGCCTTGGCTTGGTCATTGAAACACTGTTTAGACTACATCCACATCTTGGTTCAAATCATATATACATTTCTACATTCTTTAAAATAAAATAAAAAATCTCTCAAAAGAGTTAAGTATCTTCGCCCATTTCCCGCAATTCGTCTAGCGCAAAACTATCACGATCAGTGTTTGTTTTAAAGAGTTTACATTTTGTCTTTAATATTTTTTATGGTTATTTTTCGTTAAATGTCCAATAATCGCTTTTGAAGTTGATGTTTGTACATATGTATATTGTTTTTCCACCTTTACTTCAGGACCAAAATAATTCCGGTGCATGTTTGAAAGAGCTGCCGCCAAACGGCACATTCCACAGATTGTAGCGTCATGTGCCGTGATACACAGAGCTCCTGGCGATGAATTAATATGGTGTTGTCTCGTTTGTCTTCTTTAGGTTTTGTGTTGATGTATAGATTTGGTTTATTGTCGATCTGCGGGGCCGGAAGCTGAACGTTGGACAAAGTTCGATATGATCAGGGATACGCCTCAATAGTTCTCAATTTGATAAGCTGATGGTCCTGGCATCGGGAATGTGTCCACCCAAACTTTGTAGCTGCGGCCGAGCCTACCAAAACATCGACTCCGTATTTGAAGATCTTTTCGTAGAAGACCATCAGTGGTATGAATTTAGTTTTTGTTTAAAACTTGTTTTATTGTAAGTTTAATAAAGTGTGGAGCTCTATTGTCAAGTCCAACCGAAGTGCACAACGTAATCCTTAATATTAAAGCAATATTACCATGAAGCGAAACAAGACTGCAGACCCTGCTAAAACTTGTTATTCACTTCCCAGAGTAGGATTTTCACTATCAACGAACTGCATTACTCAAACATTTACCCAAACTCAATTTGCTAAGACCATTATGCTGTAACTTTGTTTACTGACGTGTTAAGATTGGACTGTGAACACCCAAATTCGGATCCCTTAACCTCGTCCACAGAACGCGTGCTGACTGGCAATAAGCAAGGATGTACGGCGCCAACGATGATCAAGAGAATGAATGAAAATTTTCTATAAACTACTCCAACGTCTCCAACGGTTAAATCGATATCATTCAATAGTTTTCGATTTAATTATTCACTCATATTTTAAGTAATGTTTGACAAAGTACCACGAGTTAAAAACAATCATTCATTTCTAATTTTTCGTGAAATTTTCAAAAATAATTGCTTTATTATTACAACCGTGCTAAACGCCATCCCAGATTTCACAGCGCTGAAGAGTCATTAGACCGAAACAATAGAAAATTGAATGTAAAGCTTCGCTTTGAATTCCCTTACACTCTAATGTCGACTACAATTTACCAGAGTGGGACCATAACTCTAAACTAGACATTTAAGTAATGACAGGTATGCGGCGCATTTCAATATTGCAAACATATAATTGAAAATTTGATATCTTTTGATCTACAATTCAAGCTTATTTAGAGATTTTTTAAATAGATATGTAAATCTGATCCATACAATTTACAAATAAATAAATTCTCAATCAAATTTAAATAGAACTTCAGTCAAACGATAGAACATAATCATGAGAGCAGTAAATGTGCTGATTACAGTGGTCTTAATTTGCACCATAAATAGCCTCACTAAAGTAAAAAAAAAATTAAAATTTCTTAAACATAATCTTAAATATTAAGTAATAAGTTTCTTTTCTCTAGTGTAAAACGTTTGTAAAATTTGAAAAAACTAATTGCATACTACATGATCCAACTACACTGCAAGTGATCAACTGTTCGGCAAAGGCCATCAACAGAACAACAACTATACTCGATTTCTACGGAAATTTAAATCGGCAAGTTAACAATGCGTATGTAAGCAGAATTTAAATTTAGCACGTTTATCATGAAGATTACCCTATAGTTTTTTCTTATAGATAAACATACAAATGTTTAAGCAAACGGTAGTAAAATACCAACCTTTCTTGATAAATACAACCGAAAATTATTGTGACTATTTCGCAAAGAATCGCGCCAGCCAGTTTATGCGAGTTATCGTTGCAATATATTTGCGGAATACAAATCTTAATCATACGTGTCCTAACATTGTCAGTCGATGTTATAAAACTTAGTTCTATGAAATCAATAATTGATTTTAAATAATTTTATTGTTTACAGGGCCCGGTGTACATAAAGAATCTTTCGATAAATGCCAGTCAATTAGCACACTTTTGGCCCACTGGAAATTTTCGACTCGATGTGCTAATCTTTGAGATCAAAAGGAAGATTATAACTTTGCAGTTTTTTATAGAGATAAAGGAGACGCTCTTTAATTAAGTTCGGACGATGTTTTTAATAGATGTACAATTATTTGTGAACTTCTTTTGGTAGTGCATATTGAAATAAATCAGAGCTACGTCTTGTGAAAGCTTAGCTAGCGAAAGCTATATACAATGGAACTTTGTACCCACATCACCTCGGCCACAGTGGGTATATTTGATGTATCCTCGTTTATAATACGCTAATGATGGCGGATTCTTATTTGATGTATCCTCGTTTATAATACGCTAATGATGGCGGATTTGTGAATATATTCGGCGAAGTCATTGGGTGAAGACCTCTCTGTCATTTACCGCTCTCTCTTTGTCATTTACCACTCTGTTTCCGTCTTCATTGGACCATAAAGAACCCGATAACTATGGATATTTGAAGGAGCTGCTTGGTTCTTTTTGAAGAAGGTGATGGTAGAAACGGTTTTAGTTTCGCTCCAGTACTGACGAAATTTAGTTTCTGAACAGTTTTTGGGCGGACTTTAATATATATAAAAGGTGCCGCAGACCGTTTCCTGGCCAGTTCATCAGCTTTCTGTTGGAGCCGGCTAGTTTAGTGAGGAGCTTGAGGCAGTTCCAGTCTATCTTTGATGTGTTATAGCATCATATATATATTACTGTCAGACAGAGTGTAATTGCGTTAGTGAATTAATTGCTCAGTATAGAGATAAAGCGGAGGAGTCTGTCCACCGACTAGGACAAAATGTCACTGTTGATAGCAGCAACTTCGAGGTAGTTAAGGAGTTCATCTACCTCGGAGTAAACATCAACTCCATAAATGACATCTTAGTGGAGATCCATCGAAGAATTACCCTAGGAAACCGCTGCTTCTTCGGTTTGGCAAAACAAATGGGTTCAAAACTCCTAACTCGAAGGACAAAGTGCATGCTCTACAGAACCCTTATCCTGCCAGTTCTGCTATACGGCGCCGAGTGCTGGACGATAAGCAGGAAAGGAGAGCTAATACTGGGATCCTTTGACAGAAAAATCTTTCGATGGATATTTGGTCCTGTGTGCGAGGAGGGCGAATGGAGGAGAAGATACAACCGCGAACTCTATGAGCTGTACCAAGATGAGGATGTGGTCCGAAAAGCCAAAACTCGTCGACTACATTGGCTCGGCCACATCGAGCAAATGGCCAACAACGCTCCAGCCAAGAGGATCTTCGAATCCCAGAACCTCCGTTTTAAAGACCAACCCATCGCGGATGCCAGAGCGCTTGGGCTGGACAACTGGAAGCAGCGCCCGTTAAGTAGGTAAGTTAAGTAGTATTCTTGACAGAGAACACCCGAGGGAATGTATGTCGAGATCTTCGCTGAGGTTAATAATTTGACCCAGCTTGTAAAACAGCTAACACCAATACCGGACATTAGCGGCTTTCTCTCGATGTGGCTTTATCCCACCCAGGATAAAGTGTATCAAACGAAATAGCCAGTTGCGTTCCACCCCTACAGCAATTCAACCGCAAAAATCGACATGCTAGGAAAGCACATCAGTTCACTACAGCGAAATACAAGGATTCGTTTCTTAACCGTACAACGCGAATGTGGAATGCTCTCGGTTTGCTCAGATTAAATAGGTCAGAACACTTTCAAATCATCGGCAAAAATTAAACAATGAGAGTTCACAAATAAATCAGGGATTTCATAATAATAAATAGAGAAAAAATGCAAAGGGCCTAAATGAATTCCCTGTGGGACTACAGACGTAACATACACTGAAAGAACGTCCCTTATGCGAACATATTGAATACGATTCATAAGAAAGGAGCGAATCCATTCAAAAACATTGAAATTGCAATCCAAACCTATTAAGTTTGGAATTTAATATAACGTGATTAACACTGTCAAAAGCCTTAGCAAAGTCCGTATAAATTACGTCACACTGTTACCCTTTCTCAAGGACATTCAAGAACGTGTGACAAAATATCGAGAGGTTTGTAGTATTTGGTGTTATAAATAAGTTCTTTCAAACCTTCAAAAGCTTTCCTTTCATTAGTCTATGACACTATTGTTCCGAAATCAAACGTTGGCGGTGAAAAAAAGATTTGGAAAACCATTTAATTACTCCCTAGCTGCTTATAGCCTTGAATGAGTCAAACTTCCTTTTGAAGATAATACCAAGAGAATTACACATCGACATCGTTATTAGAAGCCATTAGGTTTTGACGCCTCCCAAATGTCATTGTTTAACTCTTTGAAAATTGAGCTGCATATAACTTTCCTTTAACCGTTCAGACATTCAGCCATTCATTAAATCATGATTTAATCATTGAACAGTAGTTGAAAAAGTTTCTATTTTAAAGGAAACCAAAATAGACAATTAGATTATTTGGCATAGAGCAATTTGCGTACTACATATTACTAAACTTAGCTTAGCGGGCTTTCGGCCTTGGCTTGGTCATTGAAACACTGTTTAGACTACATCCACATCTTGGTTCAAATCATATATACATTTCTACATTCTTTAAAATAAAATAAAAAATCTCTCAAAAGAGTTAAGTATCTTCGCCCATTTCCCGCAATTCGTCTAGCGCAAAACTATCACGATCAGTGTTTGTTTTAAAGAGTTTACATTTTGTCTTTAATATTTTTTATGGTTATTTTTCGTTAAATGTCCAATAATCGCTTTCGAAGTTGATGTTTGTACATATGTATATTGTTTTTCCACCTTTACTTCAGGACCAAAATAATTCCGGTGCATGTTTGAAAGAGCTGCCGCCAAACGGCACATTCCACAGATTGTAGCGTCATGTGCCGTCATGTGCCGTGATACACAGAGCTCCTGGCGATGAATTAATATGGTGTTGTCTCGTTTGTCTTCTTTAGGTTTTGTGTTGATGTATAGATTTGGTTTATTGTCGATCTGCGGGGCCGGAAGCTGAACGTTGGACAAAGTTCGATATGATCAGGGATACGCCTCAATAGTTCTCAATTTGATAAGCTGATGGTCCTGGCATCGGGAATGTGTCCACCCAAACTTTGTAGCTGCGGCCGAGCCTACCAAAACATCGACTCCGTATTTGAAGATCTTTTCGTAGAAGACCATCAGTGGTATGAATTTAGTTTTTGTTTAAAACTTGTTTTATTGTAAGTTTAATAAAGTGTGGAGCTCTATTGTCAAGTCCAACCGAAGTGCACAACGTAATCCTTAATATTAAAGCAATATTACCATGAAGCGAAACAAGACTGCAGACCCTGCTAAAACTTGTTATTCACTTCCCAGAGTAGGATTTTCACTATCAACGAACTGCATTACTCAAACATTTACCCAAACTCAATTTGCTAAGACCATTATGCTGTAACTTTGTTTACTGACGTGTTAAGATTGGACTGTGAACACCCAAATTCGGATCCCTTAACCTCGTCCACAGAACGCGTGCTGACTGGCAATAAGCAAGGATGTACGGCGCCAACGATGATCAAGAGAATGAATGAAAATTTTCTATAAACTACTCCAACGTCTCCAACGGTTAAATCGATATTATTCAATAGTTTTCGATTTAATTATTCACTCATATTTTAAGTAATGTTTGACAAAGTACCACGAGTTAAAAACAATCATTCATTTCTAATTTTTCGTGAAATTTTCAAAAATAATTGCTTTATTATTACAACCGTGCTAAACGCCATCCCAGATTTCACAGCGCTGAAGAGTCATTAGACCGAAACAATAGAAAATTGAATGTAAAGCTTCGCTTTGAATTCCCTTACACTCTAATGTCGACTACAATTTACCAGAGTGGGACCATAACTCTAAACTAGACATTTAAGTAATGACAGGTATGCGGCGCATTTCAATATTGCAAACATATAATTGAAAATTTGATATCTTTTGATCTACAATTCAAGCTTATTTAGAGATTTTTTAAATAGATATGTAAATCTGATCCATACAATTTACAAATAAATAAATTCTCAATCAAATTTAAATAGAACTTCAGTCAAACGATAGAACATAATCATGAGAGCAGTAAATGTGCTGATTACAGTGGTCTTAATTTGCACCATAAATAGCCTCACTAAAGTAAAAAAAAATTAAAATTTCTTAAACATAATCTTAAATATTAAGTAATAAGTTTCTTTTCTCTAGTGTAAAACGTTTGTAAAATTTGAAAAAACTAATTGCATACTACATGATCCAACTACACTGCAAGTGATCAACTGTTCGGCAAAGGCCATCAACAGAACAACAACTATACTCGATTTCTACGGAAATTTAAATCGGCAAGTTAACAATGCGTATGTAAGCAGAATTTAAATTTAGCACGTTTATCATGAAGATTACCCTATAGTTTTTTCTTATAGATAAACATACAAATGTTTAAGCAAACGGTAGTAAAATACCAACCTTTCTTGATAAATACAACCGAAAATTATTGTGACTATTTCGCAAAGAATCGCGCCAGCCAGTTTATGCGAGTTATCGTTGCAATATATTTGCGGAATACAAATCTTAATCATACGTGTCCTAACATTGTCAGTCGATGTTATAAAACTTAGTTCTATGAAATCAATAATTGATTTTAAATAATTTTATTGTTTACAGGGCCCGGTGTACATAAAGAATCTTTCGATAAATGCCAGTCAATTAGCACACTTTTGGCCCACTGGAAATTTTCGACTCGATGTGCTAATCTTTGAGATCAAAAGGAAGATTATAACTTTGCAGTTTTTTATAGAGATAAAGGAGACGCTCTTTAATTAAGTTCGGACGATGTTTTAAATAAATTTGCAATTGGTAGTGGATATTGAAATAAATCAGAACTACGTCTTGTGTAAGCTTAGCTAGCGTAAGCTATATACAATGGAACTTTGTACCCACATCACCTCGGCCACAGTGGGTATATTTGATGTATCCTCGTTTATAATACGCTAATGATGGCGGATTTGTATTTGATGTATCCTCGTTTATAATACACTAATGATGGCGGATTTGTGAATATATTCGGCGAAGTCATTGGGTGAAGACCTCTCTGTCATTTACCTCTCTGTTTCCGTCTTCATTGGACCATAAAGAACCCGATAACTATGGATATTTGATAATGAGCTGCTTAGTTCTTTTTGAAGAAGGTGATGGTAGAAACTGTTTTAGTTTCGCTCCAGTACTGACGAAATTTAGTTTCTGAACAGTTTTTGGTCGGACTTTAATATATATAAAAGGTGCCGCAGACCGTTTCCTGGCCAGTTCATCAGCTTTCTGTTGGAGCCGGCTAGTTTAGTGAGGAGCTTGAGGCAGTTCCAGTCTATCTTTGATGTGTTATAGCATCATATATATATTACTGTCAGACAGAGTGTAATTGCGTTAGTGAATTAATTGCTCAATATAGAGATAAAGCGGAGGAGGGTTTGTTTGCGGTTTGTTTTCCCAAAAATACGGCATTAAATATCTCCCTTCAATTTTCCATGGTTGAAGGGATTCAGCAACTTAAAGCTACTTGTATGAGGTGGAAGTCGACTTTATTGGTTCTTCAGTCAATCTGTTTAGCATTGTTGATATTCCACATAGTGAGGTCTGCTGTCATTGAAGCGAAACCCAAATTATCTGCCATTATCCATGAATGGCACTTGCATCGCTGAAGCTGAAAGGCTTTCCATCCTTGGTATGTGCGTTAATGACAACCTTTGTTGGTATGACCACATATTCGATGTCGCCAAGAACGCTGCGAAATGTCTAGGCTTCCTTAAGCGATGCAAGAAATATTTCACCCCTTCAGATCTGGAAACAATTTGTAATGCACGTTTCATACGCTACGATTTTTGTCGTACAACACTTCCTAATTCTCTTTTGGGCACGCATTGTGCCGTGAATTTTTGTTTTAATTTTCATATTTCTTTTGTTTTTTACATTCGTTATCTGACATTTAATTATTCTTGATTGCTGATTGGTTGCTTTCTGTCAAACGCGAAGCAAACACGACTGAGTAGAACATATGAATAAAGCAAACGCAGAATTTTACGGTAGACGGCTAAACGAGAATCGGATGGGAATTTGCGGCCCATTCGTGTTTGGTTATACCAAACACTTTTTATCATTGATCAATTCAACCGCAATACCCGCTAGTCGGAATGCTCATCTGTGCACCCTTAAGCCAATATAAAAAGATTTGTTCATCAGCCGTTTTAAACGTATGTGGAATGCTCTCCCATGGTTAATTTTTTCTGCACGTTACAAAAAAAAAGTACCCAGGACATCACACGGGACTAGTATTCGAAAAGAGGTTGGAACGATAGACTTTTCCGTCTGATATTCTTTCGAAAATCATTTTATTACTCCCCAGTGGTTTTGAGCCTTGAATGAATGAGTGGAAGTTCCTGTCCAATATAATAAAATGTTCTGGCGTCCCCTGTCTGTCTCGAAGCTGTGGTCTAGAAGATTCTCTTGGCTGGAGCATCGATGTGGCCGAGCCAATGTTGTCAACGTGTTCTTTTTTACCTATTTACTTCAAGGCCAGCTGATGCATGTGTGAAAGAGTTCAAAAGAGCTGCTGCTAAACTGCACAGCATGTTTTGTAGAGTCACGAGAAGAGTCATGACATAGGTTCTATCAGTTTTGCCCAAAATCCGCCAAATGGAACACCTGACATTGAATGCTATCATATGGGGCTTTAATCTCGACAAAGCGGTAGTGTGTCTAGACTTGAAATTCGTAGGTTTTTCTTAGGGTTTGCTGTATGTTAAGATTTGGTCTATTTGTCGATTTGCCGGAACCACACTGTACTGTGTACTCTTTCTTTCTGTATTTCTACACTCTATCTTTTTCTGCTCCGATCGGTACTTTCCCTTTGCTGCTTTCGGATTATTTATTTTCTCTCTTTAGCATTGAAGTTGCCGAGCACAATTTTTACATCGCACTCAGACAGACAGACAGATTCCGTAGTTACTCTCCAGGAGGTCGTAAAACTCCTTAATAGGGTATTAATTTATATTAGGCTAATTTTTAGGAATGCAGCTACAAAGCTGCTTAACCTAAGCCGACTTCCCATGACGAATCCGCATTCCAACACATTCAATCTTTTATTTAAGCTTCAAAAACGACGAAGATGTAGGGAAGTGGAACAGGTAGAATTTTTTTTAATGTTAAACTTTGAATAAAAATGGAGTAATCTGACAAGAATGTTAAGTTCGCCCTTTGACGCACAGTGAACTAGAAAGCATTTCAAAAGTGCCTGGAGAGGAGTGACATTAAACGCTTCTCACTTAAAATTGCTAAAATGTAAAACTTCACGATTAAAAAAAGAAACAACTAGTTTACGATCAAATTCGTTCACAGTCAAATTCTGTTTTAATATGTTTATTACTTTCTGCCTAAGCGCTCTTGATATGGTTCACGTATTTCTTTGCATAATTTTTAAAGATATTTCTGTCCTCAGCGTTCGTTCCAACACGGCTGGGTTGTTGGGTAGCTCATAATATAGAAAGTATATCGTGCTCAGACAATACAACCGACATCGATCGAATAAAGAGTTAGATATTTTCAAAAGTTTGAAAAAGAAAACCATTCCTATTGTAATAAATCAATTTCACAGATACAAAAGATACATATTGATGTAGATTAAATAAATAATTGCGTAATTAATCCGTCAAAGGATTAATAAATAATCGGGTATCGCACGAAAAAATTCACAAATTAAAAAGAAAAATTATGAAACAATTTGCAAAAAAAAAATTACATTTTAAAATAAATTGTTTTAAATTTAACAAAAATAAAAATTCGTCACTATTAAAAACTTTAATCGAATTAATTACTCAATAAAATATATGGAATAAATACACTCGAAAGCATAAATAAAAATTTGTATCTCTTCTGAGAAAATAAATATTAACAACGAACAGCAGAAAACAAAAAAAAACACAAACAGTCTACCATTTAACAATTATTAATGCAAATTAAATGAAATGGATTTTAATTGTAAAAGGAGGTGTTTTTCATTATTTTGTTTTTATTTATTATTTTATATGTTGTAGTACTTAATAAAGTCATTGGCAATGAGAATGCGTATGAGTCGAACAGTGGTAAACAAAAAAATTTGTATCTTAATTTCTTGTTGACTTTTTAAAGTTCTTTTGCTGTTTGTGTCGTCGTGAAATGTTTCAAAGGAAAGACTTACACCCGATCAACGTTTACAGATTATTGAATTTTGAAAAATGGTTATTCTTCGAAAAATTCCCTTCTGGGACGAAGCTGATTTCTGATTGAATTGGTGTGTTAACAAATAAAACTAACGTAATTAGTCTGATAGCAACCTCAGGCAATACAAGAGCTGTCAAAAGACCAGAAAAAAAAACAGTTTGTTGAACGGTTAATGGCCAGGCGTAATCATTGACCATTATTTTTTCAAAATTAATGTGAATTTACCGCATTTGGACTATCTTTTATGGGAATTTGATGAAATTCAAGAATATACATATATTACATTTTATTCCTTATTACCATGTAAAATTCCAGGGGTTTTTAAGTTTAGGGAACTCAAGAAATATCCATGTTTTAAAGGTGGCTCTAACTTTTTTTTTAAATACCAAGCAAAATATTTGTATAAGTCTTAAGTCTAGTCAATTGGAGTAACAGGACTAACATCGATGTCAATCGAACATGTTTTTGGAAATCAGAACCCTGATGTCTTCATATTCTGGGTGTTCAAAAAGTAGTGTAGTAGTGTTTAAGACTTTAGTGAAAAGAAATAGAATAGAATAGATCAACTTAAAAATTATTTCAAACTGAAGGCAGGCCATTTTTAAAAAGGATGAATAAAAGCGTACCAATTATAGAACCCTGAGGTACACCTGCTTAGTATTATTTTCTGTTCGTAATGTGATGTTGTTCGTCATAATGTTATTGCCCTGTCCAAGCACTAGAAATAATCACCCAATAACAATGTGCGATACCTATTCGTAATCCAAATGAATCAAACTGAGACCAAAGTTTTGTATTTTCAAAAGATTTTTCAGAGCAATAAACTAGTTGCTTGGTTGGTTTAAATTTCAAATCACAAAGCCTTTTAATAAATGTTAGGAATGTTTTAAGCAGTTTTCAATATTAGCCGACTGTGTTTTTACGCACCAATGTATGTATCACGCATTCGCATAAGAGTATGGTTTATTATGTGTGCTGTTCCGATCAATGTGTCAACCATTAAGTGCCTGTTTCTGGATAATTATCCAGTGAATATTAATCAGACTTATTTTTTTGCGAATTAAGTGTTGTACGTAGTCGGGAGTGTGTACCGTTCAAGGCAAATGTGGGTACGATATAGGTGGCAGATACTTAAAGCAACTCAGTTGATATGATAATCTTTAACCGCACTATTCTTGGAAGTGACGTCTTACTTGTAAAATGCTGTACTGCCTTTTAGTTTTAGAGTCAAATTTAAGTCATCGAGTTTGGGGATGCGTTTGAGTATATATTCGAATTCGAATTCTTCAAAATCATGAAAATCAAAGCATTTCGAAATTTATTTTTAATTCAAAAAAAATCAAAGTAAGAAGTCCCGTTGTTTTCTTTGGAATTTATTTTAACTAAATTTTCCACTTTTGCCTTGGTGACATAAGAAACTATTCAATGATCTGTGCGCTTTTTTTTTATTTTGTTGGATATTGGTCATTTTTTTTTGAAGACAAGCGAATCTACTCAAATTTGATATTAAATTTTAGGTCCGTCTTCTATTCGCGACTTTTTGACTAACACAATAGTTGTGCAAATAGTGCTGCAAACGCAATACATAGCTGCAAACATACGAGCTGTCAAACATTAAATACACATGGTTCCAGTGTTGCGCACATAATTGTGCAGCAACTGGAGCATCTATGGCATGCGTCTACGTACTATAACAAACTGTTGTGTATAGTAAATACATGACAAGTTAAGGTTTTCTATTGGCCCCTTATGTAAGTACTCAAGTTTTAAGCAGACCAAATTGAAAATGGGACCAAATTTTCCCATTAAGAGAACTTTTGACAAAGACAAACTAATTCCAATCATCTTTCATCGAATTCTAGTAGATTCTTTCTGGAGCAGATTGATTATTTATGGAGCAGAAATGACGCAATGTCACATCATGCGAAAATACAATAGAACTCCAGCTAAGAGGATCTTCGAATCCTAACAAGACAAGACGCCAGAGCTCTTTTGTCTGGATAACAAGAAAGCAATGTTCCTTGGACATGAGAGGATTGCTGCGTTGTGTCAGTCAGACAATCTCCAAGGATCGGCAGCTCGCATATTAGGTAAGTAAGTAAGTGAGTATGGACCGTTAAGCTGACTTAACCAAACTGGAAAACCGCTTTTGGGACTAGCATTTAAACAAAGCTCCAGTCTTTCTCCAGTGATACGCTTATTAACGAAAATCATTTAATATGTAAGGTTTAAAGAAACATACACTATTTATATTGGCACGATTAAAATTAGAAAGAAAACTTACCGATGTGTACGTACGTATATAGGAAGTTTAGCAACCAGCCAGTTTCGGAACAAGACCCCATTCCCTATCCTCTTTTTAAAGGAATGAATATATAATATTTCACAAATACATGTCGATCGCGAACAGTAACAATAATCGATTGTGCTCCATTGGCCCATTTTGGAGAAAAAGCTGTTAGGGGTTTTATGTGGAAAGAAATATGGCCTTGAATCTTGACATGAATACTCCACAACGCAATTTTAAGAAAAATTATTGAACATATGACATGGTTGATTTAGCATAACTGTTGCAGTGATGCGTTTCCGAATTCACTCGTTTTTACGTTTTGATAATTTCTGTAGAGAAGTAAAACAAAAATTTGTAAACATGCGCTTGAAACGATGATTAAAAAACAATCTAATCGTACCTTTAATTTAATCGTACCGAAAATAGCAATACATAGGAAGGCAAACTACTTATTATCCTCTGATATTTGACGATTGTATAACAATAAATTTAATTAAATCACAAATACGGATTTGACAGTCATTCCAGCGAGCTTTATGTGATTTTGTTTTAGCGGAGTTCTTTCTAACTTACTTTTATTTTTTCTTTGTTCATATTGCAATTTCACCTCAGATTTATTTGAACAATAACAAATCTGGTACAGGGAGTTAACAATATTCTAGTTAACTCGAACAATTTACGTCATCTTACCTTCAATCTAAATGATACATTATAAATGTATCATGATACTATTCTTAACTTGTTCGTTCTCAGACAATTATATTTTAGTTCAACTTCATTGAATGCTCTTCTAGTATAATTATGACTACATATCCAGTTTACTTCCATAAATTAGTTTCTAACTCCATAGCACACCTGTCGCTGAACATCGCACATGAACGTAGTTACATACATGATTTCTACGGAAGTCTTGATATCGATATCGCATTCACTTTCAAAAGGCAAGGCTCTACCTATGCTTGCCTAATACAAAAAGTAATAACAATCTACTTAGAATGTATGTTAATTTATTTGCATGGAACCGGTTAACAATTCACAGTCGATATTGTTCTTTTTATTGTTAAAAAAGTTAGAGACAGAGATACAATTGCTGGGCTAAGTAGTTAAACTTTAGCAAAAAGCAAATATATTTATGCACAATTAAATTAATTAATATTCCAAATAGAGTAAGGACATTATGTCTAGAAAAACCTTAACATTTTACTCAGTTCTATTCACTCAGTGTTAATTTTACTTGTATCTAACATAATGTCATTTCTTGTAGACGGAGCAATAGATAGGAATATAATAGAAGACAGTTTTGTTAATGATCGATGGCAATTAAAAAACAAACCTTCAACTCAAATTCAATTGGAACTATGCTATAGAACAATGAATCTGAAATTGCTATAAATAATAATGAATAATTAAAATTAGAATCAGCATTGTGACAAATTTGACTACTAATCCCTCTAATAATGCAAAGCTTTAGAAATCAAAGTGCCAATAAAACAATTTCCGTCGTTTTTCGTTAGACAAAGTGTGAATAACAATAGTTAAAGTCATAAACAATGAAGTGTGGTTCGAATTTTTCGTTTAAATTTTTAGAAATTGTCACATAATGTTAAGTTATTTTCCCACGCTGTATTTGAACATATCCCAACATCCTGAGCATACTGACGAAGGAATAAAGGCTTTCAATTTATTACCGAGGAAAGTGGAAGAGAAATCTGCTCACACTTCAAGGCGAGAGTCTTGGTGGAGGAACCTGACGAATTGCGTCACTTCTAGGAAGACTTGGCCCAATTATAACAAATCTATAACCCAAAACCTCATACACAGAAGCCATGCGGATGTCGCTAGACTTTCTGATATCTCGGACATGGGTCTCAATGACATCAGAATCTTTTTCAATTGCACCGGGTTGATCTGAGTACACTTACCTAATACCCCTTATCCTAACGTCCTCATGAGTGAGTGGTGGCATCAAAACGGAGCTAAAGCGCTATTTGAGCCTTTGCATGTAGTCATGAAAAGTTCGGCCACTTCACCTACCTACCTAAAGGCTTTCAATTTAGATTAAGCTACCCCACTGACGGAGAATAGTTAGATTATTTAGTACCCCAAAGACGGGTAGACGCGGTCACGAAATCGCTAAGGATCTCAAAGAACTTTAGGCTGACGTTCTTTGTGCAGAAGATTCTCGATTTTTGACTCGTAGCCAACCATGTTTGAGGTGTAAGGTACCACTCCTCTCTAAAATCACAGCATACACAGCCTCAAGGAAATATCGTCTGGGGCAGCTCTTTAAGGGCAGTGCTGACTATTGAAAAGTCCATACACTATAAAGAGTACGCCTTATGCACCTTTCTAGACTAAGGATCTTAAATTAACCACTCAGGGACTACAGAAGCAATTATCTTGTGTTGTGTTTGTGAAGCTTCGGATGCAAGAGTTTTGCACGACCAAATGGAAAAGGCGCGTGATGGTGACTAAAATCAGAACGAACGTAACCAAAAGATTCCACGATACTTTCACCTTAGAATGTTTAAAACATTGCACATCCTAGCGTTTAATTATCAAAAGTCATCATGATGATTGTTGAACGTGCCAGTTCAACAAAGGCGCGAAATTTAAAATTTTTAAAATAAAATTAATTTTCAATTTATGTAATTGCATTCAGAATTTTTATAACCGAGTCCTCATGTCGTCATCCTGCCAAGTTTATTCTGCTGCTGTCAACGACTCCGCGTTAAACTTCAAACAAAGTCAAACAGATCTTTGCCAACAAATTGTTACAACGCGAAATGAAAAAAAAACTTTGAAATTCTTTTCCGCATCGTAAATAAAAAACCCACTTAAAAAAATTACATCACAGATTATTATGAAAACGCTAACTTCTTTCTCCCTTGCCAGCGAACTGCAAAATTTTATTTAACTAGTTTACATATTTTTAAAATTAAGGAACCCAACGACTACTGGGCGCTATAAATTCCAAATTAACTTTCTTTGCTGGTTTTGTGTTGTTTATTTTAGTTTTCAGTTGTTTTTTGTTTTTTTTGTTGTTTTTGTATTCTGTCAAACGAAACAGAAAGCAACAGCACTTGTGATTAAATTGACTTTGAGATAGTTTTCTGGTCTTCTTTTTGCGCGATAAAAAAAAACAGCGAAAGCTACCACTTCCACAGATTAGTCGATGAAGTCGTCTTTCTCTCGACCAATCTAATTTGTCGATTTAAATTAAATTGTTTTAGTTCGGTTTGATAAAGTGACATAAATATGCAGCAACAAAACAAAAAGTTTCACATTTGTGAAGAATTAGCAAACAACACAAAATGACGCCCACGGACATAGGATTTTGTCGATTAGACGACACATTAACAGATTATCTACCTAGCGATTACGTCTTCGAAGTGAAAGCAATCTACATGAGTCGATAGCGAGTGCTATATCCTGCATGCAAAGTTGCAAAAGCCTGCCAATCCACCGCGCGCACCCCGGACGCCCCAGATCGACCAATCAAACATAACATCGATTGGATTGCTGCAATTTGGAAAGTGGTCTCCTTAGGCACTTTACCATCTGTCAATTGTCCGACAAAGTCGACTCTGTACATTTATTTGAATTGCGTTAACATTAAGAAACCCCGCCACCACGCCGTCACCGCTACTCCCCAGGCAATTGGTAATTATTGGGTGGATTTGCATGCAGAAAATAAAAACTTCAAAGTGACGAGGACAACAACGACAATGGCGACGGCGACGGCGACGGCGATGGCGACTGACTGACTGACATAAGAAACAAGAAATTGTACTTTTAGATTAGATTTGCACCGCAATTTGTATCTTAAATAGACCATCTAGTAGACGATTGCTTTGTTATAATTTGGAAGTGCAACGTTAAAGGGTAATGTGCGAGGTAGTAGATATGCAAAACTTGACAGACTCGGATGAATGCGATACCAGTGAGATAGATAACTATTTTGAGCCGAAGTCAGCGTAAGATGGAGACGATATTGTCGTGGACCATTGGACATTATTCGAATGTGTTCAGAGGTTTTATTTCATTTTACTTTCGGTTAGCTTTTATCAATTTGTTTAATGAAATATGTAGCAACAAGAAGTGTTAGGTGGAGGTAATGGTCAATCATCCTAAGTGGGGTTTTATCGGTTTGAGAGGCTGTTCGGTGAACCTTTTTTTTTAATTAATTTTTCTGAAGAAATTTGTCTTTTACGATTAGTTTTTGAAAAGTGTGTCTACGTAAATCAATTAGCGACTATTTTTGTTAATAAGTCTCTGTCGACGGATTACATATAAATGTTTAAATGTTTAGCCTTCACGTCCAAATTGGATAGGTTAGATAAGTAAAACATGGACGGATTTCAGAAAATTTAACGCGTCAGAATAAACCTTCTTAATAACACTGAGATAGGAGCTTCAGTACAACTGCATGTCATTGGCTTGCATGTCATTAGTTTGCAAGCACATCGAGAATAGCAGTGAACCTAAAATTGACCCCTGTGGGGCATCATATAGGATTGAAACAACATCCGGTTTAACGTCAGCATCTTTTACAAATTGCTTTCTACATAATAGGTACGAAGTACGTAGTTCTACTGCACCTTCACTAAGGTCATACAATTTTGAAATGTTGTCAGCAAATTGTTGGTGCTAACGTTAAATTAGGCTAGAAGGGCTTTTTGCACCAAATGCAATTTCACTTATTATCCATTGTAAAATGCCTAAATGTCGTTTTATACATTTGACTAGCAAAACCACTTGGATCTGTTTGTAAATCTTTTGAGATCTGATACCCGTATCCCCGACAAATCGCCCAACGTGTCAAAGAACCGTGTTCTCAAATTGCATAAGTGGCGTACCTATAGACCTGGGCAGTAACATACGAATTCGTTTGTAAAGACTCTTAGCCTGACAAGAAGAACTTGGGACTCCGATCTTTTGATGTCAATATTGAGCCACAGACTACGGGTAATGGCGCAGCCACTAGTGTTGTTCCATAGTTCCTTAGTCAAATGTGTATTGACACCGCTCCTAGCGTTGTTGAAAAGCGGCAACACCTGTTCGTCCGCTAGTATACAGTTCAGATCAGATCCGTAACTTCCCATTTTCGATGTGACTTTGACTCTTAAAGTGTCCGGGAGCCCAGCATAGTAGAACCAAGTGATAACTCATTTCTAGTATACAAGCTGGGAGTCGATAACTTTAAGTGCTGCTTGACTGTACATACAGATGGTTATTTCTGCTTTAGTAGTATCGTATAAATCACAACTTCAGTAATCAGTCCAATCAAAAAGACTGGTTGCTGTTAAGGAATTCGCTCATTTCATTTGAAAATTTCAAAAAAATTAATTTTATTTTCGCTATGTTTGACGTTCAAGAAAAAACATCTGTTCTCTCTTGAAATGTCAATTACGTTCTCAATATTAAAGCAAAAATGAGAGAAATATAGCCAAACGTCAGATTAATCTGTTTTCTTCGGTGGAAACGAAAAAAATATAAATTGTATTTTGTTAAACACAAGATTAAAAAAATAATCTAGAAAAAACTAGATTTATGTACGAATCGGCTTGTGAACACACTTAATACCAATTTACCATACCTGTATATGTCAACAGTGACGTTGGTTTCTGAGAACTGAGAGCGAGAAAACAATTTGACAACCAAATCTTGGAAATTTTGAGAGCAAGAGGCCCAGAGAAAAGGTTGAGCGAAAACCCCTATGTTAATCTCCTTTTTTTCGGTGGAAACATGTGAAGATTTATTTTGGCTTATAATCTCGGTAGCTTTTGGTGGAAATGTAGCCAGATCTTAAGATCAAATTGAAAATATGGGTAAAGTAAGGGTTGAGGTTTGGCAATAAAAAACGACGATTTATTTCGAACGACTTGATTTTAGCACAGTTGACAATTCCAGGACGGATATGAGGTACTGTTGATTTTGCTGTGTGAATCTAATACTGAGCTCAACAGATTAGAGCTAGAGGATGCAAATTGCCGATTGCGAGCATTACAAACGACATTTTTAAAGCGTCTTAGTGATGTCAATTCCATGAAGATTATTTCACAGCAGCCAAGAGAGTGACTAAGTTGATTAGTTCGTAGATACTTAAGAAATAATATAATAATGATGTCCTAGCTCGAAATTAGAGATCTTCAAAAATGTAACAGACGAAAGGACGGAAAATATATATGTTCGTATATGTAAAATGACCTCACAAAAATTACGTCGTAAATATACAAAATCTAGGTAAAAATTGAACTAATCGAAATGCACCTTGAACTTTGATTTGTTTACCGCATAGTACAATATTCAATGTTATGATGTAAAAAAAATGCAGTCAACCTCAACTCATTAACCAATTTCGTCATACTTGCATTACTGCAATTAATTAAAGTTTTGTCACATCCATTTCTCTGGCGGCTGACATAATAATACCCTCGTTTGTCTCCTACATCATTCAAGTGGAATCACTTTCCTTAAGAAAGCTATTAATAGCAACACCAGGCATGCAATTCACACACGAGAAGAGCAGTAGATGTAATAAATTGTTTTCTTTTGTCATTGTTTTTACAGTCACATGTATCTCAAAACAATTTACTTGCTCTGTTTTCCATCAGAGCATGAAATTCTTTGCTTTGACAATTTTTTTTTCTGTCATGTTATGTCATTGATTGTGGAAGTAATAATATAGCCTCGATAAAATTTGTCGTATATTTTGCCATCTCAATATAAAAACATAGTATATCAGTTACGTGTTATTTTTTGCCCATCGGTGAATGATATAAAAGTACATGTCACCACAACTAGCGAATCAATTTTCAATGCGAGATCTTATTATTTTTTAATAGCGTTAATTTGAGCTTAAAACTGAAATGTCAATGCCATGACGCCGCCTGAAGACATTCCGCGTCTTGTTTGAACAATTAAATGCACCAATAGGCGATTATAGTAATCATCAACCTTCATCCGTATCTGTGAGTCGTTCGATCAAAGCTTTCCTTTTGTTTCCGACTTTCCAGTGTTTCGAACAATGATTAGTTGAGAATCAATTGGCGCCGCGGAGACAAAGTGCGACCTCAACTTATTACTTGTTACGCATTATAGTTTAGTTTTAGTTTCTATGTCAACAGCTAATTAAATTGAAATTATTTTTAATAAATGCGCTCACGACTTCTCATTAAAAATTAAAATATTTATTTCGATCTAAAATATTTTTTTTTGTTAAAAACAATGCAGTGACGACGAACGACGAGACACAAGCATGGATAAAATATGCGAAAATATGTAGCAATTGTATATTGCCTGAATGCCGGGCGTAGGTGAAACTTTTTTAATTAATTCATCAATCGCATCGGTAGAAGGTGTCACTGCCACAATCAGTGCATTCATTTCAGAGTGTCAATGATTTAAATAAGGAAAAAATCTACAGCTCCACTGAAATTGCTTTTGTTTTTGTAAAATAAAATTCGAAATATTTGCGTTTTTTGTTGGTGGGTTTGGTTTACCATTTTGCTTTTTTTTGCAGAAGAATGGGAGCCTATTGGGGGATATAGCTTAAGGGTACATTCGGAGTCCGTCCTCTCCCAGTTTAAGTTATTGGTTTCGTAAAAGACTAATCACATAAATTGTTAGTTCGTTTGTCAGTGCTAAGCTTTTGTTCAAAAAAAAAACCCATCAAAGAGCATAGTTTCTGGCCCTACCTTCAGCTTAGCCTTATAGTGCTACAGCAATGGAGGTGTTTATGACGCAGCAAAAAGTAAAAAGAGCGACGAATAAACCCAATCAAATTATTTGAAATCGCGCGTTTCACATTGACACGTGTATTGAACTTGTTGGGTTCAAAGAAATGTTGTGGAATCTTCGCATTAAAACATTTTTGATCCGAAGTAGAACAAAACTGATTGATACATTTTTAGAAAATTGTTGGAGACAATTCCCCGTTCTTGCACGTGTACATAGTTAGCACGTATGTTTATGTTATGCGGGTGTTTGACATTTACACGTGTATTTTAATTACACGTTAATTACATTTTAATTACACGTACAACCGGAACTTGGGCTGTGTCAACTTCCCCCAAGTAGAAAATGGTTTCCGATAGGATCTGAGCCAGATGGATGGTTTGAAAATCTGGCACGGTTCGAGTGCTGGTTCTTTCTTGAAATGTAACAACGAGAGGCAAATATGCATCGGTTTTCTTAGCGGAGAAGAACAGCCAAGCTCTTACTTAATTGTTTAACCACTTCTACGTTGTTCAACTTTAGAACTTCTTGAACTCGCTCGAAAGACTGAATAACGTGAATCTAGTTCGATTAAAGGATCACGGGAAATGACCTCTCCAATGAAGAATTCAGCTCGTCAAGGTTCGGTGGAAATTTTCTCTAACGATGGCTGGGCACGATTCTTCAGGTTGCAGACAGACGAAACTAGTTCAACCGAATGTCTGCGGGAAGTCTGCGGCATATTTCCTATAAGTAACGAGAAAAGGCTGCAGGCGCCTAGTAGAAATTCTGACGGAATTAAATTATGACGGAAATGTGATAGGTTTATTTTCTGTAATTGTGGCTTTAGATGCTGACAACATCTAAGCTCCTTCCCAATGAAGTGGTTTCTCAGCTTTCTAAAAATGTCGGGTAAATTATTGAAGTAAAAGGAAGTATCTGTCGTGAAAGTTTTAGTACTACAGCGGATGTGCGAAGGTTCAGAAAAAAGACGATTCTTTTTTTCTTAATAATTTGTGTTTATTTCAAGAGTAACGAGAATTCGTTATCAAATTTTGACAATGTAGAATTATTGCATTTAGATTTAATCCACCAAGCTATGTCACTTATTACTAAATATTTTCTTTTCCATCGAGATTAAGAATTGCAGTAACCCGAAACCAAAGGAATAAGATGTTTTGATGTCAAAATGAACAAAGGGCACGATAGTGCCCAACCAAGGTCTATAACAACTTTGTCTTAACACCCTTATTTACAGGACCCAACTCATGTTATATTTCCCCCTCTCTAACCTAGCTTAAAACAAAGCTGAAATCATTAAATTTATTGGATTTGCTGGGATGCACACCCGCAGTCTCCAAACAGGCTTGTATTATTATTTATATAAGAAGCCACTGTTCTCAGCAGTTAGTTGTCGCAAGAAATTTCCTTTCGAAATTCGCTGATGTAGAACAAATATTGGCGATCCAAAATGAAATGCCTTGAAAACCCAAATTAAGCAAAAACGTAAAACTAATGTTAGACACAAAACAAGACATTTTAAATGTAAATCTGTACAAAAAAGTTCTAGAAGTTACTTTAACATATTGATAGCCGGTGTCACTTTACCTAAAGTTTCGAAGAACCAAGTGCAAGTGCAGAGAGGTATCCGTCGGAACGGAAAATTCTCCGATTTGCTAAAATTCGGAGGATTTTTGCTTCGAGGTGTCAAATTTATTAAAATCAATTTTTATATTTTGAAAAATTAATTTTTTTCAAAAACGGCACCTATGATTTTGATGTAATTTCGCACATTGAACAAAAAAGTTCAAAATACAAAAAATTATCAAAATTGTTAGAGCTGTTTCTGAGAAAACGAATTTAATTAAAATTTAGGAAAATCGTTATAAAAAAATAAATTATTTCAAAAATCTAAGTATGCAAATTTATTCGAGTTAATAGTAGGTATAAAAAAAACATTAAAATTTTTTGGAGTTCGCTTTTTTAGTTTTCGAGATTAACGTTAATCGAATTTTTTTCCAAAAACTGAGTATACAGTATTTTTGGCCCATCCCAAGTATTCTTAGTACAAAAAAAGACCAAAATCCTTGGAACAATTTTCAAAAAAATTGTATGGCAGGTACCTTTATTTTAAACGATAAATAAAAAAATAAAAAGATGCCCCGAGATCTAACCGAAAAAACCTTATATACGAACTTTGAAGCAAATCCGTCGAACCGTTTCGACATACGGTGCCTGGACAGACAGACAGGCAGACCGACGGACGGCATTGGCGGACCCATTTTTTTGGACTTTTCATTTTTTTCATATGCTTATGCAGACTTGTTAAGCGGAAAGTTATTTTCAAATCAGTAAGTAAACTCTTAAGTTTTCCAAATATAAGATATATAATAGCATAACATATTTATCTTACTTTTGTTTCTCGATACCCTCGTTTTCTTCTTTATTTTTCGCCCTAAATTCTTTTGATTCTGCTTCCATAAAAAAAGCTGCGATATCCATTTTTTGTTCTAGTTAATTTTGAAAACACAAATTTCTATTTCTGGCACTTTTTTGACAACTCGGTTATTTCAAACATATGTTCAAACATAGAGATGGCTTTTTCGATAAATATATCGATATTTATCAGTTCAATATATTTTGAATGTGAATATCGGTAACTCGAAAATTGGCTTCTAACTTACGCCAAAAAGCTTACTATTATTGGCATCCTTCTTTCATTATGAAATTCCTCCCTCCTCTCGGCATATATAAGTTTAAAGTACTGTAAATACAAATATGCGTCGACATGTATCGGCTTTTCGATATATCGATAAATTTTGTACATCCCTATCAGAATCTAACATTTGTCGCATGTCAAATGCATTTTATTTATTCTTTCCGAAATCGGATACCTCGAATGTAATTAGTTCCGACGGATACCTCGCTAGGGCCGATTATTTATGCCAGTAAATAATTTGCACGGAGCCGAATGAAACCTGCTGGATATTAAAAACTGAGGTTTACATGAACTTACAAACTAAGACCTATGATAACGTCAATTTGTTATTTTGGGGGTTAATTTAATTATTTGAATCCAGAGAGTCGCAGCGAAGTTTAGCTGAAATTTTCTGGTGGTAACTTTTATTTGTCCACTACTGTATATGACTTATGATAACGATCACCATTTCTGTAACGTATTGAAATTTAGTTAAAACATCCGACCCATCAATGCGTGTCCAGTTGCTTCTGAAGCGGTGTTAATTGTTATTTTATTCTGTATTTCTGTATTTAAATTTACTCCAAAGTAATACAGAAAGTTAATTTCACTTTCTGTTGAATATAAAAATGTCGTTACATTGTACAACATAATTAATGTTGACACAATTATATTGGTCTTTTAAAGACAACCATAATGTGAGAGTTCAAAGTTATAAAGTTCAGAAGTCAATCAAAAATAAAAAATAAAAACTAACAACTTAGATCTGTCGATTTAAAATAGATATGTTCATTATTTCATCATTCTTTGTAAGAAGAGTGTCACGTAATTAACCTATGATTTTTTATGAACAATAAATTATTGCACATGATTTTTTTAAATTTTTTTTAGACGTATTTTAAGAAGTACCACTTTCACCAAGATATAGAGGTTTTAGCTTTATGAGAATCTTGAGACACACCAAACTTCCATACCTATTTTTTTTGTAGAGATTTGAATGGGGGTCTCTTTAACTCTAATATAGAGACAAGAGAATGGGATTTCCATATAACGTAGGTATCATGTCGTCTTTGCAGCAGAAAAATTTATTTTCAATAAAATGCTGAAAGACGTGATTGATGGTTTACATGTCGGTCGTAGAGGAAGAAAATGCGGATTGAAAGAACTGTAGAACTATTTGCTACCCTTTCCAAACACATATACCTATCTTCTTCTGATCCACTTGTAAAATCGCTTGGATGTAGGTACCGCACGATGTTCGTTGTGGTCCATCTCTCAGTTAACATTCAGCAAACCAATTACAAACTCGGCTCAAGAGTCCGAAAGAAAATTTTAAATGATTTTGTTGCTTTTCGAAGATTATGAATACGCCAATAATTTTTTAAAAAAAACTTAAGGTAGCAATGAAATAATGTTGGAAAACACAGATTTACCAACTTAAGTTAATTTTTTTATATGTTCATTCCCTTAAAACTTATTCCCGGTAATCTCGCTAATCTAAAACTAGACATCGAAAAGGCATGTTATGACATCTTTTGATAGAACACATGTTCTGTTGGACCGCTTTTTATTTCTTTTTGACGCTACCAATTTTCACAAAACCTTAAAATAATTTATTCCTTTTGTTTCGATACATATTGGCATCACTTGTTTTTCTTGTTACGCTCAAGAAAACGACAACGACGTGCGCCTTGGACCAACCCGAAGCAGACCGAAAAGTAACAATGGTTTTTAAAAAACCTTGTGTTCAATTTGATTAAGCTCAGCTTTTGAATTGAATTATATAGCTAGTAATAGCTCTAAATACGAAAAGAAATGTTTCTTTAAATCAATTCAATTCCCAAGATTTTGGAAATAAAAATGTTAAGTCAAAAACATTTTCCACAATCCATTTTTATTTAGCAACAAACCACCATGCCGGATTTATAGAGTAATCTTCGAATTATAATTCAATAAAAATCCCAAACTTGATTGACAAACATTCAAGTCCACTTACGAATATGTTAACGAGAGTATATGCCGGTGAGGTTTTTTGAACTTTCGGTTACATCATCTGCTTTTAAGCTATTTTACTAGTCAGAGCCTTAAGACTTGACCGGTGAGAAGCAGCCGGGCACTTTACCTTAACATAGTTAACGCTGTTAAACTTTTTTTTCGAGTTTAAGAGCAGTTCAGATTGCGGTTTTACGTCAATGGTGAACCTTTCTGGTTCTGGCAAATTACATTAAATACAAAAATAAGCCCGGTGCAATATAGCCTCAAAATAAGTGCACAATGCCGAGATAAGCTGGACTTGCTTAATTAATTTAGGTTTACTTGAACATGCAAAGTCCAGCTCTACACTACCATTCTTGTGGAACCACTTCAGTTTGGTGCAGTAAAGCCAAATATCTCCACAGAATTTCTAAGTCATATCCAGAAATATGCGTCCAATAAGACTGCAACAACTTCTTTAAGATTGAATCGGAGATGGAATGCAGTAAAAGTGGTAAAATTTTCATCATAACCTCCTCGTCGGTAATTGGAATGAAGAAGAATACATGCCAAACACACAGACCTTTTTTGACTCCATTGAGGACGTCGGTCGTGACCGATAGCATAAAGAAACTAGTAATTCTCTTGAATTCTACTAGTTGGATATTGACTCCGCTCTTCAACAAACTTCAACAACCAGATCAAATGAGTTGTGGTAACAAAACGGCAAATAGTGCTACTTACGTTTGCGTAAACCGCCACCACCTACCATGTAACATCTAAGGTTTTTTCACTGCCCTACGTCTTGCAAAAGTCCACAATCTGCATGCGAAAATTCTCAAATTTTTGCCGTGCGCTTTCCGCATCGGACCCTTCCACACACAAATGTGATAAACCTCTGAGAGGTGTTAATGCCTCTAATAAAAATACATTTTTACTTAAACTCTTCTTCATGCTGACAAGCGATTGACCAAATAAATGCGTCTATTTGACAACTCTGCTGCCATTTTTCGGATGCTACACAAACACCTTTTGAATACATACCTGAACGTTCTTTCACGTTTTTTACTTTCACATTTAGACTGTAACCGCAAAACATACGCTCTGCTCTACTTTCATTGGTAGTTTGACATCAAAATCTCTTCTTCATCCGACACTCTTCCACGTTGTCTGCCCGACGGGGCTTGGTCGATTTTTTGAAGAATACCCCTTATCGTGTTCGATTTCTTTGAGCTCTTCACTTCTTGTCTTTGGCTTTGTCTTTACATATGCAAATATTTTTTTTTTCTTTGGGAATTCATTATCCGCTTAAACGAAAGAAAAATGATTTACTTATGATAACGGAGAAAGAGAGAGAGATAGAGAGGAGACTCATTGTCTCTAAGACAAAGCCCAGTTAATTGGTCAATGTACGGCGTGCTGCATGTACATATATAGTAGTTGGACATTCTGTTCACATTTCGATGAGCAATTTACCTGATTATACTGGATCTGTTTATCAACTTTTATATAAGTACCTATGACAGGGGTCACGGGGTGAAACAACTGTCATTTAATAAGAACAATTCCATGTCCACCGCACAAAACAACAGCAAAATGGCATAATAATTCCGAAATGAATTGTGCACACAGTGATTAGCATACAAAAATCCCGAATCCCGAATACGTGCAATGGACACCGATGGAAATATTTTCTGCTACAGGTATTCCGTATTCCGTATTCCGGTTCGGCTGCTGATGATGGTGGCGTTGACGTTGGTATTAGACATATTTACCTGTTCCTTCCTCAATTCAGACAGGAGACAGGAGAATAACACAACAAACCCCCCCTCCCCCTCCGAACAAACTGGTTATGAAATCCATTGTACCATTGGGGATTGGAGGAGCTGGTGCCGTTGGGTTTCTTCTGTTGCAAATTATGATGGATCCAAGTGACAAATGGATATACAGATGACTGTTATGTGTGCAACAACAGTTGGTAGGTTGCGCATTTTTTGTGTTTATGTTTTGCTATTTTTGGCTTCGCCCGTGTGCATGCGGACCACATTGGTAAAGAATCTACTTTGGCTCACGTAATTGGCGTTCATGAATATCCATGGCATTCATTCATTATCACGAATTGCCAATAAGTGGACACAAATCCGGGTATGGGTTGCACACGAATGGGTCTTCTTACCGACCGTAGGATGATAGAGAAAGGATCCTACTGTCGGTACACGCGACTCCTAACTGTGCACAGAACAACATTGTGTTGGGTGTGTCGATGACTCGATAATTTACAAAAAAAAGTGCTGAGAGCAGTGCAAACGTAGGAGACAAATGAAAATGTTAAACCGTCATCGTAGTCGGCGGAGCGATTATCCTTTTCGCCTGCTGTTTGTAGCATACCCTAAAGGAAGTTGTGGTTGCAGATTGAATTTTCCTCCACAGTCACATCGAAATGGTCCTTCTCAAAGGAAGAAGCTGCGACCAACAGACAACAGTTGGAAACATTGGACAAAAAAAAAAAAAAAAAAAAAAAAAACACACAAAAACAGGATCCATTAGAAAAATGTCCGAAAAACGGTTTGGTCTTGTGTCAGGCATTTGGACGCAACGCTTTTAGAAATTCTGCAGAATGTTTGTGCACATGACCTGAAGGTGGACAACGAGATGAGGTTATTAGGACGAGAAGCACATGTTCCCGTGATTATATTGGTATAACCTTCGCCAAAGACGAGAAATGGAAATTTCATTTAGCAGAGGAATCTGTATTTTTCGTTGTCCTCTTGTCGTTGTCGTGAATTGAAGAAGGGTCAGGTAAATTGTTTAGGGGCTTTTTTTCTATTGCATTTTGTTTTTCCCACTGAGAAGGTGGTCGTCACAGAATAATCACAAGGCCAGTCAGTGGTGACAGATTAATTGTAGATGTGGGATTTTAAAATTGCATGTCGGTTGAGAACGATTACATGTGAAGGGCGGCGACACATCTGACTATGAAGACATTTAACTTGTTTAGGTGACAATGGGGTTTTGTGTAAGTGAGTTAGCACTGTCTTTGTTGGTTTAATTGATTGCTCTTCGCTTACAGAGAATTCGAGAATTCGCCTTGGTAAAGTTGAAATTGAGTACGTATAGCTAGAGGGTGATCTTGATTGCTTCGAAAATATAAAGGTTCAGGTGTAAATTTGTCCACAAAGCCTGAAATGGGAACTTTTTGAGCGTTGTTGTGTTATTTTCCAAAGTTGAAAGCACCAAAACTTCGATCATGACATGAGTTTTAACCTCAGGCGTAATCTCTAGTCCGATCCACTGCTTCCTTCTTCTTTGCATATCACAAGTGAAACCGATTAGTGCTATCAAGTTCAAATTCAGAAAGTCGTTACCAACTTCTAGTTTATTCCTCACACAATTAACGTGTTTTTAGCTATATACGTCATAGCACATCAACGAGTTTATTGACCTAAGCCGCTATCTGATGGCTCACTTATGAATTTAATTAGGGAGTAGTTTGAATTCCTATTTTATTTGTAAACAAATTTATTCACCGGTATCACTCATTAGGCCGTTTGTTGATCTTTTGGATTAGTCAGTGGCGAAAATAAATTGTTGGTTAATTTCCAAGCTTATCAGAAGGTTATGGCTGGTACCAATGTTAAGTTTTTTGTTATTGAATTGAGTCAGGAAACAAATTTTAAAGAATTTTTTTTTTAATTTTCAACTAAATGAAAAAAAAAACATTGCATTTAAAGTTGCTTATTTTCGTCCATCGTTTGGAGCGATGACAATCCAAAAGGCATTATGGAAACACAATTACATCCCGAAAAAGTCACAATTTCGAAAATATGCCTTGAAATGTCTATGGTGAGAGTTACGGTGTCAATTCACATGCCACACAGCGCAAGAAACAATTAATTTACTGAAAGAAATATTTGACCAACGATAAATTTTACGAAATGGATGCATGTCTACGCCGATAAACCAGAAACAATTAATGACAAAATATTAAAATTAAGCAAGTAAATATTAGGCGCATACCGGACCTAAAGTCTTTCGAACGGCAATTTTCTTTTTTTGAGAAGCTTCTCAGGACAATTCTTACCCTTGGATGTTTTTCCGACGTTCGCAAGAGGTGGGGTAGCGACGGACCGGGATTTGAACCAGCGACCCCTCGCTTAGTGGTCAGACGCAATTACCCACCAAGCTTATTGTGTTTGAACATATATGACATACAATTATCAGTAAAATGGAGCCAATCTTATGTAGCATTTTTCTGCGTTTCATTTCAAATGAAATGTGTTCTCCGTCTTCTAAAAAAAATATTTTATGGCTTGCGTTTTAAGGTCAGTGTGAACATATTTTGTGAAGATGAAATCTAACCCTTAATTTCATCAACTTGAACAAATGGTCTTAGAGGCCGTTAATTTTAAGGTAAAATGCCGAAATTAGAAACACATTTCTGGACTTTAGGTGGTTAAAATTTCATTATTTTATCTTAAAATTAACGGCCTCTAGGACAGTGACGGTCAGACGAACATTTGCAAGTCAGGCAGATTGCAGAGCAAGTTCAGAGAATGTGCGATGTTGAACTGCTTCTATATTGAGTTAGAGGTAGACTGCTAATCTCTCTGAGTCTAGTGACTTCAACGCCGCTCGACTGTCCGGGAAGATATGCATATAATCTCGCGGATATCACGTTTCTCCTCAGCCAATAAGTCTTCTGTTGTGGCCAGGCAACCATCCAACGAGGCTTGCAGAAGTTACTTCGACCATGCCGTGCCCTTCCCAGTGATCTTATTAACATTGACATTAGAAGTCAATGTCAAAGTCAACGCACCGATCCAGGCCAAGAAAAGTAAAATGTATCCCCTAGCAATAATTGCGGCCTAAACATTAATACTGTGTCGAAACCCTTTTTAACTGGAACACATTCTTTCGATTCTTAGCCTTAAAACAACAAAAAATTATCCTCAATTTTATCCGCAAAGAAAAACCATTGTTATCCTTTCCTTTGTTTTGTTAGTTGGATTCAAAGGATTCCAGATTCCGCTCAATTTTCAAAGATCTGAAAACAGGGCGCCGGCCATGAAATCGACGAAATGCGAAACAGAAACTAGTTATAATGCTGCGGGTGTTAATTGGAAAGACTTTATGGAAGTCGATTGAAAATAACGCAAATGAAAGTGAAGCTGAAGAAGAACCCGACGCATTTAATCTAGAAATGCATGAAAAAAACAAATTGTGAACGCGATTAATTTCCTGCAATCTGAAAAAACTCCCCCAAATCGAACATATCCTTTTATCCCATGAAAATTCGACTAAGAGGAGTACAGTGTTCAAAAGTCTTGGGAAATTTACCTTCTTGCGGGAATTTTGATGGTTAAACGCCGTCTCGTGTGAAAAAGTTGATCTGAAATGCAAATTCCATTCCATTCCATTCCATTTGCCCAAACCTTTTTTTTTCATCTTGTAACCTTATATGTGTATTTAATCAAATTTCAACTACATTATCCTATTTAAAGGAATTGAGCCCATCTAAATTCGGTTATAGCCACCGATATTTCAAAAAGAATAACAGCAGTACCTTGTATGATTTGGCAGAAACGGTAAATTATTGTGACTAGTTTAAAGTTGACAACGAGTGGCGACAATCAGCTGCCGCAATTTGTCGTTGAAAAACTTAAAAGTAGAAGATTTTTGGAGGGAGATTTAATAAATGCAAAAATATGTTGGGCCTACATGTTTTCCAAATTTAATGATAGTTGTCATATATTATTTGTTACTACCTCATTCTAATGCAGAATCCGAAAGGATACATTTTAGTTTTTCAATAGTAAGGAATGTAAAAACCAAAAACAGAAAAAAAATTACTGCTTTAATACAATTTGACTTGTCAGATCCTGATTTCAAATTTTGTTTTCGTTTTGTTCTCTCTTAAAAAAAATATGAGTCTATATATGTACAGTGTTCTTTATTCTGCTTGTTCTGTTTTTTTAAGTCATTTTTAAGTTATTTAGTTGTAAATACATTGTAGCGTATTATGTAGCGTATATTATATTTGTTAATTCATGAATTGTACCGCGGTAAGTTCGTTTAAAAATTATGACTGAATTATAAAATACTTTTGTTTGTTCCATTTTAATAAAACTTTTTTAAAAAATTCGGTTTTAATTTACAATTATTTAAATACATCATTGTGGGAAAATTATGGGTATTTTGAACAAACGGGGAGGGAAAAAATAGTAGTTTTCGCGGAAAAAAAAGTCTAAAGACATACCAACACGGGGGTAGTCCACTGAATATACATTAACGGCCGGTTCATGATAACAGGAAGCAAAAAAAAAAATACATTAAAATAAACTTCGAAAACACGTTACCCTCGTTTAAAAACTAGTTGTTTCAGCCATAAAAATCTACAAATAATGCTGATTCTCAAACTTTCGTAAACTTTGTAGAAATATATAAAAATTCCAACAAAATGGAACAAAGAAAGTTTTAATGAAGGTTTTATTTTCAAAAATTTCTACGCAGTTTATTTAGTGCAAATAAGTGAGGATTTTTTCGGAAATTTCGAGGAAAAAAATCAACTGAAAAAATGTATTTATCAGATCTGATCCCGACTCAAACAATTGAAGTTGTTGGTGAAATAAGATGACACTATTTAAATAAATAAGTGGAGAGTTTACATATGTTAGATTTCTTAATAAACTATGATTCTTAGGTTTTGCTGTAGGCTTACAAAACAAACATGGCTTTAGTAAAACGTGCGAGGTGGCATGCTGCTAAAGTATGTAGGTTCGCTAGAAGACAACTATTTAAATCTGCCTGAAGATGTCGGCAAAAGCTATTAGCTTCATAGTTAATTGTAAATTTGCACTTGCTTCCACCTTAAGGGCTATAATTTGTGAATTTGAGTGGATATAAGCTCCACCTTTGCTGCAACTAGTTGTTATTGTGAAGAAGGAAACGTATTTATCTATGAACTCTTGGCACGAATAAAATAAAATGCATAAGCTCCCCAATGGCTTTTTGTCCACTCTTAGTCGCCACAAGCGATATTGTTAACAATCTAATCAAGCATTATTTCATTTAGAAAATTTATTCAATTATATTCAAATATTTTAACATTAATATCTTAATATATGTATAAACAAGGACTTCACAAACCCACCCCTTCAAGGTGTAAACTCAGTGTACAGACACAACGAGTACGAATTGTTGTACTAGAATGGTTCTCATGAATTATGAATTCATCATCATCAATTACTGATTTGTGACTGCAAAAACAAAACTAACACAAAAACGTGCAACAATCTACTGCGTTCAGAAATCAAAATCTCTAATGTCATTCAATTTCCAAGCACCACATTTCGAAATTGGTAGCCAAAAGCAAAGCAAAAGATTAAAAAATTAAAAAAAAACGTTTAGATCGCAGAGTGCATTTTGGATGGCATTATATAATTATGCGATAGCATTGCCGGAATTGTTCAACCGGATAAACATTTACTTTGCGCTCAATGGGCTGGGAAATAATATACTATGTGTCTATGAATTTTGTCTGTTTGCATTGAATTAAAATATGCAGGTGTCCGATGTCCATCAATGGCTATACATCGTTTATGTCATGTCCTTCGATTAGATGCACAGCTTGAAGTGTATCACAGTGGTCGCTCGTATAATAGTGTTCAAAATTAGTTTAAGCTAAAACAATAGCCTTAAGCCATTAGAGAGAGAGAAAGAAAAAGAGGGGTTGTGTGCAGTGAAACACATCTGCTTATAGATAGATACCTATCCGTAATCGCTAATTAAAAACAAAATTACTATTACGAAAAAATGCAATACATCAAGCGAGAAAAGAATGCAAGGCAGTTTATTAATGCATTGTTAAGTTTATTTTCTTAGAAATATAAACTGTAAAAACAAAGTAAATCACGCAACATATGTACGTTCGTACTACATAGCTGCACAAACAAAAAAATTGTTGCAAAATTACACTTTTTAATGGTTACAATGTTCGTCAAGTGCTGGTCGAAAGACAATTCTTTCGGTAGATAATGTGACTTGACTTATAATGTGACTTGACTTTTTTTTGAATACTATTTGATTTAAGTCACGAATGAATGAAGTTAATTGTTTTGTAATTTAACGGCCATGAGGCAAAAAGGCATAAATTACTTAAAGCGTGTCTTACCAAGTCAATAGGTTTGGATCTCTTACCTGAAAAATAGAAATTAAATCTTTGTTAAATGTTTGTTCATATTATATGTTTAAAAATGAATTTGAGAAACATCTCAAAAATGTGAAATGTGATAGTGTTTTTGAAAAATTAACCGTAAGTTGCACTTAAGAAATAGCGTATAATAAAAGGAAACTTTTAGGAGTTCAACGACAAAAAAAAGGGTCTACTTTGACCCGTACTCAAGTAAAAGTGAAACTTTTCGATTTGAAATTAAAACTTTGTCAAGTTCTTTATAACTACAAAAACAAGTTGGAACTAGCGCAGTAAATTTTTTGAAAAATGAAGCTATTTAATTTTATTTACTTTTTGTCAGATTTGCAAAATTACACATTTTTGTAATTTCTAGCGCTGGCGAAGCAGAGCTAACTTTACCTCGGTAAACTTAAATTCAAATAACCCTTGTCCTAGCCCGACGTCCGCAGAACCCTAAAAAGATTGGAAAATGAGACATCGAAAAGTTCTTCAATATCTTGGAAGTTGTAACGTTCAAGTATTCTCTTCCTCAAATGACAGAGAAAATGTGGTGTATTCTCGTCAAATCTCTTTGTCACTGCACCACACACATCGTCTTCCTTTAAATTTAGTTTAATTGCATGGCTTCTTAGAAGGTTATGACCAGTGATATCAGCCATATCAACCTAGACAGAGATACTTTGTCGGAAGGAAAAAGTTTGATGGTTCGTCGTTCCCTACAGCCTCCTTGATGTCACAGGTGAGCAAATTCTTCCTCCCGGTATCAGCAGATCTTTAGATTATATTGTGAGCCCAGATCGTGGAGTTCTATGTAACAGCGGCGAACCAGAATGAGCTAGATTTCAACAGCAGATACTGACTTAATTGCAGTATGGCTGTCACTAAATATGTAATACATTACAATGATCACGGAGCCTGATAGAAATGTTTACGTTTAGTTCCTCTGAGAACAGTCCAGCACCCGTCCATCCAATCCATCTTAGAGCCATATGTGTAGATGGATACCGATTTAGTGGTCGTGGGTTCGCTCGTATATTGTTCGTCTCTCCTCGAAAACAAGCTTTCTAGTGGTCTTTCAAAGTGATGCTCTAGGATACTTGGGATCCAGCTGTTTGTTTGGTTTATTCTTAAGGCGCTTCGGTACCCTATTATTGCATGTATAGATCCAAGGGTAACAAATTGCGCATTGGAGTCGTTCTATTCGAACTAATTGTCCCAACACCTGAAAGTCTTTGTATCTTTGACATTGTTTTGAGATTGGTCACTTTTTCCGTGACTTGCCACTTGCCACCATACATTTTCCACACAGTTCCCGTATACTTCTATCGAAGATGCTATTGACGCATTTGCTGTCTTTAGAACCTTGTCGTTGACATTTGATTTGCAATATAGTTTCCTGTCGAGGATTATTTCAGCCACCTTCAACTGTTGTATGTTTCTATTGTTTGTGAACAGCACAAATTCGGTCGTTTGGGCATGTATGCAGAGAACACATTGCTTTCTCCAAAAGTGATGTGTCTGTAGTGAGCTTTCTAACAGTTCGATTATGTTTGATAGAATGTTGCTTGTTGCCTTTTTTTCGAATTTCATGAGTTTTATTAAAGACAAAAACCTTTTGGCGTGCTTCAACATTCACCTCTGCTGGATGCCGGGGCATAGAGATATTCTAGGGAACTGCAAGGCCAGCGAACTCTCAAAGCACGGAACCGCACTGCCTAATATTTACCCCTTTAAAGGTTCCTTAGGCATTCCAATTGCCAAACTTGTCTAGCGACAATCTGAAACGCTCTCAGTGTATGATCTCTCTAAAAATATTGCACGTCAGTTCTACAATAGGTGTTATCAATGAACATTGTTATATAGGCAGGCATGCAACTAGGCTTGGTATGTACTCAAATGAATTTTACAGAAGCTGCATGGACGAAGAGAAAAACAATCCTACACTTTCTTTGCACTTATCCTGCTCTCCTCCAGAAATGTAAGGTCCCCCTGGTTCCTTCTTCCATTAAAGATCTCTTTCGCTATATCCAGAGCCCCAAATGGTTTAACGAGTTGAGTAGGAAAAGTTAAGATCCACGTCGGCCTCATAGACTGCCACTTTAACCTAACCTAACCTAACCTAAACGCTTTTAAATATACCAAGTATTTTTCCACACTTCAATATTTTAGTTTAATTTTTTTGAACATATTTGAGTGCGAGAAAGATGTTTTTTTTCCGAACAATATACCTATATTAACAATATAGGTTCGGTTAAATTATTTGGAGGTATAAACATTTGACAATCACTTGGGTTAATTATTGCATTTAATGTTTTATAAGAAAGTCTGTTCTTATTATGTGTTTTAATATTGTTTAGTGTCGAAAAAACACGCTCTGCAGATACGCTTTCATGAGGTAAGTTGAGGAGAGTCAATAAATTTTTTTAAATATTCACGAATATTCTGCACGAATACGAATATAAATTTCAAAATTGTGTTACAGAGTTACAACTGCTAAGTCTTTTCAGATTGCATATAGCCCCCTCTGCAATTTTGGAGGTAACCATAGCAGCAGAGCTGGCTTCAATAGCAAGTTGGCTATCTGAGCAAATGTATAAGGCAGTGCCCTTTACTCTACTTAGAAGAATTTGTGTAGCAACTGTGATCGCAAAGATCTCAGCCTGGTCTGTTCCATTAGCATGCAAAATTTTAGACCTTAAGATGATTGTATAATCGCACTCAAACACCTATTTAACGATTTTTTCTTCATGCAAAATTTCTTATCAATTTGGCTTATTCAATCGCAATCGATCATGTTCAAATCCAAATTACGAAGAAAGTACCGTCAAAAGGGACAGGGTCGTATCAAAAAATCCCTTTTTAAATTGCGTCAACAGAATAAGGAAAATATACCCTTCAAATTTTCAAAAATTTCTTCTTTAGCGGGTTAGGCTGTGCGGAGTCAGTCACTCATACAGAACAAATAGGTATAAAAAATTGAAGGTCAAACATACTTTCCGCAGCCTCATTTTAGTTTTGTAAAAAATGATCGTCTTCGTTGAGAGCATAATTTTTCTCCTGAATGAAAAATAATTTCCAACTAATGGGTGATTTTTTAAGCGTAGTTTTTTTAAAAAATCTACTAAAACACTCAATTTTGCATCAAACATTCAAAATGTGTATTGTAATCGATAAATAGGCCCTTGTTTACTTTTTAAAGACAACTTCATGTAAGTGTTGTCCGCGGCTCCGTCACTTTTTCGAGCATTTCGGCCTGTATTACCCGAATTAGGCGTGTTATGTTATCCTGTAAGGCTTCAATCGTGTTCCGCTTGTCCACATAGAATAACGACTTTACATAACCTCACAAAAAATAATCAAGAGGCGTTAAATTGCATGATCTTGGCGGCCAACTCATAGGGCCATTTCGAGAGATCAAATGCTCACCAAATTCATCCTTCAGCATTTCTATTGTTTCACGAGCTGTGTGGCATGTGGCACCGTCATGATGAAACCACATGTCAACCAAGTTCAACTCAGCTAACTGGGGGAAAAAAAAGTCGCGTATCATGGCTCGATATCGTTCGCCGTTGACGGTAACGTTTCTTCCACGGGCGTCTTTGAATAAAAATGGACCAATGATGCCACCAGCCCATAAACCACACCAAACTGTCCTTTTTTCGGGATGCATCGGTAATTCTTGTATGGCATATGGCTGTTCATTACTCCAGATGCGACAGTTTTGCTTATTTACGTATCCGTTGAGCCAGAAATGCGCCTCATCGCTGAACACAATTTTTCGATAAAACAGCGCACTTTCACATTTTTCACAGAGCAAGATTTTTGATAATAAATTTCAATAATTTACAATCGTTGCTCGTTTGTAAGTCTTTCCATGATTAAATGGCAGAGTATACTGAAAACTTTTCACTTTGACAGATGACGTTTGGACGCCATTACTAACCAGTGCTGCCAACCTGAAGAACTTAACTCTTAAAAAATCACCCTTTATGTACACCGGTATCATATGTCACATATCTATTTCTTGATCACTCGCATTGAAGTTACCACTTCAATTAGCATTTTTTAACACTTTTCACACACTACTTGACATCTACCTCCGATTGACATTGAACTCATATAGAAAGTCAAATGGAATGGAATGGATATGTTCCAAATCGTTGCAAAACTAAGATAAAATCTATCAACTTGTGCCAAGTGTTAGACACTCTCTTTGTTGTTGTTTTCAATTTCAAGTGTTAGCTCCCGTCACAAGTTACAATTCCGACACAATTATCACCTTGCAAATTAATTGCATTTAACGTGCTTTTTTTGCGATCAATTCATCGGTTTTATTATCTTTGGACTTTCAAGTTGGGCTTGTCGAACAAACTACAGCCACTTGAATAGATTTTCAGTGAATTGCCAGCTATGGTCATGGTCACCACATAACCATCCTCTGTCAACAAGTACCGCTTTTGTGTGCAGAATATTCAAAGTAATATGAGCATAAGTAACGCACGCCTTTCCGTTTTTGCTATGGCAATTATAATACATTGTCCGTGTGGCTCTGAGCGTAATTTGGTTGGAACAATCATTAAATGGTTAACAACTGCAATTAAGTACTATCCGTGGGAGAGTACGTTAACATGGTCAAAGGTACTTGTATGCTAAAATGACAGATCACTTCTTGTAAGAGCTTTTTTCAAAAGAAGTTTTTTTTTTTTTTTAATCTTTAGGTATGTATGACCTAAATTATTTTAGTAGCCATGCCATCAATGTGATTGCGTAAGGTTTGACTTGTTCTTCGAGTTTCACATGGCAGTGGAACCGCAGGTCAACACGTATTGACACAACGATTAATATCCTCTTATTTTTGAGAAAGTTAGCAATGAAAACGTAATACCTACGTTTTCGCGAACAATTAACACGATATGACTGAACGATATTTTGCGTCAAGTCTTATGCAACCAGCACCGGCGGACGACGTTCCTTGCATGCATTCACTTTAAGGTGGTATATGCATCGAACTCCCTGCTGTGGTGCTACTGGTGTGGACTTAATATCTGCCGGAGGATTGTGGCAACACAAGACACTCGTTTGGGTTCATTATGAAAAAGCCAAACAATGTATACCCGCATTGAAAATATACATATGTATGTATTCAGTTTCCATGGATACAAGCGCAGACTTTGGTCAATTTCGATACAAAACTTATTCAGACAGAACATATATACGTGTGCTGTGCCAGACGTTGAGACACTTCTAGTTACATAATGTTGACACTAAAACAACAACACAAAAAGAGCAGGTTCCTGGGCAAAGTCATGGGAAAAAGAATAGTGGTCAACTTTCAGTCACAGTGACTCATAATAATTGTATTCATAAAAGTGAAGTACATATCCGCATTCGGTTTGCACTTATTGTTGGCAACGTTTAGACCGAGACAAAACCATTACTTCCTGCTTTCAAATTTAGCTTAATCTCTCCGCGAGTGGTGGATGGTAATGTTGTGCAATTTCGAGAAAAGACCACCACTTGGGATTAATCTATTAATTTTTGATGTAATCCGTTAGTTCGGATTAGAACGTAGAATGGTTTCACTAGCATTAACTGTTAATTTTGAAAATAATTAGCGGCTTTTAAGATCTCATAAATAGTTTCGAGCTAAATGACAAAATTTTTCTTTGGATTACACAAATTAAGAATTTCACGGTGGCGGCTTCAAATTTATTGGGATATTAATGGTATTATCTCTTTTTTAACTGCCTGAAGTATTATAGACTTTCATTTTCTTTCCTGTATTTGTACCTTTCCCAGAATGCATCTGCGTTTGCATTGCATATTTTTTTTTCATTCAACTATTTTTACGAAGCTATATCATTAGAGTACTGCAGTTGATTGAATGAAAAACGAAATGTTTTTAAATCTTTTGACTTCACTTATAAATATATGTATACTTAAAAGCGGTAAAATTGAATTCGCTGCATATTATGAAGTCTTAGAAGTTTGTTCAGTTCTTTTTTTCTTTAAAATTCATTCAATTTGTCATTTGACTGCTGGAAGTTATTGTACTGCTTTGAAGTCTTCTGTGAATAGTCAAAGTCTTTTGACTGGTTGAAGACATAACACTACTGTGTATATTCCGTGACTGAATGACATTAATAATGAAATGAAATCTTTGTGTGTCTCTTCAGCTGCGAAATATTTAACATTAAGACGTCCAATAAGTAAAAAAAAACTTCTTATAATCAAAAGACTTTAAGCAGTCCAAAGACTTCAACACATTGAATGCATTCAAAAGACAAGAAACGTAAGATATAAAAAGGAATTTAGGATGACTTTAACAAATTTTGACCCCCAAGACTTTAAAAAATACTAGGAATTGACTGTTGAAGATTAAAATTCAGATGGGAAGTATTATTAAGCAATTGCCACTTCAACTTTGTGATTTTTTAACAAGAGGTTCATGAGTGGTGTCGGATTTTGTTCTAGAACTTGAAACCTTAAGTCAAAAATTATAATTTGCAACAGATAGTACAAATGGAAAAAAAACGTTTTTCAGCTTTCTATTTCAAATGCATTTTCCTCAAAAAAAATTTTTCATCAAAACATAATTATTTTTAAGAACCATTTCTCTGACAAATTTTCTATAAATTTTTTGTTTTGTGTAACGTAGAATTTTTTGTGTGTTTTAAGCTATATCTTACATTCCACTTTAACTTGATATAACTTGAGCTGAGTTGTGCTGATGTTAGACCCCACTTAGCAATTTGTCTTATATTTAAGAAATTTATTTACTGAAAGAATAGTTGTTTTTTATTATATACCATTTTATACCATTTGACCTGTTTATCTTAGTACCGCGCTAAATGACCGCTTGTTGGTAGGTGACTATTACAATCAAACACAGGCAATTCCAAAATGCCTGAGGACGAGGAAAGCAAAGTTACTGAAGCAATCGAATGTCGAACCACTTTCAAAGCTTTGCAGGGAGGAAGAGGTGAATAATGCAATAAAACCTAAAAATTCCTGTTTAAGAACGGAGTTAGCTCGAAAAAGAAGGGTGACTGATGCATAAAACTCCAGATTTATTTCTATTTCAAGGGGGGACTGATTCCTGTGTTGGATGACTGATGCAATTAAATCCCAAACCACTGTGGAATTAGTCTGTAGAAGCCATTTGGACTAAGTGGTTTTTTAGCTGATGCAGATGCGTTGCTCAGATCTTCGAAAAAGTATTCACAAAAATAAATAGGCACTGTCGAATACCTTGTTTGGTTAGTTCATCCGCAGTAAAGTTGCATGAAATGTTCCTGTGCCCTGGAACCCAGCATGAGATTCTCTGCATTGATTAACCAGCTTAGATTTTATTATTGGCGATTCGCTTCGATCGCTGTTTGATTGTCTAAAAAGATAATGATAATTATTATCTAACTCGGATAGCCATAAATTCAACTTCAAGTATACTAGAGTGGTCCCGGCCACATCCGTTCTATACCTCTACAGTGGAATTGCTTAGAATCAAATATTAATCCCAAGCGATTTTGTATGGAATGACGGTCTTATCCCGAAGTCCACGAGTCAGACTTTACTAAGACTCACTAAGTCTTAAAACTGCGTTGAATGCTAGTGTTTACGAATGATATTAATTAGATTTAAGTGTAACATCTTCAATGGGGCCATTGTTATGCATATGGATGATGATTTTTGGACTCGATGCCGGCCACTAAGTCATGATGCCGTAGAGAAAGATAGGGCTGGCCAAGTACAGCGTCTTTCATTTCGTGGTTTAAGCTGGTAGCTCTGGCATTGACACCTACCAAACTCAGCTGTCACTTGAAGTGTCATAATATTAGTTGAATGTTTCCATTTACAATTATGGATCGCTTAACAATCGAACAATACGTTAATTTTTTTAAAACTTACTGACGCTGAGTCGAAAATATTGCTGCTGCAAGTTGCTGATGTTCCGAATTTTTCGATTTACCGGCGTTCGTAGCAACTGAATGTGTCCTACACCTCACTATGGCGTATTTCGTATTTCGATCATGACTCGAAAGATGTGTGGGAGAACAAGCCACACAAAACGACCATTTATGGCTCTATTGCGCGAAAAGTTTCCTGGTCGCATAATTTCACGTTTTGCTGACGTCAATTGGCCACCAAGATCATGCGATTTGACACCGTTCGAATTTTTTCTGTGGGGCTACGCAAAAGACCGTGTTAACGCGAATAATCCCCGAACTCTAGACGCATTAAAAAGCAACATTGCTTAAGTTATGGCCGATATACCGCCGGAAATGTCCAAAAAATTGCTTAAAAATTACTTTAAAAGATTGGCATGCTGCGAATCTTCCCGAGACAGCCATTTGAATGATATTATTTTTCACACTTAATGGCAAAGTCCAATCTTTATAATGAAATAAAATTCTCAGCTTTTAGTTTCGAAATCGAAAAATGAATGCCAACTTACAACTAGCAAAGATTTAAGATTTTAAAATTTAAGATCCAAGTTGTTGATTAATATAAATAATATTAATTTTCCTAGTCAACAGGAGTAGTTTAGTTTTTGATAGATTTTCATTCCATCATGTTGGCAATTCAACGTGGAGCTGTTTTCCAGGTTCGAGCGAATTTGGGTGTCAAAAAGTCTCTTCAGAGTATCGACTGAAGTCCTTTGGGGAGGAGTGTGATGATTTGTAGCCCTTTGATATAAAGACCACTTTAATCTCTGCCACGGGGAAGGAATTTAGCTGCATATAAAAAAGGTACTGAATATTACTAAAAGCCAGAACTTACCAAGGACCCTTGGGTTTTTAGATGAAACTGAGCATGAGAGGGGATTTGGAGTAGCTTGTCTTTTCTATGTCTATGTTGTGTTTAGAAGCTATGTTTTCGTACTACGAAGTTTTGACCATGACTGAAACTTCTCTCTTCGTCTGTAAAACACTCCAAAATGTTCGATGTGATTTGTGGCAATCCACTGATGATTCCAAACAACCCTCGTTGGGGGAAAAGCCGTTGAAACTAAAGGTTTCTCTATTGTTATAAGAAACATTTAGTCAAAGTCCGAAAAATGCAAAGATTTTCAGTATTTAAATTTATTCCCCCCAATCGTGGTGAAAACATTATTCCAACTATAATGCCAGTTTCATAGTTAAATCTCCAAGTCGATTCTAATAAATCAGTTTAAAGGTGCAAGTTTAGCTTCCCCGCAACATACTCAACATAAATAAAGTCATGAAATGAACCAACAATTAATTAATTTACAAATTCCTGTCAGACTGCCAATAGAAGCCAACACATATTGCCGTTTAAGTTCACAAGCTGCAACACAATTAAACGCATAAGTTGAACACCAAAATGTTCATTTTGGCTTGTGATTATAATTTTGCATAATTTCTAAGACATTAATCAATAATCAAAACAATGCAACATTATTGTATCAATTGTTCAGATGAGAGTCCGAAATTTAATTTAATATTGCCACAAATTGTGTGTGTGTTTGAGTGTTTCGTGCAAATACCTGGCAATTGCATTTTGTAAGACGAACCATAATGACACGTTTTCGAACTTAAACGACAAGCTAGAGTATCACGTCCAACGGCATCAGCCATATACTCAAAGCAACAGCAATTTATCGAAGACTATCACAAGTAAATCCATTTGGAAAATCTTCGAAACACACCTGCATAATTATGAGTCCCAATGACACTACACTATCGTTTTGAGAGCAGGAGCAGGAGCAGGCGATACGATGTGGGCAAAGTTTTTCATTCCCATCAGGGTTGAGCTAGTGGGTGGAGTAGGTACTCAACCTTTTGTGTTGGCCATTTAGTGTTGAGCATAATATCACAACATTACGAGTTTGTCTCTGTTTGGAATTAACTAATTAGACAGTGCTTGGTTGGTTGTTCGTGATGTACCGGCCGCAAACTATACCATCGGTGTCGGGTCCAAGTTGTGCAATTCTAAATCTCGGTGAAAATGCGACCCAAAAGGGACATGTAATTTAATTTCACAGCCCAAAAGTTTGCGAGTTTTCTTAAAGTGCTGTTTTGAGCAGTACACAGTTGAAGTGGTAGCATGTTGCTGCTGGCGGCATCGATAAATTTCCGATAACCTCTCTCGATCGCAAGGCAAGATATTCGGAGGTGAATGTTACCGACTGCTGCTGCTGCTGCGGCAACTACGACTAAATTTGAGTGCGGTGTGTGCACTTAAATTTAATGGAATTACGTATATGGGATTATTCGTAATGATGTAGAGCAGACCAACGGCAGCAGTAGTAGCATGGCAATGCTTACTCGTAGCTGGACGTGTGTGCATGTTTAAACTTCAAAATTACGAGACAAAGTTGCAGCCTGCAGTCGGCAGTTGGGGCTTGGGGAAGAGAGGGCGCTATTAGTGAAAGAAATGAGATCAACTTTACTGATTTGGGCAGCAGGCAGCTTGCAGTCAGTCCAATGTGGCTCCATTGATTTGTGACGAAATTTTTCAATTAAACTCATAAAAAGTCGTCAGTTTGAGGTACATAGCTTGTTGAAGTAGGCTAGTGATGTGAAAGCCAAATATGCTGAAGTTTACTTTTTGCACACTTCGAGGCATATTGGATAGCTTGACAGGTTGGATGCTAAGTTATTTGAAAGTGAAGGCCGTCTTCAAATTGGCTACCATGCGCTTAATGCTTTCGCCTTTGAAAGAAGAAGAAGGAGCGCTTTTCAAATTAACGAGGCATCGCGCTTGGATGCAATTTGGGAAATATATAAATGTGCATTTTGTAGCGTATCCAAATGAGTAACAAAAAAATGAATTAATAAACCTTATTTGGGAATTCGGCAGCTGACATGATGAGATAAACATCAACACCATATCTGATCGAGGGGACAACACTACACAAAAAATGCCTTATAGGAAGTGGATCTAAAATTCAGAATATAATATAATTTGTATGTTGTCATATATTATAAATTGAATTAAAATTAAATATTCTTCAGCCTTTCTAAAAACATTTTTTGGGTATGACTGCGTAAGTAGTTAAGTATGAAAGTTTAGGACTCGACTGTCTTACCCATCATTTTAATCTTCATTCTCATTTAATCTTTTTGAAATTATAATCTCAGATATCATAAAAATCGAGTTAAACGGCTTAGACTCTAAGCCAACGATCTGATTCGAGCGGATCTTTTGACAGTTAATATTTCATTCCTGCAAGGTAATACAGATTTTGTCCATTTTAGATCTATATTTCGAAAATTAAATAAAGTATTATAACCGACCTTAAGTGGGCGTAGGGGCAGTATTTATGGTGAATTATTCAAGGTCGTCCTTCAGGTTGCGTTCAGTCAAAGCGTTCATCGTTTTCAATTTCGAACAGTTTGTCGTCTCAAAAACCAAACAGCCGAAACAAATTTCTATCAACTTAGTTAGACCAAAACTTCTCCGATATACGCCCACAGTCTTTTTCTATCGGGACGAACGCTTCAGAACATAAGGCACAGTGGATGTGGATACTTCAGAAATTTGACAATTGTCGATTTGTCTGGACAATTTGGAAGGTAAACTAAAAAGAACCGCTGGGCGCCAACTTTTGATATTTAGCTTTATGCTAGGAAGCTAAAATTAACAACATATACTCCCTACGGTTCCGAAAGGGTAAAGTATAAATATTTTTTAAATACGCCCACTGCCACGCCCACAATTTAGAAAAAAAACGGTTTTAAAGCTGTAGCTGGAGAGATAAAGGGCTAGAGCAATTACAAACTATGTAGACAGTGAACTTCTTTACAAGTTTCCCATAGTTTTTTGCCACGCTTACTTTTTTAAGGGCCTTTTTTAACAACATGTTGTTTTCATCGAAAATTTCTATAGAAAAAGAAAAAAACTTGTATAACAAGATATTTAGCCAATATTTTTTCCAATATACCGACAATACAAAGTTTTTAGCCACGCCCACTTTTTTGGTTTTTAAAAAAAAAAAAAAAAAAAAAAAAAAGTATCATACTGTTCGCCCCAAGCGTACTGAAGCCTTTCCTTATGTTTTTTCATAAAATAAGTTATAACTTTGGCGTGTCGTCTGTCGTGTTTTGTCCCGAAGGCGATGGGGGTCATTAAGATCCTTCACCACTTCAACAGAAATTGTTTTTACTTTATTAACAGAAAGCCGAGAAGGCACTTCAGTGCATCAAAGGAGCTTAGATGTTCAGCACTTACCACGTCAGTACCAGAATACTGGAGTCCGGTTCTAGCAAAGGCAGGACATTTATAGAAAATAAGCTTATCACACTTATGTGCTTGCAAAAAACAGAGTAGCCTGTCAGAATGCGTACAGGCACCCTTAGTCTTTTCTTGCCAGTGATAGCAAAAATGAGGCAGACTTCCCAGAGACAGAATTAGAGAAATAGTTTGGCCTGTCTGCAGCCCGAAAAATGCTGTCATCGAATTTTTTAAGATGTGCAAAAGAGTACAAAAGGCATTATCTGTATGAACGCGATTAAGCGATTAAACTTGAGAGTCCTCATTTTGCGAGAGAAACTTCAAAAATGTCACTTGTTTTATAAACTTGGACATTCAACAAAAAAAGGATGTTGAATATGCGTGCCCTGGTAACGTAGGGTGTTCAGGAACTGCGGAATAGATGGTAATGAGCTGACACGGAGAGAAATGCAGCTGCAAAACTTGGCTCTGGTAATCAACCATAAAACAGCCCAAAGCGCCACGAAAATCGTTAGTCCGAGGTTGTTTTACTTGGGTGATCAATTGGATATTCAAGGTTGTGTTAACCAACCTAGATAAAAATATAAGCTTTTGACTACACAGGCTTCTCAAAAACCATGTCAGAAGACTGGGATGAGTGCATAAATTCCGATTCCGATATATGTGCGACAGAGGCCAATAAACCCATGCTGTGTGAATGTGCTACCTAGCATAGCAGAGACAAACCCTGAGGACGTGATGGCATTAGGTGCTAAGATATAAATTATTATGTTTTTGCAGCGAAATAAAATGCTTCAAGGACAAAAATACTGAATTTTAAGAAACTGCTTATACAGGGTGTTACCGATTTTAATACAAAAATCGATCTAGGAAAGACAGACTTTCTGGCAGCAATTATTACCCCAGTTATCGATGATTTTTAGGAAGGACCTACTTTGGTGTACCATGGGTCCGGGTGCAAATGCTATCAATGCAAATATTAAATTTCCTTAAAAAAAATGTGTGATAAACATATCATTATATTTGCTCTACTTTATGAACCTAACAATAATAAACAAAAAATTTTCATAAGTTTGCGGAGAAGCCCACAGATTTCATGATAATTGAGAAAACTTCTCACATAACGGTGACATCCGGATCAGTATAGGTTACTAAGGATTATTTTATATCCTGGATCCCCACGTGATCTACGTAATTGTATCATTTGATATTGGCATCAAATGAAAGGGTTTGACGTAACCTGACGTAGCTATTAAGATGAGGCTCTTCTTACAAAAATTCAAAGTAACCCCTTCCCAAATCAATTTTCATGCGGAATTACAGCATCTTCCCGACTTTTTATACAACGACAAAACAATGCTGGGAAGTCAGGAACTCTTCAGGCATTATGTACTTCACCACCATTATACAATCATGACATCGACCATGATTTATTTCATATCATATGCAGGAGCGCGGTAATACATCCGTCAGTACTCAGTATCTCAATAAATCCAAACTTTATGAGGTTTTAATTCTGACATTCACTCATAAATCAGAGGTTGTTCCTTGATCCCGTACAGTTGATTTCATATTACGTTACTTTCAATTTGTATTACTCCTGACAACACGACCAAAACTAGCTACCTACTCCACCCCCACTCCTTGCCTAACTCGTGACGCAAATATATCATACTTTTTCCAATTGTTTATAGCGCGCATGAGTGACTGCGCCTAAGTTCAACAGAAAAAAACAAAGAATTCTCTCCCAGTGACAACAATCATTTGCACCTGGTTGATGGCTGTTCTCCTCATTCCAAGTCGCCGACGACAGCAGCCCCCCTAGTGATCACGATCGAAAGGTGGATACACTCAAACCCAATACCATCGGACCCCTCCTGATGATTATTTTTTTACGATCTAAATTTTCCAGCATCCGGAAATCGTGCTAAGTGAATGGCGTTTGTCCAAATAAAATGCCACTTTTTTTTTATCTCTGTTTCCAGTACAAGAATATGGCTTAAAACAAAATCAACAAAAAAAAATGTCGAAAAACTATATCAGAATGTCCACGACGACGACGGTCTATCAGCACATAAAAAAAATAGTATCTCGACGTAGTTTTTCACTTGTATCTTGCGTCAAATACCGAAGAAGAAGGAGCTTTGCCCGCTGATGCTTGTCATTAGACATAGAATCGAATTAAACGTCGACGAAGGGGAAAAACTAACCTATTACGTCGTCGACCGATGTCTGTCATGTGGCGTAAATTAATGATGCAGATATGCAGCAAGGTCGTTCAATTCGATCGGAGCAGCATTAAGTAAGACAAATACTCAGCTTGAGATCGATTTTCCATGAAATTTGCAGCAGCGCAGTCAAACAGGTCACAACCGCGTCTTCGGCAGTGGATTCTGACCAAATGCTTGAAGTTGTTTATACTCAAGCAGCGATCTGGTGTTGGGAAAGAATACGAGAGCAATGGTTTTGTGGTTTTATTAAGGCCATCAAAGAAGTACATAAAGAATTTTTATTTTCGAAAATGAAAATATTATATTTCAACAAATAGTCAAGGTTTGTTATTTATGTAAGAAATTTAAATGCCCCTTTTTTGTCGCATCAAAGAAAGACACCGCGCTATTAACTGCAACTACAACAATTCAAGTATCCAACAAACGACGACGTTTAACAATTGCTGAATTTACGATTGTCCGCATTGTAATCAGATCACCAACATGGAATATAATTGTCACGACTCTATTTATATTCTTCGGACTGTCGCATGGCTTTTGGCCTCCTCGTATCGATAGTTGGCGCAATAATGGCACCGTCAAATGGTACAATACACAAATGTGCAAGAGGTTAATACATGTGACAGTGTTAGGCGGTTAAATAAGCCTCGTAAAAGACCCTCCTGAGCGCGCGCGTTTCATTCGAGATAGTTAAGATTGGTATCGCTGTCAGTTTTGCCTTACTACTACAGAGGCTGGTAAATAAGCTATAAATGCTAAATTATGAAGCATGTGATGTAACATTGGTTGTGTCGTTCGTGTTTGTCCCTAGGCTAGGGACAATCAACTGGACTTGGGTTTTGTGTATTATTTTTAACTCTGTCATGAATGTTCATACTATGTCGTACTATTGAGGCGTTATACATTTTTCAACAAATGATTTCCCTTCCCTGTAAAGCAATTGTTAGATCAGTGTAAATAGAAAGCTAAAGTATTTTTAACTCTACCCAAGAAATGCGTATAGTGGTATTTCGCAGTCAGTGGACGTACATAATTTTTGCCTTAACAAAACTGCATGCGCTTATCTCAGCTTCTGTATAAAACAGAAAGTTGAATAATAGTTTGAAATACTCGGTAGTGTATTGCCTAAAAATTATTTTAAGCCTCATTGTAGGAAATAAAGGAAATGGCAAGTCCCACGCAAGGACTGAAAAAGAATATATCTGCAACATCACCCGCCAAAAATTATCTGCGTTCCCTGGACGTAGAGGCAAAAGCTAACTATGGAGTGAAACAGCTTAAGAATGGTATTGGTATCCTGGCGGCAGAGCTTTAAAGCTACGTATTGACCATTTGAAAGGCCAGTGACCGTTAAATGTCTCTCAAACTGGAGATACAAGGTGAGATTTGGAAAATTGTCTCTGCATATGCTACCCACGTTGAAAGCGAGCTAAATTTTTACAACCTCATCAAAAACATCCCAAGGGAAGAGTTTGTTGAAGGAGATTAGAACGGACATGTTGGAAAGTCTTACGAAGACTGTAAAGACTGCTATGGGACTAGGGTACGACACCGGGAATTCGTCTGGTTAAGACACCATAAGCATCTGCTAGTCATAAAGGGTGTTTTTTTAGAGGTTGGTTTTTCGAATAGAGATAAAACTGACATTTTGTGGTCAAATCTGGCAACACTGATGTCATTTATGTTCAGTTTGGTTTGCCATTTCATCATGAACAGGTTGACAAATGAACAATGCTTGCAAATCGTGCAAATTTATTTCGAGAATAACGGTTCAGTTCGCGAAGTTTACCACAAGAAATGTTGTTAAGGGATGAGCCTCATTTTGGGTTGAATGGCTGGCTACGTCAACAAGCAAAATTGCAGCATTTGGAGTGAAGAGAATCCACATGAGACCCTTAAAACGTGATTACATCCACAAAAACCGACTGTCTGCTCTATGGGCTGGTGGAGTCATTGGGCCATAATTCTTCCGAAATGATGCTGGAGAGTCAGTTACCGTTAATGGAGACCGGTATAGAGCCATGATAACCGACTTTTTTGTTCCCGAATCGGAGGGCATGAAAGTGGATGAGATGTGGTTCCAACAAGACGGCCCTACATGCCACACAGCGCACGTCACAATCGATTTATTTATCGATATGAGCACATAATTTCGCGGAATGGACCTGTCAATTGCCACCAAGATCGTGTGATTTGATACCACTGGATTATTTTCTTTGTGGATATGTCAATCGTTCGCTTAGGCCAACACACCAGAAACGTTAGGGGACTTGGAAGCCAACGGAATAGCTTCGGTCAGACACTGAACCAGATAATAATAGCCGTCGGGTTTTCACAAAACTGGACAGGGGTCTGGTGTGGAGTCTTTGTGGAATGCAGGAATATTAAAATATCGTGAACAGCAAGTGCAGGGGTAGAAGTATTTGCAGTGATAGCCAAGCTGCATCAAAAGCGCTGCTCAATTGTCTTAACTCGTTCAAGATAGAGCTCGAACTTAAGCTTTCTCTGAATTTGGTCGAAAGACTAAACACAGTGAATTCTGTCTGGATGCCAGTGATCTGGGAAATGAAGTTTTCTCAGAACCCGAACCTGCCTTGGGTCTGCCTGCATCTGATGTCATGTCATCTATTCATACCTGGGTTTTTCGTGAACACACGTTTCAATGGCTCGACTGAGAAGGATGCAGATAGACCAAACTACTGCGCCCGGACATCATTTGCAAAAAGTCTGCGTCTTTCCTTCTGTCTCTCTCAAGACTGCAGGCTGTTTGTAGGCATCCTTTCAGGCCACCAAGCTTTTGCTAAACACTTAAATTCGTTGGACACTTAAATTCGTCAGCCGAGTCAGTATATGAAATTGGCTGTGCATGCAATCACTCATGGGATCAAACGAAACAATTAAATTTAAATTTCAGTTGTACTCTCGCCTTGAACAAGCGGCAATAAGGACCAATAACCATCCTTTTCGAAATCTGAAATTTTTTCACTAATTTATTTAAATTATAACTCCATTGGGATTTATATTAGAAACTAAAATATCTTCACTCGACGATACAGCTCCGTTGTCCATCAACCAACTGCTGTTACATATCTCCTGCAAATTCCAACGGATATTAGGTTCCGGCTCGAGCAACACTTTTACTACATCCTTCGCTTGTTCACTTATTTGACATATGTACTTCCTTCTGTATGTGAATCGTCTATTCCTCTGATCCTCCAAGAGCTTCGTAATATTCTTATCATCGAATGGCATTTTCTTGTTGAGCATTATAAATAGTATCACACCCAGCGACCACACATCTGACATCTTTGGATCATATGGAATTCCTGCTACCACCTCGGGTGCAGCATATGCCGCCGAACCACAATATGTCTGCGACTTAACCGGTTGTCCATTTTTGTCGGTGCAATAGCGTGCAAATCCAAAGTCAGCCAACTTAACGTTCATCCGTCGTGACAATAAAACGTTCTCACACTTTAGATCACGATGTGCGATATCGTAACCATGTAGATACCGCAAAGCTTTTGCCATTTGAAGAAACCACACTTTGCTCTGGAGCTCCCCAATGCAATTGTTTTTTGTGATGTGCGTCAACAAGTCGCCATTCTCGGCGTATTGCATGAATATGAATATTTTCGGACCACGTTCCAAAATGCTATGCACTTGAATTATATTCGGATGATCGATCTTTGTTAGGATGTCCAGTTCTCGGGGAAAAAAATTATGCAAATAGTCTTTGGGTGCTTTTTTCTTGTCGATAATTTTACAAGCGAGATTCAGTTGTCGCCCATGTTCATCGTCACATGCGGCCGAAATCACTTTAGCGTAGCTACCCTCACCGATTTTGTGACCAATGTTGTAGCCCTGCATAGCTAATGCGTCCACGTCTGATGTCCTTGTATTCAGAGAAGAACTCGCCCTGGACATGGCTTGAGCCAGGAAAACCAGTGAAACTTCTTAGCCAAAAGTGAAACTCGAAACAATAATTTAAGAAGCTTTGTCCAAAATGGTTGTTTACAAGAATTTTCTTAACAGATGTGTACAGCTTTTCTAAATTTTGGTTAATTTATTTAAAAAAAAAAACAAAAACTTCAAAATACGAACTGTTTGAAATTTTTTAATAAGTGAATTTTAAATTTTGGAATCCTGTGCTGATCGATCATACTTTTGGGACGGTTGAAAGTTTTATGAGGGGTTAGAGAGAGTCATTGTTCATAGTTTAATATAATTTCCGTGGCCGAATTCAAAAGGAACTGTATTGGCTTTATGTTGTCTGCATTTTTTTTTAACTTAAGAATTATATGACCCTTGCTTATTGCTCGTCATCCATACATGTATGCGAGCGTTCTGTTACGAAGACGGATATTACGACTGATAAAGATGTCAACAACAAAACAAGGCGCTAAGCTTTTTGAGTTCGAATCGGCAATGGAGAAAAGGCATAACCTTAATGTGCGTTCAATTCGTGTTTTTTCTGGCCATCATATTGAATTCTAGTGTCTAGTGATTTCGATTCTGTTTTTAATTTTTTTTTTTTCTTTATTCATACAATCATCGCAGTAGCAGTACCATCAGCTTTACACATCCGTTTATCGCAAGGTGTTTAACTCACTTTCTTGGCAATACAATACAAACATAATACAATTTATTGCTTTTAAAACAGAAAGCTGTCTTCCTGCTTTGAAGCGAAACTTCTACAGTACTTCCATAGCTGAAACCGAAAATGTTTCCAATTGCGGTATATAATCGATCCCTGCTTGTTTGATCGCCGCATCGAGGAGCACAACCCGTCAATATAAATAGGACCAAATATCTTGCAAAGAAACGACCAAGGATATCTTGATCCTCTCACTGCATGTTTCAAATCTATATAGCTGTGCTAGGATTGTTAAGTTCTTATATGGAGTGTTCTTAGTTGTTCAGAAGAGGGATAGCTGTAAATATGACGGATTGGCTTTCTTGATAAAATAAGGTTCGACGAAATCCACATCTTAGCTAAGCTTAGACACGCATCAAGAACTTGACAGCCAAAAGTTCTCTGAGACGGAAGCGACTGTTTCAATACTTGACAGACTGGAGTGGACTGCACAGACGAAGAGAAAATTGAATCAATGAACAATTTCTTCTATCACTGCCTAGCTCAACGGAAACCTATCAGATCTTCTTCTACCTGCTTTTGGGTATTCACAATGACCTGATTCAGATAGGGTTCTCGACAGATATTTTTCAAAAATACTAAATTACTTTTGAAATATTTTGTTTGGCAAGAGGTTGACGTTAGTAACCAAGTTATTACGATGAGGGGGTGCTGGACCAAAAAAGGTAAAGAACCATCAATTGTTTGAAACTAATGTGACTGCATAGCTGAAACCGAAAATGTTTCCAATTGCGGTATATAATCGATCCCTGCTTGTTTGATCGCCGCATCGAGGAGCACAACCCGTCAATATAAATAGGACCAAATATCTTGCAAAGAAACGACCAAGGATATCTTGATCCTCTCACTGCATGTTTCAAATCTATATAGCTATGCTAGGATTGTTAAGTTCTTATATGGAGTGTTCTTAGTTGTTCAGAAGAGGGATAGCTGTAAATATGACGGATTGGCTTTCTTGATAAAATAAGGTTCGTCGAAATCCACATCTTAGCTAAGCTTAGACACGCATCAAGAACTTGACAGCCAAAAGTTCTCTGAGACGGAAGCGACTGTTTCAATACTTGACAGACTGGACTGGAATGGAATGAATTCTGCACAGACGAAGAGAAAATTGAATCAATGAACAATTTCTTCCATCACTGCCTAGCTCAACGGAAACCTATCAGATCTTCTTCTACCTGCTTTTGGGTATTCACAATGACCTGATTCAGATAGGGTTCTCGACAGATATTTTTCAAAAATACTAAATTACTTTTGAAATATTTTGTTTGGCAAGAGGTTGACGTTAGTAACCAAGTTATTACGATGAGGGGGTGCTGGACCAAAAAAGGTAAAGAACCATCAATTGTTTGAAACTAATGTGACTGCTTTTTCCCCAACTCTTTTAATCGAAACAGGGAAAGTCCACATTTTTAGGAAATAAGACCAAAATGAGTTTCTATTTTTCCAATATCGAAAACCAGTTTTACAGTCCGAATTATATGATTATTAGGAACCAGTGACTATCATTTTTGTCCTGCCGAAATCAACAGTTCCGATTTTTTTTTTACAAAAAAACTAATTTCAGCATTCCTTTCCTCATTTCAGGCCCAGTGAATATCCTCGCAATAGAAATATCACCAGAAGCTGGCCTAAGGAACGCAACAAGCGCTTTAATCCGAAGCGCCGATGATGAAATCATTCCTATACCAATGACTTTAATAGCAAATCGAACACTCGGCACAGAAATAAGCACATCGGAACGCCAGCGTCGCTTAATACCATACATGGCGTTTTATTTGCCTCCAACGGAATTTCCAATCAACCAACAATATCTCGTTCAAGTGGTAAGTTAAAACGTTCACTCTTTACTAATCCATTTGCAAATTAAATCAAAATTTCAATACGTAATTATTTGCAATGCATTTGAAAGTGCTTCATTTGCATTGAATGGACGCGGATCTTGATTAAACCAAACTATAAACTATTAAGCAAATATATTCGTGTGAAATAAATAATTTTGTTCTGCCATTCTCTTCAAAAACAAAAACTAAAGCCGTCAAAACAGCTTCAACATCAATCACCGCAGAAATCTCAAAAGCAACAGCATTCACCGCCCGCCATACCACTGCCAACCGCTTACGTCCACATGAAGGTGCCAATAAATAACCAACAGTCTCACCACAATTCCCAAAATCATCATCAGGCGCCTGCATACCAAACAATTGTGTACGGTGGCCAACACCCCATGACCCAGCTGAAGGAGAGTAACAAAATCGCGGTGAAAATACCACCACCGTCACATTCAATCCTGCCACCAGGCGCTGGAGTAGCACAACAACGAGTTCCAATTCGAAATATAGCAAATGTAAGTGGTTCGTTGTAAGAGAACCATCATGACATTAAGTTTTTTTTGTTTAACTTTTTACAGCACAAATCAGGTGGCCCACAACAGTATCATCAGCCACAGCCGCAGCATCAGCTGCAACCGGCTTCAATTCATTCACAGAAAATCAATTTGACACCGTTTACACCGACAAACACAGTGCCTGGCCACTTTATACCGATTATTTATACCACCGAACAACAGCAACCAGCGAACAGCATCAATTACAAGCCAACGGCACCATCATCATCATCATCAATATCAATAGATGCTCATCAGCAGCATCAACAGCAACAACAACAACAAAAGGTTCATCAATACAATGAAGTTCCAGCTTTTGGCCAGCTGAAGGAGCAACATCATCTGCAACAACATCCGTCACATGCAAGTGGTGGTGGTTATAAGCAACAACAACATCCCGAGGACTACCTTCGTCAGCGGCCTCATGGAGATGTGGTGGAATTGGCAGTGCCATCTTCAGAACCGGTGCCAAAAACATTGTCACAAATTCAACACCAGGATCGGCATGTTCAATATGTAGCGGTACAGTCACCTCCAGGTCCACCACCAAGGTAAGGCCAAGTAAAGCAGGCAAGTGTGCCTACTGTAAGCATGCTGCCACACGACACGTGTATGGGAACTGCTTGCCATTTTGGAGTTTTTTTTGTTATTTACTTTCTCTAGCCAGGGGTCTACGACGAATATGAAGGGGTATTACAAACAATATGGCAATGTAGGTATATTTGCTTAAAGTTATGACGATGAAGCAATGTCTGTCGGTCCGTCTCTGGATTAAAAGCCTCTAATTTTGACCTAAGAAGCTGAACTTTGACGAGATAAGTAGATTATGACCTCCTTGATAAGATTTATTTTTTTTTGCCACGCCTTCTTTCTTTTCTTAATATTTCAACCTTTGTAAGTTTTTAGCCATACCCACTTTTTGGGTTTTTTTCTAAAAATGTTTCTGGTTTTTCGAGAATTTAATAAAACAAAAAACGAATCAAAATGTCTTTAACAATTTTTTTATTTAAACTCAGAGGTAGATGAATAGTGACACACTATATTATGTTGGGCCCAAGCGGATGTAGCCTTTTCTAATGTCTGAGAAGTTATTCAAAAAGGAAGTTATTCAAATTTTATTCGTCACTGAGATCTAGTGGTCCATTATACTTCAGCTAGGCTGACCATATTGAACAACAAAGGCTGAGTATGAGCCTTGCTCATGTGTTAGAAATGTATAGCTTCCCAACTTGCTTTTTAGCAGATCAAGCTGTCAGAGCGACTTTCACTATTCTCCTTAACCCTCTGTGTATACGATGGATAACGCGACCTAAAACTTATCCATTCAATAGATGCGATCACTGAATCTGTCTTGAGTACACAGAGTCATGTTGTTGATGCTAATTCCATTTTCGCGGATTTCTAGTTCGAAATATGGCACGTCAACGTGTTATCAGAGATATAGTCAAATTAGCAGTTTTTTAACTTGCCGTAGGAAGAATTTATTAACTCATAAAAAAAAATGTTCAGCTTTTTTGTCTTGTTCTTGTTCTTAAGGCGAAAAGGTGACCTGACTGAGTTAGATGTAGACATCTATTGACCATTTTTAAGCTTGGGCTCCTTTACAATCACAATTTTGAAATTTCTGATCCGCGCGAAAATAGGAGCGGATATGTGTTGATTACTCTGCTGCGCAGTTTGTTAAAAAAAATTCTTAACAAAATGTAAGTGTTTTTTTATAACCAATCGAGTTCAATCGAGCCTACGAAGAAGAAGTGATTGAGTTCAATCAATAGAACGAATCTGTTGAGGGCATAGCAGGCGTTCGTTCATTTGGAGAAGAGCTACCACCAACAGTGTCCCAACAATTGTCGGAAGATGTCATCAGAGATTAACATGTCAACACTCTTGAAGACCCTCCGAGCTATATAGTAAGTTCAAGAAAATGGCCTGCCGAAGCAAACGAAAAAATCAAAACGATTTTAGAAAACGACCACCCTAAACTGATCTTCTTGACAAGCAAATATATATTTAAGATTTACTACAAAAAGATCGCTAATGCTTTAAAAGAAGATGTAAGTTTGTTTGATTTAATGATAGGGGTCAATATGAGATACATTTTGAATGCCCCCAATCTGTAGTAGCTGATTTGAGGGTGCTGAGGGTCTTGTTTATAAGCCTGAATTCTTGGAGAGAGTTGATATAGACATTTGAATACATTTAAAAATGCGTGGCTGTGCGTGAATATATGTGTGAAGCACCTCCCAGATTTCCGTGATTTTAACGATCAGACTTTGGATAATGCCACTTTCTTTATAAGTTATTGCAGAGTTGCAGAAGCTGCGGGACTAGGAATGCAAGACTTTATACCCATTCGACTCAATAACTCGCAGTTCTTGTCCACTTTAAGATAGAATCAAATGTTATTATGAGTCTGACCATAATTGTGTAAATCCAGTGACTGAACTTTAAGACGATCAACCACATACTGCCATACATAGGCAAACAAATCTTTAGTTGTTTTATTTATTTTGTTGTTTAAGCAGTTGTCTTTTTTCCAGGATTACTACCAGACATTTGACTTTGTCGGTGAACCTTTACAGCTGATGGCGTTGATTCCATATGCTCCAAAGAGTTGATTAGTTACATTTGCTGACAATGAAACCCATCCTGTCAAATATTTTTTTTTTCATGTACCATGTCCATGTTTCTCTAAATAAACCAGCTGCTTTGCCACTGAGCGAAACACAGAATTTAATCCGATCAAACTAACTTCAACTTGCCTGGATATAACTAAGTGCAATTATTCATGCTTATGGCCAATTTTAATTTGATTTGGCTCAAATTTAATTTCCGATGAAACCCTTCCACAGTGAATTTAAAATAACATTGCGGGCCGTTCAATTTAATTTGTTTTCGACGGTTTGAAATCTGTAACTAACCAAAAAATACTAGTGTTCCCCAAGGCTCCGATTGGTTTCTATACTCTTTCTCACTTTTAATAATTGATCTCCTGTCAGTTACATCTAATACATCTCATTCCTTCGCTGATGATAGAAAACTCGCCTCATCTGATCCGGTGCACCAATAACATATTTGGAGCTTTTTTATTCAAAAATGCGCGATAAAACTTATTGATGACCCCCGACAGTGCAAAATTTTAGCCTTTCCTCCATACAATTTTGAACAATTTAGAGCAACGCTAACTCTGTAACTGCTAGTTAACAGTGGAAGAACTTTTGGAAAAATTAATTAACGTCAGTCCGAGTGATTTTAAGTGAGAGATAGGCAAGATAATTGCTTTCGTTCTTTCCGTCCGTCACTGTTAGCTAGTACCACTACTACTTCCTGTCTTTCAAGTTAACCATCAAGAAGCTATATTCTCAAGGGCAGATCTTTGGAAATACCACGAAATTTCTAGTCCAACCTACCAAGGTTAAAGTTCAATCTCGTCAACTCCGACATCAACACGAATTACCTAAACCTAATTTGGGAAAAAAAAACACCCACTTTAAAGTTTTACTGCTCAGAACTTCAAACTTTGGATAATTTTCAATAAAAAAAATTCTTCAGTAGTCAAAAACTCCAAGACACTTCCCCCCCCCCAACTATACTGGATTTTCAAATTCCATTCTCTAGGCACGTCCAAAACAGGTCTCTTATCTAGGAAATAGCATGATACCAAACCAAATACAAGAACAACTGGCATTGCTATAACAAATGACTAAATATTCAGGCTAACCTTGCATAACGACGCAATCTTAATAACGTTTACCCGTAGATTAGCGCCAGTGACAAATCATTAGCATGACTTCAAAATGACAATAATTCCTTGCGACGCGAACGAATCATTCAAACAAAACAATCAAAGCAAAAGCTCACGTTTCGCTACTTACAGGTGTTTACCAAGCCATTCCTATATATATATTTCCTATATTTCCATAGTTTAAAATTCAAATCACACTCTCATCATGGAGAATGGCATGCAATCGCTTTCACTTAGGTCGTCGTTTCCGTCGTCGTCGTAACAAAACACTGTCTTTTGCCATGTGATTCATTTGAGTTGGGCGAAACTGAGATTTTAATCAACTGTCCAATTGCTAGTTTCAATAGTAATAATTCTTGTACCTTGTCGCACCTGTAGAGACCGAAACTCGTAATGCATAACACGCCCGACTATTGTATTACTGAATAAATCATTTATATCGTCCTTTGTCCATTTCAGTTCCAATCTCCGACATGTAAGTGAGGTGCCAACAGAGAATCGTCATCAGTATCAACAACAGCAGCAGCAGCAGCAGTTTTCAAATACCGAAAATCTAACACCACAACAAAAATATGTCATCTACTTACAACAGCAATTGCGGTACAAGCAACAGCAGCAGCTTCAAGAACACCAAAAGGAACACACTCAGCTGGAGCAGCATGTGCAACAACAGCAGTCTCCGCCTTCGTCGCACCATCAGCAGCAGTACCATCAAATTCAACAAACATCAGAACAACAGCACAATCGACACTACCCCCAACCCGAACACATTTATGTCGTGAGCACGACGGCAAGTCCTATGTCGACCACCGAACACCCATCGACGCAGCAATCAGTCGATGTCTATCACGAGAACCATCATAATCTAAATCGCTTTAATGAAAAGTACCCTCAGCACAGCCCCATCAGCCATGTAGTGCACCAACAACCGGAGGTGATAACGAACCCAGAACAGATTTTACATCCCAGAAAACAACAGAAACCCTCATACCCAGTCGCACACCGACCCGAGGCCCACAGATATGCTCAGCATCAATTGCAACCCCATCAGCAATACGCAAGGTGAGTGATACTTTGTTGTCCTGCTGCCGGATATTGGTTACAATCGACTTTCTCCCTCTTTCTCTATCTCCACAGCAATCCTAACTACGTCGAGTATGCCATTGACGACCCCAAACAGGAGATCGAGGAGCAATCGACATCGCCCGAAAAAGACCAACACCACAGTATACGTCCACCTCCGTTGCTGCTGGGCAAAAATTCGGTTCCAGCACCACTTTCGCCAGTTGAAGTAGTCGTCACCTCACCTCGCCCATTGTACAAAAACCAACCAACCCTTCGGTTACATGCAATCTCGCCCACACCCAGTCCTTCGGGTCGACCATTGTACAGTCCCACACCCGCTCCACCAATGGTTTTCGTTTCATCGAAACCAAAGTACACCCAACTCTTTCCGACGGCCTCTCCAGCTCCGGTCAAGTTGAAACCCTCCCAGAGTTACACAGATGAGGACCCATTGCCCGACATTAAGACATCATCGCTTGCAGAGATTCTAAGAAAACTCCAAGAGAGTAATCACCTGCCACAGACACTCACTCCCGACAACATTGACAACTCCATAAGAACACTAATTAAGATCCTGCACAACCTGAAGGGATCTCAGACGATTGTGGAGAGCCCACCCCAGCACCACGAGGAAGATTATGACTACAACAATGCCGGCATTGAGGACGAAGCTGCTCCTGCTCAACAGGATCTGAGTGCACCAAGTAATTCCATTAACACCTGACAAAATTTGTCTCAAAGACACTTACTCACAGCTCCTCTTTTATTCTTACTCTAGTACCAAGCGCCAAGCCAGGACCAAATTCCGGGCGACCAGGAATCGATTATCCTACCTTAGCCAGCATACCTGTGACATCTTTTGACTGCCAGGAGCAACGATACAAGGGATTCTTCGGTGATCCGGAAACTAATTGTCAAGTATGGCATTACTGTGACCTGAACGGTGGCAAGGCGTCATTCCTGTGTCCCAATGGCACAATCTTCAGTCAGGTGGGTAATGTTAGGATGGGCTATGCATTAATTGCAATATGCGCCTGCCATGGATGTATTTTAAATTGTTGTTCGACTTGAAGTCGCCCCAAGATTAACACGCAACGTATGACAAGTATGTTGGTACTTACTCCTTCTTCCTTGGTTTTGAGGTAAACTTTCAGAACTTAGTTTGTAAGCTGTTCGTGCTTTCTTTACACACCCATGGGGTATGTTAATAATGCATGTCCTCGTGGAATGAACAATTCAATGTTGGCTAGGGCAGTTATGCATTACTAGTGTAATTAATGCAATTATGTGCAGACTGCTGCGAGCTAGCTGTTTTAAGTAGATCTGTAGTTTATAGGAATAATAGGAGTAAAGAATAGGAATAATAATGGTATGAGTATGTGTCATCCTTTCAGAGTTTGTCCTTGAGGATGAAGACAAGTTTTACGTATTGGAAATTGCCGGTAAGTGTAAGAATAAGAAACACCGCAAAATGACGCTCGATTCGATATAGACGAATTGAATAAAAGGCCAAGTTCGAAGGCAAAAGTCCGAATCAAGACCGGAATGCTGGCCCCTAAAAATATTAATGGAAACCAAGTCACCAAAAAGGGCACAAAATATTGTAGAAGTTTTTCTGTATTTCAAGTGATTTACGTGATTGTACGTGATTGATAAGGTTAGTCCAATTCTACATTTTAAAAGGGTAGTACGATACTACTGCCATGATTTAAAGGAAAATAGCTGTTCGTCCACGGTCTTCGAATTGTGCGTTGTAATTATTGTAAGCTTCTGCCAGCCAAGTGTGCCCACAACATCAGCCGAATTACGCGTGTTATGTTATCCTGTAAGGCTTCAATCGTGTTCGGCTTGTCCACATATACTAACGACCTTACATAACCCCACAAGAAATAATCAAGAGTCGTTAAATCGCATGATCTTGGCGGCCATCTTACAGGGCCATTTCGAGAGATAAGCTGCTCACCAAATTCATCCGTCTTGATGAAACCACATGTCAACTAAGTTCAACTCAGCCAACTGGTGCAAACAAAAATCGCGTATCATGGCTCGATATCGTTCGCCGTTGACGGTAACGTTTCTTCCACGGTCGTCTTTGAAAAAAAATGGTCCGATGATACCAGCAGCCCATAAACCACACCAAACTGGCGTTTTTTCAGGATGTATCGGTAATTCTTGTATGGCATGTGGCTGTTCATCACTCCAGATGCGACAGTTTTGCTAACGTATTCCGTTAAGCCAGAAATGAGCCTCATCGCTGAAAACAGTTTTTCGATAAAACAGCAGATTTTCACATTTTTCACAGAGCACGAATTTTGATAATAAATTTCAATAATTTGCAATCGTTGCTCGTTTGTAAGTCTTTCCATGATTAAATGGCAGAGTATACTGAAAACTTTTGGACGCCATTACTAAACAGTAACTCTTAAAAAATCACCCTTTAGTAGTAGTATAAACAAGCTTTTAAACTTTGTAAAGATTTTTTTTTTAAATAAAACGCAAGCCATTCAGATATCCCGAAAATTTTTTTATTGGTTTGAGTAAATGGTTATTCATTTTTGAGTTTCGAAAATAAAACTAAATAAAACCCACACAGCGATACTTTTTTGATGAAAATTTTAGACTTTGCCATTAACTCAAATGGCCGCCACATGAAGATTCGCAGCATGCAATTCTTTTGAGGTAATTTTTAAGCACTTCTTCGCACATTACTGGCGGTATCTCGGCCATAATTTGAGTAAAGTTGCTTCTTCATGCGTCTAGAGTTCGGTTATTATTAGCTTTAACACGGTCTTTTGCGTGGCCCAATATAAAAAATGCGAACAGTTTCAAACCGCATGATCTTGGTGGCCAATTGACGTCGCCAAAACGTGAAAAAACGCGACTAGGAAACTACTCACGTAAGAAAGTTAATATTGGTCGGGTTATGTGGCTAGTAGCCCATAATTTGAACTTTATAACGATGGAGATGCAAATCCAAATGCAAAATACGCCATAGTGAAGTGTACGACACATTCAATTGCTGCCAACGTCGGGAAATCGATAAATTCGGATCATCAGCAACACTTGCACTTACAACATCAGTAACGCTTCCACTCTCTCAAATTTCTTCACAATTTTACCTATCTTCCGTAGTCGGTCGATTATGACGATTATCGCGTAATGCGCGAAAAGCGACTTCGTTTGAATCACCACTATTGTAGTAAGTTTTAATAATTTTAACGCGTTGTTCGTTTGTTACATTATCGTAAATGGCAAACATTCAACTAATATAATGACACTTCAAGTGACAGCTGAGTTGGACAAGTGTATAATATTTTTAATATGGCCTTATTTCCGTTTTTAAGTTTAGTAGCACTTTCTTCACTAAGCTGATCTAGTGCGTCGTCCTTGAATTCATCGTTAATATTTTTCACATTTACCTTGCTTTATAATAGGACACAACAATATCACCTTTTGGATTATTTAACAAATGATTTGTACGATTATTTACGAAAAAATCCACAACAACCCAACCTGCAACCTCGCCAGCTTCCAAAATCTAAATAAAAGTGAACATGATTCGTCAACTGAAAATTCCTCGAATCTTCTCCCTATACACTCCCTACACAAGGCCTTAGTACTTAAAATTAATAAGTAAACAACTATGAACATTGTACGTGGTTTTGAGATGCACTTTTTTGTATGCCCCTTTAAAATATTCACAAGCTTGTGAAATTTCCTGTAGAAATAAACAACGGTGTCGCTTTGCAATGTTTAATTTTAAAATGTTGATTGGGTGAAAACAATAATATATTGGAATACGCAGGCGGAACCAAAATTTAAAATGCTATAACTAGCTAATTATATAAATTAAAATCGAATTATTTGCACCATTTATGACTGGACGAATAGCGTAATAACTATTAATACATGAAATAAAATACAGAAAAAAAATGAATTTTCTCATACATTTTGCAAGGAGCGTATTGACTCAAATAATCGACTCTATGGCGCTATGTAAATAAACTTCAGTTGACGATAAACTTCCACGATTGCTTCCAGCATTTGCTTACTAACGGTAATGGCCGGGTTCTTGTCGATGAATCGAACGGATTGATTGCGTTTCCGTCAAATTTTGCACTTTTATCTCAAGGAAAGAGAGAAAGTGCCGGTCATCCACTACGTGCCCAACTCATCAATTTCATGTTTAACTAATTTAATTCTAATGTACGAGGCTCTCACCTTTGTTTAACCAACGCTTTGGAGATGGTTTTTTTATTATTGCTCAATAAGTGTACGGGTAGTGCATAAGCTCTTGTTGCTCCCATTGCACCCATAACTTGGTATACGGAGTTGGTCAGCAATTGAATGCGTTGATGAACTAGGTGTACGGGGCTTGCAACGCGTTCAACATAAACATGGTGGAATTTTAAACGAATTGCGGTGCTCAATGCGAGCAACGTGAGTTTATTTGAACAAAGTTGGTTGAATGAGTTGGGCACGTGGACGACCGGCAAAAGTGTTCTCAAACATCATTGCTAACCATAAAAATGTCAATCGCGAAGACGTAGGAACCAACTATTCAACTAAGTTTTTAAACTAATTGGATCTGCCTGGATTCCCATCAACCAAAACAACGTAACGGAACGTGTTTTGTGGTGAGAAAACTCATTTCCAATGTAATTTACGCGACGATTCTAATGTTCAAATGTGAGGAAGTTCTCATTTCGTTAATTCCGAAGATCCCAACCGATATGCTATTCGAGTTTAAACGAATACAATTTTCTATTCGCTACGATCAATAGTACGACGTATGTTCACGTGTCGGGAAACCATTCGCTTTGATCGATTTCGCACCTGACAGCAAAACGAAAATGGGCGTACATTGAACATTGAATGAACATGAGCATTGAATTGAATTTCAGGTAATAAGATAACATTACATTTATTAATTTTGAGGTACGAAGTTCACCGGGGCAGCTAGTAATATGATAAAGTTAGAAATAATCGTATAAACACAAATGATGATGGATAGCAATTTATTTCATTCTATGAAATTTATAGAAAAAAAAATTGTTTTTTTAAAAAACTTTGTATGGGCGATATATTGGAAAACATTTTGGCGAAATATATTGTTAAACATTTTTTTTCGATTTCTATGAAAATTTTCGAAGAAAACAGCATTTTAATGAAAAACGCCCACAAAAATTAGGCGTGGCAAAAAACTTTATTTGACAAATTTATAAAGGTGGGCACTTACTTGTGAAGGTTGTACAACTTTATCTCTCTAACTTAAGCCTTAAAAGGGTTTTTTCTGGGCGTGGCAGTGGGCGTATTTTGACAATTTTAACATTTTACCATTTCGGAACCCTAGGGAGTATATGTTCCAAATCTCAGCTTCCTAGCAGAACTTTAAAGGCATCAAAAGTTGATGCGGACGCACGGACGGACATTGCTAAATAGTCTTAGATTTTGATCCGATCATAAATATATATACTTTTAGGGGTCTGCGACGAATATTTTTATTAATATACCCTTAGGATAGGGTATACAAATTACAGCATGTGCTAATTAGGGCACAATAATTAAAATACATGTGTTAACAACCAAGTATTCGTGTAAAAATATCACTATCTAGCAGCTGCTTAAATACATCAAACATCCCCTGCGCTTCGGTGACAAGGTTTCCTTGGGTGTTTCGAAGTACCCGCGTTTCAGTGAAGTTTCTTACACAGATGCTCTTGGAGAGCATACCCAGGTACGGCGTATAACGTCAGGTCAAATTTAGTTGTTTCGGGCCGTCCGTAACAATGAATAGGTTAGAGACGACTTTTGTCAATGAATGTCGACGCTTCCTAAAGCTATTTAATACATTTGACAAAATGCATGGACACAAACTGCCAAATTACCCATTTTCTTCTCATGAAACCAGACGCCTCAGGTACCTAGATTGACAGTTTTTAACTTCATTCCACGTTTTATGGAAAATTATGTGTGCCAGTGCTGTAGAAGTTTTGTTTCCACGCATTTAGTTGAAAGGTGAAAATTATAATTGTTAGGCGGCTTCAAAACACCCACATATGAGGTAGGCAAGTTTATACTCTAAGCCGACAGTGACAAAAAGAGTCTATTTGTTTGCAGATTTGAAATAAATTAATAAGATATGAAACCCCAGACGAAACTCCCATAACGTTTTCAAGCCCATACCTGACAAATATTTCACACACCAACTCCGTGTGGTGTAATAAAAATTAAGTTAATATCCTTCATTACGACTTGGCAGTGCAATTGTCGCCGTCTCTACGCGCCAGTTGTAAGCCCTAACCACACCCAGACAAATGTACTTCATTAACTCTATTCAAGTGTCGCAAGTGTCGTCCACCTACGACATATGCTCGCCAATAATTCAAACTATACGAGTCTTCATGTCGTCGTAGTGCACTTTCATATGCTCGGCCAATTAGCAACTTCAAATTGAGAGTAACCTTTTCACCTCATTAAACGCTTAATTGAGGTCTCATTTCGTGCTCGCAAACACCTTAGTCCTTGTTGAAGTTGCAGGAGGAAATCTCCCCCGAAAATTACTACAAACTTTGTCATTATCCTTTTATTTCTTTTTTCATTTTGTTTTCTTCCTTTCCCTACACAGATTGCTCTAACGTGCGACTGGTGGTTTAATGTGAAATGCGCGACAACCCCACAGCTGTATGTGCTCAACGAACGCCTTTACAAATACATTCTACCATTTACACCGAAATTTCCCGAAGACTATAGTGGACCGCTGGTTGATAAGTATGTGCACAGACAATAAATTACTCTGCTGTACCTTGGATTATTTTTGCGAACGAACTTTTATTGTTTTCCAGATATTTGGCTCTGAAGTTCAAAGAGATGGAAGAGAAAATGCGTCGCGAAAAGCTAAAGGGACGTGCTGGCGAGAGCGAAGAGAGTAGTGATGATGTCGATGCAGAAGCATCGTCGGAAGACGGTGGAAGCACCGAAACGATGACGAACAAAAAGGAAGATAGCAGCTTATTGGCAATAGGCGAACAGAGTTCGGAAAGGAATCTTTTAATAGATGAAGAGAACGGTCGTATAACTAGTCGGGGCAGTGTGACAGATACATATAGTTCTACACTGGCGACAACAACAACAAAAGACCTGCCATTAAGTTTACAGCCGATTGTTGTGTCAACAACGGCTTCGCCATTTGCCACGCAATCCGAAGACGAAGAGGATGAGGAGCGTAATGGATCATTAATGGGTAGCGATAAGGTCAGCGTGGAAAAAGTCGAAGTGATAGAGATAAAATCGGATGGGACATCAGGTCATCTGATACCTGATAATAGATATTCTGCAGCGGATACAGATACTTAAGTTAGCTTTTGCTGTTGTTGTTGTTATTGCAGATTCTCAAATGTGAACGTATGGATGTGCGTGTGCGTGTGTAATATAGGATTTTTTTGTAATAATTTAGAGACAATTCACTTGAATTCGTGAACTATGTACATATTCTAATGGAGGACTGATATTTACTTTGTATGAAAAGGAATGCGTTTCTGAAAAGTGCGGTAACAAATTTTATTTTATTCATCCGTCCCCAACTGCAGTCAAGCATAACTTTTTGATATAATATTTTCCCTGATTTCTTAAGTCTTAACTCACGGTTTGGTTTTTATTTTGTGTCAAACTTATTCGCGGTCATTGGTTTCACCATTAGTTGTAGTCTGCATGAGCATTATGCCATCATGAAGAATGCAACTTCATGTCCCTTTCATTACTTATTTTGAGTAAAGAAAACTACGACTTTCTACAACAACCGATACAATACAGACTCCAGCAGCGGAGACATTTTCAGACCACCTTAGGGTTTTATTTTCTTTTATGCCTTTAAACCAAAACATTGTGTTTCCAGCAAATATTCAACATCAGGCCGGCACGTAACGAAATGGCAACAACCATCCACCCTCCCCCATTGCTTCCTCTTGCATATTAATACCCAGAAGTAGTTTGCCCCGTCCCAGGGGATGCGTTCCAATCTAAATCCCTAAATTCCACAAAACGATATGTATGTAGTTACTACTAAGCTGTTAGTAAATGCCAATAAATTAGTTCCACATTGTATGAAAACATAATTTAGCTGCCATTTCTTCCATATGAACGGTCACTAGTGCTGTTCTCGATGAACTTTTGTAATATTATATATTTGTAGTAATAGTAATGTACTGAATGTGTTGTAATATTGTTCTAATTTAGTTCTCCTTGTACATTATTTATTTGTATATTATTTAATTAAATAAACGAAACAAACAAAAAAACTCACCTTTTGTGCCTGTCTTATGTGTTCCCTTGTCTGCTTCATTGTTTCCAGAAAACTGATGATTTTGTCCTTATGGTTGGCATTCTGTGTGGGGCAAGACAACAAATTTAGTGCAAAATAACAACAAATGGCCAATTTCACTTACCTCAATTGTCAATGGACTTACGCGATGAGTATTATGCATGAGGCGGACGCACTGCGAGCAAAATACACCCAGACAGTCGGAGCAAAATCTGTCGCACAAACGTTTGTGCAATTTGCAAATTTTTTCAGTCGGCGTATGCAATTGTAATTTTTGCGTCTCGAATTCGGACAATGTGTGCTTCTTGAGAACTTTACTGTTTTGATGGACTGAAGTGAAACAACGTTTACAAAAGTCGACTTTACAACGCATGCAAATGCCGATCGCTGCTGCATGCTCACATTCACTGCATTTTTGAGTGAATGATTCCTGGGCAAGCATGCCGGTATTTTGCATATATGTGCCCGCCGCCGCTGGAGATGATTCGGACGAAAGAAATGCCTTTGAATTTATCAATTGACCGAGAAGGCTGAAATTCAAATCGTAGCTTTTCTTCAGCCATCTTGTGTGTTCAAATACTATCGGTATGGAGCAGACAGCACATTCGAGATTGTGGCGATGTTGATAGATGCAATTTTCGCAAATATTGTGACCACAATTGAGTAGAACCGGGCGACAGCTGTGTGGCTTATTATCTAAAATGTGAAAAAGGGTAAAAACTGAATGAACAAATGGCAGATGGACACGTGGTATAAAGTGAATGAAAAAAGTCGAATTATGTCGAACAAAGGAGAGTAAAATATGTACATACAGTAATGTGTCTTTAAGTTCTTTAGAGGGGATATATATCTACATTCCTTAAGTCTAATAACTCTCAAATGACGAACCATGTCTGAGAAAATAGAAGTACAGGGTGGCTGTCTTCTGTTCCCAATATTGTTTTTTATTGGTGATTAGCGATGTGCTTAATGCGGCTTAATCGACGGAAAGCGGAGCAATTCGATGGGCTCTTACTTCCGAACTCAAGCATCTGGACTACGCCGACAATGTATGCTTGCTATCTCATAGAGTAATGGACCTTCATCAAATGACAAGCAGACGTCATTGGGCTGAAAATTAATTTGGCAAAAACAAAAATGATCAGCCTAAGACCATGTACGATGTAATGTAATACATGACGAAGAACTGTCGAGAAGAAAGCACGGTAACAGGAAAAGATTTGGGGGAGAACTGAGGCACATTGGCAGACACCGCACACGATGACGCATAGGCGTTGTAAAGGCCCTAGGACCCACAAGGGGATATAGGACATAAGAAGAAGAAATGACGATTCAATGTGAAAGCCTACGTGGTGGTGAGGATTAAAAAATATGAATTTGGACGACTGCTTTAGAATATTTTAATTCTGCCCCGACTGAGAAAAGCTCCAGTTTTAGAAACATGATTCACTTGACATGAAACCCTATATTAAACTCTACATTCTAAAATTATAGCAAGAAGGACTTCCTTGAAAAGTCGCAAAAAATTTAAAAGACACCAAAACGGTGCACAGGCTCTTCAATGAGGTGGCAAGAGAGCTTAGTCTATGCAAACTAAAATAATATTTAAAAAAATTCTCGGTCGAGATCCAAAAGAAAGAAGCAAAACAGCAGCAGAAAATTCCAACGAACAATAAAAATATCATAAAAGCTGACGAGCCAAAAGGTTGCGCACAGGCTGGTTTCATCTCTCTTGAACCAATAGTTCGTTAAAATCCCAAGCAAATAAGAGTTCAAAATATTTTATTTTACTGTAGGCACTTTAAGTTACCCATAATTCAAAAATTACCCGGAACCTTTAACACCAAAAAAGATGAAATTGGACCTATACAGGATCTAAAGCCTAGCTCCTCCAACCATTGTGTGTGCGAATACTAACTTTAAGGTGGTTAGGGGGCGGGATTTGAACGAGCGACCACTTGCTTAGTGGCTCGACGCACTTAACCACAAACATAATCACGGACTACTCAAATCAGAAATAAATACAATGCATACAAATCACTATGTGAAAATGATTAATTCAATTCACTTTTTTACAAAACCATAATTGGCTTCCAGATAAGAACGTTAAGAAAGAAATTTAAATAAAACAACAAAAGTGCAAGATATACAACTGATCTGGCTTTATTTTGAAAATACTTCCATGACATTATGTATGGCTCGTATGGCAGCGCTATTTATGTAGCGCCATCTTGTTTGAACCACAGCTCAGATAAGTCAATGCTGTCGAGCTTTAGCTTCATACCTAAGGTCATTAACTGTAACGGTGTCCCCTTCCTTTTTTCGAAAGACACAATGTCCGATGATACCGCCATGGCATAAACCGGACCAAACAGTCAATCTTGAATGCATTGATACTTGGTTGACCACATGTGAAGTCTGTTCGTTCCAATAATGACATGCATAGCTGCTGAGTCCAAAATGGGCGTCGACCCTCAGCCGACATTACTTACTTCCTTAACGGGCTCCCGACCCCTGAAGAGTCCCTGCCGGTGACATGGCTGACTTCAACTCTGTGATCCCGGGCAGGCTGCTTCCAGTTGTCCAGACCAAGCGCTCTGGCATCCGCGATTGAAGATTTTCTTGGCCGGAGCATTTTTGTTCATTCGCCCGATGTGACCGAGATAGTGTAGTCGACGGTTTTTGGCTTTTCGGACTTTCGGACTTTCCACATCTTGGTACAGCTCATAGAGTTCGCTGTTGTATCTTCTCCTTCATACGCCCTCCTCGCACACAGGACACAGGAAATATCCGTAGAAGAATTTTTCTTTTAAAAGAGCCAGCATTCGGCGCCGTATAGTAGAACTGGCAGAATAAGGGTTCTGTTGAGCATGCACTTTGTCCCTCGAGTTAGGAGTTTTGAGGAAATTAAACTAGCAGCGGTTTGCTAGGGTAATTCTTCGTCGGATCTCCACCAAGACGTCATTCGTGGAGTTGGTGTTTACACCGAGGTAGATGAACTCCCTAACTATCTCGAAGTTGCTGCTATCAATAGTGACATTTTGTCCTAGTCAGTGCACAGATGATTGTTTATTTGTTGATAGCATGTATTTAGTCTTGTCCTCATTCACTTCAAGGACAACTAGTTTCGCCTGTTCTTCAATAGCCGTGAATGCCTTCACCGTCCGGATATCCCAGCTGCTGAACTGATCTGTTGAAGATAGTGCCTTCCGAGTTGACAGCTGCCCTGCGCACTATCTGCTTGAGAACAAGAATGTCGTATTAAAATCTGCAATCGAGCCACCAATGGTTGTAAATCTTCTGGAGCAGCAAAAAAAAAAAATTGAACACTCCCATTCAGTTCGAAAAAGAGCGAACAAATTTCGTATTAGCATAGACACAACTCTGTTATTGCTTGGTGAATAAATAGTAAAAATTTAAAACTATGAGCTACTTAAATTTAAAATCGATTTAAGAATGGTCGGTGTAGAATTTTGTTTATTAAAACCTTTTCTTTGATTGTGTAAAAATAAAACAAAATTTGTATTAACAAATTCGACTATTGGGATACGTTCAATTCGCACTCATTTAATATCCCATTTATTGCAGTTTACCCAGTAGTCGGCCTCCCTTAAACGTTGTTGCGTACATTAGTCAGACATACGATGTTTTCTTCTGACTGTTTGTATTTAAAGCGGATTTTGGATAAATTTAGCGGTTTTGTTAGTAAAGAAACTTTCTTAAATAGTAATTTGTTTATTGGACAAATACTTACTTTGAAATCTGTTTCCACATATTATAACAAATTTGCTATACATTTTAGGTAAGAAGATCATTTGAAGGGAGTAAAGATCATAAGAAAAATTGATATTAAATGAGAAGCCAAATATAGCTGTTATTTTTAGAGCTATGTAACTTTTTGTTGGGTAAATAAAATCACATAAAATTCTTATCATTTTCTGTGCAATTTGGTATACAAAATGTTTTAAACTGTTTTTGTAGATACGTCTAATAGTTCCGAAGTTATATCATTTAGAGTAGTTATACCTCAAAATAGAAAATTTTCTCTTGGTGATAGTAGACCCCACTACCACACCAGTTTCTTTTCGTCAGATTTTCATATATATCGCCTTGGGGGACATATAGGTACTTGGGAAATTTCATACTGAAAGCGACTTGTTGCTCAACAACCATGATCGACTTTATATGTTTTAGTTAAGCCTTTAAGTTTAACTCCCGTATTAAACAAAAAACACAGCCACACAAATACACACACAGAGATACAGCTTTGGGAAGGTTTTCCAAACTTTAAACGCGTTTTTCTCGAAACTGTGTTTCCGAAGTCCGTTGTCAAAGTTCTCGAAAACTACCCAACCGATCTTGATGAAATTTTACACAGGTCTTCGAGATACAATTCACGAGGACTTGGACGAAGGTTTTTTTTTCAATCACAACTATTTAAAAAAAAAATATCAGCAAATTTTTTGTGAATGTGAGAAGAAGTCCCAAACCTTCCGTCTTTATATTTTCACTGCAATACATAATAGCATTTCCTATTCTACTACTGGATTTTTGGGGCGGATCACTGGACAAAAGTGAAGTAGGTTACCCTTTCCCTACTTCTGTTAGTGCCTGTTGTTGTAAAGATGCTGTAAAGTCCGACCTGGTGATCGGATACCTAGTTAACTTAGAAATGAAAAATTATAGTTGACGCAGTTTGTTAAATTTTACGGTTTTACCTTGTGCAAATCATTTCTTGAAGTTTTTGGGTTGTGTTTCCAGGGCGACAAAATTAAACATTTTTTTTGTTGAATTTTGAGGAATTTTTTGAAAAATCCTTTTTAAATCAATTTTGGGGTGAGTGTTTCCACACACACTGTTGCCATAGGCGCCTGCTTGACGAGCGGAGCAACGAAGTTGCGTGAGCTGTACTTGCCGCCTGCTGAAAAAGGGTTACAATCCCTTAAACTCGCGAAGCGGGCCATTCAGGTACTATTGCTATATTGTATTCATCAATATTTATTCCATCTGATTAAAAATTTATATGTTTTTCATGACAAAACAAATTTTTTTTGGTTGAAAAGTGGGGTTAAAACAAAAAATTTAAAATTTTTTTTTTAACGATTTAGGGAGGTCTCCTTACTTCCACATTTTGAATATGTTCTACTAAAGCCACTACCTACCTACCTCTAAAAAAAAAATGGACTTTCAAAGCGTGCTACCTCTTTGGAAAGTGACCCCGATTTAACGAAAGGCTGTGCGTTATATATTAGAAGTTCGTTCTATTTTCATTTCATTCAATTGTCTCTCAACTTGTTTGAATTCTTGAAATGAATTATTTTTCTTCTTTTCTTCCCTTCGTTTCGAATCACTTTGTCAATGGGGATTGATTATGCCTGCCTCTTTCTGTCTCTCGCTATCGCGCGTGTATCGAAACGTTGATTGACATTGCTCTTTTGACTGGGTTCGTAGAGTTCCTCCTTTAAACATGGCAATACCAACTGAGCCGGTAGTGATCTAATTTTCTAGATATGGGTTGACGTGAGTCTTTCATCGCATTTTGGAACTACTTATTTGATCAATCTTCGTTACTCCTTCTGTCATGGAAATCACTTCATCTCAGCTGCTATTGCTCGACCCGTTCTTGTGATTTGCCTACGTTTTCTTTGGGACATATCCGTAGACCACGCCACGGCGGTCGATTGTCAACTATTGTATTGAACGCACAATTGCATCGCTTTATTCCACTTTAGATTCAAATAGAAAACCTCAGACTTTTAAAGGATAATGCGTTAGATGTAAAATATAAAATGCACAGTAGCCGTTGCTATAGCTTTTACTTTGTCTGTATGGAATTGGGCGGTATTGATGATTAACAAAAGCACTCTGCTTGCATATAACGGGTGATCCAAGTAGAGATACTTTTTTCAATAGCCTTTTTTGACAGATCACGTGTGAGTCGTGTCATGCTGTCAAGTTATTTTTGTTTAGTATTGTTTGGCATTTCATAATGGAAAGACTTACGCGTGAACAACGTTTACAAATTGTTCAACTTTATTATGAAAATTCACGTTCTGTGAGGAATGTGTTTCGTGCACTTCGCTCAACTTATGGTCAACATAATCGGCCTACTGAGCGTACTATCGCAACACCATCACCCATTTTGAGACCCAGCATTCATTATTGGATAATATTCGACCGAATAGACCACGTCCAGCTAGCTGTGAAGAAAATATAGCGGCCGTAGCTGAGAGTGTACACGAAGACCGTAGAGAGTCGATTCGGCGCCGTTCGCAGCAACTCGGACTGACGTATGGAACGACTTGGCGCATTTTACGTCAAGATCTTAAATTGAAAGCGTACAAAATACAGCTTGTGCAACAACTGAAGCCGCTCGACCTTCCCAAGCGACATCGCTTCGCTCTATGGGCTCTTGAAAAGTTCCAAAAAGATCCGACGTTTTCGAGGCAAATTTTGTTTAGCGATGAGGCCCATTTCTGGCTCAATGGGTATGTAAACAAACAAAATTGCCGCATTTGGGCCGAAGAGCAACCTGAAGAGATTGAAGAATTGACACTTCATCCAGAAAAAACAACGGTTTGGTGTGGTTTGTGGGCCGGTGAAATCATCGGTCCATATTTCTTTAAAAATTATGCCGGTGCGAACGTAACCGTCAATGGCGACCGTTATCGTGATATGATAACCGACTATTTGATGCCTGAAATTGAAGCTCGTGATCTCGGCGACATTTGGTTTCAGCAAGACGGCGCCACTTCCCACACATCGCATCAATCAATGGACTTATTGAGAGAACATTTCGGTGAGCACATAATTTCACGTTTTGGGACGGTCGATTGCCGATATGCCGACAAACCCTCTTCGATTCAGGCCTTGGAGGAAATCATCACGCGTGTCATTCGCCAGTTACCAGTCGAAATGCTCGAACGAGTGATCGAAAATTGGACTCAAAGGATGGACCATCTGCGACGTAGCAACGGCCAACATTTGATAGGCATAATCTTCAAAAAATAAATGCCAAAGAATGTTCTTTCAAATGATAATAAACATTCTCCATTAAATTTGAATTTTCTGTGTTTTTTTTTCTTTAAAAAAGTAGGGAACCGCGAAATGGATCACTCTTTACTTATCGCTTATCAAGAAAGTCCCTGCCAAAAAAAAAAAAGGTAAAAGAATGTACATGTTGTTAAAGCCAGATCAAAAAAAATAGCTAAAATATTCTCTAATTTGTTATTCCTTTATGAAAATTAGAATTTACGCACCATTCTGTTACTTATGGAAGAAACGGTTACGTTTCTCTGTATTTCGCACGAACATGTGCATAGCAAATTTAAAATTATAAAACATATCAACTAGTGCCGGCAAACAACAAATACAATAAAGAACAACTGATACAATTCAGCGATTACTATAAGAACTGATCTGCTCATGCGCCATTATAAAGCCGACAATATTACAAACGAGAATGCCTTTATGCGTACAAACCCAGTTCTTATGTTTTGTTTGTTGTTAAACAAATTATACATTTGTTGCTTAATACAGTAGGTATGTATATTTACCTGAAGTCGAATATTTATATTTTGTATCGAACTCATGTTTGCATTTAACACATTGCCTGGCATCGCGTAAGGCCAAGGCCACAAACTTTTTATCAAAGAGTTTTGCTTGCGAATGATTTATTGGCACCATCTTTAGAAATCACAAATTTCAATTAACTTCATAATATTAATACTCAAACAATTCGATAATTTAATTAAACTATAATTCACTGTTCTAATAGAAATTACGAGCGAGGAATTTCTAAACAAACGGTAAACTTTGTATTGCAAAAATGACAGTTGGGTACTAATGCAAAAAAAATGCATGTCAAACAAATAGTGACACACTTAGTGTTGCCATTTGTCAAATGGTTAGGAAATTGTAGTAGGAGAAGCAATATAAGTTGGTTTGTTATTGGTATTTTCTATTGTTTAAGTTAAAATTCATATATATAGGTCTTAGAAAATTATTTTCCTTGTTAGAATCTACACCAATTTATTAGTTAAAATGTTTACTCGTCAAATTTGTGAATCTGACAAGCAAACTACTTTCTGGTGTGAAATAGAATATCAATCGAGTGGGAAAAAAAATGTATTTGTATAGAGCTATGATTAACTTTTAATTTTTGAACTTCTTACGTGGAAGCTGAATTCCTTATTGGAAAAATTACTAACAATGAAACTTGTTTTCGAGCGTAAAGCTAGGGGAAAAGAAAACTTTTGTTTAAATATTTTAGGTAGAAATATTTTTAAATTATTTTTTTAAATTCCATTTCGTAATCGCGTTCAAAAAGATATAAATTTCGTTACGTATCGAGAAAGAAGTTACTCCTTACTTGCTTAATCCATTTTCTCATAAGCAGTCGCATTCTGAAAACTAATGAATTTAAAGATTCCAGTAGCATGTGGTCCAATATGATGGTTTTTGTTAAGCTAAGCACTAAGCTCCTGGTCTCTCTACAGACAAGTTAGAACTGAAGAACTACTGGAATGATATGCCTGATGAAATGAGATTTATAAATACATACCCCAGTTAAATAAATAAAACCTTTTTGTTCATAGGTTGCGGAGCGTGAGAAAAATACATATTTGTATATGATAGTCTTCTGAATTTGTGAAAAGCTAATAGAAATGTGTAATAAAAATTAAATAAGAAACAAACTCCAAGAAAAATAAACATATTCGAGTATTTAAATATCTGATGCAGACATTTAGCAACATTTAAAATAAAATTATCCAAATCTGTTCACCCGTTCTCGGAATTTTAAGTACTTTTAAAGCAAAATATTTTAAATTAGAAATGACGTTTCACAAAGAGGAGACTGTATATTTGTATTTAACTTTATTTCACTTAAGGACTTTCATGAACTTCAACTAGCATATTAAATAATAATTATAGCTTAATACATCATTGTAAGATTAGTATCAGTTTTGTCAAATATACGTTAAAAATATACGAGGCTGCGGAGAATGGAATGGTGTATTCACATTGACGACAAGCTTATCACGCAAGCTGAGTCAGATCAAGATGCACGGCTCTTAAAAATTCTACTGACACGTGTCTATAGATACGATCGGACGGTCATCCAAACTTCTCATTCGAATGACATGCTGACGTCAGAAACTTGCTTTTTCAGACGGGATAAGCACTTCAGGATAAATTCTACGTCATAATGACGTCAGGGTGTCATCCCGATGACAAGTTTGGATGACCGTCTGATCGCAACTTTATTCGCTCATGCGGGAGGATTTTAATCGGCAAGAAAAATGTTCACATTCCATTTCATGTTCCATTTCATTGATGTAGTATTTTTGTCAAAAATAACAGTCTTGAGAGTACTTGTTAAGAAATGCTAAGCATTATTGTATGTTTCTTGTTCGACTAACAAAATGCGCTTGACAGTCGAATGGCATGCACTTTTTTTTAAATTTTGTATCTTGTTCAACCACCTAAAGTTATTTAAAGATTTTGCATTTTCTTTCCACACCGCGATAAGCTTGCCAACAAAACCGGTTGTGTGCCGGTAGAATTAATGTTATGTGGTTGACCCAATATTAAAGCAGGTTCATAGTTCTATTATGGTTGACCCCTTATATGTACCTTTAAGCAAATAGTTAACACCAAAGTAGTATATGCATGAATCCCCTTATCATTCTCAATAAACTAAAAAAACATGGCCAATTGTAAGCTTTTAACAATATTTTAACTTATAGTGAACACAAGAACAGAACGCGGGCCTTGTCTTCAACTCATGTTACAATCTAGATTTAAGTGAGTCGCATAGTTTTGTGATAGTGTTTATCGACCATCAAATATCAACAATGTCGCCTTGGCTGTCATACTTTCAGAGTTTCATAGTTTACAAATCAAAAATTATGTGAAGTTACTTACCAAAAAATAATACAAATTTTCTTATACTTATATACTTCGCTTAGTTTCACATATAAGTTTATCTTTATTTAAGTTTTAAAATGCTAGTTGCTTTTCACTACATCATCAGTCTAATATATCAGATGTGTAATGCAATATCAATAGCTATATTGCAAATTAATAGCGCCGATCAAACAAATACTGCGCATTTCATTTCTTTAATAGTGCGCATACACTTAAGCACTTCCAATTGTACTGTGAAATGGTTTAATGAGGCATAACTCCAATTTATAAGAATAAATTCCCAACAGCAAATACCATGTGAATAGAAATACTCGAATCAAAAACTATGTCATGGCAACATTCGTCTAAATTGAAATTCCCATTTCCCGCCAAATACCTATTTAATTGAAACGTAATGGGAATAAAACGTTATTGTGATAAAACTAATACCATGTGATTCGACGCAGTATACTTTTAGGCGAACATTTGAAGTGGGTTTCGAAATCATAATTTAAAGATTTTATTTATTGTTATGATAAATTCAGACACTCTACTTATCCCATTTTACGTTAGTTTATTTCCTTTTGAATATGAATCAATTTAAAAATTACAGACAATTTACACCAAAGCAAACGTGTAATTTAGAAATGAAATTACTTTAACTAAACATTGAATTCATTAAACCATTAAAACGCTCCTTGCGCTGACTCTCATCTTGGCGAAATCTGCGCAGCTCCTCATAGTCTGGGTCATCGGTCTCCAACTCATAGCGACACATTGGACACGAATTTGCCTGAAAGAATCAAAACGGTCAACATTCCTAATGTACAAAGCAACACCCACCTTCTTCAGCCACAACAGAATACATTCTTCGTGGAACTCGTGTTTACACGGTAGAATCTTATACTTCTCGCCTTGCTGTCCTGGTTGCTTGCATACAGCACACTCCATCTCAGGATCTTCTTCGAGCAACTCGTGCACTGGCAAGGCAGCTATTGCCTTCTTGGATGCTTCCGGAACTTCAATTTCAATGTCAATGCCATTCATAATAGCCAACACCTGAAGTCGCCTTAGGTGTTTGGCAAAATCTTGGGGACCATTCGGGCCAGTTGGTTCGCATCCCAGTTCGTCGAAGTAGTCGGCCATTGTTTGTCTGTCTAAAGAAAATAGAAACTCATTTACACAATCATCGCAGGCGCATTTATCAATAATCTTTTATCAGATTCAATTGCAAGAGTTTTTGTGATCATTGCAAATAAATCAATCGAAGTAGATTAGCTCGCGCCACCAGCCAAGCAATTAGTTCGGCGTGCAATTATTGAATTCCAATCCTATTCCAATTTTAGTAGGCAACACTTGAACGGGGCGCAGTAGAATCAAGGAAGAAACTTAAATTATGTGCTACATCAGCAATCATTTAATTAAATTGCATATTGATGTTCGAGTACCTACATAGATCGACACTTGAAATCTTCAAAGCAGTCAATGATTTCGAAGCCAGTTATGTAAATTTATCGGATGATAGGGTGTTTTCCTATAAATTGAGTGCCAAAGTCTATATTTAAATGGAAAGACGCTTGATGTAATTCGTAATTAGAAGGGGTTTGAAGAAAAACGATTACAATTTATGGAATATGGATGTTGTGCAATTCAGACGGAATTTTCTGTCCAATAAACTGTTACTTTTGCGTCTCTTGATATAAGGGTGTCTTAGGTAGTTACAAGAATTTATAGATTCATAGTTTCAGTTTTACAAATAAATCTCCAATACGCTCTAATAATGGCGAAACAACGCCGTTTCGTGCCGTACTGGGAAATTCAGAATTTACTAGGCTTAGATGCGACTTACCCCGCCCAGCACCACCTAACTATATTATTTGGCCGTCGCACCTCTTGCGAATGTCTGAAAAATATCCAAGAGATCAGTCATGAGAAGTTTCTCAAATTTGCCATTCGACATCTTATGCCATCAATCTAATATCAAGATAGTTTTTTTTTTACTGACTGACTCAGCAACAGCGCAGCACCAACCGCAAGTCGTTTGGTTTGGTTTGGTTATGGGAATATGTAAAAACGCATGTCTAAGCCGATAAACCAGAAATAATTGGACACTTAAAAGCCATCAAAAGTATTTCTTTAACCTGCCACAACTACAGAAACATATCCTTGATAAGTTTCGCATCTAAGATCCAAATTAACGTAATGTGTGAACGTCTCAAATCTATAGCAAAGCTTAATTTTTGATGGCAGCAACTCCGAGGTAGTTAAGGACTTCATGTTAATCTACATCGGGATAAACATAAACTGTACAAATGACATCTCAGATCCGACAAAGAATTATTCTTGGAAACCATTGCTGCTTCGGTTTGACACAACTAACTAATGGATTAAAAACTCCTAACCCTTAGGCCAAAATGCATGCTCTAAAAAATCATCCTGCTAGTTCTGCTATACGGTAGAGCCATTAAAGAAAAACATGGTAGAGTTGTATCAAAAGCTGCTAGGGAACATATTCGCCCACCCAAATACACTGGATTCGGATTTCCGAAGACCAGATCATTCCATCGATACCTTAAAGTTAATTCCCATTAATTTTCCGAAGGCTGGTGGTGTTGTGGTGTTCGGTGTGAATGCTTCAACAAGACTTGGAATTTTTCTTGTGGAAATCTCTGCTTAACTTTATATTTTTAGCTCACGCAAATTCGTTGCATTGAAGGTAGGAACACCGACTTCTCAGAGGGAAAAAGAAGGAGCGCGAGAAGCGAACGGTCCAATCAAATGAGGGACGCTACTGCAGAGGCAATGTCCGAAAGTTCTACCAAAGGGTAAAACGATCCAGACATATCCATGCAGAGATGAGCATGGGAATACAGTAGTGGATTTACAGTCGTTGCTGAGGATTTGGAAAGAACACTTACGCAGACTGTTAAACGGCGGAGACAGCCAACAACCCGCTGTCAGACAGAATGATCTGTTCAGCTTGAACGATGATAGCCAAAACTTCCGTCCACCCAACCTACGCGGAGTAAGGATAGCGATATCCAAACTTATGTCCAACAAAGCTGCTGGAGCAGATGGCCTTCCGGCCGAGCTTTTCAAAGCAGCGAGACATGGCTTTGCAAGGAGCATGCACCGACTGCATCTGTAAAATTCCTGAGGAATAGAACCTCAGCACGATGCTGTTGTGCCCCATCCACAATAAGGGAGATACTCTGAACTGCGCCAACTACAGACGAATAAGTCTCCTGAATGTCGCGTAAAAGATCTTGTCAACTGTATTGCATGAACGCCTAAGACCTATCGCCAACAACCTAATTGGCCCATACCAGTGTGGTTTAAGGCCAGGAAAGTCAACCACTCCGACAAATCTTGGAAAAAACGCAGGAGTTTCGGATCGATACACACCATCTATTTATCGACTTAAAGGTCGCCTATGATAGCGTATACAGGGGCGAATTATACAAAGCCATGTCAAGTTTTGGCATTTCCGCCAAATTCGGCCGTTTGTACAGGATAAAGACGGAGAAATCTCGCTACTCTGTCAAAGTCGGCAAGAACACAACCGAGCCATTTGACGTCGAAAATGGTTTAAGACAAGGCGATATGCTTTCATGTAATTTTTTGAACATCGTTCTTGAAGCAATTGAAACGAAACTCAAAAGCCAACACCAGAGGTACAATTTTTTAAAAGTCCGTTCAACTACTTGCCTATGCAGATGATATTGACATCATTGGGAGAAAGCCATCCATCGAAACGGAGGCGGCGTATATGGGCCTGGCTGTTAATGAGGACAAAAGTAAGTATATGCTGTCAACATCGTCGACTCGGACAAAACGTCATGATGAACAGATACAACTTCGAAGTAATTAAAGACTTTGTCTATCTCGGCTCCACTATCACTATCACGCAAAATGACATCGGCGCAGAGATACAGCCAATCGCTGTTTCTTCGGGCTATGAAGGCATCTAAGAAATAAAGACCTCTCTCATAGATATTATATAAGACCTCATCCCGGTCCTGCTGTATGGTGCACCCGTCAAAAGTGGATGAAAATCGCTATACAGAGACGCTGCCCTGGTCAAAAATCTACAACGACTGAGATGGCTGGGACCATGCGTACATGAAGCGTATGGACAACAATGCACAAGCCAGACGGGTCTTCGAATCCACCCCTGAGGAACAACGCAGCAAAGGAAGACCCCACCATAGGTGGCGCGCACAATTGAAGAACAACCTCAACCAACTTCGTGTGCGTAACTAGAAACAACTAACGAGGCACCGAGCTGGCTAGAGAGGCCTGTTGGTTGAGGGCGTGGTCCACCCCGAACTGTAATAATCGCACTAACAAAAGTTAATTGAATAAAATATTATTTTCATGTGATCTTAATCTGCGAACAATCTGCCTAAATGACTAACTGATATTCGAAAAACTCTTTTGCTTTATGTTTTTTTTTTTCCTGAATTGAAAACAAATCGCTTTTGGAAATATAAAAATACAAATCCGATTTCAATAGAGACGTGCGTCTTCACCTTAATAAACATTATTCGACAGAAAAAGAAGCACCGGCTCAATCCTATGGCTTTTCCAATTGTCCTAAATTGTATACATATTTTCCTAAACAAATAGATGTAAATTTATGTAGTCAAGACCATGTGTGTACGCTTTTTACTTCAAAAAGAAATATTAATAATTCATCTTCTCAACAAATTTAAACGATCATTAAAGAAACGAAATGCTCCTAAACGAATGTAAGTTCGCAAATTTAATTTTATATTTATTTCACCTCCATTAATCGTTTACCGTAATAATTAATATTTTTCCCCAAATTCCTACAAACATTAGCCCCTTTCAAGTGTACAGAGAGATCTACAAACTCTATTGACGATTATCGCAGACACTAGTGGTCGTAGCGGTCGTTCAATCGTCGTCATCATCATCAATATATTTGAACATTGCCAAGTTCGTATAATTTGCCTTTTGATGAAAATTAATTTCAGCGCGAGAGATAAATATTTTAATTTTTCTTCTTTAAAAAAAAAACAAAAAAAAAAACCAATATATTTTGTTGTGTTCAAAACTAAATTATATACATTTAAATATATGTGAATATTTTGCTGAAGAACAAGCGGCACGAAGTGCACATGACGTCTTTAGTCGCATTGAACGCCATTCGTCTTGGGGCGCCTGACATTCTATTTCGGGGACGCGCAAATTTTATACATACTGTCTGTGAAAAATAAAACATGTAAATCGTTTCGATATTTTTGGAAACACACGTTTTCACAAGTTGTTGTCTGGGAGGTGTTTTTTTTTTGTTTTATTCTTTTGCCTATCTCTGTCAACCACAACATGCTATAAATTCATAGCGTGGGCAATTAATGGATTGTGTGGATGTAATCCGTTTTTTTTTCATTTAAGATGAATGGATTTGTAGAATATTTTATAATATGTTTTTAAGTATTTTGACAGTTGGAAACAAAATCTTAAGTTTATAAAACGTCAGTGCTCATGATTTGATTAATTTTATTTTAAGTGACATTAAGTTTGACAGTAGAAAATTAATATGAAGAGAGGAGTCATAAAACAGTCCGTACATGGACTTCTCGAAACCTAAACCTAAAAAAATGGTGTGTGCGAATATTTATATTTTTGGCACTAATAAAAGGAACGTTTTTGAGGACTTAGATCGCCAAATTTGAGAAGCTTTTCATGAGAGTTTCTTACTCTTTCGTCGAAGGCGGGGAGTGAAAATAGCTTCTAAAGGTATGAACCTGCGACCCCTCTCTTAGTAGTTCAACAGACTAACCACTGAGTCACTGCACCAATAAATTTCTTTCACAAGACCTCGATATTTTTATACCCTATCCTAAGAGTATATTAATTTTGACACATAGTTTGTAACACCCCTTAATATTCGTCGTAGACCCATAAAAGTATATATATTTATGATCAGGACCAAATCCTAAGACTATCTAGCAATGTCCGTCCGTCCGTCCGTATGCAATTTTTAGGCCTTTAAAATTAAGCTAGCAAGCTGAAATTTGGACCACATATTCCCTAGGGCTCCGAAATGGTTAAGTGTAAAATTTTTTTGAATACGCCCACTGCCACGCCCACAATTTAGAAAAAATCATTTTAAAGCTAAAGTTAGAGAGATAGAGTGTTACAACCTTCACAAGATATGTAGGCACTGCCATGCTTTATAAGTTTGTCATATAAAGTTTTTGGCCACGCCCACTTTTTGGGGGCGTTTTTTAAAAAAAACTTTTTTTTTTTTAGTTAATAGAATGAAATAAAATGCTACCCATCATCTTCCTAATGCTTTTTTCGTTGGGGTATATAGGGATGTGGATAGGGTATCATACTGTTCGCCCCCAGCGGACTGTAGCCTTTCTATATGTTTTTAAAAGAACATTGTCAAATACCAAACTATAATTTTATTGCGTAATAAAACCAATATCCATAGTTCAGTCTCATACCTGATTATTTTTCTCCAACCCGATCACTTTCAATACCTTTGTTGGACCCTTATACTAGAGAATGCTAGTCAAGCGTACTTTTACCTTGAGGACGTTTACGTGTCTAGAATTGAGAGAATTCAACACCGCTTTCTTTGGTTTGGCTTTCGAGGTCTACTCTGGAGAGACTCATTTATCTTAAACTGATTTAAACATATTAATTTGAATACCTTTGAAGAATATAGCCACGCAGACGTAGACATTCATCATCTACTCTCTGGACAACCCTACCTTCTTCAACAATCACTTTTGCGGCTCTAATAAACCAATAACGTATTGGATTTCAACTGCAAGGGCTTTGTCTACGGTCGCTTCTGTTACGAGATTTCTTTGGAAATCAAGCGAAGGAAAACTTTTGAAAATCGCAGTTTCTTGTGTTTTAGAAAACAACAGTGATTCAACTCCTCAAGCACAGAGCTTCAGAATTCAGCCCTGAAAAATCTTTGACACAAATAGCAGAAGTGTCTCTCTCAAAACACCATATTTTACTTAAACTAATTTAGATTCCATCTATCAACCCCAAACTAACCTTAGTTTCTAAATGACGCTCCGATGCCTCTTCAAGCAAAGATTTACAGATCAAGATGTACATGTGTAAAGCCATTCGTTGTTAACATCGAAAACCACTCCTTTCAACTTCCTGGAAAAATTTAAGGCTCGATCCACAAAATTATACAGACTTTTGAAATTTGAATTCACAGAGGAAAAACAAACCGTGAAGAGGTTGAAGGTCTGAAACAAAAGATCCATAGTACACGGATTGTCCTTCTTAAATAAAATTTCATAATTCGTCATGTTGCTCAGGGAGAAAATCCGAGACCATCCATGGCAGTTTGACCGATTTTGACTTCCATAAAACTATTTATGTATAGGGGAAACGAGCGGACCGACATGTTTGCCAGACGCGGCTACATTTTCATTGTATCAAAGGCGGAGGAATGCTATCTCCCACTAGGATCAGTTAAGAGTCAAATTTTCTTACATTTAACCTCGAAGGCCGAATCTAAATTGTCGAATCTGACAAATTGCGCCTTATCCAGGACGATGAGGCCCGCTTACAGCAAGCTTCAGAACCATATTATATAGAATGCGTACAGACGTCGTTAGGCTAGTGGCCTTTAATACGAGTCCCTGGCACGCGAATGTAAATTTTTAGCCTAGTGGGCACCAAAATACCGACTACCTCAGCTGCTTGGACCCTAATGAGAGTTTATCTTCTTTATGGTAGACCGGCTTTAGCTAAAGCTAAAGGTATTTAAACCAGTGACGAACACCTCATATACATTTCAATTGTTTCACGAGCTGTGTGGCATGTGACACCGTCAGAAATGACTCAACTACATTTTTACTCATGAGAAATGTGGTTGAGTAAGACATGCCAAATTGCTGAGAACGGCGACGAATTGACATTTCACGACCCTCATTAACATTGGACGCTACGACTGCAATATTCTCTTCGGTACGTACTGTACGCCTGCGAGTCGATGGTTTAATGTCCAACAAAGTAAATTTGGTGATAACAACACGAATTGTTGATTCACCAGGTCGATTATGACGACCATAATATGGTCGTAACAAACGACGCATATTTTTCACAGAGCACGAATTTTGATAATAAATTTCAATAATTTGCAATCGTTGCTCGTTTGTAAGTCTTTCAATGATTAAATGGCAGAGTATATTGAAAACTTTTCACTTTGACAGATGGACGCCATTACTAACCAGTGCTGCCAACCTGAAAAACTTAACTCTTAAAAAATCCCAATCGGAACCTAATGCCATAATTTAAGTACGAAAAGCCAGTATGGCCTTATTCGAGTGGGTTGGGGTTCGCACAACAACGTACGCTGTCGTACTTACCAATTCGACAACTACAGTTTCGAATAAGAAAAATCAAATATTTTAATAAGTATTTCCATTTTAATTTAATGTTTTATTAGTAATATTCTTGTTTTACAAAACATTTTCAGTTTGGAATATCAATTCTAAAAATATGCCAAAAAACATTTAATACTTTATTATGTATTTAAAACTAAAAAAAGGGACGATAAAGGCAATTCGTGGATTATGTATGAATATTTATAGTAATTTTAATTTTTATTTTATTTAGTATTTAAAGTTTAGGAACAAATATCAGTTTGTAGAAAAATATAAATTAAGTGTACAAAAATGTTTGGGTCTTGTTTTTTTTTATTTTTTGGTCGAATATATCTAAAATAAATAGAAAGGCAGACGAATGATCTAAAATTTAATTTATTTACTTATTAATTTTAAATTTTTTTTTATTTTGTTTTTGCTAAGCCAATCGCATAGGTATAATTTTATTTTAGAGAAAAAAAACGATAAAAAAGAAGAAAAAAATGGATTTGTTTTTTGCTAAGAAATCTAAATTTGTAGTTACTAAAGGATTAACTACGATTTATTTTTACTTTTACATCTAGAGACTACAATTTAAAGTCGTGCTAAGACGTGTATACAAATTTGGCAAAAGCCTTTAATTGATATAATTTAATTTCTAGTCTGATACTACATGTACTATTTTTGTTTTTTTTTTATTTTTTTCTCAAATATTTTTATTCCCTAAAAAACACTTCCTTGTATTTGAATTATTGTAAACACTTATGAAATTAATTTCTTCTTGAACATAATTATATATGTATACATGTATATTTTTTTTTGTTTATTTTAAGGTGATGAGTTGGAATATAAGATTCATCTTTTAATACATGTATATGGTAGGCTTTAAGGTTTTTAAAGTTCATTTCTTTTAAATCATAATAATTTATGTTTAATGTGTTTGATGAAAATATAAAGAAAATGCTGCCATTAAGTATATCTACTTTCAAAAATGTTGTTTGGTTCTAAATAATATAAATTTTCTTTGCAGTTATAACTGGGTAAGCGAGAGAGACATATGATGGAAAGGGTCGGGTATTTGAAGAATTGCATTTCTGGGATATTTCTTAGCTTGAAATGCTGACGATGTTTGTCTGATTCTGGTGTCACGAATAATTAAAAATAAAAAATCCTTTAACGTTTTAAATTCAAACTTTCACTTTACAAAGATCTCTGTTGACAGCGGTTATAAGTTTGGCGTGGGCAGCATAAAAGGGAAAACTAAGCTGCATTTGGATTGCTTTAGAATAGTTAAAACAGACATTTTTTTTTAGAATAAAACCTAGCTAAGACTGTTCCACTCTAACGTCGTATCACCTCAGCTATATGGTCGAAGTAGTCGAGCGACGCGATGCAGTAAAAGAACGAACTTAGGACTGCTTCTATTAAACTTAGCAAAACGAATAAGCTGGCGACAACTTGAATGCACTGCAGAAATGTCAACACAGTAAAATAATATTTTACTCAGAACACTAAAAGCATATTTCCAACACACGTCGAGTTTATATATATAAATGCTGTAAGTTAACCCTTATGTTACCATACAAGTATGTGCGCTCAATCGTAAGTTGTTTGTCTTAGTTTAGCTAGTGAAATTTCAATAAGTTTCTGAATTAGTGCGGCTGCGTGAGTTACTCGTTACCTCAAAATTTAAAAAAAAACATTAAAACAACTTATTTTTAGGATTTCAAGAGAGTTCAAGAAAAATTATGAATAAAGTATTAAAAAAGTTAATTTTATTAGTTAAATTACTACCCGGGTACTCGGTAGTAATATAAGGGTTGAGATTGTATTGATTTCACTAACATTTGACTGCTTATTATCTTTGCAAACATTGAAAATGTGGTGGTGGTGAATGCAGATGAAAAAAAAGAGTTTCTTTTTTGGTTCCATCATCACATGACATTTTGGCTGCTAGAATTTACCATCTATATGAATTGCAATTGCAAAACCCTATCTTCTCATATCTATCAAGTTGATCCTGAGAGTAATCACTGAGAATAATCACGTGTTTAATTTTTTCTGGGTTAAGGTACTGACTTTGAAAACGGTTACAGCATTGCCAAAAAAAAGAGCTAGATTAGATAGAATAATAGCTGACAGTTTTTGTAATACAGGGCTAAAGCAAATCATCAAAAGTACATCCAGATTGTGCATTCGGCCGGAAAGGGCAATAACCAGGCGCATGAATAAATTTTGTCAATTCTAAAAAAATTAAGATTTAGGTCAAAAACTTCCCTTAGCACATGCCTTTAGCTATCGTAACATGGAAATATTGAAATAAAAAACGCCCTAAAAAGTGGACGTGTTAAGCGTTGTTAAGGACTTTTCATAAATCTTAACATTATTTTCGTCAACTTTCAATAAACCGATATTTTTCAAACTGTGGGGTTTCAAAAATCTTCACACTTGAAAATTACAGGCCTTGAAAGAGTATATCAGTCTTCTAGCATAAATTAAAAGACCTAAGATTTTATTTTTTGAATGGCGGACATGGTTCATGACTAACTTAAATATATGTTACGGACTTGTTAGGAATCATAATTAAAATTTCCAAGGGATTGGGGCACCGAGGAATTACAATTGATCGACAATCGAAAGTTAATCAAGATCTCTGTGGAGGAACAATAGCTAGAAGTTCGAAGTAAATATATTCCAATGGGAATTGCCAATAATCAGATATTCCGCAGAAATATTCTACCTACCCTGTTGAATTTTAATGTCATTTAGTTCCAAGTCTTTCGCATTCAAATTTCCAGTTTCTCCATTTCGATGTCTTATTTGTATTTCTAAAAAAAACACTTGTTTTCAGCATACGGTTCCAGCTTTATACTGAATACCTACTTTTATTTTGTTATTTTCAAAGTCACTACTCTTTAACAACATTTATGAGCGCAGAGCCTCATATCGGATGTAAAAGGGCTATTAAGGCATCATAAGGTACTACAGCTTCTCGTATCTTCAAGTAACTTCTAAGAAGAAGAAGAAGCATACTCTTCGGAGAAAACAGTGGGAAACCAATTTAAACAAATTTTAATTTTATATGAAAAAATAGGCGTGTCAGATTAAGTTTTTCAATCAACCCAGAGCATATGGAGATAAATTAATTTGAGAAAATTATACTACTAAATCGCAAAATAAACCTTTAAAGAGGGTACAACTTGCTTTGGGGTGAAAGTAGACCGTGCTACCATACCATTTGTTTTTTTTGGTACTGATTTGGAAGTCAAAATATTGACTCTCTAGCTAACAAAAAGAAGGCAACAAAAAAAATGTGTTGCAATTGTGTGGAAATTTCGAACTCAAACTGAGTAAAAGGTATGAAATTACGACTATAGAGAAGTGCAAGAAAGAGGGTCCGCCAATGCAGTCCGTCGGTCTGTCTGTCCAGAAGAAGCAAGGCGAAAGGGTTTGACGAATTTGCTTCAAGTTTTTGGGGTGACATCTCACGGAGCTGTTTTTTTAGTTTATCATTTTTAATCCAAATTTTTTCAAAAAATTAATGACTTCCTAAAAACGGCTCCAACGATTTTGGTTATTTTTTTTTTGGTTTTGGATACTTGTGTTTAGGGCAAGATATTAAATTTTTTCTAAAAAAAAATTAGAATAACAATACTTTACAAAAACAAATAAATCTAATTTAAAAAAAAAAAAAAATTTAAAATTTAATTGAATTTTGGTTAGTTAAGTTAATTAAGTGTCCAATTAAGCCGTTTTTGAGAAAATCGGTTTTTTTAAAGTTGATTTCAAAAGTGATTTAAATAAACTTGGTATATGATCAAATGTTACTACTTTGTTTGAGGCGATTCAAATATGCATCACAGTTTCATGTGACGCGGATACGTGAATCGGACATTGTACTGTAAAAAGGTATTAATTTATAATATAAGTGTGTTTGTGGCAGTTCATTGATTATCTAAGCCACCACATCTGGGTGAAATGCTTAAGTCGCTTAATCATTTCATTTTTATTATTACTTCGGGCGACAGGTGGTTAAGAACCTTCTTTTTATGGCTTTCATTCTGATCTTGCATTCCAATCGTTCTCCGAGATTGCATAGTGTCGCTTCGATCGACTGAAGTGCCGCCGATTTCCTTGCTAGAACCTCACACACGTTGTAGAGGTGCTTGCTAGCGGCGTGTGGCCCAAGGATTAGGTTTAACACCCAAAGGAGAACAACACTGCTTGTCATCCATTAATTATGAGAAACAAACAATATATAGATTCTTCAAGCAAAGAGAGGATTTCTGCCTGGAATTGCCGCTCTATTAAATCTAGTGTTCTAGGATTTCTTTTAAAATAAGAGCCCAACTTCCTCGATTGAAGACGAGTGGAATATTTAAATTTGCACTTACAGAGATATATCAGACAAAAAAGTGCACATTTTTTCAATTTCGAGAAATATTTATTTGGATTTGCTAATAAGTGGTCGGATTTCAAACATTACATCGTAACCAAGCTTTTGAAGTAGATTTTAAGTGGTTAAAATTCAATTAGTTTCAGTCCATAGATAAACAGACAAAATAAATCACCTACCTAACAATCTGAAAACTTGTAACCAATAAAAGGAAGTTGAAGCTAATCAAAATGATATTGAAAACGAGGAAATGACTAATCACCCACTACTTCGAAAAACCATACAACCCCTGTCATGCAAGCGCTTGCTTTGTCTCTGTTCGAGAACAAACTGCTAAAATAAACCATTAAAATGAGTCAAATATTTTATTATTACAAACCATAGTCCAACAGCAGAGATTATTATGAGTTTAAAACTTACGTGACATTTTCATCAAAATACATTAAGTATCCCTTTTCCATTTACTTAATAGCAAGAAACTAGTTTATCATTCTAACAATCCTCTCATGAAATTGTATTTTTTACGAAAAAAAAACCAATCACCAAAATAAAAAAAAACCCAATCAATCGATACACATCCAGGCTGCATTAAAAAAAAGACATTCCAGTGAACCAATATAAACAAAATAATTAACACAAAATGAGTTTTTGTTGTATAGTTTTCTTTTTTTTTACTTTGAAAAGGCTTTTTTTTTTAAAGTTTACGCTTAAAATTTAGATCAATTTTTTCTTGTTTTTCGCTATCCACAAAATTATTGTTGTTCTTTCAAATGTCACCTTTAATCCGAGCTATATAAAAACGTTTAATTTGCATACATTAATACAATACTTGTTCTTTTACAAGTTTACAAATATTTTTTGTTGTTTTTTTTTATTTTAATCCATTTTTAGTTTATATAATAATTTTATTTTATTTCATTGTGAAATTATTTTGCTTTTATTTGTTTGCTCTCTTACGAAGCCTGACAAATTATAAACAGTTTTTCGTTAAATTTTTATTTATATTTTAAAAATTATTTATAATTAAATTAAAGTTATAAGCTGTTTTTTTTCTTTGTTTGCATGATAAAATGGTGTTAAAATTATATAAAAAAGAAAAGAAAAGAAAAAAAATTATAATTCTAATAAAAGAGTGCATTTGTTTAGATTGTTGAAAATAGTAACTAAGTCTCAGCTAAATTTATTTAATTAAATTATATTTAATATAAAGTTTAAAAGAAAATTACAATGCAATATTTTTATATATGTATATATTTTATAAATATATTTTTTGCTTGTTTTTGTTTGTTTGTTTATAAATATATAAGTCATACTTTTTTTTATTTGTATTTATAGATTTCATTGCTGACATGAAGTGGTTGGGGTGCGGGGATTAGGGGATTGGGCGAGGATTTAATAGAATTTATTTATTAGAAATTATAAAGTAATAAATGTGAATCACTAAGAAAAAAGGATTGGGAATTTCATGTGATCGAGCGCGGGCTGCCAAGGCTGCTACTGCTGCTTAGTCTGTTATCGAAATTTGGGCGTATCCAACGAGCGATTTTTCATCGGACACCTCGCCCGGTTGAATACCAGAACTCAGTTGGAACGTAATAGTCTTCATTTGGCTCCGTTGCTCTATCAGTTTCTGTAGATTGACAGCCATTGGTATTGTGTCCAGATTGTCGACAAGGCCAGCTTCGACGAGTTCGGCGGCAATCCCATCGGCGGAGTCTTTGCCAACGGCAAATTCAAAACGGATGTCGTGCAGCTCCCGCTTGACGTTTCTCATTCGTAGGACCAAGTTCACTGGTGGAGATTCGCCTGTTGAATTTAAAGTTGCCGCCGCCGCAGCTGCTGCCGCTGATACTGCTGCGTCGCTCGTAGCAGAATCCGCGGGCTCTGAGGTGCACGTGATGGTTCGTTCGGAGAATTCCGATGGTTCTTCGCGTTCGCTGTCCGATGAGTCGGCCCGCTCGAGACGATTTATCGGACGATCATCTGATTCCGAGTCTGAGGAATGCTTGCCGTTATCTTCCTCTTCGCTGGACCAAACCCATTCGCCGGTGACTGTTCGGTGAAGGCGTCCCGAAGCACCCGGCTGCCGGCGCGATGCCTTGTGCACTCGAGTCTCCATCGAGGGGCCAGTAGTAAGGAGGGTCTGGTTGAGATACTTGCGGTCCTTTGCCTTCTTAAAGAACGCGTGCTTTAGCAGTTCGTTGGCGGTAGGGCGCTTCGACGGCTCTTTCTGCAGGCATTCGACAATCATTTTTCGAAACGTCTTGCCGTAGGCTTTGTACTGGTCCTTATCTTCGGCGCCAGTATCCAGAGTCGGTGGATCATTTTGCAGCGTCAGCATGAGTACTTTCATCGGCGGGTACTTGTGATAGGGAGCAGTGCCCGTCGCCATTTCAATAGCTGTGATCCCGAATGACCATATGTCCGCTTTAAAGTCGTAACCGTGATCTTGCTCCATCACCTCTGGCGCCATCCAACAGGGAGTTCCCACAAACGTATGTCTGACCTTCTGACGTGACAAATCTCGGCCAGTGGCTAGCCAAGCACTTACTCCGAAGTCGGCAATCTGCACGGTGCCATCGTCACCCAGCAAGATGTTTCCGGCTTTGATATCTCTGTGTATCTGTCCGTTCATATGGAAGTACTCCAGACCTTTGAGCACTTCCTTAAGAACCGTCGCAATGGTTGGTTCGTCAAAGACACCATGCTTGCAATTGCTCGTGCGCATCTTGTGTTTGATTATGTCCAGTAGACTGCCACCTTCAAGGAGTCGCAAGACCAGCCAAAGCTCCTCACGTACAACAAAGCTCGTATGGTAGGTTACGACGTTCTCATGATTGCACGAAGACATCGCTTGGATTTCTTTCAACAATTCGTCCATGGATGTGTTCCATTTCTCGAGATTAATGCGTTTGATGGCACATTTCTCGTTACGTGGCAGGCAGAGAGCAGCATGCACCACAGCAGTTGCACCCACTCCAATCACATCGCGCAATTCGTAGTCGTCCTTACTGTTGGGCCAAGGAATCTTCTCAACTGTACCTGGTGGTGGTGGAGCAATGTTATTTGCGGCCATTGTGTTGTCTACTGAGTTGTTCGACCGGACCGAAGTAGTTGACTGTGAGTGCGTTGGCGACGACTTCGATGAAGAGGTGTTGCGGGTAGTTCGGTTTCGGATACTGTTGATGCTCGCCTTCGATGAGTTGGCAGTTAGTGTCGGTTGCTGGACGATGACTCTTGACTCGTCTGGAGGTGGTGGTGTTGTTGCTACTTCTGCTACTGGCGGTGCGGCTTCTCGTTTGTCCCGTTGAAATCCGCAAATGAAAGGTGTGGTGCCGTGCTTGAAGTAGGTAGTTGCTGATTTGGTGGAGAAGGCAACCTCTGAAATAGTCATTTAAAGAAGCCTCTTATGGTTTTTGTTTTTCTCTTGTTTTTTTTATAATTTTTTTTTTTTGATTTGTTTTTTGTTATATTAAAATGAATTCTTAAGTTTAGATAGAGAAGAAGAAGGAGGAGGAGGAGAACGATGGGATGAAAAAATGAGCAATTATGAATGGGAAGTGCTTGATGTGAATGTTATGTTGTTAATTTAATTAGGGCGAGCAAGCAGGCTGAAATGGGGGTGTTCAAATGAAATGGGCCTACTTGTTGCTTCGAAGAACGCTTATCTAATAACTTTAAGGTCTATTGGTAGGACTGCCTGAAGGTTTTTTCTGATTTCCTTCGGAGGAGTACTCGTAATAGGGAATAGCAGCACCCTTTAAATATCTTATATGACAACAACAAGTTGTCACGGGACCACTGTAAGGTTGTTGTTGCTATCCATACGAAAAGAGTTGAAGAAAACTTGAATGTATATATGTCGGACAAAATAAACAAACCACACGTACTCTAACCCAAATTGTGTCAAAAAGAGTAATTGATTAAGCAAACTATTAGCGCAAGCTATTGGTAACTTTTACTTATTAGCGTCTCCTTTTAATTTGGACCTATTTCGAAAGATTCCAGTGGGCCGCTTGATACCATAGAAATTAAGAAAAAAGTTTTTTTACGCTCGTTAAACCAATTGGAAAAAGATAGGAGACTTTTTATGCCAAAGAAGAAGACGTTTAGATGGTGCTTTCTTCATGAGCAGATCATGTACAAAGAAGGTTGCAAAAACCTATGAAAGACTATGTTCAGTTGTAGTGTCAATGTTCAGCTTAGAGAGATGCTTAGAGAGTTCGATTGATTAGATCATTTAAGGTTTGAACATATCTGTTACTGTTACACTTATCTATCTAAGGATTGTACTCTCCGTGGCAGCCTTTTTCAGGTGAGAGAAAGGTACAGTCGTTTCTAATTTTGTCAGTTTATAATCCTCATAATTCCCAGAAATGTCTCTATGTCCGGGGCAGATGTAAATGCTGAGTTATCTCACGATTGATTCCAAAGACTTCATTGGTATCACGTTTCTCTGCAGGCAAGATTAGACTTGAACATGATCAGAAAGTAGTGGGTGCAGTGGCTTAGTTGTTAAGTGCGTTGGACCACTAAGCGAGGGGTCGCTGATTCAAACCCCGACCTGTACCACCTGAAAGTTTTTATTCGCTGCCCCAGCTCTCGCGAACGTCTGACAAACATCCAAGAGTAAAAACTGTCATGAGAAGCTTTTTAAAAATGAAATGCCGTTCGGAATCGGAATTAAACTGTAGGTTCCTTTCATTCGTGTCAAAAAATAAATCTTCGCACACACAGTAGTTGAAGAAGCTAGTAGCTTTGGGTCCTGAATGGTCCGTTTACGCGTAATATTTATTTGTTTATGATCAGGAAAACAGAAGAAGTAACTTGCGTCTAGTCTATGAAAGAAGAAGCCTCCACCCATCCTATCAGTAGTTTTGATTCATAGGTGTCAAAGTCGATTATGTTCCTTCCATGGTGACATGGAAGGCTTTATCAAACTGTAGTTGGTGTGTGTTGGAAGGCCTCCGACTTAATTTAGGATCGAAGCGTGGCAAATATCACAGTGATGCAGCTCTGAGACGAACAGCCGCGAAACGATATCGAGGATTGTAAAAAAAAAAACAGAATGTCCAGTGCAGCGGAGGAAATTGCGACACTAGGCCAACAAACTTGAGTATCTTATGATCCCCTTTTAAACTGTTTAAGGCTCAAACAAAAATTCTCTTCATATATATGAGTGTCGGGTGTGATTTGAAAATAAAATGGTAGTCAAGAGGGAAGTTGATGCTCAGTTATGAAGCCATTTAAAATAATACGACATGTTGATCGCAGCGGAGGCATATATTTCCCCATTCCCCCAATTTTCTAATGCCCGCCCAATGTCACTTCATTATAAGGGTATTCAAAATCCCTTTAGTGCGCGTACATTATAAAAAATATATATAGAAGGCAAATGTTATATAGGTTCTCCGACCGCGAAATGCAACCCTGCTTAAGTCTTGAGCTTTGTTAATAACGGAATTAAATATCATGTCGTCCGGTCGAGGTCCGTGCAAATTAAACCTTTTGCGAACGACGATTGGCTAATTATATCACCACAAATAGTCCTGGCAAATATACTTTTAAACTACACAACCACGGCACTACTTCAAAAATCCGTCCAACCTTTTTTTTACATATACAAATTAACTACAATTATTTTTTAAAATAAAATACCAATATTCAATGCTTTTTGATGACAATTGCCCTCACAAATGTCACAGTCATTGTAAAAGAATAAATCCAATAGAAATTTCCATATAATCCGCACATTTTGTCAACAATTCGAAATCGTCGTTGTATGAATGCTTACAAGTCTGCAAATCCGCTTTCGCACATGAAAACAATATCTCTTTTGTATGTATAAAATCAAAGAGTATCTGTGTTGTTTATTGCCAGACGCGCATCCTAGTCTCAGTTACATGCACAACGAATCTGACACAAAGAGACGTGCTATCAACCAAACCCAAATATTTATCCTCTTACACAGAAATATCTGTCTGTCTACAGAAAGTCGTATTCACGGACCAATTTGCAGTCTACAGTTTTTTTTTTTTTTTTCAAAACAAAAATATTGCAAAATACTCGTGTACCGTCAACTACGCCGCATGTTGTTGTAACAATGGAACTCAATTTGAGGTAACACTCGTTTGGTATGGGCAGGAGCAGATTCGACGGTATTGTCAAAGTATAGTGCCCTTCGTGGTAAAGAATTGTCAGTAAATAGAATGAAAGAATTGTTTTGTGGAAATAAAAGTATAGCGCGTGGTTGCGTTTAAAAGCGCGACAATATACTGAATAAATAAATGAACTAAAAAAAACAAACGCACACGCGATGGAATATTGGTTTTTCTTTTGTTGGACATGGAATTCCTTTTAATTTGATTTTGTATTTCGGGTGAATTTAATTATATACAAATGAAGAAAATTCCAGGGATATATATGAGTTCCTTTTAATTTTTACAGTTTTGGAACAGTAGGTTTTTTTTATGATTTGTATTTTTTGCTGTTTGATGATGATGTGATTGGAACTGGAGGTATAATTTTTTATTGCGATTTTATTGGAAGCAGGATGAAAACCAATCGACATGATGCAGAAAATGCAAAAAGTTTGACTCGATGGTCCGATAAGTCAGAAGAAAAGTATGGAATATGCAAAATGCCTTTTTTAGTTGCAATTTTGTGAGTCAGATCAGTAAAAGGTGTTCCTCGGTATCATCTAAAGTTTTTGTACCGCCTCCCCTCTCCAGAATCAGGAAGCCGTTGCATTCTTTACCTAAATTACATCGGTTTGGTTTTGTTGCTAAAGCTTAAGTTCAGCCACTAGGCAAAATGAAGCACACGCCACGCGATAACGAGATAATTTGCAAAAGCTGTTACTTTGCATGCGAATGAAAGGTTAAGGGGGAGTTTTATGTAAATAAGGAAAAAATGGGACCAAGTGCAGACCTTTGCGGTATGCCAATGTAATTAAGGTACTTTTTAGCGTTCGGTGTTTAATGTAGGATGCAAACGAGCCATGATCAGTACCATAAAAACCAATGGGATGAAACTTTTTAATTAGAAAGCTGTGGTTAACATTCCACCGCCTTAACAATATTCACAAACAAACCATGGTTTTTTCTTTCATCCAATAATAAAAGGTTATAATTCTAGAAGAGTAAATGCAACTTATATATGTATTATGTTATCCTAAACTAGCTAGCTGGACACACGATGTTCTGGTCGTACTTATGTTGAAATCGGTCAAATCATTGAGAAGTAACACGATTTTTGTATTCAGCGCCATTTATTCACACAAATTTATTATGTAAGTGTCAGTTCAATCGTAAAGGGTAACTACTGTCTAGCCTTTCCGTATATGTTTTAAATATATAATTTTATTTGAACCCAATAGTCATTGTTTACAGCGTGTAATCAGTTCCCACTATCAATGGTCGAATAATAATTCTAAAATATTGACTTTTGGATGGTCTGGCAAAATGATAAGGATTAAAATTGAGAAATCAAAATGAACTTTGATGGAAATTATATTATCAATATGATTCATTTCATTTTTGAGTTTAAATAACAAATTTGTCATATTTATTGAATTTATTTTTATGAGAGTGAATGTTTTAAGTGGAATATCAGAATTATAAACTTTTTCAGTGCATGCATGACTAATAGCAACAAATGCGGCAAGTTTTACATTAAAGCAAAAATACACTAGTGTCTTTATATCAACCAGACAATGCAATAAAATAGACTCTTGCATTAGGAAAGGCTGTGAGAAATAAACCAGCCATATCATCATAAGCGCAGAATGAAATTTTCACTGTATAGTCTATTCCGGAGTCAAAATCTAAACTTACTAAGACGTATGTACTGTTGGTTGGTTGGCAGACTTAAACCGTTTAAATGTTCTTCTTCTGAAGGTATTGACTTATGAGAAAGAGTATGGTAATACCTAGTAAGGTTTTGTCTCTACCCAGGCTGGAACCCTGTGAAGCCCGTTTATTAACCGATCTAATTAAACAAAATTAAAATTTCTATTCAGAGTTCTACACTGACTTTCGGGCCCATCAAAGGAATCAAACTTCAGAAAGAGTTTTTTCGAAACCAATGAAATTTTGAAATTACGTTCGATCCGCCGCCGATAATACATTCATAGAATTTATTTCGTCTACGAATGGAAATATCCGTTGTCCTCCTCCATGGCAGAAGGGGAATACATGATTTGGAAACCTTTTAATGTAATTCTTCGAATTGGTGTAGATGATTTTGAGTAACTGCCAATATTTATCGTTTCATCTTTAATATTCTTCCGCAAGCCTGTTAACCAATACAAATACACATGATTGCTGCCGTTCAAGCGTACGTCGCCAACGAACCAAAACAGTCGATTACGCAGCGTTTTCGAGAATTGAGCATCGCTAAGACCACACTTTAGCGAATTTTGCAAAAGAATCTTGGCCTGCACCCTAATACGATTAGAGTTAACTTTGAACTAGAGCCACTCTATTATTTGAAGCCGGTGCCACAAGCCACACAACGGGTGTAACAATAGACTTATTGAAAACTCAGTTCGATGAACCTCGATGATGATGAGGCCTTGATCGTGTGACAAAACACCTCTAGACTTGTTAATAGGCCTATATTAAATCAGATCCAATATTGAACGAGAGCTAGCTGCCGTTTCGGTCGAAATTTGTGGTCGAGACTTCGAAAATTGGGTTCAACGATTCGACCGCTGTAAACATGCGCTTGGTGACAGAAGTCGTATTCCATACATAAATGTTTTGAATGTACTTCAACCCAATAATAACATTTTTGAGATAACTAAAATGGTTTGGGTTTTTTTAAAAAAAATTGTCAAGTCCTCAACCAAATTTTTTTTTAATTGGTCTAAAAATGTTTTTTGAGCAACTTGCAAATGGTGATATTATCTTGTTGCACACACTGTAAACATTGTGGTTTCAATTCAGGGTCTTCAACTATGGAATATGAATTCTTGATATTTATCAGAATTGGATCTATTCCTGGCAGATTAAATTTAACGGCCTGTCCTTTGAGGGAGAACAAATTGTACAATTGCTATACGGCAGGGGATTTTAAGTCAACTTAAAATCAGACAGAACGCGCTTAGTGAAAATAGAGTCAACTGCTTTTCTGAAAGACTTTAATTTATAATCCACAGCAACTTTTTCTACTGACTAAAATAAAAACAACGTCATAAATAGGAAATAAGAAATAAACCTATTTCACTTAAAAAAGTCACAAACTAAAACGCAAAGTTTTTCATTAGCACTTATCGAGCTTCTCAAATTAACAAATTAGCAGCTTCAAATGAGGTTTATATTTAGAAAACGTTGTTTTTTCTTTTAATTTGTTTTTAATGACGCGACACACAGTGCACATGATACTTTTTTTTTATTGACAAAAGATTTATCTTTGAAGACTTGTCAAAAAGCTTATAATTTAGCAAATAGCACACTTAAAAATGTTAATGACCACTAAAAAAAATTATTGTGCGTCGTGGAAAAAAAACCAACATAAATCTTTAAGATATAAAAGTTAACTTTTCTTATGTTTCTTTTATCAATACATTAATTAGTATGAAGTTGTATGTATGTAGTAGATAAACAGTCAGGAATATTACAAATGACAGTAAAGAAAGAACCACTCACATCGAACTGCGGCTGTTTTTTTTTTTTTTTTTATTGTATGATCCTCGATAGCAACAGAGTTTATACTAAACGGTATAATAAAAATAATCAACTGATTCCCGCAAACAATATTCGATCAAAAGAAAGTGGATAAAATACGAAAAGGAAAAAAAGAAGAATGATTTACTAGTTTTCTGCATGAAACGAACGCAAGAGATGACAACGAACCCGAAAGGCAAAAAATATATATTTAAAAGTCAAAGTCAGTACCCGGCAGCTGACTTTGGAATAACTCTATGCCGGTAGCGTTACGCCGCCGTGGTCACATGAATAAATGAATTGCCATAAATCGAATTCAATCGAGCGCCCAGCCTCAGATACATTTACTACTCACGCGCCGGGATGTCAACACACACAGAAGTCGTGAATTTTTCAGTCAGTCACAGTGGCTGGGTGAGGTTCACACTTTCTTAATTGAAATGTTGATTTTCCGAATTCACTATTCACTCGCCATAAACAAATATAGTAAACTACTTTCGATTAATTTTTGTTTTTTGTTTTCGTATTTTATTTCAATCGACGCACTCGGGTGAACTGCCTCCAATGCAATTTGATAAATAAATTGTTCACTGGTTAACTGAAGTCAATTTGTAGTAAGTCAGACTAAAACATATGAGAAGGGGTTGTGTTATCGATACAAGAAAGATATCGATTTTCGATGACTGAATATTCTGACAGGTGCTGTTGTTGCTGATACGAAAAATTGTTAACTGATAGTACTCGGTAGTAAGACAAGTACTCACTTCTGGAAAACTTTTTTCAAATAATAATATACATATGTACTGGTAATTGGAGAGGTGATTGATCTCCGTGTAACTGCGACGTGTATAGAATTAGAGAATTATTACTGTATGTATTATCTAATATTTTGTCGCAAACTATTTGTCAGCTCTTTGGATAAAGCCAATCTGCTTGCTGCTCATTTTGCAGCTAGCTCAACGCTCCCAGATTGTGCCTTATCTCCCCCAGTACTCGAGCGCGTAGAACACTCCATGGGAGCACTTCCGCACCCGTACTGTGGCAAGGGTACTTCAAGATCTCAACATTCACAAATCCACTGGCCCGGATGGTATTTCCCCTATAGTTCTGAAGAGGTGTTCTTCACTGTTCACTGCGTAAGCTTTTCTATCTGTCCTATTCTTCAGGGCTCTTTCCGAGAAGATGGAAAACAGCATTTGTTCAGCCCGTCCCAAAAAAAGGCGAATCTTCCTCTCCCTCCTCCTACCGACCAATTGCACTTACGTCCCTTCTTTCCAAGGTCATGGAAACGCTGATAAACCGTCAGCTTATGAAATATCTCGAATCCCGAAAACTCCTTAATGACCGGCAGTACGGTTTTCGCAGCAACAGGTCCACTTGTGATTTGATGACATATCTAACCGAAAAGTGGAACCAATCTATTCACCATGGTGGTGAAAGCAAGGTCGTTGCGCTTGATATTTCAAAGGCATTTGACAGAGTTTGGCATCAAGCTCTCTTGTCGAAAATGCGTGCATTTGGGATCGATGTTACCCTTCTTCAATGGATTAGAAATTACTCGGACCGTTCAATACAAGTTGTTTTGGACGGTTTCAAGTCTGCAACTCACCAAATAAATGCTGGTGTCCCTCAAGGCTCTGTTTTGTCTCCGACTCTCTTTCTCATTTTCATTAATGACCTCCTGTCTGTCACTTCTAATCCAATCCATTCCTTTGCTGATGACAGTACCCTCAGCTTTACATATTCGTTTCCTGGGCAACGCCCCTCATCTTCGGGCGTTGAACTGGAACGGCAACGTATGTTAAGCTCATTGAATTCCGATCTTGACAGCATTCTTAAATGGGGTAAAACCAACAGAGTGGAATTTAATGCTTCCAAAACGCAATGCTGTCTGCTGTTATTGAAGCGAACCCCTAATTCTCTGCCATTATCCATGGATGGCACTTGCATCGCCGAAACCGAAAAACTTTCCATCCTCGGTATGTGCGTTAACGACAAACTTCGTTGGAATGACCACATATGCGATGTCGCCAAGAACGCTGCGAAATGTCTAGGCTTCCTTAAGCGATGCAAGAAATATTTCACCCCTTCTAATCTGGCTAGAATCTACAAGGCGTTTATTCGCCCAAAACTTGAGTACAACGCTCATATCTGGTCTGGTGCACCAATAACATATTTGTAGCTACTTGACAGGATCCAAAAACGTGCGGTAAAACTTATTGGCGATCGAGACATCGCGAAATCACTTGACTCTCTTAGTCATCGTCGTAATGTCTCCTGCTGTCATTGTTTTATCGGTATTTCCACCACAAGTGCTCAAATGAAATAGCCAGTTGCATTCCACCCCTACAGCAATTCAACCGCAATACTCGACGTGATAGGTTTGCACATCAGTTTACCCTTAAGCCTGTTTTCGGGCGTACTGTGAAATATAAAGATTCCTTTCTCAACCGTACAATACGAATGTGGAATGCTCTACCACGCTCTGTTTTTCCTTTGCATTATAATTTACAAACATTTAAAACCAACGTGCATCGGTTTCTCCCTTTCTCTAATCCTTCATTTCCCTTATGCCCGCACTGTGTCACTTCATTATAAGGGTATCCAAAGTCCCTTTAGTGCGCGTACATTATAAAAAAAAAAAAAAAAAAATTTGAGCTGACTTACATCAGCGAGATAAACATATGAAAATTGTAAAGATTCTTGTGAAATATTTTGAATTCGCGAGTAGTATTTTTTTCGGTCATTTTGAGCGAGGTGTACTTTGTACGGTCGGTTTTTTGTTGAAATTAAATTCGCAACGCTGAATATGTGTTAATAATTTTGCTGAAGACATGCTAAAGGAAATTTAACTCAAATGATTTCATTTCATTTCATTGCTCGATTTCGAATTTGGTTCACAATACGATCAAAATTGAAACTGACAGTAGCAGACTGATAAAGGGCCATCACTATATATTCAAATTTGCATTTCCCTTTTAATTAAAACAAATAGAAACACGTAGAGCTCAACATGTTGTTGTGATAAGAAATAACATGAACTTGACTATGGTCATGGGCGGCGGTAGCAATTAAATTTTATTTACATTTGAAAAGGGCAAGTGATTCATGGAAGAAAAAAAAATGGTAATTTCCATTAGCATCTAGATATACATTAATTTAGATAGCAGTGCGTTATCTTGAGGATGACGCGGCCATCTAGTCAGCAATAATAAATTGCATTCAGTTATTTCGAATTGGAGATAATACAAAATTGCTGTGCAATAAATTTGAATTAAAGAAATTTTCCAATCACGAGGTGTAACCTTGAAAATGGCGTTGGCCATAAATCTTTATATTTCGTAGATATTATGATGATATTTGTTTCAATAATAAAGGTAAGAAATAGATTGCAACTGGGTTCGTTGGGTTATTGAAAATTAAATGGAAGCAAGTTGTGTAAGATCCGAGGATAGGGATCTATTAACGAGGGGCAGTATGTCGCAATTTCAAATTTAAGAGATTCTTCCTAATGATAATTGTCGTTCAAATATGAATGAGGGTTGCAATGTCAAATGGTGTGCAATTTTGTCTATTCGGTTTTTGTAGACTCTCTCGGACCACAGCAGTGATATTTTGAGTCTCGCGAGTCCACAATTAATATTCTGCTTAATTCTTCTAACCTCAACGGGCTAATTGCTAAAATAGTAGAATGGACAGACAACTAACATTTTATAGGCGATTCAAAAATTTGATTTCTAGGGCCAACTAACGTGCTGTGTAGGCAAGCCTCAGCTCTAGATTGCTCACTTGCAAAAGCAGCTAATAGTTCCGAAGTTCAGACAAAAATCTTTACAGACTTTCAAACAATATCCATCTCCATATAGAGAAAGCTAATAGATTATATCCTATCCAGAAAGATATGTTCAAACTACAGCAAGATATATATAACCGACTTTTTAACCAAATCAATTACCAATGGTCATGGTCAATCTGGACATCAGCATGCACGCAAACAATTAAGCGTTTGGCTGAGCCTCTCGTGCAAACTGGGTCCACTAGAGATGTCGCCGAAGAGAAGTGTCCGGCCCTGTATTGTTCGTTCGACTGAGAGGGCATCTGATGCTGTGAACGTTGGTACATATGCATGCAGTTCGTTTGGTTATGTTATAGGCTCAACTGCCACCATACCCATAATCCATGACTGCCTGAACACAATGGCGTACCTGCAGCGGTTATAGGAGCAGTAGAACGAATCTTTTTCTGCTGCAGCTATTTGCACTGTATTCGGTCAGGAAGTGAGGAATGGTCACTATGTTGAGATTCCATATGGTAAATTTTGGTTGCAGGCTCCATCTTTTGCCATATAATGACAGGCATAGAAAGCTATGCAAGTTTTGAGAGAGTGCTAAGTCGACTAGAAGAGCAAGGCTGAAATCGGGTATTTTGGTTTTCATGGTTAAATGCAGAAGTACGCAGCCTTGCTTCGGGTTAACACCAAGACTACGCTTTCTTGGCGAGGTCAAAGCATTTTCCATAGTTTCCCCTCATTACGGAATGGATACTGGAGTAATTTTAACCATCACTATTGAAAAAAACGCCCTCAAAGAACAGTGGTTTTCATTTTTTCAAATGCAATTCAAACTCAAATGCCGAAAATTCATCTTATGAAAGTTAATGGGTTAATAGACTTAGAGACTTAGACATTGTGACCTAAAGAAACTGTGGCCACCGTGAAGATTGGTTTGTTAGCTTCTAATATCCAAAACAGCTTGTGCAAGAATTGAAGCTGAGCACTGTGTGAGTCGTACATTTTATGAATGAGCTCTAGACTAGGGATGCTCATATGAAAAATATATGCAATACATCGAAATGTTACATAGATATATAACGATGCATCGATTAAAAACATCGATATTCTCGACCCATTCGTACCTGTCACCGAGGTACTGTTGCCAAAGCCGCCATATTTAAAATTTGCATTATTTCGTTCGGCGTTATTTCAAGTCACCGAATCTAATTTGAAATTCGGGACTTTTATAGAGCACGCTTTCAGTCGATACATCGATGCATCGTTAAACATCGAAGGCATACGATGCCCGGATTGATTCGATGTATCGAATAGTAACATCGATGTTTATCGATGAATCGATGTTCTATGAGCACACCTACTCTAGACTCTCATTTTTACCCATAAAATGGTGTTCTGCTATGAGGTTTGTATTAAGTCGACAAGTCCCCAGTTGGTATTGGCATGTTTAAAGGATGGATCCTACGGATCCCGTCAAAAGGGAAATCTCAATTAACGTTTCTGTGCAAGCGCAAAAGAGAGGCAGCCCTAACAAATCCCATTTTTTTGTTTAGCCTCAGCGAAGAAGTAATACGAAATTGGAAGGCCCACATATATTGTTTGACGATAAACCGTCGAACCCCACTGCCGGACCAGTAGAGATGCAGTGAAGTCTAAAGGCCATGATCGTCAATGAAACTTAACAAGTCTACAAGTCATTATGGAGTAATAAACGAACATTTGGTTATTGGAATCGTCATTTCACTGATCACGCATTACTGCTCATTTATTAATTTGACTTACCCTTCTTATTCTTATTACCAGTACCTGCGTACTTAGGAATTGAAGTAATTGAAACTGACCGCTTTTATTTCTTTAACTGAACAATTTTTATACCCTATCCTAAGGGTATATTAATTTTGACACATAGTTTGTAACACCCGTTAATATTCGTCGTAGACCCATAAAAGTATATATATTTATGATCAGGACCAAATCCTAAGACTATTTAGCAATGTCCGTCCGTCCGTCCGTCCGTCCGTACGCAATTTTTAGGCCTTTAAATTCAAGCTAGAAAGCTGAAATTTGGACCACATACTCCCTAGGGCTCCGAAATGGTTAAGTGTAAAATTTTTTGGAATACGCCCACTGCCACGCCCACAATTTAGAAAAAACCAATTTAAAGCTACAGATGGACAGATAGAGGGTTATAACCTTCACAAGATATGTAGGCACTGCCCTCCTTTATAAGTTTGTCATATAAAGTTTTTTGCCACGCCTACTTTTTGTGGGCGTTTTTCACTAAAATGCTGTTTTCTTCGATAATTTTCATAGAAACCGAAAAAAAGTGTTTAACAAGATATTTAGCCAATATTTTTTCTAATATATCGCCCATACAAAGTTTTTGGCCACGCCCACTTTTTGGGGGCGTTTTTTCAAAAAATGTTTTTATTTTTTCTAAATTTTATAGAATGAAATAAAATGCTATCCATCATCTTCTTAAGGTTTTTTTGGGGCATATAGGGATAGGGATAGGGTATCATACTGTTCGCTCCAAGCGGACTGTAGCCTTTCCTTATGTTTTCTGCTGAATCTATTTCGGATCCTTCCAATCGACCACTGTCAAGAGATATTTAACTCAAATTCTCTTCAAAAATGTAGCAAGTAGCAGAGCTTGCAGTGGACACGCAAATCAATCCATTCTATCTGAAAGCATGTTAAAAATTTGCCAAGATCAGAAAGCACAATCCCATCAGTTTTTTGAAATTTCTTAAACATTTTTTACTTCTATAAAGTTGACGACCCATACCGCACTGCACGTTGTGTATTTCATTCAATTGACTAGCACAACAAACCGGAGACAGATGTCAAAATGATAATTTGCTTCTTCTTAGTCTCAAGAGGATATTTACTAATCATGATGATGTAGAATATTATTTTCGAAAATAAAGTCACTCGATGAAAATAAGCAACAGCTTATTTAATTTGCTTACATTTCAGATATAAGCAAAAGAACTTGTGTATTTCCGATTGGAAAACATGTTAAATAGGAAAATAAACAAGTGGAATATTTTTTCGGGCGTCAAAGTTGACAATTGAATTATTATTTCGCACAAATCGAACAATTGATTTCTTTCTTGGGAAAAATATGGTGTTTTGAATGACGTACAGATGTATATTCTTATCTTGTATATGCAGGTTCGGTTTTTTTGTATGTGTAAACATTTGGTTTAGCAATTGGGACTTTATTTTTGTTGAAAAAAAATTGACATACCTTAATGTGGTTAACAAAAGAATAAAATCCAAAGCCTAATTCGGAGGCGCACTTGACAGATGTTACTGAATGACGACTTTCCCGGGCATTATTTTTTGTTTGTCTATATTTATCACACGATGTCATTTTTGAGTCAAAGCCACGAAGCCCGAGGTCGAATATTAATGTGAAACGTCAATTTGTAGTCAATTCTTAGCCGTGTCACAACTTATATTGCATTACCTAGAATATACGACACGATAAATGACTTAAAAACACAATTTGTTTGGCGTTCGATATATGTAATCGCGATGTTTATGTGTTTATTCAGTAAAAATGCGCAATTTTGTTAACTCAATTTGTTGGATAAAACAAAAAAGAACATAGAATTATAGAACAAACCACAGATGCTAAGTTTTAAGAAAGAAAAAAAGACTATTAAATTCCTGGCATCCCAACAACATGTTCTTCTTGTTTCCTTTTTTATCGAGAGGTTATGATAGGACGACACCTTAGTGGAGATGTAACCAAGGATGCAGTCTTAGAGAGGACAAGAAAGACCGAATCTTATTCACAGATGGCTGAGCGTATGGTCTATAACTGATAACAGGATCTCTACACGGATCGGGAGTCCGTTTAATCAAGTAAGCAAAACAGAATTAAGGGACTGCCACATTCCTAAAATCCAAACAACATGTTATTCAATACACCATCCCTCCTTTCTAAATGGTATGGAAGACAAGGAGTGATGCGGCGCCTGGGCTGCAAATCCACATATACATAAGTTCGTAGCTTACAAACCACGTTCGTTAGTTAGAAGTACACAACATTTTGGTTAAAATAAAAATACCAAAAAAGACCTTGCAATAGGCTTAAAAGTCGTATGCGTATGCATTATGTATTGAGAATTGACAAACGAAACGACTCATATCACTTTGGAAAGCTATACATAGCGTTTCTAAAACTTGTTTGCATTTTAAATTGCATTGCATTGCATACTGTTAGGATTTTTTTTTAAGCTGGACGTTGAAAAAGCATAGACAGAAAAATCAGTTTTGCTATAAAGAGTTAACCAATTCGAACTTCCTGTGGTATAAATCAAGCAATTTTTGGAAAGGACCTGCTATTGAAACGTCAAATGTAAGAAATGAAGGGAAATAATAATTTCATACAAAATGCGTACGGAAATACATGGACAAATTCCCACGGTGAGAGTAGTTTACACGTTAAACAGAAAAAAGATACTTTACTTTGAAGATTCCCACTTTGGAGTCTTGGAATCACGAAGTTTATTTGAGGTTATCCAAACTTTAAACTTTTTTCTCGAAACTGTGTATTCAATGCCGGTTGTCAAAAGTTCTCGAAAACCACTCAACCGATCTTGATGAAATTGTACACAAGTCTTCGAGATACAATTCACGAGGACTTGGATGAAGGACTTTATTTTTCAATCACAACTATTTAAAAAAAAAAGTGTTGAGCAAATTTTACCAAAATAAGCATTTCTTTGGAAAAAAGGTCTGCCAAAAATCTAATTTTTACTTTCTGCCCCCCCTTCGTCCAAATTGTAGTTTATGGTCTTAACTAAAAAACGATTTTTTTTGTTCACTTCTGGTGATCTTGTCACGAGTTCTACTGTCAACGCGGACGCACCTTTTTTCCGATGGATCACCGGAAAAGACGTCCCAACGACGGAGTTTTGAATATTTTCCTTTGAAAATTTCAGAAATTCGTTTTTCAAATGTATATCTTTAAGACAGTAAAAAGTTTGACTAAAATATTTTTATTTCTATATAAAAAAAAAATTGTTGAAAAAACACTTTTTTTCCCGAATAATACCATGTAACGGTATTGATCAATTGTCAAAAAGTCCTATTTTTGTGGTAATGGTTGAAGAAACCAGATGGTGTTTGTTTCTCATCAATGGATGGATTGAACCTGCACCTTTCGGATTACAACAACACTGTGTTAAGTACAACTGATAGTTAATTGAAATTTCACTGCATTTCTTCTCTCTAATATTTGATATCAGACATTTTTAATTAAATCCACCATAAATTGGGTCAGCAATTTATTTCCCTAAAAAAAAAAAATTCGATTATTTATTTACAACATTTCACCGCCCAAGTCATATAAAATTGAAACAAAAATGTAATTTTGCGTAGCAAATAGTCGTCCCAGAGAGCCAGAGAGCAACCTCTAACGTATGAAAATGTTTGGCTAAACATTTATCTAGTACAGAAAAATATCAAACTAATTTTTTTTGTTTTGTTTATTTTTAGAAGCTTCCTCCCCGTCATATACAGAGATTGTACTTAATAATCGCGTGGGAAAATAAATTAAAAGAAAAATACAACAACGAACTGCATGTAAATTAATTGCAATCATGTCGGGGGCTTGCAGCAATGATCGCAACTACTACATATTTTGGCAATATTTCTTGGTGAATTTACAAAGAAAAAAAAAAAATACAAACAGGTGGAATGAATGCAATGAACTTGTTGTTAGATGAAGGTTCAATCTGATCGTTAAGTAAAATAAGAATTAATAGCAGAATAGGATATACATAAAAAAAATAAACACAAACTTTGTTTAAAACATAAAACGTCGAATATTTTCATGTCCTTGGAAAGCAGAAGCTGTTGCTTAGTAGAGTCCTTTTTTTTGCGCAAAGAATCACACAAAAACACACAATAATAAGTTAATATTTATTTTTTGTTTAAAAACACTTCAAAGGTTAAAAAAATATGTCGGTAGATACTTTTGGCTTAACAGTCAAGCAAAATCTGAGAGAACTCCTACACTGAGATTTACAATCAATCAGCAAACATATTCCGTGCGATTATTTTTGGTTAATTTAAATATACTTTTGTTCGATTAAATGCCGATAAACTGAAGATACACTTCTTCCTTTTTCTTCTGTTTGTTGATTTTTGTTTTTTGTTCTTGGAGTTTTGGATTGCCTTTGTGACGTCTGTTGTTTAATCACCAAGCACGCGCGCGTACAACAATCTCTCGCGCGTCAACAATTCAATTTAAATTCGAACTGAATATTATCACAACAACTGTTATTTAATACAAAAAAATCATCGATTATCACATAAGTAAATTCATTTATATATATATAACAAAAAAGAGAGCTTTAGATACTCTGTATCTATGTAGGTATCTGTTTAGTAGAAGCGCTCAACAATTGATGCCAGAGGTGCGAACTGATTTCAAGTGCCGTTTCGTACTTTGTTGTGATATCGAATAAAAAAAAAATAATTTCTGTTTTATCCGACCCGAGTGACCAAAACAAATCGACTATTGCCCGCCGACATTTCTACACACTATTTAAGTACATAACTTGAATGTTAATTGCGGGTCGCCGCAGCAGCCACTGACAGATCGAATGAGAGAAAAATACACAAATTCAACTACACCAAGTTATAAACTACACACAACTTGCAATTATGTTTGAGGGGTCCCTCTTGTTAGACGACGCGCTTTAGCTGCATAGCGACCATGACGCAGGTAATAGTCTCAAACGACTGTCGGTCGTCCGTCGAGTGCTTGCGATGAGTGAAAATGTAATTTAAAGCATATGAAAACGAAGGAAAAAAAAAACTGTCAGTAATTTAGCAATCTATCATACAATTTAAGCCAAGTCTTCATGTGTACTTCAAATCGGGACAGGCCAAGCGCAGGCGCTACGCTTTTAGTGTTAGTTTACATCATGATCAGTTTGACGAAAGAACCCTACATGTTTTTGGGGGTAGGAATATTGCAAGCACAATCACATTACAGTTTTTGCCAAAGCTCTTTCTAAGCATTTTTTTTTCGTATTTAAATTGTTGAAAAGAATTCACGTGACATTTCAGCTTTGTCAGACAAGTTCAAAGTCAACTTGACGCGAAGAAAGGAAGAATCCGTGACAATTGTCTCGGTGACTGGTCAATTGGCGCCATATAATGGTATTGTTGTTGCTGGTTGGCTGGTGGTCAACATTGCCAATCCCTAGAGAGTGAGCATAGGAATTCGCAACAACAAGTAATTAGTTTAATTAGAAAGTTGTAGTATTGACTTTTTGTTCATCCGTTTAGGAATGTTTTATGTCTATAGATACATTTTATGTTTTACATCGAAGGCGAATGAATGAAGTCGAGCTACATATATATAAGTGGTTGACAAATGATAGAGTAATTACGAACATGCGTGTGCTGATCGATCCGTGACACGATAATTAGATTAGAATTGTAAGATGTCAATAGAGATGTTTGCAAAATGAAATGATGCGCAGAGATTTTGGCCAAAAAACAAAATCAAAAGATAGATTGAGTTTTAAAATGCAATTTGTTTCTATTTTGTGTTTCAGATGGAGATGGGTGGATAAAAAAGTTCTAATGGAAAGCTTCAATTTCTCATCCCTAACAATCCTACGCAAAATGAAATTTACAATTGAAGGACAATAAATTCGCTATTGGTAAAGCCTAATGAAGCTATACCCATGGTTACGTAGCAATCTTTTAGCGAAGATTCTCAAATTCGTCAAATTCAAATGTCGGTCCCCTTATATACGTGCAGATGGTTGAAGATGCTAGCTTTTATTACAGTAAATATAAGTATTAAGTTTAAAAATCAAAGAAAGGCCATGCAAAACAACAACCAACTCCTACTTAGGTATATTTCATAATCCTTTATATTTCATAATCCGTCATAGGCTGGGTACCCATATCTTATTTAAATGTATTCATATACTATCGGGAAACCGATTTTGATTAACTTCGAGTTAAGGGCGAATATTTCTTATAATCTTAAGTCTAAGTCCAACCAATCTTAGCTTATATATGTACTGTCAAAACAAAGACAGTTTGATGGTACCCTATCGAATCGTTCATACCAACAAATGGGATGTCAAATTATTTCCTGAAGGTGCAAAAGATCGTACTGAGAAAGATGTAAAGGAGAAACGAGAGGAGTTTTTTTAATGCTTCATCGGCACAAAATCATATGCTAATGATTTCTTATTCAAGCTGCGCTAAAATTATTAGCTCTGTCATTTTGTGGGCGATGGTTTTAAGGTTCAAATCCCCCCAGTCTGACAATTATCCAAAGGTTTAGCTTGTCATTAGAAGCTTCTTAAATGTTCTGTTCAGAATCGGTATTAAACTGAAGGTCCTTTCCATTCATGCTAAACACTCTAACGCAACACTTTGTCAAACCCAAACTCCAGAAGTGTTGGTCTCAAATATGACAGCGATCTGCAGAATAGTGAGGCATTTTTTCAGCTCAACCAATATAACGGTTAGTTAGTTTAATGGCTTTCCTAGAATAGAAGACGCTTGCCAAAAAATAAATTATATTGTTTTTATTCATTTTAATTATCATTCCTACGTATAATAAAAAGAATATGTTTTCTTATGAATGCAGACAAAATTGTCTGTTAAAATATCTCAAAACTAAAAAAAACATAAGGCTTTGAATCGCTCTTTATTTTGTCTCCATGACAATTGTACAATTTTTACAAACTAAAATAATTTTGTACTTCCAATTTTTTTTACTTAAATGAAGTTTACAAAATGGTTTTGCAATTTGAGAAGTCGTTTAAGCTTTGAATTGATGTCGCGGACCGCAAATAATCATCTCTTAACGTATTATTTTTATTTGATGTTTCTATTATATTCCAAAACCGAAATTCACTACTTTATTAAAATTAAGCTTTATAAAATTATTAATTACACCTTTTTCTTTTTTCTATGTAAGTATGTAAGAATTTTCAAATTTGTTTGCCGCATCAGTATATAAGTTTCGCTTAGACGTACATCAAATAATTTTTCGCCGCCTTGGGTTTTTGGAAGTAATTTTTTTAGAAAATCACCTCCTGAGGTTGTTGGAGTAAATTTTGCTTTTTAAAAACACCTAAAGACGAGGAAATTTGATTGTCTATTCTGGCTTCGGTTTTCAATGCGAACCCAACAGTGAGCTCTTGTAAACTTTATGGTGAAAACGTTTTTTATTGTCCGGAGTGAAAAGGGAATTAGCATGCAATTCGAGCATTAACGTTTTATTTTAGGTAAACCCGACGATATGAAGTAAACAAAAACAAGACCTTCAATTGAGGTACTAAATGTGATATCTTATGGTTTCTTTGTAGATGTTCGACGAATAGGGCGGTAGACTTACATAGAAGAACGTAGAGTTTTTAGTTAAGAATAAGACAAAAATTTATCTGCAGCAAAATTGAAACAAAGCGCTTTCATTAAACTAAAGGAAAATGCATATATACAATGAGAGGATGAAGTTTCTACAAATAACTGTTATATTTTTCACCATCCTTAGCACATTAGGTATTAAAAGAAAGACAATATTCTAGAGAAGTGACAAACAAACACATGATCACGTTCACACCAGCTGTGATTTTACGAAGTGATTCGTGGTGTACGGCGACTTTATGCCCTCATTCAAGGGATGTTAGAAGGTATGTGTTAAAATTTAATATATATACCCTAAGCTTCGTGATTAATAAAAAATCAAGTTGCCAATTTACGCATATATGCGGATGAGCATTACATTTTGGTAAAAAAAGATGACTGTCTTTCGTTAAAACACGAAGTTACAACTCACATTGGTTTTATTTAATGACTGCTAATTTCATTATTAATTACTCAGACGTGCTATGTGCGTCGAATTTTGTAAATTTTATTAACTGGTTGCTATGTTGAATAAAACCAAATGTGGTGAGATACTCTCACACACAAAATTACTAGTAATAATGACTGTTTATAACACAGGTTCGACAAGCTCTTAATTTCACAAGTGCTAACAATTCAAACAACAAAAAAAAGCTCTATTTCGCAGACTTAAATTGACAAGTACATGTTTGAATAAATCACTTTTGTGGAATAAACAAATACAAAGAAAAAAAAACCTTTTTGACTTTACTTAGAACACAGACACAATGCTACTATCTATATACCTTAGATATTTGAATTTTTTTTTGTCAAATTTAATGCTCATCTAAGCCAGATATGTCAAACTGTCCTCCTTTGAAAGTGAAGAGACACCGACAATGGACTTTTGTTTTAAAAATCTTGGAAAATATTGTACATGAGTCATGAGTTTGGTCGATGTACCTACTATATGTAGATGCGCACATATTTTTAACTTATTTAAGAATGTTCTGAAGTAAAGGGGTTTTTTTTGTAAATGACAAACATCTGTCAAACCCAAAACAATTTATTTACACATTAAGCTCTGTCCTGACAAGTTAATTTCTTTTCTAATCCAAAATAATTATTCAAACTTCAATCAATCATTAATTTTGCTATGCAGAACCTTATCTAGATAATTAATTGCAATCATTCATATTGCATTTGAAGCTACATATATATGTATAAGAATTGGTATGTTATAATGGTAAACCTTCTATGAAAACAATCGAATTAAAAATCAACAAATCATCGCTGTAAATCAAGATAAGTGACGTTAGTAAAGGCAAAAGAAATTAAGATTTAAAACGAATTTAAGACGTAAATATTAATAAAATAACACACTTCAGAAGTACCTATTTTTTGTTTCCTAGTAATTTGTAATGACGTGCTCGTGTTTTTGAAGTTGTTTGCTAAATGACGTCCTGCGATTTGACGGATACACAATTTAATGAACGAAGAATGTTTTAATTCAGCAAAAATGTATGTGTGTAGTTCATAATTGGATAGACAGGTCGTTTCATTCATGGGATACAATTCGGAAATAATCCTTTTTAAATTAAAGCCCTATTAAACCTATCACTTAAAATATGTAGATACTTTAGTTTCCGTTCCAGTTAAATTGAAGGCTCTTGAGGTTCCGGCAAAAAATAAACATTTCACCTTTTTGTGACTTCTAATAAGTTAATTGATAAAAAAATGTCACACAGCTAATCTGTATCTTGTTTTGATAGAGATTGCAGCAGCGCCCGATTGCCATAGAGTGGACTGACTTGGATGACAAGACCGTTTGAAGAGCTGATTTGACGTATTTTTATTTTTCAAGGGTTACCCTGGTGCAGATACCAACGACATGGATTTAACGCCTGTAATACATTTGCATTGGCATGGAATGGATTATTTGGTGTTGCGTTCAGAGACCCTAGCTCCAAGAAAAGATTCTGATCTTCAACGTCCGGTGTACCATTTTTCTTTCATTGAGTACAGGAACACCATTGGCAGAGTTTATACTAACCCATATATCTATATTGAAATTTTTTTTTACCGATTTTGCAATTTCGTAGGGACGAGAACTCAGCAAAATCCTTAAATGCTATCGTAGGACGTATAATAACATTTGTTATTATACCATGTAAGGCAATCCTTTGGAGCATCTGTAGCTTAGTTGATGGAATCCGTTCGTGAACTTACGGCCACCTTGCGTTATTATGAGTTTAACCATGATGATATTCAACAAGTCGATTATTTAATGTTAAATTATCTTGCGATCTTGATCTTGCGGCATTAGCGGCTCTTTTGAGATTATTTAAAACTTCTAGCACATATTAACTCGGTGCTTATGATTGCACCATATGCCTCGCATTCAGAATAGTAAGTGTAATCTCTGGACGCGTGCCAATCGAACTGAAAATTTTAAAAGTTTTTAGCTCTAAGTGAGCACCAGACGGGAGGTAGGAGAATAACCATTCAGCCTTTACACGTAGAGTGGCAATACAGGTATATTCAACGAAAGGCAAATGGACATGCATGCTATGATCTTCAAAACAGATGAGTTGACCTGTAGACCTGTTTAAAGGAGTACAAATACAAGAACAGCTAGAAATTTATTGGAAAAAGAAGGTCAATGCGGTTTGGTAAGAAGAACCAAAGAAGCACTATGAACCGTTTTGCAACCACAACTCATTTGACCTGGTTGTTTAAATTTATTGAAAATGGAAGTCTATATCCAAGCCGTGGAACTCAAGACGACCCAAGGAAGTCGAAGAAGTGTTTTCCCAGAGAGTATTTATTTTATGACATTACAACTGCAGCAGTGCGTACATTTGTAGGATTTCGACACCTTTTGGCGTTTTTTTAATGAAGTCGATTGTGTTTGCCTTACTGTGGCTAAGCCATATCCGACGACTCCGTTTCTCATACTTTGGGATTCGCAGCAAATTTTTGCCTTGACTTAAGTACGATGTGAAATAGTTCTGCAATTGAGAAGTGAAGAGTTGAGCCTTACCTGGCAATCTCGTTTTTTTCAATAAATGTTACTTTGCCCTGGAACTCAAATCAGGTGATTAAGATTATTAAATTTGAATCCCCATTCACCCGGCCATTTTGGCATTAACATTGTGGAAGTAATATTGTCCGTTAAGTATGGTAGGAATTCTATTGATAGGGAGTGAGCGGATATAAATTATGTCCGTATGGTCTTGCAGTCTCTGAGTCTGATCACGTCATGTGTTGTGATGTTTATTTTATGAAAGTCCAGAGGTAAAATATGCAGATAAACCGTAAGAGCATCTGGTGGTGTTGACTATAGAGCACCTGTTTTGTTTATATGAATGTCGTTCTATAAACCTTTGTTGAGTTTGGCTATATTACAGGCTTTATCATACCACGACAGAGTTAATTTAAGTTAAAAGCCACATCAGAGAACAGATAATAGTTTAGATTTGCAAAGAACTTTGCCCACATTTATCAAATAACGGCGCCTATATTGGCGCTAATGCACCAATCGATAAGATATTTGAATCCCATTTGTTTTATTTTACACAACATCGAAGACTTTGAACTTTTTTTTTCAAAACTTATCTTTTGCTATCGGAAGCTACCTATATTAGATCTTCGAAACAGCAAAAAAAAACCTTTAAGATAAGGAGCGCTTAATTTAAAATCCTCACCTTAAGCTTACCATTTTCAATAGCATTTGAGCGCAAAAGTTTCAGAAAGGAGCATCCTCATTCTACTGCGATTCAATTGCTCTGAGCAATGTTTCTAAGCATGGTCGATAATCTAAATTTAGCAACGAAAATGCTCCATTTTAAACAAACCAAAAACTAACAAAAAGCAACAACAACCACTTAGCGAAATATACCCTAGATTCAAACACGATATCCATTATCAAATGCAAATCACTAAGCAAACATTTAACAACAACAGAAAATCGTAATTTTTATTCGAGTTGTTTTCAATCAAAAAAAAAAATCGATTTTGCTAATTAAATAATCCTTCGAAATTAGCAATAAATTACCAGCCAGCCAGTCACAATCACTTCAACACCTCACTACATACGCAAAGCCTGATAAAAGATTATATATTTTGTTTTTCCAAAATTTATCGATACCTACCAACTAATATTTACAATCACTCGATAAACGATTATCGTCTGACAACAAATAGGGCTGATGTATCTTCGTCTGCTGTTGTATCCAAGAGAAGAACGCTTTACCACGACGTGTAGTCTGTAAAAAAAAAGAGAACAAAAATTATTACACATATTGCGGAAATCATGTTTTTTACATGGTTTTCGCAAATATTTTCGAAAATCACACAAAACATACTAATAAAGTTGCAGGGAGAGAGAATTGATGTAGAGAGGAAGAGTAGGTAAAAAGAACTCTCCTATATGCACGACTTTCGATGAGACGCGGCTCTAATTCCGAAGAACAAACAAATTCATCGAGTGTGACAGCGTGTCAAGTTAATACAATTTGTCGCCCATTGATCTGTGTGCCGTCACAAGACCACACTGGAGAATATTGCAATAAAATATTTTAATTATTTTGTAACGGTCATGTGATTCAAAATACGCCGCAGTTTTATCTTTTTAACAATTAATGCGATTTCTTACGGAATGGAATTTTTTTTTTTTACTTTTGGTTTTGAGGGCACAATGCGTACGCAACGTTTCGCAGTCGCAGTCACTTGGTACTAAGCTGGCGGGTACGTTACGTTTATCGTTTAACACACGAGCGTATATCATCAGCGGGTAGTGTTTTCTTTTTTTTTTTATTATTATTTTGCTTCGTTTGCGTTTTGCCAAAAAAAGAATTCATCCGGTCATATGTAAATATTTGCAGATACGAACACATTTTTATTTTTGTTTTATTTACGCAAAACAGATACAGGTTCAGATTGTGAATAAGAGAGGATTGTTTGAATTTTTTTTTTTTCAAATTATTGCAAGTCTATTCAAAAGGGCAGTTCGAGTGTCGTACATTGCCATACATAACCATTAAGAACAACCTGTAGAATGTATTGAATGGAAAAGTTTTATCTTTGCGTTGACAGTTGACAAGGTGTATCGGATAAGTGTATCGTTGTCAGAACAGTGTCGGTTGGTGTCAATAAGAACGTGAAATATTAAAACTGTATATTTTGGGTGTGTTAGCAGGAGAATTGTCTAATCTTTCACAACGATAAATATAATGATAAAGAAAATATTCACGCAGATCAATAAAAGAAAAAAAATTCAGAAATTTTATGAGCCCATGTGGTAATTGCAGCAGACCGTACGTCAATCAAAAATGCGACAAGAGCAATTGTTTTTTTTTTTGTTTTGCAAATAGTTTGTGCAAAAAGGGAAGTATAGATAAGTTAAGCTGTCGCCCCACCTCCCCATAAAAGTGTTCATTGAGATTTATTCACAGACATTGGGGCAGTAAAAGTGGCCATCTTGTAAAGATTGCGCGAGAAGTGGATTAAGCCAACTTGAATCATTGAAAAGCAAGATGCGCGATATCGAATGAAATCATTTCTTATTTTCATATAAATAACACCCAGTAGGTTCAACAGACGAGATAAAGAGATCTTATTTTTAGATTTTAAAGGATAAGAAATTCAGATACAAGTTTGATTTGTTGTAAGGACGCACGCACGTCTTTGTGTATTGAGAGCACATAAATGGTTTGCGTAAATAGATTTTTAAACAAACAATAAAACTGTTGAAAATAATAATATTTCCATAGATATAATCCGTCTGTTTCTCACGCAGTTCGCTTGAGATTTAAAGCCATTGGAGCTGAGACGACGGATGTACAGTGAGCGTCAAAAGTGAGTAAACGTTTTGTATATATCTATTTGTGTTAAGTAAGCTTATAGCAATTTGACAAATATTTTTGATTCAGTTATAAAAAAAATACTCGTAGATAGTTATTCCTGAAGTTCAGGTGAGAAAAATTTGGTACAGTAGAGGGTTTTATCCTCACCCCAACTCAAGTTATAACAAGTTTAAGTGAATAGCTCTATTTTGAGGTATAACTACTCTGAATGATATAACTTCAGAAATATTAGATATTGCTAGAAAAACCACTCTACATATTTTGTAGACCTAATTTAACTACGCAAAAAATGTAAGTAGCATCGTGTGACTTTATAAGCCCAGGAAAGTGTTATGACGCCTTAAGTAAAAATTAAAAAAAAAATTCAGCTTATCGATTCCAATGAATTTTTCTCAAAACATTTACTCCGTCAAAATGTAATTATTTTTAGGAGTTCTTCTCTAATAAATTCTTTATGAATTTTTTGAAAAAAACTAAATTTGTGTAGAGTAAATGTTTTGAGAAAAATTCATTGGAATTGATAAGCTGAAAAACGTTGTTATTTAATTTTTACTTCAGTCATCATAACTCTTTTCTGGGCTTATAAAATCACACGATGCTACTTACATTTTTTGCGTAGTTAAATTAGGTCAAAATATGTTTACTTGTTATAACTTGAGTTGGGGTGAAGATAAAACTCTCTACTGTACCACATTTGTCTCGCCTGAGCTTCAGGAATAACTATCTATGAGTATTTTTTTTTTATAATTCAATTAAAAATATTTGTCAGATTGCTATAAGCTTACTTAACACAAATAGATAAATGCAAAACGATAAATGTCAACACTTCGGTGGGACATACATAAGTCCATAATGGACTAATGTCCCTGCACCATGATAGTTACATGTTGACAGTTCAACACTGCGGCTTAATATACACTTATATATTTGGATGACCTTATACAAAATTTGTAGGCGTTAGCCAATTCGGTTCACTGTGGCGTATACGTAATATTTTTATTCCTATTATGCAATTTTTAAAACATATTTTCTGCTTTTATAAATAATATGTTGTATAACAGCATGCTTTATCCTTCATATAATAATAGCCAAGTCAATTTTCTGTCCTCTGCACTAAGTTTCAGTTTCAACAATAACAACCTATATTTTCAATGTAATTAATGGATGGTATGTATATCTGCTAATAAAGGATCCATTCTTAGATATTATATAATGGGATTTTTTTAAAATAGCAGCATCTAGACTCAAGTACTGATAACATTATTGTAGTAATACAGAATAGAGGCTAAATGTGGCGCAAATAAAAGCGCCTGAAAAGCTGCACCACATTATTGATTTTCATACCTTAATAAAGGTGCGACATTTTAATTAGTCGAAATCCGTTTGTAATAAATAAAAGAATATTTACTTTAAATATAGTTCCGCACGAAATGTTCTTATTTTCAATGCGATGAAAATTGTCAATTGTCATTTCAATCCGAGAACAATAAAGTGGACTGATGTATAAAAATGTATATTTTGTGACTTAAAATAGTAAATATTTACTAATTTCTTTTATCATGTAGAATTGGAACTATGAAACTTTATTTTTTGTAATTCAATTTTTAAAAAAATTCAAACCTAATTGTACGTTTTAAGATTTAAAAATACTTTGCAAAATTTCTCCCATGTTTATAATTTGTTTGGTGCAAGTGTTTACCGACAGATTTAAAGCATTCTTTGAACGTATGTATATTATTCTTAGGAAACATAAATTAAACAGCAAGTGTGGCATTCTATTTTTATAAATTCGAAATTTATTTTCTTAATAACGAAATTTCAACTTAAATTTTAAAGAAACAAATTTTGAAGGTCCTTAGTAGTAAAACATGAGAAAAACTTGTGACTATGAGTTCATCAAAAGTTCAATGATAAATAAGGTGAAAGGTATTCTGCACCACCCACAAAGTTCGCTACCAGCAGCGGATTAAATTCATTGCTGAGACCTGTATAATTCAATTTATCGTTTAGTAATCTTAAATTTCATCCTCGAAATTGAATTAACTGCTGCCACACGTGCAAACCTTGACCGTAAAAGTTCACAAAGTGCAAAAAAACTAATAAAAAAAAGAAGTAAAGATACCAAGCAAAACAAAAGCGAAGCGAATCAATAAATCAATCGTACCTACACAATGAACAGTAATAACTGTAAATAATTATGCAATTCCCACATGAGATATAGAAAAAAAAAATATAATTTTTGATCTAACTGCGCGCGCCAACACATGTCAAAACGGCGAACTACGCCTTTTGGCTTTTCCACGTATTTTTTTTTTTCATTTTTGACAAGATTTTCAGTTGTCAGTTCATGTCATATGCAAAATACTTGTATGTACACCACACACTTTGTTTTGAGCACATGCCAAGGTTGTGTTTACGTTGTGCACAAATATTTTGGATTAATTTGTTTATTGAAGTATTTTTTTTTTGCGTGTGTCAATAATCATAAAACAAAATTAAAACAAATCAAACTTAAAAATCAGCGAATTAAGTAAAATTGAGTATCTCTATACTTAAGATTGAGTGCGATTGAGAGATGATAATCTCAGCTAAGTGCTAGAGGAAGTGAGCAAATGTGTAATGGAAACGGTTTGCATAAATTATTCGTGAGAAAAAATTCGATGACCTTACCGGAAATTCCGCTGCAATGAGCAAAGCGGAAATAGCCAATATCCGAAATTGATAAGAAGGACACATTTCAATGTAGTTAAATTGATTGATAAAGTGAACGATCTCTTATTTTTGTATAAAAAGCGAAAATGCGAGATAAAGTTAATTTAACTAAACAAGTTTGGGTATACCAAGGATTCAAAGATCTTATTAAGGCAAATTGACACCTTGGTAAAAGAGTAAAATGAAAAAGCTATGTTAGTAAGCATTTTTAAAGGATTTCTCCTGTCCACTTGATTGAGGTATGTTCAGTGTTTCTTCTTAAAGTATAGGTCTCATCAGAATATCAAAGTGCAGAAAAAAACATATTTTAGGTTGGGATTTATAGAGCTCCAACGATGATTGTATAGAACAAGGCTGTCCAACCCGCGACTCGCGGATTGCATGCGGCGCAATACACGTATCAATGCGGCCGAAAAATATTAAAAATTAATGATTCAATTTTTATGAGAAATGCTTTGAATGTTGTGTGTGCTTTGGTTTTAAGTAATAAAATTTGACATTTTCTGATGGCGAGTTAATTAAGAAAAGCTTGGAAAGCTGAGCAAATAGAATTTTTTGATTTTTTAAGGTTGGTAGCACTTGTTAGTAATGGCGTCCAAACGTCATCTGTCAAAGTGAAAAGTTTTCAGTATACTCTGCCATTTAATCATGGAAAGACTTACAATCGAGCAACGATTGCAAATTATTGAAATTTGTTATCAAAATTCGTGCTCTGTGAAAAATTTGCACCGTATGTCGCCATCATTTTTTTCATATGGTCGTCATAATCGACGTGGTGAATAAACAATTCGTGCTGTTATCATCAAATTTCACACCAAATTTACTTTGTTGGACATTAAACCATCGACTCGCATGCGTACAGTGCGTACCGAAGAGAATATTGCAATCGTAGCGTCCAATATTAATGAGGATTGTGAAATGTGTTACTCAACCCCATGTAAAATTTTACGTGTCGATTTGGGTTTGAAAGCCTATAAAATTCAACTTGTGCAAGAATTGAAGCCGAATGACCTACATGACAACGTCTATTTTTTGGTGAATTGGCCCTAGAACAGCTCCATGAAAATCCGATGTTTTATCGAAAAATGAGGCTCATTTCTGGCTCAACAATAAGGAAGAAATATTTCTTGTGGGGTTATATAAAGTCCTTAGTCTATGTGGACAAGACGAACACGATTGAAACCTTACAGGATAATATAACACGCGTAATTCGTGGAATTCAGGCCGAAATGTTCGAAAAAGTGACGCAAAATTGGACCTTCCGAATGGACCATTTGAAACAGAGCCGCGGACAACATTTACATGAAGTTGTCTTTAAAACGTAAATGGCAAAGGAATATTTATCGATTACAATATTTGATGCAAATTTGAGGGTTTTATTTGATTTTTAAAAAAACTACGCTTAAAAAATTACCCTTCATGTATGTGTTGCTTGTATTTTATTTATAAAGGGGGTTATCCGGTATTCGGTATGCTGTAGACGTAAAAGCTAAGCACCGATGACCAGCATCCAAACGATGGTTGGGGATCAACATCGGCTAACAATGACTTCTGCCTGTCTTTCAGGCGGAGAGGAAGGAGGACTCGAAAGCGGTGCTCAAAAATCTGTATTAGACAGATGGAGTCGAGTGCTCCTCTCCTATGGCTAGGTATGTCATAAAATCTTAACATCCCTTCGCTGATATTGATCTGTCGTCCAAGTATAAAGCGCTTTTCTAGCTTCACTTACAACATGGAACTGGAGGAGAGGAGTTAGTATTTCTTTTGCTAGATGCGGTAAGTTGAGTGTCAAAAATACGCGGGCCTACTTTTGAATTGATGAAAGAATTCCAAAAATAGATTTCACGCTCCTAAAATTACTTAAAACGCTCACTAGATTACCATTGAGAAGATGACACCTTAGCATAGTTTTTTTATTTTAAAGATAATCACAAGCTTGCCCATGCCATAACTCCTGTTTTATCCACTTAGGCCCCAGTTATAGCTTTCATTGAAATGCACCATTGAAAATTTTGTTTTGCGATTTAAAGACGACTAAGCAAACAATATTGGCTTTTAATGGTATCAAAATAAAGCTAATCATTTACAGAATTTTTCTACAAACAAAATTACTTTATTCTGATTTAAACTTTTCTTTAAATCTGTTTTTATTATTTCACTGAAAGAAATCGATTTCAATGAACAGCTGATAATCGTTTCTACAATTTGAAACATAATTTTTCCGCTGATGTGTTCGACTCTCTTGCTGTTCTCAGCTGTCAGTTTTGCTTTCAATGATCAACTCTAACCTTAAAACCTATGCCAGTGGCTTTCCACTGACAGAATTTTTTCAATGATTGCTATAACCGACTTGTCAAAAAAATGAAACAACTATTCCACTGATTTGTTCCAATTGTGCATTTCAATGATAGCTATAACTGGCCCCTAAAGACTTTCTTTTTAATCCGAAGTGCATTGGACTAGAACAAACACAATAAAATCGCAAGCAAAAATAGAACGTATACGCCACAGTGAATAAATATTAGCATTGCAAATTTATAACTCACGTAAGTTTTATAACAAAGTAAGTTTTGACAAGATTTAATATTGCGGCATATATGTGAAATAAATGCAGGCATTTACGTATTTTCTATTAACAAATAATCACGTAGATATTCTATTGTTTTGTTCTTAAGTTATCGTTTAACACGACTTGCATGTGAAAAAGATTATGGTAAAATACATGAGTGACAAGTGACAGTTCGTTTTGTTTTCCCTCAAGATAACGGTTAACTGACTTTTAATAAATTACAGCTGCGTCTTTAAATAATTTTAAAATTATTAATTTATTTCATCAGTGAGATATGATAAGGATAACATTAATGAAAATTAACCCATTTCTTAGAATTGAATTAATGTCATAAATAAATAAACAAATTAATCAGATCGGTAAAAAGTTATATCATTCACAACGTGTCAGGTGCTAAGGCAATACTTTACGTCACCTGATAAAAAAAAAATTGACATAACACTAATTTTAATGTTAATTTACTAGACACGTGGAGTGTACTCTGTAACTAAGAGAGCCAAGTGATTTGTCAAAAACCATTTATATTGTCAACTATGACAAACTAAAGTATTATTACGTTAAGATGTGAAATACTATGAAGTATGGGGAAAGCGATAAACGTCATTTGCAGATAAGTAAAATATTTGACTCACTTTTTTAAGACCTTAAAGTATAGCTACACAATTAATACACATTTAGGACAGTTTGCATCGGCGAAGGTGTTTCCCGGAAAATAACTAACCCAATTAAGAGTTTCACAACACGGTTCTTATCAGAATGCAAGATTATGTGTCGGTTGCAATCTTATATATATGATGTTTGCTTTTATATCTTATTGACTAAGTGGTTGCAGTTATTAAATGAAGCATTTACAATTTTAAAGCCATGTCTCAATAGCTGTTCATAAGAACTGCATGATATGTGACTTGCATTATTGAAATCAATTTTCTTTTTATCCGTGATGTTGTTATGAAAAGTTTTTGAAACAAAATTTTACTGCCAAGAGCATTGCTTAATGTCGAGCTTATTTTCATAGAATCCTCCCTTAACGTTCATTAATTTTGAGAATACGATTCCTTTAATTTAAACCCAATGTCCAATAATGCTCAAGAAGATGTGAGGAAGGTAAAGGTCGAAATATACTATTTCCTTAGGCTGTACTCAGCATTCGCAAGACCCACCGTGCGTCCAAGAATTCAGTTGTAGCTGCAAAACATAAAATACGACTGAATTCTTGAATTCAGGAATATTATAGAGTTGAAAGATCAGCTTACATAATGCATCCCATAGGTCCTAAGATTCATACCGACTTGCTGCGTTGGTTACAATACTACATCTGATACTTATTGATACTTTTGAAAATTGTGTAACCTCTGCGGCAGCCTAAGACTGGAACAATGAGTATTCTCACTTCACATGGACTTCTGGATGAAAAAACATGACTATTATCATAGCCAGATCTGACTTAGGTAAATGAGAGATTCTAATGGATACACCATAAAAGCATTCAAGAACGAAAAAGGTATAGAGAAGTTGAAGGCATGTAGGCTTGCTGCTAACTCAACTCGTATATTAAAGGATGAGTTTTAACTTCATGGTCCAATTTTTTTAAATCCTTAAATGTTGTGTGATCGATCTCAACGTGTTCAGCTTTTTCTTTGGCATATTATTGATTTAGGAACAAGGCTTTCCACTTTTTTGGTTTCTCCAAATTGGTTTTAAATGCAGCTACAATCTTAAGCACAGGCGGATGCCCTATATCGTCTTGAAACTTGGTTATTGTGATTTCTCAGTTATGCAAACAATGTAAATTGTAGGAAAATACGTCATATACAGTGACGTATCGATAAAATGTTAAGTGTACGTCTGGGTTATACGTTATACGTTAGTTTTACGTGGTTCTTAAACGACATTGACATGACATTTTTCTAATATTGATGCGGCTAGGAAACAGATCAAAGATTTGTAGTACCTACTCCTGCGCCTAACTTTTTCTCGGTGCGAGAAAACGGGCACTGGAAGGCACTGAATTGTGCCATATTTTTGGCAATGCTGACGTTCTTTAATTTTTAACAGAAACAAATTTCGTAGAATGGAACTTGAATTACTAAAAAAACAGCTCTCGCTTAGTTGTCCAACGCACTTAACCACTAAGCCATTTCATTTCTCTTTCAATAACTCAATATTGTACATTTTCCATTCTCACGAAGGGGATTACAGCTTTGACAATTAAATAATATAAAATATTGTAAAACACTAATTCATTGTTCAGTTTGGTAATAAAATCGAAATGCAGCGACTCATAACCCATAAGAGTTGCTCTATTCCAAGAGGTTGTTTTGCATAGATCTTGCTTTACAAATTTTGGTAATTTTACTCTTCTAGTATTGTTTACTTTTTAGATCTTGCTTTACAAATTTTGGTAATTTTACTCTTCTAGTATTGTTTACTTTTTGACCAAAATCTATTAGAATTTTTAATATCTTATATTCTTTTAAACTGGTTCCACTTGTAGCTTGTTTTCTTATTTCATTGTTCCTTTTCTAACCAATTCTATTATCTTTTATCACTCGTCAAGTCTTCTTTTTCAAAGCGGTCCAGTTTCTCCTCCATGCATTTCATGCATTTGAGAGTAGATACCCTTGAATATTGATATTTTCGTTCATCGTGTTAATTGGTTGTGATCTTCGAACAGATTGCAGATTAAAATATATTAAAAAAAATTCAATCCCAAAAGTATAGCCACAGTTTGTGATCTTTGCTTCTGAATTGACAGCCGAAAAACAAAACAGACACTCTGGTGCTTTCTTACATTTTTCCCATCTTAAGCTTCTGGAAGGCTTGTGAAAAAATTCTTCTCCCTACAACAAATACAATCAAAATAAACAACTTACTACACAATTCAAGTGTCAATAGTAGCAATAGTAATGTTAAAAGATCATTTATTGCAAATTTTATCAAGAATAATTCGTTGTCCCGCTAAGTACTTGTGCTTCAAATCACGTACAATAATTTATGTGCGAAATAATTTACTTGTAATTTATTGCTTTACACAATCGAAATTCAGAAAAAAAAACAACAACGTTTGTATAACCATAAACAGAGAAACTCAAACGTAAATAAATTATCGCGGGTGAATTTTTATGGGACGTGCCCGCTATCATGATAGGATTATTATTATTACGTATTGTTATATAATGGCATTCTCCAAGTGAAACGCAGTCAGCCATTGACCTCAGATCAAAAGTTGTAAGTGATCTGCTTCTATCACCGGAAATGCTAAACGTTACTGTCATAAGGCCTTGCCTTACTACGATGATTTTCCTCATTACAGTGTACCAACGACGGATTAATAATAATCTTTTAACTGAAATCAGTTCATACAAATCACATGAATGCCATTCAAAATGTCAGAATTCCATTGAACACAAACCCATTCATCATTATTTGCTGGAGCAAAATATCTACACACACACACACACACTGACTTGAAGGAAATATATTTATATTCTATAATTATATAGTATTTGAGCGATATGATGGATTTTTGCGAAAATATTATCCATTGAAACAGTAATTGGGGAAGGCTTATGAATAATGAGTTTTCCCGCCCTGGGCTGGCCGGACGGACCAAGCAATAAATTATAGAGAAAAATATTTTCCATTTAGTCGTTTAGACGCGACGCGAGGGCGGCAATTTACTTGACGAAAGGTGAATTGTCAGTAGCGTGGCGATGATAGTTTATTTGAGGCCTTTCCTTCACACTTCCTATAGTGGAATTATTTATTATCTTTATTACCTAGGGGTGTTATAGCTTAAGCAATTGGGTAGTGAAAGGGGAACACAATTTATTGGTATGCTTTCATTGACAATGAATAGAATTCTTAACTTTTCTAAGACTGACGCAAATTGTTTTAGATTATGACATGTTATCCAGGATTAAAGTTCATGTCGTTTAGGTTGACGCTTATGTCCACACATTAGCATTAGCCCCACCCAATTGGAAACGGAAGAATAATACAACGACTTCCAACCCTGATACTGACATGTCTTCGATTAGTCTTATATTAATCTTACAGGAGTTTTTTTTTCGTTTAACGTAAAGTAAACTCAAATTATAAAGGTTCGGAGTTTACTCTAAGGAAGCGGATGTAGTATCATAACGGCATCCAAATACCAGCAGAGCCTTCATGAGCATTGGAATCATGTTTCATGGTGAACACTAGTACTGTCGGTCAACAATTAATCAATCATTATACACCCAGAACCGCTTAAGTATAGAATGTAATGAGCTCCTAGATGAGCTGGCAAAACAGCTACAAAACTACGAAGAACTCCTCGTATCTTTTTTATTGGTCAAAGGTAAGATACTAGAAAGCTTCACTAACATCGCTTCCCATAGATGAAGTAACTTGGTTGGTCATATGGTATCCAAAGCTTGATGGCCCAACCTGTCTATAAAAAAAGGAAAAGGACTTTGAATCTGAATAGACCACGACTTAGGATAAAAATCGGCATTCCGTCTGGATACTGCCTTCTCAAAAAGCATGCAAGAAGTCTGGCAGTTTCAGATCTAAACGATTGAGGTGTAATGACAAGTAATTGTGTTATTATACATATGTGTATAGGAAGATCTTAAACATACATATTGTTAAGATTTTGCACAGAAATATAATGAAGTATAATGGTTCAACAGAACGCGATTTAATAGGTCGCTTTCTGGTGAATATCTGCCAGAAGCAGCCGTTTATTAAGATTTCGCTTTGAAGGCAAACCAAAGCTAGGAAAAAGCATATACAAAAAAAAATATAAATATTAAATGTCATAAAAGACCTAAAGCTAAGCTTCTCCAACTATTGTGGGTTCATAGATGTATTTTTTGATACTAATGGCGATTGTTTGTTTGTCAGACTTTCACAAGAGGTGGGGCAGCGAATAAAAACTTTTAGGTGGTCGGGACGGATTTGAACGGGGGACCGTTCGCTTAGTAGTCCAACGCATTTAACCATTAAGCTGGGGAAATTTCATCTGTATACCTCAGATGCGTGAGTGCTCTTGCAAATGTGCAGAAGTAGATTTATTCAATTGAACTCTGTATGCGGTCAAGCACATGAAGCACATTAAGACAATGTGCAATTTCGAAGCGTTGAGCTGGTTGCGAAATTTCATTGAAAATTGTTTGCTACTCTTAAGACAGGGGAGTCAATTTTGCCGCAATTTCTGATCATACGAAAACTTGTAACACCTCGTATCAGAGAAATGAAATTTAATTTGGGACTTACCTAAACTTAACTCACTCAAATAAATTGCCTTTAAACAGCTTTAGTCGTACCAAGCACTATCTTTTTTGTTTTAAATGTTTTACGTATCGCAATTGGCATTCTTATATTGCCAGACGATACTGTTTTATTCTCTTGTTGGCCTCAAAAACACTCGTTTTTGAAAAAGTCTACATGACTTGTCTGCTGTAGACTTGTTACTTTAAAACCTGAGAGTAGATTTTCAGAGAGCACTCTCAGACTCCTCTCAAATTATTCAGTCAATATTTGGATGCCGTTATGATACTACAGGTATTTGTCAAAACCGATTTTTATATCTGCCCTATCCAAAATGTAAGTTAGAAACTTTAACCCCAGAAGAAGAATACTTGCCGAATGGATGTAGGCTCGTCTTCTAAAATAAACCCAGTTTAGCAATATCCTGGACTTTCGTGAATATATTGCCTTTGATTAATGATGTATCCTGTTTAACACCTCGATGATAATTTTTCGGTCAGTAAACTGCGGACAACACCAACTTTTGACTTTATTAGGCTGCATTTTCGGGGCGGGTTCTGAAACTGAACACTTTATTTAATCCATCAATCGAAGATAGTTGTGATCACCTTAATGGCATTTAAGGCATAGCGACAATAGTTGATCTCTTATTCATAGGAACATTTTGAGTTCAACAAGGATGGAGGTCAGATTAGTATAAAAGCATTTTCGAACAGTCATGCACATAAACTTCTACAATTCGTCAAAGCCGAGCTTGAATTGAAACATTAGAAATTTGCTATCTAACGCTATCCGAAGCGACGACTCAAGTAAAATCACATTCACAAATGCGATCCGAAAAAAGCCTTCAGTTTGATTCGGTTATCAAACTCAAAACGTGCTTCAAGTCGTTATGTCATTTATACATCACATCACATCACATCACCAACATCAGCAACAACAACAACAAAAAACAAACCTCAATTTACTTAAAAGCCGAGAGGAAGGCCATTCAATGATCAACAACATCAAGGCGCATTGCAAACTTTGAATTTACTTCATTATGTTTTGCTTTTATTATAGAACTAAACTCAACTGGAGAACACAAAAGATACATTCATTTCTTTTTCTCTTCATTTTGAATAATCTCAATTGATTTCGATGGAAAAGCATCTCCTCGACGGGTTAATGTATGCGCGCACAGACCAGCAGCTAAGTAATTGTATTTATTTTTAGATTTGATTTATGCTCGGTAAAAATAACAACAAAAAATGAACAACAAGAATCAACTTAATGTGGCTATATTTAAGTTAAGCTGTGTGCGTTTAAGTATCTACCCCAACTTTGGTTGGTTGGGGTGAATCAAAGTCATTTCACTGTACGGTTACGGTGGAGCACATTTTTAAATGTGCTTCGCTTTTTTAAATCTTGTTTTGTTTGGTTTTGTGTTTTTTTTTTTCATTCTTTAGTAACTGTGTTCGCTTTTACGTTTTTTATTTTACTAACAAGCGTTTTATTTTTAGTAAAGCTATTAAAATACCTCACAATCGCGTATCTGTCAATTAAACAAACAAAAAAAAAAAAAAACTTATCGAAACCGGAGATGGTGCTACCACTGTCAGTGGTTTTCTTTTCATTTTCTTTGGTTTGACAGACTTGTTGATTTATGTGTCAACAGGTCGATGGCTTTCTAACCGATAATATAGAGTAAGTATATAGACTCTGTAGGGCTTGGCGATCGCTAGCTGCTGCAACAAAACAAAATATCAAAAATAAGAAATAAAAACAATGTTCGAGGCGAATTTTGTAAACATTAGATAAGGCACGTGGTGTGTGTGTTGTAATTGTTTTGTTAGGGGTCGTTGTCGTTGTTGTTGTTTTATTTCATTTTGTTTGCCGCCAATTTAGCAGCAGTTGAGTGTTTTTATTTTTGTTCAGGTATTGCGTTTCGGAGAATTTTAATTGCACCTAACGCGAATGAAAGCGCCCGACTCGAGGTTCAATGTCTAATGAGATGTTAATTTTAAGTTAAATTTTCCAATAAAATGAGAAAGATTATTCAGTTTTTGTTTGTTTTTATCTATACACGTGTGACGACGATATTAAAGATCGATAGATTCGTTGAGATCAATAAGGGCACCACTACATATTGTGCTCAATAAGTCTGTTTTGATAGTAGAAGCTTTTTAGTATACGAAATCAACGATTCACTGCCACAGGTGGGAGTCCATACTCAACTTTAAACATCTTGGTATTGTTGTACAGGAATCTGCTGTAAACAGTGCCCTTAGGCTATGCCGAATTGGTAGTTGGAAACCCAGTCCGTGTTTTAAATGAATGCTGCTGAAGAGGATTCGATAAGGCCAATACCACGAAGTGATATTACTTTTAACATTGAGAGCGAAGCAGCACTAGAAGCAATTTCTTCCTTAGACATAAAATCAAAGGTCGTCGATTTTGCATAGATTCTAGAGTATGGGGTTGATAATCTAATAAGGGGCAGGCCACCGGAAACGTGTCGGGTGCAAAGATTTTCTTATCCTAACCTAACATTACATGGTTAGGCTTGAGAGATTCCTTGTTTTATTTCGCAACTAATAAGGGGATTGGTCCAAAAGAAAGAGTGGGTTCAGTAAGAAATCTGCGGTTTGTGCAATTGAAGAAGTGGCAATAACTGCCCTAGGGATACAACAGAGCAACCGCCATTAAATAAAAGGGTAATAAATACCAGGGAAATTTTTTAGTGATTCCAACCCCGTATAAGTGCGAGATATGGATCGACGGAACCGCACGTCTTCGCAGTTGCGGCAGTAATCTCCTATTAAACTCATAGCGGTAAAAAGAAATTATGTCTACGAAAAAAAATTAGTTGTAGAGAGAACAAAGAGCGATGGTATGGCTGGTATAAATGAATGACAATGAATGCACACTGTAAGAAAGTGCAATGTTAACGGCAACAGGATCTTCTTTTAGAAATGATCTCAGAAAAATATAGACATAAACATACCAATCCGATGTTATGCAAAGATCGCTTCTAGGATTAGAACGAGGCCATTGAAATGGGGAGAGCAGAGTTCGCGCGAGTCGGTTATTGTCAGTCACATGACAATACGTAATAACGTAAACATTGTCACACCAAAAACATAAATATTAAAGAATAGCCAAGTTTTCTTATACAAATTTCGCGTATTTTTATCCGTGCTTTTTCTTAAGAGCCGGCCCTCCTGTAAAAAATCATAATTGTACGTCTTTTGGTTACTGAGTTAAGAGAATGTTAGATTTTTCCCTGGGTTTTCTCCACAAATCCTATTACTGTGCCAAATTTCAAGGTTCTACGATGATTGGAAGTGCTCCATAGTTTTGATGATCTGTCAGTGAGTTACTGATTTTGCTAAGCTTATATCTCAGAAACTGCTTATGTTAAACAGTTGAAATTTGGTATGGAGCCTGCTGCTGTGTGCCCCAATAATTCCTGAGTTTTATAGTTCTACCTTTGTTGTAAGTGAAGTTAGAGGGGGGTCAAAATGGCCTGGGTTGGTTCGTGTAAATAAGCGTGTAGTGCCAAAGTTGCTAAAGAACTTGACTGGGCACTACCGCGCCCCCCTAATAACGGAATCCAATGTGCCCAAATTGCTAAAAGACTACATTCAGCTGATTAATTTGTTTAATTTTGGCAAAAAATTCGTTGATCAAGCTGGACTACTGCATTTTTAGTGAGGTTGCGCAACGGTGGATGAGCACCCATCTCCAATGAGCAACACTAGCTCGCCCAGTACCCGGAAACTTGTTGAACAACGTGTTGAGCAAAAATCCTAAACTATATCCAACGAGTGGAATGTCTTGCACTCGAAATTGATGAGTTGGCGACATAGTGGACGACCGTCACAACAAAAAATTTGAACAAAAAATAATTCCGATGTCTCTGAAAGACATTTTCCCTCGCTTAGTCCTGCATTTTTTTTATTTTTTTATCGTTCTGGACAATGGTGTTATAAGACTTTCCAATTGTAACTTGTTCATAAGTGAACTTTCAAACGAGAGATAGTAAGAGATGGGCCCTCACACAGCTGACTGTTTTTGATGAATTAAAATATAAATTGCATGCAATCAACAAAACGCACTCTCATTGATGATCGCCGGACACTTGAAATATATTTTGCCTTTTCCATTTTTTTCTAATTTATTTATGTCATTTCAGCGTTGTTAATTTTTCCACTAAGCGATAGCAGGGTGGGTTGAATGAACGAGCGGTTTCCAAGATATTCCAAGGAAAGATTAAACGCACTATAAAAAGGCTGTGGAAAGACAACGAAAAGATCTAATATGGGTTAAGGTAAAACAACAAGTAGTTCCTGAAATGCAGATGATCACAGACGAGACAAAGACAAGAGTTAGATTCCCCTTTGGGATCACTGAAAAATTCATCATCATAATCAAGAAAACGTCTTAAATCCTTTGGTATTTATTTCATTAATAAACACCTGCTTGAAGGAAGAGCCTGCGTGACGAAATCGAAAGGCCTGGAGATGTTTTTGTAGCGAACTAAGTCTAACCGATGTGTAGCGTTAAAAATAACAAATACATATTACATTTTTCTGAGAACAATTTTTTTTTAGTTTTTTTATAAATATACACTCGGGCAAAGGCGCGCGCATCTGCTTACGAATTAATTAGTAGATTCCACAATCAGCATGTCTTCAGAATTTAAGGAAATCCCAACAAATAAAACACAATTTACACTTTCTTCTAATTACTGTCCAATTACGTATAAAATGAATTGCACCAACTTCATTCATCGTATTTTGCATGTTTACGTTTCAAATAAAATATTTTTTTTATACTCACAACACTATACTCTGCCCACTCACCGATAAATGTTCTCACACTACTAGTATCACTTGTACTGCCCCTTTGCCAGCACCATTATTATTTTGTGCATCTCGCAGCCACTTTTAAAATTCATTATTTTTCTCTCTATAGAATTTCTTTAATTATTTTACTCGTACCACCAAGTTAATTGACTCGAAAATGCACAAAGCAACAGAAATAAAAATAAGAATAACGCATGAATGTGATAATTGTAAAATAAAACATATACAATGACAACTACCAACAAATAAATAATAATAAAGATCTCGAGAAAGTGAGAGAGGAAAGAGAGAGACAGAGAGGAAAATATATATATATATAGTGAAGACACCGTCTAGCGCTTCAAGATCTACGATTACAGGTCTACGTACTGAGGTACACTATCTATAAGATACTCGGTGCACTTTTGCTCCCTAGTGTCTAAATTTAGAAACAAACTATAGAAGATGAAAGAATATAAAAAAAAAAAAAACTACATTTGCAATTGAAACAAATGAAGAGAAATATGGAAATATAAAAAACGAAGCAAAAAAAAAAAAACACAACACAAGCGAAAAAAGTGTCACATTTGAGTAGTGAACGTAACGGAGTGGCCAATGCGGTAACATCAGTGGGACAAATGATGACTAACGAACGGCTGTCCAGTTCATCCATCCATCCAACCAACACATATCAAAGTAACATCATTTTGCAGGCCAACAAAACACCAGATACAAATTATGAATAAAATTCTTAAACAAATGAATTCTGAATTCGTTGTGGCTATTTTTAGAAGGAATGCTTTTTGAACGCACTTACTTGCGCACTGCTTTGCCTCCACGTCTCTTGCGTCTCCGTTGCGTTAGCAAAACATCAGCTCCAAGTAAGTTCCATAAAGAAAAATGCAAATCGTAGTAACGAGGAATTTATGACTTTTAATGAACGGATAAGTATTTTTTTGTTGTTTCTTTGCGAGATGGGATTTTATGTCGTCGGATTGTGCAAATTAATTTTAAAGTATATTCCCTTTTACTAATTTAAGCGCGAAAAATTACACACGCTTTTTATTTTGTTTGGTCTTTAATTCAGTTGAGACTGGTCTATACTGCATCAATTTTATCTGGCTTTGCATTTATACTGCTAAGAATTGTTTACTTAAATCGATTCAAGGTTAATTGTGGTTTTGGTTAAAAGCACCCTATTGACTGAGAGAATAAACATAACAACATACACTTTAACCATCTTAAGGCGGCTTTTCTACACAGAGAAACCTTATTAACAGCGAATGAAGTAGGTACATTTCAATTAAAAATCTGCACCTGCCAAAGCGAACTTAAAAAAAACAAAAAAAAAAATAATGATGCGTCAACATGGCGTGCAATGTTTCTGCTTTTGCGGTTATGGATCGTTTTAAATTTTATACCTGGATATTGTCGATTATCAGTACCGGGACTTTGACTCGACTAATTGCTTTCATGTTGGATTTAACAGCATCAACCAACTATTCCAAAATAAAACCAAAATTGAAAATCAATTTCTTTCAACCCTTTATGCCACCATTATACCAGATTTGCGACAGAAAGGACCGAATCTACAAGTAAATTTCCGCCTTATGAGAAAATTTCTAAATTTTGCAAATGTCATGCGTCCAAAAACAAATTTATTCATTCGCCACTGCATACACAAAATTCCATAAAAAATGTATTCTTTGTGTAAAACTGTCAAATCATTTTTCACTGGCAAAACCGCATCGGCTTATCACATAGTGAAAGTAAACAGCCCGCCAAACCTATCCCACATTTTAACATTAATCTCAGCCCTTTAGCTGACAGAAAAAGTGTGATACCGATCTTTACGACACTTCACAAAAAAAGGACAACGGCGTCAAATCGCAATTCCGTGGTTTCGTGGTGATTTTGGGTTTTTTTTTTTAAATTAACACTGTTTTGGTAATACAGCCCGCATATGAGCTGTCAAAAACCAACAGAAGACCAACCTTACATTACATCCCGGGGGAGAGTACGCTAACTTTGGCGCCGAAACTTTAAAACTTTTTTAGAGGGGTTAAATACAAGCATTTCTTGTACGGGAGGGGGGAGTCTATTTTGTCCCGTTTAGGCGGGAGGGGCAATGTTAAAAAATGACTTAAAAGTTGTTGAAAACAGTGAATTTAAATACAATGACAACATTTACAAAAAAGTGAAATAGCAGTTGTAAAAGCCAAGAATTCGTTCTTTCATATTTGTTTTCAAATTCATTTATTTCCATCAATAGTTTTTGGAAAAATTACCATCAAACTCAAAATTTTGAAAAAAAATATTAAAAATAAATATTTCAGGCAAACACGAAGTTTTCGTCTTGTATTTATTTACCAACAGAAATTGGCATTTGGCTTTGCTAAAGTGAATTATCAAAGCCAAAAAATACAAATTTAACAAAAATTTAGTTTTCGTAAATTTAAATTTTCTCGCAAACTAGAAGACATAGAACAATATGGTTTTCTGTGTTCGATTAAAAAACAAAAGTTATTATTAAAGTTAACGTACTTGTGCCCATCCCGGCAATAAGGCGTATATTTTGCGCCAAACTTGAGTTCAATGCTGCTACTTCAAAATTGGATATTCTTGGCGGAATAGGTGCTCAGACTATATAGCCAGTTCAACTGCTATACTCGTCATACTAGCAAAGCGCATCAGTTCACCCTTAAACCTCTATTCGGATGCACAGTGAAATGCGAGAATTATTCTAAAGGAGAACTTAAATAAAGCTCCCATGCGGGATAGGGGAACGACGAGACCAGACAAATTAAAAGAAGAAAATGAGTTATGAGACGGACTAAGAAACTCTTAATGAAATATAAGCTAAAAGGATTTATCAGTCTTTTAATTTATCAGAATATTCCAGATTGTCTCTCGGACATATTGAAAATTGCAGAATATCAACTTCTCGTTATCAAATTCATAAAAGAAAGAACTTCATGTGGCTTACGAAATAATCTACAAGAGTGGCAACAGTAGTGTTAAGGACCATTTTATCAATTTTTTCCTGGCGACTTGTTTTTCCATGAACCTTACTTTTATGGCTTAACAGCTAAAAGTTTTCATCAACGATGACTTCCGTCAATTAAACCTAGAGAGATGCAAATAACCTCCTCAGTAAAGGTTTTAACAGAGTGACTCTATACTGGGTCCGGGACACGAAGAAAGGAAGGAATTCTTGTTAATGAAGTGGCTGAAGAGCTAGCACGTAAATGCTCTGCATCCCCCTTCATTGGCCCAAAGCCCTTCTGCGGCTCTTCAATACATGAACTCAATATGTATGGGAACTCAATACACGGGAACACCAAATGCGTAGAGCCCAATGGAACTCTATGCAAGGATTTCGCCATGCTAAAAAAGTCATTGGCCTTGCATCCAAAAAACGTCCTTGCATCCTAAAATCGTAACTGACTTCCTAATAGGTCACTGCGCCCTGAACCATCATCTCATGAAAATGAGAAAAAGCTCTACAAATCTGTGTAGACTCTGCCTCGAACATCCAGAAACGGCAGAAAACATCCCATGTGACTGCACTGCAATCATGCAAAAGAGGCTTAAATGCTTCAACAAAGGACTCACCGAACCTCAGGATATTGTCAAATCAACGGCATCAACAATCGTAAGGTTCATTACCTTGGATTAAATCACATATTAAATATTCATAGGGATTTCTTGGTCGTAGTGCTAATCAGCCCACATCTTACAAAAAAAGTTTTAAAACTGCAACTCCTTAACGGAGCAGATGTTACTACACCACACCGGGTGTTTATCGAATCCTCATAGTAACAACTAAGAGATTGTTTTATACCCTTTCCTTAGAAAAAGTCCTACCCAAGGTTATAAAACTGGCAAGAGAAGGTTTTTAAATCTGCTCTTCGAAATGTAGTCAGAGTAAAGGTCCATCTGTCGTGTCTGGTTTAAATTGGATGTCGCATTCACCACAAACTTCATTAAATTCTTGAAATGTTTGTTGTGTGATCGACAAAATGATGTAATAATGTGATGGACTCGCACTTCCTCCAACTGTGCTGGTAACAACTATAGCATACCCATTGCAATTCAAAAAGTCTACCCCTCTCAGAAATAAAAAAAAAATCTAAACTTAATTAGTGCATTCATAACCGCAAGAAAACCACCTGAAACCCGAGATTTACCTTGCGAATTGCGTAAATCCACAATCCACCTGCCAACGCAAACAAACCATAAACCACTGTCGAATTGAGTAAACAACAACAGAAAAATGATGGAAAGTATGCAAAGTGTTGCGGTCCGGTGCTGCTTAGCCCGTCAATGCTGCTCCAGAACCCACAACAATGCCAAGTAAACAACAGATTCACATGCTGAAATGACAGACACAAATACCGATTCATATGAGTAAACTTGGTGTCGTTACTCGATACTGTGCAACGCAGACGACTGTCATAGTCATTCACTGGTCTACTCTATGTCAACCAGTTCTCCTTATACGTGGTCACTTGCTCTACTTTTAATTGAATGCAACTTATGTGATGTAATTAAAATCAATTTGTCAATTTAGCGGAAGGTGTAATTGATGAGATCGGGAATCACTCGTCCGGCACATACTGCATGTGAGAAAAAGTCCAAGGAATAAATTACAGCTAAGCGCCGCCGCGCCACACCGCCAGTCATATGACAGCTCATCATAATAATTGTTATCGCATGCACACACATATAGCGGCGGCCGCATCGTTAAGTCTGTCGAAATGTCAGCTAAGTTTAAACGAAAAACAAAAACTCTTATTCTTTTTATTCGGGCACATAAGTGATTATTTTCACAAGGTACCGCTTGCGAGCGAAGAGAGTGGGCTTTGGGGTTGACCCATATATTTGGTTGGCAGCCCTTTTGCACTTGGCCTTTCAATCGATTTTGAAAAATTCGCCTTAAGTAGAAGAAGTCCCAACTTGAGTGTGTTGTAAAACATGTAGACGCATTCATACTCTACCACTTGGAGAAAAATTTTTACTGAAAAGAAATGGAGACAGCGTAGCGAACAATGGGCACTTGTGTCGCTGGTCGGACACAAATGATACCAGTGTCATAATTTCTTGAATTTGATTTACTGATTTCTCAATAGAAGATGGAATTCCAGTTAAGTTGTTGTTGTACTTTTACACATGCATGCCAGTAAAATGTTGGAATGCACTTTCTGTGTCATTGAAATATAGTTGCATTGAGGAAAATATCTCTCAAAGTCAACGAAGTGGCAATGGGAAACCACCCATTAGAGTAAGACAAATTTATTGCAGAGTAATGAAAAGTTTTATAAGTTTGATGGAATACAGCAAAATATCGAGGATGTACCAGGGTCAATGTTATAAAAAAAATAAAAGAAATACTTAACTGACTGAAGGCGCAATATATTCACACTACCATGGGTAATAAGGAGGAATGAAGAATAGCCAGGAGTTTCAAGGACAATAGATCAAAAGATATTTGCTTCGATATCTGTTTGGGCTCACATGGGTATTTTAGAAGTACACCTTATTCGACTCTTTTCGTATAAGACCTTCCAGTCCTGGTACACTTGGACCTCAACAAATGAAGATGAAAGTTACCTACCTTATGCTTCAAAAGGAAGATGGTTTAGATGGAGCAGAATTTCCATATGTAACGCTTTTTGCAAGTCAGTCACGCTTTTAGTGTTTTGGAGGTGTCCCCAAGCAATGTCCAGCAATTGTCCCGACTTTTCATAAAATCAACTTACTACTTTTAATGGATTACAATTAATTCCATTTCATGAATGAGTTGTAAACGAACAACTTTAAAAGCATTGTTCCTTGAACTCATTTTCTTGACATTGACGAGGAAAAAGTAACAATAACGACTTGAAATTATGGATCGATGGCAGAGATGATGCGCGCAGGAAACCGACTCCAAGACAATTAACTTAAATTTTATGCCACAAAAAGTAGGTTTTAATGTCAGGTAAGGGTCTCTAGTCGTACCACCTTAAAGGCGAATCAATGTGTCCTCTGACAAAGAGATGAAAATATATTTACCACAGATCTTTGAAGACATAATGTCGGTTAACACGGTTAACAGAATAATTGCTTGTAGACCAACCAGCTCTTCTGGCAATCCTGCAAGTCCACCGATTCGACATTAAAAAAGTTTGGGCATTTCGTGGTCAACTTCTTTCCAATTTTAAAACTACTCACTGAAGCCAGTCAAACAATTGTGTGATTCCAAGAATTTCGAAAGTTTATATATTTCTGTGGTGTTTTAAGTGAACACTGTCAACTGTGAACTGACTGTCAAGTAGATTGTTTTCAGCTGTCCCCTAACCTAATTATAAAATTACAAGGTTTTCCTTTACCTGAGTTCTCAACAAACAACTGGCTGTCATAACAAAGTTTGACATTTGTGAGTTTGCGTAATTTTCCGCTATGAGGTAACTATAAGGTCTGCGCACACTATTCTCAGTACAAAATCTGACAATTCATTTACACGGTCACAAATTTGTACCGCTTATGCAGTTTGTGAGGCTTTCATGCGTTTAAGTAAATGCCCATGTTAAAAAGTTTTAACGTATCCTATAAATGATAGTTAATTTAGAAAATGCTCTGTTCATGATCAACTTTTTGGGGCCAGTTTCCGAAGGGGTAGCAGGCTTTGAAAGATAATTTTATTTTCGGAGGTAGGTGGTGGCTTTACACATACATATTCAAAAATTTAAAGTAAGGAGATTCCCTTAAATCATTAAAAAAATTAAAGATATTTAAGGGATTTCAACCCTCTTTCCGTAGGCGGCAAGTACCGCTCACTCAACAGGCAGGCAGGCGCCTTTAAAACTAAATTTTAAATCAATAATTTGATTATAAATATCCATATCCCTCACATTCAGATTTTGGATTTATTATTTTGAACAGTTTTACTATCGAATAAATGCATTCGTATGCGTAGATTCGTGCACCTCTTTGGAAACTTGAGCCAACTCCTTCTCAGTCCAAATCAATTGATCAAAAAAAAAAATCAACTTAGAAATAAAATTCTCCACTTTTCAAGCTTTAATACTCTGTCAGCTCATGGGCCTAAGAAGCTCAAAAATGTCAATTCACTAATACAACTTCCTTATGCTAAGAATGATTTCGTTTTAATTTGCGCCAGAAATCAAGGACATGAAACATTTTGGTTTCAGAACTAAAGTTGATTTTTTAAATGAAAACTTTGTCGGCGCAACGCTTCTTAATTTTCTAGGTTTGATCGCAAATATTGGAAAAAGCATAGACACCTAGAGCAAACTTCCTCTGAGACCTAGCTATCTTCGCACAAGGGCTCCGATCCTGAGTGCTGAAGTTCAAAATGCTACACATCACTGAAGTGCCTTCTCGGTTTTCAATATTTTTAAACACTTTAATCGGGCCCGGTCTCTAAATTAAGATTTCCTAAAAATCCAACACAAACAAAGTAGATTTTAGTCGAACTAATTAGCTGTAATTCCTTAAAAAAATGGAATACTTGAAGCCTATCTCTGCAAAGATTGCCTTCTAACACTTGACCCCAACAAAGTTAATGACCTCACACCACCAAACAACAGCTAAGGTCTAAAAAAACAGTCCATTAAATTGTCATCCACTTGAAACGGAAAAATCCCTTATGACCAATAAAGACCATAATTTGCCACCAATTACTAGCAATTCACCTCTCAACAGCTCACAATATGACCCATAAATGTAATATTTGATTTACGAGTTTTGTGTGATTATAAAACCTAATATTTTCCTTACACTTTATGCTCCGCAATATCATCCACGCAATTTTAATGTGCTACCCGCAATTCTCCTTCAGCAGTTCTCATTTGCTAGCAAACAACAACAAACACAAAAAAAAAAAAAACAACAGTAGATAAAAGAAGGCTTGGTCGGTTGTCAGCGCAGTTGTGGTTATTTTTAGTTCACATTATAATTTTTTTTTATATTTCTTTTTTGCAATTGAGAACAACAATAGCTTTATGGATAGTTGAACAGATTTTTGTTTTACTCTTGTTGGATTTGTGTTTTCGTGTGCGAAACATTGCTTTTCGAGGGCAAAACGTTGCAAACATTTATTTTTTACCACAGAAAGATGGGTAATCGTGCCGCCAAGATGGAGGGGCAAACAGAACGGATGGTAATAAATCATGATGTAGAAGCGATCAGCAAATACATATGTAAAACACACAAAGCGAAAATGGACAAATATTTTCTTGTTTTTCCTCAGGCATTTATAGGGTATGATATGGTTTGTGTTGATAATAATGGTTTGGAGGATGGCCATAACTAAGGGGTAATAGTACTTTTTCACATCTAGATGATTACGATGTGTACTAGAGGAACTGAGCGAGAACTCTCGCAGTGAAAAAACACTTCTTACCACTTTCTGACTTCGGTGCACCAATTCAGTCCAAACACACGTATGGCTGATCTTTTTGTATGTCAGTCGCTGCCATATGCAAAGATGGCAGACGTTTGTCACAGCAAAATTGGTGATTTGGTGCAGTTGACAAATTTTTTCTTTCCTTTTATCGACGAGGTTTTGATCATTCCGCTTTACTGCATCCCTACTGTTACGCCTGTTTGACCTCAAAAATATCTGCAGACTGTGAAAAAAAGTCATTGGTATGAAGTTTTTCAAAGTCCCACTCCTAAGATTCGGGTAAAACCGAGAGGAGTTAACTTTTGCGTAAAAATATCACGCGTTTGTGACAAATAACTAGAAAATACATAACATTTTGTGTGTGTTTTGACAGCTCCATACGAATGCACCAATAATGCTCATATTTGTAATAAATGCTTCGTTTAGGTTATTGCAAGTACCAAAGCTGGCAAAATCACAAAATGACAAAAATCAGGCCAATATCGCTTTTATAAGTTCGATGGAATACAGCAAAATATCGAGGATGTACCAGGGTCAATGTTATAAAAAAAATAAAAGAAATACTTAACTGACTGAAGGCGCAATAAATTCACACTACCATGGGTAATAAACTATCGACTAGAGTAGAAAAGGAGGAATGAAGAATAGCCAGGAGTTTCAAGGACAATAGATCAAAAGATATTTGCTTCGATATCTGTTTGGGCTCACATGGGTATTTTAGAAGTACACCTTATTCGACTCTTTTCGTATAAGACCTTCCAGTCCTGGTACACTTGGACCTCAACAAATGAAGATGAAAGTTACCTACCTTATGCTTCAAAAGGAAGATGGTTTAGATGGAGCAGAATTTCCATATGTAACGCTTTTTGCAAGTCAGTCACGCTTTTAGTGTTTTGGAGGTGTCCCCAAGCAATGTCCAGCAATTGTCCCGACTTTTCATAAAATCAACTTACTACTTTTAATGGATTACAATTAATTCCATTTCATGAATGAGTTGTAAACGAACAACTTTAAAAGCATTGTTCCTTGAACTCATTTTCTTCACATTGACGAGGAAAAAGTAACAATAACAACTTGAAAATATGGATCGAAGGCAGAGATGATGCGCGCAGGAAACCGGCTCCAAGACAATTAACTTAAATTTTATGCCACAAAAAGTAGGTTTTAATGTCAGGTAAATGTCTCTAGTCGTACCACCTTAAAGGCGAATCAATGTGTCCTATGGCAAAGAGATGAAAATATATTTACCACAGATCTTTGAAGACATAATGTCGGTTAACACGGTTAACGTGGTCAACTTCTTTCCAATTTTAAAACTACTCACTGAAGCCAGTCAAACAATTGTGTGATTCCAAGAATTTCGAAAGTTTATATATTTCTGTGGTGTTTTAAGTGAACACTGTCAACTGTGAACTGACTGTCAAGTCGATTGTTTTCAGCTGTCCCCTAACCTAATTATAAAATTACAAGGTTTTCCTTTACTTGAGTTCTCAACAAACAACTGGCTGTCATAACAAAGTTTGACATTTGTGAGTTTGCGTAATTTTCCGCTATGAGGTAACTATAAGGTCTGCGCACACTATTCTCAGTACAAAATCTGACAATTCATTTACACGGTCGCAAATTTGTACCGCTTATGCAGTTTGTGAGGCTTTCATGCGTTTAAGTAAATGCCCATGTTAAAAAGTTTTAACGTATCCTATAAATGATAGTTAATTTAGAAAATGCTCTGTTCATGATCAACTTTTTGGGGCCAGTTTCCGAAGGGGTAGCAGGCTTTGAAAGATAATTTTATTTTCGGAGGTAGGTGGTGGCTTTACACATACATATTCAAAAATTTAAAGTAACGAGATTCCCTTAAATCATTAAAAAAATTAAAGATATTTAAGGGATTTCAACCCTCTTTCCGTAGGCGGCAAGTACCGCTCACTCAACAGGCAGGCAGGCGCCTTTAAAACTTCCTCGGGTTTAATCAGAAAATTTAACAAAAATCGAAAAACTCCCCACAAAAATTAAAAAATTAACTTCGATATGGCATCACTGAATCAAAGAGAAGAGTAAAAAAGCCCAAAACAAATCAAAGTAAAGGTAGCTGCATTTCGATGAACGCAACGCATCCATATTTTTCCTGTCATTTCAGTGCAAAAAGTGTAAATTTTAAATCAATAATTTGATTATAAATATCCATATCCCTCACATTCAGATTTTGGATTTATTATTTTGAACAGTTTTACTATCGAATAAATGCATTCGTATGCGTAGATTCGTGCACCTCTTTGGAAACTTGAGCCAACTCCTTCTCAGTCCAAATCAATTGATCAAAAAAAAAAAATCAACTTAGAAATAAAATTCTCCACTTTTCAAGCTTTAATACTCTGTCAGCTCATGGGCCTAAGAAGCTCAAAAATGTCAATTCACTAATACAACTTCCTTATGCTAAGAATGATTTCGTTTTAATTTGCGCCAGAAATCAAGGACATGAAACATTTTGGTTTCAGAACTAAAGTTGATTTTTTAAATGAAAACTTTGTCGGCGCAACGCTTCTTAATTTTCTAGGTTTGATCGCAAATATTGGAAAAAGCATAGACACCTAGAGCAAACTTCCTCTGAGACCTAGCTATCTTCGCACAAGGGCTCCGATCCTGAGTGCTGAAGTTCAAAATGCTACACATCACTGAAGTGCCTTCTCGGTTTCAATATTTTTAAACACTGTAATCGGGCCCGGTCTCTAAATTAAGATTTCCTAAAAATCCAACACAAACAAAGTAGATTTTAGTCGAACTAATTAGCTGTAATTCCTTAAAAAAATGGAATACTTGAAGCCTATCTCTGCAAAGATTGCCTTCTAACACTTGACCCCAACAAAGTTAATGACCTCACACCACCAAACAACAGCTAAGGTCTAAAAAAACAGTCCATTAAATTGTCATCCACTTGAAACGGAAAAATCCCTTATGACCAATAAAGACCATAATTTGCCACCAATTACTAGCAATTCACCTCTCAACAGCTCACAATATGACCCATAAATGTAATATTTGATTTACGAGTTTTGTGTGATTATAAAACCTAATATTTTCCTTACACTTTATGCTCCGCAATATCATCCACGCAATTTTAATGTGCTACCCGCAATTCTCCTTCAGCAGTTCTCATTTGCTAGCAAACAACAACAAACACAAAAAAAAAAACAACAGTAGATAAAAGAAGGCTTGGTCGGTTGTCAGCGCAGTTGTGGTTATTTTTAGTTCACATTATAATTTTTTTTTATATTTCTTTTTTGCAATTGAGAACAACAATAGCTTTATGGATAGTTGAACAGATTTTTGTTTTACTCTTGTTGGATTTGTGTTTTCGTGTGCGAAACATTGTTTTTCGAGGGCAAAACGTTGCAAACATTTATTTTTTACCACAGAAAGATGGGTAATCGTGCCGCCAAGATGGAGGGGCAAACAGAACGGATGGTAATAAATCATGATGTAGAAGCGATCAGCAAATACATATGTAAAACACACAAAGCGAAAATGGACAAATATTTTCTTGTTTTTCCTCAGGCATTTATAGGGTATGATATGGTTTGTGTTGATAATAATGGTTTGGAGGATGGCCATAACTAAGGGGTAATAGTACTTTTTCACCTCTAGATGATTACGATGTGTACTAGAGGAACTGAGCGAGAACTCTCGCAGTGAAAAAACACTTCTTACCACTTTCTGACTTCGGTGTACCAATTCAGTCCAAACACACGTATGGCTGATCTTTTTGTATGTCAGTCGCTGCCATATGCAAAGATGGCAGACGTTTGTCACAGCAAAATTGGTGATTTGGTGCAGTTGACAAATTTTTTCTTTCCTTTTATCGACGAGGTTTTGATCATTCCGCTTTACTGCATCCCTACTGTTACGCCTGTTTGACCTCAAAAATATCTGCAGACTGTGAAAAAAAGTCATTGGTATGAAGTTTTTCAAAGTCCCACTCCTAAGATTCGGGTAAAACCGAGAGGAGTTAACTTTTGCGTAAAAATATCACGCGTTTGTGACAAATAACTAGAAAATACATAACATTTTGTGTGTGTTTTGACAGCTCCATACGAATGCACCAATAATGCTCATATTTGTAATAAATGCTTCGTTTAGGTTATTGCAAGTACCAAAGCTGGCAAAATCACAAAATGACAAAAATCAGGCCAATATCGCTTTTACTAATTATGCCAAAAGTATGTGAAAAAAAACTCTATTGATGCTCTTCATCACGAATCAAAAAATGCACAATCGATCAGGGGCCGAATCACCGCATCAGTTAACGAGTGAGTAACTTCCATACGTTACTGAACTATCGAATAAGCACATTGGAATTATGTCATACGAAGCATCACGTATCGAACGCAGTTTGTGATTGTACTAGGAAAACTCTAGTACATTACATTTCTTACCAGTATACTGTCATTTTGTGTTCTGTCATTCGTTTTTTTATGTGAAATTGTGAGTTGTGCTTTGAATACAAACGGTTAAAAACTTTATAAATTTTATTAAATGGATATGTTATAATTATTTTCATCGTCCGATTCTTCTGGTAGTATTCTTCCCATAATCTGTTGCATGTTGCTTTTCCTTGAGCATAGTTTGGGAATATTTATTTTTCGCTTAATCGGGGTACACCGCTATAAAATCGGCCATAATATTTTCCTGGCTGGCATTAATTTTGTTTAAAATTATTCTGTAATAATTTAAATTTGTATTTTGAGAACATTTTTACAAAAATTTATGAAACTTAAGGTGCGATCAGATGGTCATGCAAACTTGTCATCCGGATGACATCTTGACGTCACAATGACGTAGATTTTATCATAAAGTGGTCGTGCCGTTTGAAATCAACTAGTTTTTTGAGGTCAGCATGTCATCCGGATGACCGTGTGATCGCACCTTTACCCTTTTTCTGTCATTTTACCGCCATACGAATCTTTGAATGTTTTATATAAATAAAATACTAGGCATAAACGAACTACACTGGATCTAAGGCCTTGATTCTCTAAACATTGTCTGTGCGAAGTTGACATTGTTGACACTAATCGAGGGCACTTATAATTTTACAGCAAATTTTGCAAAGCTTTTCTAGACAATTCTTAGTCTTGGATGTCAGTCTTTTGCGTATAAGGCTGTACTTCGATGAATTTTGAACTTGTGACCCCTCGATTAGTCCACTGGCAAAAAGTAAACTATAAACTTTTGTCTTAATTGTTTTTTAAATAAGAAACAAAATTACAGACCGTTCTGTTCCCACTTTGCTTTTTGACCTTCCGCCAAAAACAATTCTTTCTTTCAATGGAGCAAGGTGGTAGATATCCGCTTTTTGAAGACACCAGATGTATTGTTATAATGTGCACGGAAGTTAAGTTCAGGGTCGCAGATAAGGTCACGGGAAGAGAATTAGTTGGTGCAAGTGTTTCTTTGTTAATTAAATGTCATCGGGGTATATTTGGGGTTCAGATTCCGCAAGTATAAGATTGACATCATTTATGGATCATACAAAAAGTAAAGCACCTAAGTGACTTTCTTGTGGCAAACCTGAAGTTTCCTAAAGTGCATAATCTATAAGAGGACGGTTTACATACGACCATTTCAAGACGAGTGAAACGACGAAAAAAACAATAAAAAAGTGTAGAAAGCCAAGTAATTTTCATTTAAAAAGGATGATTGATGATGATTAAAAGGGAAGATTGAATCGGAAGCTTCGTTGTAATCGCTTGCAATTGAATCGACTTCTTTACTAAGATCCTAGCCAAAAAATCCTTACTAAAAAGGTTTAATCGGCACATACGGATGTGGCGGTAGGTCCGGTAGATAGACCTTACACCTTATATCAGATTAGGGTCAGCGCATTTTAAGTCGACATCATCTTTTAAACTTTTCATCGTCACAAACACAAACTCTACATGGGGGTGGCCGAATTCTGAATCCCGGCGATACTGATTCAATGTGATGATTGACAGCAGATTATCTCAACTCGTTTAAACGCTGTACCGTAAGTTCTTCATCAACATCAACGATTGACAACTTAGTGGAGATCCGGCGAAGAATATCTATCATTTGGTCGGCCACAGAGCGAAGGACAATAAATATTCAACTAAAAGGACATTCGAGTTACTGCCGATGTCTTAGATTTCACTGCTGAAGTAATGTTGGCAAGTAAGGTCTCTACTAAACGACAACATATTACAGGCTAAGGTTTAACAACAACTTGGCTATTTTTAAATGCTCGAAATGCCAATAAAACCAAGGTCACCATTGAGAAGCCGACTGACGAACAATAAAAAGGTTACGCACCGGCAAAAAGTTGGACCAGTTAGACACTCAGAGTAACCAGCAGATTGATCAACTCTTTGCTGTATATGTTAATCCGCAAAACACAACATTCAAGTTATATTCGTCCGGCGCTGTTATCGCAAAAGATTTGGTCAAAACCATGGAAGGGCTTCAGCTACTCCAGGGAAAAACCCACAAGTAGAAGGGTGCGTATCATGTCAGGATTAAGAATTCGCCCAACGCAAGAAAATTGAAAAGTCTTCAGTTTTGCCACTGCTGTTCTTGATTTCGGCAAGGATATGTGTCAACACGGATGGTGACGACAACTCGCTCCCAGCGTGACATGGCTTCCACGGACATTCATAAATCTAAATCTAAACTTCTCAGAAATAAAGAGAAACATTTTTCTTACTCCATCGATTATACAACGAATTCAAATACGACGCCAATGGATTTAAAGTTTTAGGAAGCAAACACCCAACAACAACAACTGGAGGCTTTAAACTACAATCAATTTGGAATATATTTTTCCAACTCCCTTACCCCCAAGAATTACATTTTATTTCACCACATTCGAGAATCACCTAACCTCATCGAAAGATCTACTGAAATGGTCGTGTTCCAGTGACATGATTTTCCAATTGAGCCTTGCGCAACAAACATTTCAACATGACAGAAGAACCGTCGAGAGCAAATTTGCTTCGCCTCTAAAAAAACAACAACAACAACAAAAAACCCTCAACTGCTCCTAAGCCACCTGATTTTACGTCACCATATAGGGTAGAAACTCCTCGCCAACGAGTGATTAGCAGCATTTCGATATTCCATTTGTTTTGCTTGCAAGGAACTGGTTTGGTCGAGTGACAGCCAGCAAAAAGCCGGTTCCTGCGTGGTAGGTAGCCATGAAGTTTTTTTTTTCTCTAATTTTGTTTGTGCACGGCTGCTGCTGCAGAAGAACAGGGAGTGGGAGTCACTTTTTGACAGAGCTCTAATGTAATTCGTTTTATGGTACTGCATGTCGGGAACCGCGCCGCCAGCTAGACCAACCCCAACCCAGAACTTCGTAATGAGGTTACGGGGAAAATCAATACACACAATAGAAGTCCCCTTCGTCCAAGTTGTTGTGCTTATGACGTGTGCTGGGGTTCAGCCTTCGTCGTCATCGAATGCTGCTTCCCCTTTCCTACGGCAAACGGGGCAGGGGGGGGGGGAATCCTAATATAACCTCAAATTACATAACATCTACTAAGATTCTCCGTTCGGTTCGGTATTCCAACTGTCCAACTGTCCACTCTGTACATTGGATAAGCTTGTTTGAAGTTCGAATTAATTAACAAACAGACGCGAAATTTCCACACTCGCTTGACAGTACTCACAGCACTACCGTCGTCGACACTAGCTGTCACAGCAGAACGATGATGCAGGAGGGGCAGCGGGCGGATGATGACCAGCAGCGAAGGGAGACACGAATAAGCGGTGCCCCGGCCAGAGAGGTGGATGGAAATCGAAACTCAGGAAAGAAAGTACATAATGGTGGTGGTAATGACGACGATAATCACGATGTCGTTGGTGGTGTTGGTTACGGCGACGACGACGATGACGATGACAGATGGCAAGGAGAAAGGGGGAAACACAAGAAAAGAAAAGTATAATTGCACAAACCTTAATGCAGAATCAATAATCGCTGCTATTGCAATAAATCCAAATGTGAGTGTCCACCAAATCCAACTGAATGTCCTCCAAATCCAATTTTTCCCGAATATAATGTGGAAATTTTTCTTTGCAGTACGACAAAAAAAACACACACACTTTTTTCGTCTCTTTTGCGAAAAAAAATCGGTTTCACAACGAAAACGGGATGATTTGAGTTTTTTATTTTTTTTTTTCGATTCGTCTTTCGCGAGTAACCGACTGTTTTTCCTAAATGTAAATGAATATTTTAACGCGATTCCTGGTTGATGAAGAACTGCTGCAAATGATTCTTATTGCGAATGTATTTTTTCTTTTCGTTTTTAAACCGAAAAACCGAAGAAGACCGCACGAATTCAGAGAAAAAAACCAAAATCACTTTTGACGATGATTTTCTTTGACGTTCTTCGTTTTTGTTTCGTTTCAGTAATGTTTCACTGTGTGACAGATAGTCGAGTTTTTAAGAGTTGGGTTGGGAAATTTTTTGTTGTGTCATCGGAGCGGTAGCATTGCCAGATGTCGTGGGTTAACGGCTAAAGTCGGATGGGACATTTCAAATAGGGAAATTATATTGCTTAACTATAATTGGTTATTATGTACCTAGGTTTTTTTTTAAATGATTTTCTTTGAAGTTAAGAAATTGACAGAAAGTGGTAAATTGTGATTTTCTGCTGTTGTTGTAACAAAAGATGCAAAATAAATATGCAAGCTGTATACTAGGATTAATTTAATATATTTAGGCGTTCAATTTTTTCCCATTTTGTTTTTATAACTCGCAGCAATTAAAGGGTACATTAGAAGGAGCTCAATTTCTATTTAGAACAAAAATATTCAATATAATTGCACCGATTGCCTCGTACAGACGAGAAAACCACAATAACTCACGATCTATCAAAAAGAATGTTTGTTTTTTTAGCTGGAGCTAAGCAGCCTTATTTATAAACATATTTTAAGGCCAGCTTAACTTTACGCAATACTTAAACTACCATTATGCAGCAAAACATAATTTATAAAACTTAAGCAACGTTGCTTAAGCGATGCGTAACCTAAACGCCAAAATTTGCGATCAGAGGCTGCGTAAGGTGAGTGTAAAATTTGTTTTTGATTGGAAATGTAATTTTTATATTTTCATTAAAACAATCAAGTTGTAAAAAGGTATAAAGAGATATAAAAAATGTCATTTTAAATGAGGCTTTTGTGAAGTACATCGATTTAATTAACTTCTTTAGCCAACAAATTAACCCGAGACAATGCAAATCGTACAATTGATTATATATATGTGTGCTTTTGTAACATATTTCATAAACAAATTGTAGTACGTTATCAGTGGAATCCCAATTTTCCAACATTTTTCTTTTATTTTGGGAGTTCATCATGCTACGCAAAATATTTCCATATAAATAAACAAAAATCTGTCAAATGCAGCTGAGTTTCTGCACTCATAAAGCCGAATGTAGTAGAATTTTATGTTTTTGGTACTAGTTTTGTAAGTGTTCTTACTTATTTAGACACAAACCTCGTTTAGTTAAAACACAGAGGAAAATCGTTTATAAAGCAGAATTTCAGCAAAGATGCGCAAAGGTTGCGTAAATACTTACGCGTTGTTTAACTAAACAACCTCTGAGGTGTTTTAAGGAAATCTAATAAATACGACTGAAGATGTTTGGCATATTTGTTTAGAAAGCCAGAGTCTGGGTCTATATTCTAGTTCCGTTAAAAAGGCTAATGCTACGCTTCCACCAAGTATGTAGTAAACCGAAATTAAACCTAAACTGCCATAAATCTTCCTTAAATGCCAAGATTTACTATACAAATTTTAATCTGCTAGCACAAGATTAAAAAATAATCTAGAATCGGCTTGTGAATACATTCAATACTAATTTAAAAAACCAGGATATTTCAAAAAATTCCTTGGTTGCTGAGAATTGAGAGCGAGGAAGCAATTTGATGAACAGTTTGAGCGCAAACGGAAATCCCTATGTTAATCTCCTTTTTTTCGGTGAAAACGCATTTAGATTAGTTTGTAATCTTTTTCATTTCGTGGAAATGGGCATAAGGAAATACTTTGCAATGATGAATATGGTTTTGCGACTCTGATAAATTGCAAACGTGAAGTCTTACATTAAAAATTTCACGTGCAAAGTTATTTATCAACACTAAATTTTACGGTGATAAGACGATGAGTATTCTTTTAATTTAAAAAAAAAACCAAAGTAAAACAATAAAATAAATAGGGGAGAACGAGCAACTAATGAACAAATAATGTTTTTGGTTCATTTTTTTGGAAAACCCTATAATGAATAGCTTAGTGGCCATTTTAGAGGGAGGGGTTTTGGATATAATCAAATATTATGCGTAAACGGCCCATACTGGACCTAAAGCCTAGCTTTTCCAACCATTGTGTATGCGAAGTTATATTTTTGACACGAATGTAGGGACCTACAGTTTAATGCGGATTTCGAACGGCAATTTATTTTTCAGAAGTTTCTCATGACAGTTTTTACTCTGGGAAGTTTGTCAGACGTTCGCAATAGGTGGTGCAGCGAATAAAAACTTTTAGGTGGTACAGGCGACTTCTCGCTTAGTGGTCCAACGCACTTAACCACTGAGTCACTGCACCCACTGATATAATATAATTTGAAATATATGTAAATATATATATTGGATATAATATTTATATAAAAACTCTTATAGATTGTATTGAATTAATGGCGGAATGGACAGGGTTTTCCGTGTGATTAATTTGAAGCTTTTTATTTTAAATAATTTTTCAAGGTAAAGGTTTTTAAAGGTTTAAATTATGATAAAAGTAAGAAACGCCGCAAAACCCAGTCAAAGAAGAAACAACATCTGCACTTGAAATGGAGTTGATATTGATACTACTTATTCTGTTAATGACGTTACGGACTGGAAAAAAAACGAATAAATCAAGGAATTCGAAAGCCGCTATAAAAGGCATATTTTCGGGAGAATGCTGTCAAGCAAAATACAATATTTTCACTAAATGGATTCTAAGCCAATTTAGCAACTGCTTTCTGAATTTAAGTAAACAATTAGGGTTGAAAATGTTTGGATTTTCTATTTGATTAAAAATGAAAGGTAAAGTGATTCTCAGTTCTAGTAGTACTGTGTTTGTTTGTACCAGGTTTTAAGTATTAGATTTTTATCTAATCATCTTTGTTGTATAAAAAATTTTGTTTGTTATATTTTCAAGATTTTTAAACAAAAAGCAATCTTCCGCTATATAAGGCTAAGAAATGTATGATTTCCTGAAAGAGATAGCTTCGCCTATTTATTTACCCATTTATTTGCCTTGTCAGAACAGCGATCTGAATTCCTGAATCTGCAGCTAAAGCAAAGCGGTTAATATTCAAATACGAACTACAAATGTGTTGCCGAACACAGTAGCTTAGCTGCACAGAATATTACAGAAAAGGTCAGAAAACTACAAAATTGCTTGTGCCATGAGCAATATCTCTGTTTTAAGTTACAACTGCTTTCCGCCGACGAAATATCAAAAAACCATTTGTGAAATAAATACATAACGTAAAATGTAAAGGTGTTCTTCTTTTTGTTGCCATCAAAAACTATCTATGTCACATTTCTCAATCCATTACAAAAACACAGCAAATTATTTCTCGAGGAGGATGACAATTGATCCGTTGCCAGCTCATCCAAATTCTCAATATCGTCAACTGTATCCCTTAAGGTGCGATCAGACGGTCATCCAAACTTGTCATCCGGATGACATGCTGACCTCATCCAGATGACTGATTTCATTGACCGTGTGATCGCTTCTCATCGCTATTGGCACTGGATGACAACATTTTTTTGACAGCATGTCATGACAAGGTCCCACGGATGACACTGCTCGATTTTCTACTGTGTCATCTTACATTAATTGAAAGTTGAAAAAGTTTTATTTAAAAAAAAAAAAAACAAATATAATGTTTAAGTTCTACTGTAACAAAACCGAGCAATCAGTGCCGCGGATTGTTCTAAGGTAATACAAATAAATGGTAAAATTCACGGAAAGAATACTGGCGGAAAGTTGATTGTTATATGTTTTATTTGAATAAAAATTTATAGTGCAAATTGGGAAAATTTGTATATTTCCAATATAAAGTGAACATATGATAAAATATATTTACAAAATAAAGAAAACATTAAGTGGTGATATTCAATGCAGAAAAGTAAAAATATATATGTTGAATCTGGTTCCCAACTTCTAAAATATGATTCCAAATAAAAATGTAAATATACCACCGTATATATGAAGAAAATTGGAACTTAAAAATGAAAGACAACATAAACACTAAACTTCCTCCACAATCCTCCCGTGCTTCTTACCAATTTATATCCATTTATATTGAACAATCTGCTGCACTGATTGCTTTATTTGTTCACAATTTAACTAAAACATTTAACTAATATCATTTTTTTTCTTTCACAATACTTTTTAACACTTTATTTCAACTTTGCGTTTTTCGTGAATAACCCTACAGAGCTCTGTATCAAAATTGAAAATAAAATTACAAATTGTCATCAGTGTCATTAATGTCAGCATAATCTCGTGTGATCGACTATCATCCGGCTATGTCATCCAGGCATGTCATCCGGATGACACAGCAAGCGTGTCATCCATTTTGGGACAAAAATATACTCTGATGACCTAACGGATGACACTGTGTGATCGGGGGTCATCGAGCAGATGACACGCTGTCAGATGACAACCGAAGTACACAAGTTCTCTGACGTCAGCATGTCATCCGGAGGACAAGTTTTGATGACCGTCCGATCGCACCTTTAGGAAAAGAGTCTTAGAAGCAAAGAGAATTGGCATATTAAAACACTTCCTTAATTTAGTTATAAATACATTTAAATGTACTAAATTTCCGAAAATTCATATCCCATACTGCCAATAAATTATTAATATGACCTCCAGATTTTTTTGTTTTAGTGAATTGTCATCTGTAAAAATGTAACCTTATAAAGTTACCATAATGAATGATTTAAATTTCTGTACTTGCGTAACAAATTCAAGCCTATGCGAAAAGGCAATCAGATATGGTTATTTTTTTTATTATATTTTTTAACCGAATAATAATGCTAAACAAAACATGAATAGTGAAAATTGTGTATTAATTTACTGCAATCACTTATACACTGTAATTTAAATTTCTATTACATTTCAATAAGTAAATATTACATGTGTTTCCATGGGGAACTTTAATTACTAAAGGGTGATTTTTTAGCTGGTTTGGTTTTGGCAACACTGGTTTTGACAGCTGACGTGTGTTTAGTACCTTGTGTCACTGTCAAACAGCTTCAGTTTGGTTTGCAATTTAACCATGGATCGTCTTACAAATGAACAACGCTTGCAAATTATTGAATTTTACTTTCAAAATTCGTGCTCGGTTCGAAATGTTCATCGCGCGCTGCTTCCATTTTATGATCGGCATTCTCGACCTTCTGAGCAGTCTATTCGGAAGATTGTGACCAAATTTCGCACCAAATTTACTTTGTTGGACATTAAACCACCAACACGTTTACGTACTGTGCGTATTGAAGAAAATATTGCGGCCGTATCAGCTAGTGTGACAGAAGACCGCGAAATGTCGATTCGGCGCCGTTCCCAGCAGTTAGGCCTTTGTTACAGCACTACGTGGAAAATTTTGCGGAAGGATTTGGGCGTAAAGCCTTTTAAAATACAGCTGGTGCAAGAACTAAAGCCAGCCGACCTACCACAACGCCGAATTTTTGGTGAATGGGCTCTTGGAAAGCTGGCCGAGGATCCGCTTTTTTATCGAAAAATTGTGTTCAGCGATGAGGCTCATTTTTGGTTGAATGGGTACGTAAATAAGCAAAATTGCCGCATTTGGAGTGAAGATCAGCCAGAAGCATTGCAACAGCTACCAATGCATCCCGAAAAAGCCACTGTTTGGTGCGGTTTATGGGCCGGCGGCATTATTGGGCCATATTTCTTCAAAGATGATGCGAATCGCAGCGTTACTGTCAATGGTGAACGCTACCGAGCGATGATAACAAACTTTTTTTTGCCCGAAATGGAAGTTCTTGACTTGCATGATATGTGGTTTCAACAAGACGGTGCCACATGCCACACAGCACGCGAAACAATGGCGCAATTGCGAGGCGAGTTTGGTGAACAGTTAATTTCACGTTTCGGGCCGGTCAATTGGCCGCCTAGATCGTGCGATTTGACACCATTAGATTATTTTTTGTGGGGGTATGCCAAGGCTAATGTGTATAGGGACAAGCCCGCTTCGATTGACGCACTGGAAGCCAACATCCATGCATTCATTCGTGAGATACCGGCCGATATGTGTCAAAGAGTATGCCAAAATTGGACTCAGCGGATGGGCTACCTGAGACGCAGCCGCGGTCAACATTTGCATGAAATTATCTTTAAAAATTAAATTGCAAGGTTCAAACTATCGATTCAAATAAATATTTCATTCATTTTTTCGAATTTTTTGTGTTTTTTTTTTTTAAAAAGTTCTAAACCTCTTAAAAATCACCCGGTACAAGTAAAGCTGAATACATTCACTTTATTTCATTTGACATATCAAATACAATTTTACTGAGCTTTACTGAATACATCCATTGTCATATATGAGGTGAATATTCAAACATATGTTTTTAAAAAATTTCAAAGTGATGTGAGATTTGTTTTTAATTAAAAAGTGTTTAAAATGGGTCTTGTAAATAAGAAAACAAATTCCAAATATAGACTGGGGTGCCTTAACTATGAGCACACATACCGGCCAAAGGAAGAGTCAAGGTCATTTATTTTTAAGCGAATATTTTAATTTTGATTGTGCATGACTGAGCGGCAAACCGAAAATTGTTCTTAGCTTCATCTATGCTACTCTTGCGAAGCTATACAGTTACTTTGTGTAGTTAGATATAAAATGTTACTATCGTGGAATTTTATTTATTTTATAGAAAAACTAATTTCTTGTATTTTATGCTATGTTAATTTAGGATGCAATAGTTATCAAAAATAAATATAAATTTGTTATAAAATATCTAGTCTTCAATTTTATTTTATGACTATCAAATGACGCATCTTCCTTTAAACATTAAATCCGCAGGCGATTGATCCCCTTTTTTTCTGAAAATAAAGAAAATAAAAACTAGAAGAAAAAAATTTTCTAAATAAGTTAAATTTAATAAAGATATTACACATTTTACTTACAAAACCACGAGAATACAAAAAATCTGAAACAGCTGTTTACTTTGACTAAGAGAAATGTCAAAATTCTTACCACTGATAAATAGGTGCGTCCAGACCAAAAATTTCGAGTGCTGAATTCATTACTTCAGGTTCACATATATTCACCGACACGGCCGTCACTGGAAATTGATTACAACAAAAACAATGTAAACAAATGGGTTTCGAGGGGAAAAGGAGGTAAGAGTTTGGCATCTCTTTGCTTCTATCATCTCTGGTCTTAAATTGCAAAATGACAATCAAAAAGTTTAGGAAAAGACCGACTCTAGCGGACAACGACAAACAAAGACTTCAAAACGCACTTGATTTTTTGGAAAGTCAGTCTTTGGATAGACTTAAGCGTTGTGCTAATATTCTACTAAAGAGGGTCTCTCCAGAACTCTTCAGCGAGAATGCGCTGATGCGACAACCAATGCCTGTGATATGCCGCAGCCTATTGGAGAACGGGTCTGTTGTGCCTCCAAAAAAAAAGTCGACAGCCAAGACGCTGACAAATCACCGGGTGAGGAAAACTCGACATTAGACAGTATCTGTACGGCCGTTGCGAAGCCTAGCCTAGGAGGCAGACCTGGCGGACAAAAAAACTTCTACAGTATGAAAGAGCGTCGCTGTCTAAGCTTGTTGGTGTTTTAACTGGTCATAATTTGCTGAGAAGCCACATAATGAAACTAAATCTCAAGAATGACAAGATTTGCAGAGGCTGCGGCGATAAAGAGCTTCCAGAACACTTTGAAGTTTCTTTTTCCCAGACTTTGAGGAATTGGCAGATATCTCACTCTCTAATTTCTGCAGGGTTCTGGAGACATCGGGATGGCTTGATAAAATTGAGTAAGCACGAGCGGAGAGAAATAACCTTAAAGAAGGCCACAATACCGGCGTATCCCCCATTTTAATGGCATCACAATGGGTCCACAAGGAACTAAGAGTGGCAGGAAAGAAACTATCATGCCAACCCATCTAACCTAACTTAACCTAATGAAGATCTGTATGTGTGAAAGCCCAACAATGGCGTCTAGTGCTGACGTTGGTTTTTTTTTATGTTTGGTTATTCTCAATTTAAAATGCAGTTTAATGATTGAATAAAAAAAGAAACTAGCAAAACTGTACCATAAGAATGCAAAAGTCCAACCATTTGGTGTACCCACAAGACATGCGAAGAATACAACACGACATGAAATCGAATTCGGATAGGATTTGTAAAATTCCAACCTCCTCAACTCTAAGTTACAATAGCAATCGATAGAGAAAGGGAAAAAAGTATTCAAACTAAAATCCATTTAAGGATTCTCTTTGATTTGATCGTAAGCAATAGACAGAATGGAATTCCTACCAGATGGTAGATGGTCCTGCTGCAGAATGGAAGAGGGTAATACTTAAGAAAATACCCCGTGCAACATTTCCTGTGTAATCGCCACTGCCAACCAACTGGCCAAACCGAATGATTTGTTTTTTTTTATCTAAGAAAGGATATATGCAGTATTCTAGCAAGTGCTTCGAAAGTGTAACCACGAGGCACGATTTCTATTTAAAACTATTTTCATTGAATCGTGATTTTCATTTGATCAATGGTATTTGAAAAGTGGAGAATTACTATGTGTTTGGTTTGGCAACTGTCTTTTGATTGATGACAATTACAATAGTTAGGCGGCGCGGCGTGCGGTTGGCAAAGAATGTTTGAATAAATTAGTTGTATTTGTATGATGAAATTTGAGTATGCTGAAGAGAAGAAGGACGCATTCGTTTTAATATTTTATTCTTCTGAATTATTATGAATGAAACTTAAAGACTTCAATCGCCATTCATTTTGAAGTCAATTCATTGACAGTTTTTCGAGCATTCAGTAGAATTCTATCATAGGAGTCCATTTGTTTGGAATGTCTTTGAAGTGTTTAAGACCTTTGAAGTCTTGGAAGTTTTTGAAGTCTTTAAAGTCTTTGAAGCCTTTGAAGTCTTTGAAGTCTTTGAAGTCTTTAAATTTATAATGTAGGTATGTTGGTTGTTTAATTTGGTGAACAATTAGACCTGTTATATTTTCAGTTTGAACATAAATATTTTAGTCCCTTTGTATAATTATTTATAATTATATAAAAGTAGGTACTTTTTGCTTGAAATAAGTCCGATGAACTACTTCTTGGAGGGAAGAAATAACATTTTATGCTCTTTTTTTTATCCTGGTTCGAATCGTTGATGATGATGGGTAGTGCCAGTAGTATACATATATGTAGATTGGTCATCATTTGGAAACGAAGATGTTACAGTGCTGCTTCAGGACGGAACCCACAACTGACTAAAATATGGCTACAACCCGAAAATCTGGGCCGTTTCCTTGGTAAGGCTCCACAGTAGTATTTTTCTATGTCGATAACTAAAGCCTTAATTTTACCTCTTTATCAAACAAAAAAAAACATACGCAAAGGCTACAGTCCGCTTGGAGCGAACAGTATGATACCGTATCCATAATAGCATTTTATTTCATTCTATTAAATTTATGAAAATCATTTTTTTTTAAAACGCCCCCCAAAAAGTGGGCTTGGCCAACAACTTTGTATGGTTGTTAAACATTTTTTTTCGGTCGATCTTTATTCCGTATCTAGCAGGTTTGTTCGGTATGTACACTCTGAAAGGGCTTCGCCCTCTAAATGCAAGAAGTCGTTCAATATCGCGACATATGAACCCGGATTGTATAGATTACGACATTGTTGAATAAATGCTTCCCATATACTTCGGATTGGGGCAAATCTGTCTTCCTTTTTTAACTTTCTCGTATATATTAGTACACTTAAGAGAAAGTTATTGCGATCGTGCGGAAATTTCGAATTCACACTGTGTATTAGGGTATCGACAGATTTGCTTCAAAATTCGTATACAAGGTTTTTGGGGTTACAGCTCGGGGTATCTTTTTATTTTTTTATTTATCGTTTGAAATAACGGTACCTGACATACGATTCTATTTGTGAAAATGACTTATTACTATTTTTCTATAAAATTATTTCAAGGATTTTGGTCTTTTTTTGTACTATGAATACTTGGGATGGGGCCGAAAATACTGCATACTCAGTTTTTGAAAAAAATCGATTAACGGTAATTTATAAACCATCAATATCTCGAAAAATAATATAGGCAACTCAAAAAAAATTTAAAACAGCTAAAATTTTTTTTTCTATCAAACTGAACAAATTTGCATACTTCAATTTTTGAAATAATTTTTTTGTCAGATATAAGAATTTTCTTAAATTTTAATTAAATTCGTTTTCTCAAAAACGGCTCTAACGATTTTGATAAGTTTTTGTATTTTGAACAATTATGTTAAAAGTGCCCAATGTGCGAAAGTGCATCAAAAACGAATGTGCCGTTTTCGAGAAAATCGAATTTTTTATAACCTAAAAGTGATTTAAATTAATTTGTCACCATTCATTTTCAATTCATTTTGGGATTCAAAAACGCATCTCATGTACCGAGAATGTTTCGTATAACGCAGTCGCGCACTTTATTCTGTTCTCTTCATCGGAATCGAAGTCGAAATCTTGGATTTCCAAATTTTCCTGATTTTCATTCTGATCGTCTGACAGTTCTTGTGACCCCTTGCTTATTAGTTTTTCATTGAAATCCATCTTCAAATTTTAAATTTTCTATATTTGATTCCATGCAACAACAGAAATACATACTAAAAGAAAGGAAAAATTAAAGACTTGAAAAAAACTTCCCTTAAACACTGATCCTCGACTTATACTGCATTCGTTGAAAACTGACAAAAATATTAGGGATACAACTCTTTTGAATTATCTAATTAACCTCTTGATGTATAATCTAGGTACTTCACAAGTAAACACGCGGAAAACTGAACTGGCATTAAAAAATGCATAGATGGATTTATTTATCCAACTTTGTGGCATGTTATGTATTTGGGCTGTGCGTTGAAATGTTGTCGGTGAGGCGGATTGGTGTTATTTTTAAAAGAATCTGTGACTAAATAATAATGCGTATTAATGTCAATGATAGTATGATCAATGCTTAAGTATTTAGATAGTATCACATCTTTACAAATAAGTTTAAGTGGCTTAAGTCCATTTTTTACATTTATCAGGAGAGCCGTTTTAAGCTCCAAAAATAAATATTTTAATATTTTGTTCTGTAATAATAGTCGATATGAATTTACTTGACATAACATTTTAATATGGAACCACGGCGTATGTTGACATAAGACTCTATTCTCCAATAATTTGAAATATGGAAAAGTTATCCGTAAAATTTTAAAATAGAATTACAGCATAGCTAAAAACAAGCTGATAACACAAAATTATAGTCAATTTTGTTCTCCCTTTAAAAATTAAACATTAACTTGTGTATAAAGAAATTAGCTTTGACCAAAAATAAACTAACCAACGGACTTAATGTTGCTTGCACCAAATTTACTTTGTGATAAGCAAGTAGAAGAGTGGTTTCCTGACTCGAATTTAATTAAGCAGTACAGAAACATTAATGCTAATAACTCGGTAGCATCTTTAGCTTGTATATTTTTGTTACTTAGTGTCAACTTAAATTAACTGATTTTTGTTAAGTATGTATAAAACACGTTTGATGTCCTACTTGAATTTGAAATGCAAATTTAGTGGTAATAAATAATGGTGTTTTTCATCCGGGACTCTTTTTTTGGACTCTTTCTGAAATTTTTCAGAGGTAACACTGCATAGGATTAGTATATTCTGAGAAAAATGCAAAAACCTAGTTGTGAGCGGCATCACAGGCGAGGATTAGTGTTCTAGGGTTAACATTTATTTTTACCAAAATCGTTCATATGTTGAGTAAATTTTCACCAAATGGTTTATTCTTAAATTAAGGTCAATTCAAGGATAATCCCGTCCATCCCAATTATCTGTGCTATTCTCTTAAAAAAATATTCCCATTTTATAAGAACATGAATTGGGGGCAAAAAAAGGCACTCAAACCACTTGTCAGCCCAGTATCCGGAGGACACGCTGCTGTGTGCCATCACCACGGACATAACCATCATAACTTATGCTCGTTCCTCGTCCGGATCAGTAGTTGTTACAAAAACTTATTAAAATGCATGTCAAAAAATTTTGCCAGCATATACATTTTCTGTGCGCTGCTGACGCTCCTGCTGTCCAAAGTATATGCACATAAACTTTAAATGGACATATTTAGCTTGTTAGTACGGAAAATGTGTGTCCCCATCCATGTGGGTATGCTTCATGTACTCATCATGAGTCAGCCGGAGAGGAATTCGGAAATCGAATAAAAAAAAGGCACCGGCATCCTGGTCATCCGTGAAATTTTGATAGACAAAAGTCCAACCGACCAAAGTCAGCAATTATCTCGTCCTCTCAGGGGTTGAGAGGGAGGGTGATTACCAGCGCTGTTAATGCCATTTGGATTTTCTAAATTTTGTACTGTCGTAATACATCATCAGAGACGTCCTTTTAACATCATTAGAGTGAACGAGTATGTGTTGCCGCTGCCGACGCCGCCGCCGCCGGTCGGTTCACCGGCCACATTGACTCTGGAAGAGATGAACTAAACCGAAAAAAGGACATCCTTCTACACGTAATCAAAACTTGACTATTATTGCAGTTTCTCAAAAGTTCGCACAACTTTAAGGACAACTAAAAGTGCTGAGATTATGTCAAAATATACCCTTACCAAGTTCTGTTAATGTTTTTTCTTGTTTTATTATTTTGTTTAAATCGTTGCATATTTTCAGGGGTAATTCGCCACATTTTCAATTTGTATGCCGAGTGGGAAAAAATCAACAGAAAATGAGATTATATTTGGTCCTTGTTGACTTTTTCGAAAGTTAAGTTAGCAAAGTTAAGTCAAATGCAATTTTCCAACTCAAAATCTCTCCTGGTGCAGTGATACGGCTCGGCGGTAGCAGCACAATCAGATTCCTACCCAAGGGATCCGAATGAACACACACACCCATACACCCATACACCCGCGGGTATAAAAACTCGAAGAACAAATATTTTTCCAATTTTTGAATTCAAAACACGCATCCTGTGCCTGATGCCTCTCCTCTTTGAGGGTGAACTCTGGGTGGCACACTTATTCTATTGCCGTGGACACACTCCTTTCTATGTATGTCCTGTTGTCGTAAAGTATGACGTTCTATGAGCACGGACGGCGCTATTCGGATGTAGTCAGATTCAAATGAGAGAGAGATATTTTATTATTAAAATCAAATGAAATTAAGTTTGGGAAAAGTGGAAAATCTCATTTGAAAAGTTCACAATACGAATTGCAGAGATTTCGCAATGAGGGTGGGGGACCCTGCAGAGTTGACTGCAGAGGATGCTACTCTTGACGGGTTTTTGAATGGCTGGGCTGATGAGACGGTGTAGTAGACGCTGGACGCTATGCGAATATGTCACGCTGTTGTAGTGACATTAAAATTACGTTTGCGAAAAGTTTAAATGGAAACCGAATATTTAGAGTGGAACTTATGTGGTCATCAGCGTCATCATTATTGTTGAGCGGTTATAGTCAGTATTTTCGCCGGGTTAACTGGTTATAAAGGCGTGGCACGAAGAGTGGTCGTAGACTGATGGCAGAGAGCAGAAAACATTAACTTACATTTAGCTGGAATTTGAAATAGATTACCATTTGAAATGGAAAATTAGGAATTATGACATGCAATTCGTGGTAGTGCAATTATTTAAAATTTTATATCCTTTGTTGGTGGTTGCAACTTATCAAAATGAATTCCTGTTTATAAATGGAACAGGTAAATTTCACTAAGTTTTGAAACTTATTTCATAGGTAAATGGTGCAACAGATTTAATTAATTGTTTTAACTTCAAATTTTCGAAGGTGAGGTTAGCTGGGTTATGAAACTCTAAGTATTATAGTGGGGCATGGGAGAACCAACTATAAACATTTTTTGAGGTGCGGGAATGACTTTCTTCGGATATGATAATACACATGATTATTTGAAAGCTGCTCTAGTATGAATGTCCATTTCTTTCTTGTTGACCTCTTCCATGTGTATAGTGAGTTTTATTTATTTCTGATGATCGTCTGAGTATATAAGGATTGAAGATATGTTTCCTAGAAACCAATACCATCTAACTGTAGGAATTTGAATTCTTGTATTTTGCACTTTCTGGGCAATAGAAAAGAAGTTACTTAATTTCCTTAAGCTCACTTTTTTGGGATTATTCCAGATTTCATAATCATACATGAGGTATATTCTATTTTGATGGAATATGCAATTTTAAGATATAAGGTTGCAGACAGGAGTAACTTCGGATTTGATAAATAGCAAAAACGTTGACCCGCCGTGACTGCAAACTTTATGAGCTTTACTAAGTCCAAAAAGCCAACTTACGCCGACTAGATTCAAGAAGATTTTTGAATGCCAGCTTCCATCTTTGAGTTCATGACGGCAAAGGAGTTGAAGACCAAGCCATTGCGGATACTAGAGCTCTTTGTCAGGACAACTGGAAGCACCATGCGCGGGATCATATAGAGGATACATAGCGGAGACATATGGAAAGCCGATCGGGATCCCGTTTAGTAAACACATGTGTAGTGCAGTGATACGGCAGAATGAGAGTAGTCTGTGGAAAGTGCGCTAAGGAAAAGGAAGACATTCGCTACATCATCAAATAGATTATAACTTTACTTACTGACTTTGACCCTAGACTCATTTTTGCCGATTTTATTATTTGCAATCGCATAAGTAGCAGCTCGTTGTGTTCTACCAATAATATCAATCGGCAAAAGCAAAGGTAGGACCTTTGGGAAATCATATCAAATCACATATGTGGTGGAATGAATTTACTTTATTGCTCGTCGCAATAATTGCGTGAACATCTATGGAATCTGGCGCATAAAAAATCTTTACACCCATTTTTCATAGTAAGATGTCTTAAAAATTATCGATGACACCTTAATTCAATTTGTTGAGTCATTGCCGTATCACAAGTCATTATCATTCACAATTTGAATACCTTTTGATAGTCACACCATACCACACCGCAACTATGAATGACCCTAGAAAACCACAAAAGACTTTAAGACACACACACAACAATCCCTAATGAATCTTCAATTAGATTCCAAGATGAAAAGCTATTTAGCAGACATCTTTACCATTCAAATTGCACTTACAAACCTGAAACTGAAAGGGATTTAATTTTACCCACAAAAGGATGAATGACACATTCTAAAGATGCTCTCCTCAGAGATCAAATACTAATTAATTTTTCATTTTTAATTAAATGCTTATCATGCACACTTATTTGGTCCTATCTCGTGTAGTTTATAGCTCAGATCATTTAAACCGACGTCCTCTTTGGAAATATTATTATGTACTCGTACTCGTACGTGTGGACAAAAAGAAAGAAAGAAAGAAAGAAGGAAGAAGACGAGTGAATCCTTGCAGCGAATGAATTTTAACACACGCGAATAACATGGGTGCATTCATATCCCTCGAAGCGGTGTACAATATGAATTTCCCAAAGGGCAACTCCACCCACTCTCCGCCTAACACCCCCAATGAATGCTGGCTGAGGAGGCCTTAACGCAAATGCGAACACTTCAAAAGTGATACACAATTCACACACCGAGCTGGAGAATGGGTGTAAGGTTTCACCCCTTGTTGCAGAGCATGGTGTGTTTTTTGTGTGGGTTTTTTTTTATGTCACTGTATCCCCAATTACACAGGCGTTGGTAGCGGTGTATAATTTTTTTATTTTTTTTTTTGCTTTTTTACAAATCTAGTTTTATGTGAGAAAAATATTCCCACAAATGGGAATTGAGGGGGGTTTGGGTGGGTAGGCTCGTCCATTGAACGAAAAACACAAGAAATACACGAAAGGCGTTGCTTAGTGGGATCCCACCCTTTTTATATATTATTCTTGGTGCAGCTCTTAGCCGCTTCGTATGTTGCTCGTTGTCGTCCTTAGGAAGTCGTCATCATCATCAGCCATCCCCTTAGGCATATTTGACACGTCTATACTGAAAGGCCTACTTTCCAATGTACTCGCATCGTACTTTATTGCACGATAACTCACATATGCCGAAGCATACAAGAAAAAGGACTCGCATCATCATCATCGTAAGAGTGATTTATATTAATTATGATTGGCGGCAGTACGCAGTCTCGGTCGTTTACTTTGACACTTAGATGAGTCTACATGTGTCAAGGTAAGAGTAGCACTCAGCAATCAGCAATCAGCTTTTCAAATAAAAGAAAGTGTTTCAGTCGTAGACGATGCAGTTAAGATGTCCATTGAGGTATGTTAATGTGATGTAGAATGGTTTTAGTCTTTTAGGCCTTTTAAGCCCATGAAGTCAACTTATGACATAAAGTTGACCTTCGTGAGACCTGGGCATGAAAATGGAAAAGTTAAATTTTTAAAAAATAAACCTATGATTGATTTTTAACAATAAACACAATAAAATTGATCCACTTTCTTATTAGCAAAAAGCAACTCGTTGAGATTTAAGCAGCTTAATATATATACTTAGAAAAAGTTAGAAGTGATTATTTTGCACCAAGCGTAATTTCACCCCAAAGCCAAGAAGGCCTCCTATGGCTAGGACTCGGGACCTTTATCTTTTGGTGGGAGTATTGGGCAGTGTTGCTCCACTGTTCCTTATTCAAATGTGTAGTGACACCGTCAATGAAACTTTTAGCAGTGTTGAAAGGGGGTAGCACCTATCCGTCCACTAATAGAGGATTTAGATCAGAGCCGTATCTGGTCAGTTCATCTTAATTTTTATTCCCTTCTATTCCAATGTGCTCAGCAACCCAGTGGAGTGGAATTAAGTGATGACGTACAGCCCTGAAGAGACAGTCTGTGACGCATTTCTAATTGCTGATAGTGACATCGTCAGAATAGTCTGTGCTGCTTTCTTAACTGCATAAAACTCAGCTTCAAGGACACTGTAGTGATCAGTCAGTTGATAAGGCTGATTTATATCAAGTGCCTCTGAGAAGATGCCAGCTCCTGTATTTTTTTCAGTCTTTGAACCATCAGTGTAGATGATGGGTATATCTTTGATGATAATGCTGGGTGAGTCCCACTCCATCTGATTTTTTTTGAAGTCATACCTATGTTATTCGTCATCAGTAAATGGCATGAGTCACTTCCGATCAAAGATTTCAAGTATGCTTGAGTGGCCCCAATAGCCAGGCTTCCAAATTTTCTTAGTCTTTCTTAGACTGAGAGCGGATTTGGATGGCATGTTCTTTGTGAAGAGCTCAATAGGTCACGGGTTCAATAGCGTTTTCAGTAATGAGTATACTTACATACTTTAATTAATAAGTTAAGCTTAATAAACATTGGGTATACCCACAGATCGGAATTTTTCACTTCAATAATTGCGATTATTTTACCTTCCTGTGGTAACCATCGGGTACTGGTCTTGTCTAATTGGACTCGATTTAAGTCCCTCAGAAGGAGGATGGATGGCGAGTAAAATTAAGAATTAAATAAGTAGTTAATCGATGCCTTAAATGAGCTACTATTACATATTTGTAGAAAAGATCACAAAAATTAACGTTTCGTTTATTCGGTGATGTTCAGCGCCCTCTCACGTGTTTTAATTTTTGAATTACTTATGATTTCTTCATTCGTTTTTAACTTTCTCGTATACATTAGTGTACTAAAGTTAACTAAAAGTTATTGCGATCGTGCAGAAATTTCGAACTCAAACTGAGTATGAGGGATGATATTACGACTATAGAGAAGTCGAAAAAAGTGGGTCCACCAATGCCGTCCGTCGGTCTGTCTGATTGTCTGTCTATCTGTCCGGGCGCCGTATGGCGAAACGGTTGGACGGATTTGCTTCAAAGTTCGTATATAAGGTTCTTGGGGTTACATCTCGGGGCATCTTTTTATTTTTTGCTTTATCTTTTAAAATAACGGTACCTGCCATACAAAGTTTTTGGTGAAAATCACTTATCACTATTTTTCTCGAAAGTTGTTTCAAGGATTTCGGTCTTCGGTAGGTGCCGTTTTTGAGAAAATAAAATATTTTAAAACCTAAAAACTCCTTTAAATAAATTTCTCACCATTAATTTTGGAATAATTTTGCGACTCAAAAACGCATCTCAAGTTTCGTATGACGCAGTCGTGCACTTTATTTTAATTGTTGATTGGTTGCTTTCTGTCTAACACGACCGAGTAGCATACAAGAATATATATATATAAAAGAAGTCCAAAGAACATACGAATAGAATATCGGGAATCCCACACTCTTCAACCCCTTTACAACCAAGCTCACGTCACGTACGACAAAGCCCGCAGCGATAAAAGTCTGACTTCGGAGTAAGATGGAATGTTTTTTTTTTAAATAGGATGTTTTTTTTAGAGGTTGGTTTTTCGAATAGAGATAAAACTGACATTTTGTGGTCAAATCTGGCAACTCTAATATCATTTATGTTCAGTTTGGTTTGCCATTCCATCATGAACAGGTTGACAAATGAACAACGCTTGCAAATCGTGCAAATTTATTTCGAAAATAATGGTTCAGTTCGCAAAGCTCCATCGCAAAATTTTGTTCAGTGATGAGGCTCATTTTGGGTTGAATGCCTACGTCAACAAGCAAAATTGTAAAGAGTGAAGAGAATCCACATAAGACGTCATTACGTCCACAAAAACTGACTGTTTGGTGTGCTCTATGGGCTGGTGGAGTTACTGGGCCATACCTCTTCCGAAGTGATGCTGGAGAGTCGGTTACCGTTAATGGAGACCGGTATAGAGAGATAACAGACTATTTTGTTCCCGAATTGGATGGCATGAATGTGGATGAGATGTGGTTCCAACAAGACGGCGCTACATGCCACACAGCGCACATCTTAGTCGATTTATTGAAGGAAACATTCGATGAGCGCATAATTTCGCGGAATGGACCTGTCAACTGGCCACCAAGATCGTGTGATTTGACACCATTGGATTATTTTCTTTGGGGATATGTAAAGTTGCTTGCCTACGCCAACAAACCAGAAACGTTAGGGGACTTGGAAGCCAACATTCGTGGCGTTATTGCCGACATACAGCTCCAAATGCTTGAAAAAGTGGTTGAAAATTGGACCTCTAGACTTGTCTTTATTCGAACCAGCGGCGGCCACATGCCCGAAATCATATTTAAACATTAATAGCATAAAATTATACTTCCAATAAAGCCAAATTGAACGATTTTCTGTGTTTTATTTCAATTCGAAGTTCTATACCTCTAAAAAAAACAGCCTTTACAACTCCCCCATTATACCACTCCTCTTTACAGTTCCCCATCTCCGTCATTAAATAAACTATACTGATCATAGGTGTGTCTCCATTACAACGTTGAAAGAATTTCTAAAATCGCTGGATTAGTTCCAGAGCTCTCTTCTTCCTGTAACCCACCCGCTTTTATCCCTCCTTGTATAATCCCTTGTCCTATTTTAAAATCTTAAAAGAAATGATTATAAAAATAAAAACGTTATGCGCTGAATCAAGGGACACGGTAGAGCTCAGCTAAGTTCTCAGCTACTCTATGAGGAAACACCCATATTTATTGGCACCAAATGAGGTAATTTTTACAACCCCTATTATGTCGCTTATAACAAAGTCAGAATTATAATTTTTTCAAGATTCGTTGGGACGCACACAAGCGGGCTTAATATAAGTAGTTCTAGGCCTCAAAATTAGCAAAAAATAAAACTCACTGACAGATCAGAGCACTTCCAATCATCGTAGAACCTTGAAATTTGACACAGAAATCTTACATAAGTGTTTGTCCATCCACTTTTCTTAACTCGTTTTTTAAAGTGAACTTGGATCTTCTTTAACATTTATGGTTTTGGTTTGATTACTGCGACAACCCAAGTGTCAAGAAATGAAAATGAGTGAATACACCACGTAATGCAATTAGGTTCTATTTAATTTTACATTATGGACTTTTATTTAGACAGAAAATGTCCTATCATATAACTTTTTAGAAGAGTATAATAAAAATATCTACCAAATCAAAACAAAATGTAAGAATCCCTCACGCAAATTCGTTGATAAATGCAGAGATGCATTTCGTTCGGTATCTATGAACAGCCCTTTAGTGCGTGGTGGCACGTAGGCACACGTATTTTTTTAGATAATTTTTTTGTTTTAACTATTCAAAATCATGTTATCTTTCAAGTCTTGTCTATATTTAAGTAAATATATGCATTTTTAACTTAATGAAAATGAAAAAAATCGCAGTAACCGTCGAAAATCTGGAAAATAAATGACATTATTCATACCTATAAGTATTTAACTAAAATATAAAAATCTCGTGTCACGGTGTTTGTGGGCGCAACTCTCCGAAACGGGCTGACCGATTTTTATGAAATATTTAGTGTATATTTCGTAGGTGTGATAATAGACCGTAGAGTATAATTCATACCGATAGGTCATTAGGGTGTCTCTATCTAGAAATATTTTTGACAATAATTTAGTTTGTATATTTTTCAGATTTGGCATAACAAAAATACCTATACAAAATTAAAAAGTTTTGAAAAATGTATACAAAAAATTGGATCGTGGTTTGTTCGGATGCTTAAAATTAGAAAACGCCTGGACTTATTTGGGTAGTTACTTCTGAGGGTTTGTTCGTAATTGCTACACGAAAATCGTATAATGATAAAAATCAGACATTTTTTTAATATCATCACAGAGCAAAACACAACGTCCTCTAAGTGTAAGCTCTTGTTTGTTGGGCGACTAAGCATTATCTACCAATCTTCATCTTATAGACTATTTCAAATAAACATAACTGTAATTAATTTAAAGTTAATGAATAAATGGACTTTTTAAATTAATTTCGTGACAAAATTTATTGTTTATTGTACACCTAGTAATTGGCGCATTATCATCATAATTGATTCTGTGCCTATCTGTATAAAATAAGCTTCTAACTGGCAGTGACCTTTTGGGAGCATATATATTTTAAAGAAATATCAACTCTGGTAAATAAATATGATAATTAAGAATATCGCGAATAAACATGACGGAAGTTGCATCGCGACTAAAACTTCATGTTTGCAGACCAACTAATTTGCACCTTCTGCCATAATTGGGAAGCTCATGAAAGATATTTTGTTTATGAACTGCGTACCTTGTGAAGTTTTTTTTTGGACTCTTTCGAATCTAAGTTCGTGAAATGCATATAAGGCCTGCCTAACGAGCAATAACTAATTTCCATACTGTTTATCACCCTTATTATGGTTGTCAAAGATCGATCGATGTTGTAGTACACATGCCGCAGGTTTTTATTCGGGCCAATAATTTTAACATGTTTCCATCAACAGCTCCTACTATATTTGGGATACGACTTTTTTCAAAAAGTATATTTTTGCCTGTCGTTCTTCCTCCCGTTTGTGTTTCAATTTTATCCACTCAGGGCGGAGGCACCGTTCTAAGACTATAAGCTTAGTTTCCGACGCTTAGTTGATAATTTCCTTGTGCTAAAAACCTTAAAGCTGCTTTTTGAATACCTTTTTTTAGCACCTTTAAGCACATTCGGGATGAATTGCTGTCTTTTTAATGGCTTCAGATCGCTGTTAATATCGGTTAATACCTCTAAGAAGACTTCTGTCGAAAGTGCTTAATTAAAATAAAATAAATACCACTTACATCACAAATCCAGCGAGGTTGATGTATCTCGTAATTTTCTTCGTATATTGGCTTGCTCCACTATATTTTCTTTCTCCACTACCACTTTCTCCAAAAAACAATTCGATCGTTGACATTTTGCTTCCAAAATATTGCTTTTCTAATCAATACATTCATAAACAATTTTTGACAAATTTGTGACTGACTGAAAATATGTCAGCGATCAAAATTTTTGACAACGATAGAACTGTTCACAATAGATCTAAAAACTGTATACAATTCACAAATGATCAAAAAATTTGATGTTTGACATCGATAATGCCGAGTCAATGAATTTGTTAACAATTGTCATCTATCGTATTTGACAACCGTAATAAGGGTCTATGTTTGAAAGTTTTAACTATTACGTTTAAGGAAGCCTGCCAGTGAGTTAGACTTGGCAATGACTTAATCATAATGCAAAAACATACACATACGACGTTGTAATTCTCAGCTGACGTATTGGCAAATATGACACCAAGGTTTTTCACTTCATCAAAACGTTAAAGTCTAAGATAATTTAAAAAATAATTATGTAAAATTGAAGTACATACTAATACGATATGCTGAAAAAACTTAACATTTGGAAATGTTAAGTTTCAAAGCGTTGCGATTGCACCACTCCGACATTCTATTAATATCTGATTGAAAACGAATAATGTAATCTAACAGTCTCATTATCTAACGGAGAAAATAATTTCAAATCAACCGCGAAAGTCAAAACCTTACGAAATTGAAATATTTCATGAACATAATTTATAAATTATATAAATAAAAACGAGCCCAAATGACTGCCCTGTGGAACACCCGAAGTAACTTCTATAACGCGAGAAGTCAAACCATCGACTTTAGTCAGGTATTTACTAAACCATTTAAGCATTTAAGAATGAAAACCCAAAGTCTTTAGCTTAGCCAAAAGAAGAGTGTGATGCACCATATCAAACGCTTTTGTAAAGTCAGTGTCAAGTAATCGTTCATCAAAACTATTAAATATGTATTTAGTCAATAAAGCTAAATTAGTAGCACATGATCTACCACGAACAAAGCCATTCTGACTATTTGCAACAATTTCTTTTACCGCCAAAAAGGGTTCGTCCTTAAGAATACTTTCAAAGAATTTTAGTATTGCAGAAAGCTTTGATACAGGCCGACAGTTTTCTTCTTTTTGCCTTAACCTTTATAAATAAGTAGTTGTTATGAATGAATAATTCCATTCATTTAGGAAGTTCCGAGTTACAAGAGACTGGTTAAAAATAATTTTAAGAGGATGAAAAACGGACGATAAACATTTTTTTTAATATTACTTCAAAATGATCAATAGGTGGCGCTGTAGGTGATGACTTTATAACCCGATAATAATAGCTGGGCCGATTTTCATGTTTCTTTTTTTGTTTGGTTCGTATTGCGTATTTCAGGTTTAGGCAGTAACACAAATTAAAGAAAATCGATTTATTCATTTATTTATGCATTTTTGCGCTGGAGGTGTCACCATCTGATGGTTAATGTGGCGTTGGGGATGAAAACATCTGAAAGTTGTGTCCGTATGCGCGGTATTATTTTGTTTCACAGTATTTTAGTATATAAAAATATTCGTTCCCGGTATGTCAGTCTAAAACACCAAATTTGGTCAATATATTTTTTCGGTCTTCAGGAAAATTTCCCTTTAAGTTTAATCTTGATAGGTGGCCCTGCAGTCTCGACATTAACATTTTTCGTACTTACAATTTTGCTCAAATTCAAAAAATTAAATAAGTTTGGTGATAAAATTTTGACCCGTAAAGTGGCGGTAGAATCGAGATAATTACAAGAAAAAAAAACTGCTTATATCAGAATAAATGTACATTGGCTACAATTATTCGAACGTTTATAGTTATGTTGAATTATTGTGATAGGTGGCGTTGTATTTTCACTTTAGTATTTGTATTTTGATTTCGTTGTTAAGATTTGAGCAGAATTACAATTTATAGTTAAGCTTTGCGCATTAACAAATTGATTGAATGAAAATACAAGAATCCATCGAAATGACTTTAGCTAATGAATCTGAAACAACTGAAACTATGTAAAAAAGGACTTGCTGCTAAGAAGCTGATGTATAACGCGATTAAAGCATCGACAATCATAAGAAAGTTATCGATTGATTTTATTTCAATAAATTCATTATCGTAATGAAAATGTTTTGTTTCAATTCGCACGAATTTAAAAAAGGACTCTCTTGCATGAATTACTTCTCGACGAAGTGACTGACAGACAACGCATTAGCCTAAACCATTGGAGATAGAGATATGGCACGAAAAACAATTTAAATTTTCATTTAAATTTTAAAACAGATTTCTTATCTTAAAAGAAGATTATTGCATAAACGTTTAGATAAGTTATACCCATTTGTGCCAGAAAAGCAATTGACCTGAGCTTTGTTCTTGATGAACATGAAATTGTAGCTAATTGATATATCTTGGCACTCAGTCACATCGAACTTATAAAAACGATAATCCTATCAGCGATAACCTTATCAGCCTTTACGTGATCATCTTCCATGGTACGCACCAGGTGGCAACAAAACAAACAACAACCAATTTATCTCTAGCTATTTTTTTTTTTCAAAAGAATGGGGGCTGATTAGCACTGCGATTAAAAATAGGTCTTTTGTGCTCCCTATACGATTAGTAAGTAGTTTGGTTTGGCGACAATTCTAGATCTTTAATAAACCTTACGATGATTTAGGCCTTAGGTTCAGTGAGTTCTTTGTTGAAGCATTTAAGCCTCTTTTGGATGATTGCAGGGCATTCGCATAGGATGTGTTCCACCGTTTCGGGTTGTTCAAGGCTGAGTCTACACAGATCTATAGACCATTTTTCCATTTTCCTGAGATGATGGTTCAGGGCGCAGTGACCTGTTAGGAAGTCAGTTTCGATCTTAGGATCAAGTTTGCTCATGCAAAGGATCTGAAGAGCACGTTTTTTGTTGGTGAAGCCAATGAATTTCTTAGCATGGCGTAATCCTTGGATGGAGTTCCACTGGGATGTGCGCGTAGCTATTTGGATCTTAAAAATTGGACTTGCTTTTGACTTGGTTTTACAATGAAAAAATAATCTAGTATAGGTTAATATTTTGCATGAGAAACAGCGTCAGACTGAACCGAATCGAGTGAAGTTGATTGACCTAATGTACATGTCGGGTCAAAGTAAATAATTGTACCCCATCAAATTTTGACAAGTCGGACTATGTTGTCCTGGCGAAATAAATAGGGGTCCACAATTATTTTAGGGGCCCCGACAAAGACCAGGACTGAGAAATCGTTAGCTTTCCATTCATTAGTCAGCCTGTGGGGTTCACGTTACACCTCCCGGTCTCGAGTGTTGCTGGAATTACATGCTTTTTCCGGTTCCTTTTCGACTTACATATTCTGCTAGCCTAAGGTACACACAACGTTTAAAAAGCATCTCGCAAATATACATGCTAGTCCCTAGTCCCATTGGGTTGAAGGATTGAATATCTCCAGTGTCAATAACATGTCTAATTAATCTCATTGATTGGCCTCAGTGACGGCGTGATCTTAAAGCGGGGGCTGATATGTTTTTTTTTGTTGCTGGTATAAATTGGCAAACTTCATAATCAGTAGAAATGCCTTATCCTGATCATAACTTACTCTTTTGATTTAAAAAATATTCCCTTTATCAGCCGAAGGATATTTGAATTTAAGCTAAAATGTTTCATATGAAAAAAATAAAAAAATGTGTTCGGACATGTTTTCGAAGACTGGACAAGAAAAATGGGGCGAGAGGGGAAGTTATTTGAAAAAGGAAGTAGACAGTGGCGAATATATTGTGATTGCAAATCACTGGTCATATAGTATGTAGTGGTATATACTTTTTATGGCTGACTTGTAAGGCAACATCAATTTTTGTTTACCACAACTTGCCTCCATTTTTACACTTATGTTTTTGGTGTGATATCAATACTTTTAGCATAGACATTTTGAAAATGCTGGTTCCTTTGGTCCATATGTAAGATATATGCCCGGTTTCTCCCCTTATTTTTGAGGACAATGCCATTTGTTTTATTTACTTCATTGTTTGTCTTAAAAAAAAATGTAACTCCATCTTAAATTTTGTAATTGTTGGCTGAGTTTAAGTATGGGAGGTTGCCACGCCCCCTTTTTTGTAATATGCATAGCTTTCATTTATTTATTTCGGTGGTTGTTCTTTAAATTCTACCTTCAGGGAAAATTTCACCACTCTAAGTCTTTTGGGGCTGAGTTAAAGGAAAGGGGTAGCTACCACGCCCCTTAAATGGAAAATACACAATAAATTATTATTTTCCATGCTTGTTTTTAAGAAACAACCCCTATGTAAAATAGCATAATTGTAGGCCTTTAAAGGGCTGAGTTAAGGAAAGTGGGCGGCCATCATGCCTTGTGGATAAAAAATCTAATTTTTACTGTTTTAACACATCAAATTCTATTACTGTGACAAATTTCAAGATTCTGCGATGATTGAAAGTGTTCCATAGTTTCGACTATATGTCTGTCAGTCAGTCGTTTATCATGTTTTACTAATTTTAGGGCTCTGTAACTTAGAAACAATTAGAAAAAAATAAGAAAGTATTATCCATTAACGGCCCATACAGGACCTAAGGCCTAGCTTATTCCATGATTGGGTATACAAAGATATTTTTTATTGCCACATATAAAAGGAAGCTACAGATTGATGCAAATTTTCGAACTGCCCCATTTTGAAGAAGTTTCTCATCTTACTCTTAGATATTAGTCAGACTTTCGTGGGGAATAAAACCTGGGAGGCCTCGATTCGATGCACTTCAATACTAAGCCACTGTACCGTGATGGTTGAATGGTCTGACTTGGTTCATCTAAACAAGGGTCAAGTGCCAAAGTTGCTAGAGAACCGGATCTGCAATATAAAAGGGAATTCCAGGCACATCCTGGGTTACTAAAAAAAAGTATTAAGCCGCCGATGCGTCTTAAAATGCCAAAAATGTATTTCGTCGGTTTTATCTAGCCTCTTTAAAAGCGCATCTTCAATATTTTCGCGATCCCTGGGGAACCAGTTGAATTTACATTCAAAATACAGAAAAACCCAAAAAATGTTTTTTGTGCAACAAGCAATTTCTTTACAAAAGCGTTTTGAAATTTGTGTTATCTTTTTCCTCTAGTGTTTCAAAAAAAACATTTCCCTAAATTTTCCTTCGACTTTGCGATAATGGCCATATCCTCAACAGGCTACAGATCGCCGCAGAATCTAAAGATATCTGTATGCAAGTCTCTTTGCTTGTTTTCGCAGGAGACCGTGCTCTGTCAGCATTCGTATTATTGTTCTAAGCTTACCCCCGCTTAGTTTTATTAACTCCCTAGATCTTTTAGTGTCGAAATAGAGCCTTAGATACCCTGTGTCCTTCAAGACTTGATAGTATCCCTTTCTAGAGGTGAGATTTGGTGACTGCAATCTCACTATTAACGAGTAGCCCTCCTATTCTTGCAAGCTCATCCGCCTGTTCTTTTTTTTTTTCAACACCAAAGTGTACTGGCACAACCAATGACGGAATTAGAATTGATATTGGTTATTTCCATTGCCTTCATTGAGGCCTGGCTATCGATTTAGATGGCGATACCTGTTCCACAGAACATCTGATTGGAAGACACTACTTGTGTCCGATAGTCTTATAGACACTCTCAGAACCTGTTTCTTCCACTGTTTTGGAACCATCTGCGAAAATTGTAATTGTTCGATCCCAATCATCGGAATATTTAGGATTTGGATAAAGTAACCAATGTTGGTTTTAAGTTAAATCATCCTCTTTCAGCTTGCGATAAATAAATTTCACTGTTTGACGTATTTACGGTGCTTTACGTGAACTTTGGCTGTTCTCCAATTCAACTCCTGTTGAAAAACAAATTTGACACGTAAAACCTGTGGTTGTAAGTCTCTGATTGATTATTCTTTTCTTGTTTTTTTATTAGCTTAGTTCACAGTCCATGCCCAATCTAACTGTAGAATTCAATGATAATACAAGATATGTGTTCAGACTTCGTGGATATAATAAAATTTCGAACTATCAGAAAATGGTACATTAAAATTTATTTTTGCACAAAATATGTATTACAAAATAATGTATCATCATATCTATTTTAAAAACTGCAATTGGGTGTCCAATTCATTAAACTCGTCACTACTTCTCTTTATGTATGCCTCAAGACATTGGAACTTCCCCTGCCTAATTCAATAAAACACGTAAACGAGACCACTAAATGAAACATTATCCCACAAAATGCAATCGTAAATATTTTAAATATTTATTTTGTTACTAAAATCGATTTATTTAAATTAAATTTTAAATTAATAGACTTTGTATTTTTGTTAATTGTAAAAAATAATAAAATTAAAAAATTGAAAAAAATGGCAAGGAGTCATAATAAATTTGTTTTATAATCTCACATACATCTGAGTACCTACACAGAGGGGCGTTCATCTTGCGACATTTTTTGTTTAGTGTTTTGACAGCCTACCACGTTGGATTATAAGCAAGCAACCTATTAAAATATATATGTTACTGAATGCCTCCAAACTGTCAACCAATTGAAATGTAAGACTTATCTAAGCCGACTATCTTATATCCTCATGTGCAGATACAAGTAGGTATGAGTATCTGTTATGCATTATCCCCTTAAGGCTACTTTATAATATCACTCCGATGTCTGCTGCAGGTGCATGAAAATAATTTTCTTTTGCAGCATGCGTAATAGTATTGCGAAAAGCGTACATATCCTATTCTCCCCTCTGGAGTATTTTCCCATTCACAACCTTTAATTTATCATTAGGCCTTGGTACCTAACTTTGCTTTTCAAAAGGCTGGCTCAGTATATTCACAAGGAAAAGAAACACAATCCTTTGATCAGAAACGTATGGCAGCACCATGATGATGAAATAAAAAAGAAAATTTTATATACGTATAAATGGATAAAAAAATGAAATAAAATAAAATACAATAAACATCCTTCAACGTGACATCCTATTTTATTTTATTTTTTGCATATATGATGGAGGCATAGGCATTCGCACTGTTTACACAGTACAACATGGAGGCACTGCATTTTATTCTTTAGAAAGAGGAAAACCGAATGTATCCTTTGGACAATTTTTTGATTCTCATTCCAGGAGTATGTACATACTGTGCACATACAGGCAATTTACGAAATAAAAGAAAATTATGCAATTTATATTTAACATTGTTCTTAGACTAAAGTTTATAACAACAAACCCCTGTATCGTTTGAGTTTGGGTTTTGGGTATCATTTCCATTATTTTTTACATTAGGATTGATTTTACTTTAAAATGTAAGCTTTTTTTTAGGAAATACTATATGATTTGGAGAAGAAATGCTTTCCTTTGTCATAGTTCTAAATGTGCATCTCAATCTCTTATTTCTGTAATAGGGATTTGAAAGTTCTTAGACCCTGGACGCTTTGTTGGTCTTGAAGTGGAAATAAACTTGGTTCTGTATGCGAGGAGGGTGAATGAAAAAGATTTTACAACCGCGAATCAAGCCGTGGATTCCATAACGAGCGAATCTAGAACAATAATGCAAGCACATCTTCGAATCCCAGCCCTCCTTGGCACAAGAATGTCAAATATTTATTTATTTATTTTCATCTTCAGGCTACTTGCGGTACCTCAAACAGTATATTAAAATAAAATATAAAAAAAACAGATTTGTTAAATAATGAGCAATAATTTATAGATAGCTAAGGTTAGTTGGGATAGATACGAAGAATAGTTTTCTTCCTGCCACACTCAGGTCAATGTGGACCGATTGTGATACCCTTCAGTGGGGGATACGCCGGTGTTGTGGCCTTCTTTGTGGTTCCTTCCCTCGAGTCGTAGCTACTCAATTCTATCGAGCCATCCTGACGTCTTCAGAAACCTGCAAAGATTAAAGAGTGAGACGTCTGATAACTGTGTCCTATTCCTCAAGTGCAGGATTACCAGGCACTGACAGAGATACTGTGGGGTGTCCTCGTAGAGCTCCTCATCGTCACACGCTCTACAAATGCCGTCCAGCTTCAGATTGAGTTTCATCAATTGGTTTCTTAGACCTGGATACAGCCTGGATTTCGTGGCTACACACACAAAAAAGTCTCATACGAATGAAAGAAATTTGAATGACGGGGAACACTGAAATTTGAAACAAAACAAAATTTCTCTTGGGAAAACGAATACTTTTGTGCTCTCTAGTGCCTGTTTTCGGTCTTCATTCTTCCAACGCAAATCTCAAATGAGGATTTCTGTCAAAAGTGATATGGTTTGGAACCGAAACGTTCATGCCCACTAAGTGCCTGGCTACGCGTTCACGGAAATGATCGTCATGTCGCACGAAACAGGTAGATGTTATGTGAGTCAGGAAGTAGTTTGCACCAAGAATCCACGCGAAAATTCACTCACGAGTTGAATTCTCGGTGTTGGCATGAACGTTTCGTTTGAGAGCAGAAAAATATTCGATTTTCCAAGAGAAATCATTTTTTGTTTCAGATTTAAGCGTTCCCCGTCCTTCAAATTGCTTTCCTTATTTTTATGTGTGTAGCCACGACGTTTATGGGAATGATTTTCATTGATTCTTTCACAGATTCTAAGAATCTGTGCGTGCCCTACGAGACCTGAGTGATAAAGATGTATCAACACTATTATAAACGCCATTGGAAGGCAGAATGACTCTCTCTCTTAAGGTCGGATTTTGGCCGTCTATGAATGTCTTTAAAGAAAAGGTGTCAACATCTCAAGGATGTGGATAGCGAATAAATCGGCACCATCGAAAGTAGAACAGGTATTTCGTACGAAAACATAGTAAGTCTCTCACAATCATTTTATCCGGAACCTTGCCTTATGAGCAAGGGAAAATCCCCACTGCATTATAATAAGAAGAAAAGGTGGGATTCAAAATCACATTAATCTAATTAATGCAGCGAATAATGAAAGCAACATAAATCTGTCCATAAAATTCTTTCCAATTCGTTTGATAAAGCCTACGATTAAGTTAGCCTTTCCCACAATCTACTTACTACGAAATTTTAAATTCTAAATCTTTGATATACATACTTTATTTAAGTGATCAAAGTTAATTGTAAATAGAAGGCATTTTTCTTTTTTCACAGTAGCTACAGAGTTTTTTTTTATTTTACCCACATTACATAAGCAATTCCAAAAACCTTGTAAGATTAACAAAGTATGGAAACTGGGTTACACTTGGTATAACAGTTCATCATTCTAACCTCCAGGCGGCGCTGAATTCTGATTATTTTTTGAGTAATTTGTTATGTTGGTACTCCAAATGGCTGTGCTCTTAAGTACATATTTTTAAATTCCAAATCTATGGGAGCAGCTCTTTTCAGATTGGTTAAACACATTTACGCTTAAGGTGGCACTATAGCCCGGGATGGTTTATACCATCCCGTTGGCTACAACCAACAAGCGTCTCCAGCCACCACGATCTTTGGCCAGCTATCTCCAGTTTCGCACGCTAAGTTTGGTTAAGGTCCGTCCCCTTCCACTTGCATTAGCTACCTGAGTCGCGGCCTTCCTCTACTGCGACGTCCCTTGGATGTGGATTCGAAGATCTTCCCGCACAGTTTGTCGTTGTAACTCCTCCTCCATTCACCATCTATGCAGACGGGACCAACAAATTACTCAAAAAATTTTCCTCTCAAAACACCCTTTCGTGTCCTTTCTTGATGACAGCATATAATTTTCTTGTCTTGCCTTCATTGACCGCCAAACTCACCTTCGCCGCCTCCGCCTTAATACACACAAAAGCACCAGTGACATCCCACTGCATTCTGCCGATTATGTCGATGTCGTCGGTGTAGATGAACGGACCTTTGAAAGATAGTGCCTTTGGTGTTAGCATTTGAGTTTTGAACTATTCTTTCAAGAATGATGATGAAAAAGTCACATGACAGCGCATCGCCTTGCCTAAATCCTTTTTTGACACCGAAAATCTCGGTGAGTTCTTTACCGACCTTGATGGAGAAACGTGCATTCTGCATTGTCATCCTGCACAAACGAACGAGTTTGGCAGGGATGCCAAAACTGAAATTAACAACAGCTTTTAACTTATTTCTTTAGAATTTATTTTAATGCTCAATTTTATTTTTTTATGTTAACTCAATAGACGTAGTCATTCCCGAATTTGAATATTAATGTTTTTTCTAATACAAATCAATTTGACTTGTATGATGGAGAAAACACCATACGTTTTGCCGTGTGCAAAACTAACTATTTTGGAACATAACCCATTGGACAACAGAGCCTGAAATTATAAAAAATGGTTTATTGTTCAAAAACCAACTTCAAACTAAGAAAAAATTGTGTAGAATATCGTTTTTTTTTTGTGAAATTCTTTCAAGGATACTGTGAAGAAAGAAACTCGCCTAATATTTTCGAGATGCGTTTTTATTAAATTATATTAAAGAGCAATCATTTAAACATTTAATCGATGTAAATAACTTTAATTCATCGTCATATACTAAAAACTGACTATTTTTGACCATGACCATGATATCATTAATAAAAATATTAAACAGCAGCGGACCTTAATAGTTCCTTGCGGAACACCGAAAGTAGGAACACTTCTAATACACTTCTTTAACTCTCAGATGCTGCAAAGTCAACAATAAATGAATTAAACCTATAATTTTGCAACTTGGTGGACAGCATAAACTTTATTTCAATTTTCCTGGATAAATAGATATAAACTTTATTTTGATTTTGACCATTTATTTGCTCATTTATTAAAAGTGTACTAGCTATGCCGTTTTAGGTCAATTGTAACGTTCTATGCCAGTTAAAGAAAAACAGCTTTAGAATACTAATGTCGATTTTCATTCACACATTCGCCATGTTGGAACTATTACAACTGCTGTGAAGTACTGTTCCAACCACTGTCAGTGGTGTTCTACCTATTTTGCGAGTACTGTTCCAAACGCTGTCAGTGCAGTTCTATCTATTTTGCGAGTACTGTTCCAACTGCTGTGAAGTACTGTTACAACTGCTGTCAAGTACTGTTACAACCGCTGTCAGTGCTGTGAAGTACTGGTTCAATTGCTGTTAAATACTGTTCCAACTGCTGTCAGTGCTTTTCTAGCTATTTTGCGAGTACTGTTCCAACCGCTGTCAGTGCAGTTCTATCTATTTTGCGAGTACTGTTCCAACTGCTGTCAAGAACTGCTCCAATTGCTGTGAAGTACTTTTCCAACTGCTGTCAAGTACTGTTACAACCGCTGTCAGTGGTGTTCTACCTATTTTGCGAGTACTGTTCCAAGTGCTGTGAAGTACTGTTCCAACTGCTGTCAAGTACTGTTCCTACCACTGTCAGTGCTGTTCTAGCTATTTTGCGAGTACTGTTCAAAGTGCTGTCAAATACTGTTCCAACTGCTGTCAGTGATTTTCTAGCTATTTTGCGAGAACTGTTCCAACTGCTGCCAAGGACTGTTCCAACTGCTGTCAAGAACTGTTCCAACTGCTGTGAAGAACTGTTCCAACTGCTGTCAAGTACTGTTCCAACCGCTGTCAGTGCTGTTCTAGCTATTTTGCGAGTACTGTTCCAACATGGCGAATCGGGTGAATGAAAATCGACCGCGGCCGGGACCCTCCTGATATTAGTTTTTTGCATCCAGTTTGCAAGAACAAGGATATTGATTTTTAATCATATCTATTGATGCGCCAATAATATTCAGCCTTACATCTTCATCTTAAAATGCAGCTGAACTGCTAACTCTATGACAACTTGGAATCATAAACTTTTATTACAAAGAAATAATATATTTCCGCATTTTGTAAAGTTTTCTTAACATTTCAATTTATGGAATTGCCGAAATATAATGTAGATTTTATAGGTAGCATCTCTAAGATGTCATCCGTCAGACGCAACATATTTACGTGTATACCTACGTGGCAACTGAATGAGCCTTAATCTATAGTTTCCTAAAATATCGGGGGAGGGATTTATCAATCGTCGGTCGCCTGAATGGTGCCTAAAAATGTATAGGTTCCGCCAAATAACTTTTTTTTTGAAACAGGGCGCAAAACATCGAGTGTAGCTTCGGCTGTGTGGCACGTAGCGCCGTCCTGTTGAAACCAAATGTTGCCAATATCCTCCTCTTCAATTTTTGTGAACAAAACTTCGTTCAATATGGCCCGATAACGATCGCCATTGACTGTAACGGCCACTCCTTGTTGTTGTTCATTGTTCAAGCGTATACACAACCATATTCGTTCAGCGGAGGGATAAAACTAATTATCTGTCAAATCAGACATGAGCTAAGTGTTACCATTCGCGAAATAAGCACTCGTTGAAAAAAAACGTTAGATGGCGGACCCTATATATTGTTCAAAAATTATGATTTCTGCAAATTCTGGATGTTCGATGTGATCCCACAGACTGCTACGCGCAGTTATGACGCCATTTTGCTCGCGTATTTTTAATTGTATAGAATTTCCCCTTTGGTATTTTACTAAATTATCTGCTCAAGATGCAGACATACAGTAGAGCTTAAAAAATTACGACTTTACGTTAGTAGCATTTTATGTCGGTATGTATGTATCCAATTTGCGTGCATAACATGCTGTTGGGTTCTCCAATCACTTCAGGCAATACAAGTGTTTTCGAACTTTGACGCGGAAATTCAATTTAACGAGACGGAATTACAATTAACGGTATAAACAGAGGCGGCTTCCTTTAGGAATAGCAAATCCCTCGTAGAACATAAGAAAAAAATACGACACTCTACACTCTATTCAACTGATACCACTTAGACGTGCAAATATTACACGAACACGCATATTTTCAGCATCACCGCCAATCTAACAATCACAACCACCTCCTCTTGTGATTAACCCAAAGGGAATTGAAAACAATTGCAACAAACATCCATTCCTTAGACATACTATCATCCTTGCCAGTTCATGTAGATCCGGAACAATGCTTTGTGTAGCTGCAGCCAGTTCCGAATCAACGCTAGTGATAGTCTCAATGACACTTCTTAATTCTCCTTGCCGCGTCTGTCTACCGTGTAGGGAAACCGTCTGAGGCGAACAGTAAACGAAAACAGTTTCTAGTCTCCCCAAATAGGAGACTGTCGCCATTTCCACTTGTCATCTTTCCATCCACTTACAGTTTTGTAAAAAAGTTTATTGGGTCAGACAGGAAGTGAAAGCCTATCCCCCGTCCGGCCTGCAGTAGTTGCAGGCTTAATTTTTGCGCACCCCCCACCTTAAGGGATTCTTCAGGTCCTAAAGATGATGACAGTCTTGCAGTGTATGCGGCCATCCATCGCCATACCCATTTATCCGGTGTGAGGGAGTGCATCGCCTAATGCTGTCGCATATAAGTTAGCAGTAGGCTTGCGCTTGCAGTAGACTGCGAGACCTAATTGTGCACTGATCCGACAGGATATTCATCCAGTGTCTGGAAGCAAACACATTTCTTCTTCTTTTATTATTTACAGAGAGGCTTCTGTAGTCCCAAACGGAATTGTTTTCGTCCCAGAAGTTCACACAATCGTCATATATATTTTTTCGCCGCCGCGGCTTTGTCTTTTGGTCTGGGTTTGGTCTGGCGCTTCATCTTCATAGTTGTTGTCATCGTCGTCGTTGTCCTCGTCGTTGGGAGTGCTTCTGGGTGGGGATTGACGGTGTGCATGTTCTGTTGCTCCACGGTGAGCAATTACAGTCTGAAGTAGAGTGGAACAGCCTAGTCGAGGGCTCGGGAATCACCTCTCCGGCTCTCTAGAATATTACATCTATTGACTGTGTCGGAACAAATTCAATGTGCTGCTGGCTCTACAGGGGAAGTGGAGTAGGGTTGTCATTATTGTGCGGTGTCGGTGATGGTGCAGTGTAATAGAAGATTAGGAAACAATAAGGAAGTACCCCTTGTGAACAGAGGGCTCAGGCGAGTGGAAGTGGTGGTGAAAGTGGTGGCCACGTCTACAGCGGTCTATCAGCCAAAGAAAGTTTAGCGAAGCCATTTTTTTTTGTTGCATAAGTTTTAACGTCCGATGGGAGTTGTGTGGTATACAAAGTCTTACTGTGCATTTTGTTTTGTTCTGCCTCCGGGATCAAAACAATGTCGCGTGCAAAGGGTCGATGGCATCGTTTTTTCTTTTCTTTTTTGAGTGAGTGTCTAGCCGGAATTTAGGTTTGTGGGAATTATAAAGTGGGTGAATTTTATTCACTTTGGATTACGTGAGTCGATTGGGTGTCATAGTTTTAAAGGGTTTGGTAAGGGAAATTGGGCGCAAACGTTGTCTATGGATTTCCCATCGAAATTGAAAAAGGTTTATTTGTTTTTATGAGGATTCAGATTAGTCAGGGAGTTACAAAATTTACTTCAGTTGACAGTGGTTTCTTGTTTCTCAAGTTCTATTTGAGCAACCGATTTTGTTTAGGACCCTCAAGGGGTAACAATTGTTATTAGGAACTATGGGTCGTTAACGCCCGGAATTTTAAATATAATTTATTACTCCGCTCGCGGAAGGTTGTTTTCGTTAGCTTACGATAAGTCGAACTCCATCTCCTCATTAATCTCTGCCAGTCCTCCATCCCCTGTAGTCCAGATCACGGAATTCTGAATTCAGCCTTCGATCGATGAAATGCGAATTAGAATGCCATGAAAAAAGGTATCTCGACTTAAATTTCATTTACCTTAGTGTGGAAATATTTTTTATTATCGATTGGCCGAGCCAAAAGTCACACTGATTATACCAGCTGGTTGTTTTTTCCTTGTTTACTGCACGCAGCTTTCAACGTGCTCTCTCGACATGATGCTCATTCAGCACCTGTTGAAAATGCTGCTTGAACCCATCTACAATTCCCTGCATTTTGTTGACTAGGTTAATATTTTCTAGTTTTGGTGGACGCACTCATTATAATACCACGGACATTTTGTTTGGTTTTAAAAATGTCAGTTGTCAATAGCTGAATTCCAGCTGAAAGTCAGCTTTCTATTAAATCTTCTGCAACTGGGCTCGAAGAAATAAATCCTCAATTACAAAGTCTCATCCCGTACTTTACCCATGTTTTCAACATTTTGAACATCCGCGTTACAGTTACTGGAATAAGCTGCGTCAGCTATTTAATTTCTCACATGATGCAGTCAAACTATTTGCTTCATAGGTTTGAGGTAACGTTCAAACGGATGACATTCCGATCCTAAATGGTGTCCCGCAGGGATCCATTTTAGGTCCACATATCTCGATATATTTCAATGATCTGCCATTAGATGCTGATGATGTTCAGTTGTACTTGTGTTTCGATATCGGTCTTGTTGAATACGGCGCGGTTTCTCTTAGTCCTGAAAACATAGTGTAATATTTAACAATGGTCTTTTTGTTAAATGGTCCCTTGTTAAAACCTTGCAAAATCAAAGTCATCTCAGGAAATTTATTGGACTTGTCATACACTCCTTCTGCAATTCTTCTTTTAAATATGTTGAGGCAGACAAAAAACTTGCTATGGTTTTTAACCGAAATCTTACCTTAAATAACCACATCAGCCTCGAAAATCACCAACCTGATACGAGCAAAGGCAGGATAACTGCAAAGAAAGTGTTCTGCTGTGTCATCCTTCTCACCACAAGGAGGACAGGTGGTTATGTCGCACAAGCCCAAACCCATTTGAGTGTTTAGGAAAAGCTTGGTGGCCCGAACGAACGCATTCAAGCAGTCTACAGATGGAAGGAAAGACGCAGACTTTTTGTGGTCTGCATCTAACGCAGTCTCGCCAGCAAAATTGTTTTCATGAGAAACCCAAGTATCAATGGAAGACATGCCTACAGATGTAGGCAGACCCATCGCAGGTTCGGGTCCTGAGAATCCTTCTTATGAACCATGAAGCAAGCTCATCGGAGATCTCATTTCTTTGGATTTCAGTTTGTCCTGGGACCCAGACAAGATTCACTGCGTTTAGCCTTCCCACCAAATTCATTAGAAGAATTAATAACTCACGAAGGTCTAAAAAATAATTAAGTAAATATCTTGCATTTACTTTAGTGAATTATTTATTAGTTTTTTAAGTATTGTCCACTTAGTATAATTATCCTGCTGAATATAGTATATCCCTAGTAGGCATTACAAGATAAAAATAGGTAAATGAAATACGTACATGTATCCCTATAATAGACATCAATGGGTCCCTAGTCCGCGAGTAGGAGAACCGGAAGGTTCTAGCGCAAAAAACGTGGCAGTATGTTATAACCCCTTATAACCCGTTGTAGTGAATAAATTTAATTTGGAGGTATACTTACATATACATAAGATAGAGATACACCAAAAAATTAACAATTCGAATGGAAAATCAGCAGCTGAGAGCAAGACATAGGTATTGCATATTGTATTCCATGAAATGCCCCAATAGTATTACATGGTATCACCCTGCTCACATCTGAGTGAAAAGTGGTAAATCCAGTAAATTGTTGCCAATTCACTTCAGAATTATTATTATTTTTTTTTTAACTGCACCTATTTTGTCGTTGGTCGGTATACATTTTAAGCCGATTGTTTTCGAAATGTTAAATCAATTCAGAATCGAATTCTTCTCTCATCGGATTTCGACTTACAATCAGCCGACCACAAAAGCTTTTGTAAATGTAACCGATGAATATTATGCCAATCCAGTAGCAACAATGACCAAACTGTCCATACGGATACCACCACATGATCGAAAATAACAAAATCAATATCCAAAGTGTCCTTTGAGAGGAGGACGAGGCTGTGGTTGATACTGCTCTTCAGTTACCATCTCAACGCATTTCTATCATCAAAGCAATATAAATGCACAATGGTGCAAGTAATCGGGCTAAGATATGAGAAAATCCCAAAAGGACCCTCCTTCCATTGACTTGTTTCTGTCAGCGTTCTCCGGCACATTCTCACACGAACTACAAGTAAATCTAAACAAAGGACAAGCGCTCGCAACAAAGGATGAGTATAATATCCGAGGGAATAGTAGAAAGTTAATGCATGAGGAAAGAATTGTGCTCCGGAAAAGCAAACGGTCGCCACGGCACACCTAACGGTACACATCCTTTTCTAACCATGTTGATGCTGCCGAGTTAGATACACTTTCTCAGGCGGTTGAGTAGGTATATGGCGCATTGTGTTTGGCTAGTACCATACTACAGCAGCACGTCCATATATACATATATGGGTACTCGTATGCATGTACATATATATAAATGAATTTGATGCTATTCTTCAGAATTTGTCATGATTATCGACGCTCCATTGTCCTTGCAGGGATGACTACAAGAGTAGTGTATGGCAACAAGCGAAAAAGATGCCAACAGACAGAAAAAATGAATGATAAGACGCGACACGATAAAAACACAAGGAGTTAAGGCATTGGTTTGGATGTCCAGTAGTCCAGTAACGAGTGACAGTTGCCTACCATTGTTTGTCTAAATAACAACCCTTTTACAAGGGATGAATTCATACATGACGTTAATTGATCTGGACTAGTGAAAGTGTGGGGCTGCAATGGTTTTGTTTTGCCATTGTTGGCCATTACACAGGGATGATATTGATCCTTAGATGAACGTAAGAGTTGTCTATTTGTGGAACATTCGTGGTGTGAAGATGTGAATCAATTACTCGTGACTTGAGTAGCCATTTATTGTAGACAATAAATGCTCACTCAAGTGTCACAGAGACGCTCTGTCCCTGCCAGGAGCTTTTGTTAAGGTTTCGCCACCTGAAGTAGGCGGTAATGCGGCAAAATGTGCGAACGTTTAAAGTAATTTTTTTAACATTGTCACATAGCATATAGTATATGTCATGCTGACTATGTGTCAAACTTAACTTCCAGATTTATGTGGTAAGTGCTTTGTACAACAAGGACTCCCGTTACCCTCTGAGTAGTGGGAGTATGTTGGTGTGTTGTCAGAAGTACCTTCAAGTTGGAGACTGAAGACTGAATTGCCAATGATCGCGAAGAAAAAGAAATAACAATTTTTTTTTAAATAAGATGTCAATTAAATATACTACTTTTGTGATAGAACTAATAGAAATTTTCATAAGACTTCGCCCTTAAGACTTGCTATTTTACTTGCATATGGAATTGTACTCTATCCAGATAAGCCCTCAAACTTCCAGTAGGGAATCGGCCTGCCGTTTTGTTAGTTGTAAAGAGAATCACAATAGTTCCATAAGAACTAAGGCAACCGCTTTGCTTCACCGACCTAAACATATTACCTACCTAGCTGTCAAGTGCAAAACCCTTAGGTGGTTCATAACCTTGGTTGGGGGATTAAATACTTATTTTTTTATTGATAGAGAGGCATAACAAAACTAAAGTCTACCTGGCTAGGCATAAGAATCTTGCCCATAAATCAGCCCTCGGGCGGCAAATCTGCCCCTTACCACCTAAAAGTTTGGATTCACAAGCATTTTTGGCTAACCGGCTTCTTTAACAAACAAAATATATATGATATTGGTCAGGTGAAAACCCTCACGTACTTAAAGAAACACAACTTCTCCCCTAAGATGTAACTGTATGGTGTGGTTGTAATGCGATTCCGGACCTTTTACTTTATTGGTGAAAATTACCGTCACGTTACTATTGACACTGAGATCGCTAAAGAGACAAGTTAATTTCTTTGGTCAATAGCATGCATCAGACATTAATGATATGTGGTTTGAACAAGACATTGCCACAAGCCACACAGCGGGTGTAACAATCCACTTATTGAAAACTGAATTCGATGAACGTGTTGTATCGAGGAATGGTTATGTCGAAATGAGCTCAGTGGCAATGATGAACGTGAGATAGCCGCCTTTTTCATCGAAATGTGTAGCTCAACAAATTGAACGCTGCAAAAAAAGTTCTCAAGTTCTTATTGGAAACCCGATACCAAAATTCCATCGTTAAAAACATTTTCGTAATCTTAACGAAAAAGTCAGAAGAACCAACAAAATTTTTTTAAATTTAGTTTTTTCATTTATTAATATTTTAATAATATTTGATTATAAGCAGTTGTGTTTAACTTGAATATACAATTTGTCATATATATGTATATTTTAAGTATATTCTTCCATTTAAATATATAATTAACTGATTTCTTTGTAAGTACAAAATTTAGGTAGAACTATTATACAAATATTTTTAACCAAAATAATTGATCAACAGCTTAGTTTTCTACAATAATCTTCAATCGTCAAATTTATAATTGGTGTGTGTACAAATGCTCAGAGCTTGAGCCTGACAGAAGTGTAGGTTCAGTTGGATGAAAGTCCACGTCAATCACACTGCTTTGGTGACCTGGCAATTTATAAACTAGCGTATGCTGAGCAATGTCCCAAATGTAGACATGATTATCAGAGGAGCCAGCAGCGATCTAAAGAGAGAGAGGGAGAAAGATATATTTTAATAAAATGCTTCAATTAACTTTAAGGTTATGTAGAACTTACAGTTTTGCCATCTCGCGACCATGCACAACGCAATAAATTTCCTTCCATGACGTACTGATTTGAAGTATAAACATCGATACATCTATCATCCGCAGCAAAGGGCCGAATATCCCAAATACGTAGAGTGTTATCTATCGAGTTCGATAGCAAATAGTCGCCACAAGGTGAAACAACAATACTTGAAATCAAATCTACGTGCCCTTCGAGTCTACCGACGATAACCTCATTGTTCCTTATGTCCCAGATTTTGATATCATTGTCGATTCCACCAGTGATAATGAGATTTCCTCTTTTGTTGAAGCATGTTGCTGTAACTTGGTAACCACTGTCGAAGGCGATATTCAAAGACTCGGCACGTGTGTCCCACAGGCGAACTGTGGCATCATCCGACCCTGAACATAAACGTGTCAGTACATTCTCATCACTGTGAACGCTATTGACACCAGCCTCGTGACCGATGAGTTGATTAGTTCTAACTCCTGTCTCAGTATCCCATGCTGCTATGGTTGTGTCCATAGAACAACTATAGATCCTTGATCCATCGATGGCAAATTGGGTGTCCGTTATGGAATCGGTATGACCGGTCATCGACATGGACACTTCGTGCTCGTCACCAATCAAACCGCCAATTTCTAGAAAAAAAAGCAAACAAAGTGAATTGGTTAATGTAATGGAATTGAAGTAAATTAGAGTAAAAATATCTTACGTATTTTTTTGTCAAACCCAGATGACATGATGAGATCACCGAGTGGGTGAAATTTACAAGAACTGATTTCACCTTGGTGATCCTCCAGGCGTTTTACGGGTGTACAAAGTGTGAACGCTTTTCGGTTTTCTGGCTCAATTGATGCTTTGTCAATTGATTCGAATTTTGAGCACTTGTGCGCTTTCATTATTAACTCGGAAATAGAAGCCATTTTATCTTATCTTTTTAACTTCTTTTAAAACAATTTGGTGAATACAAATTTAAATGTTAAATGGACAAGTTACGTCTTGTAATACTGTGAGTAGAGTGATGACAAGTAGGCAAGGAGGATGCTATTTATAGTTTGAACGTTAACAAGCAGGTAGAAACCAAACACATACACATATACCTGAGCGATTTAAATAATTTACGTACACGCACATTTTTTAAAAGGACGGTTTTATAATTAAGTTTTGCATCTTCTTTTAAATATATAGATATGTACCTTATTTAACAAGCCTAAAACCTTCATAAAATTTATTTTATGGTGCAAACTAATTAAGGGGGTTTCCATTTTTACCTGCTCTAGTAGATATGTAGATGTAAATAAAATTACTGTATACATGGCTGGTTAATTAAGTAACACAAATTATAACTAATTTCCGATGACCTTAGTAAATATAAATAAATATTTCTAGTAACTTATGTGGTACCTAACTGGGGCCTAGACTTTATAAAAAAAAAGTATAGGGCGTAAATGGCCCATATAGAAATGACCTAAAGCCTAGCTTACCCAACCATTGTGTGTGCGATATATTTTTGATACGAATGGAGGGACCTACAGTTTTATGCCGATTTTTGAAATGCTTCTCATGGCAGTTTTTACTCTTATATGTTTGTCAGACGTTCACAGGATGTTACGCTGCGAATATAAGCTTTAAGGTGGCATGGGTAGGGATTTGAACCAGCGACTCCTCGCTTAGTTGTTAGAAAAGTTGGAGAACTCAGGTTAAGAGACTTGCGAATATTATCAACGGTGTCCAACTTTTATATATTTATTATATATATATATATATATAATATATATATAATATATATATATATTATTATTGTTCAAAAATGTCTGTACTTGCTTAAACAACGTTTTTTCACTAAATCGCTACAGGCCTTGGAATATGAACAGCTGGTAAGAATACTATTGAATACATGTTTGAAGTGTGAAAGGAAGCAGTGGTTTTAGAAACTTTGGATTTATTTTTTTATTTGATGGCCAATAAGACTACCTCAGTGTCAGACAGTGTAAGAAATTGTAATTTCACACCATTTGTTTCACTGGCCTCGGAAAAAAGAGAAAAGGATGTCTCATTACTTTTATGTGTAGATGAAGTATTTGCAAAGAACTGAATGTCAAGGAGTTCACAGTTCACGCTATTCGGAGCACCATCACCTTGTTTGGCAACCCCAAGTGTTACACAACATTTGCCAGAGCTTTTTTTCCAGACTGGCTACCTAAATTTAGTGTATTTGCATAGTAAACACTTTTTGATTTTATCAACAAATTACGTGGGGAGCAGTATAAGTCATAGTCGGCAGGAAACTTATAATACTTTTTCAATCGAATATACGCTGGGTTAGGTTATTCCATAGCCAAGGAGAGGAATTAGAAATAAATAAATATTAGGCGTAAACGACCCATAAAGGATCTAAGGCCTAACTTTTCCAACCATTGTGTATGCGAAGATATATTTTTGACACAAATCTACAGTTTAATACCGATTCCGAACGGCATTAAATTTTTGAGAAGCTTCTCATGACATTTATTACTTATCAGACTTTCTTATATTTCTATTTCTATTATTTCATACTTATCAAGAGGTGGGGCTGCTTATGAAATCCATAAGGTGGTGTGGGACGGGATTTTAACCAGTGACCCCTCGCTTAGTGGTTCAACGCACTTAACCACTAAGCCACTACACCTAAGTCGACCGATGGCATGAAATAAATGTCATCTCATTGAGTATTGACTGTTGTCGGATCGCAGAAGTATTTACCTAGTTCATATTCTTGAAGTAGCCGTATGTAATCTCAACTTTTGTGAGCATTGTTAAGTCTTATAGAAAGTAAAACGTTGTAAAAGAAATTTAGCAAAGTGTAGTTTAAATTTATTATTGAGCATTCTTCCCTCTGATTGTGATTTAAATGTCTTGCATAATTTATGAAATGTGGTAACAAATCTCTTATCTCCCTGAAAAGTTTAAATGAACCAGTAATGTTACCCAAGATTTTGGTGTCCAATTTTGCCTTTGCTTAAAGTTTAATGGAAGCTGTAAAGAAACCTTGGCCGGTCGAATTCTAAGCATTTTTTATGAAAAACTTCGTAGACTTGAAACTTTAGTTAAATACGCCTGAATTGGTAAGCAAACATTTGTAATTTGTACCTATCGCCGCTTAATACTTATTAATGTTTTCCGTAGACTTGATCACATAATCAAACGTCCAAGTAAGCCTAGGCATAGGTATGATTGCATGAGTTCGGCAACATTTGTGTTCATAAAAGAAAATTGACAGTCAGCATGAGTTTTTGTTTTGTTGCCGCGATGCAGTAGAATGGCAGGAGTGAAAATTTACAAACTATTTTTGCAAATTGTATTATATTTTAATAAAATATATTTATTTTGCATTTGTATAAATGTATGTATGCGAATTTTATTTTATTCTTTCTTATTTGTTTTTAACTAGCTTATTGTACAATTAACAGAGATTTAATATAACACTACTTTATTTCTACAAAAATAAGCCAAAGGAAAAGCTACAAGAAAAACCTTCTTCAAAATGCCACATACATTTTATCCTGAATTGGAGAGAATGGGAGGATAGAGAACACCGAAGAGAGCTGATCTCAAATGTGCTTTACAAATAACAACAAACAAATATATGATTAACAAATAAAAACATAAAGAAATCATTAATAATTTGAAGTTCTTTTGACTGGACCTACACAGCGAACGGCTGAACGGAATTTGGTATTTTTTTTTTGATAATTAGGTATTCATATGGATCAGGGTCGTGCATATAAAACTATTTAGTTTTGTGTTTGAAAGACCAAGTAATTCAATAATTATACTTTGAACCAAAAAAATGTAAATTTCTTCTGCGCCTAATTTAATGAAATTAGTTTCAGTCCTTAAAGCTTTGAATTACGCATATTTCTAGTCAAATTTTATATTTCTACATGCTCTGCAGAACTTAGACATTTAAGTGAAAACTTTGCAAAACTTCATTTTTTTAATTAAAACGGTAATTGACCAAGATTTTCAAATCGATTACAGTGATCTTTTCTTTTTATAATTTGCTTTCGACGTCTATTCGTGATTTGTACGAGCACATACAAATACTGCGGCGTGGGCACAGGACTGATGTTACACATGAGCGAATTATATCTCTTCTTTTCTATTTCATGCATGCATTTGCCCGACTGTGCCGAATCTGGATCTCGAATTGTGTCTATACACTCTATCAAAAGTTATAGGCCATACAAACTCTTTTGGTATAAAGCCTCAGAAGAAAACAATTAGCTATATTTAAATGAAAAACTTTTGAACCTGTGCAGCTGCAGAAGTGCAGGATGTGCGTGAGTCGTGAGATGAAATAGGCAAGCTCGGATGACTGTGAATCTTTTGCAACTGAATTTAAGAAAGGGCCTCTTATACCACATAACTTTAAGTGCAGAAAATGAAGTGGCAATTATGAACTAATTTTTGTCAATGCATGAATGCCGCATTCATACAGCTACGTTTGCGCTCATAAATATATTCAATGAATATTTGTTGCATGGCATGGAGAAGATTAGTTAAAAATGTTGATTCAACCGACACAGCCTAAATTCTGTAGGTCAGTATGATGTTTATCAGTTACCATCTCAGATACGTTATAATAAATAAAACCTGAAAGACCTGTGAAAATCAAACCTAGCAAAAAAATAAATAAATCTAGAATTCAATCACCAGCTTGCAGGTACCTTAACTATGAATAATGAAGGCACATCAAACCAATTCCATTATAATGTTTAATTTTACATTTTACAATTGCAGTTGCCTGAGACAAATGGATTAGAATCATAAAATTGCAAGCCAACATTAAAAGACAATTACAAAAAAATACTGAAAAAAAAGGATAACCATAAAAGGATTACTGAAAAATTACCAACGTAAGAACATCGCATGTAAGTACGAAACGAAATTAAAAATCATTCATTCCATGGAGTGGCAACCCAAGTCCAAGAAAGAAACTATCCTTCGAATGGATGTCAAATACCACGCGCTGGCATTGCCGCAAAACCCAACGTTCGACTTTTAATCCCATAAAGCGCGTGAATTAAAGTGATTGAGTATTCTAGCCCAGAAGTCACGGTCTGTGTAAAAACGACCACGACCATCACAGGATATTCAATTGAATGTGACTGCAAAGAGCATACACAGGCGCACGCGATGTGCTGCACAAGTTCAAAACCAACTAACTGTCCAATTTCATCAGCGAGCCAGCATTGGCAGTGGAAATGGTAAGTACTTTGTAAGAGAATAGAATTCAATAACGCTGAATTCAGAATGCTGGCCATTGAAGAAATTCAATAAAACAATCGGACTGGGCGGGAGGAGCTAACACCTAATTCAAGACATCGTTGTTCGTCTTATCCAGCAAAATGCTTTGCCGGCCGCCACTCGGGACAGAGCGATTACAAGAGAGAAATGTTAGGGTCGGGCACTAAGTTCACGTAATCGTTGAAAGTCACTCTGCAGTAGAATACCGTCCAGGGGAATCGATTGGGTTACAAGTAAATCCTTAATCCTTTAATAAATTTGAAGTCATCGGTTCGGTTGTTGGAATAAGCTGCAAGTGAAAAATGAAGTCGACAGACACTCTTGTAATTTGTGTTTGTGTTTGGTTAGCAACAGAGAGACTTAACATTTATTCCTTGCTTTTGTATAAAGAAAATAAAATAAAATTGCAGTACAAAACTGTGCGCATGGGTTTAAAAGTGTTATTTTGCCCATCATTTTTGTTATTGAAGTTGTGGCGAATAAGAAGAAGAACTCTTTTTAATATCTTCGGAAAATAACTGCGGAGGATTACTGCCAGACCAGTGGTCGAACGAAAAATTTGATACAGCTGTAAGGAAAACTGCAGCCCTTACGGATATAGATGGAATTTAGCATCCCGTGGTCGAATTTAGTATCCCTTTAAAATATCACGTGACGCTCGATAACATGCGATAGAATTTCCGACCTGGCTTGATTTCCGCTTAATTTCATTCTAAGGCAGTTAATGCTTAGGGTAGGTTCTAATTCAACACGAACTGAAATTACAGGGGTAAGCGTACACGATAACGGGAGCATCAGCTGTTTCCACTTTCCAGTGTTTAATGAAAGCGACCTTTTACGGGTAATAGTTAAAAATTGCAAGCACTTTCAAAATCAATTCCACACGTGACATCTCAACTAAAGATTCAAATTGTTCTTTTGCGAGGGTATGTGAAAGACCGGCCGCACGTGCTCCTAATAGTGTGAGATTCTTACTCACTCAAAATACTATTTTACTACAACTATGTTTCATCCTATCTAGTAAAAGGATAAATCTTGGCTTTTTACGCGTAGCCAATTTTTCGATTCGACGAATTCTCAGTCGAAACGCACCTATATCTATTCATCGAAATGGGTTCAAAACTCCAAACTCGAAGGACAAAGTGCATGCTCTGCAGAACCCTTACTTACTCTACCAGTTCTGCTATGCGGCGCTGAGTGCTGGACGATAAACAGGGAAGGAGAGCTAATACAGTCTATAAACTGTATCAAGATGTGGATGTAGTCCGAAAAGCCAAAAACCGGCGACTACACTGGCTCGGCCACATTGAGCGAATGGACAACAAGAGCTAAGAGGATCTTCGAATCCCAGCCCCCAGGTTCGAGACGACAAGAACGACTGAACCTCCGTTTTAAAGAACCATGCCATTACGGATACTAGAGCGTATGGTCTGGACAACTGGAAGCAACGTTCCCAGGATCGCACAGGATGGAAGGCAGCCGTGTCTCAGGCAGGGACCCTTCAGCCGTATAAATAAGTAAGTCGACGGTAGCCATACCTAAGTCTCGGTGGAAATCACCGTTTCGGATATACCACGCTCGTAATAAAAACCATACGTCCAAAACGGTTTCAGAACTTGCTTGCATAAATTGTTTTGCATGCTGAGTTTGGCAAATCTACCAAGCAGCCAATGGATTTGATTACATTTAATAACGAGCTCTCTTCCCGTTTCTTCTTTACGTGCGATTTCCATTTAAGTTTCGCATCTAATGTCATTAAGTCTTTAAAAATGGGTAGCGTATTTACATTTCTGTAAGTAAAATTAATGTGCATGGAGTTTGTTTCGTTGAGGACAATACGCCAAGTTTTTGTCCATTCGAAAACGCTGTAGAGAGCCCGTTGAAGCTTGTTTGTTGCTGATTCAACCGTATAACTCACGGGTAATGTAGCTGTATCTTCAGCAAACGTAGCTACGGTTGTGCCTTGTTCTTACGGAATATCTTGAGTATAGATTACAAACAAAAGCTCCCTTGTGGAACTCCTGCCGCAAATTCTTTAAATTTGGAATATTTGTTTCCGTGCTTAACGCGGAAGAGTCTGTCCGCTAGATAAGATCTTAGTAGCTCATATAACTGCCTTGGAAATAGTAATTTCAGTTTAAATTTCAATCAAAAGCTTGCAAGACGTCAAGAAAAACTACTAGAACATATTTTATTCTCCTCTAGGGCTTTTAATATTTCATTGGTTATTCGATAAACCTGATCAACTGTAGAGTGCTTAATTCTGAATCCGAATTGGTGGTCAGTTATTAAGCGGCGATCTTCGATAATCGGATTTAATCGCTTAAAGTTGAGATTCGAAGGAAACTGTTGCAATACTCGTTGTGGCAAAACAAATGCGTTAAAAACTAGCTGATCTGAAGTGTCTTCCCCTGAGTGTATATAAGATACATATGAAAGGTAGGTTTCTATTTATTTTACTACGTAAACGTGTACGTATATGAAAACGCTTAACGCTGTTGCTGTTTTTTAACTTTCTCGTATACATTAGTATACTAAAGAGAAAGTTATTTTTGTTATATAAAGGGTGATCCATTTCGAGGTTTCCTATTTTTTTAAAGAAAAAAACACAGAAAATTCAAATTTAATGGAGAATGTTTATTATCATTTGAAAGAACATTCTTTGGCATTTATTTTTTGAAGATTATGTCTATCAAATGTTGGCCGTTGCTACGTCGCAGATGGTCCATCCGTTGAGTCCAATTTTCGATCACTCGTTTGAGCATTTCGACTGGTAACTGGCGAATGACACGCGTGATGTTTTCCTCCAAGGCCTGAATCGAAGCGGGTTTGTCGGCATAAGCTTTTGACTTTACATATCCCTACAGGAAAAAGTCTAACGGTGTGATATCACACGATCTTGGTGGCCAATCGACCGGCCCAAAACGTGAAATTATGTGCTCACCGAAATGTTCTCTCAATAAGTCCATTGATTGATGCGATGTGTGGGAAGTGGCGCCGTCTTGCTGAAACCAAATGTCGCCGAGATCACGAGCTTCAATTTCAGGCATCAAATAGTCGGTTATCATGGCACGATAACGGTCGCCATTGACGGTTACGTTCGCACCGGCATAATTTTTAAAGAAATATGGACCGATGATTCCACCGGTCCACAAACCACACCAAACCGTTGTTTTTTCTGGATGAAGTTGCAGCTCTTCAATCTCTTCAGGTTGCTCTTCGTCCCAAATGCGGCAATTTTGTTTGTTTACATACCCTTTGAGCCAGAAATGGGCCTCATCGCTAAACAAAATTTGCCTCGAAAACGTCGGATCTTCTTGGAACTTTTCAAGAGCCCATAGAGCGAAGCGATGTCGCTTGGGAAGGTCGAGCGGCTTCAGTTGTTGCACAAGCTGTATTTTGTACGCTTTCAATTTAAGATCTTGACGTAAAATGCGCCAAGTCGTTCCATACGTCAGTCCGAGTTGCTGCGAACGGCGCCGAATCGACTCTCTACGGTCTTCGTGTACACTCTCAGCTACAGCCGCTATATTTTCTTCACAGCGTGCTGGACGTGGTCTATTTGGTCGAATATTATCCAATAATGAATGCTGGGTCTCAAAATGGGTGATGGTGTTGCGAATAGTACGCTCAGTGTTGACCATAAGTTGAGCGAAGTGCACGAAACACATTCCTCACAGAACGTGAATTTTCATAATAAAGTTGAACAATTTGTAAACGTTGTTCACGCGTAAGTCTTTCCATTATGAAATGCCAAACAATACTAAACAAAAATAACATGACAGCATGACACGACTCACACGTGATCTGTCAAAAAAGGCTATTGATAAAAGTATCTCTACTTGGATCACCCGTTACAATAAGCCATGGTGGAAAGAGCTGTGAATTCGCCAATAATAAAACAATTAAAAACCTATTTAGATGATTTTTTCCCGTGAACCTTTCCTGAAAAATCCAAACCAAATTAGAAAAAACCCATACAATTTATTGATTCTCGAGATTAACGCCAACATACGGTCAGACGAATTGTGCAATTTTTTTTTTATATTCTGTTTAGATAAACAAAAAAATGCCTCTTGATTCAAATACAAAAAGTGAATATTTCATCGGTGAGGAATAAGCCTTAACATTACGCGGAAATATTAGCATAAGGCTAATTCTCGTCGAAAAATTTCACTTTTAGAAAACTGTTCCCTTCAATGCAGATCTCATATTTGAGAGCATATCTAAAGCTAATTTTCCTGCATCGTTTGTCAAAAATAGTAATATAGCTTGTATTTTCACATTAAAAAAGACGATGAAGTGTCAGTTTTTCGTGACATTTAGATCCTAACGTCGAATTGTAATAGTTTTCAGTGTACTATAAGACATTAGGGTGGTTACCCTTTGAAACATTTTATAGTTAAGGAACACGCTTCTACTGGAGTAGTTGCGTTAGATATGAAATAAAATTCGGCAATCGCTGTTTATATAGCCTAGCAAAGTTTTCAAATTTTTCAAATTTTTCAAACGATATTCTCTCTGTCTATTCCTGTCCTATCTCTGTCATGCAAGGTAGATTTATTGATTACAAGTACTTGAAAACCTTCTACGATCAAAGCCTGCGCCCTTCTAGCGGAGCAGGTAGGTAGGTTCTGCTGCAGTAGAAATTCTATAAAATTTGTATAAAGTCTTTTGATTGCGGCACATAATTTAATGCAAATTATGCACTTAATTTTTAATTTCTTGCACAGAGTAATAAATAAAAAAAAAAATAACAATATAACAATAGTGATCTTTACCAGATCAGCACCTCCCTTAAAAGGTTTTCCATAAAACATAAAAAAATGGGCTCTATCGGTCCTTGGGTAATAAAGTAATTGTGGTAATCCGAGTCAGTAGGTTTAGCGAATTGGCCCTGATATGTAACACAACTACGCACCAAGCATTTTTATAGAAAAACTATTCTACATTTTTGCACACTGAAACATCTACTTTTAATTAAGGTAATCTGCAGGCAGTCTAATAAATTCAACACTGCTAATAAAATTTAGATAAATTAACCACACCTGTTAGTGGTAATTTATTATAAGGACTTTTATTTAAATCTCTAACCTTAAACATTTTTTAAAAGGCTGTTGAAGTCATATTGAGTGTAATTGGGAATGGTACTCTTGGGAAAAAAAGGTTTTGGACCACCTTAGGCCCCCAGATCTGTATATTAAATCAATAGTATCAATAGTACAAGTAGCTGACTGCAGAAACTAATGCGCCCTGCAAATCCCTTTATTCACTATACCCAAGGGCGAATGTTCTATTTCAAAGCCCAAACTTGAATTCCATTCTGATCAAACTGGACTATCTTCACTAACGTTTGAAGTAGTAGTACACATGGTCTTTTTGAGCGAACTGAAAAAATTTAACTCCAGATCGAGGGGTGGTCTTGGTATTTAAGGGAGCTGGTAAAGTACTCTTTAACAATGCGCTACCCAAAACAACCCCAACCAAGACAGCGTCCAGATTCGCTGAAGAGTATAGAAATACTGGACGGTCTTTTGTCTGGGTTCCCGGTATACGTATTCCATACCGCTATTCCACATATATTTGGCCGAAAAACAACAAATACAGAACCGCTTACCTTGACCAACACATATTGCGTAGACCATGACGAATGAAACCGAATTCTAATTTCAGGCGTATATCCCGCTATAATCATGGCCACTTATTGCGCGCTAACGAAGTCATTCTTTGTTGACCTTTCGGGCATCTCGAAAATATCAGTACCTTCCTCAATTCTGCTTGATGGTTTTGAGGTGTACCTCCGTAATCTATTTTTATGAACTGGTCTCTTAAGATATATTAAAATGGTATCACAACGTTAGTAGGCCTCCAGGCATCTAACCTACATTCCAAATTACTAGGGCGGATTGAACCTGAAACCCTTATTTTAAATCCAACACACTAACCACTGAGCCATTGCAGCTATCCCACTCAATACCCCGGACCAATACATTAGTCCAAACAAACACATTCGTCAAAGGACTTTGTATGTATTGATTACACAATGCTCCTCTCGCACTATGCTAAGGTATGGAATTACATTTTTTACACGTCTTATTTGTCATCGATTACTTTTAAAAATGAAACGCATATCTTGAGATCTAGAAGGTCTCTAGGACTCAATAAAATAGAAGTCAAATAGAATCCCCTTTAAGTCATGTATGTATGTGTTGTTTTTTGATTTCACTCTTCCTTTCCCATCAAACGTCGTTAAGAGCTTTGGCGTATGTTAACATTTCCTCATCACACACATCCTTTTCAATCTGTCCGCCCCATGGTGACAAGTTTGACGTCCCATGTGGGCGGCTGACTTGGGCCACACATCGCATCTTAAAATGCATTAAGTGCACGGGCATTTTACCCGAACAAATGTAAAACATCAAACAGATGCATGTGTGCTGTGCCGTGCATCATCACACCACCTCTTGCTGGCTGTCGTCTCCTCCTTCCTTCCGTCCTCATGTTTCACCTGTTTTTTTTTTTGCTATCCAAACAGGCAAGCAGTCTGTCTGATAGTCTGTGCCGAACAGAAACTAGGACATGAAGTAATCTAGCAAAGATATTACACCAAAGCAGCCATCCCCATCCCCATCATCGTTCCGACGAGCAAAATTCTCTCTTCTTGTTGTTGTCGATTCAACCTAGTCACATCGCATCCCTCGAGAAGCGAGAGGAGCTGTTGCGGTGCGGGTGACCTAAGAGGGCTTAGCGGAAGGGTAGGTATTGGGTGGGTGTCTGCATGATACTCTACCTACAGCTGTACACTAACGACAGTTTCCCGGAACCCACCCTCGACTGGCATAAAACAAAAACTTACTCGAAACTTTTTTCTCATTTTGCTATTCATTCCCTTAATGTACTGCATAGCATTCCGTTACACGTGCCACTTTAAAACCTTAACGAACTGTGGTGCATATAGCCAGTAATATACATATAGGCAAATGTCTGGCTGGCAACTGCAGCATACGTATATAGCTATGATGTAAGCTCTCCAAAGGGTGGAAGAAGGTAGGGGAACGTGTGCAAGTCGAAAGCTGCCGGTATGTTTTACTTTTATGCATGTGCAGCCCATTTACTTCGATAACTCAAGGCGTTTACAGAAAGCCAACCATTATCCATTTTATAGAGCGAATATCTCTAACTGAATTTAAGGGAGAATGCGAAGAGAGCCGGCGCAGTGCTTTATGGTTTATGACCAAGTTAACAGGGCAAGTGCTGTAAAATTTCTGTTAACTATTTCCTACCAAAGAGTTGTCGAAAGAGTGAAGGAATACGAATACTCGGAAGGCAGTTCTCTCAGTGTCGTTCGTTGTTCGTTTTGTTACACCCACGTGGGTGCAGCGTGCACGCCGTTGCCTAGAGAGTAACATGACAGGGAACTAACATTAACTTAAAAGTTTCTCTTTCACGTAAACCGGTCTCTCGGTGAGTTGATAATGTAAACTGCTGATGTAAAAGCCTGCGGGGGGCGACAAGACAAGTGACATTTTCAGTGCATGTATGTGGAAGGGACACATGCAGGCATTTCTCCCATGTCTCCCGGTTTTGTCTGTGTATGAGGGTTTTTTTGATTCCATTTTGCCACGTGTATTTTTTTGTTGTTGTAGCTGTAATGTGTGCGGAAGAGCTTTTGCACGAGTAACAAGGTCAAGGCCACACACGCCTCTCTATGTACATTATTCAGATGTAGCAAAGACAATACTGTTGTTGTGGTAGTGGTACTGGGGATGGGTGGTGAATGGTGGCTTTGGTGGAATGAGAACGGAAGCGTTGGCGTCAGTGACAGAAGGTGTTGGTGGTGTTAACAACAGACCCACTAGAGTGGGTGAAGTGACGGTTAATTGGGTTGGTAATATAGACAAGCCAACAACACAACCTACCCTTGCAGGGAATAGGGTACACATTTTTTTTAGATGTCGCTGCTTCCGTCTACTGCCGGCCGGGACAGAATTAGATACACAAGCCCTTATATACCGGAAGTAGGTCTACAGGCAAGCAATGAGTTATTGGCGGATGATGTGCAAGCGTGCAAAGCTTTTATGTCAGACAGAGAGAATACTTTCATTTGAAGAAGTCGCAGTCGATGGCAACGGCGACGGTTTTGGCCAGAAGGGGGAAGCCGCCTGAAAAATTGAGAAATTGCTAGCTTGACATCCATAAGTCTGCGAGGGGTGGAAATAGTTTTTCAGTTTTCCCGCTTGTAGTTGTAAGTGTGTACGTATGTATGTAGCGATGAGTATGTGAGTGGATGTAAACATCCGCAAGAGAGAAGCTATGGGATACATTCAATCCTGGTATAGAATCAGAGTAACGGGGTTGGGACACAAACGGTTAGTTATTCAAATGGCTGAAGTAGGGGTGCGTAGTTTTTTCATAGAAAAATGAAGAGAATTAAGAAAAAAAAAGTTACAGCAATGAACAGTGCAATAGAGAGGTCATGAGAGAAAGAGGGGAGAGAGTCGGAAAAGTGCAGAACGTTCTATTGAAGGGCGGAAGTCTAGTGGTGGCACGTTGCACAGCGCACTGACACACAATAATGCTAGTTGCCATCAGAGTTTGCAACGCAGCGACGGTGCCGTTACCGACACCGACACCAATTCTCATTACAACGCAGATGGACGTGTGGTTCCCGGCTTCGGCGGAGAAACTATTTAGTGCAACGGATGTGTGCGGTCATTTCGGTTGGCTATACCTACATTTATTTAAATGTTTTTCTTGCTTTCTTTCACAGGCTGACTTTAAGGGATATTTAGCACCTTTATTTCCCATGACATTTCAGCTTGTTTGGTGCGAAGGAATGAATTGCTTTGGTGTAAGTGGTCATTAGGGAGCTATTTTTAATGACTTTTTTTTTTCTTTTTTCTGTTAGAAATACTAATTATAAAAATGAGGAAAATGCATGAAATACCTAAGTGGCGTGGGAAATTGACAAACAATCCGTTACATGTTTTTGCTTTTGCATGCTTGTTACTGATTCTGACAGAAAAGTGTTTCGTGTGAATAGAGAATTAAAGTAGGGTGGTTGTGAGATATTTCCATTATAGAGTATTTCACAATGCATTTAAATTTCTAGTCATGAGCTCGCATTCAGCCGGGTGTCCTGGACAATATATCGATTTAAGAATTGCTTTGTGGTTTAAGTTTTTTCTGTGTTTTAAATTTTGGAGGTACATATATATTTGAGGAAGATTAAACAGCCTTGCTTAGTAAAAGCTAACATTTGCGACAGCTGACATTTTGATTATTTTCAATATGACATATTGACCAACGGGGCTGAGGACCCTATCAACGAGGAATGTCCAGAGTACGATGTCAAAATTGTGCCCGAGGACGTCAATGCTAAAGCACTCATCTTGGCGGATTTAGTGGGTAAGTACAGAAACGACGCAACGACAACCGATAACGGCTTCCGATTAATTGACTTTGCAACAGCTCGTGGTACGGTAGCAATATGGTTCCAAGGCTAAGACCACACAGCAAACTGGCTCAATCCAGACGTTTTTGAAAAATTAGATTTTCTCAAAAACGGTACCTACGATTTTGATGTAATTTCTCACATTGGACACATTTAACATAATTGTTCGAAATACAAAAAATTATTAAAATTGTTAGAGCCGTTTTTGAGAAAACAAATTTAATTTAAATTTAAGAAAATCGTGATATGAAAAAAAAATTTAAGAAAAAATATTTCAAAAATCTAAGAATGCAACTTTGTTCGACTTAATAGTATAAAAAATTAGTAAAATTTTTTGAAGGTCCCTTTGTTAGTTTTCGATATATTGGCGGTTTTATAATTTACTGTTAAATAGTTTTTCCAAAAACTGAATATGCAGTATTTTTGGCCCCATCCCAAGTATCCTTAGTACAAAAGAAGACCGAAATCCTTGGAACCATCTTTGAGAAAATTAGTGATAAGTGATTTTCATCAAAAAAATTGTATGGCAGTTACCGTTATTTCAAACGATAAAGCAGAAACTAAAAAGATACCCCGAGATGTAACCCCAAAAACCTTATATACGAACTTTGAAGCAAACCCGTCGAACCGTTTCGCCATACGGGGCCCGGACAGAGAGACATACAGACAGACAGACCGACGGAAGGCATTGGCGGACCCACTTCTTTGGACTTCTGTATAGTCGTAATATCATCCCGCATACTCAGTTTGAGTTTGAAATTTCCGCACGATCGCAATAACTTTCTCTTAAGTATTCTAATGTATACGAGAAAGTTAAAAATGCACATCCAAAATGAAAATTCCACTTCAAGATTCTCTAACCAGTACAAAAGTACCGCGTTTGAGTGCTAAAGAATTTGGATTGGCTTTTTTTAATAAAAAAAAACGTATTGAAATCCAATTAGGGTCATCCGCAGACAACAACCACTTAGACCGTAAGCGGTCCATTGTATGTACTTCAGGGAGATCATAAAACTTTATGTTCAATCGGAGCCTAAATCGCTGAATCTGTCAGTGTTCTTAGCAAGCCAAAGTAGGCTGACTAGTGTCATTCACGAAGTAAGTATTTGCAAATCTGGTTTTAGCTAAAGCCGGATAATTGCAAGGATGCCTTAAACCGTTTCGTCAGTTTCTAGATAGAACTTACATAAGCTGGAACTTCAAACTCTGATTGAAAGCTGTAACTAGGTCAAGGATATTGAGCTACTTTTTTTCAGTCCGAAGAATGCAACTAATTTATGAGTCATCTCTTTCATTATCCCTAATACCCGTATATCCGAGAACATAGGATGGTGTTACAAAGTTACATCTGCTGTTATAACCTATTGAACTTGTAGAGGTAATCGTAGCTGTGAGCATATGTAAGAATAATATTCGCAATATTTATTTTTCTTGGCGATTCGCAACTTCTTTTCATTAGACAGTCGAGCTCCGAATCTAGCCAGTACGAGGAAGTGGTATGCCTCTCGGTATGTGTGCACGTTGAGGATGTAATATGCGTGCCTTCCATCGATTAGCACGTGGTCGATTTGGTTGGCGGTTCGATCAGGAGGTCATAAAACTCCTCCTTGATTGGGTCTTCAGCAAAATATGCCTTAGATACGGATTACAGCCAGGCGATCGCTTATTGCTCTACAATCAATGACCTTTGTGATCCTCAAGGGGGGGGGGGGGGGGGGGGGGTCAGTATCCGAGGCTAGTGTCGCTTTCATAACATGGGTTTCTTACGTGGTAGGGAAGTTACCCCAACGGTACAACCCTCAACCTGGGGAGCCAGATCCAAAAATAAACTTTGGATGGTTGCCAGTACTCCACTACGGGAATGTGAGCGCTGCCGTTGTTCCATTAAGGGCTCATCCGCCACCATCTCTATTCCGACACCCTGACTAGTACTGAAAATCCTCAACGACCTTAGCTCCAAATATGTCGAAGTAACTCATATAAGGTATATTACATAATGACCGTTAACGTCACCGTTGATCCAATCTATTGCATTCATCCGCCGTACGTCTCTCTCTGAGAAAAATATATAGCCTTCTGAGGTTCCTTCAGTCAGTCATCATAGACATAGTAAGTATAGTATTGGTATTTTCTTTCTCTGCAACACTCGCGCTTATAAGTTTAGTAAGTTAAGATCGGCTGAACCAGACCACTATCCGTTAGTTACCGCGGGGATGTAAAATAAGCATAATTGATGTGTAGAAATAGTACTATCAAACTACAATTTTACAGGCACTTGTTAGCAATGCCAATTTAATAAGTAACTAAACCATTGAAAATCAACATTGGTAGTTATTATATAATCTACATTGTTGGTGACACATTAAGTCTTACTTGTAAGCCTTAACTATATTAAATTCCGACGTCAAGTTTTTTCCAACTTTATAACAATATTTTGTTCAAATTTGTCTACACTTGTAGCTTGTAAAGAAATTTAAATTTCTCTATTATTAGGGTTTGCTTGGACTTATAGTAGCTTTGTGGTACGAAAAAAATTATTAATTCTAGAAACTAGCCTGTTGTACAAGACACTGTACATGGGCGAGGCAAGGGAACTGCTGTTGACATCTGTGTGCAACGTCATCGATATAGGCGGTCGGGAGTGGCTTTTGTTAACAAAACCAAAACTTGCAAAACTAAAATTATTTCTCTCCAAGCAGTGCGCTATTGAATCTTGTGCTATTAAACAGGTAAAAACTGTTATCGTACGGGGTCGGAGCCGGCCGGTCTTGTAGTTGCGGAAGTGATCCCCATTGACATCTTGGTGGCTGAAAGAAAGAATAATCACAAACATGCAGAACTGGGAAAACGAGCAGCAAACACGGAAGCTTGTGTCAGGATCAGCGATTGAGTTTGGAGACTCCCGTCAGGTTTCATCACAGAATAGATGAGCGACGGAAGTGAACTTTAACTTCACGCAATTTCTTGCAGCTACGAATGTCTTAACACCTTAGATGAAAAAGTGGCAAGCCCAGCCTGTCAGTATGGTGAATCCACAGAAACAGACGATGCGAAAACTGATGAAGGATGTAACCAAGCCCGAAACGTCGCCGAAATAAAATAATGACCTGCAGCCAACTCAAAGCAACTATGACTCCTTAAAATCGATACAAAGAACTATCAAGTTTGTTGTCGCAGAAGCTGAACATCTTACAGCTCTAAAAGAAATATAACTCACGCAACAGATCTAACAAACAAAATTTTTTTAATATATCGCAAAAGAATATTTAATTAAACTTAAAACCTTTCAACTTTAAGTGTCTTTAAAAAAAATCACTACCAGACGTCGAAAAATTAAAACAGGCCAACACCTTTAGTTGATCTACTTTCCTTCAAGCCGCAGCGAGAAATAAAAAACAAAAAAACCCCCCTTCTCCAGACTAGGTATGTCAAACCAAAAAGGACAAAACTCCCTCCAGACAGCTTAAATCCAAACCCTTCTCATTACTACGTTGTCCTAATTCCGCAAGCATATCCCCATTTCCCTGCTGTGTAACAATTTTGTTTAGCTTTGCTCAGTTGTTTTTTTTTGTGCTCACTGCTAAGCTATCAGCGTCATCATCAAGCATCGCCATAGCACCAACACATCCAGACTATTCCTTCAAGCATCCGCCACCGTGTCTGCTCATCTTAATGATATTACACGAAACAGCACGTAGACTGAGGTGACTGAAGGAGGATTAATGCACATTTTGAACGAGCATTACGCTCATCCTCAACAACACTCCCCATGGGGAATGCTGCCATCCGCCGTCGCAACTCCTCCATTTGCCCTTGCGGCTATAAAAGTAATCAAGAAGTAGTTTCCGTTCCGCAGATCACATGCAGTGCAAAATGTAAAGAAAAATAATAATAAAACATGCAAACAGACCGAAGTAGACAAGGACTGGGGAAGGTGGCGATAAAAAACAATCTCAAAAGCTTGCTGGACGACGGACTAGGTTGGTTGGGTGGATGTGTGGGTGGTTGGGCGAATTGAAAGATGTGGCAAGTGACCAACCGCAAGCGGTGATAATAACAATAATAACAGCATGGTGGTGTTTACATTGTTATTTTGCTTGTGTTGAATTTTTTGTGGTTATTCCTTAATCGAATTTTTATTTTTTTTGTTCAAAGTAGTATTCACGACTTGTTTTTATTACCCAATAGTTGCAAGCAAGATACTAGAGTGCACTCGCTTATAAAGTCGCATTACAATTCACGGTTTGTTACCCGCGAAGCCTAAATGTGATTTGTCTCTGTAAGGCACAAGCCAAACGCGAATGTGATTCGAATAGACAGCTAATAGACTCTAAGAGTACAATCGGATTTGTTTCGGTAGTCCGTGAAACAGATTGTGATTGTGAGATTGGTACACTGAAAGAAGATTCATCTATTTTCAAAAAAAAAAAATTATAAATATGTCTATAAAGTTGCGGCAATTATAAAATAAGTAAGAAGTAAAATCCGGTAATGTGGTGAGTTCGAAGGTTCAAGGAAAATGAGGGCATGACCTCAATGCAAGTTGTTACCTGACTTTGCTTTACTTTTGGTGGCGATTACAGTTCAGGATGGACCACGGACTCAACTAACAAACCCCTCCAGCCAGATCGGTCCCTCGCTAACTGCCTCCAGTTACGCACATTGAGTTGGTTCGGGTCATTCTCCAAAGGTGGAGTCTTCCTCTGCTGGCTCTTCCCTCTGCTGGGTGGGTTTGAAGAGCAGAGAGAAGCATCCCAGAACCATACAGCAGGACCGGAATGGTTACGGTCTTAGACAATATCTCCTTGGTTCTATGAGAGAGGGCTTTACCTCTTAGATTAATTTAACTCGAAGAAACAGCGATTGGCAAGAGTGATTCTTCACTTGATGTCATTTTGCGAAGTTATAGTGGAGGCCAGGTAGACAAAGTCGTTAACCATATCCGAGGCTTTTAGTCGTTTCGAAACTATGTACTTATTTTTTTTCCATGGTAGAGAAATACATTGCTGCACAACCCCCTTTGACAAGAGAGGCCAAATATTCCGGTGTCAGTAACCCGCTTCGAGGATTTGAGAGCTGCCGTTGACCCATTAAGGGGTCCTCTGCCACCATCTCGTTTCCAACACCTTAGTATTTAAAATCCTTAATGACCTCAGCTCAAAATACGTCGAAGTAGCTCATTAAGGTATCTGCAAGTTGCACTCTTATAAAATGAACATTTTCAATTTAAAATGCTTTAAGTTCTAAAAATTCGACCTTTGTTTTTCTCTTACAAAATTTATATTTACCCTTAAATTATCTTTAACTTTATGGTAACTGATGGTCCGTCATAGTCCCATACTATTGTGTCGTTTTTCTTAAACTTAAACCACACAGTTAGAAAGTATGCTCCTAAATGAACCCTATGGCAAAACGAGAAAACCAACTGAACCAACCAACTACACTTAATAAAATGATTTTTCCCTAATGGCATAAAGGGTATCAAACCTAAGGAAAACGTGTGGTTTGACCCAAGGTGCAACGAAGCTATCAAGAGCTAAAAGAGATCAGCTACCAGTCATATAAGTACATCCCATCCAAAAAAACTGAAAAAAGTACAAACGAGCCAGATATGACTTACTCACTTTACTCAGGCAGGGAAGGCACGGCAGCCTTCCATATTCTGCGATCACAGGCACCCTGATCCCATAAAAATGTAAAAACTTCTTTAAAACTGAGGTTCGGCCTTTCTTATAGCCGATAACCTAGGAGGTAAAATTCGAGAATCATCTTAGATGGAGCACTATTTCCCATTCGGCTAAGCCAATGTAGTCGATTTTGTTTGGGTTTTTGGTACAGCTCATTGAGTTCTTGGGTATATCTTCTTCTTTATTAACTTCTGTGCTTCGATATTAACTCCCCTTTAGTGCTTGTCGTATATACGACAATCATCCTGCAATACTGGCAGGATAATGGCTCTTTTAAGAATGCTCTTTGTTTTCCGAATCTGGAGCTCTGAACAAATTATCTTCACCAAATCGAAGAAGCAGCCATTTTCTACTTATGCAGCCATTTTAGTCATGTCCGTCATGTAGTCATAAAGTCTCTTAAGCTGCTGAACGCTTCGCTTCATTGACTAGGTTTCTCTCGCTGTTTCCAGCCATTCAATTGGCTTCTTTCATAAAACCTTCATGAGGCTTTTCGACCTCTTGAACTGCGGGACTATGTACTTTTTTTTCTTCACAGGATCTTCTTCTACTCCCTTTTCCTGGCTCGGCAGCATAATTCTGCTTTCATCTTCTGCCCCTTTTCAGGTGCCTCTATAGCTAGTTCAACTACCTCTTTTAGGATGCAAAAACCGCGACCACTGGTTATTTTGTCAGCTGTAATATATGTCGCTGTTCCCATCCATCCTATCTCCTGGACGGAGTCTGGCCTGTACCCCATGAGGCGGACTCATGCCAGAGAGCATGGTCTTGATTATTTTATACAATGATCACTAGGGTTGGAATTAGAACTTGAATATAGAATATAGAAGAATATGAACTTAGATTTTTAACGGGTCGTTAAGTAGTAACAACTCTATTCGATTAATGGCGCCCACTATGAGGGACTGTACATTTTGTCGGTCACAATTATTGCAAAAAGATTTATTCTATCTTAAAAATACCGTCACCAGAAATCGTCCTGTTCGAATATTTCTGACTGAAAATGAACATAAAATTTCGCTGAGTGCACTTGTGCACTTCCCGCAACCAGAACGTGTGGTATTGATTCCACAAAAGCAATTGTTTTCACTGGTTTTTGTGTGCGGCGAAAAATTGACATCTGCCTCCCACCGCCTCACGAGTTCATTCATTCATCGATTCACTTTCTAGCCTTCCACTTAGCCTGAGTTTTTATCACCAACTGAACCTAGCATTGTATGTGTTAGTACATATATCATACACGCAGCGCATACGTAAATTTGGTTTGGGTATGTGTGTCGGGCGAGGACAAATTGACGATACGAGGAACTTGCAATTTCGAAACCCGCAGAATATTGTTGACCAATATTCCGGGAATTTGTGGCCACCTACTGATTGAATTTACACAATCTAGTTAGTGGCTTCGTTGCAGAAAGCAAATTCACTATCATGTCCCACGATTGTGCCGAGCCTGATGCCCACTCCCATTATTGTCAGGCGGCGACAGTATTCATGCATGCTGCCGTCTCTCCTTTCCTCTTCCTCCTAATAATTTTGTTTTGGCAAACGAAGGTTGAATGCCCGGAAGGATATCCGGTTATGGCTGGCTATACCAACAACAAACTTTCCTTCCCAAAAAGCGGGTTAGTGTCAATTCAATTTGGGCCTAGAATATGGGGTCTTCTAAAAAACGACCTCCAAAATGAGTTCATATCAGTAGTATTAAAAAAAATTAAAAAAAAAAGATCCTATCTCCCATTCAAACGGCATATGTAGGATATATACATACATAAATACGCATTCTTCACAGCACGTGACAAGGATTCGCGATGAGTGTGGTTAGTACAGTTGTCACATTCTGTGATTGCATGTCCGATGGTGGTTGTAAGCGCATGCAGTCGATAATGATGGTTTAAGAGGGTGTCAGCCACTGTGCAACACCCAGGCAGGGGCAGATTATACCGTGTGTTATGGGTTGATTGCCCAGGGAGGAGTCGGATTTGCTTTGGCAATTATTATTAATTATAGTGTAATACAAATAATTTGCACGCGCTTTTTCTGTCACTCTTTTTTAGGAGCTTATCCTGATTGTATGTTTTCGATTTTTTTTCTTTTTTGTTTTTTTCATTTTGCATTTCGTTCACGAGCAGTAATCACCGATAATTCATTTGTTAGTTGAAATGGATTTTTGCGTTAATTTACAATAATCTCGTTTATGATTTTGACCATGATTAATGAAATTGTATATGCAAATGTGTGAAGCTGTATAAAATGAAATCCAAATCAGGGTTTTAATTGCAAAACAATCGCTGTCATGCGGACGAGATGTTTAAACAATAAAATATAACAAACATAATAATTACCAATTGGGCAAAAAAAAAATCTGTTTACCAATGACAGTTAGGCAAAACCATAGTGAAAGGGGAAAAAACCGTTGTAATGTAATTTAAATTATGCCCCAAGTTGTTAATTAAAAATGTTTGGGAAAATATTTCATCTCCTTAATGTGATCCGAATGCGGTGGAGAGGATAATCTGATACAAACAAAATAGTAATAAATAATTGTTTAGCAAGGCGTAGTAAATTTACAATTCACTCTGCTTATTTATTGCAAGCATAGGAAATTGAATTTTTTAATAATGTTTTAGCACAGTCACAGATGTATAATGGGGATTTGTTTTTAATATACAGTCAACCTAATTCGATTTGGTGTTAGGGTAATTAGCTGATTAATATTCCTTTACTTAGAAACATAAGTAATTGTTGGTTCCAATTGACGTCCTTTAAAACCAGAGGAAAGTAAGTAACATACGATTTGCAATGAAATGTAGAAAGGATAAATCGGTTCACAAGATTTTAATATTCACTTAACATTTACCCTCCAATATTTTCGGAATAGCCTCTAAATTAACCGAAGCGTCTTTGAATAGTCAATGTCGTTCTGAATAGTATCCTGAACGCATTTATTGGAGCAATTTTTCGCTGTCCTAATGTTAGATTCTTTTATCAACACGCAACTCTGAATGTTTTTTTTTGTCCCCGCTTCCACGAAGACGCGTAAAACTAACTTAGTTTTACGCGTCTTCGGCCCACTGCCGAATAAGTTCGAATAAAGACACAAAAATGAACAAATTTCATGTCACAGTGAAAACGGCCCATGATATCATCATATAGCAAATATTCAGAAATAGACAAGTAAAATGGGGCTCTTGTACTTTGTTGGAAATCCTTTCTGTTTTATTGGAGATTTTAAACGATTTGGAATGAATTCCACAAGTTTTTTGTTCCATTCTTCCAAGAGGACCCTTTTTAACTCCTCTTTGCTTGAAATTTGATGTTTTCGTACTTCGATCTCCAGTTTTTGCCGTAGATTTTCTTTCAATTATATTCAAATCTGGGACTTGTGGATGGGGGGTCTTTATTGTTCTTGGACAGTGGTAAAGTAGCCACTCTCGGAGAAATTCCAGCGGTTTGTTTGGGGTCATTGTCTTGATAAAAATGAAATGTGTACTGAGTCCCCAGCTTTTCCGCACTTTGTTTTAAATTACTTTTCAGTGTATTCAAATATTGGTATCTGTCCATAGTTTCTTTAATGAAATGTTAGACTTTCTCCAACCGTTAAATCTTCCGTTAGATCCAAAACGATTGTATTTAACCTCATCCGTAAATGGAACAACGCTTCCAGAGCAAAAAGTCACTCAATAAAGTTGTTGCCGAATTCTAAGCGAATTAATATTTTTTACCTTGCAATTCTACCATATAATGCAGGTTTGGGTAGTACTCTTCGGATTGTTTCAGCACTGCAATTGACTTTCAAATGTTGCTGCACCATATCCCGAAGCTTTGGTGCACTCAGCCTTGGATTTTTCTTCGATTTGTTGACGATCCAACGTTCATCACGGATGGCAACAATTTTCTTTGGGCTTATTAATTATCCTTTTCTCCTTTATGTACCTCGTAATAACATTTCGTACAGTTTCTCGAGCTTTAGCGATATTTCTGTCTTTTTCCTATGTTAAAATGTTCAATGATTAATTTGCGGATCTCAATAAAAGTGTGGGCCCCATTTTGCAAACTTAAATGAACACGTGTCAGCAATCAGTGCAGTTGACTTGGAAAAGGAAAAGGTAAAGCAAAGAACTAAGAAAAAAAAGTAGTGAAATAATAAGAAGTACAGTTATTTGAGACGCTAATGTTGGTTGGGCCATTTTCAGTTTGGGTCATATTTGTTCCCTTTTATTTCTTTGTTAAGTTTTGTTGCTTTTTCGGAAATAGAACTAGTATTTTTAACTTTCTCGTATACATTAGGATACTAAAGAGAAAGTTATTGCGATCTGTGGGATGATATTACGACTATAGAGAAGTCCAAAAAAGTGGGTCCGACAATGCCGTCCGTCGGTCTGTCTGTCCGGGCGCCGTATGGCGAAACGGTTCGACGGATTTGCTTCAAAGTTCGTATATAAGGTTTTAGGGGTTACATCTCGGGACATCTTTTTAGTTTTTAATTTATCGTTTGATATAACGGTACCTGCCATACAATTTTTTGGGCGAAAATCCCTTATCACCAATTTTCTCGAAGACGGTTCCAAGGATTTCGGTCTTCTTCCCTAGGATAATTGGGATGGGGGCAAAAATACTGCATACTCAGCTTTTGGAAAAAAATCGATTAACGGTAATTTATAAAACCGCCAATATTCCAAAAAATTAGCGAAGCTAACTCCAAAAAATTTTACTTTTTGTTTTATACTATTAAGTCAAATAAATTTGCATACTTCGATTTTTGAAATAATTTTTTTAAATTTTTTTTCATATAACGATTTTCTTAAATTTAAATTAAATTCGTTTTCTCAAAAACGGCTCCAACGATTTTGATAATTTTTATAAGATTTTTAAAAGTGTCTAATGTGAGAAATTACATCAAAATCGTAGGTGCCGTTTTTGAGAAAACGAATTTAATTTAAATTTAAGAAAATCGTTATATGAAAAAAAAATGTTAAAAAATTATTTCAAAAATCGAAGTATGCAAATTTGTTCGAGTTTATAGTATAAAAAAACTGTAAATTTTATCAAAATAATTTTAAATAAATTTGTCAACATTCATTTTAGATTTATTTTTCGATTAAAAAACCCATCTCATGTACAGAGAAAGTTTCGTATGACGCAATCGTGCACTTTTTTATGTATATAAATATTGATTGATTTTTTTATTGATTTTACTTGGTTTTCGTTAACAGAAAGAACTTGGTCAATTGTGGGCTATTTTTACTGTGAGCCACTGTGCCACTGTGGACCCCTTTTGTGGGGTTTAACCGTTGGCGTTAAAAATGATAAGGCTTAATGGTTAGGCTTCATTTACCAAAGTGAAGACCGCTTCGTCTCTACAGCCACTGTATATGTCATCATCCTTGAGATTAAGTTTCATTGTATGAATTCTTATAAAGTTAGAAATCAGGAAATCCAATGACTGTACCCTGACAAAAGCTTTTCACGTCTGGTGTATGTGTTCAGATTCTAAATGGTAGAAATTTCTTACGCATTTTATAGTGCACACCATAAATTTGCACACTCATTCGCAGCGTTGAAAGGTAGGATCTTCTTTTTCCCTTTTTCGTAACATTTTGTTTTAGCTCAACTTAAGTCCCCAAATATACACTGCAAATCACAAAATTTCCTTAATTTTTTTGTTTTCGCTTAACGAAAATCCATGACTTAATAAAGTTGTGTTTTTTATGTTAAATGTTTAAATATTTATATGTATACATGTGGTTTATTAATTTCTTCGAAATTTAATCACATCACATAAAAACTAGTTAAAGAAGAAATAAGAACGTCAAGTTTTTTGTTAATGCGCATTTTTTAAAGCAAACAATATTTTATTTAACATCGCCCACAAAATTGTGAGTGACAGACTTGTTAAGGAGGTCATATTTTGGGAATATCTTAACCCTTTCCCGTCAAATTTAAAACCTTCACTTAACAAAATTGAACACTGGTATGTCTTCCGAATTTCAGATTTCTAGATCAAAATTTTAAGGCCTAAACTCGAATAATAGACGGACATTGCTAAATCGTCATACCATTTGATGCTGATCACATATATAAACACTTTTACAGGTCATACAGATGGCAAACTATGGGTCAAAATGGTTATACCCGTGGGAAAGTGTATAAAAAGGAACAATAAAACATATTTAAAAAAAAATTATTCTTATCCTGATAGCACAAACCATCTGTAGTAGCAATCTAAGCAGATTAAATATTGAAGAAATAAGTCGCTGTGATGGAGTCTGCTTTAAGACCGCACAAAATAGTAACCCATTGTGGAAAGAGACTTCTTGACAATTATTCCTTGATTGTTTTTATTTTTTCGATATATCAGCCTCATAGTTAGATATATTATTAATCTCTTTTTTCGGACTCTTTTTTGGCATGCTATGAAGAAATAACATTATTCCTTGGGCTAAAGTATCCGAAACAAGTCTTTGCTTCTTGGATGATACTTTTGCCCTACATTTTGTCGACTGCTGTTTCTATGCCTCAGCATTGCAAACACTTAGTTGGAAATCTGGCATTGCATAAAGTTTACTGTTCAAATATGTGATTCCCTTAGGGCAAGGCCCGAAGCCCGGAGATAGAAGAAAATTCCCGAAGTCTCCGGGCCAAAATAGCCCTGTTGGTAACCCTACATCCAAAAATGTCTTGATCTACAAGAAACGCAAATTTGTGCAGAAGAAAGATCTAGTTTGCAGCCTTAAGCTGATAAAAAGGATTAAAAATTTCTCAGTTACCTAATGCACGCTACTAATGGATAACTTTATATTATTCAAGAATGGGATAACCTAAATTCCTGCTCAAAAAAATGCCAAAATCAAAACCAACACAAAACCGGTGCAGTCAAACTTGGAAACCTTGGGGCCAGCAGAGTGTGGAGTTCTTGGAAATCTGATTATTTGAGAAATGTATTATGAAGTTCCACCACCGTGCTGAAATCGCACAAAGATGAAACGGATTATCTGGCGGCGTAGAACAAGGAAGTTCTAATTATAATTCATCATTCGTTAGTAACAGTTAATATCCATTTTTAATGATTTTCTGGAAAATGTTCAATCCTATCAGCAAAATCGATTTTAATTGATTGGTATTTCGACTTTATAATTAGATAAGCTGTCTTCAGAATTGTGTAAAGCAATTTCCGAGAAGATGGAAAATAGTAGCTATTTGTCTCACCTGTTTCGAAAACGCGCCTTCGCATGCTCTTACGTCACTTATTTTTGTGGTAAATCTTCAGATTATGAAATATCATGAATTCCGAATACTTCTTGATTTGATAACACTTAAGCTCATTGCTTTTTATATTTTCAAGGCATTTGAAAAAGTTTGGCAAACTTTTTTTTGGTGTCGAAAATGCGTGCATTTGTAATCGATTATACCATTTTTCAATAGATTAGAAGTCACCTTTCGGAATGTAGTAGTTTTGTATGTTTTGTCTTCGACTCTCTTTTTAATTTTATAAAATAATAGCGGAGCTCGCCAGCTTTACTAGGTGTCAGCATTTGAATTTAAAATTACCCGTTTTGTCGAGGAGCTTTGAGAAATGTAAATGGTATACTCGGATTTCATATTGCTGGAAGAAAAATGCGTTATTTATTATAAATGACAATTTATTTTCTTTGCTACGAAATTCATATTAAAGCATATGGAAATGCTAGAGTCCCCTTGGGCGAACTGTGTCGCCGCAAATGTTGAACATTTTCGAAGAAAAAAAAACTTAAGCTTTAAAATGTTTTATTCTAAAATATCGGGAATGTAGGGATTATATTTTCATATAACATTCTTCATAACTTAAAACAGCCTATAACCTACACATATTTATATCGCCATTGCAATTTTGGCCGGCGGCGTCATTGGTCCATATTTATTTGAGTATGCCATAGGCAATGCTGCAACAGTTAATGCTGACCGCTATCAGGACATTTTGAAAAACTTTCTTGTCCTAATTGGATCAATTAGGGCTACAGAAAATGTGTTTTATACAGCTCGTGCTTACGAGAAATTTCTTATGGGGGTACTTGAAGAAAATCGTGTACTCCAACAATCTAACCAGAACCTCTAGGCTTAAGGACAACATTAAAAACGAAATTGCTGCAATTACACCAGAAGTCTGCGAAATAGGTATGCGAAATGTGTAACGCACTGGTAATACATCTTGTATATAAATAAAGTGTTAGTTACCAGTGCGAAATGTGTAACGCACTGGTAATACATCTTGTATATAAATAAAGTGTTGTGCAAAACACACTGGAATAAATTTAGTTCGCACATATACAGTGGGGAGCAAGATTGATTTATCATTATTTTTGGCTGATTTATTAAAACATAGTTAGATATTTCTGAAGATTAAATGCGAAAATGGGCTTCAGTAAGGGTCATATTATCACCCCAACTCAAGTTATATCAAGTTAAATTGATTATCTACAATTTTGCGGTATAACTACTCTAAATGATATAACTTTAGTTATATTACATATAGCTACAAATAATATTTAATACATTTTGTAGACCTAGTTTGTTGTAAATTGTTGTGTGATTTGATAAGCCCAGGAAAAAGTTATGACAACTTAAGTGCAAATTCAACAATTATATTTTTCAGATTTTCACTTTAGTTTTTTCGTAAAATTTATACAGAATTTATCAGAAAAAACAACATATCAAATAACTTCACATTAATAAAGTAAAAGTTTTAAGAAAACTGTTTTTTTTTTAATTTTTTAAAATCACAAATTTGTCTGTTTTTGCGAGTCATTTAAATGTCGCTCGTGTGATCGTGATTTTTGGGATGACATTTTCGGCGTCATTTAAATGACTATGAAAATGGCGGAGAAAATGACATGGATTTTGTGCCATTTAAATGACGGAAACAAATGGCCGTGTGATAGCTCTTTTATGACGCCAAGGACAAATGACTAAACTTTTTGGCTGTTGCGTCATTTAAATGGTAGTCTCTGAAAAATTACAAGGAACGAAATTCCAGCCATGGCATTTTTCTGCGCAAATGACAAATGACGCAGCATTTAATACGATTCCCCACACACATAATATGGGCATTAAGAGAAAGAGTTTGAAGAGAAGAGCAAGCAAATATTGGCGTTCTTAAGAAATGTCCGTTTTAAAGGAATCAAGGACCTTTTTCGATGTTCCAAGGACCTCCAACTGAAAATTAATAGTAACTTTGATACGTGATTTTATAGACATTTACAAAAAAGGTCATTTTTTTAAGTATTCAAGGATCTTTTTCGATGTTCCAAAGAACATCCGAGTGTATCAAGTCACATAGCGCATTTGGTTCTACTTTTCCAACCCTTTCATTTAAGGCCCATATCATGCGGGTTAAGAAGAAAATAGTAATAATTTTTAATGGTTAACTTTTTTTACACCCTAACCGAGGCATGTTCATATAAGGCTGATATCCTTATATGAACATAATATGTTATTATATGAATAGGTTTAGTATCGTCCCACTTTCGTCCCAGTACTAAAAGTTGCGAAACTATCAGTTTGGTTTCGGATCACATCTCCGGCTCGTAATCAAGATCGTCTTCACTTCTTTCCAGCACACACGCTGCTAAATATGCCGTCTCTGCAATTTCCACCATCATCGCGAAAGTTCTTTTGGAAATTTTGTATATAATTTTTTTTTTTTATTTAAAAGAGTCGTACTAAATGACATTAAATGATGATTAAAGGTGACATTTGTCATTTTGATAAGGCATGTCATTACCATGTGATCGTCACTTTTTCGCTCGTCATTTAATGGCAGACAATTATAAATGACGCGTAGTGTCCGTCATTTGATTTCGGGACAAAAATGACAGTGATAGTCATTGCGTGTGATCGCCATTTTTCCTCACGTCACAGTGTCATTTAAATGACTCGCAAAATGACCGTGTTATAGTACCTTAAGTATGGTAAAGATAAATCATTAAAAACAAGTTGTAGTGAAACTCTCAAATATGTAGCTTCTTAGTGCACGTCTGCAGATTTAGGCATATACATCCTCAAAGTTCCATAACTCAACGTATACCGTGTTGCTGGGTCATTCAGTCAATCAGTTAACATAGAGCTAGCAATGGGAAAGAAAAATCCAATAGCTGTCGTATGTTATATTTACTAAGAAATTGTGAGTACAGTAACTAAAGGCCCCGACTCATAGAGTCTGTCGCTGCCGTGCGTGCATTAAAACTTTAAGATTTACGCACTGGCCGTCCCATAGAATGCTTCGGAACAGCTGACATTATTTTTTTTTTGTCAAATGAGCTGACACCGGTGATGGTAGATAGTCATTTCAATTGTAAAATTTTATTTTTAATCAGACCAAATCGTTAAGGTACATAACGTATATGCAAAAAATATTAATATGATAACTAGGCTTTAGGTCCCGCATGGGCCGTTTACGCCTAATATTTATATTTATTTTACTAATATGGTTCAGTTTTAGTTGGAAAATAAATTTTAGTTTTAAAAAAATAATAGAAAACTCACATTTAGCTGCGAAGCAGATTTGTATGCCAAGGCTGACTGCAATGAAAAATGCTTTCGTTCATCCTATTGTTAAACCACCAGCTGCTTTTGCGCCTGGCTGTCAAAGTATGAGAAAGTTGGGCTATATTGGCCTCCGTCACCTTCAATGCGTTGTTTATAGGTGTACGTGAATTCTATCTTACTGTCAGGCAAAAACAAAAAAACGGTCGCACTTAGCAACGGATTCTATGGGTCGGGGCCTAAAGCAAGGGTCCCAGGTTCAAATACTCCTTGGGAAAACAAAAAGTTTTTATTCGCTGACGAACTCCTTGGGAAAGTCTGCCAAACGTCCTTCTTCTTTAATTGGCTATTTGGAACTGGCATTAAACTATAGGTCCCTTCCACTCTTGTCAAAAAAAATATCTTCGCAAACATAATGATTGGAGTAGGTAGGCTTGAGATGGACGTTTGCGCCGAATATTTTTTTTTACGAATTAATTATCTACTTGTCTTTAACATGATCCAAAAACATGAAAGTTATATTATTAACTTTTTTAATTTGATACCTCTCTAGGTATTAAACATTCATGAATATAAATCGTATTAAAAGCAGTAAGAAACTTAAACCGTGTATTCTGGAAAGTGGATGTTTCTTTTTCAAACACGGTCAAATGAATCATCAGATTCTAATGGAAGTTTATTAGGCTGCTGATTACATGTGATAAAAGGTATCAAGAGACATTAAAACTTCTATATGAAATTGTTTTATTTGGATTATTTAAAATTGTTTGTTAGTTAAAGTTGTGAAAAGCTTCGGATTCCATTAATATTTTTGTGAAGGGAGGAGTTACAAAGAAATTTTTTGTACTAAAAAAAATTACAATGGGTATTCTCAAGCAAGCCCTAGGCGTTGTTAATGACAATTTCTAGCTTGCTATAAAAATGCATATATTTATAATAATTAATTCCTGGACCAATTTGGCTACTTATTTTTTAGTTGTGTTTTTTACAAGGTTCAGGAGAAGGTTCTTATGAAATAAAAAATTCAGATAGTTGCGCACTTTATTCATATTTCTAGTGTAACCTTTGCGGTTTTGAAAATGTCAACTTTTCTAACGTAACCTTATGGCGTTTGACAATTTTCCATTAGATGGCGTTGAAAAAACTGTTCAATATTTAAAAATGTTCGTTCGGGGTATGGCGGTTTAAAACTCGAGAATCGCTGGGCCGATTGAGACCAAACTAGACAATATATTACTTTAGTTCGCAAGAAGGTATCTCTTAACTTCTCGATGGGTGGCGCTATCGTCGTGATTTTTAATTTTTTCGTATTTACATATATTTGGCTAAAATTCACAAATAAACATAAGGAAAGGCTACAGTCCGCTTGGAGCGAACAGTATGATACCCTATCCCTATCCCTATATGCCCCAAAAAAAACCTTAAGAAGATGATGGATAGCATTTTATTTCATTCTATAAAATTTAGAAAAAAAAAAACATTTTTTGAAAAAACGCCCCCAAAAAGTGGGCATGGCCAAAAACTTTGTATGGGCGATATATTGGAAAAAATATTGGCTAAATATCTTGTTAAACATTTTTTTTCGGTTTCTATGAAAATTATCGAAGAAAACAGCATTTTAGTGAAAAACGCCCACAAAAAGTAGGCGTGGCAAAAAACTTTATATGACAAACTTATAAAGGAGGGCATTGCCTACATATCTTGTGAAGGTCGTAACACTCTATCTCTGTAACTTTAGCTTTAAAACGGTTTTTTCTAAATTGTGGGCGTGGCAGTGGGCGTATTCAAAAAAATTTTACACTTAACCATTTCGGAGCCCTAGGGAATATGTGGTCCAAATTTCAGCTTCCTAGCTTAATTTTAAAGGCCTAAAAATTGCGTACGGACGGACGGACGGACGGACGGACGGACATTGCTAGATAGTCTTAGGATTTGGTCCTGATCATAAATATATATACTTTTATGGGTCTACGGCGAATATTAAGGGGTGTTACAAACTATGTGTCAAAATTAATATACCCTTAGGATAGGGTATAAAAATACACATAAATTCAGAAAAAAAAATCTGGACCTGCTAAGTAGCGAGAGAGTCGAGATTTACGAAAGTGTACAATTACTGATTTCATGAATTATTGGTCGATTTCATTGTTAACATTTGAATGTAGTAAAACCTTGCGCATACGCAAATTGATTGAATAAATATTAAATAATTTATGGAAACGACTTCGGCTCAGTGATATTCATGGTACCCAACCTGAATAAAACTTATTGCATTTTGATAAATTTATTAACGTACTAAACTAATTCGAACGATTTCAAGACAGAATATACTAGAATGAATTAATTCTCGACGAAATGAATGAAAGACAACGCACAACCATAGAACGTTGGGAGAGGATAGAATAGGGCGACGCCGGGCACGAAGAGATAGTTTATAATAAAAAGTGATATTAAAAATAGAGGTAATATAACAACTAATATTACGAATCAATTCTAATCAAATTTGGCATTGCAGTTTATAACTATATGAAGTTTCTGCGAGAGCATGGAACGATATACATTTTAAGAAAACGAAAAACGGAGTTCTTCACATGGTTACCAACTCTATCAAAAGCCCGGCCCGGAGTTTTTTTTGCCAAAAAAAGTGTTTGTAACAACGTATACTCTTTTATAAGAAAATAAATATACTTAATTAAACTGGCAGGAAGTTTGGCATTTTTATGATTGTGGCAAGTAGGCTAACAAATTTAGTTGCACACTTCATGTGATTTTATTTACATAACAAGAAGCTACATGTCCTTAAGCAAATAAAACAATCGAAGTTTGTATTACTTATGTTTGATGGCTACCCTAACCTAACCGAAGTATCATGGAATGAAAAGTTTTTTTTTATATTTTTTCGAAGACTATTGGGATTTGTTTGACGTTTCAGGCAGCCATCAAAAAATAAAATCTAATAAGCAAATATTGCGTTAGAGCATTTATCCAAACAATGCCTATATGTTCGAATAATTCCCATGATCTACGTTCAAGTAATCGGTAAGCTGACTCTAAGGTGATTTGCAGTTGAATTGTAACACAGTTGAAAATGTTTCAACTGCTTCTCAACAGATTTATGGAACTTGTAGAAAAAAAATTGTGTTAAAAAACTACATTCCGAGAGGGTTTCATCGAAACCTCACACATCAACGAGGTTTTGAAATTTGAAAAATGTATGGGAAGCCTCCTGATTTTGGTGGTTATTTCAGGAGTTTTTGCAGATAACAGCGCAGTGCGAATATAGTATCAGTTTGTTGCCTATGATGTAAAAAAAACTCCCGAACTTCCTTATTATTTCAAGCAATCAGCGGCAAAAGGCAAAATACACATGGAATGCGCCGAATTACACTATTGCATCTGCATGCATGGATGGATGGATGTTTTTTGACATTAAGGTTACTACAGTGAGTATAATTAAATAAACAATTTTACCATTTCAGGTTAGCTTAGGTTAGGTAAGACCTTATTCACCCATTGCCATTTTGTTCTTTGTACATTTAATGCTGCCAAACTATTTATCAATGTGAACGAATGCTAACAAATTTTAAATGTAAACAATTTTTAGGTTTAAAGAATTTATAAACATTTAATACCTGGCGGCCCGGAGACATTTCGGCTGGGCCCGCAGCCCGGGGATTAGAACAAATTCCCACAGTCTCCGGACCAAAATAATCCTGTTGGTAACCCTAGTTCTTCATTGTTCAGTGTTCTTTTGATCAAAATTAAACAGGCGTAAGCAAATAAACTATTCCGATGCTGATCGGATTTCATTTAATTAATGATATCCCAGAAAATTCACAAAAATCATTTAATGTGCCTGAGTATAAATTCAATTTTAAATATATTTAAACAGTATAAGGACCTCATATAATGTATACATCAACCCGCCATTTATGTAATGAAATTCAATTAGGATTACAATAATGAAACGTGATCTCCATTCACGCTGCAAATATAATATTCCATTAGCGAAAATATCAATACCACTAATCACTGCGTGCAATGAATAAATTAGTCCTCGCCACGATGCTGCACTTCACAGCACCTCTAATCTCCTTGCTCATTATGGCTGCGTGCAAGTGCAGCAACACTCTGCAGTTCCACCACTTACCTATCTATCCTTTGAGTCCTCGGAAATGTCACTTTTAATTTCAATTGCGCTATGTTACTGGTGTAAAATTATCAAGTGGAAATTAATTTCGATATTCATCATCATCATTATCATCATCACATTCAGATCCGGAGTTATAAGTGTGAATTATTATCACTGGTCTTTCACGCACTCACAGCACAGTGCGGAGTTCTATTGCAAAACGTGTGCGGATGCGATGCTCTCGGAATTATTATAAAGCTCTATTAATTAGTTGCAGATCCACAGATACATCATTGCTTTCGAATACCATCGCATATTGAAACACCGAAGCGCTTTCAATACTCATTTAAAATTCCAAATGTGACTGAATTTGGCTGCAAATCCCCCACAGGATCTTCTGATTTCATTACTGCCATCATGCCTGGCCACGTTCAATCAAAGGGCGAAGTAATTATTTTTCGAGGACGAAGCCTAAGCTTGATGCAAAAGTCTGTCAGTTCGATAGATATGCACAATTGTGCCGCCTGATGATGGAATATCAGCAAAAAGATTGTAATAACTGTTATTGCTTTGTTTTTATTTTTTCATTTTTTAGCTGTGGCATTCTGTGTTGTCCTGAATTGGAGACGTATTCTTTTTTATTTTCTTAAAACCCATATTCGGATTTTTCATTATAAATATGAGTACTACAACCGTTAGAGATATATTTCGGTGTGACGTATGCAATTTGTACAAATGTGAGCTATTGCAAAATGTCAACACTAACTTTGGACCAGATTTTCATATGTGTCCTTATTACTGTGTCCCGCTTTTGTTTTTGCTTTTCCGTAATTAAATGCTCGAGGCTAAACGTTTTAAATGAAAGGATTGTGTTGAGCTCGCCGTGCTCGCAGTTACGAAATGAGTTGGCTGGGAATGGAAGTTGTAATGAGCGATTATTTTACCTGGTGTTGGTGGATTACCAAGAAGAAGGAGCGTATCTTATTCGAACGAACAAGAGTAGTGCTAAAGGGTAAAATTCCATTGACTTTGACAACATAATTAATTGAAAACGCGTTTATTGTGCGTCTGTGACACCCTTCAGTTTCGGTGCACTTTAATTTATAATTTTAATGAGATATAGGTATTAAAGGGACATACAGTATATCCGTACTATTTTGCTGCAGTGCGTACTGGGAACCTATTATCCATGTATACTTTTACTGCACTTTAACTGTGTCGTCTTTGGTTGCTTTTTTGATGGGGTTCTAAGATCTCTTCTTTGGCCCGACTGTGAAGTTTGCCGGTTTGTCGGGAGAAAATATCTACAGGACCTCGGTTTGCATCACTTCGCAACTGAGGCCAATCAAATACATTTGTATGTGGTTTTTAGGCAAGCTTTTTTCACGAGGTTCACCGGGGTCACACCATTCAGCATAGCATTATCAACTGAGCCCGTCGTGTTCCAATTTTTTTTTTGAGATGTGTTCTTAGTAACTAGAGGCAATTTTGTGCATGGGGGAATTTTGTTATGATCGCAGTGTAGCGTGGGACGTCTGTCAGAGTATTCGCGCGCAAACTACTGTCGGGTATGTCACAACGAATCACATACCTTACTTAGTACAGATTTGGACTCTTACTTATTCTTTTTACAAAACATTATTTTGTTTGGTTTTATTTTTTCATTTATTCATATTCGTTTCTAGGTATCGCGAAGAAAAAGTGTGCCCAAATTCAAGCTAAGTGTATGGAAAGTCTGTATCAGGAGTTGGAGGAGGTATCTTCTTCGCCTGCTGATAGGAACCAGGTAACCCACGAGCTTCGACAAAATATTAACAAGGGAATAACAATTTTCAAGATTGCCGCACAGAGAAGAAGAAATGCTCAGGAAATTCGTTCGCCGAAGTTCATTAACAATGCTCAAGGCCAACTACTTGTGGACGAAGACAACATTTTACACAGGTGGCGAGAGTATTGCGAGCAACTTTTATACGAACAGTTTCCAGGAGCCGCCCCAACAATGAAGAATTGACTGTCGAAGAAGTTGGGAAAGTGGTCAAGAACTCCAAGAAGAGAAAAGCGGTTGGGCTGGATGAGATACCCAGTGTGTTCTGGAAAAATATGGGAGACATCGGGCTCATGATTCTTATCTACGAACTCATGAGAGGTGATCCAATGACCAATCAGTGGAGGGAAAGTTATCTTCCTCCTTTGCACAAAGGAAAGGGAGATACGCGAAACTGTGATAATTACCGTTCAATTAAGTTGATGTCACACACCATTAAGATTGTCGAGCGGGCCGAGCGGCCGCCTAACACAAACAATAAGGCTGTCCGATGACCAGCGCGGGTTTATCGCGGGTAAATCAACCACAGATGCAATCCAAAGTATAAGGATCATAATGGAAAAGCATCGTGATTCCTTAAAGGATCTGCATATGATTCTGGTTGATTTTCAAAAAAGTATTCGATAGAGCAAGAGATCTGATATGGGTAGCGCTAAGACAACAACAAGGAGTTCCTGAAACCTACGTACAGATGATCATGGACATGTACGAAGGAGCGAAGACAAAAGTCAGATATCCCGCAGGTTCCCGATGAATTCCCAATAAAAGTCGGTGTTCACCAGGGAAGTGTCTTAAGTCCTTTGCTCTTTATTATAGTCCTAGATTATCTGCTTGAGGGGAAAGTGACGGGCCCTAAAGTGCATCGATGGAGCCATCATAAGTGATGATTAGACTTCCCTGCAACGAGCACTTGATGTTTGGCTCTAGAGGCTAATGGGTATCATATTAGCCAAAGAAGACAGAGTATCTGTACTGCCCATTCTCTGACCCAAGCCAACCCATTCCAGAAAGGGGTGGTGGTTTCCCAACCGTTGATGACGACATTAAATCATCGTATAAGCGTGGGATAGATGAAGTGGCAGGAAAACTCTGCCAACTTTGGTGACCGAAAAATGTCCCCTAAGCTGAAAGGAAGGCTCTACACCACATTTGTGCGTCCGGCGCTTACATACGGTTCACAATGCTGGACAATGTACAACAAGTATGAGGGCAAGTTGACAGCAGCTGAGATGAAGATGCTTCGCATGACATCAGGAGTAACAAAGCTTGATCGAATTAGAAGTTCCAGAATCCGAGGAAGCTTTCACGTCAAAGAAACCATCTCGAAACAATTGAAGCACGACGAACTCAGTTGGTATTGTCATGTTCAAATGAGGGATCCCACAAACCCCGTCAAAAAGGCAATGACAATCAACATTCCCTTACCATCGCATAAGAGAGGCAGGCCTAAAAATTCCTGGATCGCACAAATGCAGAAACACCAGCATTTGATTGGCCTCAATGATGAAGTGATCCAAAATCTGGAGGCCTGCAGATATATTTTGAGGTCGAACCGGCGAACCCCACAGGCGGACCAGTAGGAATGCAGTGAAGTAGGAGGGTTATGATCCCTATAGTCCTCATCATCATCTCATCGTTAAATGGAGAGAAGATTCATATTCGTTTTAAGGGTTTTGATAAACATGAAAATTGAGAGAAGCCATGCTAGAGGAGGTGCTAACTGATTCATCAGAAGAGTCTAGTGCAGAATAAAAAGCCGATCGCTGCAGTGAGCATGATCTGAATTCTGGCAGGGAACAGGAAGGTGATGTATATCAAGACATGTATATATGTATATCAAGACAAGCCAAGCGGACAGTGACCCTGAATATGCTTTACCATTGTCTGTTCTCAGAGAGAGAATTTTAACTTCCCGACATTTTTATAAGGCTAAAAATGATACAAATTGTCACCGTCAAAATGTAAGACTACCTTCTGAGAATATTGTTACTGATCATGCTCAAGTAAAACCTTTCTTCACTCAAAACATGCTTGATAAAATTCTGATGCACATTAATGCAGGAATTCTCCAAAAATAGGCCAAACGTCTTGGTAATTTCAAATGATAACGCTACAAATTCGCATGTTTATATATGCAAGAAACTAATATGAGTGAGTTGAAGGAACATATTGGTTAACTTTACATAGCTGGTCGTACCAAATCTAATTGCCAAAGTTTGAAAGCTTTTTGGCGAACTAATGGAACCATGTCCATGATTCCAGTTTCTTCAAAATAGCATACGAATTGATGATAAAGCTTTAAGAGCAGAACGGAAAAAATTGGACAACATGACAGCGTTTAGAAGCATATTTGACCAACTTGTTGTCAATGTTATCTAAGTCCATACACTCCGAGCGAATTTCTGACTAGTACTTCTGGAGATAAACCGTTTTGAGAAAACAAATTCCATTTAAATTAAACAAGATATGTTGGGTATATGAAAAACAGATTATTTCAAAAATCAAAGTACGCAGATTTTATCAACTTAAGAGTATTACTAAAAGAAATAGAAAAATTGTTTGGCATTCTGTGTGTAAGATATTGGATAGATATTAATAAAGTACCGCGTAGTATTCTCGGCCCTACTCCAAATATCCAAAATAGAAAAACAGGTCAAAATCCTTGAAACAATTTTTGTGAAACTTTGTGATAAGTGATTTTTACAAAAAAAAAATTTAGTCAGGTACTGTTATTTCCATTTATACAAACTTTGATGGAAATCTGTCGAACCGTTTCGCCATACGGCACCCGGACAGACCGGTGAACGGCATTGGCGGACCCAGGTTTTTGAGATCTCTATAGTCGTTATATGATCCAAACTCTCACCAAAGAACTGCAACACACATTCTTAAGCATAAACTGAACTATTTGTTATCTAAGAGAAAGTACGAATGTGGCGAATGAAGAAAAACTAAAAACGTATACACAGCAGTAAAAAATTAAATAAACTTTAGACCAAGCAAAACTAATTTGAATACTGTTCAGCTCTCAGAAAAATTAGAAACACGGTTTAGGGTTTTTTAAAACACATACCTAACCTAAGTCTATCAATACCTTATCAATAAAATTACTTAAATCCATCTCGCCATTTGCCGAGTGGGTTAGTGCAAATACATTTTTACCTTGTTTGATATTATAACGAATTTACCCAAGGTATAAAGTTCTTTGCGTTAACATCTAATGCGCCAAAAAAACATTTTTAACTTATGTATTTTTCACTCCTATTGTGGCAAGTGTCATCCTGATCACCGAAATTTGTTGTCTTCTTTCCCAATAAGATGCTAATGAGTACTTTTAAAACCTATAATTGCTTAATAACATTCATAAAAAGTTATGGCTTCTTTCGTCGAACTAACAGACCCTACAGCTAGTGCTACTTATCTTCTATTTAATTACTAAAACTCCCGCAAGTAATAAAATATGCGCTTGCAGAAGCAGCAAAACTTGCATTCGGTGGTATTCATTATTTTCCAATTTTCAAATTAATGAAGCCATTTACCGAATGAAAATAAATTTAATAAGCATTCCAGCGAGTAGTGCAATTACTTATAACAACTTTAGAGCTGCTCATGGTGATGATCCGTGTAGTACGAGCGTGTGAAAGAATTCTCCGCCCGCGCGTTAAAGGCGCACACACAACGTTCATAATAAAATTGTAAACACAGAGTTTTATTAGATCCGTAATACAACTGTGGTAGCCAGGCCATGAGCCAGGGGCCAGGCCGCAGCTCTTTCTCTTCGCTTTAGCTGTGAAACAAAAATAAACTCAACTAGCTTAGTCCACCCAAGGGAATCGCACTGTCAGTGACGTGCCCCGGCAATCAACACCCAACGACACCTCATTGCACGGAAGGAAGCCAAACAAGAAGAAACAAGGAGAGGAAAAAGTTTCTGGTACATGAAGCAATGCACTACTTCCTCCTGGAAATGTAATAAATTCTTAAAAATATTTTCCCGCTGTGGAGTAATTTTTTGATGTGGGCGAGGGCGAATTGTGTTCTACCCTGCTTTATCTTATCTTGTTTTTGTATTAATAAATTATTCCGAAGAAAATTGAGCACTTTATCGGGGTGGTACCTAGATAAATGAGACTTTATCGTATTTGCCCGTGAATGTACTTTACCAGTTGTTCGATAGTGGGCATTTGACGAAGGATCCTCTGAGGGCAGTAAGGACACCACTATTAGCTGGAATTGCATTCGGTTTCTTTGGTAGTATTTTGTTAGTGCTTGCTGACGGTGTGAGGTGAATATTTTATTGATGCATTGCTGATATGTGAGACAGAAACATTTCCGAAGAAGATTTTTCGCCGCTTAAAAATTGTGGTCGAATAAGGACATGTTTTACGTGCTGTGGATTGAATAATATTATGGAGGCATTCAAACTTTTTGAAAACGTACGCTAGGTAGGTCGACTGTGAACACATTTTATGATTTTCGGATTAGGTTAATATATCTAATCTCATTGCAATAGTGATTAATTTTGATTCTAATGTAATTGGTGGAAGAGAGTCCTTTATTCTTATTCGGTTTCTCGAGATATATACGAAATCCTTAGTGGGGGCGATTGTTACAGCATCATAGCATATGTGAGTTAAGCTGCGAGTTATGTTAAAAATGATACTTTGGTGGTGCCAAAATATATCATTTGTACCAATGCGACACGGGAGCTCTCACTCACACAATAAGGAAATTATTTTACTAGGAAGTTTTATAGTTGTTGCGTTAAAAAATCGCCACAAAAATTTGTTTCCCCTCCAACTCTTCCACTCCCATACCCAATCCCCTTTTTGCGCCCTATCCTCTCAGTTTTAGTTCCGTCATCCTGCTGGGAGATTGGTTAACTGGCCGCCTCTGATTGATCTTTAATCCCAATCAAGCTGGCTCGTTTCCATGAGACCCGGAGGATGACAAAAGCAGGTATCAAGCCCAACGGCGTGTTGGCATCTCGACAACGATGGTTCCGTCAATGTAAGAAATAGCACGCTATACAGATTCCCCTTCCCCAAAATCTGCGCGAAAGTCCACCGGGTTAGAATAGTTTTTCGGTCATTGATTTTACATTCCTGCTCAAAGACTCCTGGGGTTGTACTTAATTGCGACACCAGCAAATATTGTTCCAAAACTAAAATCCGTCTTCGTTTCTTCTTTCTTTTTTTATTTTTGGTTTACTTCGGTATTGTTTTGCTATTAACTTTTATTCGTTGGGGACATTTCGCGTTTCAAACATTTCTCGATTCTTTCAATCCTTTATCTTGTCGAATTGTTTAAGTGTTTGTGAACACGTCCTCTTGGGGAAACTTGTGTGAATGTGGTCATCGATTCGCTCAGCCCCAGAGTTGCAGCGAATTCGAAAGAGAGTATGAGACGGAGGCGGTGGCACACTCCAGTAAAGTGACAGAGTGCATGCTAGAAAAAGCCGCAGTGGATTCCGTAATTGCTGAATGTACCCCCACAGAGAGAGTGAATGGTCCTTCACGGACAAAGAAACCTGGAAGTGGACAAAATGACACTTCTTGGTGGACCATCAAAGGTACATAAAGTTTTAGTAGAATTGAGAGAATCGAGGAAGTTTTTTTGTTTAAATATAGCGCTTGTTTTTTTTATATATATATTTTTTTCTGGGATTTCTGATCGAGATCAGAATCCAACAAAAAAAAGGAGAAAAAGAAAGAAGACGGCCGACAAAGGATATAGCAGCAGGATAGGCAGCTGATCCCCAGGGGTACAAATATCAGGATTCCTAGAGGAGCAGATTTTTTTTAAAAGCTAAGTATAGTGCTTTTGTGTTTAAAAGTTTCGTTTAGTTAGGCATTTTATTTTAATTTTAAGCCTACCGGGTTCGGTTTTTGCCACGGTAAAATCCCGGAAATCACGCGCCCCTTTCATTTTGACTTTTTTTAACTTTCGGGAAATAGCGATACCGTGCTATTTCAAACGGCGATATTTTCTTTTGTTGTTTCGCAATCTTACGTCACTTCAATAAATTGACCGTTGCTCATTCGAGCTTTATAACGTTTTGAAAACCTTGCCTTTTTTTATTTCTTTTCCTTTCTTTTTTTTCAGCAATCAATCATCGACTTCTTCTTAAAAAGGTTTCACAATTCCTTTTTTTCAAAGATTGTGTGGCGCCCATTTTACCCACCATCACTTTACCTATTTTTCATACATTTTCCATTTCAGAATTTTCTTCTTCCCTAAAATTATTTCCATCTCCGAACCCACTCCAGCTGAGCAACCGGGACGGTAGCATTCAACAGGCTACCTGTTGCACTTCTCTTTCGGCGAAGTCCTGTTGACGTTTCCCTATTCCGCCATTATTCGACTTTTTACCACCGGCGCAGCGGCGGCTGTAATCTTCTCGTGTTTTATTTTTGCACATTTAAATTCGTTTATTTTTTTTACTAACCCACCCCCGAAATAAAGTGCAACATAGTTAAGTGCAGCGTCAGAAGGTGGGGACATAGCAGATACCTTTCCGAATAACCCGGAACCCAAGCAAGACTCAAGCAGTTCAGTTTTCCAGCCGAATTCAAATTGTTTTTGAGTTGAAGCATTAACTAGATAGACACCTAAACTTCGACCTCTCGACCCTGTTTTTCCCAATATAATCCATACTTAGAAAAGCATAGATCTCCATTTCGAAGATTGATTACGTTGTTACATTCCACGAAACATTTCACGATCCATTCGTGAAAATGCGATTACTTCATCCTTGGACTCCGGGGAAAGTCGACTATGAAGTATTTACGCAGCCGGAGTTCAGCTATCAGCTGAACATGAGATGACAAATCCCTTAAACAGGGGTCGTAGGAAAGTACTCGTGCAGTGTCATCACAAGTCCAGTATGCGAAATGGTCTTCAGGGCTTTTTTCATGATATAAAAATTAAGGGGTGAAAGGTTTATCATAAAATTAAGAGCAGTTTCATCTGCATGCTATCGAGATTCTTCTTCTCTCTATTTAAACGACGAGATTATGATCAGGATTATAGGGATCATAACCCTCGCACTTGACTACATTCCTACTGGTCCGCGTGTGGAGTTCGCCGGTTAGGCCTTATTTATGATGGCTCCATCGTAAAATAGTAAAATGTATGATTCCTTTGCTGTAAGCAATATGTTAGCTGACTATTTTAGTAGATCATTCAGTAACACTCCTCTTTCCATCGATGATAAATATTTTAGATATTTAAAAAGCTGTTCCCAGATAACATTCGATTTGGAAACTATTTCGAGATTTATTTCCCTTGCACCAATTTTTATAAAAAAAATGCATTTAAGACCTTAGTCGTTATCTTAAGTATTTGTTCGATTTATCCATTAGCTCCGCTTCAACAGCGTTTATCACGACTGTATTTAAAAATTACGAATTACAGACCAATTTTTAAACTTTCGTGTATTGCTAAGCTTTTTGAGCAAATAGTCTGAGAAAAATTAATATTTCTATGTCGTAATTTCATTTGTAACGAACAACATAGATTGGTGAGAAACAGGTCCGCTGTTAAACATTTGTTAGGTTTTTTGCGTGCATGTTCTAGTTCCTAAGACTTCTATAAGGCTTTCGACTAGCTGTCCCATGAGGTAGTTAGATTTAAACTTAGTATGTATGGTTAAACACCTGGAGTTATAAAGTAGATTAATTCATAGCCTATTAGATTATCATGTGAGATTTAGAGGTTCTTTTTCTGAATCATTCACTGCTCAGTCTGGAGTTAGTCAGGGAAGACACTAAGGCCCTATTTTGTCCATACCTGCTATAAATGGTGTTAAAGCATGTATAAAAACCAGAAATACAGTAATATACGCTGATGATATTAAAATTTATAAATCTGTCAACAATCGGGATGCCAGAGATTTTCTCCAATCGGACATTAATAGCTTTGCCACTTGGTGTGGCAAAAATGGGTTCATTTTGGATAATGTCATTATTTGTTTCCTCCATTTTTCATTATTATTTATCCGATCATATGCTTTGCCGTGTTGTTAGTTTTAATATCTTGGAGGTTTTTTTGACCCCAAACTTAACTTTATTGGTCATATTAACTTTATCGTTAATAACTCAAACACTTGGCGGTCTTAAGAATTTAAAGTGCCCTTCATTACTCAGTATTTGTACAATTGCTTCGTCCATCCGCATCTGGAGTATGCTTTACAAGTTTGGACTCCGTAAAACGCTAATTATAGCTTCGACTTGAAGCTATTCAACGTAACTTTATTCGTTTTGCCCTTAGAGGTCTTCAATGGGATGATCTATATAACTTTTCGCCTACAGTTAACGTATCAAGCTTATTCAAATGATACCCCTCTCTCAACGTAGACTGAATTTTCCTTACAGCAACTTATAGCTGGTCGTATAGATGCCCCCGATCTATTGTCTTCCATTGCATTCAACTTCCGTTAAGGTGCTCACAACTTACGTAGTAAGTGCTTATCATAGGACAAATTAAGGCAGGAATGAGTCAATTACTCGCATGAGTAAAATCTATAACTTAAATAATCATGTGATTGATTTGCATGTTAGTAAATTTAAACTGAAAATGTGTATGTGTAGTCATGCTCTGGTCTCTTAGATGATTTTTATATCTTTTGTGTTTGCGTTTTCAGTCTATGTTTGCTTTATGTATGTATTTGGTAACACCAGCACTAAATGGTGAGCCTGTGGGGCACTTTTTGTGCCGGCAAATCTCTGCTCGTGACAGCTGCTTGTAATAAGCACTCCACGACACAGATCTGATAGTGTTATTCAAAAAACAAAAAAACCCTAATTATAGCGTATAGTATCAGCACGAATACCATCAGCACAGATCCGATTTCGTTCACACCAATAGCTTATGTCGTGTAGCCATCATGGAAAATCATTTGCTTAGTAAATATCATCATGCCATGTTTTGCTGGACATAAAGCGAAATTTCATTCGTCCAGACGGGCACATGCCGCAGGGAGTTCCGGCAAACTCGGCAGGCTTCTAATTTATTTCGCACAGAGAGAGGGGCCTTCCGCTCCTTAACTTCTGGCTGGTATAAGAAAATGTACTCGGCTATCTCGTGTCGAAGCTAAAGTTGTATGTGCAAAAATTAGATTTTCCGAGGAATCCAACAGATGGCGCGTATCTTTGAAAGTTGTCTTAGAGCATCACATCTGGTTTAATCATAACCTGTACAGCATACCTTTCCTTTAAGGATTTGCATGCCATTTCACAGCTCTTCATTGGAATGAATGCATCAGATGCTTCAGCCGCTTAACCTCAAAGGTTTTCAAATCATAGCTCCAGAATTAGTACATTTAGCTAGAGTTTCTTGCATTTGAAGACGAAACGATCGATCGGAGTGGTTTTCATCGATATAATCAAGATTTAATTTACATTTACTAGCATGTTTCTTGTTTAAACGGGCACACAACTTTTAACATTTAAGGATAGCCGAGGCCAGAGCAAAGTAAATTAGTTTTGATTCAAATATACACAAAATAAATAGCATAAAATCTCTATTGTAGATTCCAAACTTTAAGCTTTAAGATACATATGTACGTGTATTCCGTCACCCCAAATTCATAAAATAATTTCCCTTTTCCATTCGTTTTTTATGTGCTTCCTTCAGAGCCATGTAATGAGCACGTACACTTGGCTAAAAATAATTCTTAAAATGCATTCGTATAAAAAAAGAAAAAAACACAAAATGTTTTCTCTGAGAAAATTAACTTTTATAAAATGCCAACGCTTTGTTCTCGTCCACCGTTCCATTGATACTCGTAAGATCGAACCATGAAGTTTTTGTATTCAGCACACCATCCAGCCATCCATCCATCCACATCCTGTGACTCTGCATTTCATTAAACTTGTTCCCCAATTAACTCGTTTAACAGTTTAATGCTTCCTTAAAGTGATAGTCCCGGATGCACAACATAGAGACCGGAAAAGACAGAAGACAGCAAAGTCTTCCCCAAACAATGGTTCAAAGACAACTTCGTCATAAGATACTTCTTCGTCGTCGTCATCGTCGTTGTTTTCGAATGGAAACTTTTACACCCAACCACTGTCACTCGGGGCGTATACGTAACTTTTTGGTTTGCAGTAGCTACCGCAGTGTGTTCCTTCTCATGCAGTCGCACCAGCACCAGCACCAGCGAGTGCCACACTATCTTACAGGTGTAATTAGGCGAAGCTTAATCCGTTGAAAATAATTAAAAGTCTGTAAAGGCGTGTGCCCAACCTCTGAGTAGCAGAGGCAATCAAAGTGCGGCAACAAAAATGCTGGTACCCTGCTCGATACAGACGCCTGTATCGCCGCCGACTCCACAAACAAATGGTGTCATGATACGTGTGGCGGTGTCTTCGAAGTAATAAATCCCTTAAGAAGATAAAACTTTCAGATAAGAGTAACATACCGACACCAGGCATGAAGGCATGTGTGATAAAGACGACGAAATCACGCTCCGGGTTATTTAGTTGACACGAGTGCAGATGCATGCATCATACTGCAAATGTGCGTATCGGGCGTGTTTATATATTTGGCGTTGCCTCAGAACTATGGTGCGACATCGTCGTCAAGATAACAATAATTACTTGCCCCAGGCTTATCGTTCGTACTTGTGATGCACTTGTATTCCCCAGTCCATGAGCTCCACATGGTAATAGCACGGACACCCCATTTCGTCAATGCAATGCTGAGGCGCTGAGGAATTGGTTGGTTGATTACGTACAAGGGATGATATTGCTCGAAGCTGAATATCAACTTCAAAAGCGCATTACATTCCATTCCTAGTAAATATTTATGCAAATCGCTTAACTTGATTATATGATGTAGGTAAGTGCATTTGTGGCACTTGTCAACCCTTTGGACCTTGTTCCGGCTGTGGAAAGGTGAGGAGAACCGCTGTTTGTTTATTCATTCACCTCCTCAATTTGAAAATTAAAATTGCGTTCGGGCTTAAAGGGATTCACACCTGCATGGTGTTGTGTTCTTAGTAAACAACTCGAACGATGTTGCCAGTAGCTAAAATGCTGTTTTGGGCATTGACATAAATATTTATTGAACGAAAGTAGCAGCGTAAATTTGTTGTAAGTAAGAAGTCTTCAATTTAAAGGGGAATCCTCGGAGGAATAGTATCTCCTATAATATGGTCCACTGTCATAGAAAAAAAACTACTTAATGCCCTAAACAATTGTGGATTTACCACTCATGCAAAGGACCTAATAATCTTAATCAGCGGCAACCATAAACCAATATCATTAATATGTCTCATTTGATGGAACTGTCAAAATGAAAGACCCAATCATATACTAAAACCCTCTACCAGAAGTGGAAATATCAATCTAACTCACTGAATAACTGGATTAGATACTTACAAGTAAAGTAAATCTACTGGACCTACCTCACTGTAGTCATGTCAATAATAACACTTTTTTTCGTTAGTGTGGTGGGAAAAGAAAAAAACTTTTAAAACGTTTATGAACACAAATCGGGCGATCTTAAAGGGCACATGCAAATACTCAGCTCTCTGAAGCTCATGTCCAACCCGTCCCCTCCATTTAAAGTTACTGACTTCGAAGATGCACGATGTCCTGTTGTAAAATCTCACTCCTACTTGGTCAAAAGACAGTTCCAAGCCAAAGTCTAAGCAATCAAATTCTGTGTTATGGAAGGCTAAAGGGGGTATCTCAGAAGATCCAACTTTAATATATTCTCAGACAGCCAAGAAGAATCTGAAAACTAATTCTTCCTTTAAATTTGACTCCAGACTTGTCAATAACAATCTTATAACAATCATAACAATGTGACCCTAATATCGGTCCCGGGTGTCACGGGGGATACGAGGGAATTGAAATGTCTGATTAGCTAGCACGCAAAGGCCCAACAACTGCTTCTGTTTGCCCAGAGCCTAGCAGCATCTAGTCGGAGTTTGACTCTTGTGACTCACAAACTGGAGCTTCATAAAGTGAATCAATTAAGCTGAACTATTTATCGAACTTACAAACGAAAAACGATTATTTAACTTGAGCAAGCATGACATTAACTTATTTCCTTACTGAACACTGCCCCCTCTCTCATCTACAATCAAATATGTGCTGGCTGTGCCTCGAAATCCAAGAAACGTCTAAACCCAGAGAATTATTAAATATTTCAAAAGAGGCATAATTATTTTCAAGCCATCTCAAGAAATAATCTGCAACTTTTATCCTAATATTCCATCGAAACCTGAATTATATTGGCTTCTAACGAATATCCAAAAGTAAGAACTGTCTTGAGAAGCTTTTCAATTAAAATTGCCTTTCGGAATCGGTATTAAACTGAAGGTCCCTTCAATTTGTGTGAAAAATCATGTCTTCGCAAACACAACGGTTAGAAAGAAACTAGGCTTAAGTTATATATGAGCCCTTTACGACTAATATTTATGAGTCAATTGTTTTTCTTCTTTGGTCAAAGTTTTGCAAATAAATCAATAAATTCCTGTACTGCTCTGTACTTTCTTGTACAAACCGAGGAGTTCTCCAGATTGCTTCGGAACTTTATGACATATTCCATCGACAATATGCTCAATCTAATGTCTTTGGGTGGGAAAGGATTCTCAAAATTGATAGCGCTTTGTTAACACTGCATTTAATTGCAGCCGTAGAAACGGAAAAAGGTTTTAAAGATTTGAATTGGAAAATTATGTTAAGAGTCTAAGGCATGCGCCGCATCTTGGAAAGTTTTCTTTCAAGTAGAGCAGCAGACCAATATACTGAACTTCCAATTGACAGGCCAACAGCATTAAGCCAAGTTCTAAAAACAGTTGGTGCCAGTTGTGTACCAAGTCATCGTCTACTACCGAAGAAACTGATATCTTCCTCTTCTCTTTGCCAAGTTGCGAAGTTCACCTCATTCGAAGGCAAGTGAGGTGGCCAACGCGGTATTTCTGGGTGGCGCGCATCCCCGAGGTTCAAATTTCAATGATTTTAATGCATAGATCAGGCTGAGTTTGAGTTATGTCACATCTGCGTGAGACAGCCATGCCCTCAAATGGCTCATCGCGGCATTAACTGTATGACACGTAGCGCTGTCCTGTTGGAACCCCATGTAATATGAACTTATTATCCAATGTTTGTGGTGTATGCAACGACGATGCTGCCGGCTCACAATCCACACCAAGCAGTGACTTTATGCGGATGCATTTCTTGTTGAGGTACCCTTTCATTCAAAAATGGGCCTCGTCGTTGCAGACATCATTACTCACTTCTAACTGCTTTTGAACCCAGTCAGTAAACTCACGGAATTATAAATGGTAGTTGTCTTTGATCTCCAGTATTAGTTGAATATATGTCGGCCCAAGTTTATTGCAGTGAAATGTCGAGCTGTATTAACTTCGTATGGTTCATATGCGCCACCACGGGTGTGATCTTCAATCGTCGACCGGGAAGGACAACCAGGCTAGATGCTGTAACTTGCCATGGTGATTTGCCATAAAAATATAAAATCAGGATAATCAATACCCATCTCCCTTTACCTGACACAATATTACAGAAACGCCGGTCGATGTATTGTCCAAGATTTTCGCATGGAGGCCTTATTCTTAGCGAAAACATCTAGCAGACCGATGCCAACAACATAAAGACTCCATTTTTATAGGATCAAACAAAAACTTTCTTCGAATGTAAATTTGATCTCAATCGACTTTTCTCGTATTGTGGCGAGCACAGATGGATATCCAATTGTGTTCTGAAGTAAATCGCTGCCCAAATGAAGTAAACAACATTTAACTGCGCAGTCTGGCAGTGCTCTCCCGATGAATTTCCCTCACCCTCTGTGGCTTGCCATTTACTGGCTGGGAAATAATTTGGTTAAACGAGTGTATCTATATGCTGAGGCTGTGCTGTGTATGTTGCTTGCTGTTCCCCGAAATGCGTTTGTTTGTGTCATAAAGGTCGATAATGCATCCGTGCTTGCTCTTATACTTACAGCCATCGTCCGGTGTCTGGGAACCCTTTTCAATGACAATATGCCCACCTACCACCCCACACTGTCATTCCGTTGGAAAGTGAATATTGTTTCCAACTCAATGATTCTCCCAACCATGAAGTGAACCAAAGATGTGTTGCCATGATGACTATGACGAGGACCAAGACAAGGACAAAGTTGTAAATGTGTAATACGCAGCTGGCACTGCATAGTTCGTCGGGGCGCTTACAGGAGACACGTGAAACATGCAACGCACTATGCCATCATGCATTGATGTTATCCTTAGTTCTAAGGATGCAATAGTACTTGCACTCCTCGCCTCAGGTAAAATATCAGCAGGCGTCTTTTGTTCGGTCACCAAAATGGTACGGAATTTCATAAATACAGAAGTAATGTGAAAAGTAAGAATATTGTCATTCCTGTTGTCCTTGTTTGTCAACCAGCAAACTACCATCAGATTTGGGGGGAGGGGGGACTTTTGTTGTTCTCGGCTATCTCTGAATTATGGTTAACTACACGCTGCTATACGGCAAATCGGTTTGTTGACAACAGACCCAGGCGAAGGTATCAGATTTTAAGGACACATTTAGCAAAGTTTTATTAGTTAAGTTGAAAATTTTGCGAGAGAAGAAAATAATTTCTATCCAATAGTTAGATGCGAGCAGTTCAAGTAGATAGGTACGGTTGTTGTTAAGTTGCCTGTAAATGTTTGATACAAAGGTGGATGGGTGATAGGTACCATAAGGGCTCAAATCAAAGCCTTAAGTGATTTGATTTTGAATTGAAAATCCCTTTTGAGAAACTAATACACACCTCGATTGAGGACCAAGGAACGAGGCTAATAAAAGTAGAGACCGTCGTAGAACGTATATATGCTGCACCTAATGAAACCATTTAACCACGTCATCGATTGACGCAAAGACGTGAATAGTGAAAAATTGTTCAATCAAACAGAAAATCGAATCGAATAAGTGGACGATTATGGCAAAGGGTATGCTAATGCATACGAAGCAGGTCCTTGAAGTGAAATGGAATTTACCCCCATTTTGGTGAGATGCAAGGAAATTTCTTAAAAGAAACATTAAAAAGAATGAAAGAAGAAAATTGCACAAAATCGACCAAAGAAAACTTGAACAGCAAAAAAAAAAAATAAATAAAAAATGAGGAAACACTCGAAGAGCACGCAGAAAGGATCAACGAAATTAAAATCGTTTGTTGAGTTGTTGGATACGTTTACGTTGTTTATTTTTTTTTTTTTTTGTTTTTCTTATTTATTTCGTTAAATGTTTTTCTTTTATTTCATTTTACCTGCATCCTTTGGGATTCCTTTAGAATGTCGAGCAGCAAATAGCTACTTTCATCCAGGTAACCTGAAAATCGAAGGTGTACAGCCATACGTCGCATCGTATGTTCATTTCACTCCTTGGTTTCGTTTGGCAAATGGATATGTTCGCTTACCTGGACGACTTAGCTCAGGCTTTGAAGAATTTACATTCAAGCTTTGATACCTCTTTAGAATTAAGTATTCGAGGCGTAAGAGTTTTTCTTCTTTCGATTTTTTTGTTTGCTCTTTTTTGTGAGTCTTCCATTGTTTAGGAGGAATAAAATGAGAGTTGCATTATAGAAGCTTCTTAGGTTATTGCACCCGAGGTAGAAACGGTATTATGCTGCATTTGGGACGAGGCGTTATAAACTGTGTAAGTTAAAAGAAACGTTTGAAATAGTATCAAGTTATACTTTAAGCTTATTGATTCTAGGATCTATTGTTAAGTTTTGTTATTAAATAACTTATTAATTACAAGTGCATTACCATACAGGTAATTGTATTATTGTCATATGAATAAAATTATATAGACGGATTATTGAGCGACGATATATATTTAAAAAAAGCACTGTAGATTTTAATATGGCGCAGTAGATCGTAGAATATGATTAAAAATAATAAAACAAATAAATGAATGATATGCAGGTGTAATGGCGTGGTATTTTTGGCACTTTTTCTAATAGAAATTATTAGGAGCATAATAAAATTAACGACCTACAATCTTTGACTTGGTCCAGGTTGCATGGGGATTCTCATTTTTATTTATTCATTTTGTCCTATGAGCCTTCATCTGGCTGGAGCTGTTACACATGACGATATTAGAAGCTAATCAGAAAACATGTTTAAACTTTAAAAATACGTTGGCTTCTGAGACCAAAGGGGTAGCACGAATTTGCACATACGAATACATTTATTCGATAGAAAAACTGTTCAAAATAATAAATCCAAAATCTGAATCTGAGGAGACAGATATTTATAATAAAATTATTGATTTAAAATATACACTTTTTGCACAGAAATGACAGTAAAATATGGATGTATTGTTGCGTTTTTTGCTACTTTTACTTAGGTTTGTTTTGGGATTTTTTACACTTCTCTTTGTGCACTAAATAGCAAAGTTTATTTTTTAATTTTTGTATTAAACCCGAAAAAGTTTTGCGGTGAGTGTTGCCACACACACTGTTGGCATAGGCGCCTGCCTGACGAAAAGCACATACCCCGAGCGGAGCAACGAAGTTGCGTGAGCGGTACTTGCCGCCTTCGGAAAGAGGGTGGAAATTCATTAAACCCGCAAGGCGGTCCAGCTGGATACTGTTGCCATATTGTATTCATCAATATCTATGCCAATTGAAAACGTATGTATGTATATGTTTTTCACGACAATAAATAATTGTTTGGTTGAAAAGGTGGGGTTGAAACCAAAAATGAAATTTTTTTCTCCTCACTTCCACTTATGGAATATGTTCTATTGAAGCCACTACCTACCTCTGAAAAAATGTAACTTTCAAAGCCTGCTACTGCTAGTTTTAAAGTGGCTCCCAAAATTATCTTATCTTAAAAAACTTAAAAACAACAAATATATTCAAAAGAGAACAATTATATCAAAACAGTTTGACGGTCAGTGTCAGTTTGATGTTTTCCAGCCGATAGTTACTAGCGAATGTAATTGGAAATTTTCAGGGGAAGGATTCAGTGTAAACTATGGATGTGCGTTTGAAATCCTGGGTATTCAAAGCAAACTTTGGATAGAGGAGTCAAGTTATGAAGAATTTTTAGTTTACAATAATTCTAAAAAGAGGAGTAAATTTATTTTGATGCGCAGTAGATTTTCATTTGGGCCAAAACGCAGTAGATGTAATGCTATAGAAATAGGGTGACAGCCCTGTTTTCTAATGCATGACAAGAGCTTCTGTTGTTCGATTTTATAAACGAAATATAGTAGTGTGTACTAGCTGAATGTGCGGCTTAGCCCGTGTTAAGGAGTTACATCGATTTCACAGATTCAAAAAAAATTTTTTTTTTTTATTATCTCGAGAATATTATCCTAAATTTTCAAGTCATTCCGAATAAAAGTTTCGGAGATACGGCATTGGGAAAGTGCGTACTCAATTGAATCACGAGGGTTATTTGAGGTTATCCAAACTTTAAACGCGTTTTTCTCGAAACTGTTTTTATTTCAAAGTCGTTTGTGAAAAGTTCTCGAAAACTACTCAACCGATCTTGATGAAATTTTAGACAGGTCTTCGCTATACAATTCACGAGGACTTTTTTTCAATCACAACTATTTAAAAGAAAAAAATTTTGAGCAAATTTTACCAAAATTAGCATTTTTTTTGTAAAAAACTCTGGCAAAAATCCATTTTTGGGGCCCAGATACGATTGAAAAGTTCCAGCTTGCAACGAAAATCAAATATGCTTTGTGTCAGATCACATATTAATATCCCATTTTCTTATTACTCAGTAAATATTTCAGAACAACTTTAAAAAGAAGCCACATTGCGTTCTTTTGTTATGAAGTCCAAGTGCTTAATAACTTGACCTTTACTTAACCAACGAGCTTTGTTATGTTGAATAAGTCAGAATATGTAGAATCACATTCAGAAAAAGAAACTCGGTCCTGAAGAGCATAACGGTATCTCATAAAATTAATCAACTTGACCAAGCTGTCCATTACTTCATTCAGTGTGGTTTTCCACAGGATGCACTCATCTCTGATTCTCTTTAGGTACTATTCATTTTTTTTGCCATTCATCACTGGGGTCCCATCAGTTGAGAGCGACACTCTTTTATCATAGGTACTGTATAAACCAAAGGTCCTAGAGAATGTCGTTATAAGCGATTTTGACTGAATTGCAAATTTTACATATAACCATGTTTTTCGTTCTCTGGCATAACATGTTTTGTTCTAACGTAATACTTCTTCGTCATTAACTATGTAAAAGAATTCACAAGTAAACATTTATTTATTACAAACTTATTTCCCACTAATTTACATTTTCGTTTTCTTATTCATCTCCAGCCTACTACAAAGTGGCGCAGTTCCTTTATTAAGGTAGGAAAATCAATAATTTTGTGCCCCTTTTCAGGCGCTTTTTATCGCATGGTGTATTATAATATTGAGTCTAGATGGCGCTATTTTTATGTCTAACTTAAATTTATGTCTCTATTATGGATCTTATATTCAATCTATAGTCGATAATCTGCTAATAACTGAAGATGATGTTAGATGTGCCCTTGATGGTAGTGAAAGTAGCAAATCTGACGTTCCTGATGAATACTTAAAATACATTATACATCGTTGTAATTGTCGATCCTCCTTTGTACAATTTTTAATAATTCTATTGTCAGTGGTCTATTTCTGAATGATTGGAAGATATCACATATAATTCAAATCCATAAGTCGGGTTCTAAACAGAACGTCTGCAACTACGGACCAATCTGTAAAATCTCTTCGATACCCAAATTGTTTGAAAAGACTGTTTATATTTCATAAAAAAAAATGTGATTTCATTAGACCAACATGGTCTTATCCCTGGTAGATCAACAGCTACTTGTATAGTAATTTTTTGCAATTATGTGATTAAAATCTTTGAAAGAAATTTGAAAACTGAAAACTATCTTCTTTGGGTTTTCACTCAACTTTATTAAGGTGGATGGAATAATATCTCCTAAATCAAACTCGATTTGTAAAAATTAATGATTTCTTCTCCAGGTCAATCAATATTTCTTCAGGTTTACCCCAAGGCAGCCACTTTGGTCCCTTGCTGTTTTTGTTATTTATTAATGACCTGCCGTCTATTATTAATACTCCCAGTGTCTTTTGTTTGCAGATGACCTTAAACTATTTCGCCATGTAGAAATAAATAGCTTTCGAACTCTTTAAAAAAATGCCAATGTTTTACATTATGTAGATGTACTGCTCCTATTACTTCAAACTACCATAATAAAGCATACTCACTCAAAAGGATGTCCTCTACAAAAGATTTGGGTATTCTATTAGATTCCCTGTTGAATTTCAGGAACCATACCGACCATATTGTCTGTAAAGCAAATTCGTTCAATGAAATACCAAAGATTTTAGTGAGCCTTACACAATAAAAGCTCTTTTTATACCCTATCCTAAGGGTATATTAATTTTGACACATAGTTTGTAACACCCCTTAATATTCGTCGTAGACCCATAAAAGTATATATATTTATGATCAGGACCAAATCCTAAGACTATTTAGCAATGTCCGTCCGTCCGTCCGTCCGTCCGTCCGTCCGTACGCAATTTTTAGGCTTTTAAATTCAAGCTAGAAAGCTGAAATTTGGACCACATACTCCCTAGGGCTCCGAAATGGTTAAGTGTAAAATTTTTTTGAATACGCCCACTGCCACGCCCACAATTTAGAAAAAACCGATTTAAAGCTACAGATGGACAGATAGAGGGTTATAACCTTCACAAGATATGTAGGCACTGCCCTCCTTTATAAGTTTGTCATATAAAGTTTTTTGCCACGCCTACTTTTTGTGGGCGTTTTTCACTAAAATGCTGTTTTCTTCGATAATTTTCTTAGAAACCGAAAAAAAATGTTTAACAAGATATTTAGCCAATATTTTTTCCAATATATCGCCCATACAAAGTTTTTGGCCACGCCCACTTTTTGGGGGCGTTTTTTAAAAAAATGTTTTTTTTTTTTTTCTAAATTTTATAGAATGAAATAAAATGCTATCCATCATCTTCTTAATGTTTTTTTGTGGCATATAGGGATAGGGATAGGGTATCATACTGTTCGCTCCAAGCGGACTGTAGCCTTTCCTTATGTTTATATCTCTGGTTAGATTTCATTTCGAATGTTGCTGGATAATCTGGAATCCCTCTTTCAATATTCATTCATCAAGAATCGAAGGAGTTCAAAGAAACTTCACAAGATTCACGTTTTTGCGATCGTGCGGAAATTTCGAAAGCAAACTGTCTGTCTGCCTGTCAGGGCACCGTATGGCGAAACGGTTCGACGCATTTGCTTCAAAATTCGGGCATATTTTAATTTTTGCTTTTTCGTTGTAAATAACTATACCTGACATAAAATTTGTTTTGTGAAGATGGTTGCAAGGATTTCAGTTTTTTTTTTGTAATATGGATACTTGGGATAGGGCCAAAAAGACTGCATACTCAGTATTTTTTTGCAAAAAAATCGAATAACTTTAATTTATAAAACCGCCCGTTTCTCAATTGTGCGAAATCATATCAAAATCGTAGGTGCCGGTTTTGAGAAAATCTAATTTTACATAACCTAAAAAGTAATTTAAATAAATTTGGTATATGATCAAATCTTACAAATCTTTTTGAGGCGCTTCGGAAACGCATCTCATTTAGAGAGAAAGTTTCATATGACGCAGCAGTGCACTTTTTTCAATTGAATTGGTGTATTCAGACACCTTCATATAAAACCAGATGTTGCTTACTTAATTTAAGTTCTCTGGAGTGTCGTCGTCGTATTTCTCGGCTATGTTTATCTGATTCACAATCATTCATACAGTGTCCTACATTGCTCTCAATGATTTATTTTCCGTCTCCCCGTCGACGACTTCGAAGCTTTTTTAACTTCCCTGAAGTAAATCGTAGACGAACTTACGCTCGTAATGAACCTATAGCTCGCTGCATTAATGTGACTAACTCTTTAATTGCTTCATAAGATATTGACTTCTTCTTAAGTAGCCCCAGACATTGTTTTAAAATTGAGCTCATTTTAAGTTTGGATCAATCATAAAGTATCTCCATTTTATATTGCTCATTCTGTTATCTCTCCTATGTTATTTATGATATACATAAGGTTTCTTATTTTTGTACATACATAGGTATGTTTAATTTGTTCATATTTTATCTTTGCAAGTAGTCTATAAGAGATTGTTAAACTCTGATTGATGAAAACAAATAAAAATTATGAACAACGTCATCGAGGCGACGATTATAAACGGAAAGTACAAAGGAGAGGATGTTTTGACTCCGCGCATCCCGACGATTATAACGGACTTGCCATGCTATGTTTCGTATATTTGAAAACACAACATCATAACTCTCCCATTATGCAAATAAATGAATTGAATTTATTTGAACTACGAACGGGTTTCATTTTATCACCAAATGAAACTCAAACTGTATACGTAGCGGTCAATATTATCGATTTCAATGAAACGAAGTTGGAATGTTGATTGCGATTCATAATAACAATAAGTAACATAAGTAACAATAAAACTAATTGTAGGTGTTTCGAAGTTCACCAGGTCAGCTAGTAAATAACGTAGTCTAGGATTACGTCCACGTTAAACGCAATAGGGATACGGGTTCACGTATATTTATATTTTTAAAATACTTTTTCATTTGAAGCCGCAATCTGGAAAGCATATCCGTGCATTGTATCGCATTTTTTTACGACAATGTGTTTATGTTTACAACAGTGGAAATGAACTCCTTAAGCACCTTAAAGTTGCTGCTATCAATAGCGAAAATCTTGTCCTCTTTTACCTCAAGATCCGCTAGTTTCACCTGTTCTTTAATAGATATAAAAGCTTCTATCACGGCACGTTGGGAACATCCAATGATGTCAATATCGTTTGCATATCAAAGTAGCTGGACGAACCAGTTGAAGATTGTGCCATCTGAGTTGCTACTAGCAAACCTGCCCGCGCGTTTTCTGCTCAATAACAAGTTTCGGAAAAGTTACATGATAGCGCACCGACTTGAGCTGCTGCAAAACTGGACATTGCACCGCGTGTTTTCTAGTGTCAGAGATACAGTTGAATTATTTATGTCGTTATTCGATTCGATATTGGCCATCGCCATGAAAGGCTTAGCACATACAGGCACCGCTTTTAAGTCGATAAAGTATGGCGTTTTGTATCGATATGAAATTCGTTGGTCTTTTCCAGGATTTGTCGTAGTGTTAAGATTTCAACTACGGTCAATCTGCTAGGCCAGAAGCCACACTGGCACATGTCAATTAGTGTGTTGCAGAAACTTTTTAGACGTTCACATACTTGCGGTTGATGATTTTGTGCAAGCACCGCACTAAGGCGTCGTCATCTTGTTTGAAAATTCCACTGGCAGACTGGTATTCTTCTTCTTTTTCCCATGAAAATCTGCAGTAGACTCGAAACGTTTATGAGAATGGCAAATGTTTTTTTCTTTACTGAGTCGTATTAGAATGCAAAAATCAACAGAGTTATTTGCATTAATGTGGGTCAGGATACACCAAAGTAGAGCTTTCCTCAAATCCTAACCGAAAATATATAAATAGACCCCTACTACAGGACATTTTTTTTCTAGAATATTTTCCCAAATCGTATCCAAAAGAATTGAACATTAAGTCGCGAACACTCTGCATAATAATAAGTGCTACCAATACTCAATATGGATAAGAAGGGACTTATGACTTCGACAAAACCTTTAAGTTTTTATACCTAACAAACAGAATTGGGCTGCCATCAAATACTCAATTGTGATTCGAAGGCGCAGAAAGGAATTGGGGTAAGCGTCTTCTAAGAAGGATTACTGAAGTATATTTCCAGCAGGGATCTACGCTGTCCACACCGCAACTCTAAAATGAGAAATACATTAAGGTTCATCAGTTCGCAGTATTCTGTTGGCTTCTCGGACACGTTGGGATGGAAGGAAATGAAACAGCAGATCGGCTGCTCAAATGCCGCTCTCATTCGGACTTACAGCTACCTGGCATCCAGGTAGTACCAGCCTTTAATACACTGAAGACCCTTATAGGCGGTTCACGATTAGTTCTGCTAAGAAACAACATTAGCAGCTGCGCCAAAAGCGGCCATCGAAATAGTGAGAGAGTTTGCTTTTGAATTAAATCCGGGTTATCCAGGGCATTAACTGGACAAATCAATGGAAACAACTGGCCTTCTGGGTAACCTCTTTTTTCTAACATTGTCTAACTTAAATATTTGTTCTTGATCGCCTTACAAAGATAAAAGAATAATTGACAACCAAAAACAGTCTTGGTCGTTGTTCAGAGCCAACATTATTAATGCAAGAATTTAAAATCTCAAGATATATCACTTTTGGCACATAAACACTATGCAATACCGCAAATCACTTCTTTAAGTATGTAAATTCTCAAATAAGTCTTGGGATAGCAGAGAGGATACTGACTGCTTGTACTGTTTGTCGCATTTAACTCTTTGTCAACAAAACATAAAAAAAATATGTGAATTTTAGTCACATTTAGATAACCCACATTCGCCCAACAGTTGCCACTTTCATCGTTCATCACAACGAAAACATGTTTACAGCCAAAAGTCAAACAAATCATCCACCACATCAATCAGTGCACTTTCAGCTTAAAAAAAAGAATCGAAAGAAAACAACACGAATGCTCTCCTCCATCTTTCCTTTCAACAAGAACGAAACCCCGACCCAGTAGTTCCGTTTCAATTCGAGAATATTGCCTTCCTCTGGGCTGATTACTGTTTCCACATGATTTAGATTTATTGCTGTTTGAGAAAATGCAACACAGATATCAACTCCGACGGTGTAGTCGGAAAAAACCGGAACAGCCATCTCTTCGTTGCCTCCACCACTCGAATTCAGAAAAACAAAGGATGCTTGCTTCCTGCAAACAAATTTCACCGACAGCTCTTCGGGTGAACATACAAAAAAAATAATCACAAGACCCAAGTGAATAGTCAAAATCAGGACCTCGTCGTCCTCCCTGGAAAAATTGGATTCCCTCACATGCAAACAAATCGTGCTTCAAGTCGCGTGTGTGTGTGTGTTGTTGCTGGAAAAATTTAATACGTAAATGCAAAAGGCATCGTTCAGCTGAGGAAACCCTTCGCCTTTCCACCATCCTTCGTGTGGAATGTGTAAAAATATCGGGAAATGCATAAATTTTTATGGATTGGATTACGACGGCGTAAAAGCGAATAAATTTTCTTTGAATACATTTTGCCATGATGCCTGGTGTAAGGCGGGTAGAAGACCAGGTTAGGCTGCAGTTGCTGCCCGTTCTATGTTGCCTATGTTGGCTATGTTGGCCAGTTGGCCGCTTGACGCTTACAGAATGCGCGAAATACTTGCATAAACTATATGCGCTCGGCTGGTTGCCGCAACACACATAAAACGGGAATCAGGACAGCCGGCAATTTATAACAATTTGTCGTCTATTACGGTTTGATGGGAGGCAGTTCTGTGGGCACATAAGCACGAAGGGGTCATAATCTCGTGATGTTGGTATAATAGCTACGGATTGGTGGGCGAAAAGCTAACAGATGAGAAGTTTAGGGGGAACAAAAATCCACACAAGCAATCGATGCGCCACCATGTTTGTTGTTAAACATTTTTTTTATCACAGTACATTCTATGCACATATGAAGTGTTTTATTAACGTGAGGATATTTTTGAAAGGATTACCTGAAATGTGTATATTTTTAGTAAAATTTATCCTTTTGATGGGTGTGAACATAAATCGAGGACATTAAGTGATAACATAGTTAGGATATGGATATACTGACTATATTTTCGTAATTTTTTTTTTTACATGAAACATGATCCGACTATGTGGGTTCATCCCACCAGTTTGTGATGAAAAATGTTGGGGATATCTGTCGGAAAGGTAACTCTTGAAAAGTGATGATGAGGCAAAAGTTTTTAGACAAATCGGCTAGAGAAAATTAAATTGCAAAATACCTGACTCTTCTGAAAGTGCATCACAACTTCGTCTGTAAGGATGTTCATGTCAAAATCATATATCGTGTCATTTGTAATTTCGATGTGTCTGGTGGCACATTTCATTGAGTTTTGATTAAAAATGTGTTTCACAATAATAGAGTCTGCAAAAATAGTACAACACGACAAGTGATTCATATATCGCAAGCTTTGGAATGATGTATTAAACGAGTTGGTAATTCTTTACTGGCTGTTTTATATTTAAAGGCTTAACGAAGGGCAAATTTAACAGATACATTACAAAGTTACAATGGAAATGGCAAAAACTCTATATTTTATTTTTCTTCGAAATTGGTGGAGAAGGCTTTGTATATGCTGGTACAATTTATAGAGTAACTACAAGCCCTAATGATTAAAGATGACCTAATCGGTGAGTCGATTAATCTACTACTTACAAATTCGATTGCCAACTTAAAATTTTCTGGATCGTCTACAAAAAAAAAACTATGTTAGTAAAGCAATCTAACAAGGTGGCGACCTATTATCCTGCATCGAACTTGGTGGTAAAGTTCGACCCGCCTTCAAAGAAATCGCTTATACGGATGACATTGCTATTGCCGTCTCAAGTTGGGACCTCTTCAATTAACTCTTTCAATATGCAACAAAATAACGACAATCCCCGCAAAATTGTACTAGTGCACTTTTCCTATACCGGGTTAAAGCTGAGCACTCTCATACTCCCAGGTTGTACGCCTAGGTAATCAGACCGATACTTACATATAGGGGAAGAACTACGGGGCATTCTGTTTTATCTGACACCCTTCGATAGCTTTGGTGGTTTATCGGACAGTACAGCTACAATAAAGGTCCTGGATTCTCTCTTTATAAACTTCATCATGGGCACAGACTGCAGATCGTCTCTTTTTACTATCTTTAGGTGGACAAATGGAATCTCAGCCGCGAATAAAGTCATCCCACTTTCTCTTACGCAAAAATACAAACAAGGCCTGACACATTTTATAAATTGCCGCATTTGAATTTATCCACGATGTTAACTATCCAACACGATCATGTGATTCCACACCGTTGAACTTATTTGTTTGTGGATTTTTTAATGAAAATGTGACCCTCAATAAGTCAAGAACATTTCAAGAGCTTAGGGATGCGATAATTCGGCACATTAAACCTCAATTATGTCTCAGAGTCATTGAAAATATGGACCATCGGATAGAGGTGTGACACCGAAGCCGTGGCGAGCATTTGATCGATATTTTTTTTCACACATAATTGTCATATATCGTTCTATCATAATTAAAAAATATTAAGATAATTCTCTAAATAATTTCTCTATTATTTAGAACTTACATCGTTCGTTTTCGTAGACCACCTTTTATAATTTGCACGTGCAAAATCGGTTGTTAGCACCCTTATGATGTTAAGGGTATGAAGGAAATAAGGGCACGGGCATTAAGGAAATGAGGGCACACGCATTAAGAAAATAAGAAATTAGACGAAAGGATTATAAACCAATGCATATTGATTTTAAATGTTTGCAAATTGCAGTTGCCAGGAAAAACAAAGTGAGGTAAAGCATTCCACATTCATGTTGTGCGACGGAGGAACGAATCCTTAAATTTCACAGTATGTTCGAATACAGGGTTTAGGGTAAACTGATGAGCACTCTTGGCATGTCGGGTATTACGGTTGAAGAGTTGAAGGGGAGGAATGCAACTGGCTATTCCGTCTGAGCAATTACGATGGAAGTATCGATAAAACAACGATAGGCAGAAGACATTACGACGATGACTAAGAGGGGCAAGCGATTTCGTAATATCTTGATTGGCAATAAGTTTTATCGCACGTTTTCGAATTTTTTCAAGTAGCTCCAAGTATGTTATTGGTGTACCGGCCCAAATATGAGCGCCTTATAAATTCTGCCCAGATCAGGAGAGGTAAAATATTCCTTGCATCGCTTGAGGAAGCCTAGATATTTCGCAACATTCTTGGCGACGTCAAATATGTAGTCATACCATCGAAGGTTGTCATTAACGCACATACTGAGGATGAAAAGCCTTTCGGCGATGCAAGTGCCTAGATATGGATAATGGCAGAGTATTAAGGTTTCGCTTCAATGACAGAAGACAGCATTGTGTTTTGGAAGCATTGATTTCTACTCTACTCTGTTCTACTTAAAAATGCTGTACGCCCGAAGATGAGGGATGAGAAACCTTTGAGAAGCTGAGGGTACTGTCACCAGCGAAGGAGTGAATTTGATTAGAAGTGACAGACAGGAGATCATTGAAAACAATAACAAAGAAAGTGTCGGAGACAAACAGAGTTGCGAATGTTGTATCACCACATTCTTATTCTCTTTTTGAACTTCAGCAAACCATTTGATGCATTTAAACAAAACAAACTTATCGATGCCGTTGAAAGAGTTGCAGTCAGGGTATCTTGGCAAAAGTTGGACAATCTTAGATAAAATGCGATGACGTTTCGTCATCTTCCAGACATAAGTCTTAACCCTTATGATTCTAAGATGCTCATTAGAGGGACGGAGACCAGTGACAAAGCCAGTTACGTATTTTAAGTCACTTTTTTAGACGTAAAAGCTGAGTTATTTTACTGTTGTGGACCACTGAGCAGCGCCCTAAAGATGTGAGTGGACTTTAACAGAGTGAATAATATCGTGCGAAATGTGCTAAACTATCTTCCTCAACATTTTCGCAACGAATTGAATAAAAATTTATTTAAGCTGTCGAAAATATGACAACTAAACTTACAACGTATATTTTTAATTTCCCACAGAGCCACACTGCCACACATAAACTCAATACTATAACTTTCAACCAACACTATTACTTGATTAAAGAAAAGTTAATATGCTCTTGTTGCAACCCTCAGTCCCATTTTGTTGTTCACTTTTCTCATTTCCCATCGAGGCATGAACTGTTTTCCAATCGTTTTCATCCCCCACCACCTGATGACACCATCATCGCCCATCCTCATCCGCCAAACTTTATAAACCACAAATAGAGATTGTAATTCGCCGTGTTGAAGTATTATATTGGCAGCGTTAAGAAATCTTGTTAAAAAGTCGAATTACACCAAGGACTAGGATCCATCAAATCAACTCAACTCAATCTATACCAGTTTCGTTCTTCATCTTCACACCTTTCGTTCGTTGTATACTTGCTGCACTGCACCACCTGTCGCTGTCGCCGCTGGTGTGTGCGAAGGCGAACAATTTCCCAATTGAATGCATTTTGCAGGTAAGCAAGCTTCAGTTGACAACGAAGTCATATGCTTCGTTCTTATTGATGGAAAACTTTTCTTGTTTAAACACATTCTGGCTTTTATTTTTCCTCCCCGTTTCTTAACTTTCTATTGTTCTTTTGGCTTCCTGTAGTTTTTTTTCTCTCGTTGACGGCCGTCTTTCAGGATGTGAAACTTTTTTCCGAGATTTAAGTACTTCGGTAACTGCCTTCGATTTCCCATAGAGTCGATGGATGAATGAAGCGACAACAAAAAAAAAATAAATAAATAAATAAAAAATTAAGAAAAGTTAAAGGACCAAAGTTGGTGACAACTTTTCGTATGTCATCACCCGAGACACGCTAGAGCTAAAGTGCAATGATTGTGGTGGGATTGATTTCACGTTGAGGACACACACTACACACGTGGGGCGTTTGGGACAATTTTTTAGATTGTAGAATTCAGCTGAAAGTTCGAGCAAGTGTGGCAATTATTTCTTAATTAACTAAAGGTACCCAAGAGGAATGACTGCTGTCATTTGTCATTATTAGAGAGTGTTTGAAGATATCGATTTGTGTTATTCTATTTGACTTTCATCCCTTTCATTATGAAAAATGTAATATTGGGCTTTCGAAAGTGATTTGAAGCCTCACTTAGAAATAAAACCAGATCGGCAATTATTTCCCATATTCTAAAAAACTACTTAAAGGCTGAAACTAGTTCACAGAACGATTTGAGTTTGGGTATTATTTAAGAGGGTTTAAAAAATAAAACTAGAGATTCATTGCGCTGAATAAGCAAGCCGGTTTTGACGTAACTTCGTACTATTCACCGACACTCAAATGAAAAAAAAGGCGAGAGCAGAACGAAATCTGTTAATTACATAAAAAAAGGATTTATTTTAACGATAAGGTAGAAAAAGATACTGAACCTGTTCTGACTTGCGCCTCTTGCTCCACTAAACCAAGGTAGGTAGGTATGGTGGTCGGTGTCTGGCAATAGCCAGGATATGCAAATTGCGCTGTTTTAAAAGCACAACTAATTGGAAAATATGCATAAAATGATGAGGGTGGATGGAAGGAAGGCCAACTCAAAAACACCCAGTGGAGTCGACGAAAGGTTTTCCAAGCGTACGATATCTGACCCTGGCCAGAGCCGGGCACCCGAAGGTGAAACACTGTTTATCCTTCATTAACGTCGAAGTGCGGCGGCGGGTGTTATGGAGAATGCAGAGATTTGCAGGGTGTGTGTCAAATGCCCAGTGACCCGAGCTGACGGCCACTATCTTAGCGACATCAGCGCATCTTCTATTTACGAGGCTAAGGGTTCTGGATTGGTTGTATTTGGGCCAAGTCTTTCTGGAGATTACGCAATTCGACGGACTACTTCACGTAGACACTGCCTTCGGCGTGAAGTGCGAGGAGATTCTCCCCTTGGAGCTTGGAAGTGGTCCTGCTTGAGATAAGAGCCTTGATCCCAGCCTGGCTGTCAACGTATATGTCTATGCTATTTTTGGTTGACGTATTATTTAATCTTACCCGATTTCCTTATCGCCAGGACCTCAGCAGGACCAGTTAACCTAATGTACAAATGTTATTCTCCACCAACAATATATGTAATTAGCTCCAGAACAGTCTTTGCACCTTGACAGCCAGTATGCCACGAAAAACAGATCAAAATCGTAGAAGTCAAGTTTAAGAAAAAAAATTTAAGAAAATCGGTAGACATAGAAAATTTGTTTAATTTCTTTTATTTAATTCAGATATTCATTCAATTATTCGAAAATTTTTCAAAATACAAAAAAAAGGTTTAAAATATTTGCAGCCCATTTTGAGTAATTTAGTGCTAAAAAAACCGTTTGTATGGTTATTTAAAACAATAAGGCAAAACCAAATAATTGCCGCTACATGTTACTCCAAAAACTCCAAATACAATCTTTAAAGCACATGTGTATGAGTAAATAGAACATATAGTCAACTAAGACGATTTGTGGTTCTCTCGCGCTTCCGTTTTTGTTCTCTCCAAAAAGGCATAGAACTGTGACTGTATAAGTCAAGCCAGTTTGATATTAATGATACCTGACATATTTTCCAAAATGAGTTCCTTGGCGCAGTACTGTAATTGTGTGCGCTAGCTGGTTCAGTTTGACAGGCTTCAGATACCATATTTTTGGCAATTAACAGCACCCACTGTGGTTCACACTTATTCACAGATAGGAAATTTTTGGGGCCATTTTTTAAATTTTTTTTTATTTGTTGTTATAACATTTTTACTCCTTATTTCATTTCATAGTGCGAAGGCACCTTAAATTCTTTGACGTTTGTCAGATTTTCGCAAGAGTTGGGGCAACGAATGAAACCTTTAGGCTATAGGGGACAAATACTTTCAGGATGTATTCTAATTAATAAAAAATGTCGTCCATTTACGGTCAGTAGAGCGGAGACTGTCATCAGTACTCAGTAGTCATTTAGTGTCGTTGAGTCCGCATATTGTAGCCTTGAGAATTGAACGTCATATTAAACAGTACCTGTGCGGGATAAAGAGATTGCAACTCACTTTCTGCAAGCTGTTATTAGCGTTGCCAATGGTGCCTGCCTGACGAAAAGCACTTATCGAAAGAGGAGCAATGAAGTGACGTACGCAATACTTACAGACAGCAGGAATAGGACCGGCATCTTTCACATAAAAAGATCCCCATAGTAATGTTATCGCCGTAAAAATATTGAATGTTTTGTGGTGGGGCGACTCCACTTTTTTGACGGGGAGCACGCACCATAACCTTAGAGGATTATTTTACAAACCATTTGATTAACGAATTGACTATACACTTACAGAAAACTTTTCTGTGAAAAATCTGCAGACTTTTCAAAAATTTCTTAAAAACTAAGAAGCTCAGTTGCACTCGTTGACAGACATATCATATTCAAACATCAATATCTGTGCTGCCTTAAAGTCAACGCGACACTTATCCATGTTATATAAGGAAAATATTCATTACGGAATTAGACATGAAGAGTCTCACCCGATCATCCCAACCAATTTTGTTTCTGTTTCTATTGCTTGGTTGTACTAAAAACTTGTCTACGTGAATAACAAATTGTAATGTAATTCTGTCAAGTCGTCTAATAAAAAGTCAATCCTACGAAAAATATCTTTATCTTTAAGCAAAAAATATATAATTTGCCAAGAGTGACATTTATTAAAAACCCTCCAAGTACCTAAGGTCATAACCCATCGTAACATTGCAAATTAATCCAAACATATAATTACCGCAATGACTTAGCAGACATTTCAATTAGTCAGCCAATCAAAGAAGATTTATTTTCTCGGTATAACATTAGTTCGTATCCCTTCAACGTTAGCAAATTCATTTCTAATTGTTGGCATCCCTTAAGACAACAAAATATGTCAAACATTTTGAAAAGCAATTTTGTATCCATTTCAAGGAAATATCAATTTCGCAAGGAGAATAAAAAAAAAACAAAAACCATACTTACCAATTCTCTCCTCTATTGTCCTAATTGTTCTGTGAATTACGGTAAATAAGAAAATACACAAATGCCACTTGTACACTGTTTATGTCATTAGTGAGGAGTTATCCTCTATGCAAATATCCTGACAAATTAGAACTCCAAAATTATTTGAAAGGCTTCAAAACAACGAGGAATACAATAACGCCAGTGCCTCCAAAAACAAAAACATAAACAAAATATGAGGAAGATGACGACAGCACAAACCCCACTGTAAAATAAAGAAGTCGCCAATACTTAACCTGACAACTTACTCCCCTCTCACGAATTTTATTTTCCAGGATAATGCCGTGGAACAAAACATCAACAATGTCAGAAGGGATACATAAAGCAACCCTTTGTTTTTACAAAATCTTTTAATTTCTTCCTGTTTTCTCGGCGCAGTGTCCTTTCTTCAGCCTGAAAAGAAAATACATACCTAGTCATCTTGTACCGGGCGCCGCGAACTCTCTACGCCAACAATGGAATGAAAAGTTATTGTTATTGGGCAGATAACTTGGTCTATACTATAGGTAGTGTCTTGTTGTACTCACAGGGATCGGAGGAACATCTTCAAATGACGTCGAGCGATTATAAATGGTGAAAAATTAAAAGAGAGAGAGAGGCGATTGCGAAAATTTATTATCCGATCAAATTCTTAACGACATTTATAAATCATCCGATGCACCGATGGTTTACCAATAAATCCTGAAAGAAGATGCATCCCCAAGTAGCGGAGATGAAGTGTTCCATTAAGATTGTAAGTTACAAGGAATGTCATGAATTTTGTCGCATATCCTTTGTGTATTCTTTTCTTGTTTATTTTAAGGCAATTCATAATCGAGTGAAATCAAGTGAGGCAGAGTTATGTGAGTCGATTTGCGGCAAATGCTTGGAATTACTTTCAAATTGCAATTTTGTAATCAGTTTCACCATTTGGTTGCCTTAGATGTCTGGAAGCTATGAAAATACAGTGTTGTTAACGTATCGCCCTAAAGTTCCTTTCACAAGGTTACACGAAGTCATGTCTCATCGCAATTGAACATTTCTCCCATTCTTGTGCGAAGTGTGCATCATCGAGAAATCCATTGACTCTTGTAATCGATGGCTTTAATATATCACCTCTATTGAACATCTTCGAATGTCGGACTAAATGTTGCCGTTAATTCATAACACTATGCTTGCCCTCCACTCATCCGGTTTACACACTCTCCAAAGGAGTATTAACAATTTGTCTTTCGAATCCGTATCCTTGTTCATTTGGCCATACGACTGATACTGATGCGCACCACTTCATGTACAGAGTACACAAGTAAACTTTAAAAAACTTTGCCATATTTATTTCATTCGCGCGATGCCTCATTGCACGTCCCGCAGAAAAACAAAATACAAGTCCTTGCCGTCAGATATTTATGGCTGCTATTCCAAAAATAAATAACGCACGAAACTGCTTCGTGCATCTATGAAAAATCCCCTGGTCATGATGCGCTGTTGCTACACTAGTGTGGCATGAAAAATCATGCAAGGCGCTACTCTGTGTTCTTACCACGGAAGGCATCCTCAAAACAACACACAAACAAACAGCAAAAAAAAAAAGCCTTCACAAAGTCATATTTTGATAAATTGGTCGTTTAGCACATATGATACAGCCAAGCTCTGGCAGTAGCGCTCTGTCGCATGGATAAGACGTAAATTTCACGAGAGAAATTGTCGGATTTTGAAAATGATCCTAAAACCTTATGTCTCTGTGTTGTCCTTAAATTACCGGCGCACGGCTCCTGAAGTAATTGCCAATCATTTAAGAGCTTCGAGGCAAGTATCAATAATACAGTTAATATGGTTCGTCAAATTTTAAGAACGTTTCAAAAACAGGACTGGCTGTAGCGGTGGTATTTAAAAAATCCGGGCGCCACTAATCTTAATATCTTCACATATGGATTCTGTGAATGGATGTCATCAATACATCCGAAATGCAGAATAAAAATATCATATGAACATCTTAAAGGATATTTCCCTTCAATTGCCGAGGAGAAAGACATTTCATCCTTGTTTATGGAATGTACTTAGAGAATAAGCATAGCCACTTCTAACTACGACGAACGGAATGATAACTATATTCAGAGTCTACGAGTCTCGTTTTTGGGAAATGAAAATCGCTTAATGGACAAATGATTGTTGTGAGGAGGAGCAATCATGTTCCTTGGAATCGTTCCTGCAGATTTTACAATCGCTTTAAGTGCAGCTGGTGGATTACATGACGATTGTGTTGTTTTCCAAAAGGATTTCGTCTCGAAGATGTGTCCAAGGAAGCATTTGGAAATATTCTATAGAATAGATAAAATGAAGATTACACATTTTATTAGGGAATTTATGCGGCTGTAAGGTGAGGTCGAAGTGTCTTAGAGTGTTTGGTCATCAATCTTGGTAAAGTATCTACGTAAGGATTGAACAAGATGTATGTATGTATATGGTTGCAGTTATATAAAGGACTTTAATGTATATGGGGAACTATTTCTAAATTACATACTACTTCTGGCAGGAGATTTGTAATAACATAATATTGAAAGAAAAGCGGGATATGCAAAACAATTCCTGGTAGGCGCGGGTTGCAAGCAAGAACACTTCCTGACTACACACGAAAATGCTTTGAATATTATAATATCAAAAAAAAATTAAGTTTACTTGAGGAAAGTTAATTTAAGATGGTGGTTGACCAGAATCCCTTAGTAGCAGTAAGCACGCTGGGGCGGTAAATTTATTAAAGAAGTACCAGTCTCATCACACCGTATAGAAGATGTTGGCATAGCTATAAAAATTAAGTGCATGACTACGTCATATGAAACTCGCTGCATGATGTGCTTTTTTAAATCGCATCAAAAAACAGCACTTACGATTTTGATGTTATTTCGCACATTGGACGCTTTTAATATAATTGTTCAAAATTATCAAAATCGTTAGAGCCGTTTTTAGGAAAACGAATTTAATTTAAATTAAAGAAAATTATAAAAAAAAAAAATTAAAAAAATAGTACGCAGATTTTTTCTATTTAACATCACCAAAAAAAATCTGTGGCAAGTTCAGTTATTTCGAACGATAAAGCAAAAAATAAAAAAACCACGGGAGATGTAACCCCAAAAACCAAATCAGTCGAACTGGGCAGACAGACAGACCGACGTAAGGCATTGGCAGACCCATTTCTTTGGACTTATTTATAGTTGTAAAATCATCCCAGCTTGAGTTCAAAATTTCCGCACTATCGCAACAACTTTATCTTTATACTTATGTATACGAGAAAATTAAAAACTAAAGAACTTCAATATACAGATGTGATGCTTTGCACCGATTATTCAACAAAGTTAGGGTGGAGGGAAGTATGCCTGATAACTCGGTCATCAACTCCAAATGCCTCATAAAGGCAATCCTATGTCTTGTAAGAACTATCGAGATTTACACAAGTTACTTTAATCACCACCTTCGTCAATGAAAAAAGATCACACCGAAGAAGAAGAGAAATGTTTTTACAGAAATCGCTTTTGAAATCTAAAAAAGATCGTCAAGAATTATGGCAAATTTCAAGGGATGATTGGAAGTGCCTCAAAGTTTTAATGATCGGTCAGCGAGTAACACAGTGAGTTAAAATTTATGATAATTTTGGGGTCCTGTGACCACGGTTACCAACTCTATCAAAGGCCCGGCCCGGAGATTTTTTTTTTGCCAAGTGTTTGTGACAATGCATACTTAATATCAAAGTGTCGCTTTGTCCAAAAAGATATTAAAAATTTTCATTTATTCATTTATTTTTGAATATAATTTTCTTCAATAACAAAATAAAAAAATTTAAGGTAGGCTCATTGAGTGGCGAGTAAAACTGGCAGAAAGTTTTGCAAGTTTAATTGCGCACATCATGTGACGCTTACAACTTCTTACTTAAAATCAATTTTTCAAAAAAAATCTTTACTTCCTTTTTGTCGGCGATAGAAAGATATTTATTAAAACCAGTACAGTAGCCACATCAAAATAAGCAGATCACTGAATACTGGCAAAAATTAACTTATTTCGTCCGTATATTTTATGACTATCCTAACCTAACCGAAGTATATGGAATGAAAAGATTTTTTTTTTTTTTTTGACATTAATTCGAACACTACCAGGGATTTGTTTGACGTTTCAGTCAGCCATCAATGAAAGTGCACTGCAAGTCCACAAAAAGCTAACAATCCTCATATAGTACGCGTGATCATCGTTCAAGAAATCTGTAAGCTGACTCTAAGGTGACTTGCAGTTGACTTGTAACACAGTTGAAAATCAGTCAACCGCTTGACAACTGCTTTGTGGAACTTGTAGTATGTGTTAAAAGGTGCATTTGCTTCGACAACCTCACCATTGAGACCAGTTTCTGTGGAAATTTCCTGATTTTGATGGAGGATTCAGGATATTTTGCAAAACCTCAGATTTCAACGCGATGTGAAAATGGTATTAGCTTAGGTTAAATAAGACCTAATGCGCCCTTTGCCATTTTGTTCTATGTACATTTGCCGAACTATTTATCACTGTAAACGAATGCTAATAAATCGATTTGTTGTAATCCGAAGGTCATATTGTTTTGATGCCGAAGAACTTGAATATTCGATTTCGATATCGATTGAAACGATTATCAGCTGTTCACTGAAATCGATTTCTATCAGTGAAATAATAAAACTAGATTTCATGAAAAGTTAAAATCAGAATTAAATAATTTTGGTTGTAGAAAAATTCTCAAGTGATTAGCTTTATTTTGATACCGCTTAAGGCAAATTTTGTTTGCTTAGTCGTCTTAAATTACGAAAATAAAACTTTCAATGGTGGATTTCAATGATAGCTATAACTATCCCCTAACATAATGCTGTTCCCGGTAAACCTCTTCCCGCGAGAGGTGTTGGCAAGCAATGGTCTCTGGAAAAACATTCTTTGTGATAGGGGTTTTTTTTAGAGGTTGGTTTTCCGAATAGAGATAAAACTGACATTTTGTGGTCAAATCTGGCAACTCTATTGTCATTTTTGTTCAGTTTGGTTTGCCATGATCATGAAGATGTTGACAAATGAACAACGCTTGCAAATCGTATAAATTTATTTCGAAAATAATGGTTCAGTTCGTGAAGTTCCATCGCAAAATCTTGTTCAGTGATAAGGCTCATTTTGGGTTGAATGGCTACGTCAACAGGCAAAGTTGCCGCATTTGGACTGAAGAGAATCCACATGAGACCCGTGAAACGCCATTACATCTACAAAAACTGACTGGTTGGTGTGATCTATGGGCTGGGCTCTATGGGTGGAGTCACTGGGCCATACTTCTTCCGAAATGATGTTGGAGAGTCAGTTACCGTTAATGGAGACCGGTATAGAGCCATGATAACCGACTATTTTGTTCCCGAATTGGATGGTATGAATGTGGATGAGATATGCTTCCAACAAGACGGCTGTACATGCCACACAGCGCACGTCACAGTCGATTTATTGAAGGAAACATTCGATGAGCGCATAATTTCGCGGAATGGACCTGTCAACTGGCCACCAAGATCGTGTGATCTTGGTGGCCAGTTGAACCATTGAACCATTGGATTATTTTCTTTGGGGATATGTGAAGTCGCTCGCCTACGCCAACAAACCAGAAACGTTAGGGGACTTGGAAGCCAACATTCGTGGCGTTATTGCCGACATACAGCCCCAAATGCTTGAAAAATTGGACCTCTATACTTGTGTTTATTCGAACCAACCGCGGCGGCCACATGCCCGAAATCACATTTAAACATTAATAGCATAAAAGTATCCTTCCAATTTAGCCAAATTGAGGGACATTAAAACGATTTTCTTGTGTTTTATTTCAATTCGAAGTTCTGTACATGTAAAAAAACACTATTTACAAATTATGCATTCAGAAGTAATCGCTAAGATACACTACCTGCTAATGTAAAAGGATATACCATTGGATACTAAGAGTCGTGTCTTCCAACTTTCGGCATGCGTAATTGTATACTACCAAAAAGTATACAATTAACCATCTGTCTAGAATATTAATTTGGAGTTTTGTGGTTCTGAAGTCATATTCAATTATTTAAATTTACTTTATTTCAGGATTCCACATCTAACAAAAACATTTCGTCTTAACGTTGACACTCAACTCAGATGAATTAAGTGCTCACCTACTTTTGACTAGCTATGTATTCGGTTATTATATTAATTTAAGAACTAGTTATCGACCAATATTTGAATATAAAATAAGCAGGAAACATTTAAATTGGGAGAATATGGTCCCATTTGAACCACATCCTAATGTTGTCAAATTGTTCCTGCTTTCAGTTAAGCAAAAGTATAAACAAAATCCATTTCATCGATTCCATACTGCAATGGCATATGTACACCTTAATGCATATATTTACCAACAAAACTTCGAGGTGAAGATATTCACGCACGGAAATTGTTTAACACTGATGATAAATATGGAAAGCGTTGTTGTATTAACGTCCATAATTTGCTTGGTAGCTCAATTATTCCATACACAAGAGGTTCGTATATGTATATCTTTTACCCAGAGGTATCACAAATATCCCCCAAGCAAGCGATTGCAGATGCAAACAAACACACGACTTCGACGCTACCCACGAGCAGCAGCAGGATAACCATGATCGTATGTCAATATTATACCGTTTCGTGTTTCTGTAGCTAGCTGGCGGGGAGAGGGTGGTATCCTTGTTTAGACAGGAAACCCCACAGCCGCAACATTGGTGAATTATACTGTTTACATGCAAACACGCAAAAGCGAATAAATGGTGCAGCAATCAAATGGGATCTTCTTCGTTATTAGTCCGGTTCGGGTCCTCTTGCGTACGTATGTATGTATGCATTTGTAGGTATTCAAACACACATACACATACTCACAAAAAATAGGAAGAAAACCAATAATCTAATGTGTGCTTTATCCTTAAAATTAGGATATTAATATACCGGTTTCTGGATGGTGGCCACATCAAAATGCAAGGACATCCATTTGCATTTGAATAGTAGTTTGTCAAAAAACCACACAAAAGTAGATACCTAGAGGTTAGCCAACCATTTGCCCTCGAAATGGAATAGATAATCACTTATTTAGCATATCCGCAGAACCACTCACATAATTCATGATGTCCATGAGAAGCCAATTAAAATTGGAAAGAATACTCTTGTACGTATATTCGTTTCCTTTCATCTACACAGAAAAGAAAGCTGCTGGAAGACTTCAAAGTAGCCAGCCGTCTGCTTAGGCCCCTAAAATTATTATGTGCACAATCATTTTCCTTCTTACAATTGCATTTCTATTATTAATTTTAGATTATAAAAGTATCAAACATGTCGTTCATCGTCGTCGTCGTCGTCATCGTCGTCATCGTAGTCATTGTCGTCCACTAAGGATAATACACTTGTCGTCCGCACATATTCCAGTATTAGCTGTCCTCATTGGTGGCAAGTTGTTTGTAAAACATATTTTATGAAAAAAAAAAAAATAATAATAACAATAATAATAACCCTAAGCATCCTTTTGATGTATTTTTAACCAAAGGCCAAAAAGAAAAAAAAATTGTATATTTTCAGTTTCAATTGTGACCAGCCTCAGATGACTTGAAAGGAACACGACCGCAAACGACATGTCCACAACGAGTGTCAATATGCACACATTCGAGTGGCATATGTTAATCGGTCTCACACGATAAATACGGTAAAGTTATACACCATAGCGGTGGGGTTAGCTCTTCAGAAACACACATTTTCGCATTCGAGCGGCAGACGGATGGTTCAATTTTGATATTTAATCTTATGTTGAGCTGCTACTACTTCAGTTCCTTGGTACATGACAAAGATCGATTAAATTTGTCAAACTCTTATGGTCAAGGATTAATTAAAAATTCCCTTTGAACTCTTTCCAGGACAATTTAATCGTCGCTAAGGGTTTCACTATTTGAGTTTTGTTAGTACTTAAGGCAGGCTGTTGAATTAACGAGGTGAACCCATTATAAAAGAACGGTTTGTTATTATTTTTTAAAATAAAAACAAAATAAACTCTCAACACTAGCATATGAGTAATTTTCATCCACACGTAATAAAGGACCAGAGTGCGTTTCATTCATAAGCGCAGGAACACAACAAAGTATTGTTTTTTAACCCATATCTCGAGAAGAACGCAGTGATCACCCCGATAGAAAAGCAATAACACTTTTAAAAACAAGCTTAATCTCTTCGCAAATTTTACCCACAGCCATTTCAATTTTCGAGATTTCTTCTTCTCTCCTTTTATTAACGAAATTATGATCAGAATTGTGAGGATAATAACCCTCTCACTTGGTTGCATCCCTGGTCCGCCAGCGCAATTCGTCGATTTGACACTAAAAAATATCTGCAAGCCTCGCAGTTTCTTATGTTTTCAACATATTTTTATAGGACTGTATTGATGTGTGACAAAAATAACTTTAAGCATCAAAAGTCGAACTTTAAACTTTTGTTTCTAAATTAAATCAGTCTATACCTCAGCAAATGCATTTGCTCTCACTTCGTAGAACAACAACAATATTAAAGGCCCCGACCCATAGAACCGCGGGTCCTATGCTTCGAGTGATATGTTGGCTCACATACAATGTTAATAACACTTTGTCTTTTCCCACGAAGCGGGGTAGTTTTTCTTTTTTCTCACCTATTTCCCACGAATCTGTAGAAAACTCAACCAACCCGAACTACTTTTATCAAAGTTCAGTATGTCTTGTAAATATCTAGTTATTTAGGTCTACGTTGATCAGTTGTTTCAATTAGGGCTTGGGCGCTGCAACTACCCAAGTTCCTGTATAATAGCAAATACCCATGAGGTTCTTAGCCAGCAATATATTTTTGTTTTAAATACTGTCCTCATAAATTTCTTGGAAAGGGTCGTTCAGTAAAAGTAAATTAAAAATCATTTGAAAGCACATCGATCGTATGGACAATAGTGGAAAAGTGATCTCGGGATGGCTGAGGATGAAAAGCTCATGCTTAGTGTCACTGTTCACTAGTTTTTCATAGAATCGCTCTTTTGGCATCGAAATGGGAGAAATCCGATGATTTAATAAGCCTGCTTCCGCGTATTTGGGCGGAAAAAATGGCTTCATAGAATCCAACGAGTTTAATTCATTCCCTTAAAAATTTCTATGCCGCTTGCATGTGAGCGGCAGCACCTCGTAAAACTACGAAAAAAAACCTTCAATGATGGTCTTGCCAATAAACTGAGATGAATTTTTGCTCCCAGCCTTCCCTTTTAATTTTGCTTGAAAAAGGCTTGGAATTACATCTGTATATGTTTTTGCATGCAAATCGAATTTAGACCAACTCACGCACACATTCACATTCCTATGCCACGCAACCATTTTGGAAAAACTGTCATGTAGGTATCTTTATGTCAGTAGCTTAGTCTGGTGTTCACACGTATTCAAAATACGAAGCTTAAAAGAGAATTCTGCAGCCATTTTTTAAATTCTTTTGCGTGTTCAATTCGATCTGGGTTATTACCCAATATCGAAAGGCAGTAAGTTCTTATTATTTTTGTATGGAATGAAGAGAACAGGCGGAGTGTGGAATTTTTACTATAACTAAAACCATCACCGCTTTTAACCCTATGATTCTACTAGGGATACGACGTCTTCCGTTGTTGTTTACAGCCTTAGATTTACACCCCCTGCTATTACAATTGAGAGTAAGTCACATCTTTGAAAAACATCCTTTTTTTCATGTTGTTAAGTTAAAGTTCAATTTTTAAATTATTTTTTTTTTTTCATATAACGATTTTGTTAAATTTAATTTAAATTCGTTTTCTCAAAAACAGCTCCAACGATTTTGATAAAAAAATTTATTTTGAACAATTATGTTAAAAGTGTTCAATGTCAGAAATTGCATCAAAATCACAGGTACTGTTTTTGAAAATCTTCAATTTTTCAAAATCTGAAAAGTGATGTAAATAAATTGGTCAACATTCATTTTCGATTCATTTTGCGATTCAAAAACGCATCTTTTGTACAGAGAAAGTTTCATATAACGTAGTCGTGCACTTTATTTTTCATATAATGTTTTCTTAAATTTAAATTAAATTCGTTGTCTCAAAAGTAGGTCAAACGATTTTAATATTTTTTTTTATTTTGAACAACTATGTTAAAAGTTTTCAATGTGCGAAATTGCATCAAAATCGTAGGTGCTGTTTTTGAAAATCTCCAATTTTTCAAAACCTTAAAAGTGATTTATATACAGTGGGCAGCAAAAGTCTTGATACAATACATGATACGAAATTATGTTTATAAATTTATCCGTGAATGTCCAGTTTTGAGGTCGGTAATTTGGTCATAATTGACAAGATTATGACAAAAGAAGTGTGGATACTTAAACATTATGTAGGAGAATTTGCTTCGAAGTGCACAAGAAATGGGGATCGTGGAAGACTTTTACTTCCAACAGGACAAAGATCCCAAACATGACGCCTATATTGTGAAGATGCCACTAATACATAGAATCCTCCACTTACTGATTACACTGCCACAAAGCCCTGATCTTAACTCAATAGAACGCCTTTATGATTATTTGGACAGGCGCATAAGAAAGCACACAATCACATCAATGTCTCAGTTGAAAGCCTTGCTTCAATCGGAATGGCAGGTAAAATCAAATCATTATCTTAAAATGGTGTCACATTCCATATCAGACCGCTTAAAAGAAGAAAAAAGACTTAAACGATACCGAACGCAGTATTAAATGTAATTCTTATTTATGCAAAACTAAGGTTTAACCTGAACTTCCTTCTACTTTTCTTTAAGGGTATCAAAACTTTTTCTGTCTTCATTTCATATGTTATGAAACATTTTAATTTTTTTTTTCTGAATGAGATACCTTTATACTTTTTTTTGTGTTATAGAAAGTACAAATAATTGTTCATTCATGCAAAATATTAGATCTGTCGGCTAAATTTATAGATTTTATTTTGTACAATGCATACAAGATATGTAGGGGTATCAAGAGTTTTGCTGCTCACTGTAAATTTGGTATATGATCAATTGTTACCATTCTTTTCGATTCAAAAATCACCTCATGTACCGAGAAAGTTTAATAAATAAATAAAAATAAATATTAGGCATAAAAGGCTCATACAGGACCCAAAGCCTAGCTTCTGCAACCACTGTGTGTTCGAAGATATATTTTTTTGACACGAATTGATGGGACTAACAGTTTAATGCCGATTCCGAAGGGCTTTTCTCTTCGCATGACAGTTTTTACTTTTAGATGTTGAACCAGCGACCTCTCGCTTAGTGGTCCAACGCACTTAACCACTATGCCACTTCACCCACACCGTGAAAGTGTATTTTTTATTAATTTTAATTTACTGAATATAAAAACTAAACTACTTACTTATAGTAAGTTTCCGTTTCCTAGAAATGAATATTACAAGTTTTTTTCAAAAACTAACATAAATTACACTGTTCTTCTATACACTGGTAGAATTGCAAAGTGCCCTCTTGTGTTCTGATTCTTCAACATCTCGACAAATAGTGCAGCAATATAACGTCAACGTTGAAACGTTCCACTTTCCCTGATATCGTTTTTATACCCTATCCTAAGGGTATATTAATTTTGACACATAGTTTGTAACACCCCTTAATATTCGCCGTAGACCCATAAAAGTATATATATTTATGATCAGGACCAAATCCTAAGATTATTTAGCAATGTCCGTCCGTCCGTCCGTCCGTACGCAATTTTTAGGCCTTTAAATTCAAGCTAGAAAGCTGAAATTTGGACCACATATTTCCTAGGGCTCCGAAATGGTTAAGTGTAAACATTTTTTGAATACGCCCACTGCCACGCCCACAATTTAGAAAAAACAGTTTTAAAGCTAAAGTTAGAGAGATAGAGTGTTACAACCTTCACAAGATATGTAGGCACTGCCCTCATTTATAAGTTTGTCATATAAAGTTTTTTGCCACGCCTACTTTTTGTGGGCGTTTTTGACTAAAATGCTGTTTTCTTCGGAAATTTTTTACAGAAAGCGAAAAAAACTGTTTAACAAAATATTTAGCCAATATTTTTTCCAACATATCGCCCATACAAAGTTTTTGGCCACGCCCACTTTTTGGGGGCGTTTTTTTAAAAAAACTTTTTTTTTTTTAATTAATAGAACTAAATAAAATGCTATCCATCATCTTCTTAATGCTTTTTTCCTTGGGGCATATAGGGATATGGATAGGGTATCATACTGTTCGCCCCAAGCGGACTGTAGCCTTTTCTTATGTTTTATGTTCAATTTGACCTGTTGGAAGCGCCTCCCATGTTCATAGTAAAAATCCTACCAATTATCCGTAAAAAGTACAAATGATTATATTTTATTTCCTCTTATGTCGGGATTATTCAAACATTTCGAGAAATTTTGTTATAAAATATAATTTTTGTTTTTACTTTTAAAACTTTTATCACTTAGTAATACAGCACAAAGCACTAGAACGCAATGGCTAGTACCAATAACAACAGGACAGTAGCCCCTTGATAATGTGAATCCCCCATAATCCGAATTTCTCTAAAATGCCAATCGGCGATTTTCTGAAATGTTTAGTTTTTCCAGTAAAAGTTTTTATATTTCTTCTGCTTCCGATAAAATGTTATTTTCTCGGCACCGGCAATTTATATATCTAAATTAAAAAAAAAATTGTTATACTGAAGAAAGTACTGAGTCGATATCTATATCTCGTTTAAAAGGCCCTTAGCAATGACTTTAATTTGTTAAACTACGTAAATTAGTTTTTGAAATATAAGGCTTCACAACTATGTGTATACATTTGCAAAGGTTGGAGATCCTTTTCGTCCGTAGTTCGAGGAAAAAGTCCAAAAGTTTTGGAAACAAACAAAAAAAACTGAAACTAATAAATTACGTTTACTTATCAACCCGTATTCAGAATGGAAAAACAAGTAAAAATTAGTTAAAATTGTTTCGAATACTTTTTCACTGTAGACTAACTAGTGTTATTGGCTTGTTCCTTTTCAAAGCGAAACGGTCTTTACGATTTATTTTCTTTTGGGACTTCTTTGATCTAGTTTCAGAATCATAATTATTTCAGCCAATTTCCATTACACATCGGAAAATACTTTAACCCATAGCATACCATAACTTTGGCTGTTTTCAACTTAAAAAAAAAATGATTTCGTAAAAAATTTCCAATTAATAATTCTGACGAAATGTGGACTCACAAATTCATTTAATATACTTGATTTCAATTTCGAGTTTTCGGGAACCTACTTACTCACTTTACTTAACGGGCTCCCGACCCGTGAAAAGTCTCTGCCTGAGACAGAGCAGCCTGCCATCCTTTACGGTCTCGGGCACGCTGCTTCCAGTTATCCAGACCAAGCGCTCTGGCATCTGCGATGGCTTGGTCTTTTAAACGGAGGTTCGGTCTTCCTTGTCGTCTCGAACCTGGATTCGAAGATCCTCTTGGCTGGAGCATTTTTGTCCATTCGCTCGATGTGGCCGAGCCAATGTAGTCGTCGTGTTTTGGCTTTTGAACTACATCCACATCTTGGTACAGCTCATAGAATTCACGGTTGTATCTTCTCCTCCATTCGCCCTCCTCGCACGCAGGGCCATAAGTATTAGTGTGGCCATTAAGTATCTGCTCTCCTTTCCTGCTTATCGTCCAGCACTCAGCACCATAGAGCAGAACTGGCAGAATCAGAGTTTTGTATAGCTTACACTTCGTCCTTCGAGTTAGGAGTTATGAACCCATTTGTTTTGCCAAACCGAAGTAGCAGTTTCCTAGGGTAATTCTTCTTTAAATCTTCACTAAGGTGTCGTTTGCGGAACTAATGTTAACCCCGATGTAGGTAAACTCCCCCATCACCTCGAAGTTTCTGCTTTCAACAGTAACGTTTGGTCCTAGCCGGTGGACAGATGCTTCCTTGTTTGTTAAAAGCATGTACTTGATTTTTTCCTCGTTAACTTCAAGGCCAACTAGGCGTGCCTGTTCTTCAATTGCCGTAAAAGCCTCTATCACGGCACGTTGGGAGCGACCGATGGTGTCGATATCATCAGCTCTGTTAAAGGTAGTGCCTTCCATGTTTACACCTGCCCTGCGCACTATCTGTTCCGGAATAAGGTTGAAGAAATTACATGATATAGCATTCCCTTGCCGGAATCCGGTACATATTTGGAACAGTTCAGATGAAATGCCAAACCGCACTTTGCACCGCGCTCCAGCGTCACACGGTACAATTGGATCAGTTTTGCCAGGATCCCAAATTCGGCCATCGCCACGTGGAGCTCCTAACGATGAATGCTGTAATATGCAGCTTTAAAGTCGATGAAAAGATGATGTGTCTCGACTTGAAATTCGTTGGTCTTTTCCCGAATTTGTCTTATTGTTAGTGTGAAAATTTGGTCATTTGTCGATTTGCCGGGCCGGAAGCCACACTGATACTTGCCGATTAGTGTGCTGCAAAACGGCTTGAGTCGTTCACACAGTACGTTGGATAGGATCTTATTTGCGACATTAAGTAAGGCAACCTAGCTGTTATGTAATGCAATGAAGTGAAATCATGGAGCTGATCGAAAATGATTTAGTCCAACGGCATTATAATCATAAAGAATAGATAAATGAACAATTCTTCACTTTGATATTAGTTTACTTAATTTCTTTAATGCATCACCAAGCCCCCTACGTGAGAAACAGATAAAAATTACTATGCGATGTGCTGCAGTAAATCAGCGCTAAACGCTGCACTGTCTACACCTCTAATTTCTAATTGCGCGAAACCTGAGCATACGTGTAGTACCTTCAGCGTTTTTTTAGCTAAACATTAATTGCAGCGTAACACACCGGGACTAGTGGTAACCTAAAATTTATGATGGCAACATTTCAAATTTACGAGATTCACGCACATTTTTGTGCCACCTTTATTGTGCGATTTATTTATGTTCCCCGGTGACCATTTAAATTGCTCTGCTGAACAATTTTGTTAAAATAATAACGTGCAGGAAAACAGCAGCGGCAACAACCACACTACCGCCGCCGCCTAACGACTGTATATGCCTGAACTGTATAAGTTTGCACAACAGCAACTAAGGGATATGAAAATTAGCAATAGAAGGACCTAACTCGTCCTCGTTTTGTCCCATTTAAGCAACAGCGGAGGAGGACTGAATATTGTTATGTTTGAAACTGAGGCGAGTTGAATGAATGGAAATGTAAGCTGTGTGGGCTGAGTTTAGATCGATGTTTGTGGTCCCGTAGGTGCATTTGAAATTCGTAACTTGTGCAGCTGCATTAAATTACCGGTAGATGACCCACGTATCGCTTTTCGCGATTCAGTGCAAAAGTTTAGCTTGATAATATATTTCCAAACCAAAACGAAAAGGGCGAGGCAGGCAGTGTAATTAAATATCGCGATGGCGTAGGGAGGAGTTGACTTAATACTTTAAACGAAGATGATAAAGATATTTAAACAAATACGTGGGAGGCAATAACAGAGTGCGTTAAAAATGTAATTGAGGGAATATTAAATACGAAATATCATTATTAACATGTCACGTTGACGTCCGGAATATTTAAACGTAAGTAAAGGGTGATCCATCTAGTGGTTTCTTTTTAAATCATAGGTTATTTTGACACTGACAGCTGTTTCCCGCTCGAAATCTTGACAGAAAGTGAGTATCATACCTCCGGGAATGTTTGCTCTTCCTAATAAAGCCATAATGCATGAAAAAGAAAATAATTTTGTTCATTTTATTGCATTTTTAAAAAGAAACTTGTATTTGGTCCACCCTGTATATTTCATTAAATCAAGCATGCAGTAAATTCCCGCACAACCGTTAACACTAATTCGCTCACAGTGCACAATGATCCCAAGAGATACGTGATAGTGATTTCGGCGGGGCGAATGAATGGCTATAGGTTTTTCAAGAAGATATCGGCACTTACTCCTTCTGGGCTCTAGGATCCATCCGTAAATATTGGCATCGATCTGTAGTAACTTTTCGAAACAATGTGTGGTTTATTTTCGGCACAAGTGGAGTGGACCAACAATTTCACGCAAAGAAGCTTGTTAGGAGAAATTATACTCTTGGATGATTGTTAGAGTTTGCAAGAGGTGCCAAAATGAAAAACTTAAGATGACGGGTGCTGGGCATATATCCCTCGAACAATTCAGTGTGTTGACTAACTCTCTTCCTTGTTGTTACGCTAGTAGCATGCCGGTCCCAAGCCCGGATAAAGGAGGAGGTGTTGGAGGCAACGGTTTTTAACCTATCCTCTGTAAAATAAAAAAAAAATAAAAAAAAAATAAAAATAATGTACTCTAACCTACAGGAGCAGTAGTTAGAACTCAAAATATTGATGAATGAACAATCTTAAGGATGTTAATACTCCAGGTGGTACTGGCAATAGCCAAAATCCATCCGTGGTCTTCTCGACTGCGGTTGGGGCTCGGATTCTGGAGGCCGATGAGTTCAATGAACACTCAAGCGACTCTTGTGGCTCTATGTCCGACTCTTTAGGCAAACTGAGCATGAGTAAGGTTGCTACCCACTGCACCGCCGCTGACAGCTAACCCCGTGATATCTCAACGGTTGAACGGGCTCCTGAAGTGGCTGGCTTTGAGGTGCACCTCACTAAGGGTCAGCGAAAGGGGAAAAGGAAGCAGCTGAGCGATCAGCGGCGCAAAAAAGCTCCCCAGGCTGAAGGCGCAAGCACTCCGGTCGGCTCTTCGGTTGCGTCTATGAATCGGGATAGTCGGTCGGTGGAAGTCTCACAAACGGAAGCTGACCTGACCCCTTCATCAGGCAATGCCTCCTCTTCTGCTGAACCGAAAAACAAGAAGAAGCGATCCAAGCTCGTTAAGAGATACAATCCTCCTCAAGCTCCTGTGTCTGCCCACGCCCTGTCTCCAAATGAAGTCGGTGCTTCTACCAGCAAAGGTAGTAGTTTTGATGGACGGAAATTGGTTGGTGGACTCACCCTTGAGTATGAGTAGAGGAAGTGCACCTATTGTTGGTGCTTCCCGTGCACTGGTAATGGATGATGCTGGTGTTGTGACCAATACTGGGTGCAGCACTAGTGGACAGAACTTTGTCGACGCGGACGGGTCTGATGGTAGGTGTGCGTCTAAAAAACCATGTGCTAAATGCAAAAGAGTGCGAGTTAAGAAGCATTCCTACAAGAATGCTGCTGTCTCCTCTTTAGCAGTTCGCATTGGGAAAGCGGGCAATGATAATAGTATGAGTGCTGCAGAGTCCGAACACTGCAAAACTCATCTTTTGGAGCTGGCTGCTGCAACAAATGCTTGCATTCAGGTGGAGGGCTGTGTGTTAAAGGACGGAACCCTCATGGTGAAGACCTCATCACAGAAAACCTCTGAATGGATTAGCAGTATGGTGCCGAAAATCCCTTCACTTAGGACTTCATCTTTTGAGGTCTACGAACCACCCAAGCTTACGCGCAAACCCAGAATCCTGGTCTCGACACAAAAGCCTGGGTTGTCCGTTCACACAAGAAGAGTAAAAACCGCCACAATGAAGGTGCTAGTTCTCATCAAATCTAGGTACAACATGCGTCCCTATCTGCAGTTTGGCAGGATCCATTTCCATTTCAATGTCAAACAGCGCTAATAGTGGACGTTACCCAGAGTATTCATCCATCTTGTTTACTTAAATTAACCTACAGCACTGCAAGGCTGCTACCGCCCTTTTAAGTAGCCGGCTTGTGGCTTGTAGAACAAAATCACACATAATATCCATCCAGGAACCATGGGTGTGGAAAAGTCGCATCTGTGGTCTTTGGTTGCTTGAATGATTTATACCACGTTCTTTATGATGAGCAATCCGAAAGACCTAGGACTTGTCTTATTGTATCGAAATCTTTTACAGCTACTATGATCAAAAGCTTTTGTAGCCAAGATTTGGTAGCTGTTTCTATAACTGACCATGCAAATGGTAATTAGGAAACATTTGTCGCTGCATCGGCTTAATTTCCCTATGACGCTCTAACCCCTCCTCCGCCAAAGGCTGTTGTAGAGCTCGTAGAGTTTTGTGAATCCAAAAGGTTAGGTCTTGTCTTGTGCTGTGATGCTAATGCTCAGAACACTGTTTGGGGCAGCAGCAATGCAACATAAGGGGAGATCGACTCTTTGACTTCATTTTATCGTCTGATATTACCATCAACAATGTAGGTCATCAACCTACCTTTGTTACAGCCAGAAGACAGCAAGTAATTGATGTTACCCTATCAAACAGGCATTTGAAGTCTATCATAAATTGGAAAGTATCGCCAGATAGCACCTTATCAGATCACAGATACATCGAATTTCAAATCTACTGCGAACTTTCACCTTCGCAAGAGAGGAGACCCGCTGCTTTGAACTTTCGTGCCCTGTTTCTAAACCCCCCCCCCCCCGCAGAAAATCGGTTCCCTGGTGGAACTCCGAACTGCAGTGTCTTCGTAAAGAAACTAGGAAGCTGCTAAATCGGTCTTTAAAAACCAACTTAGTGGAAGACTGGAATCTTTATCGATCGAAGCAAAAAAATTTTAAAAAAACTTATTCGCAAGTCGAAAAATGACTCCTATAAAAAGTTTTGTGAAGAGGTCGAATCTCTAAATGCAACTAGTAGGCTTGTTAAAGTCCTCCAAAGGAACAGACCAAGCAAACTGGATGCAATCCTTAAACCTGATGGCACGTACACTGAGACAAAGGCGGAGACCCTTAGTCTTCTACTTGAGACTCACTTTTCGGGAAATCAGGTTACTACGTGTTCTTCAGCCCTTCAAACGACTGTAGCTACATTTGAACCGACTAATACCACGCGGCACAGCTGGTATTTTGCATCGGGAGTGGTGACTGATGATGTTATCAAATATGCCATTGCATCTTTTGAGAGTTTCAAGTCACCTGGTCCGGATGGAATTTATCCAGTTTTGCTGAAACAAGGTTTAAGTCAGGTTTCGCCAATGTTGAAAAGAATTTTCACCGCGAGCTTGGCCTTGGCCTATATACCTTCCCCATGGCGAATGGTTAAAGTGGTTTTCATACCAAAAATTGGTAAGTCTGACTTCACTCTAGCCAAAAGCTTTAGACCCATAAGTCTGTCTTCCTTCTTACTGAAAAGTTTGGAAGACTGGTTGAGCTGCATGTGCGCAAAGTTGCTCTTCGATCACACCCTCTCTCTGAGATGCAACATGCCTATCAGCGCGGAAAATCATGCGAGACTGCGCTTCAAAACCTTGTTGGTAGGATTGATAGTGCTCTTGACCGGAGGGAGTACGCGTTGGGCATTTTCGTCGATATTGAGGGTGCTTTTGATAATGCGACCTTTGACAGTATGTGTAATTCAGCCAGACAGCATGGTGCAGATGAAACTTTGGTGTTGTGGATTAAAGCAATGCTAAGGTACAGGACGTTGGTAACGGATGCAGATTGTGGCAAGTGCGTCATCACAGGGGTAAATAGGGGCTGCCCTCAAGGTGGTGTTCTGTTCATGTCGAATCGAAAACCGATAAAGCGCTGTCGACCTTCTGGCAGTATAAAGGCGCTTTTGGTAAGACGTGGGGTTGTCTCCGAAACGGGTCGTTTGGATCCATACGGCCATGATTAGACCGCTACTCTCATACGCATCAGTTGTTTGGTGGAACAGGCTTTCGCGGAAACGTGTTACTGCTTCTTTTGCCAAACTCCAAAGAACGGCTTGTCTCGGCTGCACAGGGGCCTTCCCTAGCACCCCGGGCTCTGCTCTAGATGCTTTGATGAATCTTCCTCCCCTTGACTTATATATCATGCGAAGTACGCTACAAACCATCTTTCGCTTAAAGAGAGGTGGTTTTTGGTATCATGCGCACTGGAATTGTGAAGAACTTGCTCGAGAATTATCCTTTGACCCCTGTCTTATGGATATGCCGTCTGATGCAATGACACCAGAAATCCTTCTGCGAAAAAACTACCACGTCAACTTTCCACAGGTAATGGAATGGCTTCGGTCAGACTCTGAACCATGGATTGAATGCCATCGTATTTTCACATATGGCTCCAAAACCGGGCAGGGGTCTGGTGCTGGTGTCTTTGTGGAATTCGATGATATACGACTTTACTACCCCTTGGGTAAACATGCATCTGTTTTCCAAGCGGAGATTTTTGCCATCCTAATGGCTATGTGCTATATTGTGAACAACAGGTGGAGAGCTAGAGGCATTTGCATCTGCAGTGATAGCCAAGCTGCATTAACAGCGCTTCTAAACCCTCTTACCTCGTCCAAGTTAGTGCTAGAACTCAAGCTTTCTCTGAATTTGGTCGGAAGACTGAACACAGTGAATCTTGTCTGGGTACCAGGTCACATTGGCATCCAGGGAAATGAGATCTCGGATGAGCTTGCTAGGCAAGGTTCAGAAGAAGTTTTCTCAGGACCCGAACCTGTGTTGGGTCTGCCTGCATCCTTAGTCATGTCGTCTATCGATTCTTGGGTTTCTCGTGAACACAGGATTCGGTGGCACGATTGCGGTGGATGTAGACAGACCAAACTACTGCGCCCGGACATTTGCAAAAGGTCAGCATATTTTCTTCTATCTCTGAGGAGAATCGACTGTAGGCTGCTTGTAGGCGTTCTTTCGGGTCACCAAGCTTTTGCTAAACACTTAAATGTGTTGGGCTTAAGCGACACCACTACCTGTCCTGCTTGCGGTGAGGAGGATGACACAGCAGAACACTTTCTCTGTAGTTGTCCGGCCTATGTTCGCATCAGGTGGCGGATCTTCGGGGCTGACGTGGTGAGTGCCGAACATCTAAGCTCTTTATCACTGAAGCTCCTTCTCGTTTTTCTTCGAAAGACGGGAAAACTAAGTACATTAATGTAAGGTGTCTGAATGGTTGTACAATGGACCTGTAGTTGTGTTTGAGCGCTCCATCGGATTGCAGCAACCTCCGACAAAAAAAAAAAAAAAAACAAAACTCTCTTCCAGATAGAAAAGAAGTATCAAAAAAGCAGAGCGGAACTGCAGAAACTTAAATATTGGTTAAACACATTGAGCTATGTATGTACAATTTTGCAGTGTATAAACTAGAGATTAAGTGTGTGTTTCCCTACTACAGCAGTAACTAAAATTAGCATTACTTATATTTTTTTTTTTTTTTTTTTTTTTAATACCATCACAGAGCAAAACACAAAACACTACGTTCTCTAAGTGTAAGCTCTCAGTATCGCTTTACGCAACGGTTGTTTGTTGCGCGACTAAGCTTCATCTACCGATCTTCATCTTATAGACTATTTCAAGTAATTACAAATATAATTTATTTAAAGTTAATGCATTAATGGACTTTTTAAAATCTGCTCGCGACAAGCAAAAATCAATTTCGTTGCAGAATTCATTAAATGTGCTTATGCACCTTGTAATAGGCTCATTATTACCATAATTGGTTCTATGCCTATCTGTATGAAATAAGCTTCTAACCCGCAGTGACCTTTGGGGAGCATATATATTTAAAAGAAAGATCAATTCTGGTGAATTAATATGATAATTAAGAATATCGCGAATAAACATGACGGAAGTTGCATCGCGTCTGAAACTTAAGGTTTGCAGACCAATTAAATTGCACCTTCTGCCATAATTAGGAAGCTCATCAATCATCATCAATTGAAAATAATATTGTGAAACACAATAAGTTATTGCAGGTAATGTTCAGTGGAAAAAGCAAAAAACGCAGTCCTTTGATGACCTGTCCCCTGAAGTGTAATCATTGAAAAGTATCTGTACTGCCAAGAAAGTCATTTTCTGCACGGCGTGTTTAGTTAGTTAGTAAAGTATTCACCTTAGAATTCAAATAATCAACTTAGACAGAATGGCGGCATTCGCTTTATTTTGTTCAATATACGAGGGAGGAGTTCCTTTAAGAATACAGTTGGACGTTGTTCCTCTAACCTTATGCGTCTACCAGTACCCAAACTGTAAATTAAGCTCCTTTGGGGTTTCATTCATCAAAGCAGATACTTACCATTTGTTACTGTGCAGCTTGAGGAACCACTATCCCACGTGCTGAATTAAAATTTTAAAATTGCGTTTTCAATGATGACAGTGTTCGTTCAATTTCTTACAGCTGTTTTCAACGTTGGAGAAATAAAGAAATCGATATGTAACTCTCTCCGCAATCAATTATTGATGTGGGTAAAATTGAAATAAATATTACGCATAAACGACCCATACAGGATCTATAGCCTAGCTTCTCTAACCATTCTGGGTGCGTAGATATATTTTTTGACACGACAGGGGGACATGACAAGGGGATCTACAGTTGAATGCCGATTCCGAACTGCAATTTCATTTTTGAGGAGAGGTCAGTTTTACTTTTGCATTTTTTCAAACTTTCGCAGAGGTGGGGCAGCGGTACGGGTCGGATTTGAAACAGGGACCCCGTAGTTGTCCAACGCACTTAACCATTAATCCACTGCAATTCGTGTGATTTATTGGATCAAAAGCGGATCTGCTGATTTAAATCTGTTTCTTTCAGATAAGGCCAGTAACTGTAAATTCCGAAATTTAAATAATTTTCTAACCAATTTAAATAATACACCATCATCCCTCCTATACCCGTGCAAAGACGAATGCATTTTTCTTAAACAAATTTACAAAATAGTTACAAAAATTAAAATTAATCTCGGTGTCGGTCTGTGCGGTTGTACAAATGCGATTAAATATTACTTCATTTAACGTTGCCGCTTACAAAAGACTAAGTAATCGTGTTAAAGCATTTAGGGGTTATTTTCTGTAGAAACTATAAAATTGTTTCATTAATTCCAGAACACAGCGGCACATTTAAGCACGGCTAACTTTCTTTGGCGCTAATCAAATTAATTTTTCTTTTCTTTAAAGCCCCTCCGCTCGACCATAACTCAAGGTATTAAATACATCAAATACTTCGAAACTACAAAGGATAATACCGTCATATTTTGCGCTAGATTCTCGTCGTGGTCCTACTGCATCGAGACTACTTTCCCAAAAGTAAGAAGACAATTTTGTTACCAACGATGAAGCGGAGCCAGAAGCACACCAACAACAACCAAAGGATCATAATTGTTCCGGCAAATTGCTTATTAAGCCGATAAGGATACCTAGCCCAAAGTTAATTTGATTAACTAGCATCAGGACGACGATGATGAGGACAAGGAAAACGGCAGAGATGCAGCCGAATATGATGACGATGTTGGTCCTGAGTGCAGGGCTGCTTTCCTTTTGTTTCGCAACAGTAGATTGAAAATTGAATAATTGAAAAACTTAAATTCTTTCACCAACGGAAAAGTTTTCCGGGAAATTAGGGTCTGTTCCCGTTTCTTGCGCTTGAATAACTCAACAAAGGCCAGTGTGATAATTGCGCAGCAAAAACTTTCAGCTTGTTCAAGGCGACTAATGTCGCTCGTCGCCGACAGGCTTTCAGTAAGTCCTTCCTCCTGCCTTGTGAAATTAATGCATCTCGCCTGCAACAAGGGCTTAATTTAATATGCGTGTGCTTAGTTCATCTGCAAATTGCATTCCCATGCTTCAACATACAGAGATACGAAATCTGTATGTCCTACTGGCCAAACTATGATGTTGGTCCTGCCGGGAGCCGGACAGCTACGGCAACGACAACGACCGTGTCCTGTAATCATATTAGAGTGTGACCATCACAATATTCCAGATATTGTTCTCTGAGTTTCCTTTGTTTCGGGTCGACGACGCGGCCTATCGAGATTTAAACATGTCCGCTGTGCATACAGTAGTTCATAATCGTCTACACATCATAATAGCGTAACACCATTAGTGACAACGTATTCGCTGGCATCCTTGCTATTCGATCGGGATGCTATTCGATATAAGATGCGCTGGGACGTTCCGAAAGGTTGCCAGAACGGCTAGCTCTCTCGATTTGCAAGTTTTATCGTTCGCATTAACCGGAAATCTTCTCGCTTAATAACTGCTCATTTATTAACTAATTGGTCACTAATCTACAAATTATCGCCAATTAGTTATGCACAATCGGCGGGGCGGGGCGCGTCATAGCGTAGCGTAGCGCAGCGCACCTTAACGGTGCCGCAGTGTCTTCACCTATACGGCTCAATGAAATTGATAGACTGCTCAGAAACTCGTTGTTCGAATGTAATGAATCATTTGGTTGTATTGCTTAATTAAGAGAAAATTCGATTAATCATACATTGGATGCTGGAGATGCGCGCGTATGGCACACATCCAGGGATGGCGGATTGGTGTATACTGTGTATTTGTGTGTGTGCATCTTCGAAGAGGTGGGCCAGCGGGCCAAATTCCGATTTATGTCTGTAATCAAATATTTGGACAGATGGGGACTTAAACGGGGAACCAAAGGGATCAACTTAAAGCAAAGTATGGGCAGCAGCATCCTGGCATACTGTTAACACTAATGAAGTGTTTGTGCCCGGCGACATTGTGAGCTCTCATTGTGAGCATGTATAAGAGAAAGACATAACGACTACGACGACGACGCGTTTCGGGGATTAGATTGTTTGCAATTTTAATTAGTGCACATGCATTTCAGGGGATTATCTAATGATGCAAGGTGAGAAATGTCGGTGGAGAATATGTAAACGATATTAGTGGCACAAAACATCGGGGGAATTTCAGTGTACTTGGATTGATGTGCTGGTGATTCAAGGTGAAGCTAGCCTCTATGAATGTACCAATTAGTTAGAGTTGTTGTTGGACTCTATGTAAAACTAAAAGATATCCAGAGTGGCTTCACAAATGACACTACAATGATTGCTTTGAGGAATAAATGTAAGGCTCGTAGGAGAACTATTGGCAGCAAGGCTTTTTTTCGTTTTTGGGGGTTTTAAAATACTGCTTAGCAGTGAAAGGCTTTAATCCAACTAATGCTAAAATATATGCTAATTTCTTAAGACTTTTTTGGTGTCCGATTGGAGATTTCATTTACTGCATTTTGAATTTTTTTTTGTTGCTGCTTTGATTGGTTTTTCCCACAGCAAGTACAGCAGTATCATCTGTAAAAGTTGCTACAGCGATTTCTTTACTTTCTGGTAAATTGCTTGGTGATTTTAATTAGGCTTATATAGGATTAAAACCGTCTGAGGACGAATCTCGTTTTATTGCCACTATTGACTCTGCACAATAAGAGCTATCTTTACTTGATAATATTTTATCCTTTGACTTGCAACAATCAAGTTGTATAAAAAATTGTTAGTCTTCTGTTCTGACTCTGTTAGCACTGTTGTTTTAGAATCAGACTTCAGTATCACTAACATAGAATAAAAACAGAGGTCTTTATTGACCTAGACGTACCTTTTTGACTTTCGGAAAGGCTTTCTGAAGAAAGTTTTCCCTAAATTTGAATATTGATGAAACAGTAGAATTCTTTTTATCCAGAAATGGCATCATTTCCCATCCTTGATATACTAAGGAGTTGCAATCGATAAGAAACCGACGAAGAATTACGTAAAAAGCCTCGGTCAATAAGATTTTCAACAATATCTAACATTGTTTGCTGATATCAAGACGCTATCATTCAACCTTTACAGTGAATATGTATGGAAAATGGAACCTTGTTTAAGAACCGAACTAAAAAAGTGTTGGGGCTTTGTGAGCTGTAAGAAAAAATCAGAAGGCTATCCAGAAAAATTTCTTACAAACAAATCTCATGCTGCAAGTAATATGTTTGCTGACTATTTTAGTAGTTTCAGTGACTCCCCTCTTCAGATTGATGATTAGTATTTTGGTTACCTCAATAGCTATTCCCAAATAACATTAAGAAATTGAAAATAACAATTACAAAATTTGTTTCCCTTTTGAATAATGATTACTCGTCTGGACCCAATGGCACCGATTGTCTTTAAGAGATGCAGTCAAGGTTTTTTCACTTTCTTAATCGTTTGTTTGAATGTTTCATTAGTACCGTAAAATTGTTCACTCTATGGAAAACTGCCTACCGCTTGTTGTGAAAAAGAGCGTGATATTACTAATTAAAGAACAATTTCTAAACTTTGATGTATTCCTAAGCTTATTGAGCAAATTGTCTGTCGCACTGTTATATGTAGTGAACAACATGGGTTTTTTTTAGAGAGTTCCTCTGTCAAAAATCTATTATGTTTCTTACGTGTGTGCTCAAATTTCTTAGAAAATAAAATTGAAACCGATATACATTACATTGACATCTCTAAGACTTTCCCATGAGATTTTTGCCACCTGGTTTTGTTACATGGATTAACCCATTCCTTAAGAGTAGGTAATAACGAGTCAAATTTAGAGGTTTATTATCTGAACCATTCAATGCTCAGTCTGGAGTTCCTCAGGGAAGTCACGTAAGCCCAAATTTTTTCATTCTCGCTATTAATAACGGCGTAATTCTAAGCCTATCTAAATGCAAATAGATGACATTCTCAATAAGGCGTATTCTCTTAAGTTTTCAATATTCATTATCTCAACACATGCTTTGTCATGTTGACAGTATTAAAGATTAAATCTTAAATTAAATTAAATTAAATCTTGGAGATTAGTTTGACCCCAAAATCAACTTCAAAGCGCTTATAAACAACATATAATTGCTTCGTCCGTCCGCATCTAGGGTATGCTTCACAAGTCTGGAGTCCGTACTACAATATTCATTCGAATCGAATGGAAGCCATTCAATGTAATTTTATTCGATTTGACCTAAGAGGGCTTTCATGGGATAATTCTTATAACCTACATTCCTTCAGTCAGTGTATCAAACTTCTCCAAAACTTCTCAGCGAGGACTTAATAGGTATATAGTTGTATTACATCAGCTTTTATCCGTTCATATAGATGCCCCTGGGACTGCTGTCTTCCATTGCCTTCAACTTCCTTGGAGGTGCGCACAACTTACGCTATGTGGAACCCTTATTTAGTCCTTTTCATTGGACCAATTACCAATTTATTTTAAATAAATGCTTTATAGATTTTGTCTGTGATTCCATGCACCTAATCAGTAGATGAAGTGCATTTCCAAACCCAAATTGGTGGTTTGTGACTATTGAATTTTCTTCAATTACTTTTTTAAGTCTCTTCACCAACAAACGGAAAATATATAACAATTGAACGAAAAGTGCAAAAAAAGAAAAGCAAGTGCAAGAATTACAGATATCAACCATTATGAATTTTTGTTCATTAAGTAAAATTCTTTGGTGTAATGTACGAATTCATTGGTTCAATTTACAAATCCATTAAGACTAATCTGTATTCAATGAACAGTTCGTTAATTCAATGTATGTGCGTTCGTTAAATGTTTCCCTTGCACAAAATTAAGCTCCTAATTTTAATGAATACTTACTTACTTACTTAACGGGCTCCCGACCCGTGAAGAGTCCCTGCCTGAGATACGGCTGCCTTCCACCCTCTGCGATCCCGAGCACGCTGCTTCCAGTTGTCCAGACCAAGCGCTCTGGCATCCGTGATGGCTTGGTCTTTAAAACGGAGGTTCGGTCTTCCTTGTCGTCTCGAACCTGGGGGCTGGGATTCAAAGATCCTCTTGGCTGGACCGTTGTTGTCCATTCGCTCGATGTGGCCGAGCCAATGTAGTCGACGAATTTTAGCTTTTCGGACTACATCCACATCTTGGTACAGCTCATAGAGTTCGCGGTTGTATCTTCTCCTCCATTCGCCCTCCTCGCACACAGGACCAAATATCCGTCGAAGGATTTTTCTTTCAAAGGATCCCAGTATTAACTCTCCTTTCCTGCTTATCGTCCAGCACTCGGCGCCATATAGCAGAACTGACAGGATAAGCGTTCTGTAGAGCATACACTTTGTCCTTCGAGTTAGGAGTTTTGAACCCATTTGTTTTGCCAAACCGAAGTAGCAGCGGTTTCCTAGGGTAATTCTTCGACGGATCTCCACTAAGATGTCATTTGCGGAGTTGATTTTTACCCCGAGGTAGATGAACTCCTTAACTACCTCGAAGTTGCTGCTATCAACAGTGACATTTTGTCCTAGTCGGTGGACAGATGATTGTTTGTTTGTTGATAGCATATATTTAGTCTCGTCCTTATTCACTTCAAGGCCAACTAGTTTCGCCTGTTCTTCAATAGCCGTGAAAGCCTCTATCACGGCACGCTGGGATTGACCGATGATATCTATATCGTCGTTTAATGAATGGTATACCTTAAAACATATTGTATTTCTATTACATATTTAATGAAATGATCGTTTATCCATCTCTATCAGAGAAAACGATGTAGCAACGCTTTGTGCCATTGTTTTGCCCCATTAATAAAAAAAAATTGTGTAATATACTTCAAATAACTTTACCGTCAAAGCCGCTAAAAATAAAATAAGTAATGAAATGATTTTTTTCTTAATATTTTACATTACAGTAATTTTGAAAAACGTTTTAAAACTACTGGAAACTTTTTTTTTATCAAGATTAAAGCTCACTTTTAATACAGATATTAACATAAATAATCCTGATCAATCTGCGAAGTTTGCAGAAATATTTGCAAAGACTTCTAGCCTTTTAAACATATATCCAATATGATACTGTTAATACCCGGACAAGCATTCGGCTTTCACTCCTATTAAGAGAGACTAGGCATTTTGATCTTTTGGTATCGATACTGGGCCGCAGACCGAAGTCGTAGTTCGTAGTTCCTTAAAGTGGAAAGTTCTTTCTTTAAGTTTAGTCTGACCAATTATTTTGAAGAATGGTAAGTAACGGGAAACATGATACCTTGGACGATCAGTATGGGTATTAACCAGCTCATCCAATTTTTCACGGGAGAGATTATTAAAGATGTACTAATTTTACGATTTTTAGAACCCTTCCAATTTGTTTCATTCTTCTTTATCTATTGAAAACTCGAGAGTTTGGACAAACTTTTCGGGCTAAACTCTTTGCTTCACTCTTTAAGCAGAGCTGCTTGAATATATTTCTTACTGCCCAGGCGTTTGCATATTAAGCCTTCAGTGTTTCTTTGTCATTACTTTGGGATGTTATATCAACCCTTTTTCTTCTCCCAAAAGAGTAGAAGAGTTACTATTAAGCAAAGAGGGTAGATTTACCACTGTAACTTGCCCGACATCTGTTGTATTGACATCTTTTGCTTTGTTAATTTTTGTGACTTTTGTAAAAAAGTAGCCCCCAAAACGAAAGCAAATTTCCTCTCACCAACAAAAATTTCTCACATCTTGTCATACCAGACTCATCATCGTTCCACAAATAGTTTGTCTAAGAAACAGATAATTCCAAGGAACATAAGAAAAGATGTTTGCCCAACCAAACTATGTATATGGAGTCATCCTTCCAAGGAAATCGGGTTATAAATATTTAAAATACGATTTTAAATAATAAAATTCTCTTATTAGCTTGTAGAAGTGGTAGATCCACTCCCCTGCCTCGGCAAGGAGGAAGCAGGCAACCGATTTCATCCGCAGTCACTCAAACATAGTCAAGCACCTTATGGTTGCTTGCTGCTCGAGTAACTCAGTAGTGCAGCGGACAAACTTGTAGGCAACAAAACTGCGTGTGCTTCTCTTTAGAGTGCGCGCATACACATTCATGGATATCCAAAATTTTATCATAAATTATGTTTTGCCAGTTAGCTGCTCGAAGTTTCATTCTGTACGTTAGTCGTAGTACCCCAGTGAACGGCGGCGGGGGAGCACAATGAGAGGTAATTTTATTGTTTGCATAGTAATGACTTCTCGGATGAGGGAGCATAGAAGCTAGCGTACCCCAGCGATGTGCATTGTTATAATTTTTCGGGATTAGGTGGCGCCTGTTCCAACTAAGGCGATGGGATTTGTCGAAACACTGAAATTCCTCAGTGATGTCCTTCTGCATGGATTTTATATGTAGTATGTGTGTTTGGGCGCGCAGTTGGAATATTTATAAGAAAAACTTGAGAAATAATTGCATATCTTACAATTTTAAAGATGTTCTAGCAGGCTTAAGGCGCATCCCCTCAAACCTTGCAGGATGTTCAAGGAGGAACGAATCATGGAAAAAAGGAAACCTTCTTTGGCTCAATGTACCTCCGACTACGACTATAGTATGTATAGTTGGAGTTTTAGTAATTCGGAATACTCCTTTGAATTAAGACGTTGAGAATAGTTTCTTTTGTAAAACGAAGACTTAAGTAAAGTCGGACGATACAAGGTGGGGCCCGCATCGCACCGGTGTGTGGTAGCAGTGGATGTATCAGGTGCAGTTGCCGACGCTGATCTGAATGGAAAATTATTTCCGCTATTTATCTAAGGGAAATTATTAGTTTTTAATATATAAAGTGGTATTCTTTTGTGGCTTTGTTATAGAAAGTTCTTTTGGAATTTGTTGAAGTTTCTCCAAATGGTGCCACAAGGCATTCACAGAGAAAAATATCCAGCAATTAGTTGGGGTTATAGGGAATTTCTACTCCAAGTGGATGCGGATGTTGAAATTTGAACTCGAAAGTTGGGTTCATCGACATATTATCCAATCTTCCATTTTTTACGCATTTTAGATGCATTTCATGGCGCAGTATTACCATAATATATGTATATAGTTGAATTTCCAATTGACTGTTGTTGGCTAGTTTTTGTGGCGTAATGGCTGAGACAGAAGTCTGAGACAGCAGTTGTTGTGTATAAAAAAAGACTGCTAGTATTAAAACGTTTAATTCGAAAGTATTTAGTTTCACAATGCTTACTTAGGGTACGTACTAAGTGCACCAAATTCTCGCTGGTTGAAGCTTGTTGACTTAAAGATTTACCCTTATTTAGGTGGAGGAACAGTCAGTGATGGACCGTAATCAAAAATTATGTTTTTGGCTTCTCATTTAAAATCAATTTTCTGAAAAGTTTAACTCTTCTTACTTAGAATTCTATCTCCTGGGGCGTGGCATCCATTAGGGTATTCGCGTCAACGTCACAGGGTCCCCTACCAAATGAGCTCCCAACAGTGCTATAGAGGTGGTAAAAACCTTGAATTCGATTGCTTTTCTGGGAGAAACGACACCGTTCATGCTCAGAAACGAATTTTTTGTGATGTTTTGAAAAGCTAAGGTCAAATTATACTGAAAACCAATAAGTCTACTGAGAGAAACGCAGTCTTAGGAATGAGAGAGAACAATGAAACTATTGATTTTGTATTCCTCCTTGTTCTACAAGATTAAATCTAGCAAATCATTAAATTGCCTTCAAAGATATCAAGAAGTTGAGAAGAAAGGAAGCATGCATTTAGGATTTGCGATAAGTCGAGTATTGATAATCAGTTTATTGACAGACTTTTGGTGAACTACCCCAATACGAGAGGTTTGATAAACTTCAACAGCCTCAAACCCCTTCAGAGCTTATGAATTTAGAAAAAAATAAACAACAATTAACACAACACGCATGTGCACTACATAAAGAACCATTTGGATCGAGAGTGTTTATTAAATGTAGGTTCAAGAGTATTTCTAAGGTTTTCAAGAGAAATGAGGAAAGACTTATTGACCTACATATAATTCTTCGCAGTGGAGTGCCTAAATTTGCCCGCTTCATGGATATATACCACACGCACCTATAAAAATCATAATTTCAGGCGACCGGTGAACTTTGTCTGTCACTTGTCCTTTTCAGCATGGCGAGTATAATACCATCCAGTCTCGCAGATTTATACGGTTGCAAGGATTTTAATTTCGATGATATTCTGCCCGGAAATGTATTCCAATGAGCATATCGACAGTTTCCTGGTTGGTAGCTGTTCAACAGTTGTCTTCAATACAAAGTCAACACCCGATATACGATTTTGTCTAGAGTCCTGCAGAGTCTTGCTGCCTCAGTAGTCGTACCCTGTGGCTTTAGTTGTCTTTTGAATTCGCTACAGTCTTCTTCCATTTTAGTCAGTTTGATTTTTGTTCTAAGAATACATAGTTCCCTTCCGTAGTAGCTAACTAACAGGACTTTAAAAGCGTCGACTATAGCTTTTGTGAAACAATTAACAATTTCTTTTAGTTATCTGCCGGTAGTCGACTATCGACCAACTCGAAGAATTTATTCCGGTTGTTGTTTCAATACCACTTTTAAATTGATTTGATCTAGAACCAACTTTGTTGTGAAAGTTGTAAGGTGACTACCTGTGAAGTTTGGAAACAATAATGAAATCAAGTATGGACTCACCTCATTTATTTATATCGCTACTTCATATTTGGCTCTGCTGATACTGGCATGATGTGCCAGTCTTATTAGTAGTGGATGTGGGGATCATCCTTTTCTTATGAGAACAGCCGTGGCTCTTCTTCAAACGATAAGAAAAAGGAAAGTTAATTGATTTCGGTATCAGGACGCAGCTTCTCTTAGTTGGGCAAAGGTTTCTGAACCACACTCCACTCTACAAAGAAAAAGTTCTTACTGATTAAAGTCAAAATTCCGCGGGCTAAAGCGTCAGTGTCTATTCATGTCGAGGGAGTCAATCCAAACGCCCAATGTGAAGTTGCTTCGTCGTATCCCCTCTTCCAGAACAAGTCTATATCTATTCAGCCGCTATATAAAGAATTCAGTATAATAATCACTGAGCATGCCTGACACTATTAATTTCTTAAATACAGTCAGTCTTCTAAGTTGTAAAAGAGCAGGGCTTACTGCAGCCCAAAATAGCAGCGATTGGCAAGGATTATCACTTAATTTCTGAAGAGATATCCTTTTTCGATTTGGTAGCAGAGCCGAGCTATACAAAGCTTTTTATTACTACCTATATCTCGTAATAGCTGTTATTTATGAAGTTCTGTCCAAAATATTATTTGTTTTGCCATTTAAGAACAGCTGGACCCTTTTTTGACGTATCTGTTTGCATAATCCTAACGCACTACTACTTCTAATTACATCAATTCTTTCCTGGTAATGCCTTTATAAATGGCGCAGTTAAATGGTTTCCTTTCTTGATGACTTTTATCAGACATGCTCTTCTATTAGGTGCAGTGGCTTAGTGGTTAAGTGCGTTGGATCCCTAAGCGAGGGGTAGCTGGTTCAAATCCCGACCAGTACCACCTTAAAGATTTTATTCGCTGCTCCACCTCTTGCGAACGTCTGACAAACATCCAAAAGTAAGATGTCATGAGAAGCTTCTTCAAAAAGTTGCCGCTCCGAATCGGCATTAAAATATAAGTCCCTACCTTATATAGATATATTTACGTGTCAAAAATATATCTTCTAAAACACAATGGTTGGAGAAGCTAGGCTTTGGGTCCTGTGTGCCGTTTATGCCTAATATATTTTTTTTATGATCTCTTCTGCCCAGGATCTGTTAATGTTAGCTTACTACCAATCATCTCTCTCTGTTTTAAAGAGTTCGGCAGTTAGAATGTCCACCTCAGCAGCTAAAATTCTTGGCTTTAATAGTCAATGTTCTCTTTGGCTGACAGCTGAATCTGTGTACTCTTCGCCGTTAAGCAGCATCCTTAGCATCAATAGTGATCTAGTGACTCTGAAAAGGCGCTCTTTTTTTCAAAAAAGTAATCTATTTTGCTCGTAGAGCAAAGAGTTTTGGCGTCAGGGATATCCATTGACTACAACTTGTCAGTTGTCCTATTCTATTTGTGGTGTTGTGTGCCTACCGATTATGCCAACAAAGATGTCTTTGTCTCTATTTTGACATTAAAACCGGCCATAACAACTTCAACATCATGTTTCATAATAGCGTAATACATATGTAACAGTCTTATTTGCATCGATGAAGTCATCAAAGGATGATTAAACATGCCGCAGCCCAGGTGAGAGGTGGCAAAATGAAAGGCATTCTTTATCCATTCATGTTTCAATTAAACTATCATTAAACTTTCATAGCAATGTATGTAACAATGGATTCCATGACATTGTAAGAACGTTCATGTCCAGCACATTTTCTCCTCCCGATATTGTTGACATAAGTGGAAGCGTCAGGCATGTTTATGATGATGATGACTAGGTTCACTCATCTAGTGAACGACAGGGAAAAAGGTAAACTATTTTGTTTTATATGTAGATTATTTAACCGTCCTAGATTGCATAAGCACAAGCAAATGCAAATAGACTATGAAGAACAAAAATGCCTCCATGGAAATTGCATCCTGATTCAGTTAATCCCTATTCATAGTGCCACTCAACAAACGGTCCACACAGACGACAGTGTAATCGTTGAGTGCAGGCATCGTTTACATGCCATATTAACTGCAGGACAGAAAAATATATAAAACCATACCTCGGAGGACATGCAATCCCAATGGAAAAATGGAAAGAAAAGAGGACTTTGTAAGGACATGCTGCTGGAAAAATGCCGCCAATTTGAATGTGTATAATATGTTGTGGGCGATAAAATGTGTCGTGACCGATGCTCTGGACCGCAAATAGTGGTCAAGTGCGGTATAGAGGGGAGTTTGGATTTTTTTTTAAATGTAAAATAAGGTATTACAGAAAAGATCATGAAAAGGGATTGCATCTGGTTGTACAAACAACTTGTTTCTCTATGCATCGCATTTAATCAACGACGGAAGTGTGGCTGATGGCTAGATATGAGTACTTAAAAAAACGGTTTATTTGTATAAACAGGAAAGATACAAACAAGGAATTAGCATTGTCAGAGAGGGTGTCAATCTGTCGCTGTGGAAACAAATTTACAAAAAATTATAAATTGTGTAAATCGTAGAAATTGAAATCTAGGGATGCATAGTCTTCTGAGAATCTTCATCCGGACCCATCCGTAAATATTGACTGCGATCTTGAGTGTTTAGCTTGTAGTGCACGTTTGCATAGACACCTTGAAAATGTTAATTCTCCATTAAAGCTTATCAACACCGCCCAGGTAAGCCGAGATTTGTGAGCATTCAGTAATACTTGTGGTAAGTTTCTGCCAAGATATAGGCTTAGAACCTGTGTCCAGGTTTCACCTGGAAGTAATAAGGCTATAGGTATAAAGGCTGTTTTTAAAAGAATTTTTCACAATCTCTCCGTTTGAAATTGTGGTGTCAACGCTTTGACAGAAACTACGGTCAAGATCTATGTTGAGCTTTCCTCACACCCGTTTTGAAAAGAGAAAAACTACCTCAGGCCCTAGTTATAGCTATCATTGAAATGCATCGTTGAACATTTTATTTTACGTTTTTAGGAGCAATTATGAAGTATCTATTCCACTGATTTGTTCCAACGATGCGATTTGAACTAGCCCCTTAGACGATCTTCCACTCCGTAGGTTACTTCTTTTATGTAGGTCTTGCAGAACATCAAAGCCAACAGAAACAGATGCAAATCGTGAGAGACATTTTTGAGAAAGTGAATTTAATTTAAATTTAAGAAAATCAATATAGTGCAGCCTCGTTAATCCGGACCCCTAAAAACAAGGGTCCGGAGTTCCGGATTAGACAATGTGGGAGATAGAAAAAAGCTGTATTATAAATCAAACTGAACTCGCAGTTGAAAGTAAAATGGTCTATTATTATTACACATAAACCCGTTAATATAATCGACTACAGCATACTAGATAATTCATAAAACGAATGTAACATTTAAATGTTTTTTCCACGATTTAGATAGTTCGTAATAGATTTCTGAGAAAATGTTTCAAGACGCCACCGTCGAAGCAGAACAATGTCTTGAGTACTCATGGAGACGTTATGAGTGCTCGTTCGGATTTCCGAGATCACTGGATTAGTCGGAGTCCGGATTCCACTGTACTGTAATGAATCACCCTATCGGAAGATGTTACGATTTTTGTAAATGGCGTAGTACGTTTATCACATTTGTAATTTGTGAACTAGACAGCTACAGTATAACCTAAGGAAAACGAGTGGTGTGACTTGAGCTGTAAAGAAGCTATCAGGGCTAAAGAGGTTAGTTTTCAGTCATTTAAGGCCAACCCCACTGAGGAAAACCGAAAAAAGTTTAAACTAGCCAGAAATTACTGCAATGCCCACATTAATCGTGTCAAATTCTCCTATGACCAGAAGTTGAGGCAAAAAATACTACAAAGTCCCACAGGTAGTAAAAACCATTTCCCCTATCGTTCCGAAGAGGTGTTCTTCCACGCTGGCAAAACCACTGCGTAAGCTTTTCTATCTGTCCTATTCTTCAGGGCTCTTTCCGAGAAGATGGAAAACAGCATTTGTCCAGCCCGTCCCAAAAAAAGGCGAATCCTCCTCTGTCTCCTCCTACCGACCAATTGACTTTCCATCCTCGGTATGTGCGTTAACGACAAACTTCGTTGGAATGACCACATATTCGATGTCGCCAAGAACGCTGCAAAATGTCTAGGCTTTTTTAAGCGATGCAAGAAATATTTCACCCCTTCTGATCTGGCTAGAATCTACAAGGCGTTTATTCGCCCAAAACTTGAGTACAACGCTCATATCTGGTCTGGTGCACCAATAACATATTTGGAGCTCCTTGACAGGATTTAAAAACGTGCGGTAATACTTATTGGCGATCCAGACATCGCGAAATCACTAGGCTCTCTTAGTCATCGTCGCAATGTCTCCTGCCTGTCATTGTTTTATCGGCCACCACAAGTGCTTAAATGAAATAGCCAGTTGCATTCCACCCCTACAGCAATTCAACCGCAATACCCGCCATGCTAGGAATGCACATCAGTTTACCCTCAAGCCTGTATTCGGACGCATAGTGAAATACAAGGATTCGTTTCTTAACCGTACAATAAGAATGTGGAATGATCTACCCCGCTCTGTTTTTCCTACACATTATAGTTTACAGACATTTAAAACCAACTTGCATCGGTATCTTTTATTATAAGGGTATCCAAAATCCCTTTAGTGCGCGTACATTATAAAAAAAAAAAAAAAAAACTGATTTAACCATGCAAGATATCTTTCTTTGGGGTTAGTTAAGGTCGTGGGTTTATGCCAACAAGCCGCAGACAATCGCAGCCCTTAAGGAGAATATTCGACAGGAATGCGAGCAGTTATCGCTTATCGTCTCAAAAATCTATAACTTTTTTGTTTTTAGTGATAAAAGTGTCAAACTTTGCATACATACATCTTAAAATAAAGTGGAATGGTGGTGGGGTCTACTTTTACCCCAACGCAAGAGGTAACTACTCTAAATGATATAACTTCAGAACTAAAGGGTGATTTTTTAAGAGGTTTAGAACTTTTTTTAAAAAAAAAACACAAAAAATTCGAAAAAATGAATGAAATATTTATTTGAATCGATAGTTTGAACCTTGCAATTTAATGTTTAAAGATAATTTCATGCAAATGTTGACCGCGGCTGCGTCTCAGGTAGCCCATCCGCTGAGTCCAATTTTGGCATACTCTTTCACACATATCGGCCGGTATCTCACGAATGAATGCATGGATGTTGGCTTCCAGTGCGTCAATCGAAGCGGGCTTGTCCCTATACATATTAGCCTTGGCATACCCCCACAAAAAATAATCTAATGGTGTCAAATCGCACGATCTAGGCGGCCAATTGACCGGCACGAAACGTGAAATTAACTGTTCACCAAACTCGCCTCGCAATTGCGCCATTGTTTCGCGTGCTGTGTGGCATGTGGCACCGTCTTGTTGAAACCACATATCATGCAAGTCAAGAACTTCCATTTCGGGCAAAAAAAGTTTGTTATCATCGCTCGGTAGCGTTCACCATTGACAGTAACGCTGCGATTCGCATCATCTTTGAAGAAATATGGCCCAATAATGCCGCCGGCCCATAAACCGCACCAAACAGTGGCTTTTTCGGGATGCATTGGTAGCTGTTGCAATGCTTCTGGCTGATCTTCACTCCAAATGCGGCAATTTTGCTTATTTACGTACCCATTCAACCAAAAATGAGCCTCATCGCTGAACACAATTTTTCGATAGAAAAGCGGATCCTCGGCCAGCTTTCCAAGAGCCCATTCACCAAAAATTCGGTGTTGTGGTAGGTCGCCTGGCTTTAGTTCTTGCACCAGCTGTATCTTAAAAGGCTTTACGCCCAAATCCTTCCGCAACATTTTCCACGTAGTGCTGTAACAAAGGCCTAACTGCTGGGAACGGCGCCGAATCGACATTTCGCGGTCTTCTGTCACACTAGCTGATACGGCCGCAATATTTTCTTCAATACGCACAGTACGTAAACGTGTTGGTGGTTTAATGTCCAACAAAGTAAATTTGGTCACAATCTTCCGAATAGACTGCTCAGAAGGTCGAGAATGCCGATCATAAAATGGAAGCAGCGCGCGATGTACATTTCGAACCGAGCACGAATTTTGATAGTAAAATTCAATAATTTGCAAGCGTTGTTCATTTGTAAGACGATCCATGGTTAAATTGCAAACCAAACTGAAGCTGTTTGACAGTGACACAAGGTACTAAACACACGTCAGCTGTCAAAACCAGTGTTGCCAAAACCAAAACAGCTAAAAAATCACCCTTTATTAGATATAGCTATAAAACTCACTTAACATAAAAACACATTTTTTAGAATTTCATTTCAAATGCATGTTTCTTTGTTGCAATAGAAATAATGCTCAAAAATTGAAATGTAACATTTTTAGTACACAATTGAGTCTTACGATATAGGTAATTTAATATATCATAGTTTCAATAATTTTAATTTAATTTAATTTAAACCACTCATTTTGCGAAAATAACTTAGTATGTATTTAATTTTGTATTACATATACATATGTTTACTTTAAGAACTTATGAAAAGTATTTTGTGCAAAGAAACTTGTTACACATGTTGAATATTTATTTGCCAACTAACCAGCAATACATGAGTAGATCACTTGACTATTATTAACTTATAAATATATTTACTACTTCCGTCGATAGTTAATACACCGTTACAGGTAAATATATATTGTTCGCAATTTTAATCTAACAAGCTAAGTGACACATTAATAGGTTTAGAATAAAGGGGGCAGATTGGGGCACATTTTTTCTCTTTCTCATAATTACTAATGAACTTAGGAATAAAAACGTCGTAATATACATTTTACCCTCGACCCGTGTACTGGGCACTAAGTGCCCAAAGGAATTTTTATATCGAATTTTAACATCCATATTGGTCGACGACATGCAAGAAAGAAATTATTTTTAGCGCATACAGCGCAAATTACACGAAAATTTATTTTACTATTTTTTAAGGTAGGCATACAAAATTTGGATTTAAATAAAAAATAAATATTGTTTCTCTTTGCTCTCATATTAAAAATCCAATTTTATCCCATACTTCGTTTAAAGGGCACTGAATGCCCAAGTACACGATAACTTAAAATATTACAGTACACGGGTCGAGGGTTAAACAGAGGTTAACAGCGCTAACAGTCAAATCTCTCTTTAAACGTCAGACAGCGGACATTTTTTAGGTATTTCAGAAATATTTTTTATTTCTCAATGGATTAATTAAAATCAAAACCCACTTATTTAGACTTCTGAATAGTCGTTTCATCATTCATTCACAGTTTGGGTTCAAATTTGGTACAATTGCAATGATTTTCTCTTTAGTTAACAAAAGTATCAATACGAGGAAGTAAAAAAAAAGAATATTAGAATGTATAGGTAACCGCCAATCTTAGTGGTTAATTGCGTTGGACTACAAAACGATTGGCCCCCGGTTCGAAATCGACCCGAACCACCTTAAAGTTTGTATTTACCGCCCTAGTTCTTCCGAAAGTCTGATAAACATACTGGTGTATGATCTGTCATGAGAAGCTTCTCAAAACTAATTTGCCGTTCGGAATCGGCATTAAACTGGTGGTCCCTTTCAATTTTTTTTTCAAAAATATATCTTCGCAAAATATATTATAATTGACTATTTACGCCTATTATTTATTTATTTTTATCTCTTCTGACTTTTATGTGAGCTTCGCAGCTTCAACGAAATTTTTGGAAGAACTTTGAGTTTCGAATAAATTGTTAATCGACTCTATCGCATTTAGGGTACATCGCTACAATTATGTGATATCCTGTGCTCATTTATTTCGGGGATTGAACAGCAGGGACATTTTCATCCCGACTCTCCAGTCTACACACTTTAAAAACTTAACAAGGCCGACATACCTAATAAAAATTCATGAATTGCACACATGGAAAACCCACAAGTGTGATCCAAAAATAAAAAAAAAATTCTTACTCTTGCCAAATGAACAAACCAAAAAAAAAAAAAATTAAAAAAACAACCACTTCCATATCAATGCAAATTAATATGCAAAACTCTAGTTACACCACTAAAACAACTGGTCCGAGAGAATCGGAATAACACGAGCGACTCAATTGCTACCCATCATCCTCCCTGTTTTCATTGTCGTCATCATCGTCACATTCCAAGGAGACAGCCTACTAATTGAGTCAACCAAAGGTAAAGGAACATTTTCGGTAGTTGAGGTGAAAATTATGGTCCGACACCTAAACCAAACATCCGATATACAGTATCTTTGAACTTCTCAGGATGGGCATGTCAAACGAACCCAATACTTAGGACATTCAGGAGGCAACTATTCCAGAACTATGAGTACTCTGGACACGGAACACATCCAACAGAAACCAACTGGAACCGCATACCTTGGTTTGGTTTTTCATGCAAACAATAAAATAGGAATTGAAAGCAACACTCGATTCGTTATAGTCATAGAGAGGCAGGCAGCATCGAATGTGCATCCTGTTATGGTGATGTAGTGTAGTTTTTCCTCGTGTGGCAATACCATGGAGTTGTTTTTGTCGCCCGATTGTCACACATATAGGTGGCTCGTCTAGCTCCTAATGCTGCTGCTGCTGATGATGCTGGCCTCTTGTCCAGGCTTAGAACTTATTTAGGAATTCAGGTAATGTCGGTCTCATGTAAATTGATTTAATTTGGTTTGTCCTCGTCAGGGATGGTGCTACTCTGCAGCTCCTAGTCGCAGCAGCACCACATACAGTTGGTGCTTGGTCCAATTTGAGTCGTGTTGTATGAATTATGGAGCTTGGTCAAAACGGTGAGAGAGGATATATGATTGTGGTTGCGGTGGGGGACCGAAAAAATAGGCTCTTATGCCAGAAGAAATGCTGTTTCTGTGTATATTTTTGATTTTTTTGTTTTATTCCTGACCATATTCTGCGGTGATTTAGAAATATTTCATTGTTTGAGGCACAGAGGAGGACTAATTTGGCTAGAGCGCACTTGTACATGAGTTCAGTGAGGTTTTGCTGTAATTAGAGGTCTTAAAGTGCACGAATTTCTGTCGAATTTGTTGAAAACTTTATCAACCACTAATTTATGCGGCAAATAAAAAAACCGATAGAGGACTAAAATTCATTCATTCGCGCCAACAGCAAAACTGAAAAAAGATTCCAGCCATACATACAGTCCAGAATTGTTGTCCGAATTGAATTGCAAATTTTTACTCTGCATAAAAACAATCTACAAATTTAATTAGACAGGGAAAGAATTCGCGCGTGCAATTTAATAACAAAAAAAAATACAAAAAACAGAATTAAAATAAAATTTAAAAAAAATACCCACCCCTCCGGTGAGTAGCTGCAAACACACCACACTTTATTCGGTTCAATCAGATTCCGCCACAACAAAAACGGTCGATAGGTACCGAGGGGAATGACGATTACAATTTACAATAAGCCCTTCGTATATTTTGGGATTTTATATTCAATCGATTCGCACAAATACAAATAAATAAGTGAGAAAATATTGTATAATTTTGGATGACAGAATTCGGGAATTATACATGTTTTTACATCAATCTGTTGCACAGTGGTCAATTGTTTGGCTTTTCCTGGACAACCTTGGAATAAATAATGAATATTAAGTTCGCAGATGTACTAGGTGATCCGCTTTTAGTAATTCAATGAATGTTAATGATAGAGATAGGCGGCCCTAGCCCTTCCAAACGAGTATGGTACATAACAAATATGTATTGGAATCCAAAATATCCGAATCTGTTTGTTAAAATTCAAGGCTTCTGACATAAAATATATCTGAAGGTTGGTTTTACCTAAAAAGTGCTCACAAGGTTCACAAGATTCACGGATGCCGCTTTGTATGATAGGTTGGGAAATTTTCTTTTGATTTGGAAATTTTATTTTTTTGTAAACAGACTCTAAGGCTGAAAACATACTAGAGCTGCGTGGAGAGTTTCTTATGGCGGCCCGCATATTAACGTGTAAAGTGGTTGTAATCAGCAAGTATGTATCTCTTATCATCACTGTCCACGACTCTCGCCTAGTCGCTATACTCGCAGCTCCAATATGCTTCAAGCCTAAGAGAGAATATGATAAAAAACGATTTTGTGATCGCACTATGTGCTCCTATATGTAAACAAAAAGACAGACAGACATCTTTTCCAGACAGCACTCACAAAGGCCCGAGTCTCTAACCCTAATAGTTTTACACCGGGGATAAGGACAGTTAAAGACAGTTCTATTTAGTCTTAGCAGATATTTAGATCGGGGGAGTTTAAGGCCGTATTCGGTCGACAGCTCTGAAGTATGTTGTAGACGTAAAAGCAGTCATTTGCCTTTTGTGGACCGATGAGAAGAATCCTATGAATGGCTGCGGCAAAACAAAGGCTGACAATAAGCCCTGCCCCTGGATGCCCGCAACCGACACAGGTTACATTAACAGAGTTGCATTTACCCAACCTCTGGCTATCTGAGCATACAAGGTAGCTCTTGAGCTCTTTTCCTTAAAAGGATATTTGCAGCAGATGCGATAAAGAAGATTTCAGCTTGACAGCAATTTGTGAAGAGTAAACTCCGACTCTAGAAAGACCATTCATGAGGAATCTGCAAATGCAATGGTATCAATCGAATTAAAGCCGATACACCCATCGCTATTCCATTCCAGGCGGTCAAGAAAGAGGACTTTAAAGCGGTCCTCAAAAATCTGTATTGGGCACATCGAATCGCGTGCCCTCCCCATATGACCAGGCATTACATCAAGAAGTGCCCAGAAAATAGGAACTCTAGTTTCATCGCCGAAATTGATCTACCATCGAATGATCAATTTAAATGAGCCACTTTTTTAATTGGAAATGTCGGTGCCGGAAATAAAGCCAAGTTAAATAAGACCAACTTTCAGAAATTCGCATTATTTCACGTTTGGACAGTGTCTCGAGAATAGAACATTTGTTTCCTCGATTTGGTGGCAAGGAATTACCTTAACCCTGCTATGGACCTAATTTTGAACCCAAGGACTGAAATAGGACGCTGTGGAGGAATTTTATTCATATCCAATCGATTGTAGAACCACACCCGGCAATACCAAGCCTACGCTATGAAAAACGAAAAGCGCTTTTCCAAAAATTCAATTAAACTACAAGACCGAAGTAAGAAAAATTCTGCAAAAATATTGACATTTCATACTTGCAGAACTGTTTTCTAGATGTCAAATTTTGCAAGAAGTTACTTTCAAACTGTTCAAATTTGGAAAATTTCCAATGATTCCAGACAGTTTCCCTCATAGAATTTCAAAGAATAAAATTTTAATTTCGATTAGTGTTTGCCATCACGATCAAAAGGTCGATGAGATATTGAGGTTTGGAATTGGAAAATCCATGTTTTCGCATGGCCAATTGTATGTGGCCTGCTTACGAGTTGGTCATTAACAAAAGTTATATATCTCCATTAATTAACACCAAGGGAACTAAAAAAATATCATCCGTACCAACATTAATAAACAAATTATTTAAATTTTAAATGTACATTCAAATTTTTTAAAAAATTAGGTTTTTTACTTTGAACTAGTATGTATACAATTTTATTTAAAAAAATTTAAGTCAAATTTATTTGACTTTCATATAATGTTGAATAATACTAGTTAAAATAAACTTCAATGAAATTATTGAAATAAAAATAATTATTTAAGGGAGAACAAATTAAAAATGACCGGGCATAACAACGTTTGCTGGGTCAGCTGGTAGATTCATATATGAATCTCAGGAGTTATTTAAGCTCTACGTTTATCAGATCCTTGCATCTCTAAGTAGAATAAAGATCCCAGCATGAACGCGACTTATATAGGGTCCGCTCAATAACTTTTTTTTTTCGAAACAGGGCGCAAAACATCGAGTGTAGCTTTGGCTGTGTGGCATGTAGTGCCGTCCTTTTGAAACCAAATGTTTCCAATATCCTCCTCTTCAATTTTTGTGAACAAAAATTCGTTCAACATGGCCCGATAACGATCGCCATTGACTGTAACGGCCACTACTGCTCATTTTCGAAGAAAAATGGCCCAATTATGCCGCAATATTTCCCAGCGTTGTTCAAGCGTATACACAACCATATTCGTTCAGCGGAAGGATAAAACTAATTATCTATCAAATCAGACATGAGCTAAGTGTTACCCATTCGCGAAATAAGCACTAGTTGAAAAAAAAAACGTTAGATGGCGGACCCTTTATTTTCCTCACTTATCGGTCTCCCGAGCCGTTGAGATGGTCTGTCTGAGGCTCCAGTTGTTCTTTGAAACTGAGCTTGGGTTGGGAAGTTATTTAAGTTATCAATAATACAGAACTTGTTCCAGTAGTGGGATATTCTTCATTTTATTCCTTTACATTTAGCCAGTCATAAACGTTGATAAATATTTACTAAATTAAGGTTTCGTAACGATCATAAGTTGGTCTTTTTTCTAGAATTTAAGAGTTCGAAACACAAAAATAAATATATGGCAAAAGAGGATTAGCAAAGTAAAACAAACAAGTTTTGCTACATTTCCTGGACAATTATCCATTTAAAAACAAAAAACTGACCACTGTATATCGATGGAACAATACACACAGGAATGGAGTTGTTGAAAGTGAGAAAAAAAACATCAACAAACAGTTCTTTGCTGGGAAAACTTGATTAAACAATCACATATGCAAATTAATAATGATGATATCACTTTTTTTTGTACCTACGGTTAATGAAATTCGTATCTGAAAAAGTAATACGTTGATAGGAGGATATAAATGAAAAGCGTGGAATGGAAAGAGGCTCGGTGTTATCAATTACTTGTGGTGACATTATTAGGAAAAAAAAATATTAAAATTTATGCTTCGTTCAGACTATTATTATTCATGACAGTATTTTATTAGACATTAACAATTTCGACTGTGAGAATCAAAAATTATCCTATCTGCAGTTTTTCAGTTTTAAGTAAGGATTCAGTGAACTTATAGAATTTCTTACTCATAGATATGTTTTAAAATGTATAGTGCAGGGACGGTATACGGCGGGGTATCCGTTAAGCGCCATCAACCCCAGAAGAACATGCTTAAAAAAATTTTGTTTTGTAAATTTAATAGAATGAAATAAAATGCTATCCATTATCTTCTTAATGCTTTTTTCTTTGGGGCATATAGGGATATGGATATGGCATCATACTGTTCGCCCCAAGCGGACTGTAGCCTTTTCTTATGTTTTTTATACGATTATTCGAAAGAATAAATTTAGGATCACCTGTATCGTTAGAAAATATCAAACAAGGAAAATACATAAGTATATGTGCCTAATGCCGGTTGTATTTAAAAACATCTAAAATTTAAAATTGTCCGACCATAGCACCTAAAAGTTTTTATTCGCTGCCAAACCTCTTGCGAAAGTTTGACAAACAGCTACTCTCAGGCAATTCAATTATAACGGATGAAATCCCTTCCCTTATAATATATCCGACTGGCAAAGAAACGGAGTAATCAGAGTGAGACTATGCTGCGTGCCAGGACACTTCCTTGTTGAGGGAAATGATCTGGCGGATGAGCTTGCAAAAATAGGAGGGCTACTCGTTAATAGTGAGGTTGTAGACATCAAACCTCCCCTCTACATAATAATTGAGGCACTATTGAGGAAAAAATTGTCAGGTCTACCAATCTAAGCCGGCCAAGTCTTGAGGGGCACAGGTTATCTAAGGCTCTATGGCCACTTTTCAATAGAAAAATTCTATTGAGTTAATAAAATTCAGCTTAGCACAAAAGTGGGAGTTCTGATAGGGCAAACACGCAAAGATGCTGAGATTATCGGATACAGATATTTGAAGATACTGCGGACATAAAACATATACTGTGTGATTGTGAGGCAATAACGCGCAGTCGAAAAAAATTTGTAGGAAAATACTTTTTTGAAAACTTATAGGAAATATTCGATTGTGCCGTATATTGCACACTATATGAATTTAGAACGTTTGAAATTAATTTTTTACCAGTTTATCTTAGAACTGTTTATTTCTTCCGTAAATTCAATCAGGAATTAAAAGCCATATTCCGCGTGTTTTAGCATTTTTAACGTTTCAGATCGGCTTAGAAATCCTAAAAAGAGAAAATGAATTAAATAATACAGACATTGATTTAATGATTAAAATAAAAAGATCTGATGAAAAGACTCTACATAAATGAACAGTATTCGTTGATTCAATGAACAAATTCGTTTGAGTTTTTTTTCGGTTTGGGGCATTAACGATGTTCCGTAGTACTTTGTTTTGGAATGTTTCAATTGTTTGTATATCCAGTAGGAATTTGCTTAAAAACTTTCTTATAAAGCAATAATTTATTATAATTGGATAAACAAGAGTAGTTAACCAATACATTTTATTGTATTTCATGTTCAATTCTTCTCTTGTTTTCTTTACACGTGCTTTCCAGCGCAGTTTAGCATCTAGGTGCCTGGCTACACGTCGTGGCTACACACACAAAAAAGTCTCATAAGAATGAAAGCAATTTGAATGGCGGTGAACACTGAAATCTGAAACAACACAAAATTTCTCTTGGAAAATCGAATACTTTTGTGCTCTTTAGTACCTGTTTTCGGTCTTCGCTCTTCCAACACAAATCTCAAATGAGGATTTCTGTCAAAAGTGATATGGTTTGGAACCGAAACGTTCATGCCCACGCCGAGAATTCAAATCGAAAGAGGATTTTCGGTGGATTCTTGGTGCAATCTACCCTTTTCTTTCTGACTCACATAAAATCTAGCTGTCCCGTGCGACATGACGATCATTCCCATGAACGTGTAGTCAGGCACTAGAGTCATACCCAAATATTTGAATATTCCACTACATTGTTATTTATGTACACTGGAATGTGTGTAAGTAAATTTAATGTGAATAAGCTTAAGGGCATTTAGCCTTATCTGCCAATGTCTTGGAAATCTTTTTTGTTGCTACTTTAACAGTTTCTCCACAGCAAGTATAGCAGTATCATCTGTCAAAAAGTTGCACTTCTCCACTTTCTGAGAGATCGCTGGTAAATAACAGGTATAGTACTGGACGCAGTACACTTCCTGGTGGCACACCATCTTTTATTTCTTTAAAAGTTGAGTATTCTGTTCTTGTTTAATTCTAAAGAACCGTTGGGATATATTACTCTTACGAATATTGGAGTACTGCTTCGGCAGTTGTTAATTTAATTTGTGGATCAGTCCTTTATACCAGACTTTATTCGAAGCTTGTGCTATATCAAGAAATATACTGGAGCGAATTCATTTGATTTAATAAACAAAATACAATATTTAATCAATACAATTTACAGCTGAATGCGCTACTAATGGTAATTTTTTTGAAGCACTGGACTTTTTCATGCATTTATGTATCTTTTTGTTTCAGCGTAGAGTCAAGTCATGATTAATAAAATAATATTTTGTATAGGTACCATCTTCAAGAACGAATAAATTGGAGAATTGGCGTATTGATTTACAAGAGCCAACAGCCAAGGGCATGATTGCGTAGGACTTTTGGAAAAAAAAACCAACAAAAATAAAAATGAACTCTTCAAAAGAAAGAAAAGCAATAATTTCCAATGTAGGATTGAGTATGTGGGTGACCCTCCCAGCACTCGAATGGTATGTCCACCAGTTGCAAAGAGGCGCCTATTATTATCCCATAGACTATATATTACAACAGCTTAATCTGCCATAAAGCAATATTATCTGCGAACACGCGATGTAAACACAATATGTATCGACATAAGCCAACGATGCATGCTACTTGATAGCGCGAATATTAAATTGAATTAAATAACCCCAAATAGAAAATCCACACAAAAATGTGTTTGCTTGCGGTTCGTTGGTGACGTGCTTGCATTTGCATGCACGATATTAGACATACTTTCATGTAATCCGTGCTCTAGAAGTATCACAAGTCATTATTATGTCTATCTGAGATGCATGCCAGCAGCTATTATAAGCACACTCATATTGAAGGGAGTCAATTAGCCTCGGCTGTCGTTGGATGGCGTAAGGCATCAACGCCCTTAAGCCAATTAATCAACGCAAGACTTCTTAGGTTTTCAACTTTTATTGGTTTCCTTTGCTAAAACACTTCAATTATCTAACACCCGTCGTCATCGTCGCATGCACTGAAGTCGGGCAGAGTCAGGCAGTGAGGATAGGATTTTCAAAAGCTGTATGAGGAATTATTCAGTCAAGTGCATGAAGCTACCCTTTGAAGTAGCTAACGTATCATTGCCCTTTAGATGGGCCCACTTGTATGTATGTGTAGTGCATCCATATCTTGATTTTTATTTTGTGAAGGGAATATTATTTTTTTGTGCGTCATCTTAAAGAAGTCACACAGGAGGATACGCACAACAGTCGTCTTCAATATATCGCCATCGCCATAAACGTCTTAGATGCGTCTGCTTTGGGACTTTGTCTTACGAACTGACGCAAGAACATCAAAAGCGAAGCAGCGACTAGTGAAATCCTTGAGTATAGTCAAAGGAAAAATATTCCCTCCAGCTGCGATGAAATACACGGATGTTTTCTGTTAAATACAAACGACACCAGCTAACTATTATAACTCATAATGCATGATATGATGAGGCATGATATGGAAGATGTGACATGCAATTCGATTTATTTTTCACGATCGCAGCTTAATTTATGTCTGCTAGAATAACCAGCAGAGGGGCTCTTAGCTTATAGAAAACATTGTCAGATGACAGTTGATGGATGACATATGACAGATGAAAGCTGACAAAAAAACTATCACAGGTAACAGGTGACAGTAATCATATGCACGAAATTCTGCCGATGAATGTTAAGGTGGGGGCTTCTTTAGACGCTTTCTAGTGTTCTAGTAATAGTAAATAAATATGAACTAAAAAAATAAACTAACTACAAAAACAAATATAAACAGAAATAAAAAATAAAGCAGTAACTTCTTTCGAAGATGTGGGCTTCGAGAGGAGTTCTACTCAGGCAGTACCAGAGTTTCCTAAGCCATCCAAATCGTCTACAACCACTACGCAAGCAGGCATGCGCAAAACAACCAGCAGCCGCAAAAAAAGCGCGTACCATGGTGCCATTAGTTGATGAGTTCGTAAAATTATGCAAAGTACAGCCATAGCCACTTAAGATGGAGACTAAACCACAAAAGCTGCAGAAGCTATTTAAAAAAAAATTCAACAACTATTCAAGCAGTTTCTTGACATAATGTTTCGGACCTTGGAAGCAGTTACCTACTGTCATGGAAAATACGTGCTGGTTTTACGATAAGGACAGCCATTCTAATCTTCTGCAAAGGTTACTTCGCATCAAAAATTTCTGGATTCAGGTTTGGAGTCTGCGTTTATTACCAAATAAGCATTTGAACTTTTAAACTAATACCACACATATAATTATTTCGACGTTGCCGTATTAGGTTTGGCCAATAGGGTCACATTAAAGAAGGTCGTTGATATCCTGATCTTTCTCAAAATTTCGCATTCAAAGTCTCAACATATGCTCTTGTGTGTAGTTTTAGGAATTGGAGCCACCTCGGCGGCTTAAGATTAGCCAACCCCACTTTTGTTTTAGGCAGGCAAAATTGATTTGTTGCTAAGCAGCGATGTGTTAGCTAACATAGTTTTGCTAGAATTCATCAGACCAAATAGTGGCAATATCCCCGTGGAATAATAGACAAAGCTTGAGTGCATTCTTTTTAAACGTATATTCCTTTTATTTCAACCCATTCACTTTAAAAGGATCAAATTATAGACAGCACACCGCACTATTTCCCGGCTCTTTCCATTCAGTCATCAAAAAGTGCGGTCTTGCAATTAGGCTGCGAGAATTTTCCGGCGCCTCATTTGAGGTCGAAAATTTATCGCGGGCCCTCGGTAAAATCGGATAAATTAAAAAAATCTATGCCATGCCTTATTTAAGTACTTTATTGATTACGAAGGCCAATCAATGATTCGGCTATTCCTAAAAAGTAAACCATTTGAATAATTCCAGATAGAGGTGCGATCACAATAACACGACAGAGCGCACCCATCCAAAAGACCTTTAAACCTTCTTTTCGAATTATATGCGAGACACCATCTCGAATGCCTTTGATTTCAGTTTTCCCATTGAACTTATGCAATGCTTGAAGACGGGTTTTGACCACATCCAATGGATTAACTATCCACGCCGCTAAACAGCCACCAGTCAAGCCAGCTAGAAAGGTGCACCATACGATGGGTTTCTGTGCTTCCTTAGTTTTAGGTTGTCCAAATTTATTTACTGCGGCAACGATGGGGTAATAGATCATCGAAAAGAGCACATCTCTAAAAACGGTTGCGCTTGCGCCCTTAAACAATCCAAATATTCCCTTCTCTTTGATTAATTGATAGGCAATTTGTGTTGCAGTTTTTCTTTTCTTACTTGCAGTATTATTCGATTGCATTCGAATTTTCAAGAGATCCATTGGCGAGGAGACAATTATTTGGACCGCTCCAGCCAAACCACCAGCAATCATTTGATTAAAAAGTGGAAGCGTTCCACTTCCGGTTGTCAGATGGTAACGAAAAAAGTCATTGGATGCTAATTCGACTGCCATTGCAGGGCTAATGAGGGTAGCATTAACAGAAAACCCGCGATACATGCCGAAGTAGCCTCTCGCTTGATATGTCCTCCAGAAGCAATCGGACATATTTTTGTACATTCTTTCGCCATTTGGTCCGATCTTTTGGTTCTGCAAGAGAGTTTTCACTACGTCAAGGGGATACGTGATTGACACACCGATGACACCGGCAATTGCACCATTAAGTATTCTTGGGATCAGTGAAAATTGTTGACTTTGCGAAAGTGATGGGTCCGCACTTTCATCCGGCATTGCGAAATGCGAGTGACAGCGAATTTTTTTATTAAATACACGTCAAGGCAGACGTATGTTTTTATATTTCATTAATTAGGACATATTTTATTCATTGCGAATGGAAGCCTACTTTTTATCTGAAAAACAAATATAAATGTCCCATTCATACAGGAACTAGCTTCACCAATGTGTGTGCGAAAAATCATTTTGGATGCCGATTCCGATAGGCAAAACTAAAGTCGATTTTCATTCACACATTCGCCATGTTGGAAATGTTCCAACTGCTGTCAAAAACTCTTCCAACTGCTGTCAGTGCTTTCTAGCTTTTTTGTGACTACAGTTCCAACATGGCTAATTTGGTGAATGAAAATCGAAACAAGAATCTCCTCATGACAGTTCGTACTCTTGATATTTGTCAGACTTTCACAAGAGGAGGGGCAGCGAATATAAGTTAAGGTGTTACGGAGTTGTGCCCGGTCTAAGTTGTCCAACGCACTAGCCCCCGAGCCTTTGCACTCACCCTTTTTAACTACCAAAAACGAGGGTACATATATGCTGAATTATTTTGAATTATATATTAATCGTGAAGTATGTAGCTAATTGATAGAAAACAGTTTCATCAAAATCGGTTGGTAAAAAGAGAAATCATCCGATAAAGGAAAAAAAAAATTAAAAATTGAATAATTTCTAAATCAACTTTATTTGAAGAAATTTATTTCTTGCAGGAATAAATGGTCTGGTCAGCTTGACGTCATCGAAATGGTTGGCAACAAGGAATCTACAACACACGTTCTTAGTTTTAGTTACGACATTGTAACTTCCTTAGCAAATTGTTGGTAAATATAATGTATCTTCCACGCATTCACCAACGTTCCAATTGACCGGAACCATTTCTTTCGGATGAGTTTCTTTTTATCATCGCAATTAAAATATTAACTTCCGATACCTGAACTAACTATAGTAGAGTTCCTTATCAGGCATATGTCCATAAGAAAAATGGCAGACGTTGAGGTTTCCTTTACTCATTACGTACTTTATAATTATTACTGAGAAGTCGCGTGAATGATAAAGGGTTTTTTCCAATATAAAACACTGATGTATGGTTGATTGATCTTTTTTTTTTAGAGCTAGAATATGTATCCTGTTTTTAAAAAATTGGTAAATTATAAACATAAACATAAAATATCACTAAGAACAAATTGTTTATAGGTTCAAATGCTACTACATTCGGCGAACGTTGCGAAAAGGCAACGCGTGCTTTCATCTTACCTCTAAGGCAGTCAAATAATTTAAATTGCACCAAATTTGTTTTAGAATATAATTTGAACATTTTTCTTACCTGCAGTTAATACTATTTTGAAAAAATATAACCTTTGAGAAATTTTTCAATATTCCAAAAATTTAACATAAAAATTTTCAAAATGTCGGATTTTGAAAATACTTAAAAGACATGAAAATTAAATTTAAAAAAAAAAAAAATACAAAAAAAGCTCGATTGGATAATTGTATTAACCCTCTAAATTACTATTTAGTTAATTTAAATTTATCATTAGTAATGTTCCAGACGCCAACACTTAACGCGTTGCCGTTATGCAAAGTTAGCCGGAAATGGGGTAACGGGCTTCGGTGCCAACATTAATTTTGATTATCGACCAGCATTCAGCGCGGTATTGTAGAACTGGCGGGATAACGGCTCTGTAGAGCATATATATTTTGTCATTTAAATCCAGAGTTTTGAACCTATTTGTGTTACAAAACTAAAGTCGATTCACTGTATGCTGAGCTGCACATTGCGCCCCGTTGTCTCTAGCGTTAGGTCCAGAATTCATCCATCGCTAATCATATGCATCTTAAAGGTATGTACTGTCTCGATATGGAATATCTCGATTGGTTTTCTCGTTGGTCTTTCCCAGGATTTGCATTGCGGTATATGCGCATAAGCGTTTTTCAGCAATGTTTGAGACTTCATCATAGTACGGTGGATAGAATATTATATGCGTTATTTACTGGTACAAAACTGTTTATTCTTTGACTGGATATCTTCTTCTGGGCAGTTTGCAGCTCCTTCCCGTGGGACAGTCAAGGCGTGAACCTAGGCGTGTAGTGAATCTAATTTGTCCCTCGGATTTTTGCACAATAAAGATGTGACGGTTAAATAATGGTTATATTTTATGGCAGCTGTTATATATACAAGTCGGTTTATCATAGCTGATCCTCTTCATATTGTTTGTCATTTATCGCCAGAGGACAGACTCAAGTTTTTGGGGTTTTAATTGGCGTGAATGTATGTGTATGATCTTTAATGTTACGATCCTGTTTGCTTTTAGAAATAAGTTGTTTTCCGAGAATAACTACACCTCTCAACCCGCTCTCTGGCTCTTAAATTTGCTATATTTACCAAAATCTGGTTGTGAAATTGCTTCATTGCTCTCAATTCACAACAACCAACGGCACTTTTGATAAATCCAGGGATGGTAAATAGGTGTTGAGTATGTTCACAGATTATGTTATTGTTTAACAGATTATAATTTGTTTGTTTAATCTCGTGATTTAAGGAAAATTTATGGCAGTTTAGTTTTAATCTCCGTTCAGTACTGAAGTACGTCCTCTTCTGCTGGGGCACCAGTAGTAACCGTTCAGTTCAACCTTCGACTTACAGACAATCCGGTTTAGATTTAGACTATTTAAAAATATTCGTTGACATAAAACTTTAGAAAGAGGCAATAGGTATTAAGTAAAATGCCAGTCGGGGATAACTATCCCCATATCTTAGTGTGTGCGAGATACCCAAGGAACGGTAATAATGAACTCGAACTAAAGAGCGATTATTATTATTTGAAAGAGAAACTTAAAGAAAACGGTAACATAACATCCGTTATCGGAAATAAGAAAGACGATAAAATTGCATCCGAAACAAGTCAGCAATCCTTTTCTTTCTTTCTTCTTAGTAGGTAGTTCATTTCAAAGCAACTTCTTATGTAAAAAAAGCTTCCTACTTGCAATTGCAAAATTTATTCAGACTTTTCCAAACAGCTAGCTGTAGAGTACATTCCATATGAACGACAGCAAGTACAAAGAGATAACAAATTTCCTGTTTTTTTTTTTTTTTTGTTTAGATAGAACTTACAAGGACTTTGGAAGGAAATTCATCATACTTGCGTGATAAAGATGCAGTCCAACCATGCAAAACAAAAAGCGGGCGATTGGTGCAAAAAAGTCCTTGAAGTCATTAATGATGACAATAAGAAGTTGCGTATCCATAACCGAAAACACCAGCTAATATTTGCCAAAGAAACTAGACAAATTTCCAAAGTCACAATTCAAGAGCTCGTTTGTCGACGTCGTCCTCATTGTCGTCATCTTTGCCTTTGCTAACGCTCTAATTCCTTTATGAAGGATAATTTCCAATTTCTAGCTGAGTCTGCTTTCTTGTGCGTTCTGTTTTTTTTGTTAAATATCTTCCTTGTCCGCGAACATGATTATCGTGTTAAAGATGCTGTTGTCATAGTGCTAAAGGACAATGTGATGATGATGATGTCGATTTGCGTGATGAATGATGCGCCGCAACTCATTGTAGACGTCTCGTCGACATTATTATTACGTCGTTTTTTTTCGACAAATCCTTTTCATATGAATCCGGCGAATGAATGAGGGAATGAAGTCTTTTATTATTTTCCAGTTCCACTGTCACATGTGCGTGCGTTTTTTAATTCGCTTTCGATAAAATTAGCTGTGAGTGTTGGGAATCGAAATGGAAGCACTTTTGTCAAAGCTAAGGAAAAAGGTGACGTGTAAATAAGGCAGCAACATTTGGTCATTATCATTGTTCATTCTTGTTGCATGGTTGTATCATTGCTTTAATAATTAAAGGATACAACCAAACAAAAGTGCAATTTTTTTTCCTTCTGCAAGTCATCCCCAGCATACTGCCACTTCCAAGACCACCGACACATGCAATAAGCCACACGCTATGTCGCGTTTTCGAAAGTGTTGCATTCAACACTCTTAGCTATTAGCTAAGGGAGTTGGTACTTGTATCGCGGTGGGCGCGAAAACATTTGCTTGTGTTTTTTTTTCTGTTTTTGTTTTTGTTAATTTTCGACACCCTACCATGTTAACTCAGCCGAGAAAAATTTGACGACGTCGACGATGAATGTTGTAGTCATGGCGGTCGTTCCTTTTGGTTTGTTGCATTCGAAAAGAATGCATTCTGGCGAATTATTAATATCGCATCCGCGTTAGATAAACTTTCCAGCCCAAACCCAAAATGGAAGCCCATCCTTGATGATTATTCGGTGGTATTATTATTTGTCGGCGTTGGTTTATCTTTCTATTTTCGGGTAGGTATTCGTGCAATTCCTTGCACACACGTCGTCGTCTCGTCGTCATCGTCATCCTGCATGTAGAGATTTTCATTAAATGCATTGCAGTGCCCTAAAACATGCAAATCTCCAACACGAACTTGGTCTGTGCGGTTCGCATAGAATTAGGATATATGACTCTCTGATTGCCAAAATTGGAAGAATATTTTTGTGATTTTATTTTTCGTGCTAGTCGTTTGGTTTGATGATGATGTTTGGACGAAATATGCCTTTAAGCAGATTTTTCTTATTTCGCGCGCTGCGCGTTATATTAGTTATATTGCAACAGAAAAATTGAGGTTGCCATTGGCATAGTCGTGGGTGTATGTGTGTGCATTGAAATAGTAGACTATTTTCGAGGTCCTTGTGAGGATAATATTCTATCATATCATCAGAATCTATGCAACTGCAGCAAGGAGCTAAGCTTTATAGCGAGCGACACACGAGTAGGTACGTATAGCAAAAAACAATCTGCAGTGTTCCGAAAAAGGATACAAAATAATTTATTCCGCTAGACCAGTGCTCATGAGTGAGAATTATAGTCAAATTTTGGCCTCCGACAGAGCGTGGAATAACTTTTTTTTCAAGAGTGCAAATAGAAAAGTTGTAAATTTTGTTTGTTTTCTTTTTTAGAAATGCCAAAATGTGTTTTCTCATTTGAGAAAATTGTAGGTTTTTTTTTTTGCGGATGTTGATGGCGTCCTTATGTGCATCGTTAATTGCACATTTGCTTTACTTGTCCTATTTGCTGGAAAAAAATGAGTTGAGAGAGGGCCGGGTATAATTTTTTTTTCTTCCTGTTTTTTGTGCAATATTGGTGCAGATACCTCTCCTACATACGTTGCAATTTTTCTATTTTTTATATTTTGTTTGTCTTGTTATTTTTTGGGAATTTTTATTAATAACAGGAAAGCTGTTGGTATCAGCGGATGCACAATTAAGTTTTAGGAGTGTGCAGATGAGATCTCACACAAAGTTTACATAAGCATTTAGTTGAAATTTGTAAAACTAAAAATGCATATGCAATTTTAAGGCTTTAATGGCAGAATTTTACGAAAAAGTTGCCTTTTCAAAGAGCTGAGTTATTAAAAACCTTAATTTTGTTATGTTGAAATATTCAGACCATGTTTCAGTGTTTTCCGGTTAAATTGGTTCGATTCCCCATGTATGGCTTTCAAAATCTAAATATCTAAGGTCTAAAAAAAAATTGTTCGGGATTGCAGTACACTATCTTAGACATCTTTAATTTTCCCAGACTTAGTGCCGTTGTAAATTCCAACCCGAAATATTGAGGTTATAACTTAATAGTCGTAGGCAGCTTCTTAATTTATTCATAGACGCCCAAATGATGCGCTACCTGATTTCATTTTAAGAATATTTTTTGTTTACCCTCAAATCGTTGTTGTTGCCCGGAAGAAGCTGTGTTGAGACCTTTGGTGAGCTGCATAATTTAACTCAGCTTATAATCATTATTCCAAACGGAGTAAGGAATGTCGTGTTTATAAGGCTAACTGAACCAAAAAAAACCGAAAAATTTTAAATCAATCCGAAATGATTGCAATGCTCTGACCGAAGTGTTAAGTTTTCATATGACCAGAAATGGAGACAAAAAAATACTCCACAGCTTCAGAGGTAGTAAAAAAAATGCTGGTTTCTCTTTAAAAACATTAGAAGCTCTACCATGTCGTCGTTCTAACTTGAAATTATAGATGTCAACTCTCTGGACAAAGCTAATTTGCTTGCTGCAAAATGCACTTTACCACCATTGCTTATGAGCTTAGAATATTCAATGGGAGAAAACCACTTCCGCACCGGCGTTCAATGATCTTAATATACACAATCCGCTGGTCCAGATGGTATTTCCCATGTCATTTTGAAGACTTATTATTCTACGCAGGCAAGACCATTGCGCTTGGGTCTTACCGAGTAGATGGAAAAGAGCATTCGTCCAGCCTGTTTCGTATAATCAAACCACCGACTTACGTCCCTTATTAGGAAACACTTATAAATATTCAGCTCATTATGGCTTTCATAGCAAAAGGTGATTTCATGGTCAATCTCAGAGAAAAGTGGAAAGAGTCCCTCCACCAGTTTGGTGAAACAAAGATTTTTGCACTTGATTTTTAAAAGGCATTTGAACGCCTTTTCGATGGATTCAATGGATTCGAAATTTCCTTGCTGAGCGATCACAACGAGTTGTCCATATAAACTATGGTGTTCCCCTCCGTTTTGACTCTGAGTCGTTTTCTGATTTTTATTATTGACCACCGACACATCTAATAAAATCAGCTCCTTCGCTGATGAGAGTAATCTTAGTTTCTAGCCCTTCGGCGAGCGGTGCAAATGGTGCACAAACGTTTGTTAAACTCATTGAATTCCGATCTTGACAGCATTGTTAGGTGGGGTATAGTAAACCGTGTAATGCTGTCTTCCTTCATTAAAGCGAAACCTTAATAAATGCATGATTCATGACCTATGAAAATGAAGGAAAATCTGTTCTCGGCTATGTACGTTAGTGTCAAACTTCGTTGGAATGACCATTCGAAGTTTCTGGATTTACTCTATAAAAATGATTACCCATTCTGATCTCGCTGTGTGTGCAGTGGCTTAGTGGTTAATTGAGTTGGACCTGTAAGCGAGAGGTCGCTGGTTATAAATCGCGACGTGTACCACCTTAACGTCTTAATTCGCTGCCCCACCTCTTGCGAAAGTCTGACAAACATCCAAGAGTAAGAAATGTCATGAGAAACTTCTCAATAATAAAATTGCCATTCCAAATCGGCATCAAACTGTAGCTTCCTCCATTCGTGCCAAAAATAAATATTCGCACACATAGTGGTTGGAGAAGCTAGGCTCTGGGTCCTGTGTTCACTCCTAATATTTATTTATTTATTTCTGATCTCGCTACCATTTGCATAATTCGCCTTACACGTATGCATAACAGCCATACCTGGTGAAAACTACTTTTGGGCTAGGTAGAAAAGGTACAAAAATTAGCGGTAAAACTTATAGGTAACAGGAGCATAACGCAAACTATTGATCCACTTCAACTTCGTTCATGAAATCTAAGGACCTTGTAATTAGTGGCGCGCACGTTAAGCTTCATAGGTACTGTATGGAAGAAAAATCATGTAAATAAAGAGTTTTTTCGTTCCGCAGTGGGTCCTGCAATTCCTTCTGCTGTATAATAAATAAAATATAATATTAATATGTAAATACCCAAAAGCTGTATAGCGAAACAATTCGAATATTTTTAGGGTATTTAGAGATTTAAGGGTAAATGTTTTAAACGAATCTGCAATTTTTCCAATTTTGAGTTAATTGGTTGGTGTGGTTAGCCGGAACACCTAACGTTGTATGTTATACCAACGTCTAGAATGCCATGTGTGCAAGGAAACTTTATGACAATGTTTGAGAAACCAAACTTTCTGATTTTACGAGAGCATGATTGCCCAACATATTAGTTTTTGTATATTCATGTCTCTGACCTAATGGAGCATAATGCAAAGCATTTTCAATTTAGGGACCTACATTTTTCTAAAAGCTTCTCATACAATTTCTTACTCTTGGATGTTTGTCAGACTTTCGCAAGAGGTGGGGCACCGAATAGTAAGTAGTCCAACACATCTAACTACTAAGCCTCTGAAAGAAAATGGAGAAGAGAAGCGGTTAGACCTACAGTTTTGTGTCAATTTCGAATGATAAGTTTGAGAATCATCTCAGGACAGTTACTTCTTTGATCCGAACCCTACACGATCAATATAAATGACAATAACAATTTTGCAATATTTTGCCATATTTTTTCACCTTACATATTACATTCAAATAGGTGTAGTTGTGCCTACTACTTACTATGTCAGCTGAAACTCTTAGAAATAATGGATATTGGACATACATATGTGAATATCAAATTGAACTCTATTCATAGTAACACCTGACTCCTTTCAAAAGATTAAATTATTTATAATTTTAGATTCTATGAATATTACAACCATCTCAAGGACAACAAGAAAACTAGATTCTCTCAATATTGATGATTATAACCATAATAGAAATGGTGGGGCTATGCTATGAATATCACTTCGCCACAACATGCATATCAAATGAAGTCCAATTCGCATAAACATAAGCGAGTCCTTTGTCTGCCGAGCGGACCTACCACATTTTTCTCATAAACCTTCATTATATTGCATTCAGGTCGATTTCTTGTGCAAATATTTGGAAGGCTGTAATCGAAAAAAGAAGACTGCCTCATCTTGAACCAAAATTTCCAACAACAAATATGAGGGCATTCAAATTTTCTTATTTACATCTTCACCAACGGCACTAACAGCCACTAGTATACGTAAGGTAGTATTGCCAGGAGCCCAAACTGTATAAAAGGATATAATAATTTAAATTGAGGAAAAAGGAGAAGAAAAATAAAAAAAAACCACCTAAAACCAACCAACGAAGTTTGCTACATCAAATGCAGCAGCATCAACCCAAATTGTACTGCGAATGAAAGTTGTATGAATTTGTTGGTTGGTCCTTGCAGCTGGAATGGGTTGTGGCTACAGCAGTGCACTTTTTATTTGCCGGCATCCTCTTCATGCAACCAAAGCAATCCTTTCGGAAAATGGAACCACTAGTTCCCAGAATATCCTTTTTACGAAACAGAATCATTTCTGTCTTTTTCTATTTTGCATATGCACATCGCCGATTGGTGGTGTACTGCGGCATGATTCTAGTTAAAAATTAATTTCATTTTTTCTTCTTCTTCTTCTTCTATAGCTAGGTAGAGGTAGTAGGTAGGTACCTACTTATGTGAAATGCAAAGTTTGTTGTAGCAGCAACGTAACCATAATAGCACGGTTCTCCAGATTTGTTTATTTTAGCCAATATCAACGGTTTTATGGAGTCACCTGAACATAATTGCTGTTTTTTTTTCTTTTTATTTGTTCCTTTTAGCCGGACGCATACCTACATTCAAAATAAAATAAAAAGATAATCATCTCCCGTGCTGAGCGAAGCACTGGCTGGTTAGTAAGTGAATGCAAAATGGATGAGTTAAGGACACAAGCCAACACTGTAAGGTCACTTAGTAGGTACATTTTAGCATGAATGGTTGGTTGGTTGGATTTGCTTTCGCCACTGTTTGGGTTCTATAGTAGGGTCTTGGTGTCTTGCGACAAGAGAACAACTTAGGGTAAACAGGGATAAATTTTTAAAATGTGATTTCGAAAGTTTTCCCAGGTTATGTGATAGAAGATTGCAATTTATTTAAAGTTAGCTGCCGAGATTTCAGTCGCGAAAGGTGGAAATTTCTTGTAAAAGATGAGACGATTCTATGTATTGAAAAAGGTCTGTATGGTACCCAAAGAAAAAAGCGTTAGGAACATAATGGATGGCATTTTATTTCATTTTATGAAATTTATAAGGAAAAAAATATTGTTATATTGAAAAAACACCCCCAAAAAATGGCGTGCCCAAAAACTGTTGATAAGTGGGTGATTTACTAGAAAAACTATTCGCTAAACAACTTGTTATGCATTTATTTTGTTATCTAAAGAAATTTTCAATGAAAAAAACATATTGATAAGAACCCCCGCAAAAGGAGGCGTGGCAAGAAACTTTATATGGAATATATTTGAAGGAGTTCAGTGTCTTCATATTTTGTTAAGGTTGTAACACTTTATTTCTTTAACTACAGCTGTTAAAGGGTTTCTAAATTTTGGGCGTGGCAGTGGGCATATTAAAAAAAATTACAACAAAAACATTTCGGGAGTATCAGCTTCCTAGATTGTATACAAAGTTGATACGGACGGGGGAACATTGTTAATAGTCTTAGGTTACGGTCCTGATCATTAATATTATACTTTAAGGGATAATAATGCAATTGCTAGCTAAAACTTTGAAGAAACACATTTGATTTTAAACAATAAATTTGTTAAAATGTATTTTAATAATTGAAATAAGCATCACTCTTTAATTTTTAAACTTTCTTACATACATTATTGTATGCTGTCCATATAACTCAATAGATAAAAGAGGACGTACTTTACAATCAACATTTTCTTTCAGTTGCTTTCGAATTGCTTCTTTTTCTACAATCTATGAAATATTTAAGACGTACTTACTTTGAGAATAAAATAAACAGATTTATTTTTTGTTTGGGAACTGCAATTTACTTCTCTTTCCTTTGAAATTTGAAGAAATTGGGCGGATAATTTTTATATTTTTAAGCTACAATGGATAGCGATAGTGTGATTTCAAAAGATGCATACAGAGTTGGCAACGTAAGTCATCCGCATTGTTACGCGTAATTAATTGTAATTGTAGTTACGTCTTATTTGTCAGGTGACTAATGTAGCTTATGCAACGAATTGTTGACTGAACATGTTAAATGATAGCAAAAAATATGTAGAATAAGTAAATCCACTTAAGAATCCCAGATGAAAATTTTCGAGTATGCATTATGTTTTGGTGTTAGTTGCTTGTATTTTATTCAATTTTTTAATCGTTAGTAAATAGACTTTCGCGCAAAGTGTGGCAAATACCATATTTTTTATGGTAATACTATGTCCCAGATATAGTAAATCGATTTATTAATCTGCATGAATATGAACGTTTTTTTTTAAGAAATGGGCTGGTAGTCTCACAAATGAAGATATAAAGGACATTCTAGACAAATGGTTAGAATTTGGTGATAACAACCGAAATTCTGATGAAATTGACTACGCCATAATGCACCCCTTGATATTTGTATCATGCCACTTATCGTTTTTAAATAAATGGTTTGACTCAATGAGACCGAACTTCGGCTCCATTAAAATTAAAAAGTCGCCCCCATTTCCAAGAATGCTTTCGGGCAGAATCTGAGCCAGAGGATGGATGTAATTTCATCTTCACAAAGGATTCTAAGATCTTTCAGAGTTGAGGTACTTTCATGGAATGTGAATGCATGCATTGCGCTTAAGGCCTTGCTTAATACTTTAACTACGCCATAATGCACCCCTTGATATTTGTATCATGCCACTTATCGTTTTTAAATAAATGGTTTGACTCAATGAGACCGAACTTCGGCTCCATTAAAATTAAAAAGTCGCCCCCATTTCCAAGAATGCTTTCGGGCAGAATCTGAGCCAGAGGATGGATGTAATTTCATCTTCACAAAGGATTCTAAGATCTTTCAGAGTTGAGGTACTTTCATGGAATGTGAATGCATGCATTGCGCTTAAGGCCTTGCTTAATACTTTAAACCACTTCTAAGTAAGTGCCTCAACTCAAGAACACTGTGAATACGGAGAAGAGGCTGAAGCTCTGAGTCATGTCATACTGCATTCACCGGAAATTATATCTCTAACCAAACTTGATCGTTTTCTAAGGACTAGAAACCAAAATGATCAAAAGATCTGCTATATCAAATTTGTCTCCTGAATTAACTGGAAACATGGCAGAAATCCGGTTGTGAATTTATATATGGAATATGGAATTTTTTGTATTCGCTGCCCCAGTCTTACAAACATCTAAGCTGCCCAAATATAAATTGACATTAAATCGGATTTCACATTTTTCACTGCAAAACATCACAACAAAAAATTCTTTTGATGTAATAAAAACAAAAGAAATTGTCCATTGTGAAGCTTTGTCCCATATATGGGACACCTCACAGCTCCCAAATCAGACCTCGTATGTAATTTTTATTGACAGATTTGAATACAGTTCACTCCATTTTTGTAATATAATTTTTATTAGTAAATCAGTTTATTTGCTTGCATTAAAAACGTTCCACTGAAAGGAGTTAAGTAAAACGTTGATGCCTAAACGTTTATCATAGACAGATATCGAGGGCTGAACTTTATCACATGAAAAGCAAAGTTGCATTTCCAAATCTTGTCGCCTTGGAAACTACAAGGTGGCGCAAAAATAACCTTCCGATGTTTTTTGGCTGTAATTTAAAAAAAAAATGAAAAACTTTGATTCTTCTTGTGGATTATTTTTATTTGGTCTTTTAATTTTTTTTACATCAAGTCGAGAATATGATGTCATGTAAATGGCCGCCGCCACAGTTGATTGTCATTTGAGCCCTTTTTATGGCATTTTCCATCACTTTGGCCAAAACTTCCGGCGATAGGTCCTCACATTCTTGACGGATATTGTCTTTAAGAGCTGCAAGAGTCTGAGGCTTGTTGACATAAACCCGCGATTTCAAAAAGCCCCACAAAAAGAAGTCTGGAGCGGTCAAATCAGGCGACCTTGCTGGCCAGTGCAAATCGCCAAAACGGGGATTAGGCGCCCGGGAAATGCATCCTTCAGCATATCGGTTGTGGCACGTGCAGTGTGTGCCGTTGCACCGTCCTGTTGGAACCACATGTTTTCCAATCCCAATTCATCAAGTTGCGGCAAAAAGAACTCGTTGATCGTTGCACTGTAGCGCTCACCATTCACAGTAACCGTTTGGCGCGCGACGTCTTCGAAGAAAAAAGGTCCGATGACTCCTCCAGCGAAAACAGCACACCATACAGTGACTTTGAGCGGGTGTAATGGCTCTTCGTGGGTTACACGCGGATTTGCAGTGCCCCAGAAGCGTACATATTTCTTATTTACGTACCCGCTAAGATGAAAATGGGTCTCATCACTCATGATTATTTTTGATGAAAAATCATCTTCCTCTTGGTGGTGATTAAGGATGGCTTGAGCGTATGTTAGTCGCGATTGGCGGTCAGCAGCTAACAGCTGATGCACCGTCTGGACTTTGTACGGAAACATCTTCAAATCCTGTACCAAAATTCGCTGTAAAGACCGTCGACTGATACCCATTTGCGTGGCACGTCGTCTGGTCGATGTCGACGGCGCTTCCATGACATCTTCGGCTACAGCAGCAATATTCTCTGCAGAACGGCTACTCCGGGGTCTGCCACGCCTGGCAGCAACTCGTGTTGTACCAGTCTCTTCGAGGCGAGCGGCTAAACGTCGCAGTGTTTCACCAGTAGGCGTTGGACGGCTAGGAAATCTGCGACGAAATTCACGTTGTGCCAAAGTCACCGACCGATTATTGCTCAAATAAATAGTCACCAATATTCCGCGTTCTGGAGCAGTGTAGCGTAACATTGTTTATTAACGTGTATTTCGCATGTGTTTACTACACAAATGTCAAAACAGGATAGGAGGATTACTTTTGCGCCACCTTGTATAATATCGACAAATTCTATAAAATGATTTTAATAAGCAAAGGACATTCAACATGGGTACTTTGGCCCGGAGGCTCCGGGAATTTGCTCAAATCTCCGATCTGCGGGTCTAGCCGAAATTTCTCCGGTCCGCCAGGTTTTAAATGTTTACATTTTCTTTAAGCCTTCATTTCTATCTATCCCCGACAAATTTTCTTTAAAATGTAAATTAGAAAGTCAGTTGCAGGAAGTAAAGGTATTTTTGAAAAATTGATTTTAAATAAAAAGTTGTAAGCGTCTATTGTTTTACTAGGGTATAAAAATGTAGCTTCTTGTAAGTTAGATAAAATCACATGATGTGCGCAATTAAACTTGCAAAACTTTCTGTCAGTTTCGCTCGCCACTCTATGAACCTAACTTCAATTTTTTTATTTTTTATTTTGTTATAAAAGAAATTATAATCAAAAATTAATCAAAAAATAAATCTAATATCTTTTTGGAAGAAGGGAATATAAAATTAAGTATGCATTGCCACAAACACTTGGCAAAGTAAAAAAATTTCCGGGCCGGGCCTTTGATAGAGTTGGTAACCGTGCTTGTGTTTTACTTTGAGAAACAAACTAATTCTAATTAATTATTGACAATCTGCTTCATTTTGATGGCCATTTTGATTATATTCATAGATTTCGTCCCTGACCATGATTCTTTAAAAGTGGGGGCGTAGACAAAGATGATAATGTTGTTGCAGAAATATTCATTTCCTCCCCCTTAACAGACAGTGTGCGCGTAAGGTGAATCTAGAAAACCCAAAAATAAAGTAAAAGAAGATGGGTGTTCTGGATAAATACTTTGCACACTTCACTTTGAAAGTACATAATTCTCGTATCCAAATAATAAACTTGCTGTCGCATTTCAAAATGCATCTGCATAAAAAGCATAAAATAAAATAAAAATCCCAATGTTTGAATTTCAAAATTTGCCCAAGTAGGTCATGAAGTGAAAAATTAAAATGTTCCTTTCCCATCATTTACTTTTGTTCTGAAAAGTTCACAGTTCACACACAAGGAAAGGAGGCTAAAGCAAACAGTGAAAATAGTCAAAATACATTAATTTATAATTTACATTTTTAATAAAATGCCACGAAGTATATTTTCTCAGCGATATAATACGAAAAAAACTAAAATGAATGCTGTCTTTGATGGTAAGTTGACGAACGAATGCATAATACTCTGAATTAATCAAACTTCAAACTTAAAACTTTAAACAGATGCATTTAGAAATATTTCAATATTTCCGAAAATCGCGAAAATTCCCAATTGCAAGAAAAGAGTACCTCAACTGCCACAAGCCGAAAAGAATTTCTGTGAGTCCACCAAAGAGAAAAAATTGCTGCGGTCATGCGATTGGTAAGTGGTACTTTGGGCGGCCTTCATCGAGATATTTCTATTCGCATTTTTCATTCGCAGGTACGACAGCGATCGAATAGAGATTACTACTCGTTACCATCTCGAGTCAGTTCTGGGTTGCATTTTAATGGATAGATACTCTGAAAGAGAAAGCAAGAAAAAGTCCTTGGCCAAGGATTCCATCGAGAAGTCTAGCATTTTAATTACTCAGAGTATACAACCGCCTGTGGTAGCAAAGCCTGTAGAACAACAACAGCCTGAGGAAATTAAAATTAGAGAAGATCCAGTCGCTACAGTCCAAGAGACGATGAATAACTCCAATAATATCGATTCCGATTTGGAGAACTGTCCACTATCTTTGAATTTTTTTTCGGACAGCTCAAAGAAAAGACAACGTTCCAAGCAAAGGAAGGTATACGAATGCGAACACTGTAAAAAGACTTTTGATCGGCCTTGGGTGTTGCATGGACATTTGCGTTTACACACAGGCGAAAAACCTTTCATATGTCCAAGGGAGACATGCAAAAAGAGATTTGCCGATAGGTAGGAATTTTATTGAGAATAATGTTGTTTTTGCTAATATTTGTGCTCTTAAATTAAGATCGAATTTGCGAGCCCATCAACGGAGCAAAGGTCATCACAACTGGCTGTTTCAGTGTCCTCAATGTACAAAGTCATTTAGTCAGCAGAGCTATTTAAATCGCCATAGCCTTCAAGCTTGCCGAAAATTTCTAGCTCACCATAAGAAATAATTGAAGTTGTATTTTGAATTTTTGTTGAATAAAATATTTAAATACACAATTTCTGTGCGAATAATTTTTATGTGCAAAATTTAAGCAAACGATATAGAATAAATTAATAAGCAGAGCAAGGTAATTGCCCTTTAAAGCTGAGAGTTTGATATGATTGAGTTTAAAAGAGATTGAACAACCTTGCCAAATCCGGTGGATGTTTTGAAAAGTTCAGACGAGATCGCGACACTATTGAAGGAATCAATTGTGCCAGACTCTCCATCTCCCATGAAGAGCTGTAGAGCTCCTTACGACTTTAATGTGACTAAAAGGATGCTTTGTCGCGCTCTACTTAAATTGCATTGGTTTTTTCCAGGATTTGCTTCGGTGTAAAGGTTTGGTCTAAATGGAATAAGCTAAATAAATATTAATTAATTGATTGATAAACTATGTGCACATGAGCATTGCCAAATAACTAGATATCTTTGGTTTATTCAGAGTTGCTTACTATGTCTCAGTGCTTGGATATTTTGAACGGTCTCAGCCCATTTATAAACTTTTTGATTTTGTCATGTAGGACCTAAACAGCGTTCTGCTGCCACTTGTCCTACCAAAGAGTCTTCGTCGTCATTGCCCATAATGGGCTTGAAGTCTTCAGTTTCTGGTCCTGCCCCAGTTTCTTCATCAATTATCTCTTTATATTTATCTGGTTCTCAGACTACAGTTTCCAGATTTTTTGCTCCAATCTTCCTTATTGCTGGGCATCGAACCAAGTTGATCGCCGTCTCTTCGCCAGTTGCGGAAGTAATGTTGATGCATTGATGAGATACCTTACTTCATTGGCTGGCATCGGGCTATTATCTGATGGTCGAATTGCTTTCAATCCTTGAAATTTGTTCTTCCTTGTGAATGTTGAGTCCGGCAGTGTCACACCAGTTTCGGGTTACTTTAGATCCTGCTTATCACTAATACGAGCTTTGAATAGTACCTGCCTGGGACACGGGCAGCCTTCCACCCTCTGCGATCCCGGAGCCCACTGCTTCTAGTAATCCACACCAGGCGTATTTACGGAGATATCGCGGTTAAAAATTTTCAGTTGAAATTCAGTTGATTTTTGGGCCATTTCCATACCAAGCGCTCCGGCATTCGCAACGGCATAGTCTTTAAAACAGAAGATCGGTACTCATTGTCGTTCCGTACATTGGAGTTAGGATTCGTTCCAGCACAACTGGCAGAATAAGGGAACAGCAGATCATACACCTTATCTGTGCAGTCAAGAGTTTCCCAGTTGTCATAAAAGTTGAGGTTAACACCGGGGTAGATGAACTTCTTAACTGCCCCATAGTTGCTTTTATCAATAGAGATATTCCGTCCTAGTCGGTGGACAGATGGTTCTCTGTTTGTAGACAGCATATAATAAGTCTTCCTTTAATTAAAAAGCCTCTATTACGGCACGTTTTGGCACCCTCACTGCGTACTATCTGCTCAAAAACAACCTTGCCAAATCCGGTGGATGTTTTGAAAAGTTCAGACGAGATCGCGACACTATTGAAGGAATCAGTTGTGCCAGACTCTCCATCTCCCATGAAGAGCTGTAGAGCTCCTTACGACTTTAATGTGACCAAAAGGATGCTTTGTCTCGCTCTACTTTTGCATTTGTTTTTTCCAGGATTTGCTTTGGTGTAAAGGTTCCGTCTACATGGAATAAGCTAAATAAATATTAATTTTACAAAGTATATGCCAACATTGAGAGCGTCCACTTAGAGGTGGCTCCTAATTTTATTACGTTTCTACTAACATGCACTGCTGCATCCACAAAAAAAAAACCAACACCCAAAAGCTATAGAAACCTAAGGAAGTACTTTGAAAATGAATCTTCCGCTATTTAAACAAAACTGCACGTGATCCCAGCCAATGGATAGATACTCCTCCGTCAATATTTTATATCAATTCAAAGTTTTTCGCATACAAAAAGTTTCCATCTTGAAATAGTTGTTGGCCTTATTTAGCTTCATTCAAGACCTTCCTGTGGGTCTAATTAGAAATTTATTTGAACTCAAGGAAGCTTTAAGAGTGTCCGTCTCCTGAAAAACAAACAAAGTAGTGACGGTGTACAGTCCATCAGCCGACCATTGAGCCTCACCTTTGGGAAGAAACTTTGGAAATAAACTTTAGAAATTTCATTATTGTCTGAACTCAGTTGCTGACGTGATGCTTCCCAAGAAAGAGCTGCAAATATGCATCACTTAACTCAACACCACCACCAAAGGCCAGAGGGGTCCTGGACGTTGCCATCTCCCGCATTCAGTGCAGCAGTTTCTATGTTGAAACACCGCCGCAATGTAAATTATTAATTCCGCTACATTCTGGGTAAGTGGATGATTTATGGGGTAAGATAAACACTTCGTACGCTCTATTTGCCATTCGGTGGTCATCTTCAATACGCCGGTCGCGGTTGTTATGCTGCGGGCGATGGGCTGCGCCCAGCCGGTCATCATCTGAATGCATGTGTACCGCATGAAATTGGTTTCTTCGTAGCGCTGTGTAGTGTGTACCTGCAACAAATTTGAATGTATCCTTTGACAATGGATTAAAGCTGATTGATTAAGACCAGAATTGGTGACTTTGGGGTTGACCGTGTTGTTTGCGACGAAGCAGATGCTATTTATTTTGTTAACAAAGAGGCAGAGAGAACACAACGACCTATTGGAGCCCACGAAGTACTCCTAACTCCTACGGCCTCATTTAAATCCTCGAATACTTTTGAAGAAAATAAATTTGCCCAAAACAATATCCGATTCAGATTGCGATTCCGATATAAAGGCAGCACTTCTATTTAATTTCAACCAATTTCAGTGAGGGTAGAGAGAGGGTAGGTGACCTCGTCGAAAAAAATACCAAAAATAAATGAAAAAAAAAACCGTCTGCAATCTTCTGAAAGTGAGTAGGAGCTACACAACAGAACTGACATGCTGTGAAACGATTTTAATTTTCAATTTGAATCTGCGTCATTCGTCCTGTGTATGGCCGGTTGGTGGTTGTCCATTTTGGGACCTACTGGTCATTTCCACCATCGCGAGGAGAGTCAATCAATTGACAAATTGATATTGTAACAGACAATGACGAAAATTGTGCGGTGCATTCCTTTCGCTTTACATTTTGTTTGTATTGTTTTTGTTTTTTTTTATTAACGCGAATACCGGTGTGTGAGGGCATCCTTTTTAAATCAGAGTTTGTAATTTCGATTCGGCATTGATTGAAATGTCACCTTCAATTGTTTTCGTAGTAAATTGATTTGCACTTTTAATTTGTGTTGACTGTTCGTTCTGATTATTTTAATTAATGTGTTGCTGTCGAACTGGATATGATCGTAAATGACACTGCAATGGAAACTCTATTTAAGACAGTATTGGAAGGTGTGTAATGCTATTTAAAAGGTCCAGCTAAGAGTAATCTAAAAATCAGTAAACAATTTACTGGATATTTAGTTAATGGTATTCACTATCCCCAGGTTAGGTAGGTTTCGTAGATTATTAGAATTAGGTTTCAAGATTCGTCAGAAACATTCGTGTTTAAGTGTTTTCAACAACTACACTCTACCCTCTCTAAGCCAGAGAAAATGCAAACGTATGGAATACCGTTGCTGATCGACATTAATCGCGTGGGCTAAATGCTTCCATCATGTTGACACATGGTCAAATGGTTTTTTCAGTACCTGCTGGTATAGGTTACGATATTTTGGAAGTGTCTGTAAGAAAACTGATTCTACAATTTACTTCTTTCAACGTCACCCTTCAAGTCTGTATAGGTATAGAAGTAGAGTTAAAGCGAATTTGTCTAGATCTACTTGGCCAATTTGTAAAGCTTTTTCGGTATTATTATCAGCTGAAGTTAAGTTAGTTTAGGATAGCTGTATGCCCCAAATGCAAATTAACCTAGAAGCTATAGAAGGAAAACTGTAAAAACATATGTAATGACATGTGACTAGCATTTAGAGCTGTTTATACATTTTTTGAGAGATGACAGTGGGTAATGGTTAAGTGCATTGCACCTTTTAGAAAAGGCTAGTTTAAATCCCGCCCATGCCATCTTAAAGTCTTTATTCACTGCTCCACCTCTTGCGAAGGTTTGACAAATATCGAAGATTAAGAAATGTCTTGAAAAGTTTCTCAAAAATTATTTGCCGTTCCGAATCAGTATTAACCTGTAGGTCCCCCATTCATGTAAAATATAAATCTTCGCACACACAGTGGTTGGAGAAGCTAGGCTTTGGGGCCTGTATGGGCAGTTTACGCCTAATTTTTATTTATTTGCTTATCTTCAATAATCACAAAGTAACAAGTCCCCTCTGATGAATGACTTCAAGTATTTATGACTGCCCGAAAGAGCCAGACTTCCAAATTTTGCTCTTAATTCTTCTTTGGCTGCCACGTTCTTTGTTAGCTTTATTTAATTTACGTAAGCCGAACATCTCCTTTCAGATATTAAAGACCGGACACGCGATGATAAGATTACATTGATCGGGCATAAACTCATCTGACCATATCACACAGATAGCTATGTAGTTGATGTCTCAATTTTCAAATGTTCTTCTGGCGGTACTCATTTTATCTCACTTTCTAGATAACCGCGTTGTAGGCCTCCAATGTCTCTGTAAGTTATAGAACCTACTACACGAATTACAAGCCAAAAGCTGTTGATTCAATATCGCCCAGTCCGTCGCCCAGCATCATACTTCAGCAAAAGGCTAGATAATTATAAACGCGGTGGTCATTTACGGCTCATGTGGACTATTGAAATATGTATTTTGTAAATAGTGATTTTAACTATTGAGTCTTTTCAGAATCAATTTACCTGCAAAGTCTTTTTAATTTGTGTATGAAAGTCTAAACCCTAAGCACACATATGTTTTCAGCTGAAGACCAGTGGCTTAGATGCATCGAAACCATCAAAAATGTCGCTACTGATGTGCTGGGTTTCACCCGCTCACCACAACAAAACCACTGGTTTGATGATTAAAAAGCAAGCAAATCAACTTGGCTAAAAGCGACGGACATCAAGACCCGAACAGAAGTCTTTAGGAATGTACAAGGAAACCTGGTATATAATAAAGTCACAGTCAGTGCTGAGGATATTGAAAAACTATTTCTGCAAATGGCGAAGACGACAAAAATTCCGCATTCAACCGAGCGAACCTTGACACATGTAAGCCAAAAATTCCGTCCCCCTCACCAAAATTAAACAACGATAGTATCAGTGTCATTCGCTGGATACACAGGAAATTAGACCCTCTAAATTGAAATTACTGTAGAGGTAGCAGCCTCCTCCTAAGCATGAAGTATTGTGCATTTTTCAATGATGTGATTGGAACCTATCATTGCGGTTATAGGTCCGGTAAGTCAACAAGTGACCAAACACATGGTGTTCAGATCGATACTCTCCATCTTTTCCGCGGCTTTTCTCTATTACTGCACGCAATAGAGAAAGGCCCTATTTTATGTGGCGCGTACGAGAAGCTGATCTCAACCAACTTGGAGCGCGCAACTGGCGGCGCTTATTGGAAGCCCGCTTTCACCCCCGAAATGTAGCGCCGCCGCCTAAGTAACTAAGTAATTCTTCCCATTGCTAAGAAAACAAAGGGACCATCCATCTTCACGACGGTTTAAGTTCAATTCACCTTGACGGTGTTACAGTGATTGTCGAAATCCTGCGAAAGTAAACTTTTAATTTTCAACAGGTATGCAAACTCTGATGCTCATATTGTACAATTTGGGTCGAAGTTAAATCCCTTTCCAATTGCATATTCATTTATATTTACATAAAAATGCATAAAAATTCACAATCTTTTGGGTACTAACCACGGCAATCTATTCATTCACTTTTGACATTCTGAGGCCAGAGGATAGATTCGAGCTATCCACCATTTCCAAAAATATTTTAAAACTTAAAACTTTTAAAATTCTACTAACAGGCCCACTATTAAGAAAGATTGAATCACAGACACATGTTCTAGCCTGGGTAGGATTTGGTGATGAATGTAACTACAGCGCCCATAATGCTTGTCATGAAAGGCCAATAAGGACGAAATATGCCAAAGAGTTTGGCACACACCGCGGTCTTTGGTTAATTTTTAATTTTATGTGGCTCACCAGAATCAATGTGGAGATGAAATCAGACAACCAATTCAACTCACTTAAAAAGTTCAATTAAGTAATGCAAAAGACTACAAGATTGGATTGGACGTGGCGCCGCAGCTTCATTCTTATATTCATATCCTGTCACTGCAAGGGAGGCATAAACTCAAATTGAACCACTGCTCATCCTATAATGTACTTCTAAATTGTACAAAATTCAAATGACAAAGTTCATATATGTGTTTAGCAAAAAAAATAATAATAATAATTCCATGAAAATGGAATCAAATGACCACTTACCACAGAATATCAAAATCCTGACAATTACTATAGTGCATGCGTGTTACCAAAAAGAGTGGTCATCATCCAGCACCATCCAGCATACACCTCAATTTCGGAATCCAAAAGATGCGACTAGACTGTCCACATTTGTCCAACACCTCTATTCAAATCTAAATCCACTTCCGATTCGTCGCCTAATTAACTCGTGACAGTTGTATGCCAGGAAATTGATGAAAACGTGCATAAAATAATCTCTACACCAAATGCAAACCAGGCCACCACCACCACCACCACCACCGCCACCACTATCGCCCAATGCGAATATGATAATTGACATTTAAGCCATTGCAAAAATCAAAACAATTACAATTTAAGCCAGAGTGCCTACCTACGCACAGTGTTGCTGCGCGTAAACACGAGCTGTTTGAAGGCAAACACAAAAAGACCTTTTAGCACCGGCAATACACTCTATTAAAATGTATATAGACGTTTTGGCAGCCGGACAAAACTCCATTTGAAATTAATCAAAATTTACATCTCCAAATGGAAGAGAACGGTATAATATCCAATTTACAATCGCATTTCAACATCATTTCAATTGAATTTTATAGGCCACTTTGATGTTTCAACGCGGACGTGGGCGTGGGCGTGGGCGTGGGGGTGAAGTTGGAACCCAGGATGTGATGATATTGGTGCGGGTGAAGTCGAACACGGTCAGAGTGTTTTAAAGAGCACCACACACTGAATGCTTGAACCTCATAGTAAATAAATAAATAAGTTTACGTAACATTAGTCACGTACATCGAATGTTATTTATTGATCGTTTATTTCTCGCTAATGTAATGGAACAATGGGAGTCCTGTGCGAGTTGTCGAAATGGAACTAGGGAATCCTTTATACTTTTTAATGGGATTCAGGCGACGGGGATGTATAAAGCACGTTTTAAGATGTTCGAAGATGTGGCAAAGAATGTGCTCTGGATTGCGGCATATTCAATTTTAAAAATTTAAACCCAGTTGAGCCACCAGTGAGAGCACATAGATCAGGTCATAAGATCGAGCACCGTTACATTCTGTTGCAGCATGACTTTTATTAAAGTTGACGAAAACCTTACTCTCAGGAGTTGGAAAACATCTGTCGTTTTTCAATTTCAAAAAGGAGTCCATTGGAAGATTTTGGCCAGCCATTTTAGTCAAAGAGGAGCTACCGAAAAAGTATCAGATAAGATATTTCGTGTATGCATGAAACCATGAAGGTGTTGGTTTTGCGTCTTCTTTGGTCGTTTCGTTGATTTTTGTTCTTGGATTGTAAGGACGGCACCGCAGATTCCTTCGATTTTCTTATTAAAAATCATAAATAAAAAAAAATGGTTCCAGCTAAACTAACGCTATACAAAGAAATAAATATTGTTAAGAAACTTACTTATCCATTTTAGCTCGACATAAACAAATTGTTCGTATGGTATGAAAACTGCATTACCTACGTCCATTCGAAATTTAAACGTCATGAACAGTGTTTGACATTGACTGGATTGGATTAGGGAAGTGCATTTAATACTCGAAATAGAGATATGCATTTTTATATCTGCAAGGAATATTTGTCATTAAGTTGTAATGGAAGGTAATTGCTCTTTGATATTATGCATTAAAATGTTTTTAGCTTATTAGTTGTGTTCTCTATAAATCTATCATTTTAAAAATTGGGGGGGGGGCAATTTTGATTTTTAGGGAGCCCAGTGCTCAGCAAAGGAGCAAAAAGCTCCTAAAACAATCATTCCGGCAGCGCTGATAGGTTTGTTATGGTTAGAGTTTGTTATGGATTCTGAGCCAGAGGCGTCATAGTTCTTCGAAAACGAGTTTAGTGAGGCCATCATCGTCAATGGAGAGCGCATATCAATCATATCAATGATAACCAAATTTATTTTGGACCCAATTAAGTAAAATGGATTCGAATGACATGTGGGTTTAGCTGGGCGGAGTTACATGCGACACAGTGAACGCTACAGTGGACTTTTTGCATAAACGATTTGAAGTGAAGGCTATCGCTCGCGAATGTGAAGTGCATTGGCCACCAAGATCGTTTGATATGTTAGTACGCAGTTAGATTTTTTCTTAAATGGGGTTTTATGAAGCAAATAAGTGACGTATGCAAAGAGTTTGATGTAAGTGAGAACTTGGTTGATATGCAAAAATATTAGTAAAAGATTGATCGCATTTATATATCTCATAATAATGCATAAAATTTCATGGCCAAAATTTAGTTCTTTTCGATGGCACAATCGATATTCTCGTATGTTAGTTAAAGTTCGTCAGCTCTGATTTAGAGTGGACCTAATATGTTTGCATACGACCATCGTTTAGATTCTTCGCAATTTCAAGCTAACTTGTTGAGGGCCTTTTAAGAAAAGCTAGTCTAGGTCACATGTTGCAAGGGCATCATGTTGCCGATTGGCCGGTGCTTTTTAAAATCTGTGAATAACACGACGAATGTTTTTTTAAGGGGTTACATGAATTTATTGAATTTATTCGGGAAAAAAAGGATATTTTCAACAATTTGTTTTTATATTTACTGTCTTAAAGATATACATTTGAAAAATAATTTCTGTCATTTTCAAAGGAAAATATTCAAAACAACGCCATTGTGACGTCATTTCCGGTGACTCTTCAGAATAACTGTGCGTCCGCGTTGACAGTAGAAATCGTGACAGGATCAAAGGAAGTGAAAAAAAATTCGTGCTTTAGTTAAGACCGTAAACTAGAATTTGGACGAAAGAAAAAAGAAAGTGCAAATTGGATTTTTGGCAGACTCTTTTACAAAAAAATTCAAATTTTGCTAAAATTTGCTCAACATTTTTTTTAAATAGCTGTGATTGAAAAAAAAATTCTTCGTCGAAGTCTTCTTAAATGAAATGGAAAGAAGGCAATTAAAATCGCGACAGGGTTTAATCTGTAAACATCTGAAAAGTTTGGAAAGCGAATGTTGGAGTGGTCTCCTTGAGTGTGGCCCTCCCTGTGCAGTTTTGCTGTACACCTACTACTATACTACTTTCAGTACTATATTCTGTTGCGTTAATAGATGCAATTAAAGGTGGTGGATTGAATGCGCCAGGTGTGCATGAATGGAGCGAGTAATGAGATCAATCTCAAATACTTGATCAGGTGCGATCAAACACACGGTCGAGTGGGTGACTCCTGTTTGGCTGGTGTTGAGCTTCTTTTTTTCTTTCTCCTGGGTTGCCTGTGCAGATGCAGGCATACAGGTTAATTTGACAAAATTGTTTGCGACGATTTGGTTGCCTGCGTCTGATAGCTGGTACAATCACAGGTGAAGAACGTGATCTTTTTTTATAAAACACTTTTAATGTGCGGATGGTCCTAGAGGCTATAAGCTGGTATACTATCCACCATCGCCGAGGTCAAAACTTAATAGGACAATTAATTGTTGTAAGCGGACTTAAACTTAGAGCCGTACACCATCAAAAGAACCTATTTGCGTGTTTTGGGAAGCTGTACACCCCAACGCATTAAGGACGAATCTTAGTCTGTAATTGAACTTTAAGCGCAATTAATATCAATCTGTAATTTCATGAACTGCTCGGTAGTAGGGTCAGTTGACATCATCATGTTTTATCTTTTCAGTAGACTACAAGTAATATTTTGTCTGAGGAGCAGCGAACATAATTTTTTAGAGATTTCAATCGACGCGAACAATTTTGGCAGCTCGTGTTGGTTAGACCAAACTTTTCCAACTAAAGTTTTATTGCGAGCATACAAAACTTTTGACATTGAAAAACTTTCAGCAGATTCTGTATAAATCGTTTTCGAATCTTGAAGCCAACATACTTGAATACCATACCTTTTTGGCTTCTATGGTATGTATTGGTGAGAAACTTCTCAAACTTTTGCAAGGAGCAGATTTCAATTTATTTCATTTCAATTCGCCAGTCCTGCACATCGAATATTTAATAGTTTTGTCATTCTTGTCCTAGCGAATGCGTTTTTTGTCACGATATGACTCAACTTCTGAACTACATACTAGTTCTTGGAGTAATAAAAGTCCAAGTGAATTTCTTGAATAGGTTCAAATCGACATATGATTCATCTACAATAGAATCGTCGCTTTTGAAACCCAAAAGTTGGAGCGTTGTCAGATGAAGAATCATTAGCACCATCAACAGCAGCAGATAATGAAGATATTGGATGATTCCTTTCATCAAATGCTTCAAACTTAAAACCCATCATCGACGATATTTCTCTTAAAATATTCAGCAAGCTCCTGCTGTTCTTCGTCGGTCAACGCTGAATATTTGAAAAATAAGTTGCTGTGCTCTCTATAGTTCTCATTGCAATAACTCATTGTGAATAAAAATAAATAAGCGCTAAGTATAAATTACAAACAGGAATAAATTATTTTGTCAATTTATAATAGCTGTCAATAAAAACTGATCTTTTGGACACAACATATTATAATACACTGAAATCAAAATGAACCGATTTGAATAGAAAATGCACCATAACACCCCGAAGTACGTATAGATGTGATGTTCTTCTAGGCTAATTTCCAGGAAAACCGTTGCAATATAAAGCACAAGTACAAGTACAAGTACGTCGAAAATATTAAGGTATGAGGTGGGTGTGAAATAAGTGATAGCTGTAGGGATCAGTGAAAAGTTGTAGGGGAGTTGAGCAACCCACACACGGTTCTAAGCTTCCGTAGACCGACTGGAACTAGTTTCCGTTTGTCAAGTTTGCAGTGCTTAATTTCCGATCACTTCCTTGGTGGTGTTTGTATGAGATACCAAAAAAAAAATGCTTATTTTATATTTCGCGAATTCAATAATTTGATTTTCTAGGCAGGACTACAAAGCTTGCACAATCGTTTTTTAATTGTTTCTGCTAGAAATTTAACTGCTAGAAAGTTGCTTCTAGTCTAGTGATCTGGATCATAGCTTAAAATACTAAAAGGAGTGTTTCGTTTGGAATTGATTAAGTGATGCTTTTTTAAAGAAATCTCAAGTTATAAATGTTAATAGTGTAGCTGAGTAAAAGAGACAATATGGCGGCCTGGAAGAGAAAGAGCAGTTTATCGATGCGGAATGTTCGATAAGCTTACGGGGAGTCGATATAAGGAGGTCAAGCAAGCAAGACGGTATTCGCATTACCTGTCAAGATTTATTTTAATAATTACTAGCTTTAATAAAGTTTGTGTTTGAATCGAAATTAATTGTTTTAATAGTATTAATGAAATACATTTTGGTACAAAAAAAGCACCCCCATAAAGTGTGCGAAGAACTTTAATTGTGGGTAAACAACTTATTGAATTGGGCTGCAAAGTACTTACTTACTTACTTAAAGTAACTGCAAAGTAACTAGCAATTATAATTTCGCCAAAAGATACTCCACTTAAACAGTCAGAAAAGCTTACATATGTACATAGCATGGAGTGAATATTTACTCCCTACCCAATCTTGCGGAACATCGTATTGCAACAGTTACACATGTGCGCCATCAAATCACATCTCCCACAAAAAAAAAAAGTTTCTCTTTTCAAAAGAAACATGTCCTTTTCGGTCGAAATCCATTCAGCTCCTTTGCCCCTATTCACATCGTGTACTCAGTATAAAAAGCATCTGCAGTTGCGGATGTCCTACACAATCAACCATCATATAACTAATAGCTACTGCTATGCAAACATTTTTTGTTTCTCTAGGGAGAGAGTTTTAAAAAAAAAATGCATCATCAGTGACAGGACATCAGCAGAAAGCTTCATCATCGTCAGTTGACAAGCAAAGAATCACATCGTCAATGCGGTTCACATATTGACATGCAACGTTTAGTAGTCCTACAGTATTATCTCCTCACACCCCACACCCCACACCAACCGTTCTCTTCAAATATCGTCCAAGGACCATTCGCTTCACCACTATACTTCCTGATGGATTAAATCCTTGATATTTATCTCATTTTCCGCATCGGTCACATAAAGTACATACATATACATATATATGATGTGTTTTATTTTATTTTATTTTCCATGCCATGACAACCGCTTGCAAGTTGCAGTTCCTTCCCTCATCATCATCATTATCGTCACCAGCATGGGATGCATCTAAATCTGAACATTCTTCTAAATGGCGGCGGCAAAGAGATTAATCCACTTCAGATTCAAAAACCTCTATATATACAATATACATTCAACCGATAACACTAAAGCCAAGCTGCTGAACAAACATCTGCGGATAAATTTCAGGATGCCTACTTTTCCTCACTGCAATCAGCCAGCGAATTAGGTGACCATACACTTGGTTGAAGGTTCCGTTCCGCACAAACACAAAAAGCCAAAATTCAACATTTCTAAAATGCTTAGGTCAGCTTACAAATTGATTTCCAGCCCCTGGCTAGGTTCTGTGGTGAATAGTGAGACCAAGCGAAATATGCCCACAAAAACCGTAGCTAAACAGAAAAACATGAAACAAAAATGATTGGCGTACTCTCGTCGAGTATTGAGTGCAGGTACAAGTTTAGATACTTTCAAATTGAATTTCAGAACCAATGCGGGTACGAGTACCTGTTGTACAAAAGGACAGACGAACGACGAGAAATTGTCATCCTCGACCGTGGTGCACCACATCTCTTGCTTTTTCCAGAGAAATGCAGCTGCTGCTGCTACTGCTGGACACTCGGGATCGCCATCGATGGCAGCAACCGACTTTGATTAAATGTTGCGACAAATTCTCATTGAAGCGGTGATGAACGACTATGAACTGCAACAGCGAATGTCCTGCTTCTCATGTGGTGAGACATGCCAATTTTTTTTTTTATTATTTCTTCAGATGAGGATTTAGATATTTTTCCAAAAATGCAACATCTCGAGCTACCAAATACAGAAACACAACACAACATCATGCTGTAGGCGAAATATGTAAGCCCATGTGCATAGGATGAAATTCGATTAAGGATAACTCGGTCTGAGGTGAAGGGAGCTACCATCGCATAATATCAAAATCCTATAAAAATGCAAAGATATTTCCGAATCAATATATTCCAGCTACTGGCCAATAGTGAATTGGAGTTTGTGACATATCTTCTAAAACATCGACGGGTTAATCACCTTAACTCGCACTGCATCCTCTCGTTCGTTAGGTTACCAATGTGACACGAGACAAAGTCAGCATATTGTCTCTGTTTTCGGTTAAACAATTTCGAGATTCGATTTCTGATGCATATTTTAATAATCCGGACAAGGCGTAGCTTCGTTCTCGTTCTCTGTCGCCCTCCTGCTCGTTTCTGCATCCTGACGATTATAATGACCCAGCTTCGTGAAATTCCGGATTGTGATGGTAGTTGGCCCCTGTGGAATTTTTCGGCGACAAACATTGCATGCGGTGGTACTGCTACAATACACAACAACAACAATGAAAACAAAGCTAACAACAACAACAACTCGAACGCACAAGGCGGATAATTTCAGAATGGCTTTGGCTCTGGGTTCGTTGGGATATGGATGGATAATAATTTTCCTTTGGAATGTGATGCACAAACAGTAGATGGAAAATTCAGAATGGATACGATTTGGCATACGCATATTTTTCAACTATCCTCTTAGTAGAGTTCTTGATTTGTCTGTGAATGAGTTAGTCAGTGAGTGAGTGAGTGAGTGAATAAGTTTGTTTGTTGTCTCGTAGGACACTTCAGTTGAAAGTAATGAGAATTGGGATATGATGCTCAGATTCCAGAGATTGCTTTCTGATTAGCTCTCGGATGGTGGAGGAGGCGTTCTTTGCTGATATAGCTATGGAATTAATTTAAACTGTAATTACGTTGGGGACCTGTTTTGACTTTTAATTCTCTTCAAGTGTTGATTTTATACAAAATTATCTCTTAGAATTCTGAAATATAAGCTACTGGATGCCATTTGCACAGATGATAGTGATTGGTCTTGAGTAATAAGTCTTGAATTTTATATTTTGATGCCGCGATGTTCTTGCAATCAATTTAAAGCTGCATGTGAGAGTATTCTTCGTATAGATTTCCACAGGGAAGAAGTTAGCTCATTTGATCCTGCGGTTTGTATAACTCTCCGAATGAGTGCCGAAAGTAAGTGTGCACTTCTTTTACTTTATCCCCGTATACATAGAAATTACCATGATATCACATTGAAGAAGAAAATATGTAAGAAGAGGATTTTGACAGCTCAAACGTAATAGCGCTTTAAGTAGTTCTACTTTAAGGCTGTTATCTGTTATCGGCATCCGTGTCTTCTAGTTTCGTAACAGGGTACACGACCAGTAATAGCACACTTTGGAACAAGATTTTCCGAAAGCGTTACCTAAAAAATTCTCGTTTTTCCCTCGACGTTGTTATAAATATTCCACAATTCTCCCACGATATAATAAATAAAAGAAACATATATTTTATTGTAATTTAGTCTTCAGTTTATTAGCAAAAACACAATATACACTGATATTAATAAGACCAGAAAACTAGCGTTCGTTAAAATGACGAAAATCCAAAGAATAGAACAGATATAGATAGAATGAATATGCAGATAGAAGAAGAAAAAAAATTTCGTCATTTCACGAATATTAGCTTTCTAGAGTTAAGCAATATTGACATAATGTATCATATCATCAAACAATATTTACGAAATTGATTTGAAATTTTGCTTTCGTACTAAATTGAGGTTTTATAAACATAACAAGTACATATCTTATACGCAAGTCTAGAATGACCAAAATCTAGAATTAATATGCATTTTTGAGGGTGCTCGAAATAAGGACAGAGTGAAATAATGCCAAATTGGTCTTATTGCGCGTTCAATTGTTGATATTGGTATAATTTATCTTCGAGTCAGTGAAATCAGTTTTATATACAGTGAGCGTCAAAAGTGAGCAAAGGTTTTGCTCAGGCGACAAAAATGTGGTACAATAGAGGAGTCTATCGTCTCATCAACTCAAGTTATATCAATTTGAAGTGAATATTTTCGATTTTGAGGTATAAGCAAAAAGTTTACTCACTTTTGACGCTCACTGTATGCTAGTTCATAAACAATTCATAAGTACAATACATAAACAATTGAATGGAATAGCTGTTGGATTTGGAATAGGCGCGTGCAAACTTTGTTGATATCCAAAGAATCTTTGCATATAGGCAACCTTGCACCTATTTCAAATCCCATACATATATTTTTTGTTTGAATTGAAATTTGCTAATTATTTTTATATATAGCTTGATAAATTTAATAAAGTGCATGACTGCGACATACAAAATTTTCTCGATACATGAGATGCGTTTTTGAATTGAAATGAATCAAAAATGAATGATGACAAATTTATTTAAATCACTTTTTAGGTTATGAAAAATTATATTTTCTCAAAACCGGCACCTACGGTTTTGAGAAAATATAATTTTTCATAACCTTTGATTTAATTTCGCACATTGGACATTTTTCACATAATTGTTCGCAATACAAAAAATTCTCAAATTGTTAGAGCCGTTTTTGAGAAAACGAATTTTATTTAAATTAAAGAAATTGTTATATGACAAAAAAATTATTTAAAAAATCGAAGTATGCGAATTTATTCGACTTAATAGTATATAAAAAACAGTGAAATTTGTTGGGGTTCGCTTTGTTTGTTTTCGAGATATTTGCGGTTTCATAAATTACCGTTAACCGAATTTTTTTCTAAAAACTGAGTATGCAGTATTTATCGTCCCATCCCAAGTATCCATAGTACAAAAAAAGACTAAAATCCTTGGAACCATTTTCTAGCAAAATTGTGAAAAGTGATATTCATCAAAAAATAGTACCGTTATTTCAAACGATAAAGCAAAACATAAAAAAAGCCGCGAGATGTAACCTCAAAAACCTTATATACGAACTTTGAAGCAAATCCGTCGAACCGTTTCGCCATACGGTGCCGGGATAGACAGACAGATAGACCGACGGACGACATTGGCGGACCCACTTTTTTGGACTTCTCTATAGTCGTAATATCATCCCTCATACTCAGTTTGAGTTCGAAATTTCCGCACGATCGCAATAACTTTCTCTTTAGTATACCAAGTAGTATACGAGAAAGTTAAAAAAATATATTTTAGTAGCAATATAAATATTGTATCAACATCTCTCTGCGAGCTTCGCCTTACATAATTTTTGTAAATGTTATATTTACTATGTCGAAATAAATAAAAATATTGGTTTTATTTGTATATGTACAAATTCTTGAAATTCTTCCTTGCTCAAAAAAAAAAGGTGAAAAATGGCCGCAATATTTCCCAGCGTTGTTCAAGCGTATACACAACCGAATATGGTCCTTCAGCGGAAGGATAAAACTAATTATCTGTCAAATCAGACATGAGCTAAGTGTTACCATTCGCGAAATAAGCACAAGTTAAAAAAAAAACGTTAGATGGCGGACACTTTATAAGGAATAACGTATTTGGTTTGTTCTTGTTAAAATTTTATATTTTGCTGCTGTTTTGCCAAGAACAATAAATTATTTGATAAACAGAAAAAAAATCTTTGGCCGCAATATTTCCCAGCGTTGTTCAAGCGTATACACAACCGAATATGGTCCTTCAGCGGAAGGATAAAACTAATTATCTGTCAAATCAGACATGAGCTAAGTGTTACCATTCGCGAAATAAGCACAAGTTAAAAAAAAAAACGTTAGATGGCGGACACTTTATAAGGAATAACGTATTTGGTTTGTTCTTGTTAAAGTTTTATATTTTGCTGCTGTTTTGCCAAGAACAATAAATTATTTGATAAACAGAAAAAAAATCTCAAATTTACTTTTCATTTTTCGAGATTTTTCTATATTTTTATCTTCCAAGTTTTTGCACATTCTCGATTCTGAACTTTTTAGAATTTGTCGTTCTATATATTTCATTTATTTGCACTATACATATAACTATTAACTACTTTGTTGAGGAATTCTTGATGTTAAAGAATGTGTGAGCATGGCGTTGTGATTTGGAGACACAAATCTCACGTATAAATCTGAACGCATTTATGTAAGTACATAGAATTCGAGTTAGTTCTCTTAATATTACTTTAAGGAAAGGAAAATGTTTGTAAAAAGTTTAAAATCCCTTTTCTTTGTACTACGAGGATCGTAAGATCAATTGATACCTTTTAACATTTTTTAGACGCAAAACTCCCACAAACCGCAAACACTTTTTTTTTTTGTAGCGCCTGGAGGTGAGTAATTTTCAGAAGATACCAATGGCCCGTACCATTGGTTTTGCCCGATTCAGATATATCTAGTCTGCCTACGGGCTAAACCTCACCCCTCAGAGAGATCCTATGAGATCCGGTCGCGCGCGCTCAAAGTAGTAAGAAATTTGTTCCTCTCATTTTTTCATTTTATTCAACGACTAAGTTACCTTAACAAGTAGTTTACGTTTCTGTAGTGTTAATCGCGTTTGGTAGGTAGCTTTCCAGCGAACGCACCTACTAATACCGTCATTACATGCGGTTTTTCCTTATGGCGCTAGGTCGAACGGTCTTGTTCTTTGTAGTAGGCGCTCAAGGTATGTCACATCCAGAGTACGAATTATTCCACTATTGCAGTGACCATGAATGCGATTACGAAGTTTGCGAGCAAAATTTGTTACTTCGTTACTCACGGTAGCAATTCCTAGATCTCTGTGAATATTACTGTTCCTTATATACCGTGGAGCATTCACGATTGTTCTTAGCGTTTTGTTTTGGAATGTTTGTATTATAGCCATATTGCTTGGTTTGGTACAACCCCAAAGTTGTATACCGTATGTCCAAGAACGTTTTAGCACTTGCTTATACAGGAGCAGTTTGTTGTATACGCTTGTCTTCGAATATCTTCCGAGTATCCAATACATTTCTCTAAGTCTGATTGCGAGCTCGTCGCGCTTTTTCTTAACGTGTGGCTTCCACTTAAGTTTTGCGTCTAGGGTCATTCCTAGATACTTCGCCTCGTTTGCGTATGGTATTTGTACCGAGTTAATAAAGACAGGTAAGTTGTTTATCCTTTTGTACGTGAAATTGACATGCGTCGACTTGGGCTCGTTAAGGGCAATTCGCCTGGTCTTTGTCCGCTCGCATACTTTATTAAGAGCCCATTGCGAGGATAGCCGTATCGTCTGCGAACGTTTCTACGATGGTCCCTTCATCTTGTGGTATATCTCTTGTGTATAGCAGGAATAATATTGGGCCGAGAACGCTTCCTTGCGGTAAACCGGCGTGGATTTCCTTGAATTCCGAAAATTCAGTCTCATGTGTAACACGAAAGAGTCTGTTTTTAAGGTAGGATTTCAATATTTTGTTTGTTAGGATTGTCCTTAGCTTATACATTAGGCCTTCATGCCATACCTTGTCGAAAGCTTGCGATACGTCGAGAAAAGCGCTAGAGCAAATCTTTTTGCATTCTAGAGCTTTTTCAATTTCATTTGTTATTCGATATTCGTGGAATGTTTGACCCGGACGCCAAATTGATGATCTGGTATCAAGCGTCTTTCTTCAATTACTGGTTGTAATCGTTTTAGCAGAAGTTTCTCATCGCAGAAGCGAAATAGGTCTATATGATTTCTTATCATTTGTATTCTTTCCTGGCTTCGGAACCATAATGACTTCGGCTACTTTCCATTGTCTTGGAACATATGTAAGTCTCAGAGAAGCATTTATAATGTACAGCAGCTTAACTAGTGCTCTTTTCGGTAGCTCCCTCAGAACTTCGCCAGTGATTAGATCGTATCCTGGAGCTATTTTTCAACTTTCTTATTGTCATTCGAAGCTCGGACAAAGAAACGGCTTTTACTTTATAGTTGTCGGATCGCGTATGAGCATTCGGTTCTTCGTTTAAAGGTCGTCCATCGAACGGCCTGAATGTTTCTTGTAGATGCTCAACAAGTAAATCCGCTTTCTCTTTGTCTACTTTTGCCCATTCGACGTTATCTTTTCTTATTGGTGGCGAGTGCATTTTTGGTTTCCTTATGGACTTCAAGGCTTTCCAAAGTGAGTAGTTTGAGCTCTTTTCAGCAGTCAAGTCTAGGTAAGTTGAAGTTTCGAGATTTCTTAGATCCTGTAGTTCATTTTAAAGTTTGTTGCAAAGATGGTTCAGATAAGTTTTAGCAGGGGGTGCGCGGGATTGTTGCCATCTCTTACGCGCTCTCCTCTTTCCTCGTATGAGGTCTTCTATTTCAGGCATGTACTTGACTTTATTGTTCCGTGTAGCTGTCTTCCGGAAGGGAGTATTTATCTACGCTGCGTTCTTAATGCCCTCCACAAGACTGTCAACTTCATCTTCTATTTCGAGCGGTGTCTTTAGTGGCACATTTAAAGCGACACTTTCTTTGCACTCTTTTCGGAAAACGTCGCAGTTGGTTTTGTTACTACTTAACCTGGAGGGTCCTACATTTGTTGCTACACTTCCACCCATTTTCAGGGTGACTGCTGAGTGGTCTGAGCATAGATCGTAGCATTCTTCGACTTCCGTCAGAGTTTTGTTTAGCCCTTTTGCAATGAAGAAGTCGACGAGGTCAGGGATTTTATTTTTGTCAGTTGGCCAATATGTTGGATTTCCCGTCGAATAAAAGTCCGCACCACGCTTCATACTGGCTTTGTACAGCAGTCTGCCTTTCGTTGAGTTGCATCTTGAACCTCAAAAAGTGTTTGGCATTAAAGTCCCCACCGATAATTAAATTAGACACAGATGAGTCAAAGAGGTGGTCGAGGTCGTCGTCTGCCAGCCTATATCCTGGTGGGAAGTAGCAAGATCTGATAAGATAGTCTAAATGGTTTACTTTTACGGAGACTGAACTTATTTGCATAGAATCGAGTTCCATTTTTATGTCCGTTAAGTGCGTGATACAATCTTTGATGTAAAGAGAGGATCCGCCTCTGGCATTTTCCGAAGGATGATGCGCGTGATAATCTCTGTAACCTTCTATTGTGGTTCCATATCCCTTTTTTAAGTGGTTTTCCGATATCAAGCATAAATCAATATTGTTTTTCCGTAGAAATATTTCTAGTTCGTTAATTTTGTTTAGGAGGCCGTTTGCGTTCCATGTCAGTATTTTAAGAAACTCTATCATATTCATGTTTTTTTATTAGTCTTGCGAGATTTGAACTCGGGCTTGCTCAATTTGTCAAATATAACTTGATTAATCTTGCTTTGCTGCCCAAGTTTTTCTAATATCACAGTTAATAATTGGCGGATCGGATCTGTTGAGTCTGATCTTGGTCTCCATGTATCGCGACTTGCGCGTATGATCTCGCATCCGCCAACGCCGGATTTTGCTTTGTACTTGGTCCAGCGGTTTTCGGATTATCGGTTTTATGATAATTTAAGCTTGGGTCTGGGTGTACCGGTTTCTTGAGAGTGTCGCATCTTTTTTGTAGTTCTTTCGCGATTTTGCAACCTCTATAATTCGCTGGGTGGTTTTTCGTACAATTTGCGCAGACCGCTGGGACCTGCTTGGTTTTTTTGCACTCTTCCGAGAGATGTTTACCGGCACATTTAACGCACCTTGGTTCTTTCAGGCAGTAAGCCTTCGTGTGGTTAAAACCTTGGCAACGTTTGCACTGAGGTACCGTTCTCCTTCCCTTACGCATTGGCTCGATTTTGAACTCTCTGTTTAGGATTGTCTTGATTTTGAAAATATCCTCCACATTCTCACTCCTATCAAAGGTGAGCATAAATAGTGGAAGGCCGCGTTTGATAACGATATCTTTGTCTCCTTCCGTGTATTGCTTTTCCTTGTTGATAATATTCACGGCGTCAATAATTTCTAGGCCTTGTGCTTGCACGTCTTCCATAATATCTTCTTTTATGCAGGTCGGGTGGAGTTCCCTAACGATGACTCGCATCGGTTTTTCGTACTTATTTTCATAAGTAAACCATTGGATTTTATCTGTGTTAAGAGACAGTGCTCGGTAAGAATCAGAATCCTCTACGTTGATTTTCCACACGTTGATGTAACTACGAATTGATGTAACTAAAAATTGGAACCCTCATACCCAAATATGTGTACCTTAATCAGAAAATTCACCAAATCCACCAACTATAAAATCATGTCCTTCAAATATTACTTCATTTCAAGCATTTCCATACGCTTCACTGATTCGCCACTAACTTCTTATTGACATTCTCCTCAACACCTGAGCTGAACATTGCAAATTATTGTGGGAGGAGCTAGCCAGCGAAAGGAAAAAATTCTAACCTTCAATTAAGTACGTGCACTTATTTAATTTCATTTAAGTACCTTACCTAACCACCTGGTGCTGGTGCACGACATCGAGCTCAAACTAAATCTGGATTGAAAACAATTTGATTTCGATTGCATTCAATTGAACACTTACACGGCAAACACCTGCAACCAATTTTAAATCCCTTCTATATGTTTGCTTGCAATCTTTCGGTTGCAGGTATGTATCCATTTTTGTATCACAATCACAGTCGATTTTTAAACTAGTGTTGCATTTAAATTATAAAGCAAACTCAAACTCATTCACTTTTTAAGTTTGTAAAATATTTATTCTGTTAAGGAACGTGATTTTTGACCACTGTTATCTTTCGATGGGATCCCGAAAGCTAGTCCTCTTTTATGCATTTGTGGTCTACCTGGATAAGTTTTTAGAAAGTTAAGTGGAAATGTTTCGCATTGAGGTAGGAACTTAAAGAGACATTTCCTAAAAGATATGAGTTCAGGTCGCGTAGTCGATTGAAGTTTTGTAGAAGTGGTTCTTTTAAAGGACGGTTTAATCCTTCATAGAAACGCGTTTCATTTTGTTAAAAATTAAATTAATAAATCATTGAATTCTTTAATTATGAAAGCAAATCAGTTTTCTAGAAAGATTATTGATAGAAAATCAATGGTCTAATTGACCGAAATAGGTAAGGTTTAAGTACAACCTTAAGCAACTATTCCAAAAATACTTGTAAAACTATTTTTTTTGTTTGGCTTATTCAACTTTTTATTTGGTTACACATTTCAGCTAAAAGATAGACAAGGTACCAGTATTACACGAGTTCTAGGTTTACATATCTATGTGATAGACGATGTTTTTGAATTTAATAAATTTACCTGAAGAAGGCGAAGCTAATTGACTGAGAAGTTTATGAGAACAAGAAAATGGTTGCCGAGAATAGGGCCAAATTGGTAGCATTGTGACTGTTTGATAAAGTCATATTAATCCAATCTAGCAAGCCCTTTTTCAAGCTTAATTAATACAGGTTTTACTTTTTACGGATACCATGACACGTAATGTAAACAACTAAAAAAAGCGTATCGGGATCACATTTTACAATGACTTGACTGGTTCTTTATTGGCTTGGCGTGCATTCTCTTCTCGTCCCATTTCAATATGATGCCCCTTTGGCAGCTGCTGATGGAAATTCGGCCTAAATAAATTGACTATTCCCTGCATGTCGGTGACTTAGTTTCCTTCGTTCTTGGATATGCCTGCAATCCAGTTTTAATGCCGACAGCTTGAATTTTTTATTAAACCTCCGGATATTGTTTCAACCTCCTTGAGCAAAAAAAAAAAAACGGTCCTTCGTGCGAAAAGTGAATCAGATGATAAATACGGGCATACTGCGCGGGGTGATATAAAATAATATCTAATTGTCCTCATTCTCGTAACTGCCAATTTGCACTAAATAAAAATCAAAGGAATAAGATACCTTGTTCCATCGTTTACGGGTTACTTTGAATAGGTATTGAGATATGAGTTTGTGACAGCATTAAGCGTCAATAGCAGTTTCAAACTATATATAATGCCTTTGAAGTATCAAGTCAAACGATCTTACTTTCACCGCAGTGGTCATCAAATCACCAGTGGGCCTGTTGCTGCGAAAACTGTACTGCCTGTCTTAAGAAAATTTCGGTGTTTAAGTTATTTCATAAGCTGATGATATATCAGCTTTTCATGGTTTTTGAAAATAATGTACGACAGTGCAATTGATCGAATAAAGGAAGGAGAGGAACATTTTTGGGAAGGGCTTCACAAATGGCATGTTCTCGAAAACACTCCCATACATTGGTTTAAAAAACTAACCCGATGCATTTTTAAATCTTAGCAGGTCATTTGCAGATCTGAAAGACAGTTCTTCTAAGTTTTAGAAGAAGTGTCATCCAAGTACCCTGTTTCTAATTTGACAGAGTGACATTTGATTTTATTACAGTGTTGCTCTCAATACCCAGTCTTATAAAGGTGTTTGCAATTGGGACTTACACCTTTTTAACTTAGACTGTGAACTTTGACTGTCATTTAACAAGTGATCAAACTGTAAAAATCAAAATATTCAGTAAAAACCAATATTCCAAGTCGGTGACGGCAAATTTACATGCAATTTCATTGCAAAATCATCTTCAGTGGTGAAGCGAATTTTTAAGGATTCACTGCACTCATATGGTAGAAAATATTTTCTCTTCAGTAGTTGCAAATTAATTGTATATCGACCGAGCATTCCTAACACAATCCCAAAACATAGTTCACTTGGGGCGAACAGAATGATACCCTATCCATATCCCCCTACTCCATGAAAAAGGCTTAGAAAATATGATGGATGACATTTTATTTGGTTTTCTATTATAAAAGCATAAAACAATGTTTTTTTGAAAAAACGTCCTCAAAAAGTTCGTTTTTTATAATTACAAGACCCGGTTTCATATCATGAAAAAGACAAAGTAATATTGTAGATTTGATTTTGTTGTCCATCGTACAATATAACGGAAATAAACCATGTTAAGGGGGTTAATGATATGTGGTTTTCACAAGACGGTGCCACAAGCAAAACAGCGGGTGTAACAATCGAATTATTAAAATCTCAATTCGATGAACGTTTTATATCGAGAAAGGCTCATGTAAATTGGCCGACTTCATGATTTAACAACTTTAATGGGGCTACCATAAGTCTTTGGTTTATGCCAACAAGCCGGTTTCGTTAGAAGAGACAAGAGCCAATATTGATCATGAATTTTCAACTACTTTCTGGAAAACCCAATATAAGAGATTTTTTTCTGACTTCTCTGTTTGGTTTTGTTCAAGGAATAACCCCATCCTTTCCAGTTCATCAGATTCGGCTGTGTCCGAGCACAAAACAGAGACTTATAAAATTAGATTTCATTTCTGTGGCACAAAATAACTTTCACTGCTGCAGGCTTTCAATAAAAATGTTTTATCAGCTCGCGATCTTGCCAATATTGCAACCTACTATGCAGATTGTGTCACCGCCAGAACTTCAGTTTGGAAAACGCAGCTGTAAAATCCTTCGCCGACTTCAGCATCCATCTTGGAGCCGTTGGACTAACACGCTTGGGGTTTAGTTCTCTCTCTATTCAACCTTAGAAGATGAGATCTCTCCTCAAACAGGAGATTTAGTAGTCACTGTATACATTCCCATTTGTATATTTCTATACAATCCGTGCGTGTTCCGTCGGACTGGTTTTCCAACTTTAAGTTTGGCTTAGCCGAAAACCACTGTTTGCAACAAATGTCCGTATTAGAATATCAAAGTGTTTAAAGTTGGACCACTTCACTTCAACCCGACTGTTGGAGTGGTCCTCGTTGTAACAGAAGTGCCAATCCAGGTCATTCTTTAAATTTTGGTCATAGTCCATTGCTTGCCACTAAACTAAATTGTATCAAAATGTAAGTAATAACACCAGTAAAACATATACATATCTATAGTTGAACATTGCAGTTGACTAAATAGTTATTCATCCAAAATACAAATTCGGCACAAAAGTCGCGCCCTATCTGCTACTTTTGGAGAAACATACATTTTTGCGTAGCACCGAAAGTATTAAGTTAAAATTAATAGTTATTCCATATTCCACATTTCTGAACAAAGGAAGTTTCAGAAAAATAAAAAAACAAACATTTTTCTCATTTCGACGCATAAAACTGCTAGGCACACATCTTCAAAAAAAATTTCACCCAAAATTAAAAAATTTCAAACAAAATTTAGAAACTTAACAAGGCTGCACACGAGAGTTTTACAAAAGCATTTCAAACCATTTCCCAAGCTGCAATCTACTTCAGACGGGAAAAGACAAAAGAATAAAAAATTAAAATTGCCGAAATCAACCTCATATGGGTAGGTTTCAGCATAAATTACGACTCGAGCTGGAAAATTATTAAATTTCCATTCAGATACGCTCTTCCGTCCTTGATATCATTCATGGCATATATGTATATATGCGTTTGGTTTGGTTGAACGGCTGCCGCAGAATCTCACAGGCCAACATTTTTATAAAAACTGCCAAGGAAAATAGACAAAAATTAAAAAAATAAATACACATATATATATATATATATTTGATCCTCTAACGAATATGCTGCAGTATTTAATGCAACAGATGGTCACTACCATCCTAGGTGAAGTTTTTATATAATTTTTCTGCGTTTGCCGATGCATGCCAACCCCGAAACGTAGGATATCCGTACTCTGACGACGCGATAGTTGCTAACATTTCAAACAAAAACAAAAAACGTTTATATTCACGCTGTCCCGGCAAAAAAGCTGTTCTCAGTTCTCACACACGCGAAAGAAACACGACGACTGACAAAATAATAATAAAAACTCTGCGTTTGGGAAAAAGGACAAAAGGAATTATGTATGTATGCAGCTAACACAACGTGATTCTATTAGTGGCTACGCGAGGAAGAACATTTCATTTTTCACTACCAACTTTTCATGAATTCACACATAATTAACTGGCGTTGGTGCATGTCAGAAATTCTTGTTCCACACCCCCTAAATAAGGATGGAAAAAAACAAAACTGACACAAAGTGAGAGTTTGCTGGGAGTGAAATTTACATTAGCAGACGAGCAGTAGATGTGTCATTTTGTGTTCTGTTAAGTTTGTGAAATTTTCGAACCAACATTTTTGGGTTTTCTTCAGGCAGCAATTAATAGGATTAGACGTTGGGAGGGGTGGCTCTTCCACAAATGGTCATTTCAAATGACACTTAATCTATTTGAATTTAAATTAACTAAAACTTTGAGAGATGGCTTGGTAAGGAGCATCCACCAACTCATCGTGTTACCCATCCACAAGACAGGACATACTCTGAACTATACGCCAACTAGAGACGAATGAGTATCCTGACTGTCGCGTATAAGATCTTGTCGGATGTATTGTGCGAACGCCTACAACCTTTCGCCAACAACCTGATCGGCCCATATCAGTGTAGTTTTAGGCCAGAGAAGTCAACCATTGACCAAATTTTTACACTTCGAAAGATCTAGGAAAAAAACCCTGGAATTTTTTAGATCGATACATACCTATCGCCTATGACAGCGTATATAGGCACGAATTATACAAAGCCATGTCAAGTGTTGGCATACCCGCGAAACTCGTCCGTTTATGCAGGATGTCGATGGAGAAATCTCGCTGCTCAGTCGAAGTCGGCAAGATCACCACGGAGCCATTTTATGTCGCAAAAGGTTTGAGACAAGGCGACGCGCTATGATGTAATTTCTTTAACATCGTTCTTCACAAACCAACACGTGAAGTACAATGAAAAGTACGTTCAACTACTTGCCTATGCTGATGATATTAACATCATTGGGAGAACGCGGCGCATTTGCTAGAATCTAAACGGAGGCGGCAGAGATGGGTCTGGCTGTTAATGAGAACAAAACGAAGTATATGCTGCCATCATTAGCGACTCGGACAAAACGTCACGATGGACATATACAACTTCGAAGTAGTTAAAGACTTTGCTTGACGTCACTATCTCTACGCAAATGACATCGGCGCAGAGATTAAGCGAAGAATCACTCTTGCCAATTACTGTTTCTTCGGGCTAAGAAGGCATCTACGAAGAAAAGCTTGGTCTCATAGAACCATGGAGATATTGTATAAGACCTTAATCATCTCGGTCCTACTTTATGGTGCAAAGGCATGGACACTGTCAAAAGCGGATAAAAACCTTTCAGGATGCCTTGAAGATAGATTCTTTGGGTGATATTCGGTCCAGATTGTGACGATTGAGTGTGGAGAATAAGATTCAACGACGAACTATATGGGCTACGTCCGGCAAGTCTTCGAATCCACTCCTGAGGGACAACGCAGAAGAGGAAAATTGCTGAGAACAATTTCTAGCACCGACTTTTAAGATTGAAGTGCATTTTTGAAGGTCCTCGCCCAGAATCTGCACAGATCATCATGAGTTTATACTTAACTTTGCATAGGTGAGTGCTGGGTGCCTGTCTATATCGATTGGAAATAGGGATATCTATTTGGATGCCTGTGGGTGGCAGCGGAAAAGAAAAAGTGGCATAATGCAAAGGTATTTGCTATAAGGAACGAAAGTAGTATCAGGAATTATGTTCAGAATTTTAATCATAATGCCCTATAACATAACAAAACTAAGAGGTATCAGTTTCCTAAACATAAAGTATTGTGCAAGTGCCTGAAACCATTTGTCAACAATATAATTGATACCTGTGTGGTTATAGCCCGAAAGTCTACAAGTGACTAAATATTCATACAACGGCAGATCCTGAAGAAAATCCATAAAATTCAGATCGCTACTCTCTACCATATTATCGGTTTTAAAGTCCCGCTAAACAGCATCTATGGAGAGAAGCTGTTCAGCTAATTTAAATCTGGTCTGTTTGTGCAAGATGACGATTGAAAAAGCTCGTAAAAAAGAGGTAAAACTACTTTGAGTGTCACTTAATATACTTTGTAGACATTTTCGAGATCAATCAAAGTTATTTAGAATTAAAACTGTCATGCAAACGGTCCTTACTAACTATTTGAAACTCACACAAACAAATTACATCTAGCTTGTTGTAATCTTATATCTATGGAGAAAGAACCTAGTAGTGGCTAATAACAAGAGACATGACATTAAAGTATAACGTGGCAGAACTTAGTAGAATAATAAAACGTATTTTCGTCGTCGACTACACATTAAACTTAGCAAGCCTGTGAAATGAAAATTAAATGACTTTGGGAACAACGAAGCAGTCAGGCACCTCGGGGTTTTTTCATACACATACTAAAACACATACAATATTCCGATGCAAGACACACACACTCTTCATCAATTTTGCAGTGGTAAGTTCCAAGAGAGTTTGCTACCGACACTTCTATCAAGGGAATCATAAAAGCAAAACAAGCAGCAGCAAGGTATCTCCTGCATGTCTCTAACAGATGTAATGCGATCACATCGATATAAAGAAAATTGAATTTGTCCTTTGATGGTGCTGCTCTGGGTACCTCGAAGGAATTGTAAAACTGTCAACAACTATTTATTTACTTCTTCCATTCTGTTATGTATTTTGTGTTTTTTCCTTTTTTGTCAAACAAGAAGATAGTGTATTGAAGGGTCCTCTGAGGCTATAAACTATGCACTACCACTAAACACATCAACAGTTTGTCGGAGCTAGTTCACCTCATATGCACAAATTTACAATAACCAAGTTTATTGATATCCCAGATCGGACATCTAGGAATTTATTCAAAAGATAATTTTACAACCTCAACGGCAACGGACGAGGCAAAGTTTTGAACATTCCCATTTTGACGAAACGCGTAAACACCTAGCAGGGAATTCGTTTCGTCGTCTATGAGTATGATAAAGTTGAAATTGTTTTCCACCCGACGATAAATGCAACGAAGGACTTGATTACATATCCTCGCCGCACATATCTGCAAAGCCAAAGGCAGGTGCTGGTGCTGCTATGAATGAACTGCTTACTCCTGGGATAACGGAGATGTAGTCAAAAATACCATTTCGTTCACCTGTATCTAAATGCGGAAAAGTTAAGCGATTGCATTCACAAACTACAATCAATACTTTCGGAAACTATTTACTGTTTGTTCAGTGCCCAAATACATCGGTTGTAACTTTTTTAGTAAAATTTAGAATTCGAGTGTAAGGAATCTCCGGAACTCGGAAATACCATTGAAATTTGAAAGCGAAATCTGAACTTTACACATTTCTGAATTAGAGTGGTTAATAGCCTCAATAGTACTGTAACTGTAGTACTAGGATTGGTTTTTTTTTGTTGTTGCTTCTCCTTTCCCTGGTGAGTGAAATAAATTTAATTCTGCGAAATAAATGCACGCTGTGATGAACCGTAAAAAGGATAGTTTTAAAGCTGGATTTTATGCTCCTGCACGTGGTAGTTTTAGAGTTATCATTAAATAATTGGAGTGTGTGCTTATATTTACAGTTTCTCTTGTATTGCCTTTTACAACCTAGCAATTGAAGGTGGGGTATTACACTAGCGTATATATATGGAGGGATTTTGGTGTCATACATATGGAATAGTGTGGGTGCAGTGTCTTGGTGGTTTAGTGCGTTCGACAACTAAGCGAAGAGTTCTGTATCACTTAAAAGTTTTTATTTGCTGCCCCACTTCTTGTAAAATTTTGACAAATATCCAAGAGTAAAGAAGCCATCAGACGGTCATCCAGATGACATGCTAACGTCACTAGGAGGTAGAATTTGCACTTAAGTTGTCATCCAGCACAAGTTATATGTCACAGTGACGTCAGGGTGTCACCCGGATGACAAGTTTGGATGACCGTCTGATCGCACCTTAAGAACTGTCATTTGTATGGCATAGTGTAAATCCAGAACATGCCGTAAGCATATAACTAAGTAGGGGAGTAGGGGATGGTGTAAACGAATTTTGGAAGTTTGGCCGTAGAATAAATTTGGGGCTTTAACTATCACGGGACTTTGAACTTTTCACTATTGCCCTTCGATTTGTGTAAAATACTTTAGAATATATCACTGGACCAGGAAGAATATATTTTATCACATTTCGCAAAACGATGGAGATATCGTCAATGAGTGGATATATAAAGCTTAAAGTCTTCGATGCAGACCTTCTTAAAAATTGTATGTCAAAGACAAATCGGCTATGGACTTGCACTATCTTTCCAACAAAATAAATCGGACGTCCTTTATAATCGGCATTGACTAAAACAAATTATCCGTCCTTGAGTTCATCAAGCTCAAGCTCCCCTATCTGACAAGTAAGGCTGCTCAGAAGGCATTGAAGCAGCAATCACCAAAAAAATAGAGACGTTTCACAATTCGGAACACATAATGTATTAGGTAAATTACTTTTGGATTTGGATTGGAAAGGACGGTAGTTACACCCGTTTCATTTAAATTATAAATGCGATGTGGCTTAAATTATTACTTTTCTATGACGGTAGTAAAGTTTTTGAAGAAAGTCTGCACATGTTTCTTATTGAATGAAATGGCCTGAGATAGTGATGTGCTCTGGTTTGATGCTTTGCACATTTTATAAGGTACTCTTTAAGCGACACTTCTTGGTCAGTGTTAAATATCTGTCTTGCTGAATATTTTGGTTTGTCCTGCACAGCAAGTGAGACTAGACACACTTCACCTCCCATAAGACCAGATTCATCAACTTCTTAAACTTCACTCTGATTTTTTCTAGCCTTTTTTACCCTCTTAAATAAAGTTGTTAAATTTATTTTAAATTCTGCAGCCGTTTCCATGTAAGATTTCTTCTGAAACATGACTTCACGAATAGCAGCCATATAAACCGATTCGCGTATTTCTACCTTCTCTTTCCTTGTGCAGGTACGGACCATCTTCGGTCAGAGAAATTGAATTGGATATTTTCAATTTTAACACTTAGTTTAAAGTATCCCTTCTACGCCATTTATAGCTGCCCAAGTTTGCCTTTTTGAGAAGAAAATTTTCGGACAAGTCAAAAAGGTTGCCAAGAAAACTTACCAAAATAATTTCAAACTACTATGCTGCAGCTACAAAAACATACACTTTCACTTAAAATTGGTCCGAAACTTCACTTGAAATCCACAATTTAACACTCATTAAAAATTTTACATTGTGACAGCGAGAAACTTCTTTCGTGAATAATATTTTAAACTGAAATCGGTTCTTCCCCGCTTTAATACAGTGTAATCGTGTTTATTTTTTGTAAATACTGCCAAATACTGGTTGTTGCTACATAGTAGTGTAGTCGGAAGATGAAATGTTTTTACCTGCCCCGCGTTTACACTATCCCCTTCTTCCCTATATTTGGAACATTGGGAACATTGCAGCGTTTCTGCATATGGGACGTTCCACAGACTCTATTTCCATAAAATATCCAATCCAATTTGTAAAGACTCGCAGCCTATCAGCCATATTTCCAATGATACAGTGTCTGATTAATAACCAAACGAGCCTTTAGCTGCTTTCAAGAAAGGCTAGGGACATTTATCGTTTGATATACATTTTTGGGACACAAACTTCGTTTTATTTGCGTGTTGTTCAATTTTTTATTAGGCAAATTTTTAGTGTCATTGGAACCTTTAGCGGTATTGAAAGGCGAAAGAACCTCCTTCCACTAGTAAAGTTTTTGGGAACCCAGCTGAGAAGAACTGAGTGTTAACGTATGGTGGTAACTGTCAAGAGGCATTTAACTTTTACGTGGTTCGAACCGAATGCTCACAGATTGTTATTTCGATTGTTATTAGTTCAATCGATAGGATGGTCTGTGTTTGCTGTTTTCTTAACCCCCATAAATCTCAGCTTAAAGGACACCATATGATCAGGCTGTCGATAAGACTGGTTAATACCAGTTGACATGAAAGCTCCATCCGATAAAAGATTTTAAGTCAGCTCGATAGTCCAAAATAACCAGGCTTCCAAATTATATTCTCTCTTGGTATGAGAGCGCCTTCGTCTGCCAAATCTAGTTGCGATGTGGATTCAATTGAACCCTTTATACGCTGACAAGCAATTCTATGCTCCTTGTTAACATTTTTGTGATAGAATTTGATAGAAACTGCCTCTTACTAGATTGGAATATAGTTTAACATGGGTCTCACGACCTATACACCGCGGTTTCTTTCCAAAATTTTTCTGCATGCGTAATATGAATTTAGTCCTTTCTTCAACATTCCGTTTTCAGTAAATTTCAAAGTGAATATCACAACCAGGTACTTGGCCTCGGTTGAATGATTGAGGCGGACATCTTATGGCTTCGGCGGGTCTCATTTCAGTACCTTATATTTCCTGGTGAACAGAATAAGTTGGGTGATCTTCAGGCCGTTTTTATCTTACTAATTGTGACCAACCTAGGTACTAAAGTGATCTCGGTAATTGCAATTGTAATTACTTCATGAAACCTCTATTTGAATAGATCTGCCCTTGATATATGAGGGTAAAGAACCAGTTCTGTCAAGATTGTTCTTTAAGTGCAGTTCCAATAGTCTTTATTGAAGGACAGGTACAGTCTCTGATAATAGCCGGAAATGAGGAGGCGTTACCAGCAGGGATTAGATGTTGTCTTCCTAGCATAATTTTTGGCTATAACTATCCGGAATGTAGCCGCTTTTGTGGCGCAGCAGTAGTTTGCCCGGAAGGGTAATTTTGCTGCTCTAGTTTTCTTATCAAACTCGCTGAAACTGTTGATGTATTCGCTCCAATCTTCATTGGGTTTTGATTGTTTGGTCGACTATCATGTACAATTTTTTAATTTTAAGAAGTCAGTTAGGGTCCCAGTAAGAGCTTGATTATTTCTTTAACTTATGGGGCTATAAGGAAGGAGACGTTCGACCAGCTCATATAATTTACTTCAGTCAGGATTAGTAGAATTTTAAAAGAGGTTATTCAAAGTCAATTGGGTAATTTAAGGTCAATTGTAGTCCTGAAATTAGCAGAAAAAATAGTGTTTTCCCAAAATAGTGTTTTCCCAAAACTCCACAGAAAGCCCCTAAGTGGTCCATGGAATGCCATAACAAAATATACATTCTTAAATTGCATCTATAGAGTTAAAAAAATAGACACTCAAAGCTGCCTAACTCTACCATTAGTGATTTGCACAAACTATAGCCATCTAGCTCTAGCTGAGGGGACTAATAACCTACAAAACGACCAATCTAGAAAAAAAGATATTTATTTATCTGTTTTGAAAAGATTCTTTGCATAAATTTGTCTTACCAAGTTTTAAGAAAAAAAAATTTAATTTATTATACAAATTTAGGACAAATTTCTTGGAAAATAACCTTTTTAAAGCCCAAATCGTACAACATAAAAGCTGTATATCATCCCCAATAGGCTTACGGTTTATAGCACAAAAAAATTGGAACTGATGCAATTCTGTCATACCTGAAAAAAACTTATCCAAAAAAGGAGTAGTATCAGCCAATGACTTATATCAACTCAAAAACCCAATAATTCAACACTCGCATGGTATATGTATAGGTTCCCTTTGTATGTTAACACTCAGAAAACATGCTAGCTAAACTGTGCTTCATTTCATCACAATTTCAGGAAATAAGAATTCATTCGTTCAATCTCCGAAACCTGTTAATCTTGTGTCCGTTATATGAAAATCTTTGATCACTATCCATTACAGTTGAGTATTTTCCATGTTTTTGCTCCATCGTCGTCAAACGCTCATGGCCAGCGTTTATACAGTTCGCCCTTTGCCTCCTCTTTTTTATGCCACACAGAAGACCCAAGATGAAAGTTTATACATTATGCGTCTGCAAGGATTTTTCGTGCATGTGAAATTTTCCCATCCATACCATCCACGAGCACAAAGCGAGGGATAATAGAATTTTTCTTGGTTTGTTTTACTTCCTTGAGTGAATGAATACAGAAAAGGATGTGTACTTGTAGTTTTTCTATGATAACAAGAACCGCACATAAAAGTGTGGATATAACAAAGATGTGTGTACGCCAGTTGAGGAATATCAAAGACTATCGGTAGCTGCAGTCCACCATGGATGGATGTGGAGAATCTGTAAGGAACAAACAAATCTGACGACAGCGTCAATTGGCTCAGTGATAGGATAATATCCCCCCTTTTCTGCATGATGATCTATCTTTGCCTGGAGTTTTTGCACAGACCAAACTAAACACTCCCAAGACGGAAACGCAATTTATCTTCTAGTATGTGGAATTAGGAGTACTTATACTGTTTCATATCCCTGGATATTATAATGTTGTCTGCTGTTTTTGGGGTAGCATCCTTTTGTCCGTGTTTAGATTGGATGTAACCCAAAATTTGTAAATTGTTTTTTTTTTTTTGCTTTCGCTCAGACATTCAAACTGTTCGACTGTTGTCGTATGAGAATCGTCCCCGTCATATGGGAGTTGCATGCTTCTCGTGCAGTTTCCTACGTGGTCTAGGGATTTATTCATTGTTCTGCTGCATTAACTAGGTTACGATATTAATCTGCTTCCTGTAGATGTATGAATAATGTTAAAGGATACAACTATCAGCATGCATAGAGGAGAAATGACTGACGCAACTTTAATTGGAGAAGTGACTTTTGAAAAACAAGTTTTGTTTTGTAAAATTTGAATCGTTTAATAAATCAAAATAAAAAAGAAGCCATCAAGGATACCAATGCAAATTTTTGTCCCCTAACTATTATTCTTTGTTGAATAAAAACCAAGGATAAACGAACGGAGTATTTTCTCAATCAACAATTTGCAAAAGCTACGTTGATGTTAAAAGAAAAAAAAAACAACAACAGCGCTACAATGAATTTGAATTCTGTAGAAAATATGCAATTACACTGGATCTGGATACCACAAGACGTCCTACCACAACTACAATGCGTGCTGACGTTTCATCCTATCTCACCCTCCAAGTGGATGAATTGGATAAAATTGTTCATTGCCTTCGTTGTAAGAATAAGAATTGGTTTTGGCACAGCGCCAATACGAATTCTTCTACTTTTATCGACAATTGCTTAGTACAACGCAAAAGAAGAAGAAGAGAAATGAAATAGAGAGAAGCTATCAGGAGAGCTACCACCGCCTGTGGTGGTTTTTCATTTGCATGATCAATCGAGGAAAATACTTTGAATAAAATTAACTTTGCTAAAAGTTGTTCGCCAAACGTATTTTTAAATTTTTCTTTTATTGTTCGAAATACTCTCGAAATATGCTGTCCAAGTCCGAGATACACTGTTTTTACTTTAATTAAGTAGCCGAATTGTGTTTCTTTGCTGCTTATGTTGATTGACATAATTTAAAAGTTATTGAACAATGAACCACGATTAATTTGTGTGTTGTCATATATTCTTTTTTTTACACAATTTAGTTTAATTGACAGTTTTGCTTCGAATTATATATTTATATCAGGCAATGCGTCTTTATATGACCTTGCTCATGGTCTTATATATCATAGAAGTGGATGAAGTGGACACTCTAGGCCGACCAAATGTATCACTATCACCATTTAATACATATAAAGCCTATAACGCACACTTCTCATGTAAGAGAACAATATAAATTAAGATAGAACTCTAACATTGAATGATGCACTGGCTGTATACAGTAAGAATCATACTTACTTATGGAAGCTTATTGACATTCAAGGCACCAAGAATGTGAGGGAATAATCTATAGATGACCAGTTCAGCAAGATACCTGGACGTTATTTTAGATTCAAAACTTAAGTGGAGAGAGAACGTAGACATTATATGCCTGTCGCAGAACATTCGGCAACAAATGGGGACTTAAACCACATATGGTACGATGGTTGTACATAACGGTTGTAAGATCCATCCTAACCTACGGCGCAGTTATTTGGTGGAATGCCCTGGAAAATAAATATCTTCTTTCCAACCTGACCAAAGTCCAAAGGTCGGCTTGTATGGGTATAACAGGGTCCCTAAGCAGCTCTCGAAATATTACTCGATCTCGCGCCATTGGACATTGACTGCAGCAGCAAGGCGGCTCTCAGACTTAGAGAGTGAGGACTCTGGTCCCGGAGACCTTACGGGCACGCCTCAGTCGGTCTCAAATCTTCAAGCACATCAACGACAGACTATCTACCCTCGACATTCACCTTTAACAGGGGAGTCAACTGGAGGATGTGGGCAATGATAAGCTAAAATACCTTCTCAGATTCGTTTATAAATCGGGTTTGTTCCAAGAGCGTGACACTTTGAGCACATACCAGCGGTTTTTCTTTGGTCTATTTTCAGGTGTTTATGGCGGCAGCCATTAAAACTCATATAATTCGATTCATGTGTACAAGTTTCCCATTTGATTTGCACGTAACACTCCATATAAGTGCATTATTATGTAGGTAAAAACAGCTCGGCTTTCGCTTGGGGGTGATCTGAGAGATTCTCTCTCATATGTGCTATAGACGCTACACTTGTGTGCGCACTAGCGTCATGACACCTCGCTTACTTTGGGCTGTTCACGAATAGTGAATCCCCTCACTATTTTTTTCTGAACAGTAGCTACACAGTTGTTATATTCTACCCACCTTACATAAACAATTCCAATTTACAAAGTATGGTAATTGGGTTACACTCGGTAAAATATTGAAATATGATTATCTTTTGAGGATTTTTTGTAGATTCGTTCGTAAGTACAAATTTGTCAACTTTCAATATAAATGAATAGATTTTCTGATATTGCTATAAGTATTTAAATGTATTTTACATTTAAATTATTGAATTCAGAATAGCTAATCGTTATATTTTGCAGATTTCATTGCTGAAGTAATAAATCAATTTTTTATTGAATATAAGCAGATATAGGTATTGTTTATTTTTGCTACCACTGGAGCTATAAAAACATTTTGTACCCAACCTCATTAACAAAATTCTTAATTTTAAAATATATGTTTTATGAAATTTTTGTAGGTCTTTCATGACCCTCGAAGCAAGGGAAATAGGGGTTTTTCTAAAGATTACAGTATGAGAGAAGTGTGAAAGAAATTTACATCTAAAGTTTTGCATACGTTTTAGCAAATAGCTGGTCGAAATATTTTTTTTAGATCCATTTAGGTCCAGAACTGCTCAAAATACGGCTTTCTTTGTTTAATTTATTAAAAATTTTAGTAGTTATTTTTATTTTATTTTTAGTTAAAATTGATAATCTTTGACTTTTGTTATTTCGAACCACTGGTTAGAGCTGGGCTTAGTCATCTCCATGTTTAGTTTTTAATATTCGTCCAAAAAATCGAATCCCCAATTCCATGCCAGATATTTACAAATATTCAATATTACTGATACTAATACCTCCTCTGATATACTTTTTAATTCCGAAAAGTTAAAGTTTAGAAAATATGTTGTTCATTATAAAAAACATTATCAGGGCTCATTTACTTAAAACATAAAGATATTAAGTGTTGGGTGACACTAACTTATAGGAATACCAAAAAAATTATGGTACCAAAATATTAGCTTCACATGACAGATATAACATACCTACCAACAAAACTATTAACTTCGGGCTTCGGCTCGTCACGACACCACATTCACACCAAAACATATTACGCTGTTTTTAATTTTTGCTCTTGTTCTCCAATTCTTAAAAACTATTACATGGATATTAGTATGTATCTCACCAAAAACATAAATGTTAAAGAAGAGCCAAGTTCTTTTATACAAAAATCGGTTCTGCCTTACAAGTCAGCTACAAAAAGTACAAAGGCCTAAAAGAGAATGCCAAGTTTGTATCGCAATTAATAAAAATTCCATCAGTATTATTTACATTTTTAGAATTGTGATGTTCTTAAAACTGGGGACCCCTCAATGGAAAAGTAAACAATATTTAATTTTTTACCTCGTTTGGCTTCCTTATGTAAAATCATTTGAATGTCTTTTTGGGGCTGAGTTAATAAAAATGGGCGGTTACCACGCCCCCTGGATGGAAGATCGCAAACGTTAGATGTTTCCCTATATTTACTCCTCAAATCCTATTACTATGCCAAATTTCAAGGTTCTACGATGATTGGAAGTACTCCCTAGTTTTGATGATCTGTCAATGAGTCAGTGAGTTACCATTTTTGCTAATTTTGGGGTCTTGTAACCCGGAAACTGCTCATGTTAAAAAGGTATAAAGCCTGCTGTTGTGCGTCCCAATAAATGCTGATAAATTTTACGAAGTTAGAGTAGGGGTCAAAATGCAGGTTCGTTCCTGCAAATAAGGATATAGTGCCAAATTTTCTAGAGAACTTGGCTGGGAACTACCGTTTCCCTTAATCTGCTCTATCCGTAATTTTCGCTGATTTGTAATATAAAATCAAATTAGAATGAAACTGGTACGTTGCGTATGGAACCAACGGAATCATAAATGTAAGGTAATTTTTTTTTTCCGATGGTAGGTGGAAAATCTTCCATGAGACATTATAGTGAGATTCTTACTCACTAAAAACACCTCCCTAGAAAATACTTTTATACTACAACTAGGCTCATGCCTATCAAGCAGTTTTAATTTAAATATTTAATTACGTTTGTCAGGAAATCTCCCAGCGGAAGAACCTGCTTATACCGACAAAAACATGCGGTTACATTATATTGCGCTAATTTAAAAGGTTTTATCCTTTGTAATCGGCGCACAAGATTTCTCTGATCTAGAATCTGTAGTACAGCGTCATTGCAATGGACAATTAGGCGAGTGTGTTGTTTACGCGCGAAATTTCGTATTTCGTCTTCAACGGTAGTTATACTTAGATCTCTGTGGATATCGGCGTTTCTGATATACCACGGAGCATTTACGATTTGTCTTAGGACTTTATTTTGGAAAGTCTGCAAAATGTTAACATTACTTGGTTTTTTGGGGTCTAAATTGGTAGATTGTTTAAATTTCTGTAAGTAAAATTATCGTGCGTGGATCTCGTTGCGGACAATACGCCAAGTTTTTGTCCACAAGCATATTCTGTCGATAGATCGTTGAAGCTTATTTGTCGCGGACTGAATCGAATCGTCTATAGCTAGAATAGTTAGTTAATTATGGTTAGTTTTTTCTTATGGACTGTTTACGCGGCTATTGATGGTGGGATGCGGTTCTTTTACTTGGAGGGAAACACTAAACACCGCTACGCAGTTACAAGCCATAATAATAGATATTTCAAAGAACACGTACGTTTTTTTGTTTGTTTTATCATTTTAAATAAGGACTGTTATACAATTTAACTAAATTTCTCAACCCAAATTCATAACGATCTCATAAACGGATTCAGCACATTCAAATTGAATAACGGTAAAAATATCGTCGTACTTTAATTTTGGATATTTTTTTTTTCATTTATTTTCATATAACGATTGTCTTAAAAATAAATTAAATTCGTTTTATTAACAACGCCTCTAACGGTTCTGATCTATTTGTGTTGTATTTTGGCCAATTAGGTTAAAATCAAAATAGTTTGAGACTTTTTTAATAAAATAACTTCTATTTTTAAAACTTTAAAAAATAATTAAATAAATTTTGTATCTAATTTGAGGCGATTCGAAAACGCATCTGTGACTCAGTCGTCCACTTTGTTTTACTTTGAATGCTCATATTAATCTGAAATTAAAATAATACAGAAGTATTTTATTAAATACGCCGCTATGTTCATTGTGGCAATAGTGAATGCAATTAAAAACATAAGGAAAGGCTACGCTTGGGGCGAACAGTATGATACCCTATCCATATCCCTATATGCCTCAAAGAAAAAAACATCAAGAAGATGATGGATAGCATTTTATTTCATTCTATTATTAAAAAAAAGTTTTTTTTGAAAAAACGGAGTGCAACAATTATTGTTTTACATTGCCACAAAACGATACCTCAATAGCAATACTCTGCGCACCGCATCGAATACTCCTGAAATCTCCTTTGAAATCAGAAGCATCAACATTCCACTATTGACAGATTGTCCACTATTTTACAGGCCTACTTATAGTCACCTTTAAGTCAATCTCCCGTGATCACTTGAATTATGCAAACATTTAGAGAACAAATTTATCGCACCGATTGTTAATTCGCATCAATATTCCGACGGCTGGTGGTATTTGGTGTGAATGCTTGAACGAGATTTCAAAAAATACCCCAAAGTAGATGCTAATTCCTTGTACCTTACTCATTTGATTATTATTTACCAGATGCTTAGCTTATCAATTAGATAATAATTTTTATTACCGTCGCGAAGGTAACATCTATTTTATTCTCACAAAAAAAAACATTTTTTTAAGAAAAGGAAATGACCGTCCTAAGAACACCCAATTAGGCTAGCGAGCTGAATAAGTAAAGAAACATAATTTTCGAAGATAAGTATTATGATTGATTGATATGTCTGATAGGCTAAGAATCTACACTCTACCTACTTTATTGTTGCGTCTAAGTTCATAGCTAAGTTCATAGCTTCATTCATAAACACCAACAGTCCGTGGCTAACGAAGAAGTAGAAGAGACCAGCAAAATAAAAAAATAAAAAAACAAACCATAGATAGAGCCCACTGTAGACTGTAGCCTGTGTGTAATTAAAATATTTCAGAAGGTGCAAATTTACGAGCTCTGTAGCTAGTTTAGAGCAGCAAGAGAAGATTATCCTGCGAAGAAATTGAAGCGCCCATGTTAATCAATCAGCTGGTGGAAGGCCTAAAACCGCTTTCCGAAACCTGATGGAAACATAGTCACCGACAGGCACGGAATGATAAATTTATTCAAGTCGGATTTCCAGCAACTAAACGGGCGTGGTGTTAAGAGAGAGATGGGGCAAGAAGCGAATCCTCGACAAGTAAACTGAGGATAGAAAAGGTAACAAAATCCAGCCTTCCATGTGACCTACAAAACGCTTCTTCTCGTTGTCCACTGGACTAAGTGACCTGGTGTCCGTAAAGTACGCGAAAACAGATATACGTTTTTATTCAAAGGTTATTCAGGTCGCTTGCTGGATTTACTTAATGTGGCTTTATCAAAGTGTTAAAATGCTACCAATTGATAGAATTTGGATTTATTTCTTAACTGAATTGTGCAACCCAACAGCTCAGTTTTGTAAGAATTTACAGAATTTACATTCATCCAAACTTATTGTTTTTTCAGTGTTCCGACGATATTAATATTTCTTATTCAAATATTATTTTCGTTAAAAGAAGTTGGCAAATTCCCGATGCTTTTCAAACTGCAGGGTAAAAAGATATAAGTAGTTGATAAGTCCACATTGCCCTACGTGATGTGAGTAAACACTATGCGGGAATGGGTAGAAGACCAAAGGAAGGGAAGGACCAAATTTAGAATGCATATTTTAGAATTGGCCTAACAAACGTGAAATTAAAGAATTTCAGCAATAAGTTTGAGAATGAATCACAGAGACCGGGATTCCACCAACTGTAAACGCTGTTTGTGTAACACGAACTTTGGCATAATTTATGTTTGTGTTCGTGTGCCCGCATAAAAAACTATCTATTATTTTGTCGCAGTCACATCCAGTGATTTGTAACAGCTACATATCCCTTTTAACTTCAAAATATGATGAATATTGTCTGGGTGCCAGGTCAACTGGCTAGACAAGTTTCAAAAGAAGTTTTCTCAGGACCCGAACCTGTGTTAAATCCTATTGTTGGGCTTGGAGAATGATTTAAAATATAATGTTAAGAGGCATTACAACCGATACCAAACCCACTGTCCTGTTCTCATCCATCTGGGATGCTTCAAATCCACCAGAAAGTCAGGAATCATTCTCCAAAATCTGATTGCTGGAAGTGACGAACAGGGCAAGATATTTCATCGGTAAATTTTCTAAATATTGAAGCATTATCAAAGGAAATGGAGGCCAGGAACGCTAGATTCACTGTTGAAGACTTAAAAGGGACGAGACTTATTATTTTTGGGTGTCCATAGTACATTCAGAATTTGATATAAGTTTTCGTGTGACCAAAAACAGTTTAAGAGCAGTGCAGTTTTATCGATGCGGGAGTGAACAGAGAAGAGAAGAGAGAACAGAGAATAATATCTAAAAGCTGGAGAAGTAGGCTAGAAGAAAAGTGTAAGGATTTGGCATTCAGTAACATTAAGCTTAAGCTTTTATAATACCAACAAGTTAATGTTTTCTGACATCTTGAATTGACAACCATAACGAGGAGTTGATAACTACACTTCAAAGTTCCCATGCCATCCGCTTTATAAATATGGCGTCATTAGAACGAGCCATATAACTGCTTTTAAAACCTCCCGATAATAAAACCGGGCACAAGTTTCAGTTTAAGGTAAACAATCTCATGCGAAATTCAATTGAATGCAATCATTGTATATAAACGTGTTTTAAATCTTATAAAACGCACAGGCTCCCCGTCCCAAAACGTCGCTGTTGATTTATAGAAAATATCGGCTATTCCCATACAAGATTGTAGGACGATTTGTAAATATGGATTTATTTTAAGGTAGCTAACTCGGAACAGCGAACTAGAACTCAAACGACAACCCACCACAGTACCGAGCTGCAATAAGCAATTATCTCCATTTCGAGGACATTATGAGATGGAATTTTGCTTATATTCACCATTCTACAAGATACCGTTACGGTTTCTCCTGAATTCAAGCCAGGCCTTAACACAAAACCATTTTAATGAAACTCGTTTAACAAGATATGTTTCTTAACAAATTTATATAAAAAGTGTCCTACTTCTTGGCGAATACTAATTCTATATTATTATGTATAGTGTTACCGACTCAATGTCTAATACTTAGGGATATGATTTGTGTACATAAGAAAGAGAGAATCGTTTTGGCGTGATCGTCTATCTTGAATTTTTACTCCTGTCACATTTGGGACAAAATGTTTCCTATGTTTTCAGGAAGTCTCAAAATTGGGAGGGTTATCGGAATAATTGTAAAACATTTTGTCATTGACATTTGTTTTTGCTAAAATAAATACTTTTCAAAGGCAAAATTAAGATTGGTTTCCCAATATAATATTTTTTTGACATAAAAATCGAGGTCACGATTTAAATGTATTTTAAGCATCAACAAAAAAAAATCAAAATGAACGAAATATCTTTTTAAAAAAAAAATGATTTATAACAATTTTTTTTAAGCAATTTAGTGATGGATTTTTTCCTTCGATAAACACTATGTTTCATCCCATTTTTATTTCGGCTGCAAACTTACCAAATCTTATTTTTTCGGAGTACAGCTGTGGCTGTTTAAAAGCATACAAAACTCCACACTCACATTAACTGGCAAAATTGTATCTATTAGCACTCATTAAATAAATCTAAATTTCATCCCATTCACTTAACTCTAATTACTTGCTACAAACGACCCACAAATTTTCACCCCAATTCGCCTATTGACCATTGTCTTTTGCAATCACAAATTGCTAGCAAAAGCCATACGTCCTTTGTCTATCCGCAACTACAACAAGGGACGACTCTAAAAGAGCCAATCTGCCATGTTTCATCGACTAATTCTTATGATTCCCTTAAGGTTCGTATAAAAAATGCATCATCAAGACACCAGACCAGACCAGACCAGACCGACCCGACCTACCATGCCGCATAGTCGGTATCAAAATGTTCGGTATTATCTGACAACACACAAAATTCAAGAAACATTTCCCCACCGATGAAATTCGATGCCATCCTCCACCAGCAACAAGAGTCTGCAACATCCCAAGTATCCCAATTTCGATGGGTGGAGAGCAACAATTTCGATCAAATAAAACAAAAACATGACAGCAAAAAACGATGAAAAACAAAACAGCAATAACTACTTTTACAGCATAAACATCGTAACCAACACCATGTCATGTAGTACACCCATCAGCTACACAGCACCCTTATATAACTTGAAACCCGAGGTCAAATGGGCATAGTGCAGTCAGTTTCATCATATTTGGGGGTGTGTATATGAGTCCTACCCTTAAATCTAGCATGCAACCAACAACAACAATAACAACACTGTGCGGAGCCAGCCAGCGCAGCAAACGTAATACCTCCCTCCAAATTTATGCGCATTAAACATATGACATAGATACAATTGCCCAGCATAACGGTGTCGGTTTTTCTCCAGTTCTTCGTCAAATTTCTGTGTTTCGTTTTTTTTTTCTTATTTTCTTCTTGCTGTCGCTCACCCTTTTCCGGGGGTGAAACCAACAGCACGAGATTCTGAAAAGCATCAGAGGTCGAGAGGAGGAGCGCAATCGTTGTTGTAGTGTGGTGGTTGTCCTTTGCAGCTGGAAAACGCCCACACCAGTCTCGAGCACAGTGTTGTTAGTAATACACGCGCATTCCCCAGAAGAAGGAGAGTGCTCGTCTGCAAACACAACGAGAAAATGTCCTTTGATATGGTTCCTATAGCTGCATACACATGCCACTGTCAGCCACCCCTTCAAAGGCGCAACATTACGAGGTTGATGCAACACTGGGATCAAAATGGAAGCGAAACAGCGTGTCTAAAGTCTAGACGCCAAATGCAAATTCATCTTTTGCATCAGAAGGACTATGGCAATTTTAAGGGTAGGTTGTGTTGTCAAAACGACACCGAACAGAACGAATGTTGTGCTCATAATATTCCGGCGGAGAAATAACAATATCAAAACAAAACGTTGAGCTGTCAACTATTTATCAGAAGAAAGCACGTGTTGGCTGTTCCAGTTCGACTGCTATAGCTATTCCATGGAAGTGTGTATGTGGCACTGAGATGAAATCAATGCTGTAGTAATTTGGACTTTTAAAGGTTTTTATTTTGGTAGCGCATTTCTCTTTGGATGGTTTATTCCAGATTGTTCCGCGGTACTGGGAAAGGTTTTGGCACGTGCTTCGGGACTTGCAATAAACATATTGGTTATATCTTGTTTAGCCTTCAGAAATGATTGCTTTGATGGATTATATTTTTTCACAAATTGTTTTTGAATTAATTGCATCAGAAATAGTTTTTTTAATAAAAGGATTTTTGGGAAACATGCTTTTTTTCAGCTAGTTATTTTAGTTGATAGGACCTTAAAAAAAAACGAGCATTTTTAAATGAGATTCGAACGCAAGGCGTTTTGGAAATTATTTATCCATTTCCTATAATAATTTCAACTTAAGGTGCGATAGCAACAGTAATAAATAGTAGCAAGTACGAAAATAACCCACATACGCCTAAGTGATTTGTGAAAGAAAATGACTATAATTTGTCCGGATTTTAAATCCACATTAAAGCATCATCCAATATAGGATTAAACAAAATTATTGTAACGTTTTCTTTAAAGCTGTAAAACACCTGTCGCGGCCCCGAAGGAAGTTAGGCAGGTATGCTAATTTACTTGAACTTATCCCGACCTAAGTTAATCTGATTAACTCCGGCAATAATTGCTATACAGAAATTACTTTATATTTAAATTAAATAAGATGCAATTATTCAAAATAAGGGTGGAAAACTTTTCACAAAAAACCATCCAAAAAAGATCGGGTCTTCCAATAAGCACTTTAGAATATCGGCTCTGAGCTACTCTAACAACGCCGGCTTGTTTAGAGGTGTTAAATCACACGGTCTAAGCGGCCAATCCGCAGGGATCTGATATTTTAATAAGTCCATCGCTTAGTGGTTAAATGCGTTGGACTACTAAGGGAGAGAGAGAGAGAGAGAGGACAAACATTCCTGTCACGAGGAGCTTCTCAAAAGTTGGTTGCCGTTCGGAATCGGCATTAAACTGAGGGTCCCTGCCATTGGTGTCTAAAAATATATATTCGCACATGCAGTGGTTGGAGAAGCTAGGCTTTGAGTCATATATGGGCCGTTTACGCCTAATATTTATTTATTTTAATAACTCATATTTTACATGCTGGCGAAGCCGTTTATTCAAGCTTAGACAAGAATCTACGTCGCTTCATGTGAACGGGTCCTGACTTAATTTCATCTTATAAGGGTACATGCAGAGATCTTTTCGCCAAATTCGTAGTTGACTATATTTCGTCAATTAATGAGAACGGCGTGGAATTGCTCAATTTTAGGTTCAAATTACTTTCAACTGGGTATATAATTACGACCAAAAACTGGCTTCAACGCTCTTAAGGTTGCCGTCACTGACTCGGAGTTTTGGTAATACATTTTAATTATTCGTTAAAGTTCTTCTTGTTAACTTTACCAAAATGAAAATGTAGTTTTTACTGAATGTTTCGGCATTGACAGTTTGTTCATTGGTTGAGGGGTGCGTTTACAGTGAATGTTCAAAATTGTCAAGTCCCAATTGGAAAATGCTTTATTTACCACCTGTTTAGTGGCATATAAAAAGAGCCTGCGCAAGCCAAGCTCAACAAACTACAATGATTTTTGAGAACTTTATCAATATAGACTAGACTATCTAAGAGATCCATCCCCTCCAATTAAAAATCAGGAAAGCAGTTGTTTTGAATTCAAATGTGCTCACAAGGCTGCATTGCGCTTGGAGCGAACACGAAAATACCCTATCCATATCCATATATGCCCCAAAAACAAGTTTTAAAGTTAATTTTATTTCATACTTTAAAATTTATAAAAAAAATATTTTGAAAAAAAAATGTCTCCAAAAAGTGTACATGGTGAAAAACGTTGTATGCGTAATATGCGAACAAATTTTTGCACAAATATCTTGTTATACATTTGTTTTTGAATAAAACAAAAGCCTGCGCAAACCCAGCTCAACAAACTACAATGATTTTTGAGAACTTTATCAATATAGACTTGACTAAAAAAAAAATTTTGAAAAAAAAATTTTTCTCCAAAAAGTGTACATGGTCAAAAACGTTGTATGCGTAATATGCGAACAAATTTTTGCACAAATATCTTGTTATACATTTGTTTTCGCTTTCTATAGAAATTTCGATTTTCGATAAAAGAAAACAAGATATAGTTAAAATAAACGCCCTCAAAAGTAGTCAAGGCAAGAAACTCTGTAGCCCAAACTTGTGAAGAAGTTCAGTGTCTACATATTTTGTTAAGGTTCTAACACTTCATCTCTTCAACTATAGCTGTTAATAGACTTCTTCTAAATTGTGGGCGTGGCATATTACCATTTCGGGGCCATGCAAAAAATTTAAATGTCTCAAAAGATGACGCGGACGGACATTGCTAAATAGTCCTAGGTTTTGGGTCCTGATCATAAATATATACACCTCCAGGGGCCTACGACGAATATTAACGGGTGTTAAAAACGATGGGTCAAAACTAATATACGCTTAAGATAGGGTATATTTATAAATAAAAATAAATACTAGACGTAAACGGGCATTGAAATTGCAACAAGGTCAAGGTACAAACTGAGGCAAACCTATACAAGCACTAACAAAATCTATCAATTTCAATTTTGAAAAAAGGGAAGCCGAAGTTTTATTAGACATATACGCCAAGCTGACGTCTTTCGCGACGCAGGGACAGAAGTCAAAACTTTTTCTTTTTCGATTTGGGACTTATATTCCACGTGCTCTGCGTGCGTGCTCTTCATTGAAAATTGTCTAAGCTTATCAAATAAAATATTTATTTGGTGAGATATACTTAAGTGTTTACGTTTCAAATCCAAAAAAGAAAAAATTGGCCGTCCTTCGTACTATTAGAAATTACATTCGAATATAAACAACGCTCTTGTAGATCCCCTTTGTACCGTCTGCAACTATGTTGCATAGAGCCTCGTTTTTTTTCGTTCTAAAAGGCTTTTAATAAACTGCATAGGGTAGTAATTGTTTATTAGGATCTATGTTACCTTGTCCTCATTTGCCTTAGTTGGAGACGATGTTGAAGATGATATGTTTGGTCTGGTTGGAGCGAAAATTCATGAGCCTTACGGATGCTGTCTCTTTCTGGTGCCAATTGAACGACAGGCGGTCTTTCACCCGATGAATTTTGCCCAAAAAAAGCCCTGTTCCTTTTGGCCTCGATAGTAATTTCCAATAGTGCGAAAGACGTCATCTTGGCATATAGGTCCAATAGAACTTTGGCTTTGCTTTTTCAAAATTGAAATCGAAACTAAACAGAAACAAGCGAACGTCATATCATCTACCCGATTGACTGTTTACGAAGTGTGGGGGCTACTTTTCGACTTGTCCTACATTGGAACCACCAAACAATTCCTGGGCCAACGAATATCAACCGATATGTTTGAGTGCCTCTCCGTTTGTAGGATTTGAACATTGGCAAAATTTGGTTTGTGTCCATTGTCAACGATGTGACTGGCAAGTGCAGTCTTTTCTGGATCATTGACAATGGACACTAACCAGATTTTGCCAATGTCCAAATACTACAAACGGAGAGGCACCTATCTAAAAGATACACTCTGCTAATCTTACATATAATAAACAACAGAAACAATATGTTTTCAATGAAGAAATGTTAGTTCTTAACTTAAAATACTAACTGTTTTCTGTTAGACTATACTTTGATAGAAGTTGTTATTTGCATAAAGTTAAATTAAATGTAACATTTATACAACAACAAAACGTTCTACATAATTTCTGGTCATTACTTGTAAGTTTCATCTTTAATTTTATGTATTTTACTATGTTTTTATGAAGAAGACAGCAATACGGAATAACTTTCATTGCATAACCAATTTGAGCAAAAAAGATGATGAGGAATACGCATCCTCTTAATAAACATATATAACAATTCAATTGGTCACAAAATCTATATTAATCTTGATAGTTCTTTTAAGTTCTTACTAAAACATCACCTCCGTATTTGTAGAGCTCTGTTAGTAAGCCATCATTCTCTTAGCGGAAACTGCCTTGTCAAAAAAAAATATACTTGATATTACTCGATATTGTGCGAATACGCGATCGCTAGTAGCTGAAGAAAACTTCTGCGAAATTACTTTTTTAACAACTTCAAGGATGTAGCGGCTGAAAGTGACAAACAATTCTGTCACTGTGTGGTACGTTATGTAGTTGGTTGATATTGGACATTTTTTGTTCTGTTCTTGGCTCTCCCAAGGATCGCGATGGGCCCATTATGCTGCATAGCTGTCATTACACTGCCCGACCAAACTGAGAACCTGTCATGACGTACTGATAAATAAAGCCTGTCATATTTATCTTTTAAAAGGTTGTGTTTCAAGGATAAATGAAGATCTAAAATCGAATGAGTGAGTCAGTAAGTCAATCAGTTAATATGTTGTTATGCTTATTTTTTATGTAATTAAAAACCTGTTAATGTGGAACAATAAAAGAGGCGCCTGTTCAAGGTTATGTTGTCAAATAATGGTTTTCAAAACGCCCTGCGTCTAGTCTTAGCTGAAGCCGGGCATCCGAAAGGGAGGTGAAAGACTTTTCACTCTCATTGGCATCGTTGCAGCTACGGCAATGGGGTATATTATGGGGTATACCGAGCCTGGCAGCGTTGGTGCCTTCCGCCCAGTGACCTGTACTAAGAGCCACCAGTCTAGCGACATCCCCCCGAGATCTGTTAATGAGGTTTTGGGTTCTGGATTTGTTTTATTTGGGCCAAGGTTTCCTAGAATTTACGCATTTCGTCAGATTCCTCCACCTGTACTCTGTCCTCGCCTTGAAGTGTGAGGAGATTTCCACCTTCACGAACCCTCTCTGGCAGGAAACCCAGATGAGAGAGATTCTTAAAAGATGGCCCGCCCTGGATAGTATCTCCCCGCTCTCCCCGACGAGCTTTAACGTAGGTTGAGGTGAGGGCATTGATTGCGACCTGACTATCGAAGAAAATGGATATTTTTAATTTATTTTTGTACTATTTAAAAGTATCTTGCCTGCTTCACTATTCGCAAGGACTTCCGCCTGGAAGATGCTAGACGAATTCATAAGCCGGAGGGATAAGGACGTGTCTAATTCGTATAAGAAGACGCCCGCACCCACACAGACGGTTACAGCGGAAGTGTCAATGACAGTTCTTGTAGGGTCTTGGGATTTGATATGCAGGTCCAGGAGAGGGATCATATTGAGCACCTCCGTCGGACTCGACCGCAGGGCTCCTGTGATTTCGATTGCAGCCGTTCTTTGGACGCTACCAGGTATGGTGATGTTGTAAGATCGGGTCACCATGCCAGGGACCCATAAGTGAGAATTGAACGTACCACCGCCGTGGTACCATCCAAGGTACCATCTTTGGTTTGAGTCCCCACTTTTTACCGAAAGTTTTCCTGCATGCATAGTAACAAACGTAGATGAATTATTTTAAGCTCTCAAATAGGCGGGTTTGAGAAAATAAATTAAACACTTCCACCAACTTCCCAATCTTTGGCTTATAAAATCTCATAATCTGAACACTTTCTGAAAGCCTCTGAGAGTGATCAAGCGCCATACGAAGAGTTCCTTCAAAAAATTTAAAATTGCTCTTTTCACTGTGTCTACTTCCGAAGTTGAGTTAAAAAAATGTTCCATTTTGCCTTTCAAATGCCGTTGTTCTTGTTATATCTCACTACGCAGAGGATATTATAAGCAAATGCCCTAGTGAAGTGGCGCCCTACGTTGGACAACATTGAATCAAATTTAATCAACTATATATTAATAAATTGTGTGAATCCCTATAGATCCTAAAGATGAACTTCTCAAGTGAGAAAAATGTAATGAACTGATAAAAGGGCATTTGCAAGCTGACAATGCCATGCCCGATAAATGCCATTCCACTTAGAACTTTTTCAGTTTCCCTGGTCTTTAAACTGAGCACTGCACATTTTAAAGACTTTTTTCCTCTAAATGATCCCCGATGATTTTTTAGCGAAGCAGAAATTGAAAACTTAATCGAAAGAGAAACCTTCGTGTTGCATCCTCACCCCAAATGCAAGAGATGCATCCCTTCATGATTATTTTAAAGAGCAGCAAACTGCGAAATTCATCAATGTATTAGTTTATGAGAAACGGTGCGGTGATATGGAGCATAAGCTATGCAAACCATGTGCTCGCTTTATCTATCCACGCATCGTCCATGTAGTGGTATGTCCTTGCATTTACAGTGTTCCTTTTACACCACTAACTTGTATGCATTTGACAAAGCACACTGGAGAGCAGCTTCATAGAGAAAGAGGCGTCGTCAATCGTAGTTTCAATACCATATACCCATGCATTGAGGATGAAACTAGCTTTTAAAAAAAACACAGATGGAAGAGAGCCACCAGTGAGTGAGTGCATCTCTCGCCCATATTCATTTTCTTTAAACGCTTTTCCACTGCACGTGTGCGAGTTAGTATCCATGTCGTCCGGCAACATTGGGTTTCGCTTAAAGTCTGCAGCTTACATGTTGGACGGAGAGCACTCATTTTAAACACTTGTGGGAGTGTAAGTTGATGTGCATTTTTCACTTCATTCTATATGAAATGTGTTTGTGTGTGTGTGCGCGCATTCTATATATCCATGTATGGGTTTCTTACATTCACTTCGATTTCTCCCTTTGTAGCTGCTGCTGCTGCTGTGCTATTCCTGTTCCTTTGACTCTGTTCTGTTCTATTCTGTTGTATATTCTGGTGCGCTTTGGTGTAGTCGCCTCTCCTGTGTGCATGTGCTTTACCATTGCACTAGTTATTCTCTGTTTATGTTTCTGGCTGTTATTGCCCTTTACCATGGTTGTGCGCTGTTAAAACCATCTCTACGTTTACCTCCCGCCGCCTTACTCCTGCAGCAATAGCAACAGCAACAACGACGACAACGACAACGACGAACATACAGAGAAAAACCAGCAAAGCAGCACAAAAAATCAACCAAAGCGAAAATAATAATAAAATACCATTCCATCCTAGAGACAGGATCAGGTATTATGTGTGAGTCTGAAATCAGATTTTGTTTAGTTGAACGCGAATGCTCCTACAGTAAGGACGCAAATATATTCTACATATATTCTGTGAGCGAGAGTGTTTGTTGATTATTATCACATTCATATTATATCCTTACATCCTGGTTACCAAATTAACTTTACACCGAAATAAAAAGCATATTTTCATGTTTTACAACTTGAATTAATTTTTCTTACATCGTTTGTGTAATAAAAGTGTTTGTACAGTATTTAAAGGATCACAGTGCTTAGTATGTACTTAAGTGAATAGTCCAATAACAGTGTGTTTGTTTCGTATTTTGCGATGCGATTTGAGTGTTGATTGAATCAACAGTGCAAGATTATTATGCACACCAGTTATATGGTAGATTTTAAAAATTCTTTACTGACATAAATGCAAAATGTAAATCTATGCAACAAAAATAATAACAAAAATTAACAAAAAAAAAAAAACACTTTGCAAGTTGTGAATTATTGTCGTTGTTTTAGTTGGATTTTTGTTTTTTTATTTTTGCATACATTAATTTTAATTTTAATAGAAAATAACTTACTAAGTAAAATATTTCGGCGCGATTTTTTATTTTGTTTGTTTTGTTTTCCTGAACAAAGTATGTGATTTTATATTGTTGTCACTAAAACGATATTTTTGAAAAAAAAGCATTCTATAATCTTCTAACAATAAAGAGTGCAAGTTAAATTTGTTTTGTTTTTTATTTATAAAATCATATTTTATTGTGAAGTGTTTGTGTTTAAAAAAATAATTTAAATTTCTGTTTTTACAACAAAAAAAAATTTTGTTCTTGGTGCTTGATTGAAATTTGCAAATTGGCCGATCTGGAGGGATACGTTCAAAGGTGAGTGATTAATCATTTTAAATAATTTTTCTTATTTTTTTCCAAATTTTTAATAGCAACTCACAAATTAAACAAAAAATAATAAAGAAACAGATTTTGAATTAAAATTATGACGAATGGTAAAAAAATATTATCCCAGCCAAAATGGGGATGTTGACAAAACCTACGCAATAGGTAGTCCTGTAAAATAAAACGGAAACAACTAACCGACAATGAGCCGGTTTATGTAATCGCACTTACTTCACGTTTCAATCGGATAGCAAAAGCTTCTTTCTCTGTTTGTATATATTTTTTTGTTATGTTGTTTGGCTCCTCCAGCTTAGTGCCTAGTTGTTGTTGCGATCGACCCTTAACCCTATCTCGACATAAACTACTTTACAGCGTCTGCCCTGCACTCTACCGCTCTCCGTATATACTACCTTTCCTATCACAAATGATGTGAATGAGTAATTGCAGTAGGTTAAAGTACAGTGCACAAACGTACAAATATTTTATCCCGACAAAAAAGCAAATAGTATATATACATAAAAAAAACAGTGTAGGCAGTGAGACATCCATTCTCCTGTTCCTCCTCTTAGTTGGCACCATTTTTATCTGAACGTCGCTCTATACTGAGGACTTTGCATATTTACATGAGTTAACCAGTCCTGTGTGAATCGAAACTGAAAAAGAAACCAAACGAAACGAAAGCAAAAAAAAATGTAAAACACAACAAACCTACCATGGAACAGAAGAGTAATGTAGCCATAGCCATGACCAAAGCCAAGTTAACCCCATGGCAGGCTGACTGTGCCTTCTGTGATCCCTATTGCTAGACTTACATGCTGTGCATATATGCAAGAGCACACCACTTATTGTCCATAAAGAGAACGGGTTGGCGGTGGCAACATCGTCATAAACACCCATCGCAACCCCCAATAGGCCTATATACCATAGGAGCCACCTCAAAGCAGCAACAACAACAACGACCACACTAACAGTAAGTCATTCTACCCGTGCCTGCCAACATGTATGTAACTTTCAATCCATTCGCAATCGCAATCGCACTCACACTCACACCCACAAAATACGCTCGCTTACAATCACTGCTATTAAGGACGAAACTATGAAGTTATCTTTTCGATATGCATTTGTACGACGCTATCGCCGTCGCCGTCTCTGTCTCTGCTTCTGTCGTTGTCTCTGCATATGCGACAGCTTTTCCGTCGGAAAGGGCTTTTTAAAAGGCTTTTATAAGGTTTTAGGTTCAGTATTACATCGGTAAACGGATGCGGGAGACACCGAGTGGCGCAAGGAAAGGACATGGTCGCAGTAAAAAAAGTAAGACAAACTTCCAAGTCCAATTAATAAGTACCTACCCACTATCGTTGTGTGTTTCTTCCTGTCTTGTGTAAGACCCATCGCATGTTGGTGTTAGAGGTAAATGCTTATTGCCTTTGCCAACAGCAGAGTATCGAAAATTCTTCTTCTCTAAATAAACACAAGTCGACTTTTTTTTTACTTCTGGCCCCATTCAAGGGCTGCTGCCTACTTGATCTGCTAAAGAGTGAGGCGCAATGATGAACAAAAAACAACTGAAAACCCATATCACTCGTCAGTCGCCCTAGTTTAAGAAATATGCGGCGAAGACGGCGGCGGCGGTGGCGGGTAACCTACCGGTATACACAAAGCTATAGTGGGCGCATATCGTGCACCAGAGATACGAACAGTGTAGGAGGCAAGTAATAAAAATAATAATGAGGCTGAGGCGAAGGGATTGAGTCTCCCTTCGACGCACACACAAATGCATAGCACTCATGTAAGCACATGCATCCGCAGTTAAAAACATTGGCAGCACCCAAATAGTCGGCGCCTTCCAAAAGGGGGACTCGCCATCATCAACCCCGTGCTCCACATGCCGCCCAATTTGTAATCCTTTAAAGAGAACAAAAAAAAATACACAAACCACAACACATATTCGAAGGAAAAAGTAAAATAAAATCCAGACTACATAGCCGTTTGGCATTTGAGTCTTTGGGGGGCATTTTAGGGTAGTTACGGTATATAGGGGGCATATAGTGCAGTGTAAGACTTGTCTATCTCTCAGTTAAAAGTCTGGCTCGGTCCGTAGTTAACAAACACACGCTGCTATGTAGGGTGTATAGCCTAAAGTAAGAGAAGAATTTTTGCAAAAGAGTCAGGCTGTAACATTCGAAGAGAACTGGTAATAGCATTTACATTTACAGAGTCAATTTGGTCCTGTTCCTGACGTCCTGCTGCCTGCATAATTCATATAGCATATTTTACTCTTTCATTGAGCCATCACAAAGCTAAACTCTTTTCAACATGTTAAAACACAACTCGCCACAGCATTCTCTTTACATGAGAATTTAGTATATAATAGTCTCGGTGAAGTTCAACGAAAACTTACATATCCTTCAGGGTGGCTTTTCCCGGTTTGCTATATGTCACAGATTTTATAGATATCCCATCCTACGGGTTGTCTATGCTTTCACCGCCTTTTATTATAGCTATGCACTTGGATGCATAGTTGCTGCTGCTGTACACATTATAAGTGAATGAAAATTGGGTGACACTCGATGGAAGGAGTGCTTTGCTTGTTGTTCATCGGGAATCGGGGCCAGCGGCAAGGAGGTGTTGGAATGGCGCGTGTTAAAAATTACACCTACACAAATAGGTTGCCTTGCCACACTCTGTTCTGTGTTCAGATTTTATGCACGTTATATTGTACAATCTTTTATACATATATATATTGTATATTTATTTATATAAGAATGCAATTTATACATTTAGCAGATACAGTATCTGATTGATTGTGGTATGTTTATTAAGTGTCTGCCGATGGCAGATTAGGTTCGTAATCAGAAATTCGAGATTGGTACAGTTTTCTGTCCCTTTTATTTACTTAGATACAGATGGGTAGGTACACGTGTATGATACGAGTACGCCTTTTTCTGAGCTTTAAAATGTTAAATTGGTCACTGGGTGCAGATGGAATCGATTTTCAGTACCGATTGAGTTTATCGCCAGGGGTTGTCTGTGGTCTACTGTTGAACCGACAGCATTACGTTCCTTTGTAATGAGGTATCGGAGTTGTTGCTCGTGCAGAAAAAGAAGAAAATTAATTTATGCTGCAGAAACACAATTGCAAGTTGATACCTATGTACCTAATGCATGTCAAGTGTTCGGTTTGTTTCTATTTCTTTTGCTCTATACAAACTGCTGGTGATGGTTGCCGTTGCCGCGTGCAAAGGATCAAGAATCGGAAATTTAATTAGATGCAAGAGAAACGCCGCGCCATGGCAAGGCAAACATGAGGCGACAATGGCGCGCGGCGGCAGCGGGCAAATTGATTCGTGGTTGGTTTGGGGCAGGAAACAACTACGACAGATAAGGCGTAAAGAGTTGATAACAGAAATGAGACAGTCAGTCTAATTCAATTGTCGTGTTTTTAATTGGGTCGCATTGGATTATCTAATTATCTAGTGGGGATTGGGTTCCTAATGGACGTTTGTTTACATTTTGCTGTACAATGATTGAACACACTTAAAGATTAAAGATGTTTTCGATTAAATATTAAATACGCGATAGAAAAGTACGCACTAGGAACAAAACAAAGTATTTACTGTCGAGGTCTATCTCTAATGTTGACTGAGGATTTAAGAATACACTTACTTTAGTGTACACTCGTTATTACAGACTGCAGCAGAAACTTTATTTTTCGAAGAAATTAGCAAGGTTTTAACCCAGATTAATTGACTGATCATTTATTGAAATTTTAAGCTCAAACAAAGTTTTGGAAGATAGTCTTAGAAATTTACATTAAAATGTAAAGAATAAAATGTGTTTCGTAATTTCACATCAAAAAAGGATTTGGGTGTATTTCACTTATAAATTCGTTGATTCTTTTATGAAGAGAAAAGCACAACAGCAATAAATATTCAACATATACGAATTTAACTCTTTTCAAAAAAAAATAATTGGGAACTGAAAATTATTGAGTGCCACAATCGGCGTTTGTGGTCTATTTGATACCCTCCCGAAATTTCTATATGGCTGGATTGCAAGCCTGCATCCATTTCCCAATAACTTAAAATACAATTTGACAATTTCTTCAAAAACGACTTCAAAAATGGGCAGAGCAAAAAGCTTTATAGAGAAGGATATCTCGAGCAAATTTTGTGCCCAAACTAAACTCCATTCGTAGAAAAAAATCGTTCATATTTTAAAGTTGGCATGGATAATTCTGTAGTCCCTAGAGAACTTATTAGGTTAAACCCAAATATTTAAAAATTGCAGAGGAGAATATAATATTCTTCCTTTGCGAGTGTTAATATCTGACTTTGATGCTTTTAGATGTACTGGAAGATCTTGTAATTTGCATTCTTGATCTACATTCTTGTCAATCAATAGAGTGGCATGCATCAAAGCAGTCTAAGATATTAAAAGTATCGCTAGGCAAGCATCATTAACATGTCGAAAAAGAATCGAAAAAGTGGCAGGCAGGCAGGCAAACTCCTAGATCACACATATGTAACAAGGCTCACTGGGATCTATTTAAAAGGCATTCCAATAGCGATACGGTGAAGAAGATGAATTAAAATCCGTAAACTCTGATTATAACTTCGTCGAAAAAAAAGAGAAGAAGAAGTAAATTTTTGTATCTAACACAAAAATTATATTTATTGGTCCGAATTTATTGGTTGGCCAGTGGAAATATTTTTAATGTTAAAACTTAGTTTGAACTTCGCTGATTTATGCATATTTGAATTTATTTACTTTGCAACGATTTTTACCTTATACTGTAGGTACAAAGCATTTAAATATTCATAACAGTTCGCACGGAATGTAAATAAACTTTAACAACAATTTAAGTGCTAAAAAATTATGATTATTTCCTAAAATTATACAAAAATAAAAACTGCACTCAAATAGCAAAGTATTAAAAGCTTGACTTTAAGAAGAAGATATTTTCTACCAATACCTACACAAAAAATTATAAAGGAATCAATAAATCAACACATGAGATACTTGTGCATTCAAATGTAAGCCACAAGTCTAAGGTTTATGAAGATATGGCGTTCTAAACTGAGAAAAATTCAAACATAGCTACTTGTGTTGCTTCGAATGCATGATCAGATTACAAGAAAAATAGTGTCTTGGATAGATAGCATCCGAAAACAAAGTTAAGAGTAATTTTCGAGCAATTATAGTTTTTCCCACAAATAAAAGTATCGCTAGGCCAGCATAAGAAATGCACATGTAAAATTATTCCCGTGTCATCTACGCCTTGCCAGAAGCAAATAAATTCTGTTAAAAATAAAGTGCGTTTTTTAAAAATCATAAAAGTAATTCTAAAATTGTTGAAAATAGATGGGAAAGGTTTCTATTTTTTTTAAATACACAATCCTCATAAAAATGCTTGCATTTAGTCTAGATACCTAAAAGCATAATAAAAAACACAGCCCAAAAGCGTTAGAGCCATTTTTGAAACAATCAATTTTAATTTTAATTCAAAAAATGGTAATAAAATAAATAATATATAATATCTTAAATAATATAATAAAAAGTTCAATGTGGATAGTCTTATACATTTTATTTTTATTTCCTTTATTCGTTATGAAGATAGCGTTTTTCTAAACGACCGTTATCCGACAGATTTCAAATAAAAAAAAACTGAGTCTACAACATTTTTTGCGGCCCACACCAACTCCAAATATACAAAGTACAAATAAATAAAGCATTTGTATGGGTGTTTGAAAAATATAAGGGAAAAAAACAACAACCAAATACCAAAACCTCTATGCACGAACTTTGAAGCAAATTCGTTCGACCAAATTTATTTTTAATTTTAATTATTATATTTAAAATTCAAATGGATATAAACTTATCTGCAGAAAACAAATTGCAGCTAATTTTAAGTTCTTCATAAGTTTAAATTTAGCAAACAAAAATTATACGAAGAAGTTTTTACTCTCATGAGTCATGAAGTTATGTACCTTTCAAAAACTAATTTTTGGTCATGTTGGCAAACAATCTTCAAAATTCGATTTGTATTATTCAAACTGCCATACTCGTTGTAGTAGCTGGTTTAATCGCATTGTTTCTATGGTACTGCTCCTCGCTGTTATGCCTTGATATGGGCACTATTTTATTTTTTAGCCTTTGTAAGGATTGTATTTGCGACACCCTTCTGCACGCTAGTATACCATACCTCTGAGCATTTGGCTCAGATCAAAAAGTGCGGAAGTCGATTAAAATTTTTGTTTAGTGCCTCCATATTGTTAAGTTTTATTCAATCGTCAGTTCTATACAAAGCAGTAATAATCTTCTCTAATTAGATCGTTGTTTCCGGTTTTTAGCAAGCAACCAATGTCATGCGTTTTTGTCTCCAGCCTGGTTTTGGTGCTTAGCAACGGAGGAATATGCATAACCTTTGAATACGCTGATTATTAATCCATGGTCATGACACAAATTTTTACTTTAAATGCTCTTAGGTAGGTTTTGAAAGATCCCAGAATGTTTCCTCGAACTCCAATATTTTCCAGATATCTCAAGATTTGATTGTAGTTTAATGTGTTAAAGGCTTTCTTGATTAATTAACACTTAAACGGGCACCATATATAAATTGGTCTCCTAAATTCTTTCCTTTAATGTTCTGAATATGTACGTGGCCAAAAAAGTCAAAAAAACCTACATATCATTATTTTTCCAATTAAATATAATAAAAAATCACGCATTTAACCCCAATGACTTGATGCTCTTACCTTTGCGGAGACCATTTTCATTCATTCCAAAATCTTATATTTCTTTAGGTATTCGACAGCCTTTTTGCCACTATGTGCTTCCATTACTTTGTTCACAGGTCAGAAACCAAAGCTTGACCAAACCACATTTATTTTACTGAGATATAGTCTCTCCGGGTGTCTTCAGGTCTTTTGGCCTTCGTCCATCTATTCCTGCCGATTTATTACAAGTTAATGAATTGAGAATATTTTATAACAGATAGGTACGTGTTTTGCATAAATTGAGTTTTGAATTGTGTTTTAACGATCAATATGTACATTGTACTGTGTCTCCAGCTTGCTCGGCTTTTTCCCTAATATCGCGCTCATGAGCTTCGAAGCCTCGTTCGGGGTTTTGTTTTAAGGACTATTCATTAATTTCTTGTTGCGCTCGTTTCAATATAGCAAGTGCTACCTGAATGACTCTTTGTTTTAGTATCTTCTATTTATAGTATATAGCGTTCGACGTCAATCCAGTGTCAAATCAACTGTGTTCAGTGCTCCTATTTTTTTCTAAGGCCGTTGAACATGTGACCTGAGTACTCATCACTTTCATTCGCATATTGAGCCTTTCCAATTCTTCGAAAAAAACAAAAACATTGCAACTCGAATATTTTTATATACAACTAATAAAATCACACATCCTGACATGTTCTGGGAGCATATTTACGCAAGTCACTGACGCACGGATGTATGTAAATTGAATGCATGATGGGTTTAATTGGCAAAAAAATTCCCAATTGAAAAATGTCTGTCACATTGTTGTGCAGTTGTTGGAAGCAGATTCGTATATGGTAATAAAAATTCTTGGGAAATAAAAGTTACCCATTTTTCAAAAATTAAAAATGAGGAAATTAAGAAAATATTTTGTCTATATACCTACCTTGTCTTAGAGAGAACTCTAAAGTTTGAGTCAATTTAAATGTGGGTCAAAGTTTCGCGTGACAATATTTTGTTCGTTTTTTTTCTCATGCATCCCACACGTCTTCTCGTGCGACTTAAGATTTTTTAAATTTTTTTTTTCGCGAAGGTAGCAATAACTTTCTATAGCTATCGCAATAATAATTTCGTCAATCTTCAACTTACATTCGACTTAAACTCACCCACTTTTAGTATTTAAATAACACTTAACATATCACGCTAATTGTTTTAATGGAATTCCCTCCTTCCGAAACATCCACGCAAAGTAACTTTACAGCTAATAATCTTGAAATTCCTTATAAATCCCATTAACGTTTCCTAATACAATATCAAATATCACTTCAGTCACTCTCAAATGAGGTTAAATAAATTGAAGTGACCTTCTGAGCGCGTCCTTTACAATTTTGCGATTACTACAATACCTTTCTATCTGAAATATGACTCGTAGGAATCAAGGGTACTTGAACTTAATGATAAAAACTCGCAATGTTTGGACTAGAGATGCCAACCAAATGTTACACCTATTTCTCAAAATATTATCATTTTCATTTATTTTGTAGAAATTTGTATATTTGTAAGGTTTCAGACCTAGAAAGAATTTTGTTTTCTCAAATTCAGTAGATACCATGACAAAGGACAAAACGAAAGAGCATTTCTAAAGTTTGTGAAGAGATTTTGTAAATAAAATGTGTTTTTGGGCTTCTCTAGATGGCCTTCATACTGACTAATTGAAAAGAAGGTCTCTTCCAATCGGAGTTGTAAAATATTTATTGCAATCAAAAGCGTAAAGCATTTTTTTTATATATTAGAGAATTATATTAGATATTATATATATTATATATTAGAAAAAAATGTGAGGTGTAAACTTTCGCAATATCCAACAAATTTTTGTGCGTAATGTTTTTATTAGTGGAAGAATCACCGAAAATGCTGTAAGGTCGTATTTTTAATACTTAGCAATTAATATTACTAAAAAAGTCATCTACATGAATATAAACTGATTGGTGTAATATTAAACGTTTGCCATGTTCAAATAAAACAACAATTTTTGCTGGCAAAATTCCAAGTCTGCTATTTTGTTGACTCTCAGCACTTACTATATATTGTTTGCGCTAAAAATAGTAATAAAATCGTTAATCGTTTTCGTTGACAATTAAATTAAATGTTATTTTTAGGGATGGATCAAAATGGTAACATAAATTTAAGTTCTTTCCTTAGGGCTTCAAGGACCCTATTAGGGTTAAAGACAACCGTGCCACAGTGTGAAATTTCCGTGTTTTAGCGGAAATTTATCCAAATAATTAATGTCACCTCCCATGTACAAAACATTATTTTTGTCAGAATTTTTTTTAATAAAATAATAACACTTCTTGCCTACTGCCAAACATTTTCGTTGGGTAAGCGGCAAAAGGTCACTCTTCTGCAAACAAAGTTCTTAACCGAATTTTGTGATTTTTTGTAGTAAATGGTAGTGTTTTAAGAATTAAGTTACTGATTTCGCACTGTGGCATGCGGATAATATCCTTAAAAAATATAAACTGATCTCTAAAGCTATAATGGGGTTAGTTGGGTAGTTGAAATCAAATTAATAATCAAGTCCTGGAAAATAGTCTCTACAATCTATAACACCAAACAAAGCCAACTTCGGTAACGGCTGCAAAATCTAGCGCACTCTTAAGACTGTCGATGATTTGTAATAAGATTATGTCACTTAAATAAAATTTTGTGAATTTGTATGTACTACCAACCCAGGTTACATGAATTTCGTCTTCTGCTTATTTGGATGTACATATTTTCCATAGTTCATGGTTGGTTGTTCCTGCAAAAGTAATAGTTCTATTAATTATTAAACTGCCAAAATACTTGGATATTGATGAAAACAATAACAATAGAGCACAGATCTAAAACTAATGGTGCAATAAAAACATATTATAGAACACTGCAGGAGATACTTCTAAGTCTTGGACCCAAGATGTGAAATACAAAAGGGCTGAATGTAAACAAAATTTTCAGAAATAGGCAGATCGCAACTGTCTTCTTAGTGCTGAAAGGAATTTGTAGAAGAAGCTGACGTTTAATAAATCAATATTTAACAGAAATCAATTTAAAGTGATGAGCTGCTCGTGAATTCGATCAAAATTTCGAAAACTCTATTAGTTAAAGTGAATAAATCAGTAGAAGTCTGCATTTATCAATAATGATTATCTGTAAAAATGAATTTTTAACACAAAAAAATTATAAATTGAAACAACAAGTTTTTAGATAATAATTCTGCAATTACAAAAAACTCTGTAGGTTTGGTTTCAGTCTGTTGTAATAATGATCTGCCAGACAATGTCATAATTTAAATCGGGGAGCTAAGAAATTGCAAATAGATTGAGGAATAAATGAAAACATCTTCGAGTTAGAATTTAATTTCTTACTATTAACTTTATTCTTCTTCCAAAATATATTTTATTATTAGTTTAAATTTATTTTATTGTTATCTTAAATCTGTTGAGCGGACTTTGTTTTCGCTTAGCAGCAATTTATTATTTCAATTTAATGATTTAAGACCTAAATTATATGTTGACATTTTTAGAAAGAAATATTAGAAAAACCATAGCCAAGATTAAAATAAAAAATAATTTTATTTATTTTTGACTGCTCTTAATGAACACCGATCTCTTTTTTATGTTTTTGTTCAACTTATTTGTATAATTTGATTGTATAAGTCAGTCTCACTCACAAAAAATGTAGACTCTATGACTAAAATTCTATTGTAAAAATTCTTAAAAGTTGTATTATTCACTGCCATACCTCTCGTGAAACATGCACCAACATTGCTGATAAACATACATCCAAATTTTTTTTTTTACAACATTTACAAATGCACTAAACTGTTAGAGGCTTGTTCTGATTAACCCAAAGACGAAAAACGCCATCGCAGTAAAAATCCAAATCTCCCGCAGAAAGGTTCTCAAAGCTCCTACAAAAGAGATAAATGTGTGCTGTCTAAATTTTGATACATACCTATTTCCATTTATCTTTCCTAAAAAGCAAAGGTCAGAGCTTTTGAAAAAAAAAATAGTCAAAGCAATATGTTTTTGGGGTTGTTGCGTTTTGACTATGATTGCGCGTGTTATCTTAAACATTTCTGGTTAAAATACTTACTTTACTTTAGCTGGCGCTACAGTGCGGGGTGCACCAGCTCTCACGATCTCTAGCTTGCTATCTCCAATTTTGTTACCAATATCACGCCCCGATGTTAAGGAAAAGGTCTACCTCTATTTCTCTTTCTCTCTGGCTTAGCATTCAATACCTTACAGGCTAGAGGATCGATGTTCATTTGCTCTAGATGCCGTAGCCATATTAACCTTTAAACACTTAGTTTTTCATCAGGCGCACTTCACTTTCCACCTCGAAACGTTTTTGGTTTGATCGTTTTCGCATGGTTTTGAACACATGACAGACATAAATCTTGCGTTGGACCTTTTCCTCGAAGACACCAAGAGAACATTTATCTGCCTGGGATAGCGTACATACTTCTGCAGCAAGATGCAAAACGGGAACGAAATATGTAATTCACAAAATATTAAACAGATAGGTATGTTGTCTACCACCTGCCGATCTGGGTCAACGACATTAAATTTTAAATGATTGGTTTGGCTAAAAGATTTCTTGGCAATAAAAATTTAAATATAAGTTAAAAATTGTTATTTTATTAGATTCCCGCGAGAAATGAAATAAACATCGACTTAGGCTACGTTTACAGTGGATGCGTTTTCTGACCAGCAATTGCTCTGACGAACAACAGCTCCATAAGAACATAGAGTTTTCTTCATTCTGAATAGTACGTCAGAGCAGTTGTTCGTCAGAATACGCATGCACTGTAACCGTAGCCTCTTTTTAACATCAATTAATCCCCAGTTGGCAGCTCTTGTTATGACAGTAGAATTTTTCTTGCTATACTCACGTTTCTATGGATATGATGCCATGTTAAATATGTATACCTTGATCCATTTTTGCAATCGATGTATAAGACAATAACAAGCAATTTGGGTATTTACAGACTTATTATTTTTTATTTGTAACTTCATCGCATAATACAATAATACTAAGGAGAAAGCTATTGCAATCAGTGAGTGAATGTCAGTTTGTCTATACATTTTTATGTCTGTATGGTGGATATGTTTTAATGTCCGTTTTAAGAGTTTTTGAAGTAAAATCTTGGGATTATTTTACATAACATTGCATTGAATTTAAAAAAACACTCCAGGACTGTATAAGTATCACAATAACAACTAGAGGGCCCTATCCTAAAATAGAAATAACAAGAGTCACTTGGAAACACTCTTATAAGTATTAAAAATGTACAAACTTATTTCTGTAGCAATAATACTTCAGAAGTTATAAAATTTAATTTAATTTACCGCCAAATCGAAAAATAATCACTAAAATTGGATATAAGTTTGGATATAAGTATTAGGGGTGATGGTAGACTACAATTCTTCGCTTATTTTTTTCGTATGAGCTTTAGGAATTTCGACCTCTGAGTGTTTATTATTCCACTAGGACTCTTAAATGTAAACGTGCATATATAACAATGGTTAACAAAATTTAACCTTTGTCGTGCCACATGCACATTTTTGGTGGTTTTTTTAATAATAAATACATTGAAGAGGTGAACCGCTAATTCGTTGTCAGTTAAAAAAGAAAAGTTTAAAATTGTGTAAAGCCAACAACCAGACTAAGATTGCTGTGTAATGGATTATCACTACAGAAGCCTGAGCTTTTAAATATAGAATACCACAAGCAACTGTATGCTCAAAGTTGTGAAGGATCATCTCATTGCGATCGTTCATCAATTAGCCGCCGCGCCACGATCAGGCTTCGTCAACCATTTTGGAAGGGCTCGAGGATAAAATTCGAGACGCTATTGCCGGAATAATCCCAAGCGGCCATTTAAATGATGTGCTATTCCATACATAAAGTCATGAATGTAACTTTAAAATAAAGCCAAATTAAATTGTAATCCTGTTCAGTTAACGTTTTTCATGGCTAATAGTTTTATCACATTCGTTCATGAAAATTCTACGCATCTTTTCTAGTTATTAGTGTCCATCACATTATTATAAAAGTACTGAAATTATGACTAACATTCACGTTGTTGCTGTTCTCAGTTCGAATCGAATTTGATTTTCAACTTCAACAATTCAGAATCAGTAAACTTTGGCATGGAACGAATTTAGGAATACATTACGCTATGTAGTCCTCACGCGATGAGTAATAACATGTAATCAAACGAAATGGTAAAAAAATTAAGTTGCTTCTGCATAAGTTGAGGAGGTTAAAGATGTTTACACAAACCTCTCAAAAAGCCCACAATACTAACATTATATTGTTTTGTGATAAAAAAAAAACTTATCTATTTTTAACGAGATTATAACTATTCCTATTCGGGTATAAAGCGAACACACCAAAAAGAGCAAGGGTTTTGCTACTTTTGTTACAGATTGAGTTATTTTATTTTCGTATTTCAGCTAAATGCATTTTTTTTTTATATTTTTAATACTTTTAAATGAAGCCAACTAAAACAATATTGCTTTAGTTAATGATAAAGTAAAATTGCCAAAGTTGCAGAGAAGACTTTTTGCATCGTTATTGAAATGACCCTCATGGCGTTCTCTTAGTTCTGGAAATAGATTTGCCTTCATATATTTGACAATTGTATCAATAAAATCTACATTTGACTGGCTCAAACTTGACTGAGATGAGTTCACAAACAATCAAACTAATAATAAATTAAGCTTTTTCAAAAACATTTGGGCTTAAGTGATGTGCACTTTATCTGCATAGGGCTTCAACCAGCTATACTCTAACAGGGAAGAAGAAATAAATTTTGTATTATTGCCAAGTTTGGTAAAACTACAAATGTGTTTGTATGGTAGTTTTACATTCATTACAAACCCAGGCACCACAAGTAATGTTCAGAAAGACATTTCACTCCTATTGTAGATGCAAAACAAATAGATAACGTGTCGTAACGTGACATTGGAAATACATTTTATACTTTCAAGGAATAAAGAAAGATTCATTAAATTGGTACCTAGAAAAACATACATAAAAAGTACAGGAATAGAAGTAAGACGCATAACCAATTCTAAAGTTTTCCCAGGCCGTGCTAGTACATCTTTAGAGGCTTATCTTCATTTACCCTAACTCCCTTTTTTACATTGTATATAACTCATTTTGGGAGAGAAACTGCTGCCAGACTGACTGAGTTTAACGTCGCAGTAATTCACTGAACAGTTTACAGAATGTTTTTTATTCCTCCTTTTTCTCTCAACAGAAAAAAAAACACAAACAAAGATATCAAGAAGAAAAATTGTGTTGAAGGAAAGAAACAACGAAATATAAAATGCTAAAGCATTTTAAGACAATTGCTGGGCTGCTGACTTGGTCCATCTTGTTTGGTTCGAGGATTGCTATCTGAAATTGTTTTGGCTCGAACACTTTTTGTTTCCAGTATGAGCGAATATAGCCAAGTAACTTGTCAATTTACAAATGAACGAATTTTTTATTTCTAAAATTGTTGTTGTTGTTTTTGTCGTTGTTGTACCTCGCTGTAGCTACCTATATTAAAGGTACGTAACTATGAAAGAAGTTTGCGTTAAGAAGTGATTCGGAGTATATTTTAGGTTTTGAACTGCTGCGCTGGTTTAGTTATGTATTACGTTATCGTTGCAATATGCCACACTCTTAGAGCTTTTATCACTGCAGTGTCAATTTTGCATACTTCAATTTTTGAAATAATTTTTTTTTTATTTATTTTTCATATAACCATTTTTTTAAATTTAAATTAAATTCTTTTTCTCAAAAACGGCTCTAATGATTTTGAGAATTTTTTTTATTTCGAACAATTATGTTAAAAATGTCCAATGTGCGACATTACATCAAAATCTTAGGTGCCGTACATCCTTCGCGGAGTACTATTCAACGAAACGTTCATCACAAGATCAAACATTGGTTTTGAATTGCGTGTGTCCTATTAACATTTCCGATTACGCATGAATATACCCAATTTACGTCCTAAGTCTTACGAATGCAAATTACTCTTTAGTAATTACTACACAGCTGTAGCCCCAGCAGTATGTGTTCACTTCCGCGGATAGGCGTCGTAGTACATCTACATGGGACCATGTATATTTTCACATAATTACGACTATCCTGTGACGATAACATCAAACGTTCGCTGGCTTTCAAAATCAGCAAAGGAAATCACATTAACATCAAGAATCACGCATTTCAAGGATAACTAGCATCCCATCATTGATGGTACTGCCCATTATCGGTGCAGTACCATGCCGTCGCCGCGGCAACTGAATTAGTTACATACAGCACAGCCGTCGTCGTCGTCGCAGACTGACTAACACTTCAAACGTTTGCCATGACCTACCAAACCAACCACCTACCACCGTCAACATGTTCCCACTCAATTAAAGGTTTACATTAATTCAAATTCTCGTGATTCCAAGGCAAATCATGGTGAAAGAGCAGTGAATTAAATTATCATACTAATCGATGGTCATTAGATGCCCAAAATTTAACCTTAAATCGATAATTTTCACATTGCTAAATAGGGAATTATAATAATCACATGGAGGGCATATGGCCTCGACTCGAGTGCAAATAGCCCAGAAATTAGGATTTGAGGGTTTCGGGTAAGTCTATGATGATGTCGGCCATCCGCCGCGCCGTCAGAATGCAATTAAACGCAATTGAACAACGCCCTAAAATTGTTTTGACAAAATGAAAGATCTTTGAAATAAAAATAATGCCTTATTGAACGGTGTTGAGCGCCGCTAGTGTTCATGGATATGGTGGTACCTACTGGTAGCCAGCAGCAGTTCGTAAAATCGTATGGTGACCTTTGGGGACTGAGGATTTTATCAACTCATATTGATTTGTTCGAAGGTCGTCATTAAACGATTAGCTTCGGTGGGTAAAAAACTTAGTTATCCGGTTTGATACTTGTAAAAGCATATACCAATTTTAACTGAGCATAATTTTCATACGGTTTCAATCTTATAAGATTTCGTGCACCTAATACCAAAGAATTACTCTGGAACATCCATACACCATTCAGAATCTTCCGCGGCCTGATTACGCTGTCTAAATTGCATACTGAGCTTGCATACAGACTTATCTAGGACATCTAATCGAATTATTCACGATGTTATTTTGGAAGATAATCTTCTGGCATTAAAATTCAAATATGATTTCTTGCATATGACCGCTACGGCTGGCTCGTACGTAGTCTAATCAGGACCTCCAGATGACTTTTTTAAACATTTGTGGCCATATGTCGGCAATAACGCGGCGAATGTTGTCCTTCAATTGGTCAATCTTTTCGGGCTTATCGGCGTAGACTAGCGACTCAAATATCCCCACAGAAAATAGTCAAGCGGTGTTAAATTGCACGATCTTGGAGGCAAATTCACGGGTCCGTAACGTCAAAATATGCGGTTACTAAACGTTTCCTTTAATAAATCAATTGTGGCACGAGCTGTGCGACATGTTGCGCCGTCTTGATGAAACCGCAGCTCCTGCACATCATGGTTATTCAATTGATGAACAAAAAAGTCAGTAATCATGGCTCTATAGTGGTCACCATTGACTGTAACGTTGTGGTCACCATCGTTTCAATTATTCCACCAATTATTCCACTAACCCATAAAGCACACCACACAGTCAGTTTTTGTGGATGTAGCGGTGTCTCAACATACACTTGAGGATTATCATCACTCCAAATACGGCAATTTTTGTTTATTGACATATCTATTCAACAAAAAGTGAGCTTCATCAAAATTAAACAAAATGGCCTCCAGTTAAAAGAGTGTTGCCAATTTAATGCCTCTAAAAACAAACACCCTTTATAAAAATAAGAATTTTGTAAGAATAATGATATGTAGGCGTGGGTGCAGTGGCTTAGTGGTTAAGTGCGTGGGACCACTAAGCGATGGGTCGCTAGTTCAAAGCCCGTACCACCTTAAAGATTTTATTCGCTCTCCCACCTCTGCGAACGTCTGACAAACATCTAAGAGTATGAAATGTCATGAGAAGCTTCTCAAAAATAAATTGCTCATCGGAATCGGCATTAAACTGTGGATTCCTCCATTCGTGGAAAAAATTAACCTTCGCACCGATAATGGTCGGAGAATCTTGGGTTGTATGGTTGTTTACACCTAATATTTGAAAGTTCGGGAAATATGAAGGTTAAACTGCACCATCGTTTGATCAGTCTAATTTTATGTTATTTTATACAATATAAAGATAGATAAATAAGCTTCTTCAAACTTATGTGTTGCCTTGCAATTAAGTCTACTTGCAATTAACGCCTTTAAGATAACATCAAACTAGTCTACTAGTCCTAATACTGGCCACCACTAACAAAGTACATTTGATTTGAGTGCCAGGTCCCATGATGGACATGAAGGCAATAAGAAAGCAGACGAACTAGCGACAACAGAATCCGTAACCCATTTAATGATGCCAAGATCATTCGGCGGGCTATCTAATAACACTACAAAAAGTATCAAAAACTTGGCTTAAAGCGAAAAAGCTACATTTCTGGAGGGATACCTTAAGGAAAAAACGCGCAAAAAACTTTATCCCAAAGAGTTCCCACAGAAAAACGAAATAACTACTACAACTTAGTATAAGTCAGATTCGGCTAGTTACTGGATTCCTCACGGGGCACTGCCGTGTCAAGAAACACCTAATGACTATGAGAATATCACATGACATTACTTCCAGATTGTGAAACAAGGAAGAAGAAACAGCAGAATACATATTATGTGATTGCAGCTGCCTAATACAAACCCGTCAAAGCTATTTAGATACGTTCTATCTGGAAGCAGCGGATATAGCTACCAGCTCACCCAAAAAGATAGTTGCTTTTATAACTAATTACGGCATCGTGAATGAGTCCTTAATGGAGGATAATGGAGCTGCAGTTATCTGGGATACCTCTAACAGTCAATCTATCTATTTACACACAAGTTGCTAAAACCAAGTCAATCGGTTTAACGGTTTGGCCTTAGTGGTGCAACAACATGAAACGAAAGAAAATTTGATTTTGTGAACACGTGCGTCTTCGAATGCAACGTCATTTAAAATTCGCATTCAAAGGACCAACTACTTTACAAGCTGTACAACTTGTTCCCATTGCTACATTTTTTCTAAGGAATTTAAAGGAAACCCGGACAACAATATTTCATCTATTTTGGATCACCGTAATTGCATACAAAAAAGTTTTGAAAATTCAACGCACAATACTATTTTAAATGGCTAGTGTCAGTGCTAGTGCAGTTCATTTCTTAGTTTTGAGCATATGTTTATGCAATTTTTCCATAACCAAGAATTTAATGAGCGTGATGTGTTCATTATGCCAAGCAATGCTTACTCGATCCGGTTGTCTGGTTTTGAAACTCGTCATGACTTTCTATTTTCGTGCTTGGGGAGTATGTTATGATCGAACCATCGTGCATTATTGGAAGGCATTATTGCACAGCAATAAATCATCATCTATCGACAATGGTAATATAACAATAAACTTAACTATCTCGGCTCCTGACTTTTATTTTAGATCCATAACCGTGGTAATCTTTTGACTTATGCCCAATTCACAATCAGACCTATCGGAGAATCCACCGCGGGAGCGTTTCACTCAAATTCATAAATCGTCGCCATAGAATTCTTTCGGGGTGAAATGTTCACCTGTCGACAAAGTTAATGCGTTTCATCGTAAAAAACGTACTAGGGAACACTCCCCATACAATCTTTGACATATCAGATACGCAGCTAATTCATTGCGTATTTGGTGCTTGTTGACTGCAATTTAAATTTAGATTGTCTAAAATGTAAGAATTTCATGCATTTATACTCACAAAATATTTTATTAATCAGTTCGAGCCTGGATTCGTTGCATCCACACATCTTATCCACTGCTTATGGTCGCATATCTGATCATCAGGTAGCAAGAATGTTGGTAATTTTTAGAGGATGATATATCCCTTACGAGTTTTGTATAAATGTATATTTGTGATGGAGTTTTGATGGCAAAGTACGTTCCATAAACGCACATCACCACTTCTAGGATTCGACATTTGTCATAAAAATATTTCTTGGCTTGTGGTTTGTCAACATCACTCATTTGTAATGAACGCCATTTGTGACACTTCTGAAAACGTGGATTATTTGCAAAAGATATCGTATGCAGGATGCTAATTTCACATTCGGAGACAGTAACGATGAATACGGGAACGAGTTAGTATATATTAAGCTCCGCTTTCAAAATATTCAAAACAAATAAAAATTAGGTATGCGTTATTGACGAAAGCCCATAACAAACTTAGAAGATTAATTGGATCTTTTAATAGATTATCCTGATTGTTAAACATATTCAAATATGCTTACTCTATCCATTTCGCTACTGATTTTACTTATTAAATTTAAATTTAAAATTATATATGTCCAACTTTCACGCCTGTCATTTACTACAAAACAGCTGTTTACCGACCAACTTCAAATTCGAAATTCACCCCGGCGGATTCCACAATGCATACGAAAAGTGAAAGTGAATCGAGTAAGTGAAGGGAATCAAAGATACGGCGTTTTCCACGATTGGGGCGAATGTCATTTTGACAGATTCTGTTGAAAAAAACGAATTCTTAAGTGGTTAACCAAATATGACCTTGTTCCGCCTTAGATCGTAAGTATCGTAGAATCGAACGCAACGCCAAAGTAGACCTACTCTCTAATATACAGGGTCACGTGTTTGACAACTTTCTTTTCGTTAATGATAAATTATAAATTAAATTATGCGTAAAAATAACTTCACATAACAAACATGTCAGACGAGTACATTACAATCTCTCAACGCGCGTACTCTTGAAGTGACATTAAGGCTTAGATGTTCAATGTTCGTGACATTATAGTGTCCTTAGTGCTCAAAACCAGTTTCCAATTTTAGAATATTCGATCTTCGTTAAAATTCAATAAAAAAAACACATTGGAAAACAGATAAGGAAGTCTGTTCGAACGAAGAATTGGTATTCGTTAACAATGTTCGGGGGAGTAAAAGAAAGATCATTACTACGGGATTTACATCGTCTATTGAAATGGTGAATTTCATTCTTCTGCAAATTTGTCAATCCAATAAAACCAGAAGTATTTTATTACCCGAATATATGTCAAAAAAATTAACAAAAGAATATAACAAAAGAACATAACGACAAAGCGTCACGAAAGACAAAAAAGGGAAATATTGTCACCAGCTAAATATTACTCGCGCGATTATTGTCTTCTTTTTTTTTGTTTTTGTCCCCTTTACATCATTGAGTGGACTTGTGTAAAACAAAAAATAAAAAATAGTTTGCTTCGTACCTGTACTTGTACTCTGCCTTTCTTTTCATTTATGTCGAGCTACGGTACAAAGCTCACCTCCACACATTCATACTTGATTTGAATCCAAACGTAAACTTGGCGTTCGCATGAAGCACAATCCATGTAAGATGAGGAGTTTTGTCATTCCGAAGCAGCAGGTTTCTTAATTTTAATTTTTGTTCCCCTTCTTCCTTATTAAATTCAGAATGGTGCCGAAGTAAAATGTAGTTTTTGTCGTTATTTGGTTTTCCTTTTACATCCAGGGCTAAGGACTGTGGGAACTTGAGTGCCTATCAGAGTAAGAGTAGGTAGTGCTAATTTAGCTGAATATTGCAAATGCACTTTTCGTAATTAGTTGGCGATGGTGAGGAAAAAGATCGAATGGCGTGGATATATCCTGCGAGCGAAACGGTCTACCATAATACATTGTTTTTTTTTTTGCTTTGTTTCACTCTGAACGGAGAGCAATGACATTGCGTAAAAATTGTCGTCGCTGCAACCATTTTGCGGAAGCCCCTGAACCCTTGAAAGGATTTTTTTTATTTGATTTTTCTTTTATGTATGTAATTCAAGAATTATGATTGACATGACAGTGACACAATGGCTTGTGATGTAAATTGCTTACGAAGGAAGGAGGTGAGTAATATGAGGCGGTAATTAACAAGGGATCAAGTATCGATCAAAATGCAATTTCATTGGATAAAAGTTTATATGTATATTTTTTTTGAATTTTTGGTCTAAAAAGGATGAAGGGGCGGGTCCCTAAGCGTCTGCCAGGGGTTCTTATTGGAAAATCAGTGCTGTAGTGTTTTGTTTAGCATCCATTTTAATGCAAACAGCTATGAGGGTTCGAATTCGAATTTATTGTAAGTAAATGTGCAGTAAACTGACAATTTGTTTACCGCTACAGTAGTATTCTAAACCATGAACCGGATAGTTATAGTTAGAGAACTCAATGTTTTTGTTTTAGTTTGTCCATATTTAATACTTATGAACCGGTAAAAGGTGCTTTTTCGCTTGGTTTTGCATATCTGGGTTAATCATTGGGCTCGCTTCCCGAAACATGAATTTATTGATTAATCTATTTATGAAATTTATATAATAAATGGGATTTATTATCAACAGCTCTGCAACCGTAGGTGAAGACATCAATCACAGTGTAAACGTGCAATAAAGAACAGAATAGTTTTTCTTCTCATGTTCAAAGGAGAAAATTACGCACCTCGTCATAAAAAGTAATATGAAACAATGGCTTGCAAGATAGGCACGGCCAATAAACTCCTGATCTTACAAAGGCAATAGCATTAGCATTATAAGAACCAAATTATCAGAAAGGACACGAATACGGGAGGCCTGCACAAATTTCTTAATGCCAAATGTACTATCCCCAACAAATCTATATAATCCTTAAATTATAGCAAAAGAAAACAAGTAGATTTTCAGTTGAAATATTTTCAAGTTAAAAAGGCAAACAAGCACCAATATAAATAAAAATTCAAGAGATAAGGATAAGATAAGATAAGGATCTAATGATCTGATCCGGATCAACCCCTCTCCGCTTTAGAAGAACACTTATGTGTAAAAACCGTAAATTGAATTCCACACCAATTAAACCTTCTTAACTCACGTAGACATAAACTCCCGAACAGTTAATATAATAACTGACAACCAAAAAGCAAAATAGCTTTAAAGTACCATAAATTATTAAAGCTGACTACGCCAGGTCAGACAAATTTCACGAAGTCAACTGCGATGACGAAACCACAATAGAATAAATACTTCCTCCATCATAAAACTGTATATCCCATAAAAATTATCTCAACCATATATTTGTTGGCAGTTTGCTGCTGTTGCCGCCTGTGCTTTCTTGGCGCGCGGCGGCAGCAGTCTATGGCAGCAAAGCAATTCCATGCGAAAAAGACGAACTACTTCAAGTTCCTGCAGATTGTGCTGCACATAAACGTACAACATTCGAAATGCTATATAAGTACACGATATCGTTCATGCAAGCAGACACAACAAGATTATTGCAGAAAAGAACAACATTTTCGAAGGAATCAACCGCAAGTCAACTTTAAAAACCTCTTCAGCAGCATGTGTCCCTGCCTAGTTCTTCGGTTCTGGCATCATCGTCGAGTCAGCAAGATAGTCGATTCCATCTTTCAATGTGCCGTGCCGCCACTATTACAAGCACTGAAGTCTTACGTCGACAACAACGATGTCATCCCTAAAAAAAAAACTTCATTGCTGTCTCGGTAACCACCTTCATCTTCATATCTACTAGCGTGGCATCGTCATTCTGATCATTATCCTGTCTTTTATAACGTGGGGTCTATGGCATAGTTGCATATCCTTATGCGGTGAATAGCGCCACCGCGAGCTATACATCAGTAACATAGCGCGCCTCTCTTGTTTCTGGAAGTTTTATTCCAGTCCCATCAAGGATATGCACAAGAAAAAATATATTACTTTGTGATGCAAGTACCACAGCATAAAAACGTTTATGCATGTTTTACAGTGTACCTTGTAAATAGCCCGCTGAATTAAGAGAAAAAAACCAGCATAGATAAAACGGCTGGCTAATATTGTCAGTTTTCATTGGTGAAAGCTAAAAATTACCTATCTAGGTGAATTTTTACGACCAGGATTTAAACCTGCAGCAGAATATATGTTGTTGTGCGCCTTAGTCATTTTACAAACATCACGCCAAATCGTTTTCTTATGACCAGAGCTAATATGTATTTGAAAAACCATTAAGTATTCACATCCATGAGAATCGATGAGCATTCCAACAGATAAATTTGAATCGATGCAAACCGCTGTGATACTTCATCAACCCTACGCTTTGACGGTGATTATTGTCGGATTATTGTCGTAACAAATGGTGGCTTTGCTGCTGTTCATAGATCTTACATTATTTGACCATTTTGCACTTGGGATGGACTTTTCCATTTAAATAAACTTGTTGGGCTAAGGCTACATTGTCAACAGACGGTATTTCCCGAATCATAGTTCGGTCTGTTTACAGCAAAATAGCGGAACGGATCAAGGACAGAAATAGGAGGTGGGACAAGACCACTTTCGTCGCTTTTTGTAAACGTGACAAACGCCTTCCTCTGAGGCCCAAGTGGTATTTCTTAAAGAAAGGCCGAAATAGCAACATTCCAAATACAGAAGTCAATTTCTGAATCATAATCTGCTAGAGGTAATGTATTTCACAGATGAAGTAACGACCAGGGTCATCGTAGTAAGACTTAGTTTACGTTCCAAGTACCTTACTCGTTACCTTTGCTGTCTTCCAGTGTTCAGGCCATGCTGAGACTTTTGTTATAATTCTTTTTCCAGACCAGTGCATTTGGGTGGTGTTGAACTTCCCTTCCCCAACGATTGTATACTTGCGCTGTCTTCTTAAATGTCTCTTCTGATCGTTTGCCTATCGGTCTCCCGTGTCCGTGCTCGTGCTCCTATCACATCGTAAGGTGGCTAGCGGCATACGCCTGAAAGTCACTATATCTCGTCTGAACATTTCCTAGTTACATTACATTTTCTACCACAATAAGATATTTACCCAACGGAAAGGGAGGGAACGCTGAATCAGCCGTCTAATACCCGCTAAACGATCATCATTGCATTGGACATCAGATTGATAGGGTGGTAAATATCACAGTTTTACTTAGGCATCTCACTAGAAGGAAGAAGATTAACTTGCTTGCACTGATAGGGCATTGGATCGTTTTACCGTCAGGTCCGGCCCAACAGCTCTTTGCTTTTTGTAGCACTTGACCAACTGCTTTGAATGCAATTTCGTTGCTTCTTCATAGAGGGTGCTGGAAAAATGTATCGTTTAAAAGTCATAATATTGCCTGCATCTTTGTAGAATTCTTTAAGCATTTTTAATGAACTTCTGCGAATGAGGATAGTTATGCCTTTATTTGGGATGCAGCTTAGAGGTAGCCTGAATTATGTCAGTAAGCAAAGAAAATAGCTGTTCCATCTCACCATACGTTCACTCCATGCACTTTGCTTGAATCTAGGCGCACTTTTTTGTTAGCCATATTTTGCAAGGTGGAAGGATGGAGAAGCCTTTTTTAAGGATGGCTTGGAAAAATACTATTTTACATCTTATCAGAAAGCTTGCTGAAGAATATAAGAGATAGATGCTTGCGTAGTGATTTTGCTAGCGTGAAAGAATTTAAGCGGATTTATGAATGTTAAGATCTGGAAGTACTCTTGTATGAGTCGGAAATGGAAAGATGGAGTGGTCAGATAAAGTGTTCTACTTGCTGGAGTGCAGAAGGATTGGCTTTATCTGAAGAGCAAAAGCAAAAATTAAAAAAAATTATATGTGGATTCAATTTGATATCTTATCATCACTCAAATCTTGCCTATCGAATCTGCTTTTTAAAATTAGTGGGTTAGTCGCAATTACAATCTAGGTCTACACATGACTCATTCAAATTGATAAACATTCACATGCACATATGATTCTACATCTGAAACTATTTGACATTCGGATGAGTTTGGTTCACCGCCTTAGCCTTATAAGGTAGAGATTAATAAATTGAAGTCAATGATGAGACCTACAAACTTACACCACCCCCTCTGCAAAATATCTAAAGCCACGGATTTGCATCCAATTAAAATTATATAAAGCTGAAGCAATATTCGAATACATACACTTAAACTCAAGATCAAAGGAAATGCATGCAATCATCCATAAATTGTGCCCCATCCCCAACACAGAAACCGATTCCACCCGAAGACAAACATGTAACTATAAACCAAAAGCAAATAAAAAAAAATATATATCAAAACCTTACACAAAAACACAATTAAATTAACCTAAGGTACATTGAACCCAAGTGACGAAAGTAATAAGAACCACTTTTCTCTGTGCTCTTTGAAGTTTTCCAGGAGTGCATTCCCGCTCTTCCACTTCGTTATTTTCTTGCCTCATCATACTACTTCACTTCAATTTTGTTTTAAGCATAATAAATTGCATGTGGGTATATAGCAGAAACTAAAAGAGATGCTGCCTTGACGCCAGAATGACTTTTCCCTAGATTCCAAATACCTTTACCACAAACTTTAGGTAACATTGGCGCCACCCTTGAAGGTTAAAGTGAAGAAAATAACAGAGAAATGCCCTGGGTTGAGTGCATTTACTTTCGTTAAGGTCTAATTATTTCATAGAAAGGAAGTAAATTGCAAACATGCAGAAGACGAGTAAAATGTGGGAAAGAAACCCTAGAAATAGTCCCGGAGTTGCAATAGCTATGCAACCTTTTGCCAAACCGTTAGCCACCAAATGAAAGCTAATTAAGAAAGGATGCTAATCAAATGAGAGCACTTAAGGAAAACATTTGGCAGAATTAATACTGAATAAACTTTTTGCGATGCCCATTTTGAACCGTTTTAATAAAATTTTTGAAAGTAGTACGTAGATAATGGAAGTCATTTGTAGGTTGGTTCTTTAAGTATCTGCTAAAATCCGCGGTGGCCGCCGCGGCTGGTTCGAATATAGACAAGTCTAGAGGTCCAATTTTCAACCACTTTTTCAAGCATTTGGTGCTGTATGTCCGCAATAACGCCACGAATGTTGGCTTCCAAATCCCCTAACGTTTCTGGTTTGTTGGTGTAGGCGAGCGACTTCACATATCCCCAAAGAAAATAATCCAATGGTGTCAAATCACACGATCTTGGTGGCCAATTGACAGGTCCATTTCGTGAAATTATGCGCTCATCGAATGTTTCCTTCAATAAATCGACTGTGTGGCATGTAGCGCCATCTTGTTGGAACCACATCTCATCCACATTCATGCCATCCAATTCGGGAACAAAACAGTCGGTTATCATGGCTCTCTATCGGTCTCCATTAACGGTAACTGACTCTCCAGCATCATTTCGGAAGAATTATGGCCCAATGACTCCACCGGCCCATAGAGCACACCAAACAGTCAGTTTTGTGGATTTTATGACCCTTTAGTCTCATGTGAATTCTGTTCACTCCAAATGCGGCAATTTTGCTTGTTGACGTAGCTATTCAACCCAAAATGAGCCATCACTGAACAAAATGTTCGCGGTAAACCTCGCGAACTTAACCATTATTTGCGAAAGGCTTCCTAAAGCGATGCAATAAATATTTTACCCCTTCCGATCTGGCTACAATCTACAAGGCGTTTATTCGCCCAAAACTTGAATACAACGTTAATATCTGGTCCGGTGCACCAATTACATATTTGGAGCTACTTAACAGAATTTAAAAACGTGCGATAAAACTTGTTGGCGACCGAGATATTGCGAATTCGCTTGACCCTCTTAGTCATTGTCGTAATGTCTCCTGCCTATCGTTGTTCTATCGATACTACCATCACAAGTGCTCAAACGAAATAGCCATTTGCATTCCTCCCATTCAACACTCCAAACGTAATACTCGCCATGCCAGGAATGCTCATCAGTTCACCCTAAAGCCTATATTCAGTCGAACTGTGAAATTTAAGGAATCGTTCCTCCGCTGTACAACACGAATTTGGAATGCTCTACCTCACTCTGTTTTTCCTGACCATTACAATTTACAAACATTTAAAATCAATGTGCATAGGTTTCTCATCCTTTCTTCTAATCCCTCATTTCCTTAACGCCCGTCCTGTGTTACTATAACATTATAAGGGTGCTAGCAATACCTTTTGCATGTGCAAATTATAAAAAAAAAATCCGTCGTTTTTTTAAAAATCGAATAAAACACTGAAATTTAAATCAAATATTCAAAATTATTATAGTAATCGATAAATAGGCCTTTGCAATTTACGTTTTAAGGACAACTTCATGTAAATGTTGTCCGCGGCTCCGTTTCAAATGGTCCATTCGGAAGGTATAATTTTGCGTCACTTTTTCGAGCATTTCGGCCCGTTTTCCACGAATTACGCGTGTTATGTTAGCTTAACACTAACGACTTTACATAACCCCACAAGAAATTATCAGGGGGCGTTAAATCGGATGATCTTGGCGGCCAACTCACAGGACCATTTCGAGAGATAAGCTGCTCACCAAATTCATCCTTCAAAATTTCCATTGTTTCACGAGCTGGGTGGCATGTGGCATCATCTTGATGAAACCATATGTCAACCAAGTTCAACTCAGCTAACTGGGGCAAAAAAAGTCGCGTATCATGGCTCGATATCGATCGCCGTTGACGGTAGCGTTTCTTTCACGGTCGTCTTTGAAGAAAAATAAACCGATGATGCCCTCAGCTCATAATCCATACCAAACTATCGTTTTTTCGGGATGCATCGGTAATTCTTGTATGGCATGTGGCTGTTCATCACTCCAGATGCGATAGTTTTGCTTATTTACGTATCTGTTGAGTCAGAAATGAGCATCATCCCTGAACACAATTTTTCGATAAAACAGCGAAATTTCACATTTTTCACAGAGCACGAATTTTGATAATAAATTTCAATAATTTGCAATCGTTGCTCGTTTGTGAGTCTTTCCATGCTTCAATGGCAGAGTATACTGAAAACTTTTCAGTTTGGCAGATGACGTTTGGGCGCCATTACTAACCAGTGCTGCCAACATGAAAAACGTAATTCTTAAAAAATCACCCTTTAGTTGTGTAGACAAAACCGCAACCACATTCCATGAGTCATACCCTTAAATGTACTCACTGAACGAACGTGATGGGCAGTGCTGCTGTTGTCCCAATGAAATCGTATTCACTAAATAGTTTTCTTCTATATAATTTTTATTTGTATAATAGCTGCCTTATGATTTACTTCTGTTTTTTTTTTCAAGAATATCACGAATGTGCCTAACAGTAATCCACCAGAATATTTGCTAGGCTATAGTATTTCCATTAGAAAATCCTGCTGAAATCTCTTACTTTAAACGTTATTCTGTACTTCTAAATATAAAGTGCGCAACTGTGTCATACGAATCTTTCTCGGTACGAGATGGGCTATTGAATCGCCGGAAACAAAATTGAAATATTTGATTTTTATTACCGTTAATCAAATTTTATGGTAGATACCGTTATTTAAAACGATAACACAAAAAAATAGCAAATGCCACGAGATGTTACCCAAAAAACTTTATAGACGTACTTTGGTTTGTGGTTTCTTTGGGTAAGCAAATCCGTCGAACCGAAGACAGACAGACCGAGGAACGGCATTTGCGGATCCACTTTTTTGGACTTTTCTATAGTCCCATTTGAGCATTCAATTTCCGCACGATCACAATAACTTTCTCTTTAGTATACTAAGGTATACGAGAAATATAAAATTTTCGCGAGTATTTTTTTGTTCTCAATAGTTTTTACATTGAATTTAATCATTTTATTTAATACTTCGTGCTTTCGAAGCAATTTGGAATTTTATGGCGTCAAACCTCGTTTATTTGATCGCACTGCTTTAGCTAGCAGTTTTGTAGTTCGATTACTAACTCTCGTGAAGTAATTATTTTATTGCAAGTCATGTGTCTACCATTTAGAAGTTCCAAATCCAAAGAATACGCCTCTAAAAAAATTGGAGCCCGACCAGCTCAGTTAGTATCTCCATCTTCAAAGAAGGGACTCTACGAATCTACGAACCCGTCAAAAAGGCAATGGCACCCAATATTTACAAATCCGATAAAGATGTAGGTCTAAAACTTCCTGGAGGCAAGCATAAAGATTCCACACAGATGCAGCAGCGCCAGTCAAAACCGGAGAGCGGGGCAGTAGGGATGCATAGAAGTGGGAGGGTTATTATCCCACTTATTGCCACTAACCTTGTCAGTTATGGATACTAAACGCAATAGCCTTGATTTTGTTCAGGCCTACAGTTTTTATGCTATAGGTATGAACTTGTGAATACCATTGGCCTTTATCACAATCCAACTATAGTAGTCTTTGAATAAGAGAAAGTCAATATTATAAGCTCCGTAACCATATCAATTAAAATTAAATATTTATCAAGTGCATTTTTATAGTTTTCCTACATAGATCTTCTGTGACACTCGTTTAACAGATAAAGTCCTGATGGACAGATCCGCTGGTTACCATAGAGTGAGGTTATAGCTATCAACAAAAATGCAAATAATTGTCATAGATAAATATATATGGACACCAAAATTGTGCACCACAATATTAAGCTTTTATTTTATTTAATTACTAAAATACGAATAATCAATATCCAAAGCAAATTCGCCTAAAAAATTTAACCTAACCTTCCAACTTTAATCGTTAAAAATTATTCCAAAATCAGAAACATTCTTGAACAACTAGATACGCATACGAGTAGGTAAGCAAATCCAGACAAGGCAAGCAAGCAAATCGCATTTAGCTATCAAAATTCAGCGATTTCGAAATGTTTTCTGCAATTCTACATGAATTCCTGCAAAATTAATACCGCAAATGATTCCCCTCTATGTGTAGGTGCCTACCCACCTACCGTCTTCCATTTTCGGTACATAACCGAAACCAACACCAAGCATGTGTACCAACAGCACGTTCGTAATGCATCCAACTCTAATATGATAATCGTTCAAATGAAATATTAACCAGCAGAGTAATTTTAGGGATGCAGAAATTGGTTGGCTCTTTTGCAAACCTCACCTCAGTCAAAAGAACACTGAACACCGAGAGCTGAGAGCCGAGAACCGACCGTCGTCGCAGCGTCGACCGTGTCGGCGCTTTGTATGTTTTTCCAGACTCTTCACTTTAGCGGACTAGTAAATAACTTCGTAGCTAGATGCTGACAACACTCACATGAGGTTAGGGTTTATTGTTTTTCTCTTGCCCAAAAATTCCACTTCATGTGGTAATTACAGTGGCACACATGCTATACGGCGATGATCACACCCGACGGCAAAGCATCAACATCAACGTCATCCCTGCCGCCACCAACACGACTATTATTATCATCGTCATCATCATCATCATCCTCGTCATCATCACTGCGATGCGAGTGGGATAGAGCTTAGCAAGACTCACCGTGGAGTTAACGTGTACTCCACACCGCAATATATACCCGTACCATTTTCAAGCTTGCATCACTTTAGAAATAACAAGGAGCTACACACTCATGACATGTAATCCATCCGCAGGTTGATGAGAAAAGGGATGAGAAAGTTTTCCCGAACTAAATTCCCCTGGTTTTCAAGTTTTGAAATTTTCATTCGGACCAAACTGAAAGTTTCAGCAATTTTATGAGGTGCAGCAAGCATTCGGCAGAAGGAATCCCAAATGGAACGTGTTGGACACACTAGGTACACACAACAAACGGAAGTGCGCGGACTGCGTGTGTTTTAATATTACACTCTCGTGTTATTAGATGCGAGATTTTCGTCATTTTGGAATCTAAGGATTACTCGCGTAGTCGCGCAATGTTAATTTAATGGAAATTCCGCAAAAGCCATGTCGCCGTTTTGCGGACATAACTTTGTTGTGGATGTAAGGATAGGTATTAGTCGCATACAGACTGAGGCATTGTATCGGTTTATAGAGATGCATAACTGGATTTCGCGATAGTAATTTATTCAAAAATCCATCGGGAGACAGGTAAAAGGGCAGATATAAAAGCTGGATGTAATTTTCTGTGAATTAATGATGGTATTTTAGAAATTATCACGCTATCCACATAAATACTCCAATAGAAAAGTGTTATTAACACTAGAAAGCTTTTAACTAATTTAATTGTGCTGGCCTTAGTGATAGGTTGCGTTTATTTTTTTAATGAAAAATTAATCTTCGGAATGGCGGCAATTTTAGGTTAGATTGGTATAAATTCCAAGCATTCAGCACTTTGAAATCAAATAATAATAATGTTTGCCTTCAAATAAAGCAAGGGGAACGGACAGTGACCTATTTAGTACTACAGTGAAACCGCCCTTAACGCACACCTCCCAACGATTTTTCGAGCTAATTTATATGGAATCGTTACTTTCTCGAATGGACGCGGACTCTACATTACAAACCAAAACTACACTTTCGCTTAAGCTTTGTAACATACTTTAGACATGAAATACAGAAGGAAAGGAAAACTTGTCTCTCTCTAGGAGTAGAGAGCCCCCTAGTAAGGCAAATTAACATTCTTCTCCGTTGACAAAAAAGGGTTTTGTGTATTTAATCGAAAGATTTTCCTTCTTCCTTCGTATTCTGATTTGTTTTCTTAAATTTAGAGTAACAAAAATAATATTGCGAACCAACAACGTTCTTAAAATTTAAAGGAAGATTGTAATGTCTTTGCTCTTGCAAAAGAGTTTGCAATGCCTACTCAAGTTGGATACATACATCCAAATTTAGAAATGTAAGCAGGACGTTCATGAAGGATCCCTTAGTTATTTTCGTATTACTGTTTACTATGTATATTGAAAAATGATGAATGTAGTTAACTAACATAACAAATATGTATACCTTCTCCCTTCGCCGGTCACTTCCCTTCAACAGACAAATTTTCCAGGTTTTACTGCAGATTAGTGTGCAAATGTCTTCAGAAATAATCCTTATTAATCTTTATATTATTTTGTACTAGCTATAACTCGTATTCAATGGCTTTTATTACAATTTCATTAGAATTCGTTAAGCCGTTCTAGCGTGATTAAAGGTCAAACATCAATACAAACATTACCTCATATTTTTCTTTGCGGATCATTGCACTGGCATATTTTAAATACATTAAAACGAACAGCTCTTAGGTGGATCGAATTCACATTTGTTTGTGGCTATAGTCCCCGGCTCATAGCATACGTTGCTGATTGCGTCGGTTTTTTTTGACTGTCAGCAAGATAGAATTCACGCATAAACTTATATAAAGATAAGTCCATAAGACCAACGACTTTTCCGTACTTTGACAGCCAGGCGCAAAATCATTTGATTAGATAAACAATTGAAAGAACGAATGTATTTATCATTGCAGTCAGCCTTGCCATATCGGCAGATTTATCGCAGCTAAATGTGCATGTTCTATTATTTGTTTGAAACTAATTTATATTTTCCAACTAAAATAATATGTTTTTGCTTATTCGTTATATATTCAAACTATTTTTCCTTATTTGACATAACACTTTAATGTCCCATTTCCACAAAAAGATAAACCGAGATTATAGGCAAAAGATTAAATATAAATCTTTTCACGTTTGGATTAACATAGAAGTTTTCTCTCAACACGCTTTCTGGCTCTCAAATTTTGCTCTCAAAATGATCAACATCTGGTTATCAAATCGTCAAATTGTCGCAATACTCAGCAACCCAACGACACTTTTGACATATCCAGGTATGGTAAATTGGTATTGAGTGTGTGCACAAGCCGATTCTTACATTTGTATAGTAAATTTTTAAAATTTTTATAGAAACGTAGCATAAAACTCAATGCTTTAGAAGAAAACAAAAATTGGATAATTCTTCCAAGTTCTGCCAAGTCCGCAATCGCCGGTTGTCACAAATTTAAAAAATTTCAGAGGTATTCCATTGGATGGCCTATGCGTAAATTTCAAAGATATAACGCACCCCATGGCAGCGACGTTTTCTATAAGTCAATCACACAAGTTTGTGTCATCCTTTAGCTTTGGGCTCGCATCGTGTTTGACAGCATTTTTACTAGACAAGTTGAGTATAACATTTTGTTGATGCATTCACAAATGCATTTAAATGAAGGTAGATGTAGAATTTGTATTGGTAATGGCAGATATGGCAGATACCCTAATTGGTTCCTGTAAATAAGGGTACAGTGTCAAATATATGGAACGTTGATGCTACTTGCGTCTTCATCCAGCAAAATAAATTCGGGTAGTTTCAAAAGCCCTTAAAGGAGCTCATTCTTTTAGTTTTCAAACCGTTATCCAATTTACCCCTCTTACTATGGCCCAAACTAGTGCATTAAGGGGAACATTTGAATTTTTAACTGCTTAGAGGCGAAGATAAGAGGCAAAAAGACCTTAGGTCTTTCAATTTCAGAGTAATAGCGAAATGAAATTTCCGTCAACTTTTCTCAAAAATAGGAGGAATAGGAATTAATATACCCTCTCCTAAGGGTATATTAATTTTGACACATAGTTTGTAACACCCCTTAATATTCGCCGTAGACCCATAAAAGTATATATATTTATGATCAGGACCAAATCCTAAGACTATTTAGCAATGTCCGTCCGTCCGTCCGTCCGTATCAACTTTTGAGGCCTTTAAATTTATTCTAGGAAGCTGAAATTTAGAGCATATACTCCTTAGGGTCCCGAAATGGTAAAGTGTTAAAAGTTTTTAAATCCGCCCATTGCCACGCCCACAATTTAGAAAAAACATTTTAAGGCTTAAGTTAGAGAGATAGAGTATTGGAACATTTACAAGTTATGTAGGCACTGCCCTCCTTTATAATTCTGTCATATAAAATTTGTGGGCTATTTTCACTAAAATGCTGTTTTCAGCGAAAATTTTCTTAGAAACTCAAAAAAAATGTTTAACAAGATATTTAGCAAATATTTTTTCCAATATATCGTCCATACAAAGCTTTTGGCTACGCCCACTTTTTGGGGACGTTTTTTCAAAAAATATATAATTTTTTTATAAATTTCATAGAATGAAAAAATGTTTAACAATATATTTAGCAAATTTTTTTTCAATATATCGCCCATACAAAGTTTTTGGCCACGCCCACTTTTTGGGGGCGTTTTTCAAAAAATATTTTTTTTTTTATAAATATCTTCTTAATGCGTTTTTTTTGGGCATATAGGGATATGGATAGGGTATCGTACTGTTCGCCCCAAGCGGACTGTAGCCTTTTCTTATGTTTTTTTATAATGTACGAGCACTAAAGGTATTTTGGATACCCTTATAATTAAATAACATAGAGCGAAGTGAAGGATAAAGAAACAGTAGATACCGATCCACGTTGGTTTTAAATGTCTGTAAAAGTGTAGGAAAAACCGAGCGTGGTAGATCATTTCACATTCGTATTGTACGGTTAAGAAACGAATCCTTGTATTTCACTGTCCGTCCGAATATAGGCCAAGGGTGAACTGATGTGCATTCCTAGCATGGCGAGTATTGCGGTTGAACTGCTGTAGGGATGGAATGCAACTGGCTATTTCTTTTGAGCACTTGTGGTTTTAATTGGTACTACTTTTTTATTAATTTGTTTAAATCGACATTTAAATAATCATTTCTCTAAAAATCATCATTTTGGATTTGAAGCAGCAGCATGATACTGACATTTTGTTGATATTGTTTGATTATTTTTATATGTATCAATCTATTGATGAGCCCACAAAGCAAAACCACTGAATTCAATCTTGGACGAAACTAGTTTTCTGTTGATAAAGTATCAGAAAATTGTTAACCAATTAATTTAAGCAGATCCAGTTGTCAACTGTGCGAATATACAATCTGAAACAACGGAGCAATTACAATATAGCAATAAATGAAGATGAAATGATTAACATCTATTTTCATATCGTAAGGATAGCGATGCTTCATGATTTTTATAGTACCTAGTAATTCAGTAATTTTACTTAAGTAAACAGACGGGCAAACAAACACCTTATGGATTCTTGTGAATCTTCAAATTCTAATAATAAGCATTGCCTGGTAATCCTCGATACCCGTGTATACTAGTATAGTGATGAATTGTTGGACTACTCAGTTTCCAGTTCCAGTCCCAGTCCAGTTACTTTCGTAAAATGAAACACTTATTGTGAATATCTAACAAACATCTGTTTAAAAAAAAAGACAAATTTGCCAACTTGAATCAAATTCTATTTCGACATTTATTTACGTAATCAGCATTTCTCAATCGCTACTCCCTCAAACCTTACCTCTGAACACGACAGATGTTTGCAAAACCCCTTTTGACCGCTTTCCCACTCACACAATGACACCGTCTACCCCATCACTAAACTACAGTTTACAGAGTAGCCTTACATATGTCATTAGTTGCTACGTTGCTAATGCAGACGTGAAAGTTAGCTTACTAGCAAGTTCGCTACCCATCAACAAATTGCATCTGAAATTCTTCGCCACCTAACTTGCGATGCTCTCGCTACGTACATAATAAAGTGCCACAAATGCGTGAGCATTAACGATAGTCCCGTAAACAGTGTATTAGGGACCAGAAAATCCACAGCTACAGTGGCGCACGGCGGGAGTACATCATCCACACACCAGTCAACACCAGTATGGAGATAGAGGTATTAAGGACTAATAAATTTCCGAAATAGTTGCTTTTTACATGCCACATTTCGTTATGGCAATTTCCTGCAAATTTTTCAGTTAAACAGAATACGAGGTTTAAGCAAAATCACACACGTTTATGCGTAGATATCAGCCCATAACTATTCTATCCAACAATATTTAGTTGATTAAATTTCAAAACGAGTCCGGCATGTTACACGTTGTTTTATTGTGGAATTTAGCTCTGTCATCCTCAGCTCAGTGTGGACTTTGGCAGATTTTACGGGATAAACTTTTCATCGAATTTCCTTTTCGTCCGTGAAGTCATATTTTCCACGAGAATAAATCCCATTGCATCGTCCATACAACCTTTAAGTTACGGTGAGTATGCTTGCTTCTGTATTATATTGTGCTTAACACACAAAAATAAAGAAACTCGACCAACAACTAGCTAGCTATTCTATATACTAAAGGAAGTTGTCTGGCAATATTGCCTGGATATGTTTAGATAATTCCATTGTAACCCCCTTTAGCACAAGGACATGAAACGCGTGCATGAAAGTTTATTCCTTTCGAAAGTCGGTCGGCAAAACAAATCCCTTATAGCTACATAGCAAGCAAGCGAGCGAGCGAGTCAGTGAGTTGCTCAGGAAAATAATGGTAAATTTCAAAACAAATTTAACAAAGTAAACTTTGACATAAAAGTTATGAGCACACGAGACAATCCTTTGTGTGAGCAAGTCAACTTGTAACATTAAGCATTTTGTTATTATCTATTAAATGCATATGAAGAGTAAATGTCCTTTTTCCATGTTGTTTATTGAAACAAATACAATAATAATACGAAAACAACAAGGGCAGCAACAGCTCTTTGTTCTTGTGCGTACGACAATTTCGGCATTCGTTTGAAAGGCGAATTTGAAGGGCTGACTCGAAAGACCTTCTTACGAGAATTATGTTAAAATGGGTAATAATATGATGAAAGCAGTGAGCACAACACAAAACAGTTACTTGAAGGCGCATTTTATAATTCAAAGCCCTAATGATAATCGACTGTAAATTGTAGCAAACAAGCTTCAGATACAATACCTTAATCGGGTGTCAAATTGTGTTTTTTTTTTTCATATTCTAGGCTAGGAGTTGCGGTTGAATTTGTAAAAAACTAAAAGTAAAAATTCTCTTTGGCATTTGTATATCTTCTACTCTCCTTTTATCGGCATATTATGTTCGGAATTATATGGATCATAACCATTATAACCATTCGCATTTAGAAATGTACGCCCGTTTGACCGCAAAAAATCAGATAAATATTTTTATTGTTTTTCGATCTTTTAACGTTGAGAGGCCCTGCTTTGAATATGGCAATATCAAAATGAGCCGGTCGGGCGCCAGCTGCTATCACGCAAAGCACATTGCGTATTGTAAGTAAGCGCCAGATCAACTACAATGTAGTGCATTTTTTAGCTTAGGTATTTAGTTTTTTGCTCACGGAAGATAGCACACACTTCTTAATGACTTACAGTTGGATTGCAGTTAAGTTTCCTTTGCACTTGATGACATAACCGAATGACAACTTTCGCCGGGACGACAATATTAGTATTTCACTATGAGCACAGCGAAATGTCTAGGCTTCTTGAGCGATGCATGAAACATTTCACCACATTTCAGTAATATTATAATAAAATCCGTCATCCGTAAGGGCCGATTTTCTTTTTCATCCGATTGGCGAAAACTTTGGCATATAACGCTTTAACATTCCGTACATTCATAAGTACCATCATAATTTTTTCATGATTTTTTAAAGAAATTCTTACAAGAATGAATGAGATTCGGCGGCAGGATATCCGTCGATTAAAATGACAAGGCATATACAATGGTTAGGGCCTTTTTTGACAGACCGATGCACAGTGAGTTATTTAGATGTATAACAAGGCATTAATCTTCAGTTTTAGCTGGACAACTAATGATAGGTCCAAAAATGTTTGTTCGCCAACTATTAGCAAATTTAAAAAGGTTTTAAGTTGGTAGGGTGGAGGAGTGGTGGGGCATGTGGCGAGTAAGTTAACGACAAAATCTACTAAAACCATAATGAAGAACGTATATTCTTACTTAAAGTTAGGTGGTGTAAGGGGCGTATTTTCAAAGTCAGGGCAATTCAGATTTAGAGTCATCCGAGTTTGACTATCTCATTGCAACTCATCTCATCTGTACACACAATAGGAAATATCTTAGAGCATATCATTTTTGACAGACTGCTTGTGGAGGCGGAAGAAAAAGGAAGCGCTCTCAGAACACAAGGCTTAAGAAAATCACGTTCTACCGTCGATGCAATAAAGGCGGTAGTATATACAGCAAACTTTAACAACCAACTTCAAACACAAAGAAAACAAATTTGATTTATGGAGTTTGTAATCTTAGTAATTTTTTTTTTCCATAATATACATGAAAATTCGATTCCAAAAAAGCTACTCACATCCGATTTAGTATTTCAGGCATTTGAGCAATATAAATCCTTAATGAAGTACACTTAGTACACTAAATTGCTGTAAGACCGCACTTCAGCTGTTATAAGCATTAATTATTATACCTACTAGACCTGGTAATACTGTATTCAAACTACATAATCACTTAGTCTCACAAGTCCTTGGGAATACCTTTGCTTTGCTATGCGCTCGTGTAAGCGTTTTTGCAATCAAAATCCAACTTCGATCCCTCTACGAAAAATATAGTACCTCTGGAATTCCCTTCTCGTGGTTGCTTGAGTTTTTGTTTTTTTTTCCAAACTTTTTATTCTGACTGACCATTGGTATACTTTCTCTCGTCCAACTTTATACGCTTTTGATTTCTTTAATTCTGTGAAACGTTTCGTTTTTTTTATTTGCCGCCTATTTTTCAACTATTTGCCTTGTGTTTTTGTATTACTATTTGCCCTTTGTTTGTACTTCACAATGTACACTATACATTTAAAGGACTTTGTGCGCTATGTGTCTGAATAGTTTTGTAAGGCCTGATGGAGGCATCATAAACTGCACAATTATTTTTCCCGCAAATGGACCTCCCTGGGCTTGTTTAGAAATTATTCCTTTGCTACTTTTACTGTGACATGCATTTCAGCGCGAAACTGAAAGTTATACTAGACTATGACGTCAACAACGCTCCCAACAATTACAATACTTATGTTGAGTCCTTGGTAAAAGAAAAAAAAGTAAGAGAAGCCCTAGAACTACGTTCTAATGTGAAAGAGCAAAACAAACCATACTATTCGCAATGTGGAATGTTATGTGTTTGTGTATATCCAATATACATCCATACAGACATAGTAGCAACGATACTTTACAAAACAGTTACAGCGGAGTAAACCTCAGTGGGAATGCTTTATTTGGTTTTTCCTGTTTTAAAACGATTTATGGTAAACGTCAGGGAATACCCATTTCCATTGTTTATTTGGGTTGAATGTTTGTGATTCTAACTTATAACATTACATTTGTACTAAATGTGATAAAAGTGTGTGTTTTTGCATTGCTAGAATGCTACAAGTATTTATAGTGCCAACATGCTTGCAACGTGGAGGGATATAACTGGCTGCCAATAATACATTTTTTTTCTTATATTATTATGTCTTATATCCCTTATCCTATGTGGTATTTTACTGGCAAGAACTGTCAACTAATAAGGGAGATATTCTCCCAAATTTCCAGCCATGTGGGGTACTTGGGGCAATAAATCGAAGTTTGTCTTGAAAAGATATAACATTCACAAAAAGGAGGAATTGCGTCAAGTGCTTCTGATTGACTCGGGAGAGAGAGCTGGGGAGAGACTTTAAATTATGTAAAACTAGTTGTATACCCTTGCTTAGGCTGCGAATATAATATTTTTTAATATTATTTCTCGAATACATATAGATACTAAAGAGAAAGTTATTGTGATCGTGCGTAAATTTCAAGCTCAAACTGAGATATTACGACTATAGAGAAGTCCGCCAATGCCGCCCGTCGGTATGTCTGTCTGTCTGACCGGGCGCCGTATGGGGAAACGGTTCGACGGATTTGCTTCAAAGTTCGTGTAGGTATAAGGTATTTGGGGTTTCATCACGCTGCATTTTTTTTTTGGCTTTATCGTTTGAAATAACGGTACCTGCCATACATTTTTTTTTAAATCACTTACCACTACTTTACTTACTTTACTTACATAAAAATACTGCATACTCAGTTTTTGGGAAAAAATAAAATATCTCTAATTTATAAAGCCACCAATTTATGAAAAACTAATAAAAATTCCGAAAAATGTTCCTACTTTTTTCATGATGTTAAGTTGAACAAATCTACGTACTCCGATTTTTAAAATAATTTTTTATAATTTTTTTTTCGTATAACGATTGTTTGTTGTCTCATAAACGGCTCTAATGATTTTAATAAATTTTTGTATTCTGAACAATTTTATAAAAGGTGTCCAATGTGCGAATCTACAACAAAATCGTAAGTGCCGTTTTTGGAAAAATCAAATCAGTCTTATTTATTCTAAAATTCATATAAATCAAACATTGTAAAATATTAGCCCCACCCGTAAGTGGGTGGAAGCCGCCTTTTTAAAAAGTGCTAAAGGTTGCATCCAATATACAATTGTGACAAAATTAAAATATATTGAAACTCGGTGTCTAAATATTTTGGATTCCCTTTCAGTATGTACAGTTTCAGATTATTAAGTTAAGCAGGACCCTGTAGAATTATGCTGTTGGTTTCATGGGTCAGTCGTCACTGCATTTAACTCCTAAACGAGGGGTACCACCTAAAGATTTTAACTTCCCTACCCCCAAGGAGACCTGGGGACTAGATTGTCAAGCATTGCAGAATAATAAATAATGTATTTTGAGCAGCTTCTTGGCATAAAATTGAAGATCCCTTCCATTCGTGTTATGACTCCAAAGTGAATGAAAAATCCCGTTCAATTCGACTCGCTGTATTAAGGAGGGATCAGACAGAACTGTTTGTTTTGTGATTTAGGTTACTTACTTATTTACTTGAATTGTGTAGAGTCGGTCGAACCAAAGGTCAAGGATCCGAAGATCAGGAGATTTTATCTGAATTTGATTTGCTAAACACAAAAAGTAGAGTCAAAGTTTACCCTAAGGTAGAAGAACTTTTTAACTACTTTAACGTTGTTGCTGTCAACAGTTACTTTCTAGATGGATAGATTTTAGCTCGTTTGTTAATTGCTGATTGATTATTTGGTTTGCGGTTTGCGATCCGCTTTGAACCCACGCTGGTAAGTGCCGATTAGTATGTGATCAGTATGTACGATAGGATGTCATGTGTAACATTTAGGAGTGATATGTCTCGATAGTTCTTGGGAAACTAAGGATCACCTTTCTTGTAGATTGAGAATATGGACCTGACAAAAAAGTAGTCACAGTCGACGTTTCCCTCCGACTTTAGGTTTACGAAGCTAATTCATCTTAAGGCGAACCGCCTGTGTGAAAAGCGCCAGATTGTTGTGTCGAAAGCTAGTACAACTAAACGCCGTATTAAAAGCTTCTTCAAAATTAATTATTCGGTCGCCGATATCGAACCCGCCCACAATGCTTAGTATTACCTCATTTGAGCACTGACATTCTATTCCCGACAGGATCTGTTATAGTCAGGGGGTCATAGAACTGCTTTTTGATAATTTTTGCCTCGTCAAAGAATATTACCCAGGCAATCGCTAATGTTATGGAATTTTGGTTTGATATGGATCAAACCCAGGCGATCACTTATCGTAATATCCGTCGAATAATGACCTAAGCTCATAAGTGCCGAAGTGGCTCACGTAAGGTATCTACTGTTTTCGTTGCTAGTTATTCAATTCATTCAAGTGAATCCATCCGCCGTACGAACTCTTTCTGAGGTGCTCGTATAGACTTCTGAAACACAATCGGCAAATCATCTTAGACAGAACATTGTTATTGCTATTTTCGTCTTGTTCAACACTCACGCTTATCAGTTGAACAAATCTTGTCCGGTTAAACATGACCAGCAACCCACGTTACATCTTTAATTAACATATTAATAGGTGTCCCTGGGGGACTCTTATATTCACAGGATGAAGCCGCTTAAGCTGACAACTTGAATAGGATCAGTGAAATATATTCTTACGAATTGAAGAATCTGAAAATGGAAAATTTAAAATAAATTTTTGTACCAGCAACGCAGTTTCAGAAGCTTCCTTTCGGTCTTAAAATATATTTTCGCGTAAACAAATGGTTCAAGCAGCTTAACAATTATTTTTTAAACCTTTCATTTAATAGGCAATATCAAGATTCAATATGACAGTAAAGCTTAATTAAAATGCAGTTACTACCACCGATTTAAACATTACCCAGAAGCATTTGTGCCATATTGTTTGCAACGTAATTGCCTAATAGTTCTTTAATAGAACAACAAAGCTTTCCGCCGCATAATTTACGAGTGGTTTGCGATGCTGGCAAAATTCTCCCTTTCTGCGAAGTAACTCTGCGTCGTGAACAAAAAACTGCAAAGAATAAGAGCGGTGCAATAAAAGGGAGCATTTAACTTTCCACGAGATGAACCAATTTCCTTTCGGCTTTTTGCGTGCTATGCCGCGTGACATTTCCTTTTTTTTTGGGGTGTATGTTGCCTTTGTTTGGCAGCACCAGTGGGTGTGGTAATTGTGACAGCACTGATTGGAACGATATGCCATTGGGGCAGCATGGCAGCACATACATAATATATGCATCTGATGCGGTGATGAAGTTATATGCATGTCAAGTCGTCGATGACAATGGGGGATGGTAATGTTTCTTTTGAAGGAAACAAGTATACGTACAACAAAAAAATATCCTACACGATTGCGTACAAGTAAGGCAAAACACCCCAACCGCACCGCAAAGTCATAAAATATGAACATCATTAATGATCCATAATAAATTATGCATTCTTTGTTGCGGAGGCAGAGAGCAGTGACAGCAGCATGCATTTCGTACAGCAAGCAACCCGCTATCCCAAAAACAGCCAACGGCTTTAAAGGATAAGCCTTGTCGATGATGATGTAGCGCTGCTGCTGGTGCAATGGTGGCAATGGTGGCAGTGGAATGCATAATAGTAGTTCATTCAAAAAAAAGAAAAATAAGATACAAAATAAAATAACCAAAGATAAATCCACACATCACAAAGTTGTTTCCCAGTTTTCTTGTATTTTTGGTCGGTCTAGTCTTCGCTTTCCGGTTGCATATGTTTGAGTTGAACTTTTTATGGTAAATAGTTGCAAGGATAATCGTTAAGAAAATTTCCTCCTTAGCTACTTTTTGCATTTGGTTTCTGCATAATTTTCTTATGAAATCCGTGATGACAATGTCAGGGGGTTGCTCTTAATGATTTATGAATTTGCGTTAAAGTAGGAAATTTGTTACATGTTGCCACGTGTTTGATGTCTCATAAAGTTCGGGCATACTTGTGCATGTACTTCATAATTGAAGCTATGAATTTATAATCTTCAACATGGTGTATAGTTTTTGCCTTTTCAAATAGCAACTTGAAGAAATATTGTGTATAATGAAATTGGCGAGAAGTCTTAATCATTACAACATGTTGTTGTAGATAAATGTCGTTTTAAAAGCGATCTTAAGTTGAAGGCTAATTAAAGAAATATCTTTCAATCACTTTCACTGAAGAAGATGCACAATCGAGTGGAGTAAGTTTTCTCTAAATGTTTTCCGCAGCATACATTTTGTTCCCAGATAAATTTGAGACTTTCGAAAACCTGATAAATCACAAAAAAATCGTGGGCGTGGTCCCTCATAGGATAGTTAATACAAAGGATTCAACAGTTATTAATTGCTTTTTCAAGTTTTCTTTTATAGATCTCGTTTGGTTAAGTATGGGCTGTTAGTGCCAAATATTTGTTTTACCAAATAAAGTCCACTTCCAGCCGGTCTTGCTTTTTTTTAAAAAAAAAAAGATGGGGCTGATTGGCACTGCGACAAGAAAAGATCTTTTGTGCTCCCTATGAATGCCTCTTTTGAATGATTGCAGAGCATTCACATAGGATGTGTTCTGCCCTTTCTGGTTGTTCGGGGCAGAGTCTACACAGATCTGTAGAGCTTTTTCCAATTTTCATGATATGATGGTTCAGGTCACTGGACTTGTTAGGAAGTCAGTTACGATCTTAGTATCAAGTTTGCTCATATGACATAATCTTGGATGGAGTTCCGTTGGGATGAGCGCATTTGGTGTTGAGTTCAAATGCGATATTACTGGTGGGTTGGGTAGTCCACAGACGGGTTCTGGTAAAGAGTAAAGTAAAGAGTCACTCTGTTATGGGATGGTAATCATGTAGAAGGAAAGGTAGATCAACTAGGTCAGGGGTTCCCAAAAGATGCGAGTAAGCAAATACAAAAAAAAACTAGTTTGACTTGAGTAAAAGTAACCAATGAATAGAGGCCACTATGTCTTGAGAGTAGGCTCCAACTAAAGCGCCAAAGAGTCCGTTAACTTTAAAATGATTAAAAAAATCTATCGGAGAAGATTCCGGATTTTGGGAGAAAAATAATAAGTTTGTTGTCTTGCATAACTTACTGTCTCCCTTCCATATGGATATGCAAAAAACTCAGCAATGCAAAACAATATGCTTTTATACAAGCAAGTGCTAAAACCGATTTGGACGGATGGTATACAACTTTTGGGTTATACGAAAGCAAGTAAGCATAAAACTTTACAGGCTTTCCAAAATAAAGTTCTAAGAAAAATCGTAACTTTCCTTCCTGGCTCTTCAAACAGTTCTATAGGAAGTAGGCTCCTAAATAATGATCATAATTTTATAGGCACGTCTTCAACAGAACGTCAACTTCAATAAATCACATTTTTTTTGTTTTTACTTTTATCTCTCATCACATCACAACTCACTTACCTACTGCTTCCCATTTTGCATTTACTTGTTTCAGCCTACGACACATACGAAAATATACCAACTCCCATCCGGTATTCAATACTCCACGTACTTACGTCTATCTGTATTTCAGATATTCTATAAATGTGTGCAAGAATTGCAGTAAACAAAAAAATAGAAAAAGGATGTAATGTAAATAGAAGCTTACTCCGGGCACTTGAACCCGTGCCATACTAGGTTAGGTATGCTATATAACGTCTGTAGCTATTGCAGAAACTGACACTAGCACATATTCCCAGCGCAAAGTGTTATAAAGTAAATCGTAAGATTTGAAGTTTTGCCAAAATAACAGGAAAAAAATACTTGTCTTGATTTCTTTTTAAAGGAAGAAATCAAAATATCCGATAAAAGTCCTTTAGAAGAAGTTCTACAGCACATATGACTGAGCATATAGTATACGGTGCTTTCCTTAGCTCAATCGGAACTGCCCACTCACATACAAAAGCGAAAAGAATCGCATTATCATGCAGTAGGAATCTTCCTTGTGTATTCAAGAAAAAAAGGGCGAACATTCGTAGCAGATTTCATATTTTTTTTTTCTCTGTCCCCTGCAAATCTTTCCAAAAAGAAGGTTTCTTGTAAAAGCCAATAGTCAAGTTCTTGTAAGGATTTCTGTGCAGTGAATACGGAAAAAAGTATTCCAATTCATAATCTCCTTAAAGAGTCCTTCATTGATTGTGTAATACACTCGATGTAGCCAAAGACGTGAGTGTACTTGAAAATGAAAATATTGGCGTTATGTTCTCGAATTATAAATTTTTTAAACTTCCTCGTTTATTTTAGTAGATTTAAAGGGAAGTTTATTGCTGAAAAATTTCGAAATAAGTGTGACCACCAATGCCGTCCGTCGATCTGTCTGTCTGTCCAGAAGCCGTAAAGCGAAACTATTCGGCGGATTTGCTTCAAAATTTGTATTTAGAGTTGTTGGGCTGGATTTATCCACATCATCTATGATTAAATGATACAATTTTGTTTAAGGCGATTCAGAAACGCATCTCATGCAACGAGAAAGCGAGAAATGAGACACATATCCGAAAATCTCATATTTGTTAAGCAAAAAAGTCCTATATCCCAAAAACTTTTATGGATATAGGACTTTCCTGCCTAACACGGCATTAAGTCAGTTCGTCCTTTTAGCTTATAGTTTGGCAATATTCTATTCTATTATGTAGAGTGCCAAATATTTGGGGAAGTCAAGTTATTTTGCTTAACACGCACTTTTTACTATATTATTAATCAAAAATGTCCTATCTTAAATTTTTAGTTTGGGATTAAATGAGAAATGGCCGTGGCAGGGGTGTAGCTGCTATTTGTAAGGCAGATACCTACGGCCACACTTTTTTTATATTGGAAATATAATTATGAAAAATGCCGTCATAGCGCCTGCCTGAAAGCACCTTCCCTAGAGGCCTTATTCACGCGAAGCGGGCCACCCGGGTACTCTTTGTACAAGCAGTAACATATCAGAATCTTCAGAATTTATACCACAACATTAATTTACTACAAATATTATATATTAAAAAAACACCCCCAAAAAGTGGGCGTGGCCAAAAACTTTGTATAGACAATATATTGGAAAAAATATTATCTAAATATCTTGTTAAACATTTTTTTTCGCTTTTTATAAAAATTTTAGAAGAAAACAGAACTTTAGTGTAAAACGCCCGTAAAAAGTAGGCGTGGCAAAAAACTTATATGACAAACTTATAAAGGAGGGCAGTGTCTACATATCTTGTGAAAGTTATAACACTGTATCTGTCTATCTTTAGCTTTAAAACGGTTTTTTCTAAATTGTGGGCGTATTCAAAAAATTTTTACACTTAACCATTTCGGCGCCCTAGGGAGTATGTGGACCAAATTTCAGCGTCCTAGCTTAAATTTAAAGGCCTAAAAATTGCGTACGGGTGGACGGACGGACATCGCTAAAAAGTCTTAGGATTTGGTCCTGATCCTAAATATATGTACTTTTATGGGTCTACGACGAATATTAATATTAAAATTAATATTCCCTTAGGAATGGAGCAATGAGTGGTATAAAGACGGTTCCAGAACTGAAGAAGTAATTAATGCAGGAGTGTTCGGGCCAAGAAACACTACGAATCCATGGGTAAAAACACCAGCTTCTTTCAGGGGGAAATATGTGCCATAGAAAGATGTGTTCGAATCAATCGCAAGAAAAACTACAGAAACTGTGGGTTAGGTTAGGTTGAAGTGGGAATCGGCGAGGCCGACTCACTTAGACCAAAAGAGGTCAGTTGTGATACCACCTTTTACTACAGTACTCGTCGAACCACTTGGAGCTTTGAATATAGGGAAAGAGACCTTTAACGCCAGTGGTTGACAGATCTTCAGGATTGCCATGGAAGAAGGCACCTAGATGAAACAAACGTTTATGGGAGAGAGCAGGACCAGTGCAAAGAAGGTGTAGGATTGTCTCCTCTTATTCCTCCATGCAGCTTCTGCAGAAGTCATTTGAGTGTATGCCAAGCCTAGTAGCATGCCTGCCTATAAGACAGTGTTCAGTGATGATACCTATTGTAGAGCTGACGTGCAGTCTTTTTAGAGAGATCAAACACTTAGAACGTTTCAGATCTAGCTTAGACTGAATCCGTTTTGTCGCTAGACAAGTTGTGGCACTTGTCCCCCTAAGGTTAGTTTCCCAATTCCGATTTTAGCATTAGTTAGCATGTAGCAATTGGAATGCCTAAGAAACCATTATCAGGTGAAATATCAAGCAGTGTGGTTCCGTGCCTTGACAGTTCGTCGGCCTTGCAGTTCCCTAAAATATCTCGATGCGCCGGCACTCAGCAGAAGTGAACATTGAAATGCTTCGACATCTCCTTAAGAGACGGTCGGCATTTTAGAGCCACTATAGATTTTAGAGTAACTAAGTCTAGCGATTTCACGGCCGCCTGGCTGTCAGAGAAGATTCGGATATCTCTAGCGGATATCACGTTTCTTTTCAGCCAAGGCAAGGCTTCTTTGTTCGCCATGACTTTCGCCTGGAACACACTACAGTGATTGGGTAGACGAGAATGTAACATAGCAATAATGTCAGATAGTCAAGCGGCCATTAAGGCACTGGACTCCTTAAATCCAAACTTGTATGGGGATGCCTTCAAATCCTTTGTGAGAGTGAAATAAGATCGAACACTTAAATTGGGTGTTATTTCACCTCAAATAACTCCTTAGCAAAAAGTGGTTGCCTGCCCAACCGCTTGCAACCTTGAGATATTTAAAAGAAAAATGTTTAATGCTAACTACATGCTCTATAAACCCCTTATAATGCAAGATCTGCTACAGGGTCCGGTAGACATGGCATTTTGGCATTTTTATAAAGCCGTGCTTTAGATAGGTATTGATTGCTTACCAAGCTTGAAATCTTGAACTTTATTCTTGTATGTATCCAACACATTCTTTTATTCAGATAAAATGTGAATAAGTGGTCACGTTCATGAATAGAAGATAAATAAAAGATGTATGCAATTTTAGCAACCAAACGAGTCCAGTAACACGGACATTAAGGTGCCTGCGGCAAGAGCGCAAGCAAGTATATAACTTAACACGACTAGAGATTAATAGATGAAAAATTACAGAAGGGAGAAGGTCTAAAAACCTCAAAATAACAAAACCAGCATATAACTGGCGAAAGAAATGACAATTTTTTTTGCAGCGTCGAACTAAGTGGTCCTAAGTAGGGAAGTGTACTATTTACGATTGGTGTAACTCTTCAATCAATTTTTTTAACACAGATTTTGAAAGCAGTCTATTGCAGTTATTCGAAATGAATTCGTCTGATTCCGTTTAATTTTGTTAAGGAAATTCGATGGGAAATGTACTATAGCAATCGATGTCCGCACTCTCATTAGGGCTGAAAATGTTATTGGTACCTCTTATAAAAACAACTAGATAAACTATTTCTTAATAAACTTTAATTTACGTTTAAATAAAGTCACCAAACTTTTAATACATCTCTTCAACAAAAGGTCATCCGCACAAGCCTATTGATAAAAAATAAAAAAATAAAAAATCCTACAAGAATCCCACAGCAAACAATGCAGAAAAAAGCACAGAAACACAACTTAACAGGAACTTTGAGCAGGAAGTTGTTCTTTATGTGGCAACACGAAGTTATACATTCATTTACATGTGTGTTGCAAGTACACAGTCCTTTTTTCAAGTACAACAAACATATATTCACCATCCGTTGAAGTAGTTGTAGTTGGTTAGCATTTATATTTTATTTTTATTTTTTCTGGTTTTCCATTTTCCATTTCTCGCTTTTCGAAAACAATGCAAGTGGAAATTTTGCGGTTTCACTCAAAAACCTCAACAATTATGACCGCATCACACTCGTGGTGTATACTGTGGGGATGAGAATCTACTGTTGCGGGCATCCATAAATGCGGGAGTTGTTTTGTTATGCTATGTTCTTTTCATCGATGGTATGATGCAAAACCTCAACATAACATCCACAAAAACAGACAAGAATAAGAAGTTTTTCTGGAAAATAAACTCCTTAACCATAAATATAAAGTTTTAAATTATTTACATGAAGTATGCAATTGTTTCTGATGTTGTTTGCATGTTTGCTCATGGTCATGGAACTAGAATCATTAAGAAAGGGTCAATACTTTCCTTTGGCATATGCTTTTGTGTTTATACCCTATCCTAAGGGTATATTAATTTTGGCACATAGTTTGTAACACCCCTTAATATTAGCCGTAGACCCATAAAAGTATATATATTTATGATCAGGACCAAATCCTAAGACTATCTAGCAATGTCCGTCCATCCGTCCGTCCGTCCGTACGCAATTTTTAGGCCTTTAAAATTAAGCTAGGAAGCTGAAATTTGGACCACATATTCCCTAGGGCTCCGAAATGGTTAAGTGTAAAATTTTTTTGAATACGCCCACAATTTAGAAAAAACCGTTTTAAAGCTAAAGTTAGAGAGATAGAGTGTTACAACCTTCACAAGATATGTAGGCACTGCCCTCCTTTATAAGTTTGCCATATGCCACGCCTACTTTTTGTACTCGTTTTTGACTAAAGTGCTGTTTCCTTCGAAAATTTTAACAGAAAGCGAAAAAAACTGTTTAACAAAAGATTTACCCAATATTTTTTCTAACATATCGCCCATACAAAGTTTTTGGCCACGCCCACTTTTTGGGGGCGTTTTAATCGAACTAAATAAAATGCTATCCATCATCTTCTTAATGGTTTTTTCTTTGGGGCATATAGGGATATGGATAGGGTATCATACTGTTCGCCTCAAGCGGACTGTAGCCTTTCCTTATGTTTTTTTTCATCTTTTTCATTTGTTATCATGTTAACTATTTTTTTTTTGTTAAAGTATATCCCGAATATATTCTGAAAACTTGATGTTTTTACAGTTTTGTTGTAAGCGAAGTTGTTAGAGAGTTAAAAATGTCCAAAAATGGTTCATTAATGTGGTGCTAAGTTAATGGAGAATTAGGAAGACATGTTTTATTGTGAATTCGTTTCTCAGTGATATAAAATCCAACTCAAAACATTTGTCTTCATCTTCATTGGACTTCAAACTTTAGTTATCTAAGCTGAAAATTGTAAGCAGAAATGTCAGTTTTGTGACCAAAAATGTTTGCACTTATTTCCGCCAAATTGTCTATTTAACCCACAGTGCGTGGGAGTCAGCGAAGAGTTCTTAATCAATGTTAGCCTGGGTAAAGTTTAAAATCCTCTCCTATTTAATTTAATCAAGGAAGAATGGTGGACGCTAAGGAAACTAAGGCTGGCATTATAAATGACTGCGAGAAGAAATCGAAAAACAAGCAACCCACAGTATTGGCTAAGTTCACAGAGAGCACAACAACGTATCGATAACAAAGCAAGTGCAGAAAATATATTGCTCTACCTTGCCAACTCGTAAGCCTTGTCTTAGTTAAATGATTCATTTATTAGAAACGGAGGTTCGGTTTTCCTTGACGTCTCGAACCTGGGGGCTGGGATGCGAAGATCATCTTAACTGGAGCATTGTTTTACATTCGATCGATGTGGCCGAGCGAATGTTGACGACGAGTTTTTGCTTTTTGGACTACATTCATATCTTGGTAAGGCTCCTCCATTCGCCTTCCTCGCACACAGGATCAAATATCCGACAAAAGGGGCCAAGTTTCAACTTTCCTTTCCTGCTTACCGACCAGTACTCGGCGCCGTACAGCAGAACTGGCAGAGTAAGGATTCTATAGAGCATACACTTTGTCCTTCGAATTAGAAACTTTGCAAAAATTTAGCTTTTCCAAACCGAAGTAGCAGCGGTTTTCTAGGGTAATTCTTCGTCGGATCTCCACCAAGTTGTCATTCGTGGAGTTGATATTTACACCAAGGTGGATAAACTCCTTGACTACCTCAAAGTTGCTGCTACAGTGACATTTTGTTGTAGTCGGTGGACAGATGTTTGTTTCAAGACCAACTAATTTCGCCTCTTCTTCAATAGCCGTGAAAGCCTCTACCACGTCACGTTGGGAGCGTCCGATGATATCAATATTCCAGTAGCTGCACGGATCTGTTGAAGATAGTGCCTTCCGTGTTGACGCCTGCCCTGCGCACTGTCTGCTAAAGAACAAGATTGAAAAATTCACATGATAGCGCATCACCTTGCCGAAATCTGGTGCATGTTTGGAAGAATTCAGATGAGCTGTTGCTAAACTGCACATTGTACCGTGTGTTCTCCAGCCTCACGCGACACAATTGGATACGTTTTGCCGGGATCCCGAATTCGACGATCGCCATGTAGAGCTCCTGAAGTTGAATACTATCATGTGCGTTTTGTTTATGGAATGCGGCTTTAAAGTCGATAAAGAGGTGGTGTATCTCGATTTGAAATTCGTTGATCTTTTCCAGGATTTGCTTAAGTGTGAAAATTTGTTCTATGCTCTATCTGCCGCACTGGCACGTGCCGATTAGTGTGTTGTAGAAGCGTTTTAGGCGTTCACACAGAACGTTGGATATAATCTTACATGCAACATTTAGCAGGGATATGCCTCGATAGTTCCTTATATAAAGTAGTTCCTATATAATGATTAATTGATTAATTACTTGCCTAAAATAAAGTAAAAATGATCTTAGGCACTTCCCATTTACAATACCTTTTCAAGGATATATCATTTGCGTATTTACATTACGCTCAAAGCATGTAAAAGGAGTCTAAAAGTATTTCGAATTTTACGAAATAAGCCCCCGGGAACATGGTTATTTCCTCTTTCCTTAAATCCTGATAACCTCGTCAAATAAAGAATAGAAGAAGGGTTTCATAGGTTCAATATTTAACATTCATAAAACCTTAAAGTATTTATTTGCATATATACATTAATTAAGTTTGATAGGAGCAAGCATTTTATTTGAGTCTCATCAACCTAACCTACGATCACAATTTTACTTCATTTTCACCAATATTTTGGCACAACATTAGCTACCACTATTATAATGTCAATCTCAAATTGCGATATTCATTAGCAAGCACGTAATTGAAAATGTTCCCTCATTTTTAATTACAGCATATTTTTAAATTTTTTCATCGTTTCACTTTTTCATGTACGCATATTAATGTACGCATACAGACTATATGAAACCGGAAATAGAGGCAGATATACTTATTTTGCCATAATATTTAACCAAATTAGCTTGGTGATGATGCTGTTACCAACCATTTCAATTTTACAGAACACCCCTGTTAATTGAATCGGTGTGAGCTTGTGTTTGTGCATGTTGGTACCTCATATCCTTACGCACTTTTGCATGTATACGATTCGCACTTTTGATGCATTATTGTAGTAATCACCTTTCAGCAGGGCCGTTATTCTGTAATCCAATTAAAATGTAATATCAATTAGGCTTTGATTAATATTTGCCAGCTAGCTTCGTCGTTCTGAACTACTCACATAATCAGGAAATTTAAAAACAAAAAAAAAACACAATGTACAATTAATAAAAAAAAAAATTGAATCGCCTATTTGCATTTGTAATTCAGTGTTCAACTTGAAAGGATAATCTCAAAACCAAACGCAGTCAAGTATCTAACAGTCATAGTTACGGACTATCCAGTAACCTCAATATAATACTTCCCTCCATCCGTAATTTAATTTTCCTTGGCTAAAAATAATCCCTTATAATGGGGCAGAAAGATCTTCTCATAATTTATGCATGCAAACAAGTTAAACATTTGCAACTTTCTTGGGTTAAAGTTAATCCGATTTCGAAAGGCCGGAGAAACAAAAGAAACTTTTCTTCCCACAGCTCTAGACAACTATGTCTCTTTCCTTATAAAATGTTGAACTTGTGAAACAATTTTTACTTAATTATATTCAAAAGAAAACATGTTATTTATAAAAAAAAAACACTTTTTGTTTATCTTTTTTTCTATAGGTAAGGACATCGCATTATGACATAATTATTTCGCTAATTGAGTGCGAACTCTCCGAATTAGAGGTAAATTAATTGAAATTATTACACAAATGAAAATTTTCTAAATTTAGTGCACTTGAGAAAATTTCTTAAGGACACTTTGATGTTTGCTAAAATTTTGCTAATCTTAGTTGAGTGTGAGTTTGCCCTTCCGACTGATTAAACAGGAATCAGGTTGTACAGCAATAGTTACAGAATATTTTAATTGTTCTTTATTGTCTGAAGGAGTTTCGGATAAGCGCTTAGCGAAGGAAATTTATGTGCAAGCACTTGTCGAGATCATGTTTTCCAAACGGAAGAAGGCAGAATACAATTTAAATTCATTCAAAAATGGATAGACATATTATGTAGACGTGCAGTAACTGGGAATTTGGAAACTTAAGACCGAGTAAGTGGGAGGATACAAAAATGCGCGTTTTATGTTTCAAATGGGTTGTTATTATGATGTCTACTCTACTTACAACTTTCACTGCACTCCTCAACGATTCGAACGGATTTTCTCCTCTATAAGATAACCACTTTTGAGCTTGCACATCTACAAACACTCCCGGGCTCACCTTGCTGGCTCAGCACACTCCCGAGCCCTGTACGCTCACAGTCTTGTTTGTCTAATTTCGCAACTCGAATATCGGTCGATGTTAAGGGGTCGTGGCTCGAAAGTAGTGAAATCGAATTTTCATTTGAAGCCTTTCTTTATGTGGAACATGTTAGGCCAGGAATCGACTCTTCCATATCTGCCGTGACGGAAGGTATTCAGATGTGATCTGCAGCAATGTTAATTGCAGCATATGTTAACTTATTATTTCGTCTTTTAATTTAAAAACTAATTTTATTATTAGGATTTCCGTTTCATTATGTAACTTAGTGGTGAATTCCATAAAAATTTATTTATGTAAGCCATAAATAATTTTAAGAAAAAAAAAATAAACTGTCTTGTAGGATGACTTTAACTATGCGATCATTAGTTGCTTGTGGCCACAAGCCATAAGATCTTAAGTTGAGTTAATGAATGCTAATTTTTTTTCATTGCGACAGACTCAGCTCTACGCCTTTTTGAAGCATATAAAAAAAGGAGGGCGAGAGAGCCAAAAATCCTCTAAGTTGATTATCTGTAAAATTACGCATCTGTGGTTAACATAGAGCTTTAAAATGTTTTTTATTTCATCTTGGTGCGACATTAACTGGCCTTGGCCTACTTAACTTATTGAGGGATCCGCCACTTCCAATTCCCCCAGAGTTCGCTACTGGCTTTGCTGGGGGAATTGGCTAATTCAAATGAGCCGGCGACGAAGCGATTGTCATTTTTATCAAAAAACTTTTTTCGAGATTTTTGTCAACCTTCACTTCCCAACTCATAACTTTCTCATCGGTTAATGGATCTTGATGTTAGTAATATCCTCCTCCTTCATATTCGCCGTTTAAAAATTGGTTTTATTAAAAGTATTTAAACCCTTTCTTTATTTTGTTGTTTGAGTTACACGAAAGAGTTGAGCGAGAGATATCCCACCCTCAATATAGAGAAAAATGGAGAAATTCACCACGTATGAGAAAACACATGAAACATGTATGACATTTCCTCTGATTTATTTTCATTGATCAAGTGCCTGCTTAGTCTCATGCATTAGTGGCTTTGCTGGGCTGTAAGCTTCTCAAGACGAGTGGTATAGGCATCTTTCCCTTAGTCCAGTAGCAATACATTGGACATAGAAAATCACTATCTCTTTGCAGCTCAACTGTGGGTTGGCAGACACACCGCACCACATCCAGTTATACAAAGTAATTAAAAACCCTAAATTAATTTTCAAGTTTTTTTGTTTAAAGTTTTTAAAAACTTCCGATTTTCGTATCTTTATCATTGGAAGACACTTTTTGATAATTCATCCCCATCTATGAATTAAAAATACTAACCCGATTTGGGTTATACTCTCTCATTATACTTTCATGGCTTACGTATAAGTTGATTCCAAGTAAGCACCTCTGAAGGACTCCGTTCTAAAGTTAAACCCCCTTTCATGATTTGCCACTCAATAATACCATTCATATCTTACACTTTACATTTAATTCCATAAGATTAATTCTTCAGATTTCAATGAATACAAGATGACCCTTCTTTGAATCGTTCATACACAGAAATCCCCATGATACTACATTCATTCCACTAAAGGATCTTTTAACTTAACGCTTAAAATTAATTTTCACTCCTTGTGCTGTTGCTTTGGGTTTTTGTATTGCCTTTCTACCACTTTTCAACCATGATGAGCACATTTTTATTTTATTTGTCCATGTCAGCAAGGTCCTGTGTCTCCAAAAGTCATTATTTATTCACTTAACACCACACACAGAGTAACCACAGTGAGTATACAAAGTAAATGAATAGCAGCAGGGACGGCCAATTTCAAGCAAAGTGGCGGAATAATCCTTAAACCAAACTTGTAATGCATTTAATTTTTTTTTTTTTTGAGGAAACTGGAATTATACAAAAAAAAGAGCAATCTTTACAAATTTCTTTTACTTTAGAGTTAAAAAAAAATATAAAGATAACGACGGTGATATAGTTGAAAAATGGGGAATAGGATATGAGAAAATGGCAGGATAAATTCAACGTGGGAGTGCCTTAATATTCTCAAAGGAAATCTTTTATATCTCAAGGGGTGCGCTTTTACATATCAATTTTCATGTTACAAAGTGCAGAAAGGGGGAACTACTCTGTGAGACTTTTTAGGTTAACCGTGTGTTGTTGTTCTTTTTTTTGTAACTCTTTTCTGAAAGAGGTTATTCGATCATTTAAGTGAGCTGTTGCTGCAAGTGTGGTGTGATGAGTAGGTGGATATTTTGGATAGATGAAAATATATCTTCAAAATATATATTGAAGTTAAAGAATATGTGTAATCACTTAGTAGAGTAAGAGACTTGATTCATTGTGATGAGGAGGTCTCTACCTTTCCCGAATATACATTACCCGACTTAATGAATTTAAAGGCTTAGAATGCGGTTCGGCTATGTCTGCAAGGAAGGCGATCCTATATCTTGCATACCCTTTGTAAGCATATCCCTAGGCAACTTTGCATATCAGAACCTTTATTCTCTAGAACTTTTAAAACCTTCACGAAGATTTGACGTTCATGATTCATCTTCAGAAGCATTACATGGCTATGGCCATTCAATTCATTGGCTAAAGCTCATTTCATAGCCCAGTTATTAAAGAAGTTCATCTATGACGGTATATCCTCGTTTGAGAATGTTTCTGGTTCTTGGTTTTTGCAAAGTAATTTGAGTCAAGACTCCCGAATTGAAGGACTAAATCCTTGCTTTACAGATCCGGGATCGAGTTCAGTTATTAGATCGCATGAAGAGAAAGTTAATATTGGTAATATTTAAAAATATATCTTCGCACACACAACAGTTAGAGAAGCCAGGTTTTAGGTCATGTACGGGCCGTTCTCGCCTAATATTTATTTTTTTATATATTCGGAAGCGGGTGCAGTATCTAAGTGGTTCATTGCGTTGGACTGCTAAGCGAGGGTCCCAGGGCTTTAAAATTCAGACCGAATTCAAATCATTAGTGTGATCAACTCTCAAAAAAAATTGTTTAATCATTTTTGGATCCGACCACTGACACATCCACCTGTTCTTTACAAAATATGTATTAGGTATGAAGTTTTATTTTTGGCACAAATGGATGTTTCATTGATCCAACTAACTTATAATTTCAGTTTCAATAGAAGATTCCAAAAAATGCTAAGCCTTAAAGAAGCTTCTACTTCTATTCCGCTCAAATAGTGGGTTAATTTAAGGCAAGGTATAAGAGGTCCATGAAGGCGGACGCTTCTGTTATTATCCACCACGAAAGCTTTGCGAATACTTTACTTTAATGCCAAATTTTCTTAAGTTGGAGCGGAGATTCTGATTTTTTTCAACTCTGTTAAAATCTTTCCTGATTTTCATCAACGCGTCTTCAAACCAATATAACAAAGTAAATTGAATAATTTGTGATTACAGCATCGTTAAATTTTTGTATGAATAATCTGTTTTAATTCTATAAATTCTTAAAATAAAATCCACAAACACAATTCACTAATTTTCTCTATAAGTTCGTCTTCAATAGTTTCTACTTAAACTTCCGATACCATCCACCTTTCACGTTACTGTGGGGCCCAGGCAATCTCCTTTCAATTGAAATTCACTAACAAAACTCAATAAAACCGAAAGGAATCAGGAAGCCACAAATTGTCCTCACTTAAAAATCAATATTATTTTCGGGAATGCCCTATGGCGTCCGCAGTCTAGTCCATAGTCTATAGACAGTTTTTTATATTGGATTTACAGAATATTTTTTGGCCATTGCCTTTCATCCTCCAATGCCGTTCTCATGCTCCTTGGACATGAATAGGGTACTACTACCTACTACTGGTGGTTGAATTCAGTTTAATTCGCGCCAAGGGAATACAAGTATCACAGTGTAATGCAATTGGGTGATGGTCTCCATTTTCGTCGTTGAAATCCTTTTACTTCGTTTGGCTAAGTTAGCAAAATATGTGGTGAGCCCACAATGGAACAGAAATAACCACACAAAGGCCATGGCCACAAGACATTGCTGGGTTGATCGCTATGGGCAGTGAAAACAAAAATAGCATCATCATCGAATTGCTGGCCCACAAATTTATGACGGCAACGTTTTTTCTTAAAAAAAAATTTTTGTCTCATTTCGTATTATCCGCGTATAGCAGAGCGGCAAAAAGAATAAGAGATAGAAGTACTTTTTTTTTGTTAAGCCCAATGTCGGACCTATCTTGCAACAAGCTACCACCATGAATCGCCTGCAGTAGGGAGAAAGAAAAAAAAGGAAAAAAGAACTTAGCCCTCCTCAATTAAAAAGTTTTACGCAATAAGTTTTCAGTATCTTCGGCGGAGGTACCTAATAGAAAATAGGTTGAAATTGTATAGAGCTGATTCAACTAAAAGTTACGTTTGAATTCCGCAATTTTTTTTTTTGTGATGTATTTTTTGCCCTGATTTTTTTTTATATTCAGTTTGTGGTTAGTTATGTGGCAAATTGAATTTGGATAAAAGTGTAAGAGAATTTCATTGCTAGGAGTATAATTTATCTTCTTTTGAAGGATTGCCGGGATATAAATTTTTTTAACTACCGTTCTTTTTATTTTTATTTTAAGTTGCTGCCTTGTTTATCCTTATGTCTCTGTAAAAATAATTGAATTGGGCTAAATGAGTTGCAAACTTTATTGAATTGTAATACGAATATGATGTAATGAGATAAAGTTTAGAGATTTTCTTTTTTTTTCGAATTAGTGAACTTGTCTCGCATTCATATCTGGATGAACAATTTTAAGAAATTATCTCAGCGTCATTAATATAATCGCTTCTTATTTCTCATGCAATAGCGGCAAAATGCCAAGCCTCAAACCAGCGATAACTTCTATAATCCCTGTAATATAGATCATTAGCTGTGTTAGTAAAACCAACAAAAAATGATTTGTTGATATAGCAAAAAAATAATAGCTACGGCTTTTGAGATTTAAAATTCTTTCTTCGAATGACTATTGTGGCATAAAATTACTTCTTCTCCTTCTCTTCTCTTTTCGTCATTGCGGTATCTTTATTTCGTATAAGAAAAGTATTTAAAAAACCTTTAATGGGTGTTTTTTAGAGGTAAAGTTTAAAATGGACAATTTTTTAAATTGACTTGAAATTTATTTGATGCGAAAGATAATCTTCTGGTATAATTTAAATATGACTTTTGGCATATGACTCGGATGTAGTCTAATCTGGAGGTCAAATTTTCGATTTCTTTTTCCAACATTTGTGGCCGTATATCGGCAATAACGCGGCGAATGTTGTCCTCGCGGTCAATCAATTTCGGGCTTATCGGCGTAGACTAGATATTACACATATTCCCACACAAAAGGTCAATCACGGGTCCGTAACGTCAAACTATGCGGTTAGCAAACGTATCCTTTAATAAATCAATTGCGGCACGATCTGTGTGATATGTTGCGCCGTCTTGATTAAACCACATCTCCTGTACATCATGGTTGTTCAATTGATGAACAAAAAAGTCAGTAATCATGGCGTGGACACCATTGACTGTAACGTTGTGGTCAGCATCGTTTTTAAAAAAGTACGAATCAATTATTCCACCAACCCATAAAGCACACCAAACAGTAAGTTTTTGTGGATGTTACGGTGTCTCAACATACACTTGAGGATTATCATCACTCCGAATACGGCAGTTTTGTTTATTGATGTATCCATTAAAAGAAAAGTGAGCTTCATCGCTGAACAAAATTCGCAAACACGTATTTCGAACAGAACCATGATTTTCAAAATAAATTTGCACAATTTGGAAGCTTTGTTTAGGCGTCAGTCTATTCATGTTGAAATGCCACACCAAACTCAAAATAAATCACTTGACAGCTGACAAAATGCTGGCGCCATTTAAATAGTGTTGCTAACTTAAACTTAATACCTATAAAAAAACACCCTATACATAAAATCGGTTGTTCTTCATTAGCTTTAAATATAAATGCAAAATGCTTAAAGAATTTGTAGGCAACTCGTTTGAAGGTGGTTGAATCAAATCATTCTCCAAATCGTTCTCCTTTACATCACTGTCGCTGTCATCATTATTGTCAAGCTGTGCGGATTTGGATCAACAATATTTTCATCCACCTGCAGAAAATCATTGTACGTACACAATGTATATTTCTGGTATTTTTCTTCTTCTTTGTGTTTTTTTCAAATTAAAAGCTAATCTTTGAGTTTGCATCGACTTATACACCAACCTGCAATTAATGTGTGTTCTAACCTCTACCAACAAGAAATTTTACAATTCTTACTCACACATAACGAAATCACGATTTTCTACACGTACGTATACGTATACATATCGACACAGTGCCCCAAAAATGAACTCAGAATTTGATGGTGACTCCAAATAATCTCTGCGGGTATAGAAAAACTAATAGAACTTGGAGTTAACAAATAAAAATTACATGTAAATTTCAGTATTCGCCAGTTTATTGCCAACCAAGTTCATTCTAGTTATTTTTTTTATGTTTTTGGAGTTCTCTATATGGCGAAAATTCAAACTCAAATGTTGAAAATTCCTTCTGTCAGCATTATTGGGTTAAGAACATTTAATTATCACTTCTATTGATATTCGATATAATTTTGGGTTTATTTGTCACAATTGGTCCAAAAGGTTCTCCATAATAATCTCCACTATAAATGGGTATGCTACGGCATATTAACAAAATGTCAAAATATAGCTCGAATAACCTGCCGATTTTCGATTGCGATAGTTTTTTGCCATGAGGTTACTGGAACTGTTAAAAATGTCTTCATATTCCTTAAAAGGAGATTACTCTTTTAAAAGCCGAAAGCAATACTTTTTTATACTAAACTTCTTGAAACACCATAAATATTCTTTAAAACCTAAGTCATGACATATGGCGCTTTTTTAAGATCATCTAAGGAACAGACATTTTAATTAAGCGGATATTTAAATATACGAAATATTCCGATATCTGGGTACAATGTAACTCCAGCCTCAAAACCGAGATCCAATAACAAAGCGAATAATTATCCGGCTGATATGGAACTCTTATAATGTTCAACTTACTAACATTTTGAGGCAATTGGCAAACAATGGTGAAAAAATAGCCATTGAAGAACAAAAAAAGGTTGTGGTTGAGAAAGATAAAGAAAAATTCAGTTTTGGTATAATTTGGAGAAAATTTATTTTGAAATACATTTAATATTATTTTCGTATTAAAAATTCAAAGAGAACAACAACTTGTGATGGCAACAACTCCAAGAGGAAAAAAGAAACTTAGGCTTAGTTTACATTTTAAGGTTTAAATCACTACCTAATCACTTTCTTCCTGTACTTGCTTTATCTACTCCACTCACCCACATAAAAAAGAGTAAACAAATTTCGTATCTTAGCTCCAAATTAGGAATGAACAACAAAGTTCATTGAGACAGCGCGTCGCCTACCACATCAATTGAACTTAGTTTATAAAATACTTAATATATATCCTTTTCATATACCGGAAGACTAACCAACCATCACCATCATCAGCAGCGCCCACATCCATAGTTTGCATGCAATTTACTGCAACTCGGCAGCAAGTCCCAATGTACCTATTCTTGCTGTACTACATTTGACGAAGATGCCCGCATTAAGTGGCAAGAGCAGCCATGCAGCATCCCAGGATCCGCGTAGTCGCGTCGTCACCCATCGCTTCCACAGACAACGCCATTGAACTCCTTCTAATGTAACCCGTCTTCCCAAGGAAGAATCCTCTACACACCTAGACACTAGATATACTACGCGACTACCCAAACCAACACATGCAACATAAAAGAGCATTGTAATTTGTTACGCGCCTACTTACTTTTAATTGTTACTTCGCATGGTACAATCAAATGAAAACCTCAGGCATCCCGAAGTACCCAGATGCCGTAGATTATTTGCTGATGACGAAGGATATGCAAGCTTAATGTCGTGGAAAAATAGGAAGCCAGACGAACATACAAAAAAAAGAAAGCCGCTCGAAAGAAAGGAAGAAGATACGAGTGTACGCACAAAACAAGAGTAGAAGTAGGTGAGCACCATCAAGTTCTAAGGGTTTGACACAAGAGAAATACTACGATGCGATACTACGACTAGCATAGAGGAAGGTGCATTACAGGCGCATTGATATAGCAATTGGATGTTTATTACAGAGTCTGACCCAGCAACAACCACAATTCCATCACGATGCAAACTTTCCCACATAATGTGTTCCACACATGGTGGTGCAAAGCACACGGGAGGGCTTACATCCGACATCGCCGACCGACGACGATGTATTTACACAAGTACCCAAGTATGTAGTATGAGTGCGAGGACATGGAGTGGGTGTGTTAAAGATTAGCCTTTGGCTTTGCTTGAAGAGCTTCTCGTCAAGTATTAGTATCCTTGCAACCTTGCACCCAACTAAACAATGTTAGTGTAACATCAAAGTGAATTCCCGCCTGACGGCATCTTACTTCATAATTTCCATCGCTCCGTACTCTTCGTTAGCATAGTCGTCAAAACGTGTGCCACAATGCTCACCACGACAAGCGGGTGGCAACATGGGCGGGTTGGACAGGCCGCAGTAGGCATCCTCCTTGATTCAGGCTTGAATATGTATTTATATTTTTTTTTTTTTATTTTTTTCTATACTTTTCTCTTTCTCTTGGTTCCTCTTGTCGTGGACTCTTTCTTCCGCTTTTGCCTTTGAATTTTATTTTCTTTATTGTGTGTATTGCTTGTTAGGATAATAATGAGTACTAAGCTAGAAGGGTTGTCTACAAGAAAAGCTCCTGACACAGGAATATAATGCCTGCGCCTACACCGGAAGATGGTGGTAGTGACAGTTGCTGCATGAAAGGGGTGTGCTAGTACTTTTTTCTATACCTACTGAATGAATGCAGTTAACATCGCTCTTGTTCCTAAGCCAATGCTACAGTCAGTCTGCGGGAATGCACGGAAAGGAAAGTTGTAACGCGGTTGCTTTCGCTGTTTTTCAAAATTTTTTTTTTTAATTGATGGGTTAAAAATGCGTTGAAAATCAGTAGAATTTACAAAAAAAACTTATGGGAGACTTAGAATTCGTTTTTGTCGGTTTTAGTGTACGATATATTTTAAGATCTATGTGTCAAAAAAAAACAAAACCAAATAACTACTTTATGAGTTGGAACTACATATGTGATGTAAGTGATATAGTTTTACACCCGTTCATGTTTCTGTGAAATGAAATGACGGCTAACACGTTTTAAACAATTTAAAAAGCAATTAACAATGAACTTGCTATATTTAATGTGCACTTCGTTAAAACCATGGGGCTGCATAACATACCAATTCATTAGATATAGGGACCGCCAAATAACTTTTTTTTTTTAAAATGCTATAAAAAAAACTACTGAATATTTTCTCAAATTTCTTTTTTTATTTGAAAGTACAATCCTTCCGGTTAATAATGGAAAATAATTTCATTCAAAAGGCTGCCTCGGCTGGCCATGCAATAGCCTACACGATCGGTCCAATTTTTAAGCATTTTATCGATTGTGTGCAGCTGTATTTCACCAACAGCTTCACGAATATTGTCCTTTAAAGCGTCAATTGTCTCTGGCATGTCGGCGTAACACTTATCTTTTACGGCACCCCACAAACAATAGTCCAACGGTGTCAAATCGCAGCTCCGCGGTGGCCAAACGACATCAGCTCTGCGGCTGATAATGCGATCTTTAAAAACAGGGCGCAAAACATCGAGTGTAGCTTCGGCTGTGTGGCACGTAGCGCCGTCCTGTTGAAACCAAATGTTGCCATTATCCTCTTCTTCAATTTTTGTGAACAAAAATTCGTTCAACATGGCCCGATAACGATCGCCATTGACTGTGACGGCCACTCCTTGCATATTTTCGAAGAAAAATGGCCCAATTATGCCTCTGGACCAAAATCCGGATCAAACAGTGACTCGTTTTGGCTATATCAGCTTTGCAATGTATGCGTGCGGGTTTTCTGTGCCCCAAATGCGACAATTTTGCTTGTTTACATAGCCGCCAAGATCAAAATTAGCTTAATCTAAAAAGATGATTTTTTTGGCAAAATCGGCATCTTCTCTATGTCGCTATGTCGCAATATTTCCCAGCGTTGTTCAAGCGTATTCACAACCATATTCGTTCAGTGGAAGGATAAAACTAATTATCTGTCAAATCAGACAGTGTTAGAAGTGTTACAATTCGCGAAATAAGCACTAGTTGAAAAAAAACGTTAAATGGCGGACCCTATAGTACCTGTTGCTCGTGAGCAGTTCAATTGAATCGTGCGTAAATACAAGTGTCATTAGCAGGGATAGTATTTTATTGACTCAAAAAATTAAAATAATAATAAGAAGACAATACAAGTAATCACTTACCTAATTGTAATAATTTGCAACCATCACTAGTCTTTAAAATTCACCTGCGATTGTAACTTATAAAAGATTTGAAGAAGTTAAAGGATCTCCCTATATCAGCGCAAACGAGCGAATCGCAAACACAATCACTGCGTCAGTGTCGCTAATAATATCAATTATTTTAAAACAAATGGCTCTTATCTTATCCTTTTCCCTTCCACTTTCCAACATTTTGCCTTAAATTTGATTCTCAAGACCTAAATGCTTAAAATTAACTGCATAAGGTAAAGCTAAACACATGGACACCGATTATTAACCTCTTATTTACTCTGCTGGGTTTCCAAACACTTCGGTCGTGCACAATTCCAAGAGAAACATCGAAATATAAACGTAGTAACGTTGTGACAGACAGCCATCAGAGGTGAACGAAAAAATGACGACTTTCTCATTCTATCTTCCACAAAAAAGTCTCAAAAAATGTCGTCATGTGTGAAATTTATCTATTTGATATCAGCTTTCATTTCGATCATGCTTTGTACGGTCATGGTCTATTGCCAGTTCCCGAATATGCTCGTTGCACATTCCTGTATCCAGAAATTCATCGTATGGTGTGTGTCAAGGGCCTTGATTTCTTCGCGACAGCGGCCAACAAGCTTGTGATCGAATGTGAATATAGCAGGTATAGCTTTTATTTGTTTAGAGTCTGTGTATGCTCTAGGAAACTCGCAATTCAGAGAAGCAGATTTCAAATCGCTCCAAAATGCACTTGCCATATTGCAAATTCGCCATGCCATAAGTGTTCTGTGGAGAATATGTACATGTTCTCCTGCAAAGCAAGGGTTTGCTAGGGTAATTCTGTCTACTAAAATGTCTTTTTGCTGCTATCAACAGCTACATATCAAGTTTTGTTCTAGATGGTTGATTGTTTGGTTTACGGTCGATCCCGCAGAAAATCATATGCTGCAAAAAGGTTTGAAACGTACGTAGTTGGATAGGATATTTTATGTGATATTAAGCTCGATAGTTCTTACTAGACATGAGATCGGCTTTCTGGTAGACGGGACATTTGGAGTTGACAGTCCAGTCATTGTCCACTCCAGTCCACTACAGTCCACTCATACTTATTTGTGGTGCTACCAAAACATGTTTGTTGTTTTCAAGCTTTTCAATAGCCGTACCGACCTCTTACACACTGGATGTCTTCTACATTGACTGGGCACGAGTTCGCGTCTCGCACTACCTCCTTCTCAAGAGCTTGGAGACCTCTATAAATCCTTTCAAACGGTATCTAAATTTCAAACACAATTTCGAGGAGTATTTTCGGAGCAACGAAGTTGCGTGAGCGGAACCCGCCGCCTGCAGGAAGAGAGTTGAAATCCTGTAATCCTGCGTAGCGGAAAACTGTTGTATCGACATCCGTATGAAGATGTTAATTATGTTCGTTGTCAGTTTGGGGACGTATTGAAGAAGCATATACGTCTCCTGGCAGGCTTCGTAAGCAACGTCACTTTTCCTTGATCGGCCTTCAGGTTCATCGGAAAATAAATATTCTCAGGAAGTGTTGTAAAACGTGTCTTGAACTCATATTGCGGTCTGAGTGCCGATTTCTTATCCTAACAAGTTAATCCTCTTAGGTCACTGTACTAAACTTCCTTTTACGCATACAGCAAATATCAAACCAGAACCTATCCGACGTATCTACTCGACCACGATAATATGTACTTTATATCGCATGAGTATTTGAGCAGCATTATGGTGTACAGTTTGCTCTTGCGCAAAAATTCTTAAATCATAGTCCATTGCCGTTCTGGATCCTAATATTAAAACACGAGGCCCATAGTGGAAGCTGTCGAAGCATTCGAAGCTACATGCATGAAGTTGATCCATAATCGGTGCCAGAGTACAGACATACTTTAGGTAGATATATATTGCCGGCATTTTTTTTATTGAAATGGGCTTATCTGAAATGATTGTTATCCTTAGCTTAGTCATCTTCTTTCCTTCTATCGGTGAGGCTATGATCAGTCTATGATGAAGTTTTAACTTCTACTTCTATTTAAATAATAAACTCCCGCCAGACTCCTATTATAGTCTTAATATAATTCTTGAGCAATTGGAGGTAACAGGATTTAGCATATTCCTATTCTTATTCTTCACCCCGTCCGATCCGACCCCCCTATTATGATGGCATGCGATACGCAGTCTTTGCATTATTTTGCTTTCCATTCAATAAATCTAGACTCATTTTTGAAAACATTTTTGATATGCAACAAAACAAACGCTCTCTCTCTCAGGTTGGCATCAACCAGATATCTGGATGCCAAATGAATATTTCCTTCACCAAATATTCAAATAATCTGCACAAAACAATAGAAGCGCCACTGTTGTAGTACGCAGCGTTGTTAAGATGTCTGCTATCAAACTATCAGACATGTCCGGAACAAGCAGCAAAATAGAGTCACCATGCAGTAGGTATACCTACGATGTCGATATTCCATACGACTGAGTTTGTTTGTGTGTATGTGCCACCCACTTACGGGCCGGGACACATCAAAGGGAATTTCACACAATAAAAGTTTTTGTAAGTTTTGTAATAATGATGACTTACCAGACCACTTAGCCTCGTTTTTCGTCACAGACTTAATGACAGTGCCGCAACAGCAGCGGCAATGGAGTGCATCTGTATGCAAAGCATCCTGGGCGTGCAAACATACATTCACAGTAGTTGACAGGTCTTTTTTTTCCTGTTTTACTAAGCTTATTGCATATGCACTCAAGTGAGTGGATGTCGGAGGAGGGCGCTCACATATGGAAAGAGGGAGCAAAAAAGGTGCAGTAGACAGATATGCAAAGGCGTAAAGGATTCTTTCCACTTCAGCATTTTTTTTTTCCTCCGTACTCGACACCATCAGCCAACACTACACATATCCTTCCCAAACCCCAGCCACTTGTAATCATCACTCATCGACGCGTCTACTAAACGCCTTTATGTGAAATCCTGATTCATGACTCCGCTCATATGAACCTACTTCTATCAGCTGATTTTTTATTTTGTTGTTTTTGTTTGGGATGTATTCTCAGCATGCTGGTTTCGTTCATGTAAGGATAAAGGTACAAACAGTTATTAGCATCAAGTGTGTGCTGATTAGCTGCGCTCTTAGCGATTTTGGATGACTAATAATGCAGTCAAAACACGTTACCGTGCTAATCGGCAGGATGAAGATTTAAAAATTACATATATCGCCCTGAGCTGAGAACGAGTATGAGAATGAGAATGAGATATCCTTTTCAATTAGCCTCAAATCGAATGACATACAATAGGTTAGGTACTAGTAGCTGGTAGAACATGGTCGGGATTAGGTAAGGTATTGGTATAGGATAGGTAGATGGCTATGAAATGTGAGAATCGATTGCACTGTGTAAAGAAAGAGAATTTCAGGATGTTTCCAGGCTGACATAGTTTTGGCGGGTGTCAGGTGTAAACGAGTAAATGAGTGAATGTGGCACACGGAGTTGGCGACGTGGAAGCAAATGGAACTCGCCCTGGACATAAGCGAAAAGCGGACGGTCGGATGTTATCACGAATTGATTTTTGTCTTTTGGACGTGGAACGAATAGGAAATACCTTCTCGTCGTTGAATTTGAAAGGATTTCAGCATTTTATTAGCCCGTTTGAGAAAGTTTTATCGAAATAGTTGGGTGCATTGTTGGGAGAGTGCTTCTGTTCGCTGCAATAGAGTGAGTAAGAGAAAAGTTGCCATGCAGTAAAGTTGAGAGTTGATGTAATGACTTTTTTTTATGTCACCGGTAGCAATGGGTTTGCGCTTTAAGTTGATTTTAGTATATATGTTGGTTTCCTCGTAATGGTATTAAAAGCTTAGTGAAATAGTACGTGTAAATAGGGCAGACGTGTTTCGATTAGAAACAAAAACAAGGAAATTAATGATACCATTGGCATTGAGACGAAATCAATGTTAGGGGGTGTAATCAGGGTTATTTAGTCTGTTACAACTTTTGACTTAAGAGTACTTTTATGAACAACTTTTATGTAAGAGTTGAAGGAATTTATGTTTGTGTTATTTTCAAAATATGTAGACATAGCTCTCCTAAAATCAGCTGTTATTTGTAATGTTGGCATTTTACCAAATTTCCTGTAATAAACACTTGATGTTTTGGTCGATATTTTGGAGCAATATTTTCGTAAAAGTTAAGATATAACAGCGTGACTGTACTGCCCATTCTCTGACCTCCTCGTACCAATTCCAGATGTATATGTACAATTGAATGAAATAGTCGAAACATTTGCAAGTGCGAACAATTAATCAACCGTGGATGACGACATCAATTATCGTAACACGATACTATCTTCTGGGAATAAAAAATAACGCCAAAGCTAAAAACAGTGTCCTACAACGCAGATGTTCGTTCAGTGTATAAATAGTACTTACTTTACTTACATAACGGGCTCCCGACCCGTGAAGAGTCCGTGCCTGAGATACTGCAGCTTTCCACCCTCTGCGATCGCGAGTACGCTGCTTCCAGTTGTCCAGACCAAGCGCTCTGGCATCCGCGATGGCTTGGTCTTTAAAACGGAGGTTCGGTCTTCCTTGTCGTCTCGAACCTGGGGAGACTCCCTTATATTTCCATCGGTGTTACGAAAAGCCTGTGTTCCGGTCTTAAAGCCAGCAGCCAGTGGCTTGGCTTTCTTATAGAACTTCCGGATGTTGTTTCGGTCGCGGGACTCTTCGATCTCCTTAAGCTGGGAGACTGCGTGATCTCTTTTCTTTCTACGCAGGATCTTCTTCTCCTCCTCCCTTCTCCTGGCTCGGTACTTATCCCTTGCTGCCCTTGTTTTCCTCTGCAGCGTTCTAATGTGTGCATCTTCTGTCACCTTTTTCCGGTATACGCATACATCATCATAGCACGGGCTTTTTCTCTGGGGAGGCTGGTATCTAGGTGAATGCAAGTTGGGGAGTTTCTCACTCAGGCGCTCTTTGTAGGCTCTTGCGACTCCAGATGTGCTCAGGCGTCCAACGTCGAATTTCTTCCTTTGGGCAGTTCGCAGCTTCTTATCGTTGGACAGTCGAGCTCTGAATCTAGCTGCAACAAGAAAATGGTCAGAGTCGACGTTTGCCCTCGGTAAGTGTGCACGTTCAAGATGATGGATGTGCCTCGCATCGATTAGCACATGGTCGATTTGGTTGGCTATTCGACCGCCTGGAGAGCGCCAGGTTGCTGTGTGGATCCTTAGTCGCGAAAACCTAGTGCTACTTATCACCATATTAAAAGCTGCTGCAAAGTCAATTAGTCGGTAGCAGTTATCTGCTGTCGTTTCGTGGAGGCTGCGCTTACCAACTAATCCGCCGAAGATGTTTTCCTTGCCGACTTTAGCATTGAAGTCCCCGAGTACAATTTTGACATTGTACTCCCGACAGGCTCCGTAGGATCCATTCAAGAGGTCATAGAATTCATCCTTGATAGGGTCCTCAGCCTCGTCGGTAGGGGCGTGTGCACATATTAGGCTAATGTTTTTGAATGTAGCTCTGATGCGGATCACAGCCAGGCGATCGCTTATCGGCTTGAAGTCCATTACTTTGGATCTAAGCCGATTTCCCACGACGAATCCGCATCCTAACATGTGCAATCTTTTGTTACAACTGTAATATATGTCGCAATTTTGTCTTTTCATAGTACCTGATCCTATCCATCGTATCTCCTGAATCGCGGTAATGTCGGCCTTGTACCGCGAGAGGACAGACTCAAGTTTTTGAGTAGCACCTGGAGTGTAGCGTGTCCGCACATTCCAGGTACACACTCGCATGTCCGTTAACGTTCCGGGTCTATTTTGCCTTTGAGATACATTTATATCCGAGGCTGCCATAGTCTTTCCCATAACTAAATGTTTTTGACGTGGTCGGGAAGTTACGCCGACAGCACAACCCCCAACCTGGAGGGCCAGGCCCTGTTCTTGACCCTAGGACTGTAGGCCGGTAATTCCGTGCCAGTAACTCACTTCGGGGATATGAGTGCTGCCGTTGACCCATCAAGGGCTCATCCGCCACCAACTCTTTTCCAACACCCTGACTTAGTGTTGGATATCCTTATAGACCTTTGCTTCAAATAAGTCGAAGCAGCTTATATAGGGAGATCACTTGTTCCACCTAACTGAAACTGTGGACGCCGCCGTTGATCCATCCGTAGAATTCGTCCGCCGCCGTTCGGAAACAAGAGAAGTGCCTTAGTGATCTGGCACTCCTCCCCCCCTCTCTCGTCAGCTGCCTCCAACGACCTTCCACAGGGGTTGGTTACCCCATCTCCAGTCGAGGTACTAGGCACCCAGCAGTCACCACGGGGAGGTGCGAACGCTTGTGTTCTCATATAATCGCAATCACCATACTTTTGAAAACCATATAAATAAATAGTACAGAGAGTAAATTGATGGCAGCTAAGATAAAGACGCTTCGCATAAGTGATATCATCTTAAGATGAATATACTAACTATATTCATGTTCAAAAAAGGGACCCTACAATCGCTGTTTAAAAGTCAATGTTAATTTCAAGCACGAAAAGAAGCAGTCCTAAAAACGTCTGGACCACAGAGTGCAACAAAACCAGCATTTGATTGGATTCACCGATGAAGTGATACAAAACCGGCAGGATTGCAAATACCGTAGACTTACGACCTATGTATAATTCTGATTTTGTTGAAGTTTCGTTTAATAAAAGACTGACAACAATACCAGAGTAAAATGTTTGTAGAAGCAAGGCTTTAAGTCCTGTAATTCCCGTTTACGCCTTAATCGATTAAAAAGGAAGGAAGAATAACTCAAGGATTAAAATGTGGCTATACGAACAAGTAACGCAAGCACACATGCCAAAAATCAAAATATGAATTATCGCCCAAAAATATTGGGTTCACCATGATGGGTTTGCCAAACAAAAATTATAATCTCCCAAATATGTATGAAATTTCAACAAAACGTTAAAATAAAATTTTTTTGTGTCTTAAAGGTGCGATCAGACCGTCATCCAAACTTGTCATCCTAATGACATTGAACGTGTCACCGAAATGACATACCAGATGACACGATTAACAGCATGTCATCCAATTGGCAAGGTGCCACGGATGACATAGCTCGCTTTTTCACAGTGCCATCTATCATCGGGTGACAAGTTTGCATCGTTGAAAGTTCATGTGAAAAAACGTTCACTCGGTCGACCTAACGGATCGGGTGTCATTTAGCAAGTTCTCTAACGTCAGTGTGTCGTCTGGGTGACGCGTTCGGATAACCATCTGATCATACTCTTAATACTGTAAAAACGCTTCACGCTTCGTTATTTTACGCTTGTATAAATTTAAAAGTATATCATTTTCTAACAACACAAGAAGTGGTGAACTACCTGTCATTATTTAACATTTCATCATAACAGTGCAGTGATGCAAGGCATGGTTTTTTGCATTATCAATATTTTATGTGGACGCCTCTTTCTTTCGCTCGGGTCCCTTTTTAAGCAAGCAAGATATCAGTCGCTATGCTCGAACGAGTCGCCCAAAATTGGACCTTCCGAATGCACCACCTCAGTTGTGGCCACCATGAATTGTTCTTTTAACCGATAGTAAACATTTTAAGTTTAAACCTTAAATAAGATCAAACCTCATGATGAATCACCCTTTACTAATGCAATGCCCAGTTACCTTGTTCTCAGACTTACCACACTTAAAAAATAAGTGTTTTGTTTTTGACCTCTAATCTCATACCACCAATGATCGCACAGTAAATCTAAGGATAGTTAATATTAATTGGAAATAAAGTTCAACACTCAACTTTTTATAGTTATTTATTGAATTTATTGCTAATTAACAAATATTGATGGAGACACAAAATTTCAAGTTCGCCTGCACAATACGAATACATATATTTTAGGTTACTAACCTCAAACCGGAGAGATCAAGACTTTGGAGGATATATTCATTTGACTGTAAACGCGCTCTAGGCTGCAAATTAACGATATCATATCTTCTGTCTCTTGCTGGGACCTTTATTTTAACTAAATGCATTGACTCGTGAACCGGTAATGAAATTGATTAAAATGGTGTTCAGTAATTCTGCACATATTATGAAAGTACATTATGTTTTTATTCCAATTTCAATAGATAAAAGCTTACAAGTATCGTCTAAATACATTTTTAGAAGCTCAAGCCAAAATATTACATGCCTACCCTACATTTATCTTTAAGTTGTCAATATATCTAATTAACAATAGCGAGGAATGTGGTTAGCCTACCGAACAATTAGGAACCACCCTTTTTAATTGAACTAATTTTCTTTAACCTCCCGCAAACAATACAAAAGTCTCATACATACATTCTCCTACAAATATCATCCCATAACGTTTTAATGCGTTTTCCATAAAAACAAAATAAAAAAAAGTGTATCCTCTACAACTTCCCTGTAAACCAATTACATATGTTACATCACAGAATCATTGCATTTAAAAAACGCATTTCCTGTAAAGGCGCTCCCTTTGATTTCGAAGCAATTCAAGTACTGTCGCACTTTTGTTTACATATCGAAGGACTCGTTTCGTTTCAATGGAGGGGGGTCGCTTCGCAACTCACACACATTGGGGTTCATTGGGCTTAGAAATGCTGCTCAACGCTAATCAGTGCGTGTTAACACTGCACACACAACAATCGTACTCTTTATGACTTGCCGATGGATAAAGGATTTCAGCAATACAAATGCGCAAAAGCTAACGCAACGATAAAAGGAGTTTCTAGACCGATGTAACTCGACAAAAGCCAAAAAAAAAGAAACAAGAAAAATAATAATAAACAGACATAAAAGAGAAAAAACAGAGGAATTACCATTAAAATGCCAAACAATCACAATTGTGCAAAATATTCGAAAATATCCTTATGCATTATTCCAAACATTTATTTGTCCTTAGTCTACAGAATTTCGTAAGCAGCATGTCTATTGTCGGCGATTCTTTGATATTTCCCGCCCACTCTTCGAACACTGTTGCTGTTGAGCAGCACATAAGCTTCCTTTGGAGCTTCGGTAAATAAGAAAAACACAACAATATAGTAGCGAAACGCACCGAATCAAAGGATTTAACTGCACAAAAAAGAAACAAACAAATTGTCTTTTGCGTACACGCGGTATACACACAAAATACAAAAAAGCAAAAACAAAATAAACACAATGTAGGTACAAAGACGTAACGCATTTTTTTTTTTGGTGGGAGGGGGGCGGCCGGCTGTTACGGGGACAACGACGAGAGCGCACATCATGTGTGTCGGTAGAAGTATCAAAACTTCTTGGTATAGTAAGAGTGGGTGTGGGTATGTGGGTGGTTGAGCGAATAGCCATTACGAATAAGACAAAAAAAATAGAAGGAGAATGCATCGACACAGGCAGAGGCATTCCCTTGCAATGTTAAATAATTCATTTTTGTCCTTTCGACAAATTTACACACCTGCTCCTCGGCAGATGTAGTGTAGTGCATGCAATTGTACATGCGAATTAGTCATATGACAGAAATGTGTCGCATTTTTTTCTATAATTTATGCATTCGTTCTGTGCTCAAGTGCACTCGCTTTGTAAAGGACCTTGAACGCGTCTTTGCTTAAATTTAGAATGCATGTAGGTATCACTAGACAAATGTGGAAAAATTAAAAGATGGATACTTATCACAGTGTTAGCTGATAGTAATTATTATTGTTCTTACTAGTGTGTCTTCCTTTGAATTATTCATAATTTTTGGTGGCTGGTCGAAATGGATCTGTGCCGAATAGTTGTCCCTGCGATTTTAAGCCGGTCGAGTGGGAGACAAATAATAAAGAATTGTTTTATTTTAATTTTGTCGAGTTAGTGGGAAATTCAATTGCAGGAGGAAGATATGCTTCAGAATGAGACTAAAGATACCGCATAATATCACCATAATCATGCTGAATTTTAGATTTATAACTTATGTGATTCATAGCTTTATAGCTTTTTTACATTGATTTGAAGTTGTGTTTGTGCGCAGTATTTATAGTAATTTGAGCTTTAAAACTGCATTTATTTCACTATTATATTTATTGCACTTAAAAAAATCCGGTACGTAGTGACACACCCGCCAAATTCCTGCCAGACCGTTATTTTCTTCATTAGTACGTCCAAAATTGCAAGCCAACAAATTTGTATCCTTGTAAAAACGCGTTGCTCAAATCGTTCTCTTGCTTTTCTACTATAAGATGTATGCGTTTAAGAAAATAGCACATTTAAGAAACTACTAGAATGGGTAAATAACCATCTACATGTGTGGACAGTCAAGCAACACTTTAAGCAACCGTTTCCAACCTTGTAAAGGCGTCTCTCATGACTCGTTTAGTCTGGGCAAAATACCTAAAATGGAAAACAGTATACTAAAACACAATGGCAACACTTACAAAAAAGTTCAATAGCATTTTGAAAGCCAGGAATATTAATAGTTTTTGAAAAAATTCTTATCAAACTCAAAATTTTGAAAAAAAAAATAAAAATAAATATGGAAGGTTGATTTTTCCAGAATTTGGAAAACAAGCACTAAATTTGCTAATTGTGTTTACTGCCTCTATTTATTCCTAATCAAGCATAGAAACCGATCAGTTGTAGGTCTTCTAGCTTTTGAGAAAATTGGAATTTACGAAACTACTTTCTTATTAAGTTTGGATTTTTTTTTGCTATTATTACTACTACTATTCGTGGCACGCTTCGCAGGTTCAAGGGAATTTTCGAACTTGGCCTTATTTCATATTTAAAAACTGAAATAAGTCAAATTTTTGAAGATTGGCCTTATTTTACTCCATCAAAGTGAATTAAAACCAAACTGGCTTAATTTTGCTTTAAGGCCGTGGAATGCACTTGTTTGTTAATGTTTCCCTTGTGTTTTAATACACTGTACAATATAGCCTACACGGTGCACGATAAATCCGCCCCTCCCACAAAAAAAAATTCTTGTATTTAAAATTTGCATTTGCTAAAAAACAGCCTTCCTAATCTAACCTAACATAACACATATCTACATTATTATTTGTAGACTTTTTAACTTTAAAAATTTTGGGGTTTATGTTTACTTAAAGATTGGAGGAAATGATTTTAACATCATTCTAAATAACGTAGGCGTGTGCCAGACTTTTTTTGTTATAAGTAATATTAGTTACTAAAAAATAACCAATACCACTCTATCGAGCCACGTTCGATAGCCAAAATGGTTATCAGCTGCATCATAATTTGAGATTATGGATTTGAACAATCAACTGGCAAAATATTTGCTTCAAATAAAGCAAAGAGAACCACAAGTAGTTACATTGTACTGTATTGTAAAAAAAGAACGGCAATCCCTCAGACGTCTTTTTGATTTTGTTAACACTATCAATGATGTTTTTTTAAGAAGTCGACACATTTCTTAAAAAAAAATCGCAGACATCATTGTAATTGAAGGATATCCTCATTGACTGCCACGCCCTCATCCCTCATCATCTTTGGGCAAGAAAATATTTATATTGTTGTGCTTTAAAAGCACTTCCATAGCGGCATACACAATGCAAGCAAAGGACCTGAAGTAGCAAGAGCATTCTTGAACAGAGTTTTTAGAGTTTGGGGCTACAGACGCAAATGGGAAAATTTACTTCACCGCTGCTCCCCTTTTTTGCCTTAGCCGGATAGAGTTTTTAATATCGCTGCTGCATTTTTTAATTCTTTTATCTGAAAAAATGTGCTTCATTTGTATTTTTGAATAGAGTCCGCATTTGCAATGTATACACGTGTATTTGAGTTTTGCGTGTATAATCAATTCAATTTATATTTAAGTATTATATCTAAGTATATGTAATGTGTTACTGCATCCACAACCGAAAAATACGTATTGTCATTCGTGCAATAGAGGGCTTTAGTTTTTGATGTATGGAAAATTGAAAGAGAGGATGACTTGAAATATTTCCATACTTATCCGTATAGGCTTCGTAGAGCCGTATAGTAAATTTCTTATCTCTTTGATAAAAACGCGGCATTAGGTAACAGACAACTTGTCCCAATTGTTTAAGTTGGCGGTTACATAAACGTAAATAGACAATGAAAATTTATCAAACTAAGCCAGGTTTTGCGGAATGATATGAAATTGCCGTATCAACGAATGTTTAAACTTTGCAACAGTTTGACAAAACGTCAAAAAACAATTTGTAAGTTCAGGCTTTTATAGAAGCCTAAGCCTATACCTGAGAATGGAAATATTGCACTTTCCGTTTGTTTCAATCTTTTCAGAAGAAAATGTCTGTTGAGCCCTAAATCTGGTTCTTCTTTAAAGGCCTTCTGGCTAAAATAAATGAAAGGCAGAAACCTGTCGATGTGACAATTGTAAAAACGCGTCAACGAGTTCATCTCATTATAAGAAGAAACTTGCAACAAATGTCATTCAGAGGTTGATTGTCTTTGACATAACCTCATCATGTTATTGTCCTGAAACACGTTGTTGCACGCGGATAATTTTCAACTTAAACAGCCTGCTATTAAGGCTGCTCCAAGGAGTATTATATATATATAGATATACATATATATGTATTGTGTTGAATGTTATTTAAAAAAAACATATAATTGCTTTCGTTAACGATTACAATGTAGCCTTTGAGCACAAACGTGTTGCGTCACTTGAGAGGATCATCTCTATTCTGTTATCACACTCGGTGTACCTGTGTGTACATAAATCGTTCTCAAGATGCGATATAAACGTGATTTATAACGTATTTTTATTTCATTTCATTTAACTAATAAGGAGGCAAACGAATGCGTGACCGAACTCAATGTAGTCAATGCGCAATTGAGAAGAATAACAAGCAAATCTCTGTCTAATTATTGCATTTTTTCCAGACTCACTACCGACAAGTTGTTGAACACAAATACCTACATATATTTCTTTGGGGCATTTTCCAATACTAAAACTTGCATGTCACAATTGCAGCTGTCTACCTTTGGACAGGTAAAAAATGTGATCCTTAAGACAGGCTCACTTGTAGCAGTGCTATCTTGTCGAGGGCTTTTCTTTGGAATATTAGCACAGACGTCGCATAGATATTGTGCATGTTTGTTTTAATTTTTTTTTTCTTATTTAACAGTATTTAGGAAATAAATTTTGTTCTCACTGAAATAATGTTATTTTCTTAATAATGCCCCTTTTACTTGCAGCAACCAACATTATTGTGCTTACTTTCAAACACCTACGTCTGTATCGGTATAATTTCCATGAGCTTTTGCTGTATCGTCTTTTTATCGCCTTCTTTGTGTCCTGCTGGTTTTGTTGCTGCTTTGCATTTGCTACATCCTTCTGTCCAACAGACTAACAGCTTGTTGACACTAAATTATGTAATAAATTATACCAAAGAGTCACGTGCTGGTTGGGATCCGTTTTACTTTGTTATTGTGTGCTGTAATGCTGTCTCGAGATGGTGAAGAAGGTAGAGACGCCGCCGTCGGCCAACTCCACATTGGCGGCAGTTTTATTGCTCACTTTGTTCGTCCTCTTAAGTTCATAGTTCCTCTTAAGTTCATTCTTCTTGTGTGGTAATTTTCAGATACTTTCCTTTCTCCCTTAGTTATCTAATAGAATATCAATGCTCGTGCAACGTTAGAGTGTTTTGGCTTTAAAAATAACATATTGAAAGTTTTTTCCGCATAACTGAAATTTCCTACTTACATAATAATTTTATTTTTATTTTGCTATACCCAGTGTACTGAGTGCTTACAAAGCTCAGGCCAAAGGACTCGGGCACACGTTACAGTAAGTTGTTACTGCGGCAAAGGGAGGAGACACAATATCGGGGATATCCTGTTTTCTGCCGCTACGAATACGTAGAAGTTATTTTGCAATTTGTTTTTATGTCTCTTATTTTTTTGTAAAACGTGGACATAGTAAATCGATAAAAGGTTGACGACCCTGTTTTACAGAAACAAGTTTTGATGCATGAACAATTAAACTGAATTTTTTTTTTAACAGAAGGGATTCGATATTTGCTGCACCGAATAAAAGAACGATACTTGATATATTCCTTCAAGTCGCTCTATTGCAACCGCAAATTTATCTACCGATTCCATTCCAGATGCTGGCCGTCTAACTAGATACCAGTTGAAACACTTGGCTCCGATAAATGCCTATAAAATACATAATGTAGGTATAAGGAGGTTACTTATTTTACGACTAATTTTGAACATTCATAAGTGCCATGTAAGTTCTAACAGGAACATTTACCTAGAATATGTAACTAAGGGATATAAATTAAGTAAAGATCAAAATTGTATCCTTTAAATAAATACTCATATTTCTACCATCGCTAGACCAATATTCACATACACAAATACGTCCAGTCATTACACTTTTGCGATAACTAGAAAGAAGAAACCCTCGCCCACAGATGAGGTACTCCCAAGCCCAACCTTATTTTCCCTTTCAAATTCTTACTCAAGAAATTTCTAAATTGAACGTAACTCAGCAATAAAAATAGCGGTACCTTTTCACATTTAGTTGAAGCACTAAATTATATTTGTGTGCGCGTGAACATCCGAATTGATTTTAATATGTAAAATTAAAGAGCGTAGTCTCAGGTTGACTATCTCATTATACCTCATTGTGCCTTGGACAAAAAATGAACAGATATTGCTATGTGTAAATGTGACTGTAACACATCTACTCAAACACAAAACTGAAGCCAATCCTCAGTTCTTTGAGAGAAATTAATAATACTGCATTAAACCATCTCGGAGTTACAAAAACAAAAATTTGGAAAAAGTTCCAATAAAATCTGTATAGTAGATGTAGTTTTATTATAGCACGATTTTCAAAAACGACTATTGTTAAGGCTAAGAAATCAGCCGTTCGTGTAAATTTAGTAGAACTCAGTCTGCCTGAGAATGTTTTATAAAAGATTGCTTAAATTGTCGTATGCTTAATTACATAACAGGATCCCGGCCCGTGAAGAGTCTCTGCCAGAAACCAGCAGCCACCCATCTGCCAGCACTCTGCCATTTGCACCAAATATAATAACCCATAATAATCTAAATAAATCATAAAAGTCACCACCTTATCGATTAGGGCTGTCATACAATTATACGCGAAACCTATATAAAACAGTTGAAAAAACGGTATCGTTTATTAAGCTCCGAAAGGTCATGATTCTCAACTGACTGTTCTTAAAGAATGAGATTATTAAAAGCTATTCTAAAGATTGGCTATAATTTTCTGGTCTTTCAATTTAAGACCCCAACCCTGGCATATATGAATTGTTTTCTTTATATTCAATCATATTACATTTTAAGTTGGCTATTCAAGCAGAACTATTTTCAAAAAAATGGGATGGATTAATAGTCCATGGATTTATGCCAAGTTAAAAAGAAAAATTTGTAGATGGGATTATTTTCGCTCAAAAAAATGTTGACCATTTAAAAGTCGCTTTGTCGCCCAAACCCAAAAGTTGCAAAAACGCCGAGCTTTTTTTCGGGACAAAAATATTGATTTCGGCGACCATTCATTAATGGATTTTGTTGGGAGATCATTCGCACGATTCACTGGTAAACAGTGGCTTTGTTGTATGAAGTTTTATTATCAAGTTTTACTATTAATTTGGAGTCAGAATATATACCAGTTTTCAAGCTAAATTCTCCTTTTACACAAAATTATTTTGAATGAAACTTTCTTTTATGCGACTTCCTTGCATTTATTTGAATTTAAGTTACCTTGGTGTCGCTCTTCCTTGCCCTTCGCTTAAATTACCCAAATTTTTAGGAAAAAGATCTAAATGACTGATGAGGAAATGTAACTCAACGTTCATGTTGCAAAAAATTAGCTGAAAGTGCAGCATTAGTTTCTCAATGTATTAAGAGTAGCCGGATGACTTTTTATTTCCAAAGGAATTTTTCACAACCCAAACGAACTCATCCACGCAGATTTTTCAACAACTGTCATACAATTGGTAGAATTTGAATCATTTATCATATTCGGTTCTGAGCCACCTTGCCTTTTGGATTTCCAGAAATTAATTTTTTAAACAATTTTGTAATGTACTTGAAACACTTTCAAGCATTGATCACATTCAGCCTCCCCGGGACCAAAACCTTCCTCATAGGCCAATATATCTATATCCAATGCTCGGATTTAGCTATGCTGGATTTTTGTATAACCAAAAGAAAGTTAACCATTTTCAGATCTAAGCATATGACCCAGTTATGTTCTTTGTAATATTAAGGACATCGTGGTGTATTCTGCTTTAACTTTGGTTTAATGTGCAATATGCAAAGAACCCAGTTTATTGCCATTACAAGAGTACACATTTAAGACTGCGTTTCGATGAGTATAAAAAACGCCATTCATTTAAGTTATAGTTTTGTAATCCCATAGAAAAATACAAAATCATCCTCTTCAGAAAAGAACGGGAGAAAATTCTTTTCCCTTGTGCGATACACCGAGATATATGTTGATAATTTTGACTGAATGGTCTATTGTCGGAAAGGAAACATAAATCGGTATCACTATCTTTGCCATTGTCACAGTCTTCTGCAGGTTCTTGGGATACTTTATTGGATGTACTGGATTGCGGATGTGGTACTGCCTTATCAGTAGAATTCACAACAGGTCTAATAACAGATGGCAAAAGAGGATAAATCCACTTATAATCATTTCTGCGGTTTATTCCAGTTACATTCACAGCACGAAAAGAATAATAATCATCGTGATTCATGGTTCATTCCAGATCATTGGAGTTTAGTACTTAGGTCTTATTTTATTTGCCAAAAAAAACTATTTGGATAAGTTCTTCTTGATGACGACATAGCGGAAAACTTATAAAATCTATAAAATTTGCAAGATTTTTTCGACTAAAAATAAAATTCTAGTGGGTATTTCGATACCAAAAATTGAGCTGCTAGATAAAAAGGAACGGTGCATTCGAAATCAGCAACGTCAAATAAATAAGAAACAGTTGGAAAACCTCATGCAAGAGAAAAACAGTGTGATTGATAAGTACTTAATCATCACCAGGTACGATATATTTACGGTACATTGCTTGTGGGTTGACGTTTTGGTGGCCACTGGTCTCAAAGCGGGAAAAGCGTGACTTATGACAATGCTCTATTTGATGTCGCCGCTGATTATAGAAAGAACTTCTTTTGGATGCTAGCTAAGTTTTATCGATCAGCATATTCCGGTTTGTGTAGCTGCATATTTTTTTTTTCTGTTTAATTCATACTTGATTCATATTTCAGCAAAAAATAACTAATGTACTTAGGGTCCATCACTTTTCCTTAAAGCAAATAACCAAGCAGAACAACAAAAAGTAAAGTGCTTAAGACGCTTGTATCCCGCACTAACCCCGATTGAGAACTCTATACTAGCTCCAGATTTGTCGCAATCGGCCGTCCAGTAATGGTATGTCAGACAGACAGTTGATACAGTGAATACCTCTTACATTTATTTTATATAACAAACAAAAATTGTCGATATAACTTATTGATTTTTGAATACATTTAATATATAAACTCAAAATATATAAGTATTTGCGGCAATTCCCCGAAGCCTCCTACTCTTTACCAACATGACAAAAATCGCCTGAAAATGCAGTACATCCTTTGCCAATGTACATAATCAAGTTTAAATATAACTCCCAACGATGTAATTGTTTACGTTCACAATTCCGCTTTAATCTATGTATAGAGAGGATGTCGGTACGCTTTCGCAAATACATACATACTTTAAATGTTTGTAAATTGGCCACATGAGAATGACTTTCTAGATCAGGCAGCAACCACCGAAAATAAACCTTCAAAGTGTACCTCCTCCACCTTCACTGATACCGATACATTCGGGGATGTTGCGACAAAAGTAAGAAGTCAGTCGTACGTATGTGAATTGTCCTTTGGTTCCATGTCGGTTTTCATTCACACAAACTTTTGTCACATTTAAAATTGATTCCACCATTTCGGATATTACCCCCACGACAATGCATCTTCTGCTGATGCACTAAACCTTTGTAAACGTTCACAAAAAAGAACGCAGGATATATTTCCGTTCTCGTGGGAAGTAAATATATTATGCTGCAATGAATCCTGGTATTTCACATGCTGAGCTAACACGAGAGTCACAGGAATAATCACCGTCCTCCATCACAATGTATCATATTTTCACTCACTCACCATCGTTGCCTGCGTTGCATCGGGTCGCGTCGTCGTTGTCATGCCTTCGATAACAAGGATAATTAAGATATTTATTTTTTGATATTCCACCTTTCATGCCACCGATACCACTGAGTGGTCCTCTGAGCATGAATTTCGTTGCTACCTATTTTTGTTCGATGTATTCACATATCCTTTGTAGGTAGTATAGTACGGCGACAGAAGAACGAAATGCTTCTTTTTTGTCATTATTTCCTTTGGCTTGCGTTTGCTGTGCCCCAATCCTTTCACATAAAATTCACAAAAAAACCAAAAAGAAATGCGGAAGGATTCAACTGGGATGAAAGTAGTTAATGTGCGAAGTGCAATACAAAACAAAACAAATTAAAAGCAAAGCAAGTGAATTTTATTGTCCTTCCCTTTCCGAATAAAAAAAATTAAAGATAAATATACAGGACACAAGGACACCCGATGATCCTTTGATATTTGTACTCAGACATTGCCATGCAATCAAAGAGAGAAAGGAACTTAAAAAAAATACCGCTTGACATAAAAGCGGTAGAGAACATAAAAACAAAAAAAAAACAGCGTCTCGTAAGGTGCAGATTGCAAAAGAATAAGTAGTGAGGCGCAAGGATTAACAATTCGGCCAGAGGGCTCATATACACGCAAATACCATCATCAACTAACTAGCGATTGCTGCGCTGTTTACTGTTGAGTGCCGTTGCCGACTCTCAATTTAGTCCTTTATTTGTTGCCCCTATTTAAGTTTTAATTGTCGCCAACTATACACAGACGAAAGTATATACAAAATACAATGCATACACCGTACCTACATTCAGCTAAAAGCGATAGAATAATTTCGTTGAACTGGGGGCCCATCGCCCACTGGCAAAACCAGATAACAGACGTAGGCTGATAATGCTCTTCCTACAGGCGCTCTGCATTGTTATAGTTAAATTGCTATAAAAGGTTTATTTTAAATGCAATTTAATAATTGGACAGCGGCTGTGCTATGGTGGATGAGGGATGCAATAATAATTGCCATATACGCAACACGAACTTTGGAAAACGCTTGATAAGAAAAGGTGGTGGGTCAAATAAATCACATAGAGGCGTGATGCAGATGTTTAAAGCTCGGGTGCAAAATACCCTATAGTTGTTACTCTGTGCAAAAGGAAGTATCTATGTCTGAATTAGAAATAGGGGCTATAACATCTGTTTTAGTTTTCTTTTGGTAAAGGCCCCACTATTTTGGGGTTGTGCGTGGTGTTAACTTCATGACCACATATAAATAAAAATTGTTACGAAAGGACGTATTCACTACTGATGACCCTGCAAAACGAAAGAAGAACAACGACTTTTAGACTTGCAAGTGGAATATTCGGGCCCTGAACAGGCCGCGTGTAGACGAACAACTAGCGGATGATCTGGACTTCTACACAGCAGAATGAAGCGAAAGCCAGGTATAGCGGTGGGATGGGTCGGCTGGAGAAAGATGAAAACAAATACCCGCCAGAACCTTTGCCGACCGCGTATCGCCCAACCTCTCGATAAGTCCTTTGCAGCTACCATTAAGTGCTTGCCGAATAGCCATCGCAAGCGCCGCTACTAATTTGACGGGTTTGATGAAGACTGGCGGTTCACAAGCAATTGACCATCAGAACTGGCTAAATAGAGGCATCAGTCTTCTAAACATCGCCTTCTTGTCTGGTGTTTTGTGCGGGTGCCTGCAACTATTTGTTTACGATTTGTTTGGACCCTATCAGTGCATTTTTAGCCTCGATAAGTCCACCCTTGACTAAGTATTTGCACTGTGGTAGATTCTAGAGAAAACCCATGGAGTTTAGATCGATATTTAACATATTTTTACCAATTTGAAAGCCGCATGTGATAGCATATATAGAGATCAGCTTCACAGAGCCAAACTCGTCCATTTTAAAAAAAAGCTCGCTACTGCATATATATCGCTAATGATAACATTTATGAATGATGATAAAAAGAAGATATTATTGGTAGAACACTGCGAGTTGGGGTTTGCTAGTATACGAACAGAAGTGGCAAAACTGGGTCTACCAAAACAAAATATATGCTGTCAACAAGAAGGGACGCCCAACATCGACGAATGTTGGCCAGATCGTCACAATCGAAAGCTATAACTTGATGGTCATAAGGAATTTTAACTGCCTCGCCACGGCCTTCATTACTGAAAACGATATCCCTTCAGAAATCAAAGGAAGTATTACGCTTGTCAATCAATTTGTAATGATAATGCAACTATGTGGTAAAGCCTCTTCCTAAATTCTTTATAAGATAAAGATATCCCTATTAGTTAAGCGAAAAAGTCCCCTTTAAATGTTTGGGTTCGTTTACTTTTTCTGATCCCGAGAAGATGATTCATCGACATAGCTTGCGCGCTGTACAGAGAGATCAACCTTGTAAAAAAAACTGCGTATTTAGTGTTTGAAAACGGAATGAACAACAATGCTCCAGCTCACAGATAAATTCACTCGCACCCTATATTGTAATATCGCAAAAAAAAAAAAAAAAAAACAGAAAAAAAATGTAAATGCATGAACAATACTTTAAATCAGACTCTGGTTGTGCGGTCAGATTTAAACGACGAAAGAAAGAAAGCAAGAGAGTAACTTACGTAATTTCACGGCAGGAAAAAAATAAGTGAACCCTTCCCTTACAACTAACAAGTAAAACTTCGATACGAAGGTATTCGCGGTTTGCATTATGATGGTGAAATGGCACTTGTCAGCTTCGAAGGATATTTCAATATGGACAGCTGTGCGGTACCGGTAAATGAAGGCTCTTATCGATATTTCGGAACTTTCCTCATGTCATTTCGTTAATTGCATAATTAAGTTCTGATTGCGACCACTCTCAGCGGAAGAGCATGTCGGCTTATTCGCCGCCAATTAATGTCTTCATGAAACGTGCTCTGAAAATTTTACTTTAAAGCAATACGTTAAGTCGACTGAGATGAGGAAGGAACCTGAGTTTGAAAATACTACAAATTGATTTACTAAAATCTGGGACCAACACAATGTTTTGTAAAAGATTGCAATATCGATTGTTTGTTGTTGTATTTCACAGGTTACTCCCATAATACGGCATAAAGTTGTTTCTTTTAACTTATTAGCTGTGTTTGCTTTTCACACCCTTACGATGCTTCTACTTTACACTCAGACTATGCAAAGAAAATGTTTGCGTAACAAACATTTTTCAAATACAAAAACAACACAGCCCATTTTTTTTCGCCAAGATGTGTATAGTTAAGGAGTATACGAGCCAATTTAAATTGCCTGTTCCACCCAACCCCGTGTGTACGCAGAAATAAGAAGAAAATAAAAAAAAAACAGAACATGCAATCAAAGGAAACACTCCTTGCACCAAGTCTTAAAATTGGGTACAGGCAAACCAGCAAGAGTAATAATGATAGTATAAAGAAAGACACAAAGAAAAACGGCATAGATCTCCTTGAAACTGCTGACTGACTGATGAGAATCTCCTCGTAGGGCTTCCTTCACCCCAAGGCGACTAGCGGTACGGATCAAAGTAAGAAAGGAAACTACATAAGAATTGTCTCCCACCAGATTCAACTTATCACGTATATGCGTGCCGTAAGTACAAGAGCAAACATCGTGTAAAGGGATCCGGGCCCCCTAGTGCAGAAAAAAAGCATTGCCATTGTCTTACCCTCGGTTCTGTGCATCTTCTTCCAAGTAGGCTGAAGAGAAATGGGAAGTATAACTCGAGAGTTAATTATTATCAGTAATTAGCTGGAAAATTTACATGCCGTTATTTTTATTTTATATAAATTTTTTTTTATTGTCCTTTGAGAATGGATTTTGAGCTTCAATTTAATTCTATCCACTTTGTACTCCTGCACTCAACATGGCGATAGCCTATCGAAGTGCCACTGCAATGCACTTATGGATTCCTTTGAATAAAAATACATAAAAAATAAAAATCGTCTTCCTACACATCCAAACTTTGCTCGCGCGTACCAGCAATTCCAATGCGGATAAATAATATATGCGCAGCCAAACGAGAAAGGCATTAAGTAATTCGTTGCGGGACTCAGCTGATGGTCATCGACTCAATTAAGCCGAAAAAGAAAACATTTTTCAGGGCTGCTTCTTTTGTCCTTTGGAAGTAAGTTGGCCGAAGCTTTCTTTTCAATTTCAACAACTATGCGGCAGAATTGGGTTTTTTTTTGATTTTCGTGCGGCACATCAGACTCATTTAAAATAATCGCATTCAATTTAATTTTTACGCTCAATTGAGGATAATTATGTTGCATTTTCGTTGTGATGTCTCGAAAAATGACTATTATTTAGTTTGCATCATTAATTTGGGCGGCCCGGGAATACCCAAGAAAGAATGTCTGATTTTCCATCGTGAATAGAATTTTTGAAAATCATTACGAACTATCAAATCAACTTCTGAGCATGAGCAGATTGAATATTTTTTGTGGTGTTCTGGGTAGGAAGGCCTACACCGGCGAACATAAAACTTGGGTGAATTCGTTTTCCATCACTTTATAGAAGAGGAACTGTACATCAGGGTGTCTTAGTGAAGAAATTTTTAGTAAAAATAAAATTTGCAGTATAGACTGAAGACCTGACCACAACTCAAGTTAAAGCCATTCAAAGCGAAAGTTTCCGGAAAGAAGTCTGCACATTTTGAAGACCTAGTTTTACAGATGATCTAAGCCTGATCAAATGTAGTCAACGTGTTTTGACTTTTTGGACTAAATCCACATTGCGGTTGTATTTGTACGTCTTACGAGTTAGCAGTTTCGAAAAGTTTTGCCAAGTCGAAGTAGTAGCGATTTCCCGAGATAATTCTTTCTTTAATCTCCACTAAGGTGTCGTTAATGGAGTTGATATGAGCCCTTCCAAAGTTTCTGGTTTCAGTAGTTACGTTTTTTCCTAGGCAGGCGACGGTTGTTCGCCTCCAAATTGAAATTACGAAATCGCATAGCCAGCTGCATTTCTCCTAAGAACCTGCCTTTCCTGAAATTCACATCAGTTATCAGTTCACCCGAAAGCCTTGATATATTCGAATGTACAGTTAAAATACTACATAGAAACATAATTTCTTAGTCATACAATACTTATGTGGAATGCTTTGCCATTCTCTGTTTTGTTCGCACATTATAATTTGCACGCATTTGAAGCAAATCTATCTTCTCTTCTTGCACTATGCAGTCATACAACTTTACTATAAGTTTACTCAAAACCTTATCAGAACGCACATAATGTAAAAAAAATATATCAACAATTTGCGTACACATCAAGGAGTTCAAGTGTAAGGACAACAAGCACGCAACAAGACTTGGTAGAACCTGCGTAGATAGTGGCAATGAGCAGATTTGCATGCACTTCCCTTGCATATACACATATTTTCGCTTTCTAATATAAAAATATCGGTGATTGTTCAAGTATTGACGTTAAAAGGTTCATTCGTTTCACGACTGGGGTGAAAACATCCAAAATCACTTGGATCTTTACAACGTAACCACATTAACCACATTAGAGGCTATAACAGAAAATAACTAATAACATTGCCTATATGAGGAAAGAGTATTCACACAACCTCCAAATGTCTTCCACTCATCATTTAAATCTCCAAACAAATGAGAAAAAATAGATTAAACTTGTTATTTTTTAGCCCATATTGCAGTTCAACAACAGTTCAATTTCGCCGTCCAAATTTCACTAATTACAAATTCATCTTTCGACACAAATTCAACTGTGCTTAAAAACCTCTTGAAAATTTTCCAGATAAAAGTAACAAACTCTCGCTCTGACAACTTTTTCATTTTAATTAGACAAGCAACTAACTTTTAATTGTTTCCACGAAGCGCATGAAGAATCAGATTAAGCGCACGAGTTACTTTTGTCCTTTGAGATTATAAATAGAAAAGGCCAAACGATACGAACTGTTTGCAAATTCCTAAATCATATAATTAAGAGTGAACAACGTCAATATGTTGCACACATAGGTACACTTCTTCTTTCAACATTTACTTATTCATGTGGGAAGGTGTTGGGAAAAAATAAATCAAATCGTGGTTGATTCATTTATTTCAAGAATATATTTGAAAATTGCAAATATGAAGATGAAGAAGGAAAACAAAACGCCCTACAAAATGTCGTCTGTTTTTTATGTCATCTTCAGAAGAGCAACTAGCAACGTCGCCATTCGAGATGTTAGGGATTTCATTACGAATCTTAGCGTAGCACAGAACCTTCGCAAACAGACGTCCTTCTTTTGTCCTCCACCTACTAGACGCGTCACTCCCACTCCTTCTACCGTACTTTTCCTCCACCGTGCCGGATGCGGATATGGATATGTGCAGTTACCTAAGTAGTACTATACGTATTACAAACGAAAGTATCATTGTTTTTTTTTTGTTTCGCTGTTTTACAAAAGACTTACTTCTCTCTATCTCTCTCTGCCTTTCATTGTTTATCTGTATTGTCTGTCTACTGGTGTCTGCTGTGCGACTTGGCATGGGTGGTGCAAAGCAACGGAAAAAACTACTGTTCTAGTTTTCCATAAAAATGTGTATTATTTAAATCAAAAGCAAACAAAAAAAAACACATAAACACAAAAATACAAAAATACACCATCCTGAAGAGTTTCAGAGTTTGTGGTACAAAGGAGGTTTGGGGATGGTGAATGATTGCATAAAAAACAAAGATCCCCACAAAGAGAATTTCTAGTCCTTTAATCTCTTTGTAGGGTGAGAGCAGTGAAATAACTATGAGCGCCAAACAAATATACATGTAGGTACTAAACTCAATTTTACTGTCGGTTTAACCTTTAGTAGAGAACGTTTAATTTATTTATTCCCGAGTAGGTACATGCACACAGAATGGGGTTATCATTAACAAAATGACATGCTGCGTCGAACTTCGTTTTCAAGGTTTGTAAATCAATCTACTATGTCCTGGAAACTAATAACGAATAACAACTTCTGTGTTAAAGAAAATAATTGTCAAATGGCAAGGGGAAACTTTACAGGATGTCATTTTTATCCCAATACAGTCACAGTAATAGGATTTGCGGAGTGATCGTTTTAGCCTGTGCAAGGTAATCGATGTGAATAACACTGCGCGCATCCCAAAAAACTGTCGCCATGACTTGTTTGCTTATTAACCCATTGGCCTTCGTCGGCTCCATTCACCAGGAGAAGTCTATTGTTTCTTGGACTATGTGGTTTGAGCAAACGCTAACTTACGGAAAGCTTTTTAATATCCAAATATTATGAGCCTGTGGCTTCCTTAAGCTCACGCACCTTCACTCGCCGATAGTCTATCATCACAAATTGGATTTTATCGACCATTTCTGATGTGGCCACCTCAATTGGGCGATCAGAACTTCCGTCGTCACTTGTACTGGAACGACTGCCCCGATTGAGTTCACCAGTGGTGAATGGTTTCAATCGATGGTGAAGAGTCCTCCTTATAATTGTTAAGTTATTTTTTTGGCTTGCGTAATGGTTTTTTTTGATTAAAAGTTTTTTTTAATGAGCACTTGAAATTCATGCTTTCTATTTTAACAAAACATAAAATGGCAGCCAAAACAAAACTAGTTGATCATCTGTCTGAAAATTTTGTGTGCGTTCTCTTGAAAGATGCTTTTAAAACAATTCTGGATTTAAGGTGTCGACGCCATATGTTTGGCATATTGGCAAATTTTGACCAATTGCCAAAAAAATATGGTCTTTCATTAGCTTTGCTTAAGAGAAACAAGACCAACTTTTTAAATATCAGTTTATTGCACTTTCCAGAAGTGAAAAAATAACAATTTTTAAAAGTTGTTCATATTTTACGGCGTTGATAATAATTTTTTTCTTAAAAACCAAAAAGAAAGAATCAACATCAGCTAAAATAAATATTAATCGACGCAGTACATAAACATATATGTAAGGGCCCGCCATCTTACGTTTTTTTTTCAACTAGTGCTTATTTCGCGAATGGTAACACTTAGCTCATGTCTGATTTGACAGATAATTAGTTCTATCCTTCCGCTGAACGAATATGGTTGTGCATACGCTTAAACAACGAACAACAGCAACAACTTGAACAACAACAAGGAGTGGCCGTTACAGTCAATGGCGATCGTTATCGGGCCATGTTGTACGAATTTTTGTTCACAAAAATTGAAGAGGAGGATATTGGCAACATTTGGTTTCAACAGGACGGCGCTACGTGCCACACAGCCGAAGCTCGATGTTTTGCGCCCTGTTTCAAAAAAAATCAATCAATCGCATAAAGAATATCGATATTTTTATGTCTCAATTTCTTCTTAGGGAGAGAAAATAACAGTGCTATTCCAAAATTTCAATAACTGAAAGTAGTTTAAGAACCTCTTAAAAAGCTGAGAGTTAGTTTCGAGCTCTGGCTTAGATATATACTTTAGCCTATTCTAAATAAATTTTCCGTAGAATTTTAAATACTCAGCAACACCAACAAATCGGCTTACTGAGTTGCAAACGGCAATTTATTTTTGAGAAGTTTCTCATGACAGATGTTTGTTAGACTTTTGCAAGAGGTGGGGCAGTGAATAAATAACTTTTAGGTGGTACGGGTCGGATTTGAACCGGGGACCTCTAGCTTACTAGTCCAACGCACTAAACCACTAAGCCATTTCCCATTTCCCAAAAAATAAGGGGAATTGAATTAATAACTTCGTAAGGTCTAAATTTTGAATTTTTTGAATTGTTCTAAGAATTTTGGTTTTGTATTGTACTGCAAAACTACTGCTTACTCAGGTTTTTGCAGAAAATATCGAATAACGGTAGTTCATACCGAATAATTTTACTATTTTTTTGAAAAAATCTGCGTACTTCGTTATTTGAAATAATTTTTTTTTTCATGTAACGGTTTTCTTAAATTTAAACTAAATTCGTTTTCTCAAAAACGGCTCTAAAGATTTTGATCAAGTATTTTGAATAATTATGTTAAAAGTTTCCAATGTGCCATTTTTGAGAAATTCCATTTTTCAAAACCTTAAAAGTGATTTTAATGAATTTGGTATGTGTAATGAATTTCAAATGTTCTCAAAAATTCTTTTTGAGGCCATTCAAAACCCCTCCCATGTACCGAGAACGTTTCGTATGACGCAGTCGTGCACATTATTCTTAAATGTTTGTAAACCAGGCTTCATTTCGGCAATAACGCGTCTAATTTTGGGTTCCAAGTACTCGTTTTTTCTGTTTTATCAGCGTAGACATGCGGTTCTCCGCATCGCATAGTAATGGCATCGCGAAATTAAATTAACTACCCATTTTTTCTAGTTTAAACGATTTAGGCCGCATTAAATAAAAACAGTGCTTATAATAGAAGCTTGAGCCTTAAATTCTGTAAAGAGAAAAATTCTTTGAGTGGAATATCAGTGGAAGCACCTATAAAGCTTTTATTAATGAGCTATTTAAGTTTAATAGAAACCTTTTCAGAGTATTTGAAGATAAAAGACCATCGATAATTTTTTGCCTATTTTTAATATGAACGCATGTGGGTAACTTTTCTGGCAAGCCTGCGGACTTTCAGGTTTCAGTGCGGACCGGTAAAGAATTATGATACCTTATTAGTCGTTCCAAATGGCAAATGGAAAGAAAAAGTTTACTTACTCAGAAGGCATAACAGTACGAGTGGTTGATATCCCTTTACATCTATGACGATTCCTTTTTCTGCTTTTTCGTCCCTTCAGATTGGTGTCGAATATTCTTTTTTACCTACTCGATGCTGGTCATAGTTATATTTCCAGCACATTGAAGCAAACGGCCACAAATATACAAGTTTCGTAGAATTTTTAAGCATATCCTTCAAGGAGCAGAAATGAGTTGAAGTTTTGCACGGTTTAATATTCATCATTCTACTCGTAATCGTCATTAGCTGCTTTTTTAAACCTTTGTTAAACAATTACCATGAAATGTTTATGTCTGTCTGGACCATTCACTACATCATTTCGACAATAAATTTCAATCTCGAATAAGGTATATCCACTTAAATTTAATGTACATGGACATAACCGCCCTGAATGACCCAATTAGCTAATACTCCTTAAAATACCGATGTTCATTTTTCATTTTATTTATATAGTTGTCTTCGAAAAACTAAAAAGAACCTACACAACGCTTTCATTTTAGTTTGTATCTGATACCAAGGACAATCCTTTTTACAGCATAAAAACCAATAAAAAATATCTCTAATGCTAACCAATTGTACATTCGGTTCCACCACTTTGTGCTTAATGCGCTTAATTAAAATGACCCACTCCTCACAATTTAGCGTACCCTACAACCGTGCAACATAAATCCAAGAAGACCTTTCAACAGACTTTTCCGACTTCGTGTTAAACTTTCATTAGTTCCATTCTTGTTGTAAATTAAAACTAAACAGGGGAAAAACAAAAACAAATCGCCCACACAAGAAGGAGCATTGTTAACATTTCAACACCAAATAAGAAACAGAAATTAAAAAAGTAAAACAGAAAAAAAACTTAAGTAAAATGAAAATCTGAATTAAGAAAAACACACAGAGTGCACACACATAAAACACGGAGTGCGATATAAAAAGGATCAGAGGAATAAGTCGCGAAATGCCATTTTCATAACTTGACCAGCTTTTTAACGCTTTCTTGCATTCTACCCCCTCCCAAACTAAACGAAAGCACTACAATTTAGACACGACAAAGAAAATATGAAGAGAAAAGTCTAGAAAAAAGGTAATCCAAAGGAAGAGACGAATAACATACAAAAAAAAAACAACGAGAAAAAGAGGCACCGACTTTAATCGTGAAGATGGAATGTTTCTGGGCCAGACAAAATCATTTTCATTTTTTCTCTGAGGCCAGACGTGGGGTTTTCCCCAGTTTCTTCATCATCGTCATCATCATCATCATCAAAGTACATCCCTCCTTGAGGGTGGTTTGGGTGCTTCCTTTTTTTTTCTCATAATAATTTCTCCACTACAATTATAGTTTTTTTTTCGTGAAAAAAAAAATTGCTATGCTCCTCCTTTTCCTCCTCCGCTTTCTAGAAGTTTTTTTTCATCGTCTGTATATACATGTAGGTAAAGAGGTAGTTTTCTACTTTTTTTCTCTGACATCGAGATAAAAGGAAACTAGTGAATGCAGTTGTAATGCTTCTGTCAAACGAAAGTATTCGTTTCTTCTTCTGTTTACATCTTGTGCTACGAACATGAGCATATATGCTAGTACGGTCTACTGAAATGTCCTTATTGCTAAGTACTCAATCACGAAAATATAAATATCACGAACATAGAAGCATTTAAGGCGCGGCAACTGTGGCGGCAAAGTGAAATCTTGGAATTGCAGTAAAAGAATGTTGTTAGATTGTGGGACAGTACCTAAACTAAATTATATTTGTATTCGTAAAGATATTGTAATTTGTTTGTTATGGACGTTGCTGATGATGAACAAATTAGGTTGGGATTTTATACAATATTTGTGTGCTGATAGATTTAATCTTCTGGGTCACAAGTACATAATATGAATACAATGGCAACAGGTGACAGATGTATATTCCAGTACATCACCCGTGGGACTGTTTTGTATATCAAATGTAAAATCGAAATTTGCTCAAAAATTAAAGAAAAATATTACGTTTCAATCGCTGCTCCTTTGAGTTTTATAGATATAACTACCCAATTTTAGATCTTCTTTACATAGTTAAGTCATTTCTGAACTGCATCATGCTCGGGGACCAACAAAACACCTCTTATTCTTTTTTTTGTAAGCTGTTTTGAAGTTTAGTTTACACTCTTAAAGATTTTAATGAGTGTTATATTAGTTATTATGGGCCAAAAAAAACCTCCTCCAACTACTGGTACGAATAGTCATGGGTGCTAATCACACTTTCGAAAATAGACCTAGAATAGTAGTCCACTGATGATGGGGTTGGTTAAGGCTTATTCTCTGATCATTATCTCAGCTGTAGAGAAACGTGATATCCGCTAGTTATCCGTATCTTAGATAACTCTTATCCGGCTTAGAGATATTCCAGGAAATTACAAGGCCAACGAACCCGTAAAACATTGAACCAACATGATAATGGTTCCTTAGGTACTTTAACAGCTACATGCAAACTAATGCTAAAATTTAAAGTTATGACGAGTAGCACAACTTGTCTAGCAACAAAGTGGATTTGGCTTACGATGGATCTAATAAAGTGTTTGATCTATCTACAACGACTGCATGTCGGTTCTACAATGGGTACCATCACTGGAGCTGCATGGACGAGAAAGAGGTGGAGACTATCCTGCTCCTTCCTTGCACACACCCTGCTCTCTCCCAATAACGTAAGGAACACCTTTATCGTCGTTCTTGAAGTCCTGACTTTGAAAATCTCTCTTCACAGCGTGGTATCACAGCTGGCCTTTTTCTAAGTTAGTCAGCCATTGCAACCTAACCTTACCTTAGTAGTCCACCGTACTTACCACCGAATCACCTACCCGTTCAAAGCACTCTGTTCTAGACTCTCAAGCCTAGCTCCAACTTTTATGTGTGTCAAGTTATATATTTGACAAAGTGTATGCTGTCACCCAACATCGACGAATCGACCAGAAATCGTCTCAGCTCTGCTGTAACATCTAAAACCGACATATTCCAAGAAATCAAACAGCTTGCCAATCGCTGTTTCTTTGGGCTGAGAAGCCAACTAGGTAGTGAAGGCCTCTCCCGAACAGATAATGAAACTCTATATAGGAAGTTCATTATTCCAGTCAAAGCATTGACCCTTTCTAAAGCGGATGAAGAAATCCTTGGTTTCGCAGAAGTTAAAGTGGACCTCAATGGAAAAAGTGTTTCAAAAAGCAAAGCACGTCATTCTTTAACATGATGCTATTCCTTTCGCAGCCAACATTAAAACACCGCAAAAGACACGTCACTCTTTCCTTCATAACTTAATTAAATTTTCATAACTGTTTCTTCGGCGTGGTGAATGCAAAATAAACCTATTTTTCCATCACATTAAAAAACAAGAAAAAAGCAATTAACTAATAAAGAAGACTTTAAATGAAAATACTCCTTATTAAGTTGACCGTAAACAAAATCGTGGTGCTTTGATAAATCTGATTTAACCTTTACTTGCAAAATAAACTACAAAGTAATATTTTACCCTTAAACTATGAACACATACATAGCTGTATAGTTTAAATAGAAAAAAATCCCTTTGAGTCGCATAAAGCTAACCACTTTGCCTTTGCTACTTGATTCAAATTACATCCTTTTGAGGGTCAAAAAATCATTAAGTTCTGCTCTGAATTTCTATTTCTATATTATATCCTGTTTCAAGTGATACTCGTTGTAGATATGAGGCAAAGGTTTTCTTCATAGCTTAAAGTTTTTCTATGTTTAATTTTGGCAGCGTTAAAATAAAGTCAGCAAATATTTAACTTACACGAACCCTTAGAGTAATATTGGTTGGCAATGCAATTTATACTTGAAGTTAGTAATCGACAAAGAAAGGAGTAATTAATAAATCAATAGTAGGTAAATTTATGCAGTCCAATTTATACAATATTGAGTTTTGACAACGTGAGCAACTTAGACGTTGGCATTAAAATGGTACTTCAAATTAATTCAATTGCTTAGAGATGTAATTCAGAAAAACAAAAACTCATTAAATCCAATAAAAGGCAAATCCAATTTTTACAAAATTCTACTGGAAGTTAAAATGTTTATAATGGAATCACTAAAAACATATTCATCCATTAATATTCGACAACCCCCTTGAGGCACTCTTTGATTTTTGTAACTGAAGTTTTATGTGCATTTGCTCGTGTAGTTGAAGCGACCAGACCATAGACCATAGACATTTCTTTTCAATATTAATTATTTTTTTTTTTTTGTAAAGCTAACGGTTCATTATAATCTATTTACCTAACGGACTCCCAACTAGTGGAGAGTCTCAGCTTGAGACACAGAATTCCTCCATCCCTAGAAACCTTGCTTCAAGTTATCCTGACCAGTTATTCTCGAAACTCCAATGCCTTGGTATTTTAAACGGAGGTTTGATTCGTATCGAAATTTAGGGCTGGGATTCTATTGGATTGAGCACTATTGTCCATTCCATGGCTTAATGGGGCCCAGGCAATGTTGTTGACAAGTTTTGGCTTTTTAAACAACATCTATTCAGAGCGCTCGCGGTTGTCTTCTTCTTCATTCGCCCTTCTTGCATACAGGATAAAGAAATTTTCTCTCAAAAGATTTTCAATTTCCAGCTTATTGCCCAGCATTCAGCAACAACTGACACTACTGACAGGATACGTGTTTTATAGAGTTTACAGTTAATCTTACGAGTAAGCACTTTTGAAGCAATATGTTTTACCAAACCGAAAAAGCAGAGGTTTCCGAAAGTTATTCTTTCTTGAAACTTCGTTTGCAGAGTTAATAAATATTTATTAACACCGAAGTACATTTTTCTTGCATGTCCGTAAATGCCTTTATCACGGCACGTTAAGAGCGGGCGATGATGTAAATACCTTTCGCTTCCATGTTTACTGAGCTACTCAGATGAGCTGCTGTCAGATCATTATGAATGGTATCATATTTAGATTATCTACTTGAAATTGGTTGATCTTTTCCATGATTTGCCTAGTGTGAAAATTTGGATTGTTGTCGACTTGTCAACTTGCAGGGCTGCCAGCGTTCCAAAAAGCGGTTGCGAAAATGCTTCAAATAAAAAAAATCAATTTAATAAATGGAAGTAACGATTCAAGTCAAATAAGAAGAGTAAAGCACATTTTCATACCAAAACATTAAAATTGCAATTGCTTATGCGGTTAAAATGTCTAACCAAAATTCAACAAAATGTATACAGTTAGACAGAATATAATGAACCATTAGATTGTGTTCTAATTTGTAAATCGTACATGCGTACGTTCTCGATATTCTCTAAGCTAAACGCGATGTAATTCGAATGTTAAAACTCTTTTGACAGCTGACATTTCACATCAAAATAAAGGGAATCATAATGTTTAATTGTGGTGAGGTGAGCGATTGGCCACCTGTAGTTGAGGCTTCCAATGAGTAAATAAAAGTAATTAACTTTATTCCTTAGTTTGTTCATAATTTTGCTATGCAAAGAATTAAGTCCTCCACCTTCATGTCAAATAAATGAGTTTAATTAGTGCTTCTTCAAGTAGTCTGTCAAACGCGCAGCTGCACTTGTCGCTAAAACTCCCACACTCAATGGAGCAGAAAGAAGTTAGAGAGAAATGTTACGTGTATTAAAAAGCAATTTATATTAGAATAAAGAATAAACGCGAAAATAGTTTGAGTATAAAAAAGAGCGCGCGGCTTTAAACAAGAAAATAATAAAATTACATTTTTATTTACAATCGCTTTACCCGCTTCTGGAATATTGGTGTTTAAAAAAAAGTTATTCTTCAATCAATCGAGCTTAATTGCCTTTTGTTGAAAATCTGAGTGTTCAAATGCTTAACTTGCTCATATAATTATATAGGCAAACTAAAGTTAAGCGAGTGCATTACCATTTCGAATATTGGTTCAGCAAATTCCTTCCAGCGCCAGCGGTATGTGCGTGAGTCCAGAACCCATGCATGGGTTAAGCATGGCTTAACTGTTCGACGGATTTATTTTAAAGCTTGTTGTAAGAGTTGTTTTAAACACCGCAAGCAAGACAGGTTATTACAGGTGATCAAATTAACTTGGCAGCACCGTTATTATATAATTTTTCAAAAAAAAACTATACAAGTTTCGTCTGCTACGTAATTTATGTACTTAATGTAGTTTTAAGCAGTTAAATGTAGTTAATGTAACAGACGTAGTTTGAACTGTCAAATGAGCTGTCAGCTGTAATTTTTAGTTGAATTTTAAAATCAAAAGTGCAGTTAGTTAATGAATACTTCATTTAAGATTGCAACAAGACGCAAATTTGAGTTTCTTAGTGTTCCACTTAATTTATAAAAGATAAAAACCAAAGAAAAATGGATAACGATAGAATTGATCCATAACGCTTTGATGAATAGAAAAACGAAAATTCCTGAATTTTGTTGTTTGTTGGTATGAAGTTTGTTTGACCCATTACATTGGTCAATTTGCAAAACGTTTCCCTTTTAAAGAAATTAATATTTAATATTATAAACGTAAAGGAAATTAAATGTCACTTCTCTCTGCGTTCGTTTTTATTAGTACGACTCAAAGAGAAGAAGGAATTTGACTTGTAGCCTTGTTAATGCTAAACTTTTATTATTATTTCTCACATAATGTTAGTTTGTGGACTTTAAAATCCGACCCAGTTTTAATTCTCTGCTCCATTTCATGCGATAGTCTGACAAACGTCCAAGAGCGAGAAGTATAATTTGCCTTTCGAAAATTGCCATCCGTGTCAAAAATATATTGTCGCAACTCAAAACGGTTGGAGGAGCAAAGGATTATATTTATAAATCCTTTATGGGCCGTTTAAGTTTAATATGTATTTATTTGTTTTCATTCTCGGATAAGAATGCATATGTTGACATCCTTATATTGGGTACGTACCGGTTCCTGACTCGGCGGGCAGACGCACTTTGGAAAATTTAACAACGCAAAATAAAATTACTACTCGTCGTTGTAATATTCAGAATTGTCGCAGGCATTTATATCTCTGTTTTTAGATATTTTATTAAAAAGAAAATTGATTTTTTTGATGTTGTGTCATACGATGTATGAGCTCTACTAAGTTGTGGATGTAGTCCAAAAAGACATTACACATCGACTTTGTATCAGTGGACAGTATTCGGAATACTAAATATCAGTTTAAAATGTCAAGTTATTGTAAATTCCAGGGCCTTTGGGATAGAAACGAGACCGCACTGAATACTCCAAATTCGACCCACGGAGGATATTGTCTATATCAACATACCTGAATCTAAGGTATGATAAATTTGTCTAAAAAAGAAGATCACTTTTTGTAACTATGCTAATTTTTCGCCCAAATGGAAATACGCTATGAGAAAAATTTATAATTTGCATGAACCAAAGAACTACTAATAACAATTTTAATTGAAGCTAAAATTAAGCAACCCTGTTGAAAATGGTTTCGATATATATTAGGGTGGTGTCAAATTTCCAAGAGAACCAGTCTATGAAAAAAGATATGAAGTTGTTGATTTTAATGCACTAGATATTCAAAGGCCATCTAAGTAATGGTTGCCTAGTTTGCAAAATCTTGCTTTACCTAAAGATTGACACTCGCCGATGACACGTACAGATAAGATGCGTGTCTGGCCAGTTTTTCGGCTCTCTAATGTCTCTCTATGCCTCAAAGGATGGAAACCCACATAAAATTGTTATTGCAATGTCCAATATCCCGCCATTAGCACGGTCTGACTGTCAACAAAGCTTACATGTGAAAATAATTATTCTCGCAAAGGAACAAATTAAAAGCTCTAAAATGCGTTGCCACTATTCTTTGTAATTTTTACAGAATTTCCGAGTGCTTTTGGTTAATCCTACAAGACATTTTGGTAAACGTATTAGCTGGTTTGGATTATGAATCAATATGAAGAACTTGGCGTTCTCTCAGTTTTTATAAAAAATAAATATGCCCTTCTTTAACTTTTTGCTTTTCTGGGTGATTTAACTTGTCGCGAAGAAGGAACATTTTCACAGTCACAACATTTCTCGAAGATATTTTTTTATTCAAATGTGTAACGGAAGCTATCTCCCTCAAGCAATACAAAGAAAGAAGATATGAAAATTTAAAATCAAGTGGAAGGCGATGCTAACCCCTAAGACACTTCGAAACAACAGAACTTATCGAGTTATCTCCGTGGACATGTTCGCTTATTGCACGGAACCGCTGAACCGCCGCCCGTACTTAATTGACATTCCCTGTCAATTTCCTTGCCTTACAGTCGCTTAACTACGATTTCGAACAAACCAACAAAAATTTTGGAAGATTTAAGATGTTGTTTGGCCCACCTGAGTGTTGCCCTCCTACTGTCAACTATCCATAAAATGGTATCGCGATACTCTGCATTTTACCAATGGCCCCTAATGCAAAAGTGAGCTTGATAACTTTCCTCTTTCTGTTTTATTTTACTTAACTTATTCTTATTAACTGAATTAAAGTAAGCTCTTATGTGTCGCCTCACCATAAACTGTAACATAGCCCGATGTTATAAAAAGTTTGTATTAACAATTACTTTGCTTCTTTTGTATATTACCTAAAATGATTATAAAAATTTGCGCCGCTCAAGTAAACAACATTTTCTGTTGCCGACGGTAATATTACAAATTTATACAATTATACTTTTTCATTGCATACTCTAAGGAGTTGACTTTATTACCATATATTTCAACTGTCAACTAACGTGAAAATGAAAATATAACTGCCTACCGAAGGTAATAGTGAACTTGGCTATTCTTTAACATTTATGTTTTTGGTGTGATTTCAATACCTTTTGCAAAGAATCATGGATATTTTGCAAAATTTTAAAATTGTGGGAATTTTGACCCAAGATAAACGCCCTTTTTCGAGGAAAATACAATTTGTTTTATATAGTAGATCCTTGTTTGCCTTAAAAGAACTACCGACATCTAAAATTTCATAACTGTAGAATGAGTTCAAAATATATGGGCTGTTGCCACGCCAAGCCGTTTGGGTTAGAGAGCTAAGTTAAAGAAAAGGGGCGGCTGGCATAAATAAATAATATATTGTTTTTTCCCGTGTTTGTTCTTACAAGCCAACTCGCATGTAGACGGGGGGTCAAAATGGCCTGAGTTGGTTCCTGTAAATAAGGGTATAGTGCCAAAGTTGCTAAAGAAATTGGCTGGGCACTACCGTGCCCCTAATGAAGCTTCTGTTGAGGATGATGTTAACGGGAATCGAGAAGCTGGTGTAAACAGTATGTCAGGAAGTACACTATAAGCGCTATTAAGAAAGCAAAAATCACTTGTCACACGAAAAGAAAAAAGTCTTATAAATTAACTGCTTGGGAAGTTCTGTAATCATATATTAGAAATTGGAATTTTTAGTTTCGCTAAAATTGACATTGCCTCCGGTCGGATACGTCCGTAAGCTGTGATGCTTCGGGAAAAATTGTATGTGCCTTTCACAACTCAACCATTGTTACTGCAGTCTGTCCCCAACAAATGTTATATATTAGACTAAAATAAAGCATATACAAACAAATAATTTTCAACGTACAACATGGAAATTAGTGGATATACATATTTGCACCAAAACTTCAGAAGAGAGAGATAATATTTATGTACATAAATAGCTTTTTCCATTTTCCCAAAATATTTCCTTCTTCAAACTGGTATTTCAATTTACCTTTAACCCAATTTAAATGACATCCAATATATATGAAAACAGGTTACTGCGACAATTTGCTAAATTTTCCCAATTATTATCAAAATTACTGTGACTTTTATCTTCCATCTTTGAGTGAGTGCACCCAAGAACATTTATAAATCGAAGACTCTTACATTAATTTAAATTAAAAAAAACTCGTTCGTCGTCTTTCCACTACCTCATCATTATCTCCATCTTCGAACATCGTAATTACTCAGGATGAGTCTATCTCGACCCGTACTTACTTTTTCAAAGTCTTGGCGGGAAATTCATCGTTCGTGTAAAAAGTTTTGCTAGCCCCCTTCGTTCTCTACTCACTGAAAATAGGTACATTCTGAATAAAAACGCGTACACGTTCATGCTTAGAATACAAATTAAGGCGAAGAGGCAAAGCTCATGGATTGAAAATAGATGAAGAATGAATATACATTCAGGCACATCAAAACAAACAAAAAAATACATATATATGCAAATGCACGTCTGCTGCTCCCTCTTTTACAAACTTTCACTTAAGTAAAAAAAAAAGAAATGCTCTGCACCCCATCACACAGTCAACAAAGGAACGATTTGTCTGCTCCATTTTCTTACCAAAGTTTGAATAGTTTTCTAGGCTGATAGTTGCAGTAAGATGCCCTATGACAAAATGCTTTAAGTTAAAAAAAACGAGGAAAATTAATGGAAACTTGTTTAATTTTCATGTTGGTGCGGTAAATTGACTTGTTTAAATTCTCCAGAGGATGATTAAATGGAAATATATTTTCTCTTTTCTTTCACGTCACTATACAAGTAACTATAAAATATTTGAAATAAGGACTAAAACCGACGTTAATTGTTACGCTTTCTCCGGTCCTGCTTCCCATAAAAGGAATGAAAAGTTAACGGCATCCTTCCGGCAAAGAGGAAGGAATGTTTTGAGTTCCCGATTTTTATTTACATTTTTTTCGCTCCTATCCAAAGTTGAAGTTTTTTCACACCCATAAGTGATTTTGTTAAAATGTTTAACTCCACGCCTGCAGAAAGAACAAAAAAAATACTGGATCTGTGAAGAGAATTCCATACGTTTGGTTTTCGTTGTTAGCTGGGAAATGACAGCATATTATCATCAAGTTTTTCTTTATATTAATTCTACATTTGTTGCAATATTAATTTTTGTTTTTTGACTTGAGGCAAGTGAATTTTCATTATATAAACGACTGATGCAAAAAAGTTTTTAATTCGCTTAAAATATATAGAAAAAACTTTTAATTACATGACATTATAGTTTTTCTCTTTGTGCCATCAGGTGTTTCATATATACAATTTTTACTAGCTGTTACTCAATAGTAAGTGAGGCACTAGCTTAGAAGATAGAATACGTAACATCAAATAGGCTTTGAAAACTTCGAGAGCATTTTCCCTAAAAAAATGTCGACTTTAGTCAATTATATCAATGCGACTGGCAATGCCAACAAAATTACATTATATGTGCATACATTCGACCTAACCAATACAAAATTACATTAGTTCGCGCGTTCTTTGTGATTTATTTTAAAGAAAACAAAAAGGAACGACTTATTCAATTTCTCATCAAATTTTCTAATTGTATGTGGCCAGTGGTGACAGATATAATAGGGACACCCCGCTTCTAGGTCTATATTATCGCTAATTATATAACCAGGGCAGATAATAAATGATAAGACTCCAACGGAGACGAAATATCATAGGCGATCAACTATTTAAAATTTAAAAAATTAGTCTAACATATGCTTATCTAATTATAAATTATTATTACCTTATTACTTGAAAATAAAGAAGGCACTTCCTCAGTGAACTTATGAACCTCCCTCTTATTTTTCTGCTTCGGAAAGCCTCCGCGACATTGTTACAATATTTGTTGCAATGAATTTAAACAAAAAAACTTTAAAAAATTGTTTTGTTTTGGAAACACAAACATGGGAGGACTCAGTAAAGCATAACATAAGCAAGAACATACTCAGGACCGTTTTTTGCGTTTTACTTATAGTTCTACGAATTTCATTTCACTGCATGTTCAAAAACAGTTTCAAAAACTATTATAATACATTTCAGATAATGACGTGTGATTTAATTAACTAAAAAAATTGTTTATATAGATCCCTGGCAAATAGAATTCAGGTTTCCATATAGAATGCATTTCTGTCAAAAGGTTTACACTGTATAAATGTGCTGTATATAGTTTTGAAAATATACTTTTTGCACGGTTACTAAAATCACTCGAAATATTCAACACATCGTACTTGAATAATCTCTTCAAATCGTATGAATAGAGACATGGCCATTAAAATATATTTTTCTAAGTGCTCTGGAAAAATTTCGGCTTTCTCCCTTAACTGCTTTTGCCTATTCGCCATTATCTTTTCTGATTGGAGGCTCTAGGTTTCCTAAGCGAGTAATTGAAACCCTTACCCACATTGAGGCCACCAAGGTTTAAGAAATTTCTGCAGACTAAATTTCTACATGTAAGGCCCCAGTTACAGCTTTCATTGATTTTGTTTTGCGATTTTAAGACGACTGAGCAAACAATATTTACTTTTAATGGTATCAAAATAAAGCTAATCACTTACAGAATTTTTCTACAAACAAAATTGCTTTATTCTGATTTAAACTTTTCTTTAAATTTGTTTTTATTATTTCACTGACAGAAATCAATTTCAATGAACAGCTGATAATCGTTTCTACAATTTGAAACATAATCGTTCCACTGATGTGTTCGATTCTCTTGCCATTCAGTTGCTGTCAGTTTTGCTTTCAATGATCAACTCTAACCTTAAAACCTATTCCAGAGGCCTTCCACTGACAAAAATTGTTCAATGATTTCTATAACCGACTTGTCAAAAAAATGAAACAACTATTCCACTGATTTGTTCCAATGATGCATTTCAATGATAGCTATATCTGGCCCCTAAGAAACTGTATTTTTTAGAGCTAACTGATTATATTTGCCAGCAGTTATCGATTCAGATGGTGTAATTCTGTTAGAAATAGTTAATTATCCATTAAATATGGGCTTGCTTTGAAGCTCCTTTTATAATCCAACTAAGCTTTTAATCTACACTACTTATAACTTACATCCCTCGAGTTAGGTTAGACCAAAAGAGGTCCGTTGTGATACCACGTGTATCTACTCTACTCATTAAACCACTTAAAGCTTTTAATATAGCGAAAGATACTTTTAATGTCAATTGTGGACAGATCTTCAAGATGTAAGAAGGCTTTTTAGGAGAGAGCAGGGCAAGTGCAAGTCCCTCCTGCATTTCCTGCCAAAATTCCATCCAGATCATTCTGGCAAGAAAGTTATCTCCTTTCCAGAGGACTTAACTTGAATATATAATATAAGTTGGGTCCCCTGGGAGGAGATTACTTTCTTCCCAGAATTATCTGGATAGTATTTTGACTATTAAGGAAGCTGTGCTCCAGGGATATTCTTATTCTTCCTCCTTTGTTATTTATTGTTATTATTAATTTTGGCGCCAGATGCAAAAAGTTCAAATGTTTTTTAAAGTATTTTTTCGTTTCGGTTTTCTCTACAACTTAAAATTATCATATATAAAAAGACTCATGGCGACTTCCACTAAAAGAAGTTAACCAATTGGTTTTTGGTTTATGTCTCGTCCCATTTGTTGACAACACATTTATAACTTAAGATGCTTAAAATGTTTCACAATATCAGTGTATTGCGTTTTAGGCAGCAACTTTATTTATTTATTTAATATCAAGCTATCTATTTTTAATAAAAGCTTTTAAAATTGCTTTACGAAGGAAAATATATATAGCTATTTTAATTAAATGTATTGAATTTCCTTTGTTCCACTGCAATAATTCGATTTTAAAATTGAACAAGTATGAAAAACTAAATTCTATACTTCGTTCGAGCGGCCGTATGTGTGATTGTCCAGGAAATCTTTTTCCACATATGTTGGTATACAAATACTTGTTTATTTTATTTCCGTCTAGATGTCGTTTTTATTCGTTGAAATCCATTAACGAAAATAACCGCTTCGTTAGGCACAATGAATATATCAGCAGGTACTGTACCTGCTATTGTTCCATATTGAATACATATTTAGATGAATATCAAAACAAAATACATATATATTTTTATTAAAAAAAAAACATAAATAAATAAATAAATAATTTATTTTTTTTTTTTTTTTTTTAAAGTCTTTGTTCATCGTTGACAGCGTGCATCATCTGTCAGTGCTGGTGGGGTTTGGTTTCACCTTTTAGTGGCATTATGAAAATTGCACTTTTTCAAATTGAAACCACCGTCAACACCAGACTGACCGAAGTGCCGGAATCAGGCTTTGATGCACTTCAAAATTTCACATTTTGGCAATGCACCTGGACCACGGTGTCATTCTATATTCGCCGGCATATTTGGCAGTTCTTTGCTGTGTACAATTGAACTTACGCTCTTACCAAGGTTAAAGCATCAAATCGCACCTGACCGCATGTTTGTTCTCCAATCCAGGTGCAGTTTTTGTCTTGTTCGTATTGATACTATAACAAAAAGTGCAGTTGGCAAATTTGGAATTCGTTAGATATGCTGGAGGCAGAACACATCAATGCACTTGGGGGATTTTACACGCATTAGGCATTGGAAGTGCAGCTTGCGCCACAATGGACAAGAAAAGAATATGGCAATGACAAGCAAACTCAACTATACCGACTATGCATTGATATTTCAGCGGAAGGCCGTTTGGTGGAAAGTTTTTTGACCATTTATATCACATATTCAATTTGATTGATGGATGTAGTGACGAATTTCTGCAAAGAATAAAATATAAAAACCCATGATTCAGTTACGTGCATTCGGTTATTTCTTTATTAACATTCAAATTACATAACGAATTTTGAAACATTTTAATGGATTTTTATTATAAATGTTCCTTGTAAGAGCTTTGGTAATGTCTCTTTTAGGAAAAACTTATTGCTGAGACGGATTTTTCCCAGACTAAATAAATTACAAGCCTAAGCCTAATTAACTTAAATGATTCTGCATTCAAACAAGCAACAACCTTACAGCCAACTCCATCAATTTCCAGCTTACTGTTCTATGTGGTGGAAAATTCCATCCGTAAAGCAACCTGATGTAACCTTCAAACTTCAATGGCAAGGTCGTTGGGAATGCAGGCCACAGACAAAGTGATCTTCATGGCTTCCCTTTTCTCAAATGCATAGTCAGATCTAATTAGTTTGGCGCGAGAATCCTTTTGCCATCATCATGTGAAGATATTGCAGTTTTGCTCCCTGTAGCTTTATCCGTTCCCGATTCTGCAGTAATTTTACCCTCCTCACATCTTTAACAAATGGCTTCTCGCGAGTCATGTGCCAAGATCACAGTCCATGAACTTCTCAATCTCGCGGTTTGCGTTGCGCAGATTTCTCGTTAGAAGTAATTCTGATTATTTTAAGTTAATGGCGCTCATTTTTCTTGCCAGATTGCTTTCCCTTATCTTAGGCGATTCGAAATTAATAGAGTACCAGATTTCTACCTTTTTCTGTTGTAGAGGAGGAGGTGTAAGCCGGGAGTATTTTTTTATCGCCCGTTTGCAGCACTTTTTGCTTTCTGTCGCTCCACTACAGGAGCTTTTTAAAGCTGACTTTATTCTTAGCATTACATTTGTCGTTACCAAGAAAATTGAGTTGGCCAGTCTTTAGTTATTTGTTCATCTAACTTCCAGTCAGCCTTTTTAAAAATACCCCTTTGTAACAGAAGCCTCCAAATATAAGAATAGCCAAGTTCATTTTCTGTCCACTGCACTGCGTTTCAAGGCTGAGGCGACTTATAATTACTTAAGGTTTAAAGCGCCATATAGATTGGAGAATGGATTACTGAAGAATCATAATAGCATCATCTAGATTGGAGTAGATGATAGTTGATAGATAATTCAGTACTCCAACCGCTATTAAATTTTTTTTTTACGAGGGTTGATAGAAAATCTTTCATGAGACCCTATGAAAATCAGCCGCATGTGCTCATAGTAGTTTGAGATTCTTACTCACTAAAAAAAGCTGCCTTAAAAATCCATTATAGTTACTACAACTCGGTTATATCCTATCTAGTAGTTTTATTTTACGGAAGGCAACCTGCCAGCGAATGGACCTGCTAATACCGAAAATTGTTCGCGGTTACATCATATTGCGCTACTTTAAATGGTTTTATCCGTTGAAGTCGGCGCACTTAATTTGTCTCGTATCAAATTTGTAGAATTTCGTTATTGCAATGGCCATAAAGGCGAAACCGTTGCTTACGGGCAAATGCTTTTATCTCGTCTTCGACGGTAGTTATACCTAAGTCTCGGTGGATATCACTATTTCTGATATACCACGGGGCGCTTACAATTGTTCCTAGCACTTTATTTTGAAAAGTTTGTAAAATTTGTATGTTACTTGTTTTGGTGCAACCTCAAAGTTGTATGCCGTATGTTTAGAACTTGCTTGTTTTTCATCCTGAGTTTGGCAAATCGACCAAGGATCCAATTCATTTGATTATATTTCTTTCTTACTACGTGCGATTTCCATTTTTATTTCACATCTAATATCATTCTCAAATATTATTTAGCTTTATTTGCGTACGGAATTTGTACGGAATCTATAAATATGGGTAACATATTTACATTTTTGTAAGTAAAATTAATGTGCTTTATTTTATTACGAACGGCTAATATAGTTGTATCATCCGCAAACGTAGTTACACTTGTGCCTTGTTCTTGCGGAATATCTCGAGTATACCATACTTAATCTAAAGCCTTGGAGACGTCAAGGAGGGCTTTTTCTATTTCATTAGTTATTCTATAAACCTGGTTGATTGTGGAGTGCTTGGTTCTAAAAAAGAAGTGAAGAACAAGTGAATTATTATGCATTATAAAAGACGAAGTTATTTTTTGTTGCGTTACAAGTAAAACGTTACTTTATTCGAGAGGAAAATAATGCTTAAATAAATAAATGCGATTACCCAATGTTACCAATGAAACTTTTCCCAACACCCACTGTAACTCAAATTCATCGCATGATTTCCAGAAATGAAGATGGAAAGTCTCGACTTAAAACTCTTTGCATTTGTTTTTCGTGTATATTCGTGCGGCTATTATTAGCTGCCAGGCTTTCCGTCAATTACATATTGAATGGTTGAATGAAACAACAACAACTTGCGATTGCCACCCCGAACAATGAAGTGGCTGGAACTATAGCCGTTTCACGGCTTGCCACGGCCGATCATCAGATTCCTTTGTGTGGTGCTGGTCTATTGGTTGGTCATTAAATCGAAAAACACTTTCCCCCATCAGTAGTAGTAGTAGTAGTAGTATATATATTTATTAGTATTTTAAATACTTTATAATTTCATTTATAATTACAATTTTTCTATATAATTTCATTTTTACAGTAATTTTTTAAATATTTCTTTTTACATGTTTGATACATTTAGTTTTAAAAATTCTAAAATTTTCTTCGGTTTTTATATATGTTGGTAACATGTTAAATAGCCTGATCCCCTTGTATAGTATTGTCTTCTGTCCATCTGCTGACATTTGCAAATTCAGTCGGAAATCGTTCGCATTTCGTAGTCTGTAAGGTTGAGCTTCACTTACTAGCCTAACTTCCCGTGTTAAATATGCTGGTGCTTCGCCATACTTTATTTTGAAAACGGTGAGAAGTGCATTCAGTTCCAGTCTCTGCTTGACATCCAACCATCTCAGTGCATCCAACATCTGCCTTATAGGTGTATATCGATTGCATTTCAGGATGCTTCTCATACCTTTATTTTGTAGTTTTTGCAATCTTTCGATTTGACCTTGAGTGCAACATGAAAACAAAATTGTAGAACAATATTCGAAATGTGGTTTTATTATAGTGTTGTATACATTAACCGCTGTTATATAGTCCATTCTTTTTCGAATTCGTTTAAAAAATCCAATCTTTTTCCCTATTTTTTTACATATAAAGTCGACGTGCTGTTCCATTTTTAAATTATTATCTATTATCATTCCTAGATATTTTATGCTTTTAACATTTTCGATCGAATTCCCATTAATTTCAATAGTTAATTCGCTATCTATATTAATTGTCATCAACTTAGTTTTTTGTTCGTTAAGCTTCAGTTTATTCATTTTTAGCCATGATACTAGATGTTTCACATCGTTGTTTAACATGGTTCTGCATTGTTCAGTGTCGTCTCCTTCAGCGTATATTAGAGTGTCATCCGTATATAACACGCTTTTGCAAAATTGCATGATTCTTGGCATATCGTTTATATAAATTATAAATAGGAGCGCCCCTAAAATTGATCCTTGAGGAACTCCTTGTTCTACTTTAATATATTCCGATATGGAATTATTAACTTTTGTCCTCTGTGTTCTATTTGTTATAAATGACCTGAACCAATTTAGTTCCTTATTCCTGATACCATATTTATACAATTTTTGTAATAAAATTTCCTGATCAATCGTTTCGAACGCTCTTTTAAAATCAAGAAAAAGTGCAATTATTTTCGTCTTCTTTGCACAATTTTTCCATTCATTTATTAAATGGTTTACTGCAGTCTCACACGAATACTTTTTTCGAAAACCGGATTGGTAAATTGATAATATATTATTTTGTTCAATATATTCCATTAGTTGTTTTTTAACTATTGCCTCTAATATTTTTTCAATTGTCCTTAAAGTATTTATTGGTCTAAATTCTTCACATTTGTTGGTGTTTGCAATTTTTTCAACCGGGGTGATCATTGAATCTTTCCATGAACTAGGAAATTCACCAGTTAAAAGTGATTTATTTATTAATTGCAAAATGGTGTTACTTAAATTATTCCAGTTGTCGAGTATCATTATAGGGCTTACTTTATCGAAATCAGCTTTATTTTTTAATGATTTGCATATTGTTCTTAAATCTTGTAACGATATTCGGCGAAATTTGAATACGCTATCGTGTCGATCTAAGTGATTTCTAAATATAGTATTTTCAATTGATTTACTAATTTCTTTTACACTTTCTATAAAATATTTGTTGAATTTGTTAGCTATTATTGTTTCATCATGATATTCTTCATTTTCGAATATTACATTTTTTATGTTGCTTTTATGTTTTTTCAATACTAATGCTTTTATTTGCATCCACATCTCTTTCTGTCCATTGCATTTGGCAATTTTGTTGTTTATATATATGTTCTTTGCAGTATTTAATTTAACCTTGTATCTGTTAAATTAAGCTTTCATTGTTGTTAAGTATTTTGGCTTTTTGATATTTTTTAATTTTTTCATTTTTTAGAGTTTTAAGTTCATTGTTGAACTGTTAGTTATTATTGAGTTTTGCTTTTTCAGCTTTTCTGTGATTTCATTTTCATTGCTTTTAAATTTCATATTTGTTAATATTATTCTTGGTTTAACTTTATTTGGTACTTTTACTTCATAGCCTTCACCCATTTTGTGTTCGATTGCGCTTTTAATTTTATTTCTCTCTTCATTATTTTCACTTTCTATTATAATAATGCCATTGTGTGTGCTTTCAATGTTTGAAATTCTTAAATTTCTTGGATCAACCTTTTTATTTAGATCTTCTTTAGTTTTACTAATATTTTGTTTCTCTTTTGGTTTTATGATAAGTGGCATTTCTTTTCGAATGATTGGTAGCACTTTTTCTTGGGTTCTGTCATTTGCTTTTTTGACAGTGTCTGCAAATGACAATTGACTTCCCGCCATTATTTGTTTGTTGTTTACCATTTTTTTAACCTCATTGCACATATTAATGTTACAGTTTCTCACTTCATGACATATTTTTTCACTCTCCTTCTTAAAGTTTTGTGAAACATTACACATTTCTTTCATTTGATTTACACTTTTTTCACAAACGTCTTGTGCCATTTTCATCCCTTTTAGTCTTTCTGCATACCTTGCCTCGATCGCCGCCAAAAGTGTTTTCATTTCCATTTCATTTCTTTTGAGTGAACTCTCGAACTCTTCCTTATAGTGCTTTAGATAATCATTGTTTTTGTTCACGCTTTCTTGCATTTCCCTCACCATCAAATCCACATTATGTATATATTGCATACAGTCTTCGCATATATATCTTACCATGATATTAGTAGCAAGAACTCCACTGCTGTAGCTATCCAGACCCGAACATTTTACTGTTGAGTGGAAAACCTTTCCACATACTCCATCACATCGTATGCCCGTTTCGCCCTTTATCGCCAACCTGCATTTATTGCAGTCAGACATCCCTTTTCGTTATTTTTCTATTTCTTCTGTGTAGAAACACCATAAAACTATCTGTTTTACAACAATATATAATTTTATATAGTCCTTTTATTATTTAAATTGTAAATTATTCACCACTGCAAAATTTCACTTTCTTTACTATCAACTGTCAACTCACATCAGGGCTTGATTCCTGATTGATTCCTGATTCCTGATGATTCACCTAGACCAGCGATTTCTTCAGTTCTTTTAGACTATTCAGGATTTCGTCATAAGAATGAAAATTAGTCTATCTATGATCAGTTTGTTTGTATTTGTCAGATATGACGGGTTGTTGTGTTGCAGAATAGTTTGACGGGTATGCCTTAATAGTTCTTGCAAGGCAAATGATCGCCCCTGTTGTGTTGCAGAATAGTTTGACGGGTATGCCTTAATAGTTCTTGCAAGGCAAATGATCGCCTACCTAAAGACCCCCTTCGTATTTTAGAATTATGACGGAAAGCCATCGGAGCCAGCTTTATTGTTATTTTTAAGATTTATGATAGCTAAACTTACCTCTTCTACACTAGGTAACTATACTGGTGCTTCAATGAAGGCATTCCTATCACTAAATCAGCGTCCAGTTTTTTGGTTAACCTTACAATCCTTTTCGTGGATTTTCTTACCACAACTCAAAAAATAATTTTCTTGACTTGAAACAGATTTACTATCACCGTTTTATTATGAGAAAAATACAGCAAATTAAGTTTTCATACAACGACGAGCACGAAAAAATTGTTTATACTGCATTCTTGTGCAAATGGGTTTGCCTAATTTTAAGTGCATACAATAGTCAATATCGGATATGAGAGGTCTTTCCGAGTATTAATGTGTAAAATTAATATCGCAATTTTGTTTAACCTCTTGAGTAAAACCAACTGCATCTTAAGACACATTGCATCAAAAATATGTTGAAAATAACACCACTAACGCTACCGCAATTTGCAACTTGTAATATCTCAATGAATACGTCTCTATGATTGTCTGTCGTTTTGCTCATCCCCAATCAATCATATCAAAATGAAATAATTCCTCTAATATGAAGTGTCCATCATGTGTAGGTACTCACACCGAATGCAATCCAATTTATTATGCGATGAATTTTACACTGACCTATAGAATCCGCCACCTTTCCTCTGCTGTGCTATATGATGACCCGTGGTACATAGATATACAAAACGTAGATTTACTTTGATCAAAAGTCCTAGTAAATGACATATCGTGATCACACTGAGTGCATTTATCATCGTCAATCCAGCACAGCCACAGCAGCACACATAAAAAGGATGAAAATCAAAAGGTGGACAATTGGAAGTCACTTTGCTTTCGCCGGTGAGTGATGCGCAAACCAACGTTGCTGAACAAAAATAAAATAACAAACAAACAAAAAAAACCACCCCACGACCTGCGGATTCTGAATAATAAGTTTTGCTACACAAATATCTCCAACCGGACGAGGATTGGACAAATTCGCCAAAATGAGAAAATAATAACATCAAATGGACGTCATCGAATGTGAAACAGCCATCCCAACTGAAATAAATCCAGGCAGACGAAAAGCTACATTTAACTGCAGATTTCAATTAGTTTTATTGAAAATTCTCTTCCCACTCATCGCTTTGACCGTGCGGTTGCGTCCATTTGACCGAATGAGTGTAAAACACGTCATCGCACTGTTGCTTTTGTTGTGAATCGAGGATAATTTCCATAATGCGGCAATGAACACTCTCTTAATGGCCGAACATCCGTTTACTCCCAATTAAAGTAGTCAATTTTTATCAACACTCTTCGTATCAAAGTTTATCTAGAACTATAAATGCACTTGTACACTCATTTCGCGCATATAAATGTGGGATGGAAGGGTGTTGGGAAGCACTTTACAAACGCTGGCTTTCAATGCAACCGACCGACGCGACGTACGCAAGGTGCTGAAATGTATACAATTGGCTTTCATGGCTTCCATTATAATCATTACCATTATTATTTTCGTATTTTTTTTTTGTTAAGCACAATGATGACACTGGTTTTATTGTTAGGATGCTTGTTGGTATTGGTCTATTTCCGGTTCGGTTGTTTTTGATTTATCCGAAAATCTGAGTATAACCCGGCTATGGCAGCAGCTCGCGGCGGCATGCCATATTTGCAGAATACCTTAATGCATAGTATGTGTATGCGGATGATAGTTGGTCGAACTAAATGGCATATTAAAGCGATTTTAAGTAGACAGATAAGCAGAGTAAACAAATTTAACTTAAACCATGTGACGATTTGGGTATCATACGATGAAATTAAATGGTCGATTTTATATTGAATCTGTTATTTTGTTTTGCATATATTAATATGTGATCGAAGAGCAATTTTTTTTTAAATTGTGATCAGACTTTAATTCGAGAAGTATCTTATGGCGGGGCAATTCTTCTGCTAAACTTTAGTCAGGTAGAGCTTAGATTTTAGGTATCTTTTGGTCATCTCATGATAGATGTCATATTAAAAATGACAAGTGGGAAATGTCAGACGGCAGATGACAGATGTCGTGTCACATATGACTGATAATTACAGGTGACATATGAAATATAACAGGTGACAGATTGTAGATGATGGATAAGAAATGACAGATGAACAGGTTTATTTATTTTGAGGCTGCATATTTTTAATTTACAAAATTGAATTTCTGTATCCCTAAGGTTCTTCTTCTTTTGACTAGCGCTGACCTTTAGTGGGTGAATATTATTGTCCTTTTCTTTAAATTTAAAAGAGGTTTTTATTTAATCAAATATATATGCAAATTGTCTTAAATCTAGACTTATCACTAAAATTTGTCAACAAAAGGGGCCCGACGGATTTCTTATGGCTAGGTTTACAAAACATTATTTATGACTACTCTTCATCTTATAATTGAGTACTAAAAACTTAATTTTAAGTTGTTCCTCTTTGAATAAAAAAGGGTTATATTAAAATTGAGGGTTACCCTGTTTTGAATTCGGCCCTGGACTTCTGTGTTTGGGTGGTCTTCGAGATAACTCAAGAGTCTTCCAGATAGTTCCATCATAAAGTTGTTGGTTGGTTGACTAACTTCTGATTCTTCTTTGAGTCTTCTTGTGGGGTAGTACTTCAGTGTTATGCGGTTCCGTTATAGTCCTGGACATTATCTAAGTATCTACCTCTCGAATAGCTGGATCTTCTTTATTGTTGTTGGCGGTGAACCAGATGGGACAATCGTGCTTATATAACAGCAGCTTGGTCTGTTTGCTAAGCCAATTTCCCATCTTGAGCAATGGGTGTACCAGATGTAGCACAAAGTTCGTCAACCCATCAGTGAAGTTAATCCTCGAGTACTTTGCTGTCTTCTTGGTGTTGTCCGGGAGTTTAATTTTGCGGATAGCAAATGCTCGTCGTCCTCTGGTCGCTGTCACTGGATTCCGGAAACATATCAGCTCCGTCTTACTGCTGTTGATCTTCCTGAAGTTTCCTGATATGGGTCTCGACTCTTCGGGCGGCTATTTCTGGTGACAGAGAAGTAGCGTAACTGACGAAGTCGTTTGCATAAATCAGTGTCTTGCTTTGTCCTTCATTGGCTAGCCGATCTGCAGTGAAGATGTTAGAATATGATTGTCCCTACTTAATTTATCTATGCTGGCAGATATATCCACCTGCAGGCCACACAATCCAATGAGGGGTTCTTAGATATTGTAGATAAATTTTGTGTTTGTTTTATGGAAAGTATTCTCTTAAATTATTTATTTTCGATAAACAATAACTTGTTCTATGCAGATCTTCATACATTTGCAACATAATATTGTCAAATTACAATTCCCAATAATTAATTGTATTTCGAAATTCTTTCACTTTCAGATACCCAAACATCAACATGATGGCCACATCGCCAGATTTCTTTGGCAACCCATACGCTTTGTTTAGGGGACCGCCCACAACGATGCGGCCGCGAGAAAGTCCAATAAATTCCTTTGCCCTCGATTTACAAACAGGAAACAAACGCAATGTGGATACAGTACCGGCACCTCCACCATCGCCGCCTAGGTAATGTATACTTATTAAGCGGTAACCAAAAAAAAACACATAGCAAAATGCCCCAACCTGAAACCAAACACACGCCCTAAATCATACTCCGTCAACAATAAAAAATAACAAAGGACATATCTTCAATCAACAAAACGAAAAAAAAAACTCAACACGCAATAATTAGAAAGTTTTCTTCATCACATTAATTACAGGAACATCGTAAATGTCTACTATCAAAATAAATAAATTTCATTTAACTTCATAATTTAAAATTCTTAAAAAAACAAAAAAAAATTGTTTAAAAAAAAAGATTGCAAAGCTTTTTGAAATGGTCTTTTGGGACCATTTGGACATTATCGCCCACTTTTTACAAATTATGTAAGACAAAACGCCAAAAATGTAGGAAAATGTAACCCTGTAAAAATGAAACATTAAAAACTCTACTAAATTTTGTTGTTGTGCTGTAGTTTTAAATAAAAACATCAATTCTTCATTAAAAATAAATTAAGACGAAAAAACTATGTATTTAAATAAACTACCTATTCATATCAATCAAAGTATACTATAACTAAGGTCTTTTCAACTACACTTCTTTCTTTCTCGAAAATTCCTATTAAACCAATAAAACTATACAATATACGACTTTTGATAAAAAAAGAACAAATATTACGAAAATATTTTTTTAAATACCTATCACGTAAAAGAAATAAATTAAACTTTATACATAAGCAGTATATTCGTATTTTTCATAAGTATAATTAAATTAAAGTTAGAACTACCAATGAAATGATAAAGCTAATATTCTAACATTTTAAGCTGAGGGATTGACATGGTATTTTATTGTAACCACACCCAAAAGCGAACACATATTTTAGGGAAGTATTTTTTTTTAAAAAATAAAAAAAAAATAATATAAATTTATAAACTTTATAAACTTGCAAACTTAAATTTTATCGAGTCTTAGGAGTAATACAATATATTCAATTTTTCTATTCTAACAACAGCAAAACAACAAAAACTAAATAAAAATAAAATATCTAGTAGCATACAGTATATTTCATAAAATAACTAATTTTTTGCGTTTTGATTTTGCAGATATTTACATTTATTTTCTTACTATGAAAATAAATCTAAAGTTTTTAAGGAGCACGTTGTAAAATGGTATTTTTAACCGAAAGTACAAATATAAAAGTATACCGAGTAAAATTTTCAGAGGATATCGAATTGAAAAGTAAAATTTAGTAGATTTATAAACTTAATCCTAAAAAAGCGAAACTTTTTTTTCCATTATTGTAATCTAACCACAACATTCAACTTTACTAGAAATATCATCAATCAACATCTTATGACTAATATGTATAATAGACAGTAAATAAACAAGCTATGAAAATAATACTAAAGTAGAAACGGAAATAATATATTTTTTTTTCTTGAAATAACTAACATTGCATATACTCCTCCTAACTTTTTAAAATTAAAAAAAAAAAACAACGAAAATCATGTAGTATACGATAAACTATTTTTAATCCAAATTATAATCTTCAATCAACACGATACTATGCATTCTCCAAGAAATGGTAAGTGATATTATATTATATTAATATTTCCGGGAAAATTGATTTCATTTTTCTTTTGTATGAACGAATATCAAGTTAATAGTGGTTTTGATAATATAAACGTTAGATAATTTTTTGTAAGCGCAATTTTTGTTAAATATTTAGAATGGTAAAAGTGCCTTAGGAAACCCGATTAACATTGCTGGCTGCGCAATTAAAGTTGCAACTATTTTTCTAATTAATTTTACACATTGGACTTTGAACTGAGATCTGTCAACATTAAGGTAGTAAGTTATGTGCGAATATGTATGCAGTGCATTGCCTTTAATTTTTAGAAATGCTGGGCATGTGACAAACTAAAAGCTTGAAGATTTATAGGGCTGTCGCAGTCAATAGTCAACCTCTTTATTTGGACAGGCGCTTGGCAAACAACACCTTCTTTTAAATGTGCCAATAGATGTGAAAATGTTATTATATTTATTATGGGAGCATGTGCTACTAACATGCATGATTTGCGAAACCTTAAGGAGTGCGCTTTAGACTAGTTACAGTTACAAATTGGTTTACTACGGCTCCATGTTTCATCAAATCATAGGATTTTAGTTATGTTTAAATGCACATATCCATCTTTTGTTCTTAGCCGACGTTTGATATCTTAGACGAATTAATTTGTCCATTTCCTTGTAGGCGTTTTCCCAGTGGTTTTGTAAAGTCTCTATTTCAGATTTCGCTGTTTACACCATTCTGCTTTCTCTGTAAGGTTCTAAAGCAGCAGATTGTCTTCAAAGCGCTTACCTTTCTAAATATCTTTATTCATGTATCTATTTTGTTACAAAAGCGACTACGAATACACTAGAGGCGCATACAATAGTGCTTTGTATTTCACTTTTAACAGTATAGATCTGCGAACAATGTATGGCATCAGCAAAGAATGCAGTATTGATACTAGCTGATAAGCTTTAAAAATAAGATTTCTAGCAATCATTGCACCCAGGTACCTGCTATTACTAGTTTCGATCGAACAGTTTGGTATATTTCACAATTTTTTATGATAGCCTATTAGCTGACATTACAAACTGAAACACCTCTTGTATCATAGGGTTAAGTATTCTAATTGACGTGATATATCCCTAAGTTGTTTGAAAGTACGTTTTCCAGCTCCAATATCGAAAAATGTCTATGCGTAAAAAATACGTGGTCCAAAGAATGCGGATTCTGAGCCAGTTCTTAAAAACGCATCCGCAGATTCGTTGCCATGGCCAGAGATTACAGCGTATCGTTTAAGCTTTTTCCGCTTGACTATCTGAGATATATATATGTTACATTGGCAAATTTGATATCCCTCCCGAGGTTTATTCTAGCGCAGACCACAATGTCATTACATTCAGATTGGAAAATAGCGGGACACATTCCCATTGGTATAGAAACCTTAGTGTTGGGTCCAAAGACGCCAGCTCCAATTTGCATTATCGTTTGAAATAACAGTATACGACATACAATTTTTTTTAATGAAAATCATCACAATCGTAAGTGCCGTTTTTGAGAAAATCTAATTTTTCAAAACATAAAAAGTGATTTAAATAAATTTGTCAGCATTCATTTTCGATTCATTTTGCGATTCAAAAACGGATCCCATTTACCGCGAGAGTTTCGTATGACGCAGTAGTGCACTTTATTTTTTAAGGAGATTATTCACGAAAGAACTGTATTACTTCAGTAACGATATCCGTAGGCGATTTGTTTAAAATCACCATTTCCTACCACCATTTCCTACACACACACACAACAATTCCTTTTCTGAAACTGGTGGGATAACTAAAACGTAATTAATTAAATTAAATTGAAATGTTGTACGTTGAAAGGCAATAAATATCTAACGGGTGTTGGAGAATATTTTCGAATTGAATATTCGCGATAGAGTCGACGAGAATGTATTAAATTGGCGCTTATTATTAAAAGAAATAAACGTAAATCGTAAATCCCAACAACCCTTAAATTTTTCAATAATTTATTTTATTTTATTTTTAAATTCTGACTACCCCAATCGCCTTAAGTGACCTGCATGCAGTATCACATGCAGTAATGCACACAAAAAACGTGCAATTAAAAATTTCATTCCCGTCTGCATGCAGTACCACACACTTATTCGCTTACAATGGGTGAACAGTCAAAAAGAGAAACATTTTTTTCTTTCCCCAGTTTTATAATTTGAAGACGTACACTGCTGGACTATCTACTTTGCGTGATGTAAATATGCATGTAACAATAAAGTAAAATTAAAACAACTACCTTTCGTGTTTGAAAGAATTTTTTTTTAATTAAATGTTCTCCCTTTAGATTAAATAAAGCCTTTCAAAATTATGTTTTGGGTCGATTTTGTTTATATTCCTTTTGCATTTATACGGATAGCGCAACTCAAGAAAAGTTACTACCTATAATTATTATTTTCGTGCAGTTAATGTTTGCAAGTCACACTTTGTTCTATGCCAAATGTGCTTTTTGCATTTAGTGCATGGGAATTAGTCGTGTAAGCGCCGACCTTTAATCCCTTTTACACGCAACATTGCTGTCGAATTGACCGTTAAACACATGTAATATGTTGTATGCTAAACCCCTTTATAAAGATAATAATCCCAAACATAATGTAAGACTTTTAATAGGGCGTGCTGAGATTAATTAAGTTGTGTTTTGGTTTTTTATTTCACCCTCCCAATGGATTGTAATGTTTGACTTATTACATTCGTTAAGGGATAAGAAGATATTAAATTATAAGCACACTCTATTCAATTTTGGAATTTGAAATTGGCAAGGACTTCCATTCTTATACGACATCAAGAGGATAAAGTAGATCCACACTCAATCATGCACCTTCAACTGAAATGAACAATTTATTAATGACTTTGCATCATAAACCATAAAAAAATCATATATATTTACGTTTCCAGCCTTTTTTCTCATACAGAACAACTCTGCACACTTGTGAATTATTGTATTCGATATTGCTTTTAATGCAGACAGGGGTATTGTGTTACAGGCCCAGCAATCTTAAGTTGCATTATTGCGCAGATATTATCGATGGGATTGCTTTTTGGACTGTGGTAATTGTAGCATTTTGAAAATCAAGTAGATACTTCCAATTAACAATAAACATTGTCCTATTGAAAAATTAACCTGCAAATATTGGCATGGCTGTAGTCGCAATTTGCGAGTCTGATATAATTTTTTTGTCACAATTTGGTTTCCTTGCTGCATTTGTATGAACATCTTTTTGCGATAAATAATTTGGCGACGACTCAAAACGATAGCATTTCGAAGGACACGAAAATGCACCGATGTAATAAGGAATTTACATATTTTTAAACGATTCGTCATTCACGTCTCAAATGGTAGTTAAAAACTTTCCGCACCATCGTCAGATCGCCTGCAGCATATGGTTTCATGACGTTTGGACAGATAGGATACATCGTCTTAGAAAACGTATACGATCTAGAAACTCAAGTCCAAATAGTACTTTAGGTGGTGACAAACACATCTATTTAGTGGTCAATGCTTGACCAAAATTTAAGTGATTGAATTTGCCGTCATACAGAAAGAATTAGCCTTCTGTCTCGCAAAATTGCAAGCAATCATTTGTCCACATACCTTCACACTTTCACCCGCGTATCGTCATGACTTTTAACATTTTATTCAGCAGCATTCGACATTTTTAATTTATGTATATTCGCTGTAAGGAAAATACTCTCAAATTTGAAAATGAATAAAAATTCATAATTTGCATATGTGTGAAAACCTCGCACATAGGCTACAAAGTTTGCAATCCCATTTGACATTTATTTGAATCAATAAGCAATTATAAATCACAAGAACTCCCACTTAAAAAAATATAAAAATATATTGGAACCAAATTGTTCGAAAGGTAAGCACATAATATTTCGTATTTTAACATTCAAAAGACGAACTAACAGCATTGTGTTTACAGCAAGTAATACCTACAAACCTAATAACCTACAAACTGTCGAAAGCCCTAACTCCTATGACAGTATAACTAGCATTTACTAGCTGTGCCGCCAGGAAAAGCTTCACAAATTATCCGTACGCAAGTCGTTATTCGAGCCAAGAAATTTAGCGCACACACATGATGGGCATGGGCGCCAAAACTGTCAAGCAATATTCTTGGAGTTCTGGGCAGTATCATAGGAGATTTCCTCCTAATTAAATCTCCTCCTCCTTCTGCAAAAGTCATAAGTTAAAGCTTCTAACCTTTAAGCCATATTTCAAATGATGCAGTGCACAGTCGATTCCCACGACCAGCATCCAGATTTGGTTTTCTTAAAGGGAAACTTGAGTCTTAAATAATTAATTGCTCCATTGTTCTTTAGCCAAATCTTATCGTGACGTCATCAGTAAAGCTTTTAGTTGTGTTGGAAATCACTGTTCCATTTTCATCCACTCCGACGTGTCGAGAGCATCAGACTTATCCTGAGTTATGGCGGATTTCTCTAACTATCAAGAGGCATTTCTGCGCGCACTTTATGTATATCTGAATAAAGTTGATCGCTTTGGAAAATGCATGATGCCGGTTCAGTCTCTTAATTTGTCTGAACAGCTTACTAAACAACGTGGATCACAGTTTTCTCCTGTTCCCCCTCCGTCTTCAAACTATCTGTAAAGATGGGCATACATTCATGACAGTACTGGACAAATTCCAGTTCCTATCTGTCGGATATGAAATCATTCAAGGTTATGTCAAAGTCATGCTCAGGGGTTTCGTGACATAAGTTTTTTCTGACTATATATGTCAAGTATGCGCGAAAGTCCAAAAGAACCATGCTTCAATATGCTATTCTCTCTCAGTCTGAGAGCTTCTTTAGTTGTCACGATCCTTGAAAAGAGCCCAATGTGTTGTAAGCCTAAGAAAGTTTTCAACCCAAGTTCAGGCATGAATTTTATGGAAAACCTACATACCTACTCTGTTAAAACTTCTAAGGCTTTATTTAGTCTTAACCGCGTCCCATAAAACTACTGCTCTGCAGTTTAAAATATGTCTCACAATCTCATCGTAAGCCTCATTTCATTTCGAAAGCTATCATACATATCACTAAATTAAAGGTTGCTTTTAAAATAAGGACTTCAAAGAATGCCACATTTATTTATTCTTGGTTGAGCCCTTCAAATTTCATATTTACTGATAAACTCAACAGACCCTCCATGCTAATTTAGAATTCCACGGGAATACAACTTGTGTTCCTGTCCGCATTTAAGAGTTAAACGCCTTAAGTAACGTCATCAGAATATATCGCAGACGCAAAGTGTTAACTAAGCTTCTAGCAAATTAATTATCGAAGCGAATATTCTAACAAAACACATCACATAACGGTCAGTTGAATAACCTTCTTGGGCCAAGGTAAACAGTGTACACCTAATTATTAAGCTGTTAGTTAATTGTCAAAAGGGATACAGGCGAAACCGGTCACTTATTATTGAATTAATCATTCAATTAGAAAATTCCATTTAAGATTCACAAACATATTTACATAAATATTTGTGCGAGTATATTAACTAATTCGTATCTTGAAGGGTTTTGCAAACTTAATTTGCCTCGAGTGACCCCACCACCACGGCACCGCAACTTTGCGTACATACCCAGAATGTCAGTTATAATTAACTCAATCGCCCCCGCCACTATTTTGTTTTCATTTTCGTCAGAATTTCACTACGCCTTTGATGTGTGTTTAGGTTTTCTTCCCGAAAGCAATTATGTACATACTAACACCTTCAGATCGCTGCAGGGGCCAGTGCAGTACATATTATTGAAACAACACAACACAAATGCAATTCATTATCACACGCCAGCAAAGGTAACTTGAATGCTTCTTTCAAGTGCTTCTAATTAATCGAAGCGAACAACTGCTGTACCTGTAACTGTGGCTTTTAATTTAAACTTTCACTCCTGCGAATATGAATATTGAACTTAATTCACTTTCGGTTGCAAGGACATTAAGAGCTTTTCGGGTGGTAATTAATTTCCAAAGTTGTTGTTTGCTCTGCAAACATAGTTTTTGCCATTTCGTGTATGTAAACAAGGTAAACAGACAGACAAACAACAACAACAACAAAAAAACCATTTATACCACTGTTCAGACAGAGTGTTAGCTGCACTCGTTACTTACACGACAATTACAAAATTCGAAGTGAAATGCCCCTAGCTATGCTAGCTGTTTCGCAAAGATCCTGCATCCAACACGTTGTTGACCAAAACAAATACCAGTGGTATTTGCTATCCCTACCTGTGGTTATTAGTGTATGTTATCCGTTATTTGCCAAGTGGAGTTTCTTTTTTATCTCAATCCTTTTCATTGCATATCCTTGTGAAGTATACCATAGAGAGAGGTTGTTTTCGAAGTTTTTTTTCCCCTCTCTCTGACTTTTCCATTGCAGCCCCGAATATCCGCATGAAAATGTAATATTATTTTCAGGAAAGCTTCACACGTGCATTAAGTAAGTGCACACAGGCTAGGTATGGGTTCGTCGACTGTAGTAGATTGGCCTTATAAGCCCGACTAAAATGGAATGGTCATCAAGAGCATTTATTGTGCAGACCTCTTACTGTACCGACACAGAAACAGAAACAGAGCAATCAGGAATAAATTTTATGACGAACTCTAAGAATTTAGTTTAAGAGATTTATCTGGGGAATACATGGCATTGCTATTGCTCGCATTTACATATGAATTTGTCTATATGTGAGTGCTTGTGAAATTACTTCAAAGTCCATGGCAATATTGTATATGTATGTATGTGTAATGAACAGGCACAGGAAGGAAATGTGCATTCCGACTGAAAGGATATTGAGAATTTAATTTAAAATTTAATTTGGAAAATTTTCTTCATTAAGTGAAGCGGTCAAAAGTTCTAGCTTTGGTTTAGTTAGACAAATTAGATTGGACTCTTTCACTTATTATTTTTTACTGGCAAGGTTATGATCTGGATAAAGGAATATAGCCCTCCAGGTTCTTCTGTGGAGTTTGTCGGTGTGACCCCATAAACTGGTCTGGCAGGCTTCCTGATCTAATGCTCATGCTGTTTGTGTGATTTACTATTGGATTTCAATATTCTCCTTTGAACGTGATAATACCAATTATGCTTTTGACATGAATGCTTCCACATTGCAATAACGTTTCGTTCCTGCTGCGTTTTTAACATCTTAGCTGCTGTATTTTGCCTCATACCTTCTTACCATTGTTCAACATTTTGAACTTCTAACCAAGGGCCGGATAAAAGTCCGAAGTATAGATCTTATTATTTTCCGGTCACAGAAAATAGCCGAGTTTTTCCGATGTAAAACGTCAAGATCGCCAGATGCTGCTTTCGTGATCAAAGATATCAGATATTTAAACTTTCCGTACATGTAAGAAACTTTTCTCTTCAAATGCGACATTTCGTCTATCTGCATCGGTCAGAGAGTGGGTAACACAGGTTCTCTTTCGCAATATTTGATTGGAAATGGTTCGTCATTGAAGAAGAAGTTCGAAAATAACTGCCTTATGCATTGATATTAATGGACTTTGGTAAAAGAATTTCCTGTGCATTTTGCTCTCTCTGCCAAGCTATTTCGCAACTCGAAAGTTTCTATAACAGGGCCTTTATACTATAAACTGGAATTTGGATACTATAGTTTTGAAACATCTGTCTTGTAACTCTTTTTTTCAATTATAAGAGGAGTTCTTAGATTTTGACAAGCTGTATTAGTTTACCCCATGTTCCTATCTAAACTGTGATTTAGTTCTTTTTAAGTAAGGTTGCTGTACGAAATTCGAAATTATTTGTTAAATAATTTGTGATTATTGAGACCCCTTTATGCCTGCCTTTACCAAAATAAGTAGTATAAGTTTTATTTGTATGGATTACGGGTGAGGCAAGAATGTAATTAGTTATAAGTTTGTCACTAAGGCCATCGCTCTTATGTTTGCGCTTATGGGAAAAACATTAGGCCTGTCCAATCTAGGAGTGGTCAAGTCTCGAGGCCGAGGGACACAGGGTATCTAAGGCTCTATGGCCACTTTTCGATAGTTAAATATCTATGAAGTCAATAAAACTAAGCTTAGAACAATAACAGGAGTTCTGACAGGGCACTGTACATGGCGCTCGCAAAGGCACTCGGATTATCAGATTCAATGCTGCTGAAGACATAACACATATACTGTGTGAATGCGAGGCAGAGCGCTATTGCCTCCAAGAAATTTTTTTAGGAAAATCCTCTTTTGAAACTTTAGAGGAAATAGATGGTATGGACTTCAAGGGCCTTCTAGCTTTTTGCAAGGAAATTTAATGCTTTAGCGGGATTTTTCTTTATTTTCTTTATGTTATTCTGCCTTTTGAACGCGAACTGTACTGGTTCACCATAAATCGCGATGGCCCCGGTTTTGTTCCTAGTGTTAGGTGATGATTTCGTTTTCACCACACCTCTGTTTTACCTTGACAATCTCTTTTTACTTTACAAATCAATAAACCAATGTTATTTTTAACACTGAAAGCATACTTGTAAAATTTAACCTTTCAAATATGTATTTTTCTTATGATTTCGTACTTCCTTGGGAGTTGATGTGCCTATGTGTCTATGTCCGGTACCAATGTTAAAAGAAGTTGCATTCTCCTTTGACATAAAATAATAAAAACTTTTCAACTCGTTAAACCCGTAAACGTCATCGAGCCCTATTAATAAAATCTACCAGCAAAGAAATAAATTGAACCCTAAAAGCCGGAAAATCACCGAAGACCCCATAGAAAAATTACAAGCATTGTTGTGCACTTAAGGAACCATTATATTTTGATGAAATCTTCAAGGATGACCGGAAAAGTCATTGTTAGCTTTTTATTATTATTTAATATCAACAAAGCCAGCAATAACGTAATGCGACTACCATCGCATAGCCGCCAATAAAAAGACAATGTTTCCACAACAATGCGCTTTTATCAGTCACAGCTAAAAATAGAAAAACAAAAAATCCTTCAACATGCTGTGGAGCGAATTGTATAGATACTCGGGTGTATGTATTATACTTTATTGCTTGACTTGATTTATCATCATAATCTTTGCTATAAGAAAATCTAAAATAGTGAACATGATTACTTGGTAGTTAAACGTTTGTCGCTAAACGGCAAGGAGTTAAGTTTAGCGGTCGTTCAATTTCATTCGACGGAGCTCTCGACTAGCATAATCGTTGGTCCACTGTTCTATTCCCACTCAATCCCCGCTTAAGGAAGGGTAATTATTTTGTATATGCTTAATCTAATTTGCATTTAACATGCTCTCAAACCCTTATATTTTATACAAAAAACAGGAATTGTTACCTCAAAGAAGTTTATGGCCGCTCTCATTTGCCATCATTCTTTATTAAATGTAAGCTTCGAATTGCTCCTTGGCGACAGCTCCCTAAATCATTTGGCCGACAGACGCTTTAATGAAGCAAAATTCGAAAGGTAATATGAGTTTTTTTTTTAAAATGTTAATCACTTCCCATAATTCTTATATTCGACATTAAATTCACATAAAAAATCCTCTATCGGGTAATTTACATTACATTTCATACAGATATACATAATATATCTTCGCACACATAGTGGTTGGAGAGAAGCTAGGCTTTGAGTCCTGTATGGGCCGTTTACGCCTAATATTTATTTTTTTTCATTAGCATAACAGGTGACGAACAGATTCTGTGTTTTTGCAACGTCCCTGCAGCTTCTGCAGTTCCGGTTCCGCATATAGACCTACAGCACAGTGCCCCTTGAGAACTCCCTTTAGTAGTCGGATATACTTGCGGTTTAGCCCGATAAGCGGTGTTCTTATTGATTCAAGTGCCAGTGATGCGAGATATCTCGTTCTAACGACTTTCTGCATTGATTCACCACATCCGAATGCATAGCCGCTTGAATGTCAGAGTGGATGGTGATGGTCCTGTTGACAAAGCAGTGCCTTTACTTTAATGCCTGGTTTAATCCTTTAGATTCACAGATACCTGCGCCTGCGACTCATTTCATTCACATTCACAATGTTCTTTGCCAAGGGTTTGGCGGAGACGTAAAAAAAATATTTAGGGGACGACAGATGATGTGGATCAGTAAACATTTTAAAAATATTTCATGGGCCAACCAATAGACGATCGATGATTATTTAGAGATGAACACAAATATATTTTTTTTTGGCTATTTGCCGCTTGTCGGATAGTACGAAATAAACCGCTATAACTAAAGCTCAAGAGAACAGTAACTCTTACTATTAGAACCGCTTAGATTTATGTAAAAACCAGAAACTGAATTGGAATCTTAATGTAGCGGAAAGAATACAAAAAACATATAATGCTCTTTTTATCTGCAAAAGAACGGTGGGTCACTAGCATGGTGGAAAACAACCGCAAAGAAAATGATATACGGAAAATTAGCGGCGGTTCAGAGAACAGCCAGTATAGCCATTACGGGTGCGTGGTTCGGAAACCCTTCTGCATCTTACACCGCTCGATCTTGTGGTAACAGTAACAGTGCTATACGACTCACTAATTTGGGACTCTTCGGGAGTAATAGTTTTGGACATGGTATGATCCTATCGGTGCTACTTCCAGGCAATCCAATTATAACTTGCTTTGTCGACTTTGACATTCCAGATGACATTACATACCCGGAGAGGAAGGATTGGCAAAGAAACGCTATAATCAGATCGAAGGAAATTGCGATTTTTAGTGATGGTTCGAAAACAGCGGAAGGAACAGGTTCTGGTATCTTCTCAGAAGATCCAGGGCTGAGAGTGTATATACGACTACCGGACAGAAGCAGTGTCTTCCAATCAGAGGAGGAGCTAATGCAGATGAGATTGGTATCCGGAAGGGATATGGCCATCTACATCGATAGCCAAGGCAATGGAATCAACCAACATATATTCTGATGCAGTTAGAAGCTGTCGACTGTGCTAGGTGCCAGGACACTGCGGTATTGAGGGTATTGATCAGGCGGATAAAATTGTAAGAATAGTTAGGCTACTTGTTGATAGTAAGGTTGCTCCCCTCTGCATAATAAAGGGCATGATTGAGAAAATAACCATCAGGTCTGCCAATCTAAGGTGGAAAAGTGTTGAGGTTATCTAAGGCTCTATGGCCAATTTTCGATAGTAAAAGATTTATAGATTTAATAAAACTGAGCAGGGTTAAGCTTAGAACATTAATAGGAATTCTGACAGGGTACTGTTTCCTACGAAAACATGCAAAGAGGCTCGGATTCGCAAATACAGATATCTGCAGATACTGCGGAAATCTGCATGTCGAAGAAAATCCTCTGGGAAATACTTCTTTGAAAACTTAGAGGAAATAGTTAGCAAGGACTTTAAGGGCCTCTTAGGTCTCTGCAGGGAAATTGGTTGCTTTACAAGGGAAATTGTTTAGGTTTTTTCTACCTTTTGAATTTTGAATTCAGATGGTTCCCCAAGAGATCGCGATTGGCCCGTTATGGTGCCTAGTGTTGTATGGCGGATTTCGTTTTCACCACATCCGTGTTTAACCTAACCTAACCTACCCGGGATATCTGCATGACCCGGCACACAGCAAAGGGTTATCGCATTTGCAGGTGGTATCTCATCTTAGTATTCCTTGCACTGTTTACCGCTCTGGACTTGACTGCAACTGACTCCGTGGCCGCTTGGCTGTCAGAGTATGTAAGTTGTAATCGGTGAAATTATTCCTTAGCCGCTAGAGCTATAGCCGCTATATAAGCTTGAAAGACAATGCATAACGACTGCATTATCCTTTATGATTTCCTTAGGTCTGGGGAGAGTTACCGATGTAACGTAATTCTAGTGACTAGTGAATTCCGAAAGCTTTGCAGCATTAAGACACAACTTCTTAAACTTAAGCCTCACTACTTAAGACATCCCAAAACTAGAGTAGGCACTGAACAATTAAACTGCTAAACATTTTCCGGCTATTAAATACTCCAAGGGTCATCACGTTCGTATTTGCTTTCAACTTATTCGCTAATTACATTAAACGTCAACTAAAGCATACTCCCTTTTGAAACTTTAACATGCTTTATGTTCGCTCGTATGTATGTGAATATAGGATCATATCTCCCATTTTCCAGTGTTACACTGTAACACTGTGTTCCATTGAAAAAAGTGAAACTTTTTAACTTCCCATAACCCACTACCACTGAAACCGCGACCTCTTAAGCCTTTACCACTGTAGCGCTATTTCGCGCACAACGTTTAAAACTGCAAAATTTAAGGACCAACTTTGGCGTTAAAACCTGTGGTTGATGGTGCCAGGAAGCACCAGCAGCAATCCACTGGCGTGAAGGCGAGTGACATGGCTAATAGTAGAGTTTGAGGCTTCATAAATTTTCAACGCGTTCAAAAACTCTCCCTCTTTCAACCACTCGTACATGTGCGCAGAAATGGATGTATGTATAAGGCCATAACGAATAGTGTGTACAATGTCAGACCTGGCAAACGTGTAGTACTCCTCTTCACTTGTAACCATTATTAAAGCGAGAAATAGATTTTAATCTCTTTAGCTGGAGAAAAAGCGCCATAAAGTAATTAATTCTTGCTTTGAATAATTTATGGATGGTGAAACGCCATAGAAAGACCGGGGAAACTGAGAAGATTGTGAAAGGATATCGCACCTTTTCTGTTCACCCATCACATAGAACACACACTATACACACCCAATTTAAAGTTTATCTCAGCTGCAATACGCTTAAAGGAAGTGATTAGTCGATCGAAGGGATTTTCTTTTAAATGTATTCCGAAATCGAAATTAAGAAGGATTCATTTTTGGATTTGTTAACCTGACCAATAAGCGCCGATGTGCGGCTACTTTCAAGTGATGATTGCACAGAGAGATATGGAGCATTTCATGATCTGGATTGCTGGTCAAATGAGGAACCTCCAAGGACTTATTTCATCCTTGGCATAGTACTCCCAGCAAACCGTCTACATATCGGACACTCAATTACTTATCTCTATGCCTTTTGGTGTCGGTGCCGCCACACATACATGCATTCTCAGTTGTATATTTTGTGCTAATATCATCAATGAAATTTCACAAAGATTCAGCAGTAGTCGTAGTAGCAGAAGGAATACCACCATCAGAAACTTGGGCAATTAATTGCGGCAATAAGGAATCGATTAAATTCCAAGTATGTTGATGATGACGATGATGGTGTAAGGCAATCCTGTGCTGTATTCATTGGTCATGGCCAAAGGCCGGGGCCATATCGAAGAAGTTCACATTCTCAGTCCTCACAGTCGCAGTCCTTCGCCTTGCACACAATTTAAGTAAAACGATATCAAGTGGAAAACCACTGCCAATGTATTACCAAACTGATAGCCTATGAGTGTCTCTGAGTGTGTGTGTGTACGTATGGGCGCATCAGCGGAGTTCATGAGTCCTATAGGAGATCACACAAGTCATAGATAATGTTATGCCTCTGCAAATGACCAGGAGTGCTCATTCATCAATTCGAGATCTCGATTGGTAATCTCAATAGTAATTTTGCATTGCTATTGACACGGAAGTCAAGATGGCATCGAGTTGATTAGGAGTCTTTAGTTCAGGATATTTCCAGGGGAAAAGTGATGAGTAGTTTATTGCAGTGCTCCCGTGTCGTTCGGAGATACATGTACGATGTGTAAGCTGAGAAACTGATTGGTAATTCGATGGCCTGAAACAATAATAAACTTGGGCAAAGGTACGACAAATATTAAGAAAATTCACACAATAATAGACATGTACATGTATGTATATTGTATGAATATGAATGTCCTCCTCCTTCGACACTACGCAGTGATGACACACTAATGGTGTTAACCACAAAATATCTCCAATATTACTGGGTTAATTAATGAGGTTTTCATAAAGCAACCACTTGAGCCTCATCGAGTTAAAATGCAGTAGATATGGCAGTTCGCTTCAAAAGGACTCTAAAGCGATTGTATTGAAGATTATTTAATGAACGTGCACATATTTGAAGTTTACAGACACAGAAATATATCTTTGGCATTCGTATTGCTTTGTTGAGTTAAAGAATTATTTTTACTTTAATTGCATGTGCTTAACTTTATGAAACAACTGACGTATTGTGCTTAGTTTGACTCAGCTATGCAATTGAAAATGTGTGTATCTTTTGTCTGGGTAAAGTGTATTTTAAAAAGGAAGTATTACTATTTGCATAATGGCGTAATGAAAGTAACAACGGTCGCATTCAAAAAGGGAATAGTAAATGTAATTTAGACTTTTATACGATTTAATATTGCGATCTCTTTTACAGAAATTTATTTGCTTGGGACATAGCCAACGGATGAGAGGCATGAGTAAGGGCATCTTGTTATGGGAATCTATTGGCGTGGTATTGTCTGTATATCGCGACCGTATAGATCGTATTACTCTAAGGGGACGACTGGAATACTGACGCAAAATCATTTTATACTTTTGCTGGTTAGGTTTACTGAAAAATTTTTTGTATTCTTAATGAGTAGCAAAATACTTTGGGCTATTGTGCTTTCAATTTCATGCAAAGGTTTTTTCGGCGTTTTTTTTTAATTCGACAAGCTTACAAAAAGGATGAAATTATCCTGCATACCTTCTGTTCCGCCTGTGGATTTCGCCGGCTTGTACCAATTTACACAACTTTTTACAATCGAGTTCCCCGTCTGTATTTATTCATTTGCGCTTTTATTTCGAACTATTAAGTCAATTTCGTTTGCCTTTTACATGATTTTATTTTTCGCGTTATGTTTACGTTAAAAATAAAATTCCTTTTTTTATTTGTCTAATACGTAACAGTACCCTATATCATCATATTAAGTTGTGAAGCGAAAACCTTGAGACCACTTTTTAACTGCCTAACACGTTATGTTTCATACATATGCATTACCTTTAAGGCAAGTAATTAATCCGTTAGTAATTAATATATATACTATGGGATTTTAGTGTTTTCTTTTACGACTTAATATAAACAAATGCGACCACTTGTGGCACCCTACTATACATAAATCTTAATTCATCACTCGTAAAAAAATGAGTTTCTACACTGTACAGGTCTAAACGCCGGCGAAACGCTCTGCGTTGTTATAAAGGGTGATTTTTTAGCTGGTTTGGTTTTGGCAACACTGGTTTTGACAGCTGACGTGTGTTTAGTACCTTGTGTCACTGTCAAACAGCTTCAGTTTGGTTTGCAATTTAACCATGGATCGTCTTACAAATGAACAACGCTTGCAAATTATTGAATTTTACTATCAAAATTCGTGCTCGGTTCGAAATTTTCATCGCACGCTGCTTCCATTTTATGATCGGCATTCTCGACCTTCTGAGCAGTCTATTCGGAAGATTGTGACCAAATTTCGCACCAAATTTACTTTGTTGGACATTAAACCACCAACACGTTTACGTACTGTGCGTATTGAAGAAAATATTGCGGCCGTATCAGCTAGTGTGACAGAAGACCACGAAATGTCGATTCGGCGCCGTTCCCAGCAGTTAGGCCTTTGTTACAGCACTACGTGGAAAATTTTGCGGAAGGATTTGGGCGTAAAGCCTTTTAAGATACAGCTGGTGCAAGAACTAAAGCCAGCCGACCTACCACAACGCCGAATTTTTGGTGAATGGGCTCTTGGAAAGCTGGCCGAGGATCCGCTTTTTTATCGAAAAATTGTGTTCAGCGATGAGGCTCATTTTTGGTTGAATGGGTACGTAAATAAGCAAAATTGCCGCATTTGGAGTGAAGATCAGCCAGAAGCATTGCAACAGCTACCAATGCATCCCGAAAAAGCCACTGTTTGGTGCGGTTTATGGGCCGGCGGCATTATTGGGCCATATTTCTTCAAAGATGATGCGAATCGCAGCGTTACTGTCAATGGTGAACGCTACCGAGCGATGATAACAAACTTTTTTTTGCCCGAAATGGAAGTTCTTGACTTGCATGATATGTGGTTTCAACAAGACGGTGCCACATGCCACACAGCACGCGAAACAATGGCGCAATTGCGAGGTGAGTTTGGTGAACAGTTAATTTCACGTTTCGGGCCGGTCAATTGGCCGCCTAGATCGTGCGATTTGAAACCATTAGATTATTTTTTGTGGGGGTATGCCAAGGCTAATGTGTATAGGGACAAGCCCGCTTCGACTGACGCACTGGAAGCCAACATCCATGCATTCATTCGTGAGATACCGGCCGATATGTGTGAAAGAGTATGCCAAAATTGGACTCAGCGGATGGGCTACCTGAGACGCAGCCGCGGTCAACATTTGCATGAAATTATCTTTAAACATTAAATTGCAAGGTTCAAACTATCGATTCAAATAAATATTTCATTCATTTTTTCGAATTTTTGGTGTTTTTTTTTTTAAAAAGTTCTAAACCTCTTAAAAAATCACCCGCTATATCAACTACGACAATTATAGTAAATCAGTACTCCAAAATAAATCGCGGGCATTACAAAATCTGTAAAAGATTAATACGTACTTTGGTTTCTATGTTAAGCAAAAAGCTGATTGACAAGCTCAAAACATTCTTCGGAGTTTTGTTTAAGAACGCGTGAAAGCAAGCCAACAAAAAGTGGTCGAGCCAAAAAAGTATTGATCAACATTAAGATCAACTTTAACTGATCTTAAAATAAACTATGAAGCTGGGCTTTGTAATAGCAGTCCCGGGCCATAATATAGCATTCAATAATTAACAAATTTGGGGTATAAATTTAAGATATAACTGTACTCTAGAACAATTTCCTTCTTAGAACTGTACACAAACCACATCCCAATGTATTGAACATTAACTCGGTAACAGCCTGTATATTTATGATCTGATCAGCATCAAAAGCAAGACTATTTAACTATGATCGTCCGACCTTCCGTCCGAATAAACTTTTTTTTCATTAAAGTTTAATTTAGGAAGTTGAAATTGCGACCCTCGGGTCTCGACATTTCCGGTCCCGAAATAGCACGGCTGCAATGTAGGGAAACCCGCTTTTAATCTAAAGTTGACGAAATAAAGAGTTAGTAATTTCACAAACAGTTCAGAGACTGACATCCGCCATAAGTTTACCATATAAATCTAAATTCACTTTTTGTTGAATTTTTTTTTAAATGTGTTCATTTTATATAAAATGTAAGTAATTATTGTTAATTAATTCATTTCAAAAATCTGAAATATGTATATTACCATAATAAAATAACATTTCTATAAAGACAAAATCAATACAATAAAATATACACTACTTTCCCATATATTTAATTTTAAAAATAGAATTAAACTTCACATCTGATATTATTTTTAGTTGTAGACAAAAAAAAACTTATTTCGCTCCCAAAAAATCTATTACATTGCAATGAATTCTAAGCCACATTCAAACTTCGTCTTACAATTCAATTTACAATTCAGTTGGGATAGGATCGGATCGGAATTCGGACAAAATGACATCACTGCTTTTAACATTTAATAAAGCGTGAAATTTGGATCTATTGATAATAAATAGAAAATATTTATAATAGGTAATTTTTAAGTCTGATTAATTAAGCCCTGCCGCTGGTAGAAGTACCACAACATCTGCATATTTGTTTAATCTACCACATCTAGCACTGTGCTCGAAAAATCTACAACTAATTATCATTCTACTTTAAGCAGTTTTTTCTTATACCATTTGTGACGAAAAGTTTCAAAGCTTGGCCTTGAATAAAATGGCAACGATACGTGCTAAAATGTGCTCAAATTTTAATGACTATTCACTGCAACATAAAAATTCAATCAATAATTTAAATAGCATAATTAATTTAATCAAAGGATATTCAAATCCCGCAAAAATAACTTAAAATGTTGCTTCTGTAGCTCAGTGTTTGGACAAAAACCCCAGGTCAGTGTCAGGAATTTGATATATAACAAACGTGCACAAAACTTAAACCAGAATCGATTATCAGCAAATTTAAATGAATTTAATATACGCTGTATATTAAATGCCAAATAGTATTGTTATGTCAAATACCAATTTAGGCTATAATCACTTTGCCTTCAAAAAACTGACTGGATTTTTATTTCCAAAATACCCAAAAGATGTTAAGCAAAAACTTTAAAAATGAGCCTTAAAGCAAATTCCTCGTATCGCGCAAAGGCTTTTGGACAAACAGACGGACTAATGGATTTGGATAGTCATTATATATATATGCTGTTTGATCAAAACGACACAAGTCCATTTTTTTGAGAAATCGGGTATTCAAAAAACATTCGGAATAATGTTACGATTTTTCGAATTTTACTATTAGTTGGTTGTACATCTCATAAAGTTTACTATTATTGATATATATACTATATATATAAGACTTTAATATGCAAATCTAAGTTTAGAACACATTATTGCATTTTTAAATGCCATCATCTTAAAATTTCAATTTTGAAAATATGTCGTTTTGATCAGCCTCCATAAATATAATACTTCCTTTACTTCAGAACTTCTCCAAAAATTAATCCCGCGCGTTGAGACAAGGCTTGTTAACATTTCGTCCGCAAATACAGGGTTTTTTTCCCAGATGCCTCTTTGTCAAGAACATGTTACTGTTCACAAATGAACAACGCTTGCAAATTGTGCAAATTTATTTCGAAAATAAAAGTTCAGCTCGCGAAGTTTACCGCAAGCTCATATTTGGTTGAATGGCTCCGTCAACAATCAGTGAAGAGAATCCACATGAAACCCTTGAAACGCCATTAAATTCACAAAAACTGTCTGTTTGGTGTGCTCTATGGGCTGGTGGATTCACTGGGCCATACTTCTTCCGAAATGATGCTGGAGAGTCAGTTACCGTTAATGGAGACCGGTATAGAGCAATGTTGGTTCCCGAATTGGATGGCATGAAGGTGGATGAGATGTGGTTCCAACAAAACGGCGCTACATGCCACACAGCGCACGTCACAATCGATTTATTGAAGGAAACATTCGATGAGCGCATAATTTCGCGGAATGGACCTGTCAATTGGCCACCAAAATCGTGTGATTTGACACCATTGGATTATTTTCTTTGGGGATATGTGAAGTCGCTCGCCTACGCCAACAAACCAGAAACGTTAGGGGACTTGGAAGAACATTCGTGGCGTTATTGCCGACATTGAGCCCCAAATGCTTGAAAAAGTGGTTGAAAATTGGACTTGTCTTTATTCGAACCAGCCGCGGCGGCCACATGCCGAAAACATATTTAAACATTAATGGCATTATCCTTCCAATAAAGCCAAATTGATGGACATTAAAACGATTTTCTTGTGTTTTATTTTAATTTGAAGTTCTATACCTCTAAAAAAAACACCCTGTATATATTAAATCTACCACAATGTTTTCAAATCTACCTCTCATTTTTCTGTAAAACTACTACATTCTACAATTCCCAAGTGAAAATACTGCTGCCAATCAAGATTGAGATTGGATGTATCTGTGAATATTTTTTAGCCAATTGTCTATTTTTAAGACTGCATGATTTTAAATGAAATCAACATCACTCAGAGCATAACACTAAAGTTTGCACTCACACATTTGATTTTTAATTCGTTATAAGTATTGAAAATAAACTGAAACTTAGATAAAAACAAAAGTTGAGTTGCCCTCCTTACCCCAGGATTAAGTAATGAAATTAAGGGGCACGGTAGTGCCCAGCCAAATTCTCTAGCAACTCTGGCACTACACATTTATTTACAGGAACCAACTCAGGCCATTTTGACCCCTCCCTCTTACTTCGCTTAAAAAACTAAAGACATAAAATTTATTGGGATGCAAGCAACGGCTATCGTACCAAATTTGAATTGTTTAACATAAGAAGTTTCTGGGTAGCAAGGCCCCAAAACTAGAAAGTACTTCCAATCATTGCAAAACTTTACATTTTCCAACATTTACGGAGTAAACCCATTTTTAATAATTACAATACCAACTTGGCGTTCTTTTTTAGATCTCACTTGTAAGACAAGCTTGGCTATTCTTCAAAATTTATATGTTTGGTGTGTTATAATTACCCAGACCTATCACAAATAAATAAGCGATAGAATTTCAATTCCTCAGAAATCATGTTTCATTGATTATATGACTCTTAACCGCAAGTGAACTTATGGGCGTTCGGAAGATATGCTTAGCACTGACCAATGTTGTGGAATGTGTTTCTTGTTCGAATCTTCTCCAATATTTGTTTTAAGCTGTATTTGTCGCAAATAAAGACACTCTGTTTTGAGTACAAAGGAAAAGGTAGATTTCGATATAGGTATTAAGGTTTTACTCTAATTTGGACGAACTTTATCAACCATTAATATTTTGATAAGCATTCATTTATTTTCATGGTCTTGATGAACAAAATTGCAACAGTTTGTTAAATATCTGTTTAATTTAATTTCTATCCTGTCAGCCAAAAAGTTTCACCCCACATCAAAAAGAAGAACTCCTCGGTCAAAGAAAACGAAAACACTTCCCGGCAAGACAAAATGAGTCAGGTCCGAATTGCTTTTGGCTATTAACAGTGGACAAAATCGGTCATAAACCAAAATACCAAAAATGCATTTTAATAAAAACAAAAACCATTACAACTGACCACGAATTAAAAATTAAAAAAAAAACACAACGCAATATCTGTAGGACATTTCATCTACACAATACAACCCGATTTTGTGTGGAGGTTGATTGTTCATTTATTCCATGGAAAATGGCAAAGGACATTTGCCGTTTTCTTTTGCTACTTCCTGTCATGTGATTAATAAAAAAAATATTTATAATTTTTCATTTCTCATTTTTGTATACTATTTCCTCTACAGCCGATGCAAACAAAAACAAAAACAACCTCATGCAGTCTTTCTTTGACATTATCAAAATAAATAATGATAACAGAAGAATATGTTCACTTGTTTGACATATGTATCCTCATAAAATTTAATAACCCTCAGGGCCATGCAATATATTAAACTGCATCATTCCAATATATTTATTTCTCTAGCTACGACGACGTACCATTAACATCCTTTGCACAAATCAAATTTTTCGTCTTTGAAAACGAAGCCGAAATTCTCGTGCTACCGAAAACGAAAAAGAACTATCCCCGCGTTGTTGTTCAAGATATCCAGCAACGTAAAAGCAAATCGATCTATATTGATGCATAACATGTTCCGAATCTATCCAAATAGGCGGATATGATTATTACCCTTATCCAAAGCACCCATCTCTTTTCATCACACATCGAAAATAATGGCAAATTTGTCCTGCGGCTTGTATTGTCTTCCTGTGTTGTATTGATATTATTTATAAGAGCATCTCAATATTTGCGACAGCTCTGACAAACGAAAAAGGATAATGGAACCATCCCAAGCCAGGCGTGAGGATAAGCAAAAATGCGAAGCAGAGGAATGTTTTCTCTCAACTGAAGGAAGCTGCTGCTGATTTTTGCAACAACAGCCTATTCGACAGGAAATATTATTTGGGAATGTGGCACGTGATGCCGTATCTACCAACAATACAGGCCGTTGTAAGTTTAGTTCTTCTCGGTGTAGATGTGTGCGGGGAAAACTTCCAACTTCCAAGTTCGACAATGGACAAATAAAGATGTTTCCATAACGTTGGATATTTTGAACATGTAATACGTTACCTTTAAGGAGATATTTTATAATGCGGCGCCTTATTATTGCTGTCTGGTAGGTAAAAAGAGCAGGAGAATTTTTATTGAAGCTACAAGCTATCTCAACTTTTTCTGTTTTTATAATAATGACTGAGAAGGATGTTTCATGTTGTCGAGGTGATGGTATTCATAGCTCTCTGCTAATTAAAATTCATTTTTATTTTCTATACGAAGTATTCTATTATAACAGAAATAACATAAGCAAATGTTTTTGTAACATTGGCAATTTGTTTGTTCCAAAATGAGGGTGCAAGTTGCTAGTGGAGACAACAAAATATGTATTGGTCAGTTTTTTTCTGAGGCTTTTTGTAAGACAACCGATGTAGCGCTCAGACAGCAGTAGTTGGTCCATTGTAAAGAGTGTTTTTTTTTAGAGGTATAGAAATTCGAATTGAAATAAAACACAAGAAAATCGTTTTAATGTCCATCAATTTGGCTTTATTGGAAGGAAAATTTTATACCATTAATGTTTAAATATGATTTCGGCATGTGGCCGCCGCGGCTGGTTCGAATAAAGACAAGTCCAATTTTCAACCACTTTTTCAAGCATTTGGGGCTCAATGTCGGCAATAACGCCACGAATGTCTGGTTTGTTGGCGTAGGCGAGCGACTTCATATATCCCCAAAGAAAATGATCCAATGGTGTCAAATCACACGATTTTGGTGGCCAATTGACAGGTCCATTCCGCGAAATTATGCGCTCATCGAATGTTTCCTTCAATAAATCGATTGTGACGTGCGCTGTGTGGCATGTAGCGCCGTTTTGTTGGAATCACATCTCATCCACATTCATGCGGTTATCATGGCTCTATACTGGTCTCCATTAACGGTATCTGACTCTCCAGCATCATTTCGGAAGAATTATGGCCCAATGACTCCACCAGCCCATAATTCACACCAAACAGTCAGTTTTTGTGGATGTAATGGCGTCTCATGTGGATTCTCTTTACTGCAAATGCGAAAATTTTGCTTGTTGACGTATCCATTCAACCCAAAATGAGCCTCATCACTTAACAAAATTTTGAAAATTTTTGTCAACCTGTTCATGATGACATGACAAACCAAACTGAACATAAATGACATTAGAGTTGCCAGATTTGACCACAAAATGTCAGTTTTATCTCTATTCCAAAAACCAACCTCTAAAAAAGACACCCTTTACTACCATTCAGACACCTTAATTTAATGTACTCAGTTTTCCCGTCTTTCGAAGAAAGATGAGAAGAATCTCCAGTGATGAAGAGCTTTGAAGTTCGGTACTCACCACGTCAGCCCCGAAAATCTGCCACTTGAGGCGCGGACAACTGCAGAGAAAGTGCTCTGCTATGTTATCCTCCTCAATGCAAGACAGGTGATCATGTCGCTTAATACCAACACATTAAAGCTTGGAGGCCTTTAAAGCCCGTGAGACAACTTCTTCTGAACCTTGCCTAGCAAGCTCATCGGAGATATCATTTCCCTGGATGCCTGTGTGACCTGGGACAAATGCAAGATTCACATGCATTCAGACCAAATTCAGAGAAAGCTTTAGTTCGAGCTTGGACGATGTAAGAGGATTAAGCAGCGGTATTAATGCAGCTTGGCTGTCACTGCAAATGCAAATTCTTCTAGCCTCCTACCTGTTGTTCACAATATAGCCCTTAGCCATTAGGATGGCAAAAACCTCCGCTTCAAAAATAGACGCATGTTTACCCTAGGAGTACTGAAGCATAATATTATCGCATTTCACAAAGACTCCAGCACCAGACCCCTGTCCGTTTTGGAGCCATCTGTGAAAATACGATGGCATTAATACCATGATTCAGATTTTGAATGAAGGCATTCTGTTATATGTATACATCAAGGGGGAAAGATTCATCAAAGCCCGGCGTGCTGGGGAAGGCCCCTTTGAAATCGAGGCATGCCGTTCTTTGTAGTTTGGAAAAAGGAGCAACAATAGGTTTCCGCGAAAGCCTGTTCCACCAAACAAACGATGCGTATGAGAGGAGTGGTCTAATCATGGCCGAATAGATCCAAAGGACCCTTTTTGCAGATAAGCCTTATGTCTTGCCTCTACATAGCCTGAAAGTCAACATTCTTGGACCATAGAAGTTTTTTCTATGGAGGATTACTCCCAGATATTTGACTTAATTGGATATAGGGATGGTGATACGTTTAAGCACGAGTTGGGACAGACCAGTGACGTTCCTCCTTCTTCTAAGAAGAACAACCATGGTTCAGCAACAGCTAGCTCCAAAATATGAGTTTTGCAGTGTTCACACTCTGCAGCACTCATGCTATTGTCATTGCCCGCTTTCCCAATGTGAACTGCTGAAGAGGACCCTTGCAGATGGAAGCAACGGCTTCATTTGGAAACAGGGTGCGGTCAGACACAGGACCCTGAGGAGGGTTATATCTTTTAACGAGCTTGGGTCGCTTCTGCTTGCTTTTCGTTTCAGCAGAAGAGGAGGCATTGCCCAATGAAAGGGTCTGGCCCGCTTCCCTTTGTGAGACTTCCGCTGATCAAAAACTAATAAGAAAAAAAACTCACTATTTTGTATACTCTTATATTATAATACATAATTTGTTTTATAATATATTTTCATCGAGGGATTTTTTTTAAATTTAAACTAAATTTGTTTTCTCAAAAACGGCTCTAACTACTTTAAAAATGACCAGATAACTTTCGAAGTAGGTCTATCGTCTTATTAAATAAGTATACAACATCGGCCGAGTAACAAGAAACCTAAATCATTTGATTAGTCGCAACGGAAATGCTGTATTTTTAACAGGAAAAAATACGTTAAATTCCTATACACAAATTCATTTGGACTTTTAAATCGTGACACCCCCTTAAAAATATCCTTTCCTACACCTGTTGCTTTTCCAGATACTGACAGGAAGTCTAATCCATTTTTCCAACTACATACATATCTACGTTAAAACATTTTGGGACTCATAATAAAAAAACATAAATCGCACATTGAATATCGGAAATTTATAACTTGTCAGTCGATGTTAACTTTTCACTTGTTTATTGTAGCCACCTTTTCATAGCTTTTGGGTCCCATTGCGTCACTTTTATCGACAATCAATAGCGATGGGAAAAATCATATAAATCAAAATAGTATTACAAGTCGATATAAGTGCATTTTCTACCCCACCTCATCGTATTGATCTTTCTTTATTGACTGCCAATTCCAGCATGTGTTTCAAGTCACACTCACACACAGGTAGATATAAGAATACATTACAACTGCAGAACCTCGATCTGTGTGTACTTACAGGTATAACAGGTATGCCTTTGTCCTGTGAAAACTATTATTCGGATGTGCTGAACAGCACTGATGCCGTTGACTACTGCAGTGTAGTCTCTCACAAAACCTTACCTCTCCCCCCTCTTAAATTCGATGAACGTTTCCATATAAAACGAATATAACCCCTTGAGGGGTAATATCGTAATTCAACGAAATCCTTTTATTGTTTTTCGGTACTTTGAAAGGATTTTTCACTGACTAAGAAATTAACTTTTACAGCTTTGTTGGAATTATGACTGCTCAACGTTATCAATTCAATTGAGGATACTCGTAGTAACACACACAAGATTGGTGATTTTTGCTAGTAGCATTATGACACCCAGACAAATGATAATCCTTTTAAGGGGACATTTCAGCCTGCGGACCCATGTGAATGCATTGACTTAGAGTTTAGACATGTGAATATTCAATTCTACCAGGTGATTCGTAAACTGTGCTGTCAGCGTGTAATGTGCACAAAGGGGGTTTGGATATGAATTATTATTGCCTGCCGGGATAGTTTATATTAAGTTTTTAGTAGTCATTTTTATAGTATCAGAAAGTTGTCAAGTTAGATACGGTTTAACAAAGAAAGTAAAAGGTGCTCCCTATAAAAGGATCTTAAATAATTTAAGCGCTTCGCTAGCTGTGCCTCGTTCTATTTTTACAAAGATATTGTAACAAGTTTAAGAAACAAACGAATAAAGAGATGAAAAAATAAACAAGAAAACAAAATAAAAAGGAGTGAGTCAAAATATACCCGTCGCGCTGTTCCGTCGCATTTTATATTAAATCGTGTCTCAATATCCATATTTCAGCAGAAAGTAAAATCAGTGGATTTAATTACAGTAGGGAAGGCAGATAGGTCAAGTTTTCTTTCGAACCACGTGACCTCTAATAAAGGGTGTTTTTTTTAGAGGTATAGAACTTCGAATTGAAATAAAACACAAGCAAATCGTTTTAATGTCCATCAATTTGGCTTTATTGGAAGGATAATTTTATGACATTAATGTTTAAATATGATTTCGGGCATGTGGCCGCGGCTGGTTCGAATAAAAACAAGTCCAATTTTCAACCACTTTTTCAAGCATTTGGGGCTCAATGTCGGCAATAACGCCACGAATGTTCTTCCAAGTCCCCTAACGTTTCTGGTTTGTTGGCGTAGGCGAGCGACTTCACATATCCCCAAAGAAAATAATCCAATGGTGTCAAATCACACGATCTTGGTGGCCAATTGACAGGTCCGTTCCGCGAAATTATGCGCTCATCGAATGTTTCCTTCAATAAACCGATTGTGACGTGCGAATCGAATAAAAATCAGGAGTGCGTCGCTCCCCAAATATAAGTTGTATATGTATATTTACACGAGTGAAATCAGAAATCTTTACGTGCATATTAGATACATACTTCAAGAAGGTACGCGCGTATTCTTCTTAAGATACTTTTTATGAGCAGCAGCATCGCTTGCAATCGCTTCCAACAGCAAGTTTAGCTTAAATTATGAACAATATTATTCGTTTTCTCAATTTGACTTTGCGGGTGATTGGCTTTCGACTTTAAAAGCGCATATAATAGAATATATAGAGACGAAGTATACAGAGCCATGTCTAGATTTGTCATGTGCAGGATTACTATGCAGAAATTTCGCTTTCGAAAGCTTTTCCATATTCGAAATATGTGTTAACAACAACCTTTACCTTTTTCCCTAAATATTTCACTTTAATTTAAGTCTGGCATCCCCTCTTTATATAGAAAATATAATCTGCAAGAACACACACACAGAGTTAAGAAAAAAAATTCAATGAAGCCAATGCAGTTTCCCCTAAAAAAAACCAGCATACTACACGGTCCACAGCTTCTACGCATTTTTAATTCTTCTCGTATGTATTAGTGTACTTTAGAGAAAAAAATTGCTGATGATGAAGCTGTATGGAGAAACTTAATAGTTCTTATTTAGAGTTTTTGGAGTAGTTTTATGGTTTTTTATCCTACCGTTTTTAAAAACGGTCCTGCGTTGGGATAGGGCCAAATTCAGTTTTTTTTTCAAAAAAAAAAATCAAATAACGGTACTTAACAAAATAAAAATATCTCCAAAATAAAAGGAATTCAAAAATATTTTGCTATATTTTGACATCTGAAAATTTGCGTATACTTAAATTTTTCAAATATTTTGTTTATACTTTACGTTTTTATTATAATTAAAACAAAATTTGTATTTAAGTCCAAATAAACAGACTCGTTCGAGCATAGCGACTGGTATCTTGCGAATAATACGATTACTGTTGGCTACCAAAGCGTCAATCGTAGCTGGCTTATTTCTGAAGACCCGAGACTTTACATATTCCCAGAGAAAATAATACAAAGGTGTGATATCGCGCGATCTATGCGGCCAATTTACCGTAGAGAAACGTGAAATTAAGTGCTCACATCAGTAGTTTCTCAACAAGTCCATTGTTTCACGCGCTGTATGGCACGTAGCGCCATCTTGTTGAAACCAGAGCTCACCGAGACCATGGACTTGAATTTCAGCGCGATAACGGTTACCATTGACGGTAACATTCTAATTTGCAGCAGTTTTAAAGAAATATGGACCAATGATTGCACCAGCTCATAAACCACACCATACCGTTGTTTTTATAGGATGTAAGGGTAGTTCTTCGACTCTTCGGGTTATTCATCAGCCCAAATACGGCAATTTTGTTTATTAACATATCCATTGAGCCAGAAATGGACTTCATCACTGAACAAAATTTCACGATAAAACACCGGACTTTTATTGAGTTTTTGCAGAGTCCATTCACTAAAAATACGACGCAAATTGAAGTCGCCTGGCTTTCCATGTTGACTTACAAAACGATACTGAACACAAATGACAAAGCAGTTTGATAGGAGTCACGAGTGATCTGTCAAAAAATGCCTATTGAAAATTAAACCTCGCGATGAATGACCCTATATACTATATCGAACTCATTAATATCCTTATTCAATGCTATATCCGCAACTTCCACAGCTTCGTTAATTTTAAAAGCTTCTGCCTCTCTAAAACAGTGTTAAATACTTAACTTAACTTAACGGGCTCCCGACCCGTGAAGAGTCCCTGCCTGAGATACGGCTGCCTTCCACTCTCTGCGATCCCAAGCACGCTGCTTCCAGTTGTCCAGACCAAGCACTCTGGCATCCGCGATGATTTGGTCTTTAAAACGGAGGTTCGGTCTTCCTTGTCGTCTCGAACCTAGGGGCTGGGATTCGAAGATCCCAGTGTTAAAGTTAAAAGCTAAAAAGGGATATAATTTACAACTGCACATATGAAAACTATTATTTGGTTCATATCCAAAGGTTGTATGATGCTTGTTGTATTTTCAGGAAAAAATATATTTCAATGTAAGTAGGTCTTTTACCTTTTTTATCCTCATTTCATAATCAACTTGCTCTATTATTTCCGCTCATAGTGAAATTGTCATTCATCCGTTTCTGGAATATGATTTCACTGAAAACATCTTGGTTTCTTAAACTTTCCAATCGAAAATACATATTTATCAAAGAATTACAAATGAACAAAAGTGTTATTCTGTTTTTCTTTTTTTACACTTTTAACTTTCTCGTATACATTAGTATACTAAAGAAAAAGTTATTGCGATCGTGCGGAAATTTCGAACCCAAACTGAGTATTAGGGATGATATTACGACTATAGAGAAGTCCAAAAAAGTGGGTCCGCTAATGCCGTCCGTCGGTCTGTCTCTCTGTCCGGGCGTCGTATGCCGAAATATGACGGATTTGCTTCAAAGTTCGTATATAAGGTTCTTGGGGTTACATCTCAAGGCATCTTTTTTTGCTTTATCTTTTAAAATAACGGTACCTGCCACACAATTTTTTTGTGAAAATCACTTATCACTATTTTTCTCGAAAGTGGTTCCAAGGATTTCGGTCTTTTTTTGTACTAAGGATGTTTAGGATGGGGTCAAAAATTCGTCAATAAATAAATCGACTAACGGTAATTTATAAAACGGGAAATATCTCGAAAACCAATAAAGGGAACTTCAAAAAAATGTACAGTTTTTTTATACTGTAAGCTCAAACAAATCTGCATACATAGATTTTTTAAATAATTTTTTTTTCATATAACGATTTTCTTAAATTTAAATTAAATTCGTTTTCTCAAAAACGGCTCTAACGATTTTGATAATTTTTTGTAATTTGAACAATTATGTTAAAAGTGTCCAATGTGCGAAAACATCAAAATCGTAGGTGCCGTTTTTGAGAAAATGAAATTTTTTAAAACCTAAAAAGTGATTTCAATAAATTTCTCACCATTAATTTTCGGTTCATTTTGCGACTCAAAAACGCATCTCATGTACCGAGAAAGTTTCGTATGACGCAGTCGTGCACTTTATTTTTTATCTTTTGGGGCATATGTTCCACTAGGGTAAGCCTTGTAGAGTAATCCTGTTTCGTCGGCGTTGTCTAAGTCATCGACATCATATAAGGAAATTTAAATTTATTTTATTATTTCTAGTAAGCCTGGCAAAACGTGTTATTTATTTATGTAATCACGTATTTCTTATAACCGTGGTTTTTTTGTATGGCTATTTTTAGATTTTTGTTTTTAAAAAAAAATGTTCTTATAAGCGCTTTTTATATAAGGTTTAAGTTTTAAATAGATTAATATAGAAAAGAGCACGTTAATTTTGTATGCGTTTCTTTTTTTCTTATATCTGTTAAATACTGTATCTATATTCATGCATGTTACATGCGCAACAGCAGCCTTTTGCAGCAATAGCTTTAAACCAACTACTGCACTCCACTCTATGAAAGATACTTCTAGACTAGCCGATTGCAGTCAGACTTAACTGAAGTTAAGAAGTGAAGAACTGACTTTAACTGAATGATTCATTTGCTACTGTCTCTACCTACTGTAGCTATAAACTCAGACCGAAACGGAAACTCAGACATGAAACAAGCCTAAGTGGAAAAAACGTTTGCTGCTCGCTTTACCTGATTAAACAGCAATTCACTTAAAAGAAGCCGCAATGGTATCTGATTCAACATCAGCATATTATTGGAAATGTCATCCTTGATAAACAAGATGCAAAATCATCAAACGAAAAGTCCAAACTCTCCAGCTGCATTACATCGACGACGATGAATAAAATTTCCTTTGACATCTAACGCTTTTCAATCTTCAAAAGTCCCGTTTTAATTAGAATCGCATCACATTTACATATTGAATTATTGTCTGGCAATGCAGGAATGGATGCACCAGCAGCTGAGCAGGACGACGACGAACAAGTAGGTATTATAAGTGTGTGTATGACAGAGAGAATGCAGTTGAAATGCAATCAATTGAGGATAGGAATTCCTGTAATGCATGCACCACTCAGATGCCATATCTATAGTGACAACAACGCCCAAAGGCATGTAACACTCTCCATTGATTCCACTTCGTCCTGAGATTGGATATCAATTTAGTTTCAGTTTTCTTCAATGCATGCGAAATGCACTGATGAATTGCTGGCAATCTATTGTTATCCTCTGCTATGTGGACGGACGACCTCTACTGCTAGCAACGCACTGCCAATGCACAAACCGATTTCTAAAAAGGAAATGAAAGACCAACACCTAATAATAGTAAAGTAAGTCACATGTTATTCCTGGGTGGAACAAAATGCCAATAACACCAATCGGAACCACCACCTCGGGGCTTCAACAAGTAACACACCGAGAAGAGGAACGCTTCGCAAAGCTGTCCTCATCGACACTTAGTACGAATTGTATGCAAAAGGATCTATGGATGCTGCAAATTGCTTTGTGATATTTTCAGATGTAAGAGCCAGGGAGTTCACTTCGAAACCACAACCTTTTGTCGTCTCGTCGGATGAATTTGTTGGGGACAGTGCAGCAAAAATATCTCCCCAGTGTCCCATTTTAAATCACTTAAGAGCTGCTTTTGTCAGCAAACTGGAATGCACTCGATTGTAAATGACCTTTAATTGTATTTTCGTCACTAGCACCTACTGACGACGTTCCTTCCACCCTTATACCCAGGTATAAGCGCACCCTATTGTCCTGCTCCTGCATGTCCTGTGAGTGCTGTTGTAGTTGCTTATGCTTAAAAGAAGCAATCACAATTACAGCAGCATGGGGGGGCATTGGAATCATCATCTGTGTTTCTCTGCGGCTGATACGGTGTAAATAAGCATTTGTGGTACTGTTGATGGTGGTGTACAATCGTCCCCTTTTTTTGCCATTCATTGATGTGTTCCGGCATCCGAAAGCACATGACCTACAGGTGGGTAGCACTTTGTATGCCTAGGGAAGTAAATACTTAGGCGGACGATGAAAACGGAGTTTAAGTGTGAGAATTCGTAATCGGCCTTCGAGTATCGTAGATATGTCACAAACGTAGATATGGATGCAAAGGCTTTTCAAAAAGTGATTAATTACATACCCGAATAAGTCGGCACCTACATACATACATGCAAAGAGGAAAATCCACGTTGTGTCGTGTCGGTTACTCTCCGAGGCTTCCTCAGTGTTCGGGTTATTTTCCACTTTTAACACTCGACAGTGAAGTGTAATTTCGTCAAAAAAAAAGGAAAAGGAAAACAAACAACGTGTTTATATGCCTCTTGCATCACCTGAAAATTTATTGCTTTCAACCATAAGAACCATCAGCATATATACATACACATGCACTACCTTTGCCGCAGTTACTATTCGGAGAGAAAATTTTTGAAAATGTGCGGTGACGGTATTACAGAATAACACAAGGCACCACACATAAATAATGTGTGCTAATTAAGTTTTCACCCGAAAGTTCTGTCGGGTTGAACATTATGTTTTTTCGTCGTAGACGTTTTTCAAAAGTCTTCACATAACGAATAATATCCAGGGTTAAGCACTGCAAGAGTCTTCTATTTTGAACAAGTCAAATCTTGAGTAACTTTAAATTGTTGGCTGTTAAAAAAAAAGTCTTACTAAAGTAGGTACTTCAGTTTGGTAAGGATGTTTACAGAGTTTCGAGAGTTATATTCTACAAAATAAGTAAACAAGGAGGCGCAAGCTGAAGTGCAAAAAGAAATCAGCTGAAATAGTAGCTTTGTTTAGAAAATTTAGTTTTGCGAGTGTGTAATGGATCATATCCGCAATTTAAGTCCTGATGCAAAGGCGCTCTCTGAAGAGCCAAATTTAACGAAACCGTTAATTTATATTTATATTTTACTGTACGTCCGTCAACTCATGTGCATATCTGACAAAGCGGGTACTATGTTCGTGAAATATTTCGACGATGGTTTAATTGCAATGAGTACATAGAGACAGATATCGGTGTTTTACTCAAGTTTGAGGCGGACGAACGATATTTATAAATTGTATGCAAAATGGCTCAAAATGGAAATAACAGTAAGAATAAAATTTGGTTTGTTTTTCTTTGGAACTCGAAGTTATCTTTAAGCAAATATGTCAGTGAGCAGGAATGTCAATTGTTTTCCATCTTATTTAAAATTCTACAGGTTAGAGTGGTTGTTTTAATTAAACCAATGCAGTAGTCAATGAGCTTGTTTATTCAACGGCGATTTGTTGTATCTGAACTAACTGAGTAGCTCATAAAATATTTTTTTTTAAGTTGTTGTGTCATAACAGTTTAAGATTCTAACTCACTAAAATGACTTCCATCAAAATATTCACATTCTCAACTAGGCCAACGCCTATCATGCAATTTCAATTTCAATTTTTTAATCACGTTTAATTAGAAACATACCAGTTGAAGCACCTGCTTATACCGGTAACAACTTGCAGTTAAATCTTTTTGGGCAGATTCAAAAGGTTTTATTCTCTTGTAATACAGCATCATTGAAATGGCCAAGAAAGCGAGATCGTTTTTTATGCGCGAAATTTCGAATTTCATCGTCCACGGTAGTAATACCCAGAGGTCCAGGGAAATAAGTCACCGGGAACTAAGTCCACTTTCTTATGGGATCTTAGTACATATTCAAAAATAAGAAGAGGAATAAGATATCAGAAATAGACATAAAACTGTAAAGTGATAATAATGATTTTTTCTAATACAAGGATTGACAAAATGAAGAAACTGAAAACAGTTTAGTTGTCGAAAAAGGTGCAGGGACATAATATTTGGGACTTATGTCTTACTTAATGTCTTACTTTAGTAAGCTTAGAGAATTTTCAATGAAGAGCATGCAACAAGAATGTATAGCCTGTCAAACAAGTCTTTGGTCCCATTTTTAAGTGGAAAAAAGACCTCAAGGCCAGCCGGGCTATGGAATATGGGAGGGCATGCTGCCCATTGCAACCCCCCGGCTTGGTTTCACTGTTAGATTTGGAGTAGGCGCGAGTTTAATAAATAAATCTTTGCATATACCCAATTTCGTGCATACTCCAAATCTAACAGTGAAACCAAGCAGAGGGGTTTGCAGGGGGGCAGCATGGCCCCCATATTGAATTCGACGATTCTTGTTAACAAAAATTGCAAAGTACCTACCTGACTCTTTAATTTTATTTTCTTCTTAGTCGACAGTGAGAATTTACTTCACATTAAAAGGGAACTAAATCCACTCAGAGTTTTCGGTATTTATTTTTCACTTTACATGGGAACTAAGTCCGGTTCGACCTAAAAAAGTATCTGCAGGCCCCCGATTTTGAATCACTTTATCAATGAGGCCAATCAAATTCTGGTGTTTCTGCATTTTTTATGCTCCAAGAATTTCAGACCTGCCTCTTTTACGCGATTGTAAGAGGACATTGATTGCCATTGCCTTTTTGAAAGGGTTCGTAGGATCCCGCCTTTGAACATGACAATAGTTTGAATCGGTCGTACTCCAATTTTTTCGAGATGAGTTTTTTGACGTGAGTCAAAACTTCCTTTCAGCTTAAGGGCATTTTTCGGTCACAGAAGATGGCAGAGTTTTCCTGCCACTTCATCCACCCTACGCTTACTCGATTATTGATGTCGTTGCTTCGCTGTTGATCATTTATCCCAGATATTTGAACTCTTCATACTTCGGAACCACCACTCCATTCAAATAAATGGCTGGAATGTGTTGGCTTGGGTCAGAGAATGGGCAGTACAGATACTACGTCTTTTTTTGGCTAATACGATACCCATTCCCCTCTAAACGAAACCCATTCCCCTCGAAAACATCTATCCAAACATCAAGTGCTCGTTGCAAAAAAGTCTTATCATAACTTATGATGGCTCCATCTTCAAAGAATAACTTTAAAGTCCATCAAGGATTCTATCACTTTTCCCTCCCGTTTGAAATAAAGAGCAATGGACTTCAGACACTTCCCTGACCTTTATTGGAAATTCATCGCTGACTCCTGCGGGACATCTGACTTTTGTCTTCGCTGCCTCGTACATGTCATGTGCAGGAACTCCTCGTTGTTTTAGCGATACCCATATCAGATCTCCTGGTTGTCTATCGAATGCTTGTTGGGGGCGGATCCTGGATAATATGGCCGCGGAAACTGTTCGTTTAAAAGTTGCTCGCAATACTCTCGCTACCTGTGTAAAATGTTTTCTCGTCCACAAGTAGTTGGCAGTGAGCATTGTTTGACGAACGAATTTCCTGAGCATGTCTTCTTCTCTGTGCGGCAATCTTGAAAATTATTGTTACCTTATTTATATTTTGTCAAAGCTCGTTGGTTATCTGGTTTCTATCAGCAGGCGAAGAATATACCTTCTCCAACTTCTGATAAAGTATCTCCATACACTTAGCTTGGACATACTTTTTCTTCCCGATACTTTTACAATGTATGTATTCCCCTTCAAGACGAGCTTTTTTAACTATATTATTAGAAGAGCGCCACTTTGAAAGCCACTTTCTTTCTTTTCCTTTATTGCTGCTTTAACTTCCTCTGACCACCAACAAATAACTTTTGCATGTTGGTAGTGACCCTTTGAGGCTCCAAACAGTACGTAAGCTTTCTCTAAGCAAGCTCGTTGTAGGGAATCCCACATATCTTGTGCACTGCACACTTCATCCTCAACTTCGTAGATGTTATGACGGAGGAAATTTTTCATGTTGATAATAAATGACACGCTTTTTCTTTGTCCAGGTTGTACCAATTGATTTTCGCAGGAACCTTTATGTGTTTATTTTTGTCCTTCTTCTTTATGAATATTTCTGTCAAGAAAAGACAATGTTGCTAGGTGAATGCATCTCCCAAGATCACTTTGGAATCTTTAACTCTAGGCATCATGAAACTTTCCACCAAATGGTAGTCAATCTGGGTTTCATTTCCGCCACTACTATAAGTGACCAAATGCCGGCTCTGTTTTATGAACATTGTATTTATTTCAAACAATCAACCTTATGATTTGCACATGCTTAGCATGTCTGCACCGGAAGAATTCGTGGTGCCGTATCCTAGTCCTTCATGGCAGTCTTCATAGTCTTCGTTAGATTTCCCGCCATGTCCACTCCAATATCCGCCAACCAACAAAAGCTCAAGGTTGTGGAATTCAAGCCAGAATACATCTTTTTGCCTCTGCTCGCACCCGATTTGGGGAGCATATGCACTGACAATATTCCATACCTCCGCTTGAATCACCAGTTTGAGAGACATCAAATGGTCACTGGACTTTGAAATGGTCACTAAGTTGCTAAGTAATTTTGCCGCAAGTATCATCCTTATTACCATCCATACCATTCTTACCCTAGTTTTTACCGTAGTAGAACATCTTTTGCTTTTGTCTTAACATCTAAGAAACGCTCCCGATTTCCGGTGTGTCGCCATTTTGTTTCTTGGACACACAAGATGTCCAATCGAATTCTTACCATCATCTCTTCCAGCTCGTAGCTGCGACCACTCATACATCCAACGTTCCAACTCGCGACCCCTAGGTTTCGCCTAAGTCTTTGCATTATTTTGCCCGGAAACCAAATAGCTCTGATCCGTGCATTTTTTGACGTCCCATGACCATAACCATGAGTAGCATTAGAATTGCCTAGCGGGATAGTGTTTCCTTGAACGTAAATTACCATAATGCTAGGTTAAGCGAGTTGGTGTTTGTTCAACAAGTGCATGCTTCTGATATAAGTTCTTGATTGATATTACTTTAATAACACCGGTGATATCCAGTCGTGTCAACCCATGCATTTGCATGCACTCTTGTGGGGCAGTTTAAAGGTGGTGAATATGATGCTAGGCTCAACTGGATGTTTAAATTGCCTAGAAGTGACTCCTCCCCCTTAGTCGCCTTTTACGGCAAGCACTGGCGGGCGCTGCTGGGGTATGATCGATGTCCGACTTCGAAGTAAAATAATGGACCAACGCCGGTATCCATTTTGGGGCAACATGTATAGATGCGTCTCACTGTTTTGCGTGTTGCTCATCGTAGAAAAAATGTTGGCTTTTATAGAAAATTGTTAAGCCTGGGCACACAGTCAGCTGCTGATTATTGTATGAGAAGACTTAGAGATTTAAGGTTAAGTAGCCCTGAAAAGGGGGTTCGGAAGGTCGGCTTTTGAAACAAAAGCACTAGTAATCGAGAGCATTTCGCCGCAGCTAACATTCTTATCCTGATCCAACAAGGATCCAAAAAGCTTAATTTTAACACTTATCGAAAATAAATATTTAAACAATTACTGTAATATTAACATGGCTTGTTTTTGGAGAACAAAATTTAGCTCCGTTGCTTAGGCGTATACGTAATATTTAAACTTATTAATTGTACTACATTTTTTTAATTTCTTTTGGTATTTTGCTTATAAAGATAACGATTTTTAGAAACTTCGGTTTTAGTTTTAATAATAAATAACAACACAAGTAAGTCCAAACGTCCCTCCAGGGAAGGCACAATAGGCTCTATAAGGAACCACAGTGTCAGAGCCCCATATAGGCTCTCCCGACTTGGCATCTATCTATCTATCTAGTCGAAACGTATTTCTGACACCCTTTCTTATTAGTTTTTTACCAAAATCATGCAGTTTAAATATTTACTAACGACGTCTTTTGTGTATTGTTCAACTCATCTGAAACAATAATGAACCTTAAAAAAGATAACGGATGAATTCCTTTCATGTAATCATTGTAATCTTCAATTAAATATAAGGCAGGATATATATACTTATTGATATACCAAAATTTTAGCTTGGACAAAGTCTTTTTTACAAGTTTGGGACCTTGCAAGGTCGAGTTTTCCACACGTAAATTCTCTGCAATTCTGTTTTAGACACGCATTGAGCTTTCATATGTTCCTTTCCCAATCGCGTATTTTTGATACCAAATTACTTTTGTGTTCTTCTTTTTTATTTTAAGACATTTCGTGATTGTTGCTCTTGCTTGGATTGTTTAGTTGGTGGCAAGAAAAAAATACAATGTTATTCAACTTTCATAAAAACCCTGTGTAAAGTAAACCATCAACTTATAAACTTCTTAATTCAAAGACTTAATGGGTTTTAGAAACTCAACAAAAAACAACTGAAGTAAACAATTACCTATATACTATGGTCGTAGTTTTGCTACTTCCATTAGATACTAGAATACATACAATAAAAGGAAATAAAAGAAAAATAAAACCCAACTTCACAGAACTGATATTGCATTAGCTGTTAAATATCCATGTAAACGGTTCTTAAGTCTTTCCTTATAGCGAATGCACTGTACGACAACGGGCGGGATTGTAACCAAGGAAATAGTTACCCACATCCGAACCTAATTCAATTTCTTTACATCTTTCTTTGCACTCCTTAGGACGACAAGTCCTATACTCGTACAAGTACCGCCAACAAACGAAGAATGGAAAAAAATAAGAAAAATTCCTTTCACCTTTTCATTCATCCAATAAAGCCAGCCAGACATATACAAGTTAACAGTTTGTATGAGGTCCTTTGAATTTTTTTTTTCTTCTGCCAAACTCTCTGAGAAGGAAGGTATGTACATATATAGGTGCTTTGGTCGTTTTTTTTTTCTTTTCTTGTGTTGCTTCCGTCTCTTGTTATAACCGTGTTGCAAGTGATTCCTGATGTTTGGAGTTGAAAAAGAATTTTCTCTCACTAAACATCTCACCTAGTATAAGGTAGAAAGTTTGAAATTGACAATTGACAGTGGTGGTGACAACTGTAGCAGTAATGTTATTGAGACATGTCAGAGGTCAACCATGAAAAAGCGAAACACTTGTTATTCCTCTTTGGCGCTGATATACAATCCCGATGCCGCCGAATGTGAAACTTTTTCCATGTTCTCTCTTAATAGAATTTTCCATTCTCACATTTGCACATGGAAAAGTTTGCATTACATGAATTGGCATCTTTCTACCTGAATCTACCTTATCTTCACTCTAACCCAACAGCTAAATCGCTTTTAAATGTACTTTCACGCTCAGGGGGTGGCTCACAAAAAGGAACACCATGGGAAAAGTTAAACAAACGTACAGAGACGATGAGCGAGCATAAAATAGAAGAAAAAAATGAAAAGGAAGCAGAAAATTGCGTCCCAAAACTTAATCGAGCGCGAAAAAAGAACTTAAATTGAGTGATTTTCTGTGAAACGAAGAAGTAAAAAAGCAAACGCAAGCAAGGATATGAATAGGAAACGTCGGAGGAGCGACAAGGCCGCGCCAATCGTTGTGCAAAGGATCAGATTTAAGAGATCAAGACTGCTTGTAATGAAGTCGACGATTTGATTTGCATAAAACACTTATTTCTTGTGGCAAAACAAGGAATAAGGAGTTTGATGCCTTTCGTCTGAAATATCCTTTATTTTGCTCCGCGCGCCAACTTGAGTGGTAATGATGGTGATGATGGTGACAGTAGAAGCAATGCCAACTGTGTGAGTGCTGCATGTTGCCCCTTTCAATTACACTGTCAAGTGGAAAAGATTGAGTAGGGCATATTATTTGGTTAAATAGGGTTTGCATTCAGCAGGGGCTATAAATCAGATGGAAATATTTATCTGCTTGGAAGGGATATAGCAACTGAATTGAGAAGCGCTTCGGTATTGATTTTATTAGTTTTAATTCGTGAGAATTACCCGGATTGAGTTGTATGAAAGCAGGGTTTACTATGAGCATAGGTAAGTACATCTTTGTTCTTTTGGTAATGCATAGATACATCACATGTCGCTAGTGAAGATTTAAGAAAACTTTTGGGAAAAAATTGCTTTCTAATAGAATCACTTCCATAACATGTTTTAATAAATAAAGAAGTGTGGTGGGCCAAAGTTGCTTAAACATTAAAATCCTTTCATGAAAAGGGTCAACTTTGTAAGTTCCACTCCACATTAAATGAGATCGAATGAGAGATAGATTATCTGGCCTTTTATTACGTCCAAGCCAACGCAATTTCATGCTTTTTTACCAAGTCAGAATCGTTTACAGCAAACATAAGCGAATATCTTGCGATCATGAAACGACCATGAACTGCTTTTAAAATAGCCCATATTTGAGATCCATAGAGCGGAATTGATATTTTAAAGGTTTTAGATAAGTACTCACTAGTTGTGCAATAGACTTCTCATTCCACAGAACTTACGATGGGATTCGATATTTAAGGAGTCATATAAATGTTAGCTTGTTACTGAATTTGATTCAGCAGCATAAATCTATATTATCGATGCTGTCATATTCGTAAGTAATGATATTGTAGATTTTGGATGTTCCTGACTTTATAGATACACACACAACACGGCAGATAACTAAGCCCTCGAATTATCGCATACTCTACAAAGTCAGCACCGACTGTGGCTTTAAGGTTTTCTTGTTCATCTCTTTGTTGGTTGATTTTAGTAAGGTGTATGAGGAACATCCGTTCAAAAATTTAACCATAGACAAATTAATATAGGGTTTGGCTGCATGAGTTTCTTTCGGTCCGTACTGATTGCCACCAGTCTAGCGACATCTACTCGCATTACGTTAATTAAATATTGTCCTGTATTGAATTGTATTGAATTCTAGCAAAATCTTCCTAGAAATAATACAGAAGTCTACCACCGAGACTCAGCCACTTACGTAAAGTGTAAGGAGATGAATCTCATTTTGAAACCCAACCTCACTAAGCCAAAACGTCTTTCTCAGGAATAGGTCGACTACTAACTTAATAAAATCAACTATTGTGCTCTGTGTGCTTTAGAACATGGAAAAGAAGTTGATGTAATCGTCACAGACGTTAGTAAGGCATTCGCTTTTATTTATTCCCCCAAAATATTACGTTCGTAAGGCCAATTCCCGGATAACCGTGGTCTCCCTTCCACGTCATACATTCCCGTCGTATTGAAGGCCTCCAGCGAAGGTTTTTCCGCTTCGCCCTATGTGGGCTTCCATGGACGAATCCATTTTATTTAACCCCTATCAGGACCGTCTTAAGCTAATTATCATGCAGATATTTAAAAAGCGCCGTGAGGGGGTTGATATTCTCTCAATTCATCCGTTAAAATATTTTCTTCTATCATTTCCGTCTCTCTAATTCATTGAACAAATCATTAGAAAATCTACGGCATACACTCCGCGAATGTCTAGGCTTACAAAAAGTCTAAGATTAGCTTGTTGCCGATTAAAAAAATGGGGAAAATCTAATAAGTAAAGTCAGATTTCATATGTGAGGTTTTTTTTCGTACGAGACGTTATTTTCATGGTTATTTTCATTTCTGTTCCCAAAATGTCCATCCGACTCTTAAATTCTCTTTTGGCCTTCTATATTAATTCTGCGTTTACTTTATTCATGTGTTCCTTTTGGGCGTGTTTTCTTCGCTTTAGATACAAATCAGCCAATCAACAATATTGTCCGTAAAAAAGGGAGAAAACAAAAAAAAATTTAAAACAAAAAGGCAAGGAATGTAAACAAATTGAGCGTGATGCCATCCCAAACGATAACACGAAAAACCAAACAAAAATTTTTCATAGAGTTTGCATTTAATTTATTCAAAAGTAAAAAAAAATTGCTGACAAACAATGATATTGTTGTTATCTTAATATATTATTTTATTATACTTTTACATCTTCTTTAAAAAGACTAAGTTTATTTTATTTAAGCATTTCATATGTGCCCTAACTATGTATATCTACTTATAGTTATGTTTTTGTTATACTGGTTATATAATTTATTAAAGTATTTATCAATTACTTTAAAATTTAAGGAGTTCTGATTTTTCATAAGATCATTCGAATGTCCAATCATGAACTGTTCCTTACAGTGGAAGGTGGCATTGCTGCTTGCAATATTCAGCGTCAATCTGTCCCGTTACTTATACCATTAAATAACTCAATAGGAAATAGTATTAGAAATGTCTAAATTACCATAACCATACCAACTTCATAGTTAAAATCGATCAGCATTACAAATATATTTTCATAAATTAATTCAAATTTTGCTTAATATTGGCCACATTCTCATAGGCTGAATTAACAATGTCTAAAAGTATGCAACAAATTTAAATAACAACATCTGCTGATTCTAGTTCCTTATTTGATTCTTCCACATTTAAAACAGTTTGCAGGTCATAATGTAGCACACATTTTACTTCTATGCCGCAGCTATCCATTTTCTTCTGTTGCTATTCGAATGTAAAAATTACAAAATAAATTCTTAGACAAATGGCATTGGAACTATTGACTGATATATTTTTATGTAATAATAACCCCTTTACCTAAGTATGTACTTATAAAAGAATATCAAAAAAAAACAATATGTACTTTGCCTACCTTTCCGCAGAATTACTCAAAATCATCCCTTAGACTTAATTTTTATCATAACACTGAAAATCAAAATATTCACTTGTTATTGTTATTGTTATTTGAGTTACTAGTGATGAGCTTTTTTAACTTTTACTCAAGTAAACAAAAGCTTTTTATTTTCGCTTTCTACATTTGTGTTCAATGTTGTGTTATTTGCTGTTCTACTCTACTGTGTTTCTACAAGACTGACATTGAAGTATATTTTTCACTTAAAGCTTACCTTAGTCTCTTTTATAAAAGATCGCATCCAGTACGTCGAAGAAGACGTTGAGTTAAACATAGGCATTTTAGAAAGACGAATAAATAGTACTTTTTCCTCTAAATATATTACAAAAGTACTTTTTAAGTATGCACTTAAATAAAAAGAAATTTATTTCATTTAACTGATTTGAGATAAATACTTATGTATATAAAAAGAACGTGGAATGCTCATTTTTAACCAGAAGTGAAAGAAGTGAACAACACAAATGCTGCAATTAACTAATCACAAGCTTTAGCGAAAATAGTGATTCTCCTAAACGGACCATGGAATTTGCGTAAAGAAGTGTTTTAACTTCTTTGGCTTTGAAGAAATAGTATAGCCCTATAAAATCCAAGTCGGACATACTACTTCTCAAAAATTTGCCATACGGATTAGGAATCGCCATTAGTCCTTCATTTGTGTTAAATAAATAAATTTACGGTTTAGGGCCGTTTAAGGATCCTTTTTTCTTCTTGTATACATATATAAATGCGACACTTTATATACTTAATAATAATTATATCCGATGCTTTTTCTACATACGCTTGAGTTATAATCATGGGTATTTCTAGGACTATAGTAACTCCTTGCTTGAAGAAAGAAAAATAGAGACAAACCAATTCGGGGCCTACTTTTAATTGCAATTAACGTTGCGATTTTGAAAAACCGAACGCTTGCATTGTTGGCGACAAAATAAATCTTATTTAAAAAATTATTCCACAGAAGAAGAAATGGTTCACAAATGCTAAGCCACACAATTTTTAAATTTTGTTGAAAAACTATCATTAGGTTGTCAAAACTATGGTTGCTTTTGCAAAACATTTTCTAAGTTTTACTATTGATATTAGATAAGATATATTAAAAGGACGTTTACTTGGTTCACAAGTTTTCGATGTACTAGATCTAATAACAAACTTTGAATTGCAGTCAGCGCTTGTTCCACATAATCTGAGTAAAGTTCGAACTAGCCTACCCTGAACTTATTCGCAAACTTACTTTTATACATAAATTCAAATAAGCACACCATTTGCACCACATTCATTTGAGTATGCATATTGTGCTACCTATATAAAATCTGAGACTAGTACACTTCAAAACATTCAAATTTACTGCTACTTGGTATTAGAATAAACCGTTACCGCGGCAACACCCATTCACCGACCATGTGTTCGCGAAACTTTATAATGACAGCGGCATGTTGTGTGTTTGTGTAGAGCAAGAGCAGATATTGCTCTTGTACGAGATGACCAATCGAGTGAAATGTGAAATATGAATGGAATGATAAAATAGTGTTGCGATGTTTCTCTCTATCTATCTTATGTGAATTTCTTTGCCGTGTTGTTTGTCCCTTCATTTTCGCAATATTGCCTTGCTCAACTTTTCGCACATATGAATGTAATGTAGACAAAATAAAATTCCACTCAAAAGTCAAAGTTATAACGCAGGCACACAACAACGACAAAAAAAAAGTTCTTCGGCTTTGCTTGGAGGAACGTAAATAAAAAAATTTTAGTGACTGTGTGTTGTGTGATGACAGAATTTTTGCACAAGGTGAGTTTCAATTTAATTAAAACCATAATCTCAAACAATTATCGAATGTAATTGAATATTAATTCCCGCGTATCCAGTGAATTCAATTGGTCAATGTATGTGATCAATGTAAGTATTGGCTAAGAAGAGCTGCGACAAGACGCAGATACAATATACAAACACAGAAGCCAAACGCTGGCATATATAGTCGAGTCTGTAGTCGGAGGCAAAAAAAGATTCACGCAAATGCCAAATTGTGTCAGAAATTAATTTTGTTTGTTGCTGTCAAAATGTTAAATATGTATATTATTGTGTGTATTGAGTGCGTAGGAGGATATCGCTGTTAGTGTGAGTGTGTGAACTGTAATGTAGACCGGTTTACAGCGAATAATTCAGCTGCACATCTGTTGATTACGACAGTGCTTAGCGACCTATGCAATGTGCTTCAGAGGGTGGTAATGTAACCATAACGATTTCTAATCCATAAGATACCTTTCCTCCATGGGATTGCCAGCCTAACAGGTGCACACTCATGCACTTCCAATTGGTAGGTAGGTTAGGTACTTGTTCCTAAATCTGACTAATTCAGTCAGTATATAAATAACTGCATATGTACCTACATACGTAGTCATAAAAATTCGGATGCGTTCATATTAAAATATACCTAAGGGTTGCATATGTGTTTGTAAAAATAATTTGGCTGCCCAAAAATGTTTCACTTTATTTTTGGTAAACGAAAAGTTTATCCCACGAGGGGCTGATATCATTCCCTCATGGGACAATTTTTTTTTGTTCTTAAAATCGTTTTGCAGTAGGAATACCTACAAAGTCTTATTTAAATATACATAAATTAATTCCATGGCAGAGGGGCATAAAACAGGGGCACAAGTAAATATTAGTTATAAACAAATTATGTCTGTGTTACACAATTTTTGTTGTTATCAGTTTTTAGGGGTTGTTCGTAGCTACATACAATTGCTATCTTATCCTTCAGCTATGGTTAGTACCTAGGTATACTTACACAAATCAATGATTTCATTTAAAATTTACGTTAAGTGTCGCTAGAATGTGCTAAATTTTTGTTATTCTTAGATAATTTACTTCTGCTAGACGATATACTGTGCAACAAGTGCTTGAGTTAACTCTTCAACTTTGTTCCCGTTAAATGCAAGGATTTTGTTTGATTGTCTGTTCAAAGCTTTTGAGTGAAATTTTCTAGAGGCTTACGAAACTTGCATACGTAACTATGTTTATGTATTTGGAATGGAAATTGGGAATGCATAGGTAGTAGGTATCTTTGTCGGGAATTGAAGATTAATTTTGAATTAAGCAAAATCCGCTTTTTGGCGTTGGTGCTACATTTTATATTGAGTCTACCTATGGAAAAAATTATTATGAATTTCAGCTATTTACCCAGAATTTTGAGTACACAGTTACGTACACGCAAACATATACATACCTATGTAGTGTAAGCCACCCAGTAGTAAGCCGTCAACCAGTAGTCGGCCATTTCTTGCACTTTTTGCCTCCCAATAGTTGTATATGCATAAATTTCAACCACAATTAAAATAGAGTAATTTTATCAAATGCTCGAAATACATGTACGTTTTTATTGATTTTGTTCACAGTTTTAATAACTTAGTGTAGGATTTTATTTATTAAGATTGTCTAAAATTAAGACATTATTTTTATTAAAAAATTCGACAATAATTACGGGGCTGACTATTGGGATACGTTTTTAAGTGTTTGGTCCAGTACTCAGACCCAACGGCCGACTACTGGTATATTCCGCAAATTACTTCAATATCATTAAAATTGGTTATACAAGTCAATTAGGTAATTCTAAATTGTATAACACTCATTTCAGATCCCTTAAAAGTTTTTGCGTACAGTAGGCTGAATTCTGGGAATCCTTGCCCAAGTAGTTAACCATACGATGTTCTGCGTCTGGCTGTTGATATTTTTGAAAAATTAAGCTGTTTTGTTAGTAAAGAATTTTTCTTAAATATTAATATGTTGTTTGGACAAACACTTACTTTAAAATCTGTTTAGATACATCAACACATCATAACAAATTTCCTATAAATTTGAAGTAAGAACAACATTTTAAGGGAGTAAAGTTTATAGGAAAAATTAAGGGGCACGGCAGTGCCCAGTCAAGTTCTTTAGCAACTTTGGCAATTCATCCTTGTTTACACGAACAAACTCAGGCCATTTTGACCTCCCCCTCTAACTTCGCTTACAACAAAGCTAGAGACATAACATTTATTGGGACCACTGACTTACTTACTCAATAAAAGATATATCATCAAAACTATGGAGCACTTTCAATCATCATTTCACCTTGAAATAAGGTTTGCGGAGAAACCACAGGGAAAAATCTAACATGGGTGATTTTCCATCCAGGGGGCGTGACAGCCGCCCACTTCTCTTAACTCAGTCCTCCAAAGACCTACAATTATTATTTTTTAAAGGAGGATTGGATTGGCTCCTAAGAACAAACGAGGAAAAAAAAATTTTATATATTTTATTTTTCATTTAGGGGCGTGTCAGCCGCCCCTTGTTATACTTAGCAAGTTTTTAAAATCGTGAAAACTTCAAATTGGAAAACTTGCCAAGTATAAAAATGTAAATACCACTTGTGAAATTTTTAAAAATTACAGTATACAATTGGCGTCCATTTTTAGATCTCAGTACTTTTTGTGATGAGAACTTGGCTATTTTTTAACATTTATGTTTTTGGTGGTTTGGGCGGTACATCTCTCAAATAATAACGGAGGTGTCCCAAGGCCAGCTCAGTGCGGACAAAAACCACTAACATACCAGTTTCTTTTTGTCGGATTTTCATACAAATCGTCTTGGGGGACATATAAGTACTTTGGGAAATTTCATACTGAAAACGACTTGTTGCTCGAAAACCATAATCGAATCTTTATAGGTACATACATATATCTCCCGTATTAAAAAAAAAACTTGAAACAATGAAGAAATCTAACAAGAATATGATTGGAGCAATATCTTCTCAGGAATGGAGACAATTTTAAAAGAACAAAATGAAAGTCGATATTTCAAAACGAAAAATATCTGACTTAGTTTAAAATTTAATTTATTTTAACTAAAAGAGTGATGTTTTTGTTTTTGTTATTTTCTTACATTAAAGTTTATTAAAGAGAGTTTATTCTAAAAATAATTAAAATTTCGTGCTGCTTTTATTTATATTAAATACAGGACTTTAAAGTCAAGATTTGCACTCAAAGGCTGAATACCGGGTGGTTACCCTACCTACCTATTTACATAAGCAAAAAAGGCCAATGTTAAAAAATAACTCCATCACTGGAGGGCATGGTGGCTGGGCATCGTTACTAGAAGGGATTAGGTACTCCCAGCCCAAAACGGTATAGGGATCGATGGGGGTTAAAGAGGCCGTTAGTGGAGGAAGGTCTAATTAAGATTTTGCTGTTACCGAAAGCAATAATAAAGACATAAGGTTTTTTAAAACAAAGCTTATCAACTTACCATTTTGTTCATTTGTATCGTTTTGTTCCTATTCTAATTAAACTGAACTAAATTCGGGCGATTTTATTTAACAAAGAATCAAACTGTACCGGGTTGACCTCTCTGTTGAGTTAAAGGATTTTAACTCTTTTTCTGTATAATAACATAACTTTTGAAAGAATAAAGTTCTACATTTATAACCTTTTCGTTACATTAGTATTGGTACTAAAGCGAAAGTTATTTCCATCAGGTGGAAAGTTCGTACTCAAACTGAGTATGAAGGATGATATTATGACTATATAGTATTCTGAATATGTATATAGCAACGTTATCAATTAGATACATTTATTACTGATTTTACTAAATCGTGTGCAACACGAACTCTTAAAATTAACACTAGCGGCTTTAAGATTTCATTCAATTTATTAGTGTATCGTCTTACGAATAGTATTAAATTAGTCAAAATAGGATCAGTAGTTTTGGCAGAAATACGAACCACTCGGGTGTTCCACAAGAAAGTCATCTAGGCCTACTTTTTTTCTTATTTTCTTTAATGATCTTCCTTCTAAAGTATCCTCTGTATCTGTCTGTTATATGCCGGTGATCTCAAAATTTACAAAATTATCAAATCTGTGTCCGACTGTCTAGAATTAAGAAGAGTTCTTAACTGTATTCATATGTTTATGGTGTTTATATTTCAATATATCTAAATGTGCAGTAAAATCCATTAAAATTTGAATATAAAATTTATAATCTTATTTTAAATAAAGAAAGTATCTTTTCAGAAAGATTTGGGAGTTGTCCATAATGAGAACTTACATTTTCGTGTGCACTTTGACTTCATCATCTCTAAGGCCAATGCAATGTTAGGAATTGTAAGGAATTTGTTGCTCCTTATGCATCAAGCCTTATATGTTTTTTTTGTTCGCTTTGCCCTTGAATAATACTGTGTGATCTGTAGTCCATATTATGAAAACAGCTCATTGCGTGTAGAACTAATACAAATAACCAAATTATCGCTTCGAAGACTGTATTCTTTTTCAAATATACCCTCCTACGATAATGAGTGCGCTGACTAAGATCTAGAGATAACACCTTCTTCTTGCTCCTAGACAATGCAGTATTTCAATTCAAATTCAAATCAATAGATTTTCAAATGATATCAACTTCAATATGCGGAGAGATTATGAATTCTTTCTAAAATGTTATTTTATACAAATATTTATTTAATTTATATGTATATCTATTTAAAATAATAACTTGTTAGATGAATTGAAATACAATAAAACTAAAAAGGAGAAAGTTAAAAATGTCCAAAAATTCTAAGAATAGTGTTTTTAACACTTACTCTTATTTTTTCCCACGGACCATGGGAAGTTTTATAGTGTTGCCAGTGATTTGACAAACAAATAATTTTTGATACATATAACATGAGAAATAATATTTTGACAAAATTGGAAACTTTAAGTAGAAATACATTCTGAATTTTTTTAAAAAAAAATTTTAATAAAAAAGTATTTTTGTTCGGTCATATGAACGGTTGTTAAAATTGGGCTAATTTTATAGGCGCGCAATTTTTCTATTGCTGGAATTCACTGGAAATTAATAATTTTTATAGATTTTGTGAAAAATATTACGCGTAAACCGGCCCATTTATACCTAGATGGAAGCTTTTCCAACCATTGTGTGTGCGAAGATATATTTTTTGAACTGCAAATTTTTAAGAAGCGCCTCATGACAGTTCTTACTCATTGGCAGCTCTTTCGCACGAGGGGGGAAATATCTTCAGGTGGTACTGGGGCAGATTTAAACCTGGGAACCTGCCTGGAAGTGCTGCTTTGTTACAACCAGTCTTCTAGTCCTGACAAATATTCTTTAATGTTTTGTGAGGCGGTGAACCTTGGGGATTTAAATTTCTTGGATTTATTATTCTGCTGCTCCTATTTGGAGTCCTCATTCTCTTGTTTTATTCTAAACACCCGATGAACAATTTAAGACTCTAGAATTTCCGAGTTTTCTTTCTTCTAGTGCTTTTTTTTTCAAATCCAAAATTTGTGGTTTTCTCTTCTATGATCGGATGGAGGTGCTTTAGAAAAAAAAATATTTATTTTAAATTTGTTTTTAAACTTTGAGTTATTGAAAAAATCGATCTTAAAGTGATTTAAATAAATTTGGCATGTTATCAAATGTTTCAATTTTGTGTGAAGCGATTCAAAAATGCTTCATTTCATGCAACGAGCAAGTTAGGAATGACGCAGTCGGCCACTTTATTTGAAATTATAACTATCGTAAAAGTGTTTTTAGGACACTTCTAAATGAATTGAAATCCTTAAAAACGCTGGAGAAGTGTCTATACATCGCTAATGAATTGGGCATGTGGTTACAATTTTTCAAAACACATAACTAGTTTTATAAATGAGGATCAAAATATTACAATCTATATATAAAATATTTTGTCCTGACTTACTGCCCTAACCGCAAATCGTAGTTAGAATAAATAAATATTGGCATTAGTGTTCCAGGAGCTTATCTTAAATTGAATTCAAAACAAAAATATTTTATGGATCTGAATCTCGTATTTGAAGAAGGGAGTATAGATATGCCTGCATATAGCGAAGCACGGCAATTCAGATAGTTAAATAAATATAATATCTATGTTAGTACAGTGGACTATCTTTAAATAAAAATCTTGATATAAAGAAACTCTTGTTATGCTGAAAAAATTATCATTTGTCCCTTAAAAAAATTTACTGAAAAGTAAAAAAATCCCCTATATAAAGACGATTTATATATGTAAATAATTATAGATTAAAGTACCTACAGGAAGTTTTTAACTTCAATTCAATCGCCTGTTTTTTTATCGCAAGACTACTTGATGATATACAGAAAATTTCAAGTTCACCCAAACCGAAAATTGTAGACTTTTGGTTCCTTTCACAACATGCATGCATTTTATCACTATCTCGCGCATGAATTTAAAAAATAACAAGAATTAGTAAACGGAAAAAATCGTTCTTGCTCCTGTTATCACATCTTTCTGCGGTTTAAGGAAAGCTTTAAGTACCCAGCAAAATATTTATTGGATCCTGTTTTTTTAAATAGTTTATTTCTTTAAACATTTTTTAAAACTAAATGGTCAACCTTATGTCTAATATAAATTTTTCTCAGGCGTTATATTACTCAAACGCAAGCTAAATTCAAAAGCTGTCAACAATCTTATATTCGGTTTTGGTTTACCGAATTAGCAACATTAAATCTTATAATTGATTCGAAAAGTTAAGTGCCAGAAATATGTGATTTTTTTTCGCTCGTGTCGTGTCGTGTCGGCTGTGCTGTGTTGGACAATTTCTGGAAGCCCAATCGAGTTTACCAAAATATGACGAAGCTAAGCATAATTCCAGTATGATAATGCTGTACTATTTTTTTATTTTTTATTAAGCCAGCGTAAGTTCTTAAAAATTTATTATGACTTATATTTAATATATTTCTCAGTTTTCTAATGCGCGCCTATTTTTGGCAAAATTATAAAAAATTAAATATTTTATTTTTATTTATATTAAAAATAATGTTCTTTTATCTTAACTTAGGGTGTTTTTTTTTAGAGGCATATAGCTTTGAAATGGAATAAAGCAACGATGATTTTTTTTTAATAAATATGAAATTTAATTTATTCGAAAGATAATGTTTTGGCATTATAATTCAAATATGATTTCTGGCATATGACTGGATCGGACGTATTCGTATCTGGAGGTCCAATTTTCTTTTCTTTAATAAATACCTAATCGACCATATACAATTAATTTTGTTTATTAATAATTTCAACCGAGCAGAGAACTTACCCAAAACATATTGTCCCCTTTCTGAGTTAAGCTCGTAGCTACAATTTTGAGAAAACACTCGTCCTGTATACAAAACGTAAACACCCGTCTTGACTTTTTTGAAGCTTTTTTCATTTAACAACACACTTGTTCTAATAAGTTAAATGTGTCACCTGAAAGAGGAATATATACTACAAAAAAAAACAGAATTTCATAAGCAAATGTATTTAAAAGGGAAAATATTACGGATTAAGAACTAACTCAGATATATTTAGATACTTCAAATTACTATGTGTAGTGCATAGATAATTAATTTAAGAAAAAACTATTTTCAAATGGATTCAAATTTTAAAAGCTCGAAATCTATACCAGAAAAACAGTTAGTTTTAATGGTATTGCAATTAATCCATGAACAATCGCTTTTTGAAAAAAAAAACCAAAAATTATAATTTTTGTTTGTAACTCGGATTTTTACCTTTAAATATTTGGTAACTTTCCGATTTACTTCCTCCAATTCAGAAAAGGAACCACTAATATAATTTACATAATTTAGTCCTTCAAATGTGGGTTATGAAAAAAAACACACCATCGTCTTAGCATACATTGTTGAATTAGCAATTAAGCCAGTTTCGCACTACAGGAAATCTTTCAATACTGAATCCTTTAACAGCGGCATGCATTGAGCACGCAGATCATGTAAAGTATCGCAAGAAAAATGCCCAAAGTCAATCATCATACCGTTTATATCATGGTCAGTTATTTCATGCATGTATGTATATATTTTGCTAGTGAAACTATTTCAAACATCTTTTTACTCTAATTAGATTCCAGATTGATCCAATTACAATCACAGTAATCATTTTTGTTTTACAACAATAAAACCGGTTTTAAACAATGAAACCAGAGACTAACAATGTCTTCCTGACAATACAACCATTAGTATCATCACCAAGACCATTTCAAGCCTCCACTTGTAATAAGCTGGCTCTAGTGGCAGCCTCTATTATTCGTAATTTTGCCCGTGGAATAAAACTCACTTTATCTCAGTGAAACAGGAGCGCGCTGTCATTATTTCAGCGTGCGAGCAAATCACTCACACACGCCAAAAAATAATTCCCAATTCGTTTCGGAAAGGCAGAGCACCTCCTTGCAAGAAAAATATCCCAGCTGCTGCCACTTCTGCAGCATCCAGCAGGAATTCATTTCTTAATCAAACTGGCATTTGTTGTACGGAATGGTGTAGTTATAGTTTATAAAAGATACCACCCAACAGTCAAATCCAATGAACACTGGAATTACAAACAATCAAGTTGAATTAAGACGAGAACCCGTTCGGTTGGGAAAGGCTCAAGCTCAGGCTCAGACTCTGGCTCTGGCTCTGACTATCCCTATTGCAGTGCCTACCACCCTGGGCTCTGTATAAGAGCTCACCGTTGGGAACGGTCAACGTGCTATTAAAAATAAATTCAAATTACAAAACTCATTAGATATTAACGGACCTGAGTCACTTGTGCGCGAATGTGATCATCACCGTCAAATTGGCGCACGTATGCTGAAGCAAACACAAGTACATACACTCGTACAAGCTGTCTGTCCGTTTGTCCATTCGACGTTCCTCGTCGGACCGTTCGATGGAGGCCCAATCGGACACATTACATACAGTGATCCAATCCAACCGGTTGTTTCGGTTGTTACTGTTGATGTTGCCGTTGTGCTCTTTGGCAATTAATGAGTTTTCTATTTTCCTATCTTTCCAGCATTCCCATATCTGACTTGGGATGTGGCGCACAACCAAGGATACCGGCATACAATAACGACGAAGACTACTACAACGGACAGGAAAGCAGCCCGATGATGATAGTATCTTGGCATCTATTCAGAACAAAACATTTAGTCCATAAACATGTGTGCACCACTTATCTGGTGCCGTGGTGGCACAAACAGTGTAACAGCGGCAGCAGCTCCGCCAGCAATAGCTGTATCATCATCATTTACGATACAAAAGCCTCAAGTTTCAATTTGAGGAGCTGGTGCTGCGGCGTGCGGCGTGCGGCATACGACTATGCATCTGCATCCACTGGCAGCAACTGCACATTGCATCGTCGGGGCATTCTTCGGATTCAGGGCGCTAACGTTATATGCCACAACGGATTCACAATTTAACTTGTTTAGATTAGTTGCTTTTATCAGAGATTTAGATCTTGCTACGGTACACGGCAAGAAGATGCAAAGCGGTCCCAATACCTGACAGTTTGTTTAGGCATTATAATTATTAGATTTTACTAAAAGAATTTTGGGAATGAGGTGTCGTATTCTAAAGTCTCCATGTGCATAGATGTCTAGAAGTAGTTCAGACACTCTTATATTGCATAAAAAAATATAAGCAAGATAGACAAAAATTTATTGCAATAATAACTGACTAAAATACGTGTACATTCGGAAATGTGTCTGCAATCAAACACATTCCTCACAAATTGAAAAAAAAAATAAACACATTTTTTTTTCAAAATTTAACAAAATTAATGCTTCTTTAGTAAGGGTTCTGCTGTATCCATTGGAAATTTAGAGAATTCGACGAGTTGTAGACTCTAGTGACATTTCGTAAATTGTTCCCCTTACACAATTTTCTTTACCCTACACTGCGTTTCTGTCGGACACAAAAATGGAACGAAGCTTAAATTTGGAATATATGTAGATCATGTCCTAAAAAGGTGCGGAAATATATATGTTTCTTAGTCTCAAGGCCGAGCCGACTTATAATCACTTAAAGCTTATATATCTAGATATCATAATATTACTTACGACATAAAATGAAGTTACACATAAAGTAAAGCGCCATCGTACCATCAACAATAATTATTATATCGAATCGAAACTGTGGTGGATTCAGTTTTTGACAGATGAGAGTTTTACAGCACTTGAGATTAAAATGAAAATTACTCGAAAACTGTAAAGCATAGAAAGCTGAAATTTGGAATATAAGTAGATCATGTAGATAAATTGGTATAGGAATACAATTCATTTATCAAAAGGTACCTTTAAAAATTCAAGTTTTACAATATCAAACCGTAATTATAACACAAAAACGTTGTGACATAAATCCAAGTTATACATACAAAAGTGGCGCCATCTAAACTCAAGTCGAGACTGATAGCACTATAATAATTACACAGACTCGTGGCTCGTTTGCGGAAGTTAAGGCCCCTGTAAAGTGGCACGACGTTATTGATATTCATACCTTAATGAAGGAAGTGGAAGATAAATAAAAGATTGATATTGGAAATTAGTGGAAAATGAGCATGTCCAATTATATGTGAATTATTTTGCATAATTAATGACGAAGAGATTAGTGTTACGTTACAAGTAAATAGTTACAATATTCGGGAGGAAAATTAAGCCAAATTAATAAATAAAGATTAGTTAAAGAGGACAACTTTTTGTCATTTCAAACACGAAAAGCGTTCTCTTTACAAAAATAAGGAAATTTCGTTATAAGAGTGTTGGAACTGTAAAAGTAATTCTCCCATTAATCGAAATAGTCACATTTTGAGTGATAATCGAGTTTTACAGTTTGTGTTTGGGTAAACTTCTAAAGAAGTGGTTTTCAGAAAAATAAAGAGGTTATGCTGGGATCATTTTCCTTTCTGAGAAAATTCCCGTTCGAAAGTGGAGGCCGATATTTATCGACTTTTTTTTGTTGCGACATAGAATGCTTCTGTTAATACTTTCATACTGAAAAAACACCCTTTTGTTTCTAGGGTGGCCATGGAAAAAAATATATTAATGTTAAACAATATTTTTACAAGTTCGACACATAGAAACTATGGCGCCAGTTGTAAATCATGTCGGGCATTATGCTGGGCAATTTCAAAAACTCTTTGACCCCTATCAGTCGGAATTGAGTTTCACTTCACCTAATCCAAATAAGTTCGATTTTTTTAAAACGTACTTTAATTAAAAAATACGTATAAAATAGCTTTGTTTTTAAAGGCAGATGTGCGGTCTTTAAAGAGGAAAATACAAAAGAAATTAAGAGGAGCACTGGATGACTTCATGAAACTTCTGGACGAAATGTATATTTTATGAAACCAAATTTTTTGGTTTTTCAGAAAGGTGTCATATTGCGTAGGTTTATCAGCCAGCGTACATTTCTTTCCTCTGACGATTGCCCTAAACTGTAGTTTGTTCACAAATGCAACTTTTTATTTGTCAGCATCCAAGGCAAACATGAAATAGAGGTTGCATTAATAGACAGAGAGGTTAAGGCATGTAATCTCGCGAAGCGTGCACACAACAAAAATTATTATGTAGTATGTTAAGTATGTTCTTTTAAAACTTGAAACCATTTTTCCAATTTTTGAGTTTTTTTTTTATTGTAAATAATGATGTCCGTTTAATATTTAAAGTATTAAGGGAGGGTTGTAGATGGGATTGGACTATAACACAAAAACCATAATGTTGACACTCTCCGGATCAGTACAGGTACGTTACTTACGAGAAGGGCTATCTCTGGAACTATACTCTACGTTTTCGAAAAATTAATTCGTGGAAAATATGATTTATTTTAAATTCTGGGTTGTTGACTTCGAGCCTCAAAACCATTTGAAAATAAATTGCTACTAAATATCTCAATATTATGCACTGTAATTGTTTTTGAACACACAAATTAACTTTTAAAATAAATAAAGTTTTTCAGAAAATATAATAAAATTGCTACCGGGTTTTATGTATGTTACCAGTCAACGTAAAACTACTAGGAAAATTCCTACACGTGCATTGAAGGGATTTCAATGCACTAATGTAATTTCATCTTTCATCATTTGCAAACTGAAGCTCGCTGTCAAACTGTTTCTCTTTTTCGCCTGCCCTTGGATACAAAAAACACGGAGAGGAAACACTATTAAATATGTCAGCTTTCCCATAGGTTTTTTGATACTTCATTTTAGAATATTAAATTTCGAACTAAACATTTTTAATTTATTTAAGTAAATTGATTTACTCAGTCAAAGAAATGTTTATTATTTTTGTTTACCTACACATTCGTTGATATTCGCTATTGAATGAAACGAAATGACATATTTTACGGAGTTAACAAGAATAAAAAATGCATTTATGGTGTTGAGATTGTGTATGAACAGTTTGATTACATTTATTTTATTAGTGTATGGATAAAATAGTTATGTAGAAAGATTGTTGTAAAAATATAGATTTTTTGTATGTAATGTAGGGACTGGATTTAGATGAAACCTTTATTAAGAAACTGGAAAAATTCAGGAGCTGTCGTCGTTCTTTGCTACGCCTTATTTGTTGCGTTTTGATTTATGACACCTAATGAAGAAAAACATTTTTTTTAAAAGATTTGTGCACTCAAAAAAAAACAGAATGAAAAAATACTTTATAGGTACTTAAATATTAGTAAGTTAATATTTATATTTATAAGCGTTAAGGCGAGCGAAGCTGGGCGGCCGCCTTGTCAGTTATCATAACTAAGCTTGAATTTATTTTAGCATGCAATTTTTATATGCAATTCTGCTCAATGAACTTCAATATCTATCCGAGTTACATTCCGTTTCGCAGGTAACAGGTCTATGATTGAAAAATGCAAAGCTAGATAAATTAGGTCTCCCAACGAACTGTCTATTTAACAATAACAACAATAATTTCTCTCAGTGTCGTAGGCACCATATATTCTGTGTTATACTGATTAACCAGTTATCTCATAGTTTGTTACCTCAACTATATAATGCATAAGAACAGCACTCCGGTATATCCACGTATCTACTCGAAAAGTTGATTACTATCACAACGCAATTTACGCGTTAATTTTTAGCTTGTAAGAACCAGTTAGACACGAGTCACTACCATGCACTAAACCACACACACTGACAGGGGATGCTACAGCAAACAACAGTCATCTGCAACATCCACTTATGGTCATTACACCTGTGCGCAGTTATTCGTTGACGACGATCCTATCTACAATTCAGGTTCCTTGCATAGTAGAAGCAACTTTTCAGTTCAGTTCAGTCAACTACCATCATCCGTTTCTACCAATACCATAAATCTTCGTAACAAATTTTAAGCCATTGGAAAATAATTGCGACCTTAAAACAATCAACGGCCAACTACAATGACTATGGTAAGAGTACGAGTACAACTACCTTGGTATACAGCGTTTGTGTAGCGTTAGGAAGAGAATTTATTTTTCCGCTTTCCACCTGCCCGACGAAGTGGACGCGCCAGCTTCCGTGACATCTTCTGTCTTCATGTGGCGTGCGCGCGTAATTCACTAGAAAACCTATTATCTGCACAGTGAATTTGAGTAACATGTTGCTGCAACAATGCGAAGAGGCGAAAAAATACATCTATATACTATCTGCCGTTGTGCGGTTCTAAGGTAATAAATAAAACTGCCGAGGATCATGGATTGTGTCACCCGATCGGGAAGAAGGTACACAAAAACATTTGAAATGAATTATGACCACAAGCTTGCTCTTGACCAATGAAAAAGAGGGAGCGGATGCTAAAATAGAAAAAAAATATGTTTCGTAGAGATTGCTTAGATACAGGTAGGTATCCCAGCAAGCAGAAAATTGTATGCTTATGTGTGTGGGATGACAAATGACAGAATTTGAAAAGGAAGTTACAGTAATTTGGTGAAGGTGACCGCAGGTATATTTATGAAAACAGTAAATGGTCCCTCTAACCCCACCGCACCCTATTTCGAATAGTGATTTATTGTTTCGCAACCAAGATAGGTACCCACCTATGGTTGTGTGTTGCATGTATCGTTATTTTCTAAATGGCTTTTTTATAATTAATTGCCGGGATACTGTTGTCACACTTAATTTTTGTTTGAGCCATTATAAAATGTCTCGGGGGTGGCACGAAAATAGTGAGGACTCTTAATCGATTAACATAAAAAAAATCTCTCTTTCCAAAATCACCTCATTTGGCAGCATTTAATTCTCCTTCGAGACACACATTTAAACGAGTTTGATAAATTGACTATGAATATTAAAACAGTCCCCTTTTTGGCAGATAAATCAATTGGGTATCCTTTGTTTTGCGCGTGGCGCCCTAGTGCAGGGAAAATTTCATCATATTACAAAGGAAGGTGGCACTGCATCAAACATTTACGAGTTCACACTAATCTAATGCAAAGTTGTGACAAAAAAATTCTCTATATTCTTCTAAAGCAATTTCCATATGGGTGAAAGCTTTTATCACAGTGTTGTGTGATAAGTGCAAGAATCAAATTGACGTTGATAAATTTTTCGCCATGCAGCTGTGGGTTATGTAATTTTTTATCTCTGTTACTTAGGAATGTGCAAATAAGATTAAAAACCAATATCGACACTATGAAAGTTCGAAAAAGAATAAAATACCTATAAAAGCGTTGACTATTCCTTTGTGAAGTTAGTTCTAAAATGTATAGGAAAGACCTATGTACCGAATGCAAAAATAGGACGTTTGCCTTTGATATAAAATGTTCGCAGGTATGGATGAACTTTTCACTGTATAAAAAGATACACGTTTAGCACTGTGAACTTATCTACTTGCTAACTCAGGCGGCACTTCACTCCTGGATGAAAGCCCAATAGCTAAAATGTCGCGATCTTCGGCTAGTTGTGTACTCCAAGTTTATTAAAGTCCCCATTCACCTAAACGTAGATGTCGTTTTCAGATGTAATAGCAGAGGCGATGTAAACTACTATCTCAAAGTAATAAGATCCGATTCTTAGATGTTGGGTGTGCCTTCTTATTGACATCCTTTCTTTTGCCCTCGTTAACCACTAGACCCTTCTTAGCCGCCTTAGCCAATGGCACAAGCAAGAAATTGATAAGTCTTTTGAAGGAGCGTAACACGTGGATTGGCTAAGGGGTTGTGCACAGCGCGGCGCATTGCCTTAATCGTTGTTGACATAAAAGATCTCGGTTAAGTCCATAGCGACCTTGATACAGCGGTGAGCTTCCTCCTTCGTCATGCTGCACAATGGAAGGTATGCTAAAACTAGGCATGGCTCTGTATAGATGCTTTCATATACGGTCTTCATGTGAGGCTTTTTTTGATGAATACGTGTATTTATATTTATGGGTATGACCCAACACCAGCAGACAAGATATTATACGCGATGTCTAGAACACATCTATAGTTGGCGCAGTTTAAATCTTGAAAATGAGATTTCAGCTTCATTACTTCTCTATTGATAGGGCTGACAGATTTTCTGGTTATTATCGCCTGAAACCCAAGTTTGTGTTGATTTCGCCGACTTTTGTTTCCTCAGCACCGACTGTTACGATTTCAACGTATACTTCGGACATTGCACGCAAGTTTTGCGAACATTTCCGTTGGTTTTCCTCTGTTCTCGACTTATGTACTTTGATATGAAAATTTATAAGCGGGCGGATGTAACATTCCTAAGCCGGCTTAACTTTTGATTTGAATCACATATCCACTTTTCTAATTCTTTTAACCGATACTAAGCTATGTTTCAACCTGTGGAATTAAAATACAACTTAATGAAATGTTTCTACTTCTCGATACAACGTAATTTGTAACAGTTATCATTGAAAATAGTTTACCGTAAGGGACTGGGATTGTCTGTCACAGACATTTCAAACATAGATTCTACTCATTATGATGTCTGAACACTCTTAAGGCTATTTTAATTATTGCAATTCACACCAACTGTAAGGCTACATCCTGCAGAGAAAAACCTAAAAACAATCAACATAAGGCAGATTAAAATCACGCAACAAGAAAAACAGCAATAACTAGCCACAGGCCAACAATCCAAAAAAAAATTAAAAACCTATACCAAACTGCAACTATTCCACTTCTATCAGTGTATCTCGTGGATAATGGTAATTTAATTTGCTCAAAATATATACATAATGCTAATGGCAATAAAACCATAATAACTCTGCTGCACAATATTCCACACAGCAAAAGATCGTTATATTGCCAGAGCAAAAGCAAAAGAGCCCGAGAGTACTCAATCAAGGCTTTATAATTTAAAGGCCATAGCAGCGGCACGCATCTACTCCATCGATGCAAGCAAAAACAGTTAAGATGTGCAGTTAGAAGTGCTATTACACAAGCGTTGTGTGCACATGACTGCAAGGCGGAGGCGCGCAAAAACAATGATCATATGTGCGCCCTAGCATCCACTATCTGACCATTATTGGTCAGAACAAGACCCGGTCCGGAATCATCCATCTTCACCACTTATTTTGCCTGCCCACTTGCCCGCTCGAACAGCATAGACGCATTAGTGTTTCTTTGGCCAAGTCCAGCGAGTGAGTCTGTTAATTTGAACTGACAATGGAGAACCTTTTTTGTACGAAAATTGTTATTATGCTTTAACGATGCAGCCTGTGTATGGTGTGGTGGCGCGGCTTGGTGCGCGGTGGCCTATTCGTTTACCACACTCGATGCTTGGATGCACTTTTAAGGAGTTTAGGATTTATTAATTTATAATTATTAAGACGGCTTTGAGCACGACACGGTTAATGAGTTCGACTGTATTAATTGTTTCTTCTAATGTTTAATTGTTTATTTTATTATTTTTTATTTCCGTGATTTTGCTTTTTGCTACTGCTTTTTGCTGCTTATTTTGCAAGCTAATTAAGGTAGGCAGAGTTATAAACGTACGTATAGTATATGTAGTAGACGAGACGTAATGAAAATTAGTTGATTTTATTAACTAGGTTTAGTTAACGGTAAATGTGTGATTTACGGATTACTTACTTCTAGCATGGAATGTGCACAATATTTTATATATTAAATAAATGTTTCAGAAGCTGAAGCTATTCGTAAGAGGGCCCAACATACGGTGCTAAAAGAAGTTAATAATAATTGGGGCTAGTCAACGAGAATGAAGAGGCCTATGGTAGAGTGAATTTAGATTGAATGTGTTACAGAAAGAAAACTAAATGTTATCTACCTATACTAAAGAGCATTTCATGTGCATTATTTAGTAGCACAACTAGGGTTCATGTTTGCAGCAGCGTTGAGCGGAGTATGAGCATGACTTCAATTTTTAGAATAACATTATCTATACCTATACTTGTGTCTTTATATGAATGTGCGTACATTTTCTTTCTATTTCAGATCAATGCGCAACTTTTTTTGGCAGGTGGCAGAAAATGCTTAGTGGTCGAGCTATTGCCATTGAAGTATTTCTGTTAACAGAAGTGACAAACTATTTCTAAAAGAATTCAATCATTATTCATGCCGAATGTTGAATGACAATTCATTGACTTTTCATTGACATACTTTTGGGACCGATAAGCAGCATTCTATGGACAGTTGTTGGTCCAAAAAGGCTGATAGTGAGTCATGCCTGGTAAGAGCGTTAGTTGTTTTAAATCCCCGGAGACCAGTATGTCCGGGAACCCAGATTAAATTTGCAGAGCTACATCTGGCAAACCTGTTCAGATTGCTTATGGCCTCCTCCACAGCTAGGCTATCAAGTACCCAAACATTATTTGCAAGGTAGCGTCTTTTACTCTTTTCCATTACTGCAGAAACGATCACATTTTGTGTTTATTGTGACTTTGAATATGCTGCTTATGACAGTATTGCAGCTACACTGATGACGTGGAGAGCAGAACGATGTCTTACGGTGTAAGCCGTGGTGGCATTATTATATGCATCGGTTGCTTGGTGAAACAAGCTTTTTCGCAAATACGACAAATATTTGACTAAACTCCAAAGAACGGTAGGAATGCATGCATTGGGTATACTTTGATATACTTTTAACATGGATGCAACCCTGAAGGCTAGTTATCGACTAAAGAGAAATATTTTGACTTCCCCCAAGTTCAGGCAAGAACCTGAGCCTGGCGGGGGATGTAATTACATTTTTACGGATGGTTCTTAAATATGTCAGGATTCAGGCATCAACTGATGTTTGCGTCTCCTATCGATAAATATTTGATGGCAAAATTCTTCGGGCTTCAAACACATGAAACTAGTTCGACCTTCGGTCTGTGGGAAGGTCTTCGGGATCTTGGTATCATTATGAGAAACTACTGCAGGCGCCTAGTCCACCGACCTTTTGCGAAGCATTTTCTCTATAAATGTCCTGCCTTTGCTCAAACCAGTCTCCAGGCAATAATTTCAGACGTCTTAGATCATTAGCATCATTATTTTTACATTTCTGATTACAGAAAATTATCGCTTTAATCGGTCTTCAAAATGAATATAATCGACATGAAAATAAATCTTTTCAATGTGACTTCATTGAATTGAACTATTTCAAAAATATCCTCTTTACAATTAATTACTCCAAAACGAAATGGATGATTGACGAACCTAATTAAAAATGTTTAGTTTAGTGCTGCCGACTCAATTTAAGCGACTTACTGGCTGGATGATTATTGGAAATCCATTGCATCAAAGTAAAGGTCCTCCGCCTTAAATTCTCAAATAACCCATTTGAAGTCATCATAATACTGTAGGTGCCTGCCATTACGACCTCGGATATGTAATAATTTCTTGTTATTCTTTAGTTATCAGATAATTTTTGTTTGATTATAAGATTAGATTATTCATTTAAAACATACTGAAGTGTCACCCATTTGCTTTCATTACTAATTGGTTTGGGGCTTGCAACTTCTCAACACACATTTTCCAACATAGTGTAGCAACGACTCTTTCATTCATAATTTTTAAGTTTTATTTAAACGGATGCAAGTAAATATCCGCGTAATTGGCCTACCTTCAGCACACTATAAAATATACCGCTGAGAATTCCAAAAGACTCATCTAGAATTAAATAAAATTTGCTCCACTTTTTCGAATGAATTGTTTGTTGTATGTAATTATTTTTTTTTTTTACTGCTTCCAGATGAATTTTGTTTATTTGTGTGTAGCTGTGGTCTACAAGTAACGAAAACATTCTCCACACTACTATTTGAATTGGTCATATGCCACACCTAGTAGACACTAGCTAGCAATCGCCCACTCTCACGCCGCTTCTTCACAGTGATATACACTTTGCCATTAATATCTTTAAGAACCAAGCACCGCACATGCTATGCAACACACGGTATAGCTTAACGACTTCATAACAAATGTGGCGCTGCTGCTATCGGGTACAGGACTCTTCCGCTACGACTCGTAAGGTAGATGTTGATTTCAATGGTCGACTTCGTTCTAGTTTTACAGTGCTACTGTATTTTTTTTTTCATATAGTGGTATAATCCTCCATTGAATATATTTATTAATCACATTATGAAAATTTATCCTTGCGGAGGTAAAAGTAATCTTACTCCACCGACGCGTCGGTCGATGATACTGGACGTTTATTCTTAAGAAAAGTTTCAACTCATAAAATGACTCGTCGGCTTCGGGCTTCGGGCTTTGTCTACCCATAATCGCTTAGAAGTTGGCATACTTCATTTTCTGCAAAGTCCTGGATTATTTTTTTGTTTTGTTATTCTTTCGGGTTTTCTTTGTTTCGTTTATGTTTCCTCGGCTATAACTTTGGAATGAACCTCAGGGGGTTGAGTTGAGGCGCTCTTCTTGTTGCATGTCGACCTTGACCAAGAACCGTACAAGGGATATTGCAATTGAATTTGCTTTGTGGCAGGGAAGTAGGGGTCTTAAAGAGGATTTAGTTAGTGGTCGGTGAAGCGTAACATTGTAATCTTTGTACATAGTTGTTTCGTAAGAACTTCTGACCTGGAGGACACTTCGGATAAGTCAGACGAGACTTTTGTGCTGTTGAAGGAGTATTAGTTCTGCTGACAGTAATTTTATACGAAGGACGTTTGAGTCCTAGGATAAACTAAGATGAGAGATGCTTTCAGTTGGATTATAAATTGAATTAAAATATAGTGTTTTATTACTTTGTAGAGGGGTTTTCAACTTTAATTCAAGTTAACACAGATAACATTCTTGTAAAATTTAACTATAAGAATTTGTGTTAAATGCAGATGTTAGCTTTCATCGTTGTGGTTCTCTATATTCCTTTTGTCTTCGTTGACACAATTAAACTGACCATTATGATTTGTGATAGGAGTTTGAATTTAGTATGGTTGGTATGGTATGGTAAACACAAGCTGGTGAACATTTGATTTATTGTTTATTCCTTTTTGTAATTGCAACATGTTCATGCCGGGAAAGATCTATTTCTTCCTGGATACAATTTCTTCTGGTACCCAGTGGGCAGGCGTTCCAACACATTCTAAACTCCAGTTGGTCTGATATCTAATGCGGTGTAATAATTGCTGATTTATCCTCACATGATAAAAAAAGTTTGTATTCGCTTATCTGTCCCAACTGCATAAGTATGATATTACTGTTGTTAACTCATTTAGTGTATTCATACTCTGTGTCATCGGGACTGGCTGCAACCATATTAGGGGCCACTTTCCAAGTAGTAGTAGTGGCGACATTTTTTTTTTAATTTTTTCTTTTAACCCCACTTTTTCAACCAAACATTTTTTTTTTTTTGCGTCAAAAACATAAATTTGCATTCAGATAGCATAAATATTGATGATTCCAATATGGCAACAGAACCTGAGACGACCGCTTCGGGTTTAAGCGGGCCTCCCCCTGTCTTTAATAAGCCTTTTCCTAAATATAAGTATCACTTATCTGTCCCAACTGCATAAGTATGATATTACTGCTACTAACTCATTTAGTGTATTCATACTGTCATCGGGACTGGGTGCAACAACATAAGGGGCCACTTTCCAAAGGGGCAGCAGGCTTTGAAAGTTAATTTTTTTATTTAAGAGGTAGGTAGTGGCGAAAATTTTTTTTTAATTTTTTGGTTTTAACCCCTTTTTTTCAATCAAACATTTTTTTTTTTTGCGTCAAAAACATACATTTGCATTCAGATAGCATAAATATTGATGATTCCAATATGGCAACAGTACCTGGGACGACCGCTTCGGGTTTAAGCGGGCCTCCCCCTGTCCCATTTTTGCTTTTTTTAAACTTCAATAATGCAGCTTATGATTCAAATAAAGAATAATTGATTGTTTAACCTGAATAATTATGAAAATGCTTTGAAAAGAATAATGAAATTGGGTAGAAAGTAAATAAATTTATAAAAAAAACGTTTACTAGTTAAAACATTCGCATCTTCTCATATAAAATGATGTATCTTCCTTGTTTGGGCCTCAGTTTCCGTCGACACAAGTATTTATCAGATCAATATACATTGTTGATGTCAATTTCTCATGGTTGCCATTTATCTTAGCATCAGGAAGTTAATCACCTGATTTGCATTACTTCTATCTCATTGAAGAACTTCTCAACTATTCACTCGGTAAAAAAAAACAATATTCTAAATACCTTCCTAGCTTACTTCCTCTTATCCTCAATTCCCTTTAACAGTTCAATTTCATTCCCATCCATCCGTGCACCCAGTGCATGAATCGAATCAAGTAGGCAGAAAAAAGAAATATAATATAGGTAGTCACCCAAGGCATTCCAACGAGATGAGGATCTTCCTGAAACTTAAACCGGATTCTAACATTCTTCGTAGATTGCGTATATACAAGTACTGCATGCTGTACGACTTTGCTGTGATATTACTTTGCCGGTAATTATTTTGTGAACGTTCCGCAATAAAATTCCACTTTAATGCATGCAAAGTTTGGCTAGCTTATACCTTCCCCTGCTTATACTCCTTCAGCCAACAAAAATACATTGTGCACACAACAAATTGCGAAAATTTTTCATCTTTGTAACAAAACTTCCTACAATATTAAAATTTATCGGTTAAGGAGCGGTACAGCATCGTCCTCGTACTATGGACACTTGCGTGCACATAAAAACCAATCTAACCCAATAAAAGAAAGAATAAAAATATAACAACAAAATCTGCACACACTAACGCTACGAACCGGTATATCGGAATCATAAAGTAGTAACCGAACGTAATATCCCTCGCCTCCTTCAGAGGATGTAATCAAACTCAACCTACCATTAGGTTGCATCTAAAGGCCATCATCATCATGATCGCCGATCGACCCAAGTACAAATAGGCAGAACAGCGCAACAACAGTAACACAGCGTAAGGCAACACTTCACTATAATATTTTCCATGCTTTGGTAGTAGGTTGGCTCTTGGTAGGTTAGCATCTATTCTGTGCAACCTGCGTCTCAGGTTTTTTATTTTGTTTCTTTACTGCAGCTGTTTGGTTTTCCTTGCTAGGGTAATGAGTTTTTTTGTTCAAGCAACTAGATTCCGATAACATGGAATGGATATAAGCATGTTGCTATTATTTTTCAAACAACTAAAAACAGGAGTGCGCAATGATAGGTCCTTAAAATAACCGCTGCAAACGGTTATTCAAGATGTAAACGTATTGCCGAGTTTATTTCATCGTGCTGATAGGTCGTCGAGCGAACAGGTTAGCAGGTTATATTCGGTCATAATTTCATCTCAGCTCAATATTTACTTTTATAGGAATTTGTGGTGGCATCGTATTTATATTCCAAACACGTCTAATTTTTAAAATATACATGTACATGCACAAATTCTCTGTTGGTAATAGTACTACAATTATTCACCCTATCGGAAGTTGTTATGATTTTTGCGCATTTCCACCTAAGCGGTTGTGTCAATAAGCAAAATTTTCGTTTCTGGGACACTAAAAATCTGCGTGTGAAGCACGAAGAGCCATCACATCCACTCAAAGCCACTGTGTGGTGCGTTGTTCACGCGGGAGGAGTGATTGTACCGTATTTTTTGGGGACGCCATCGGCATTACGGTCACTGTTACTGGCGAACGCTACTATATGGCCATGATAAACGACTTCTTACTGCCGGAGTTGGGCTTGTTGAACATGTGTATTCAACAACACCGTGCAACCACACGCACACCACGAGCCAGAAGAATTGATTGTGGAGAAAACGTTTCCTGGTCGCGTAATCTTCTATTTTGGGGAAAATCTATTCAGAAACGAAATTGGATGATTAATTTGTATATTCTATTTATTGGGACAGACAGTAGGCGTCTAAAAAAAAGTGAACGTTTCGCACTTGGGAATGACTTTTATATATATGACGGTATACATATATATACTCTGCCTTTTAAGGACTCATACGACACAATTTTACCTCAAAACATCCATCTAAACATTAAGTGCTCGATGCAGGGAAGTTTGAACCTCGCTTATAATGGCTTCGTCATCAGGTAAGTTAAGCTAATGTTGTTCTGCAACTTTTCCTTTAATCTTCCTTGGTCAACACCGAGTTTGATTGCGAACTTTTTGGGTACTCCAAAGAGATGTCTTACTTTTGACTTTCATCCCTCGTAGATATCCATGATAATGGACATTAGCATCTCTTGGTTGTCTATCGAATGATTTTTCAAAATCAACCAATACCATATGCAATTCCTTTAAGGCACGATGCTTTTCCAATATTATCCTCATGCTTGGGTTTACCCTCAACAAACCCACACTGGTCATAACAGTACGATTCGTCCCAATCTAAAACCGGTTCAACGTTCTTCTTTGCTTTGGCATTTGTCTAAAACGATTCAATAAGGAAAAAAATGTTTGATATATTCTATTACAAACTTACGTTTAACAGTTACTAAACAAACAATACTTTGCCGCACACTTCAAGTAGACAAATAACATAAAAAAAATAAAAAAAAATATTTGAAAAGCTTTGCCATTTCGTTTCATTCAAGATGGCGCCGGGAAGGTAAATAAATACTTTTTTATTTCCTACAAATACGTTTTAAACGATATATTTTTCAAAAAAGGTCAACTTCTCAAAAAAATAATTATATTGATGAAATAATCCTAATAGTAACAGCTGTCGTATATTTTACACTTTTAATCGTTCCCATGGTTTTTGCTTACCAACATTAAAATCTATTAGTGCTAAAGGATGAAAATCAGTAAAGTCTAACCCAATTTCTATAGGTCTACCAAATTAGACTCATTCCTTATCATATCATAACACTTTTTTTTTTTAATAAACTTTCATTTTAGTGTCCATATATGCTACATCGTCTTTTCTTTACCATATAACCAAATCGTTATCTTTGAATATCTTAATATATTTTGGGCCCAAGGAATATATTTTGAAAGATATTATATTTCCAGAAATTTACAGTTAAAATTCAATCCGGATTTTAAATACTGCTCAAGGAGTAGAGAGGCTCCCACCTGATCCACAAAAGTTAAAGGATTACACCAACAAGGATATGGATTGCTAGGTACGAAATAATAATATCCATCGAAACAGGTTGAATGTTGTAGAAAAGCGATGACCACATCAAGGAGGAGTTCTAGGACCTCCTGGACTGGGCCTACGAAGCTTTCCGAGATTATAATGTCGAATTCGTGCTCGTGGATTTCAATGCTAAAGTCGTAAAAAAAACATATTTGGCGGGCAAGTTGTTTAAGCACAACGTAAAGTCAAATCACAGCAACTTATGGTGTTTTCGATAGGATCGAATCATTGACAAAATCGTACCACGAGCTTATCTTTGCGATGCACGCGTCTAACATCTTGAACGTGTACACATTTCGAGGGGCAATCATCGGCTCTGACCACTTTATTGTTGCAGTTATATTCAGAGCTCGACTGTCGAAAAAGAAAAAGCGGCAATCAGACCAACAGAAGAAATTCTAATTTGGCCTAAGTACACCTCTAGTAGCCAGATCTTGGGTGAGAATTTCTCTACTGTTGTGAGAAAAACAACACGTCAGCCTTTAAAATTAAACCGCAAAGATAAACGGAAACAACACGTTACGGTTAATAAAAAGTATATATTAAGAAGTAGAAGAGTAAGTCACTCAGAAAATATTACCCAGCAGAGGTCAAAGTAGGTACGTACTTAGAAAAATGTCTCTAGTAGAGGATCAAAGTGAGAGAACGAAAAAAAAATATACGTAGCCATTTTAGCGGGTCTAAAAGTAGGCGTGTCTAAAAACTTTATACGGCAAACTTGTGAAGGAGGTCAGTGTCTATATATTTTGTTTAGATTCTAACCCCTTATCTTTTCAATTTTAGCTTTAAAACTGTTTTTTCTCCATTGTGGACGTGGCAGTGAACGTATTGAAAAAACACAACCATTTCGGGACCCTAGGGAATATATGTTGCAAATTCTAGCTTAAATTTAAAGGCCTTACAAATTGTTACTAAAAGACGAACGGAAGGACAGACATTGTTAAATCGTCTTAGGTTTTGATCTTGATTATGAATATATTTACTTTTAGGGGTCTACGACGAAAATTAAGGGGTGTTGCAGACTATGATTCAAAATTAAAATACTCTTGGGATAGGGTATACTAATATTTAAAAACATATATAAAAAGTAAAAAGTATAATAGTCGCTCTTAAAAGAATGACCCACGCTTTTAATACTATTGTCGCATTTTACCTATTTCCTTTTTTCCTCTTATAAAGACGACCATTTATTCCCATCGATATAAATGTTGTTCTGTGACAACAACGGACCAACTACTTCGAATTAGAAAGAAAATGTAATCGATCACCCTTCAATGCATCGGCGGGAAACATGTAAATCAGTCACTTTAGCAAACATCCAGTTACACCAGCAGTGCACTCTACCACAACCCTCTGGCTCTACAGGTTGTTGCAGTTGCAGTATGAATTTATTTATTTCCTCCAACTGTTTCTGCTGTACCTCGTGCTCCGCATTTCTCTCCTTGCAAGGTCTCTCATGAATTAACAACATTGCCATATGAGCCGCCATCACTTCCTAGAAGCACTAGATGTTACCTCCCCATTATTTTTCATTCCTATGTAGGCCCCAATCGAGGACACAGTGCGACGGCCAACTCTACTCTTCTCAGCCAGAGGATTATTACAATGATGATGGTCTTCCTACTAAGGAGGATGCCTACCATCAGCAAGCGGCTCGCTACCATCGTGGAGCCCACCTTTTCGCAGGGAAAAAAATGAATATAATGAATAGGCAACAAGAAGGCAGAGATTAGGCCAACTTGTTGCACTGTCCGCTCTCCAGAACAGTGCACTGTCAGAGATCATCTTCGCTTTGCGTTGTCTCTCCAGTAGAACGATGCACGGTGCATGTTGCACACGGTTCGTGTGTTTACGATGAGAAGGGAAACTTGTTTCCTTTAGGGCTCATTCTATAAGGAAGCGCAATTGAACTTGCTCTGCATACGAGTTTGCCTGCCGCCGCGTCAGGAGGAAGCAAAGGTTTACTCGTTGTGAAGCTACGACTCTGCCTCTGCTTCGTCTAGTGGCAGTGAATCGGTGTGTTTTGCACAGTTTCTGGTTTTTTTCTGCGGAACCCTCCTCATATGCCCACATGTAATTTCTTTAACTGATTTCCCTTCCCAAGGATAGGTATACGCGCTAGGCAGCCAAACATGCTGCAGGAAGGCAGTCCGACTAGTATCTCGATTGTATTTTAATAGAAAATCGTTTGCGGATGTTTCATGTTGCGATTCGCATATTGGCATTGGCTATTTTTACATCAATTGTAAGAGGTAAACAGTAATGCAGGAGAGAGAAAAATTCAGCGCAAAAAGGCTGGCACAGGGGTAAACCTGAAATTGATAACGGAATATCTTGGTTCTGTTATTTAAGGAAGAATAAAAGAAGCAGAAAAAATCTCTCTCTTCATAGAAAGAGGCGAAACAAAAAAAAAGTTAATTTGTTCAACTTTTTATGTAAACTTTTTATGTAAAGACGAAGCGAGGAGTCGAACGGATCGAATTGAATGTGCATAGCATAGGCATTTTCGTATGTTCCCAAGATTAAAATCAAGTTCCGAATTGCAGTTAGGGTCGATTCTTGTATGTTGTTTAGGTTCAAGTGAGTTTTTCCGCAAGCAACAGTGTTGGTTGGAGTGTGTAAGGTGAATGTCCTTGCGGAACTTGATGGTAATACCGCTGAGATAATCTGCAATCAGTTTACGTTGATTGTTAAAAATATTAATGCGATAGGTAATGGTAAGCAAGTTGTTAAAGAGTACGTATTGAGAGCCTTCCACATATTTTTGATAGAAAGGTGCTAAAACGGGGTCTATAAAGCTATGGATATGTGTATATATATAGACATACTGTCGGATGCTCTGGTTTAAAGCAAAAAAAAGCAACCATGCTTTTCCAAAAGCTAAAACAGACAAAAATGGAACTACTTAAACTTAGATGAGAACCGAAATTTTGTCGAGATTTTTTTATTCCTGAAATGTTGCCTCATTCGATAGATTCGTAGTAGATAGATACAGTAAATTTACTTTTGCATGGCTACAGTAAAAATTCGTTTAAATAGGTTGTAACTATTTTATAATATTTTTGTAGAAATTTTCTATGTAAATTAGATTGCTTTTTGTCCCAGATTTTTTTTAATATTTATTTTTTTCAAATTACTTAAACATATGACTGGGAAAAAGTAAATTGCTCTATTTTTTGAGAAGATTTAGAAATACAAGTTTAAATTTTTGTGCATCAGTTAGTAACAACAAGTAACTGCAACTCGTATGTTTAAATATGAAAAGCGCGGAAGTATCAAAGTTTTATATAGTTTCAAAGAGGCATGTGTAAACACTAAAATCTTACACTACATTTGCTATGTTAAACTGCACTTCCACAGGAGACACACGAGACAACTCGGGGTCATAATTAGCCGTAGATCCGTCGATGTCATTTTAAGCAATTTTGACTGAATTGAAAATTTAACATAGTGACATGTTCTTGGCCTCTTATTGGGTATTGCATGTTTTATATGGCAAAGGTGTAATCATTCTGAACCTTCCAAAATCAAAGAAAAACATCACGACATAAGCCTCTAATCTTCACTACATTTTGCACATCTTTATGACAATGCTTTGACCAAATAAAAACCAACTTTCGATCCAGGAATTGTTTCAGTGTCAACGTTGTCGTGCAACATTTCAGGCTCCTTAACTTAATCATTCCTCCCTGTTGGCCTACGATACTTATTCCCGAAAACAATCTGTCAATCTTGTTTTATTGTTTGTGATTTCAGTCATAATTTTCTCTTCTAAATAAGCAATTTTAATTGTAGCAAAAACTATTTACAATATTTTCTACAGACTGGTTGCTGGATATTAATATAAAAGTTGTTACACATTACTTAAATTTATTGTAAAAGAGTCACAAACGTTTCGAAATGAAAGTAACTGTAACTGTTAAATTGGTTTTTTTGTTTGTTCTTACTACCAGTTGAATTTATTCAGATTACTCAAATTTTACTTTTTGACAATATGAATTTTCAAATGCAAATAAAAATATTTTTCAATAAGTTGGTTGACTTCTTCACAGATAATATACTTTATTTACTTATATGAAAAATTAGTGTTTCTTTACGGAGATCCCATACAAATTAAACAACTGCCAAACTTGTATAGGTATCCACATTTTCATCTTCTGTATTATCTTCATCTTTTGTATTATATTTATGATTTGAGCAATCCAAACTCGAATAAAGATGGCGCTATATTTTATATACAACTTGTATTTAAATCACTTGGTTCTATAATGAGTAACTTAAAGTGCCTGAATGTAGCCTCAGCTTATTTAGGCCATGATCTACATATATGCCAAATATAATTTCTTCATAGGTAATTTTGGTTCAGACAGAGATGCCGAACAGAGGACAGAAAATTTACCAGTATTTTATTGTTTGGAGGATATATATCGAAAAGTATTGTTGAAAGCCACTTCTACCCGCCATCAACTCTTTATGTGGTTGTTCCATTTAAGTGTTCTTTAAAAGACTAAACCTAGGTATTTGGAGGACTTTACAAATTAAATTTCAGAGTGATAATAATAAATGATGTTGAAATGAGGCAAATATAAACTCCTTATTCGATTTTGTATAAAACTAAACAATTACACTTGGTCGGAATTGAGCATTCGACCGCTTTTTGATGACCAATTGATGATATGAGATCAGCTCAGTATGACAGAAGCAATGTCATTGACTTTAACATACTCGTATATGAAGAATAAAAGAGGGCAAACGTCTTAATATGCCGAACTGTGATTGAGTGTATTTGGAAAAGTCAACGCGTATTAAGGAAGTAACATTGTTCCTATCTAATTTTTATCGTATATTTTCAAGTCCAAAAGCAATTGGCTTGAATTCTATACCATTAAGTATTGAAATGAGTTTTGTTAAATTCTATTAACTTAAAAAAATCCCGGTCATAAAAAGAGTATTTAAAACGGTAACAATGATGACAAGAGTTTTTAAAGAAAATAATGGATTTATCTTATCGACAACTATATCACTAGACCCTACGTACAGAAATCGTTCTACTGTCTTCTAACCGATGAATTTGAAATGTATTAAATGCATGTTCGTGTGCAGTGGCATAGTGGTTAAGTGCTTTGGACTACTAAGCGAAAGGTCCCATATTCAAATCTGACTTAGTACCACCTAAAAACGGTTTACTCACTGTTTCGCCTCTTGCTAACGTCTTACCAATATTTGTTTTATTTATCGCGCTTAGGTTTATTGATTACATTAACATTTTTTATACTTGTGGGGATTCAAACAAATTTTTTCTCTCCCTTAAATTAAGTAAGCCATTTGATAATTAGTCCACAATTTTTTTTTTACGAAACTATTCAATGCAGCCAACTTTACAAATTTGCATTTAAAAGACCGAGTTTTAGTTCTCACCTACTCAAGTCATTTCTGGCGATATCTTGACCAAAATCAAGGTCAGGGAATAGATCAATATTTAGGTAAAATAAAACAGGTGACGTGAAATAACTCCAAACGAAATAATGCCAAAGAAAGGCGGCTTTGGCAACAGTACCTGAATGACCCGCTATGCGGGTTTAATGGATTTCAATCTTCTTTTCGCAGGCGGTTCGATTTTGGAACGTAAATAATGCTAAATTTTTTGAATTTGGCTTTATTTCGTTTGGCGTTATTTCACATCACCAATAAAACAATATATGTATGTGGAAACAGAGCTTTGCCAACTAACTGTTCGTTTCCTTTAATTTTATGTTATATTTATTTGAACTGCTAATTTAAATATAAGGTAACCCCTCAGTCTTCGAGATCTACCAAAACGTTAAAAATAATAGTTTGTGTGTGCTAATCCAGTTTCATCCAAAAATGTGCTACCTAATCTACTGACGCGAGTCTTATCACGTAGCCAATGAATTCCCAAACATATGTTCTGTAACAAGTTTAGTTGAGGTACATTTAAGTTCAAATTGAATTTAGAGTCGGTAAAACTTTAAATGGTTTTATAAAAGTTATAAAACAAGATAACATATCAGTCAGCAGATAATAACCAAATGCGAACCCTAAAATGGTGCCTATGTACTTGAGGTACAACAATATTTAAAAATATAAGATAGTAATTTAAGATTTTCAGTTCTAACTGGTTATACCTATACCAAATGTGAAGTTAGTTTGACAAGCGACGTAATAATGTTTTGACTGATAATATTTAATGCATTGATAACATTGTTTTCGTGTTTTTGCTTTAAATAGCATGCAGCGCACTAATGTATTTTAATAAAAAACTGCGCGATAGCTTGAAGTCTGACGTTGTCCACCCACCTCCCACCACCCACCACCCACCAACTCGGGCATAATTGATGTATCTATGCGTTCTGATAAACGGCGCTGTCTCATAGGCACGGCCACATAATTTATCTTAACGTTGACCCGATAAACTTTAAGGTCATGCTAGTCAATAGTTTACCAAATACATCTAACTAATCCGCCTCACGAATTTATGTCGCCTTTAAATGTGTACACTTTGTTTTCTTATTTTTGTTGGCAATACTTTTGCTTTGTTTAGTATTATACATAGCAACATCCACTGAGCTCATCCAAAAATGACTGCGTGAACATATCAATTTACTTGCAACCACTATACTACTTTACCATATAGTCAAAACAACAATAAAAAAAGTCGCTAGTTTCAAGGGCAAATTACGGCATTTCCACATCGTTGTTGCGATTTTATGTGTTCCTTGTTCTTTTTTATTGTAAATCTGTATATGTATATTAGAAACGTCACTAAATACTTTATAAATTGTGTGCTACATATTGTTTTAAAACAAATTAATGTTGTTGTTTTTTAGAATGCGTGTAAGGGATGTTTTTCAAAGCACTAGAATATGTGCATAGTAGCTGTAGCGCTGGTGACGTAAAAGTCAACTGCTACACTATAGGTTATGCATTTGTGTCGCTATAACACATGTGTAGGAGTATCAGTGTGTAGTTTTTTTTTACATATGCACATTCCTTTTTTTCCTTTGTTCGCGGATAAGAAGAACCTTGTTAAGTTTGTTGTTTAACATTTACCATTATAAGGCATTAGAAGAAAGGTTGCGTTAGTTATTTTTTTAATTTTGTAGATTTTCTTAAAATGTTTTTAGCTTGGAAAATTTTATAGTTTTTTGAATGTCTAAGATCGGGTGCTCATAAAAGTGACAATCAATAAATAAAGTAATCATTGATCGTCAAATTCAGCGTCGTCTAAGTTTGCTTAAAAAATACATAATCAAATCTAATGTAATTTATGTTCAGTTTGGTTTACCAGCCATTTCATCATGAACAGGTTGACAAATGAACAACGCTTGCAAATCGTGCAAATTTATTTCGAAAATAATGGTTCAAAATTTTCAAAATTTTGTTCAGTGATGAGGCTCAATTTGGGTTGAATGGCTACGTCAACAAGCAAAATTGCTGCATTTAGAGTGAAGACATTAACGGCATAAAATTATCCTTCCAATAAAGCCAAATTAATGGGCATTAAAACGATTTTCTTGTGTTTTATTTTAATTCGAAGTTCTATACCTCTAAAAAACACCCTTTACAATCATCTGTGGTTTTCTACCAAAAAATATCAAATATAAGCAAATCAAACACGCCAGTAGCTATTAAGCATGGTCAGTGGAAAAACAAAATAAATTGTAAGCTAAGCAAATGTTATTTATAATATTGCTCACATATCAAGATAAGTAAAAATGTGATTAAAGACCTCATCAAACAGAATGTCGAAACGCAGCGTTAAAACACGAAGTTTTTAAGTTGTCATAACTTTTTTCGTGTGATTTATAAAATCACACATTACTATTAACATTTCTTGCTTTATTAAATTAGGTCTACAAAATGTATTAGATAGCTTTTGCAGCTATATCTAATATTTCTGGAGTTATATCATTTACTTTCATACTTTCAAAATAGTAGTAATTTACTTTAACTTGATATAACTTGAGTTGGGGTGAGGAGAGGATAGACTTCTCTACTATACCACATTTTTTGAGTCTGATCTTCATAAATATCTATCTATATCACTATAACTGTATACGTCCGAACTAAATTTATTCTGATATGTTTTGCACAACACTGCGGCATTAAAACGCGGTTCGTCTGTTTGACGAAACCTTAAAGGTTTGAACGAAAATAGATTTAAGATATGAACAGAAGTTGACACTATCAGAATTTTATTATTATTAACAAGCAACATTGTATGAAGGAATTCTTTACCAGTGCCCATTTTTCATAACTTTTTCGCTTCGATAAAATGTAAAGTGTACGTCAGCGTTATATAAACGTTTTGCGTGGTTCTTAAACTGCAAAATACAAAAACTGACGAAAAACGTAGATGCCGATGTATGGGATGCGTCACATTTTTCAAATATGGGTGCGGCTTAAGAACCAGATAAAAGCTTCATAGGACTAACTCCTATGCCTTACATTTCCTCGATGCAAGGAGTTTTCGACCGAGTTACAGAAAACAAGCACAGGACTAAATATTTTTTTCGTATTCTTAGAAAAAAAGTTGGGTATCTATGGAAATTGTGAATTTCACTTCACTAGTTAGTTTCAATAAACTTTATAAACCCAATTATTGATAATTTCACAAAAACTATTATGTTGTACCTATGAAACCCAACATGCGCGCCCTATGGATTTCCACAGAGATTGGTCTTACAACCTTTTGTTTAGCGTTCCATGAAATTGTTTTATCTACACAAGACAATGCCCTATGATTGTACATTTGTCTATGTGCGTGCCAATTACAATTTCACTCTCTTTTGACATCGCATGTGTCCTCTTATCAACAAACCGATTACAGCTTTTTTTTGTTTTTTTGCAAACTGATTAACATAGCGCTGAATTTTGTTGTAGGTTTTGTCTAAATGTTTTTCCTTAAACAAATATGTAATGGTATAATGAATTTGCGATTGGTTCTAATTGTTTTACAATGTTATCAGCTTGTTTGAAAGCTTTAGAGATACACTTACACATTTATACATTGTTAACCCAGCCTTACACGCTAGAAAGTGAAAATTCGATAAGATAAAATACTAATGAATGGAAATAAGAAACTATAAAGAATAGCGACGATCATTGGCCCCCGCACACAACGTTGTCGTGTGTTCTATGTTGTTAGCACATACAGATACACACATGTATTCATGTGGCACGTGCCGTTAAGTGCTAGGGCAGATATAAATCACGGGTTTTTTTGTTAATTTTTATTTACAAGATTTGGCGTTGCGTCCATTTATTTAAGTGAGTTATGTAATTTAAGAAACCGAACAATTTAAATGAAATTATAAAGTTCATGCGACACGGTCACTAAAATTTCTTAGACAAATCATTATCGGTTTATCAGTTCGTATGAATAAAATATCATGATAAAGTTATATTGATATTTTAACAAAAATATTAATAATTGACGTCAACGTGACATTTTTGCGTAGCATTTCACATTATTAATCGTTAGATGGTAAGGGCTTAAGTCAGATTCTTATTCTACAGGATCTTGAATGCTTATTTTGTAAGAATTTCGGTTAACGTCCCTTTTCCACAAGGAACTTTGAAACTCACTTTAAGTTATTTAATCCTGAGAAAATAATCTGGATTTGAAAAATATCATACATACGTATTTAAAATTGAAATTTCTTATTCTGAAAATTTTGTGACTTGTGCTCCTATTTTGCCCAACGTCATTGCACTATTTTCAACCCCTTTTTTATACGACATATAGATGATATTACAAGTGACAAATCTGAATTTTAGGTATGAAATTATAAATTAATAACTTAATCAAATCAGTAATCATTTATTAAATGGAAGGAGACCATTTGTAGAAAGTTTAAAAAAAATGATAATGCGTTGAAAAAAAAATGTCTCCGTCCGAAGTTTTTGTAGCCCATTTTCTGAATAGCTGAATAATGAAGCATTGACGAAATTGGAAGATTTCTGTATGATAATTTCGAATGAGCCAGTTTTTTAATTAGATATGTCGGTGTCGCAAAGTAAAGCCAAGTTAAGTAAGATTTTAAAAAGTTGGCCTTATTTCACGTTTGGAAAGTGACCTCTTTCGAGAATAATCATACAACATAGTTTTTCCAAAGTAATAAACTTTTTTGTTCACTGAGTCTTACCAAAATACGATCGCAGGCAAATATAGCATTTGATTGCCATCATCAGCTATCATAGCGTAAGACAAAAACGATCGAACGACGTCATCTTAGCGATACTTCTTCTTCGTCTTACAATGTTTAATTAATTTACAATGATCGTCGTTGTTGTTTTACATAAGAAAATAAACTGTCAAATTTGTAACCGTCTCATCGTTTGGAGTGAATCTTCTTAGAGAATTTTAAGTCCACCTGAGCAGATCGACATTTGTTTCGGCCATTTGGTGGCACTGTCAAAGGATTTACCTTTACTTTTATTAAATCGATTATAGAACCACAATACCCAGTCTACCTTATGAAAAACGAATAGCGTTCTACTCTAAAGTCGCTAAAAATTCAACTGAAGTAAAACAAATTCTGCTAAAATGTTGACAGAACTTTTTGTTTTTTAGATGTTACATATTACAAGAAGTTATTTTCAAATTTTAAAATTTTTTAATATAATATATAATATATATATATATAAATAATAATTAAATAATAAAATAGAAAGAAATTAAATTTTTCGACTATTTACTAACGAACAGGCGATCAGTATCTATGATACCCTATCGATATCTAGGTACTCCCCCTCTAAAATGGCATTGATACAAGTTCGTATGGATGATATTTTATTTCGTTTCTGGTTAAATGCATACAAACAAACAAAAAGGCTGGCGTTGCTTAAAAATTTGTATGGATGTGTGAAATATTTAAACAAAAATATTGTCTAAATAATTTTTTTTACATTTATTTTCGGTTTCTAGAACGCTAAACGCTTACAAAAAATATGCCTCGAATAAAATTTATAAGGTCAATTTGTTAAACGGTTTATTCTGAATTCCAAACATGTCACAGACGTACTTATATTCATCCCCTGGAAGAACATTCGACGCTAGTTGCTTTCAGTGTGAGTTGACCATAAGCAAAGTCGTGTATTTTCAACAAAAACGTTTGGAGCGCATCGAAACAATGTTTGTTTCAGACATAAGAATCAATGTATTGTTGTTAAATAAGACACTGATCCGATGTGTTTTCTTGAGAATGAATTTTTTAAAATACCTACTTTTCTTAAGTCTTCAGCATACAGCGAAACCTCGTGTGGGTTTTATAGATCTAGAATAACGGTAAAATATAGTTTTATTATGCGATATTAGAAACGTCATAGGTTTATTTAAGATAAGCAGATCTAACCTCCAATTAGTTGCTTTTTCCACATCATCATCATATTTTGTACCATTGCAGAGGTAAAGCATCAATAATTTAAAATTTTAAATACGCAAGCGAGATATTTTTGTAGTGAAAATTGTCCCTGGATTCCAAAACCTATGCCCTAAAACCAAGTTCAGAGTAACTTTTCCAATCTCTTCAGCTTACGACGGCCTTAATTACAGATTCAAACTGCATTGTAAGAAGATAAACTTCTTGCTAATACCCATTTAAACGCAATTTATTTTAACACAATAATGATGAAAAGTTTTATAATATCATTAAGTCATCACCTGTTTAAGGTTATGCACATACACTTCATAAAATTTATTGACTGCACACAGTGCATAGTTAAATTTTTTTTTTTTGTGTGTCAACCAGATTTTGTGTTTTCTTTCGCCCACTGTCACTGGCTTTCAAATCAACTTTTAAAAATAAAACTCAAACATACTTCTAGAAACCAAATAAGCTCATAATAAAAGTGGCTTCATACAAATTGCATCATATCAAGCCGGATAGGAAGGGAAAATGTCAAAGTTCCCCAAAAGCTAAAACTCAAACAATGTTACATATTAAGCGATCCGCCGAAAATTAAAATAAAATTGTAAACCTACGACAATACATATGTAAGAGAGAACCAACACAACCTAACAAAAAAAACATCTATACCTATATAGCGCCCTCGTTGCGAATCTCCAGTTTTGCAGAGTTTGTGGCGAATAATTTATTTGCCTCTCTAACAGCTCTTCTTCTCGCCCATTATGCCGAAAATGATTTTTTTTTGTGTAGTTCCTTCCACTCCCCACCAATTAGCTCTATAAATTCATTTTATTGCCCACATTACCTACAAATACTATTTTATTTGCCAATTTCTTCGTTTCCTTTTTGTATTGTTTTTATATGCTTCCTCTCATTCTCTTCGCTAGCATAGAGCTTTTGAAGCCGTTACGAAAGCACATGATCACACCAACACATAACAAAATGTAACGCAGAAAATAATAGCTATTTCCCCAATGCTGTACATTGGGCTCCAAGTAAAACGACGCGCGCCATCACCACCATCTTTGCCTCACTATAATCACACACAGTGGCGGGCGTTCCGCTGCGCGCTGTTGGAAAAAGCTAAGGCCGTGGCAAGCCATTAGGTATAGGTACTGCTCTAGCCTCTCACGCCGGCATGTATAGATAGCGAGCGAGTGCTCCTTCTTCTTTTTTGCAATTTTCTTTTGCGCTCACGCTCACGAGTCGAGCTCAATATCAGTTACGACAAACGACCTTGCAAATATTACTAAAGTGCAAAAATGTTCGCTCACACGCTTTTCGTTTTTTTTCGCACAAAACAAATAAAAAGAAGTATACGACCCGAAGCACGAAGCATATGGAGAGAAAAAAGGGGCGAGAGCCGACAACGACGACCAATTGGACGAAGAAGGTTAACAATGTTACGAACGCTGTTGCTGCTGCTGATGGTGCTGTACTGTGCTTTTGATTTAACAACTAACCATCGCTCCCATTTGAAAAGAGAGATGTCTTGATCGCTAAGAGCGGAATGAGTTTATAAAAAAGATCTGCAAGTGGAATTGCTGCCATTTTTTTTGTTCTATGATTTTGCCGGTTTCTCTAAGTATTGGTGCACAAATGCTGTGGGTATATGGAGAGGGCTTGAAAAATAATTGAACAATTTGGATCCAGCATTGCCAGTTGGAAAAAATGTGCGATAGAATCATGAAGATTCTTTGAAGGTTTTACATATGGTTTGGGTGAATTTTGAAAATGTATTCTTTGTCAAGTTTGAAGCCTTTATAAATGTTCCTACACAGAAAGTATGTTGTTTAATTATAAGTTTAAGACGTTGAGCATTACAGATGTCGTGGGGTCTTGTAGTTAGAAGTATGCCTTTATAAATTTGTTAGCTGTTTCTGAAATATTGCTACAACTCAAGAACTCTAAATTTTGCCAGAAAACTAAACTCACCGAGTCTTGTCCTCATTCCGGTCTTAAATAGAAATAACTCCTCCCACTTCAACGCTGGGAGATGTGATTCTATAAACAGAAAGAGCAAATAAGTTCGATCGAATTTTTAGAGGACATTCAGATGGGCTTCTGATGAGCGCCACCTGCATCTGCGATAAGCCTGTCTTTGTTCAAATCGGGCTAGTTGATGTCTAGTTGCTTTGTTATTATGTATTGCTCAGAGTTTTTGTTTGCTCTCTCATTTGACTGGCAACTCCCTTTTCGTATTCGCTATGCATATCCATAAGCTTCGCGCCAGGCGCAACCTAACACAGTGTGCTCAGGCTCACTTGTTATCAGTGTACAGCGCAGGTCCTCTACTCAGAGGTATGAGCTTCCCCATACCTCTCTTCCCATTGCGTATAGAGCTGAAGAAACATAAAAATTCGCAAACAGAATTAAATTTGCAAGAAGGGTGCGGTGTGGTGAGGTGTGGACCAAAAAGGCAAACAAAAAACAGAAAATTCGCGATCTTCTGGCTCTCTTTACCACTACATCGCTATGATAGATGCATAGATACTTTTTTTATAAATAAATTATATTAGGATATACGCTACTTTTTGTGGTATTTTTTTTCATATCGTTTCAACCCTTTTGTGGATGATCCGTTACACCTGTATTGGTAACGTGTGTACGTTCCTGCGCGCGATCATATGGGTAGATTTTTGGAATGTTGCTTGCGGCGAAAATTTATCTTAGAGATCCCGCAGATCTAATACAATACAATTGAATTTTATTCACGAATTTCGTCGGTTGTTGCTGTTTTTCGATATGCGCCTATATACAGAACAGGGAGCGAGAGAGATCGCTCCTGCTATGCTCTTTGAATCTGACGAGGAGGACACGACTAGTGGGTTTGCTGCTGTAAGATATTTCTCTGGCGAGCACATGTGGTTTTGCAAATTTTGTTTGCCTTTTTTGTCTTTAATTCTTTCTGTTTGATGTTCTTTTGCGCTGTGTGTGCCAATTTTTTGTTATAGTGCACTATCCGGGGTATTCTCGATATGGCTTTTTTCGATTGCGTTTGACACTAATTTTTGTTAGCTTAGATTCGCTAAGTCTTTTCTTATTCATTTGTTGCTGGTGCTCTTTGAGCTGTTTACTAATATAACTTGCGAATTTTATATCGTAAATGTATCTACTACTAGATAAATACCTAGATATATCTGTGAATTTAGCTTGGAAAGAGAAAAAGAGCGAATGCATCATTGCTGGCGATGGTAGTATACTCGAAGAATGCTCTCTATTCGGGATGTGTGCCGCTGCTGCTCACTGCTTTGGTAGAGCACTTATGCTTAGAAGAGACAAGCACACATATGTAAGCCCTTGTAGGTGCGCGCGCGATCACCTCGCGAATATGTAAGTGCGTATCTATTACAAATACTAGCGCATGCATTTTATAAGGAATTTCGCAAATATGTTGTATAATATTACACATTTGTCGTGATGTGTACTTTTTTTTCTGTTTTATTTTTGCAATGAATTTTTCTTCGCACGGGCTTTTCGCTCTTTTCTACTAGTGGTGGTCGTCGTTGTCGTCGTAGAGAAGATTGTGGTAGTTTAGGTTAGACAAGGGACGACTTGTTTTGTTTGCTATAACTTCTGCTTGTGCGGTTGCGGCGGCTGCTGCTACTCACTTTTAGATACTTTTCATGTATGTTTGTATGCATGAAGTTTTGCTCTCGCTCTCATATTTTTTTTTCTGCGGAGACCTTCTAACGATATTTGCACAGTGTGTTGAAGTTTTTTTTGCAATTTTTTTTTTGTACGCTTCTCCTCATCATCATCTTCATTGTAGACTTTGTCGTCTTCTTTTACTTCGTTAAAGTCTTCGTCTTGGTTAGATACGTTTATTTATTTACTTATGTTTTTTATTTTGCGCCCTCCGTTCTTCTCCGTTTTGCAACTGCTGTTGTTGTTGGTATAATTTTTCGCGAATTCAAGCTTTAGAATTTGACTTTACTAATAGTGTATGCACGCGGTTAACATTAGTAGTTAGTCGACTGTTTATTAGATATAGTGTGTCATAATAGTTCGTACGATGTTTCTCTCGACGCCTATCACACTCGATCGCAAGAAATAATAAATATTTTAAAACTCTTAAAAGAAAATAAAAAAATAAACTATTTAATTTAATTTAAAATAAAATAGTTTTAAAAATAAAAATAGAAGTCGGTATCAATTTTTTTTTACACATTTACATAAAAGTGCAATAAATACTCAGTGTTAAAACAAACATAAATATTCCTAAAAACAAACAAAAAAAAATCGAGCAATTTTTTTTTATTTAAAACAAATTCTATTTAAGACACACAATGTGTAAAAACCCTAAAGGATGAGATCAGCACTTCAGACAGCTTGCCATTTATGGTTATGTTTAAGCCAATTGAGATCGATTAAAGTGTATCTCATGTGTATCATGCGGTCTAACGTGTTTTAATTTTTAACAAATAAAAATAAACAAAACTATTTAGGGCAATTGTGCAAAAATATTCCTAATATCTTCAAATAATTAAATCACAAAAAAAAATCAGTAACGGCTATCAAATTAAATAAATGTATACAATCGACGCGGTATCTATATATCTGCACGAAAAAAAACACAACTATGCGCTTAGCAGTAAGCAACAACAACAACAGCAACATCATCTATCTCTTCTATAATACATTTGTACAAATGACGACGTGTCCAATTTGCCCTTGATATTTTTTTCGCGTTTGTGTTTCGTGTTTTTTTTTTTGATCATTCAGCGGCACATGTAAAAAATTCGCAAACCCAAATTCGCGAGAGCGAACTAGTGCCTGACAATAAGCATTTGTGGAAGCTTAGTTTCTTCGTTGGAGCAGCACATTTTTGTTGAATAGTCGTTAACGGCCGCGCAAAATTTATTTTCCAACAAAGTGAGAAGGACTATTCGCCTGCACGCGTACATGCATTTATATATTAAAATACAAAATTAAGTTCGATGTATATTTTTTTACAAAAATAAAACAATTCTCACATTTGTATTTGTTGTGGTGGGTGGCTAAAACGTTTTTTTTTTTTAATTTGTTGCCCAATTTTGAATGTGTGTTAGTAAAGTGATCTCGCGCAAAGTTCCTCTGCAAATAAAAAAAATTAAGTTGCGAGGCCCAGCATCACCAATACTACAACTGATAATGATCATAATTTGAGTGAAACATTTTTTTTTGTTTTTTGTGCAGTAACACTTCTTCAGTTAAGTGTTTGGTGTTATAATGATTTTGAGTTGTTACGGCAGTTTGAAGACAATCGAAAACGTCTTCTAAGACTTAAGATTATCTGACTTAATTAACAAAAATAAATAAAATTTGAAGAAGGAAAAATGCTTTAATTAGATTCCATCCGTACATTGTTGACTTACTATTATTATTGTGTTCGTTTTGAATCAATTTACCAGTCGGAAGTTCGTGTTCCGCATTTGAAAACAACAAAATCGCGATAGTTTCTTTTTAACACACTGCCCTAATGATTTTGAAGTGGAGTCCTTTATCTGAAAAGAGACAAAGAGAATTTTGAAAGTTTTTTGTTGATTTTTTTTGGAAAACTGCCTAACTTTGAAACTGATGGTTACTTTGGATTATATAATTCTCTTGAAATGACGAGGTATGTGTAAAAGAATTTATTCCTTTTTTTATTGATGGCAAGAGTAAGGGGCAATTTAGTGTCTGGAGTTCACAAGGTCCTTGAAAGTTTGTGAAGACATATATTTTTGTAAAGTCTAAGATTTTGGTATTCGATATTTTTACAAATTACTCACAGCTTTGCATCTGATAGTTTACAGTTTATTGATAAATTCACATAGAGCTTAGCTTCTTCAGATAGAAGATATATTGTTGTCGCGAATAGGGGGACCTACAGTTTTATGTTGAATCTTGATGGTCAAATTTGATAAGCTTCTTATGACAGTTGTTGCTCTTGGATATTTGCCAAACCTTCGTGGTCACATCACTTAATATATATTTGTCGTAGACGCATTTATATTTGTGATTAGCAACAAGAGATTTCTTACAAAAAATTACATTATAATGGCTGGAATCTTAATTTCTTATCTTGTTGTGGATTCTTCATTCTTGAGACTAAATCAAAAACCGAAAATAGAATTCCCACAAAAACATATCTATTATTTAACAAAAAAATATTTAAACGAAAATGCAATAAATATATGAATTAATTCAACGAAATCAAAACAATGCAATAAGATGAAACTTAAACTCGAAATACAACTCGGTCTACAAAATGTATATAACGATTTTTTGTAACTATGTCTAATAGTTCTAAAGACTTGACTTCTTTTCTTCTTTCATTCGAATTTTTCTCTTCACTTGATATACAGGAGAACATATATCTAGCAATTTTTGTACTGATATCGACTTCTTGCATTTGCCCATTTCATATAGTTGATAAATTTTGTATAAAAAAAAAATATATGACTCGATTTTGGCCACAACAAATTAATATCCATTAGTAAGTCATCGAGTTAAAAATTTATTTTTTATTTTACTTATAAAGCCATATTTCAAGCGATAATTTTTTGATTGATTACCTGTGCGTGTACCCGTATGTCTACCTGTACGTATCCAAAATGTTCCGAAATCAAAATTTGAACAGTGTAATTCAAGACCTGTACGTATCCAAAATGTTCCGAAATCAAAATTTGAACAGTGTAATTCAAGACAAGACTTTTGCAAGAAAAATGCATTTGAAATAAAAAGCTGAAAAACTTTTTTTTTTTTATTTTAACTTAAGGCTTCATAACTTTTTTTATATTCTTATAAAATCACACGTCACTGCGTTAATAAATTAGGTCTACAAAATGTATTACCAGGTTTTATATCCATACGTTATATCTCTAATATTATATTACTTAGGATAGTTATATCTTAAAATTGTATTCACTTTAACTTGATATAACTTGAGTTGGGGTAATGGTAGACCCCACTACGGTACTATTTTTTTCGCCTAAGCTTAAGAAAGGCTCTAGGAAATAAGGCCCCAAGAAATAAAGCCCCAAAATAAAAATGAAATAGGGCCCAAAAATATAAACGCGAAACAACAACATTTTTTTTTTAAATTGGCTTTTATTTAATTTTTTTGAGGTCTTATTTCATTTCTGTATTTCAATATTTTTTTATTTGAGTTCATTTCTATGAAATACTATCGCAACGTATCTGTCGGTTCAATGACTACTGCCAAATAAGGGCCGCCGAGCTTTTTTTCGTTTTTAAAACTCTTAATGATTTCGTGGTTGATTTAATAGTTACGGAATGGAATATGGGGGGCCATGCTGGCACCCTGCAACCCCCCTGCTTAGTTTCCCTGTTAGATTTAAAATACGCGCGCGGTTGGCTATACGCAAACTTTGTTTATATCCAATAAGTCTTTGCATATACCCAACATCGCAACAATCGGAATCTAACAGTGATCTTTTCAAACAAAGTTTGCGTACAGCCAAAGGGCAGCATGCCTCCCCATTTTCCATTCGACGATTCTTAATAATTGTAATAATATAAATATCTTTATGTCATTATGAAACTTTTTGCCTTTTATTTCATAATGAAATAAAGACCCAATTTTGGGTGCTTATTTCATTTTTATTTTGGGGCCTTATTTCCTCGAAACTTCCATATTTCCCCCTAAGAAATATGTATCTTTTCAAGGATTTTTTTGTAATTAAAAAGCCCTGACGTACAGGTTGACTTCCATTTAGGAATATTACATACTGTAAAAAAGTTGTCACTGGCCATCACCAATATTTTTTTATTTGTAAAGTGTATTTTCTTAATAAAATGTCACCAAATATGCAAGCTGCATTTTTATTGAATTCACAAATTCTGAAAAAAATAAAAATAAACAAGATTTAATAATTTAAAATGGGAAAACTACTTTTGGGCTACCCTTTATTATTTTAATTTCTAAAATAAGCCCAACACAGAATTTTAACAAAATCATTCTTAACATTTTTGAAAACAATTATTAAATTTAGGTACAAATTTGCATATATTTTTCAAATCCTAAAATAAATTGCATCCATCAATTCACAAACAAATATAATCTATTTCAAGGAAAAAACTTCACAAGCCATTTAAATTGAAATAATCCACCCCACTATAACTAAATGACAATGCATTTGTATCGTAAATCCTCAATAATTTTTCTTTAAACACAATTTGCGTAAAACTGGATTGTAGATATCACACTCAATTACAATTAAAAGAACAAACAAATAAACATTATCAAATATTAAAAAACACAAAAAAAAGTTCAACAAAAGTAATCACACGCGACTGTTCTTTGACATGGATAACAATTTATAGCTAAGCTTTATTTTCCGTTTGATTAACACATGTATGCTAAGTGAATGTGACTTACATGCAAAATTATATCACAGTTGAAACAATTTTCTTGACTGATGCACTACGGGGTAGTTCGGTTGTTATCACGCAAAATTATTACACTAATTTCGTCTTGCCTGTTCCCTACTTACCGCATATGTTTCTTAAAATCAAACTAAATAGAGGTTTAAACACATTTTGTTCTATTTTAGGAGAAGCATTTTAAGTTTTGAATTTGTGTGTGGTTGCATTGGGGTTATTATGGTATATATATCCTTTTTTAATCGTTTGAGATATCGAAATGAAAAAAAAAAACTGCGAAATGAAATGAACATAGAAGTTTCGCACAGTACCAATAACTCTATAAGTCGACTTATGCTGTTATGCTTTGACGCCACAGATAAGAACAGTCTCAGTAAAAGAAGGGTGCATTGGGAAAATATTGAATTTATTATAATTAATTTGTGAATTTTCCTTTTCAATCGGAAAGGAAAATCTATGTTACTTGTAAGAATGGGGCTTGTGATTGGCACTTTTTCTATGAGTTATTCAAAATAACGTAGTAATGGCGATGGTATTTTGTATTAAACGAGGTTTCGAGGATTAAATTCGAAATTCAAATCGAGTGGACTATAAAATATTTACTGACTAACTCAGTAACTCAACCGCTTATAATTGTGTTATGAAACTTTGAGGGTATATTACTCTAATTCCGTAGATGCCCTTTTAAGTGGAGCTACTAATAGACAGCTGTGCCAAGTAACAATCGCGCAAAACCAAAAAAAATTAATAATGGCCCAAGAAATTATTAAAGTTTACCCAAAAGTTGAAATCCACAATCGCTTAAACATTTGGATCTATTGTCAAGCCGGAATCGCCCGAAATCCGAAAATAAAGAATCGCGCCAAAACCATTTTTATATCCTATCCTAAGGGTATATTAATTTTGACACATAGTTTGTAACACCCCTAAAATCCTTCGTAGACCCCTAAAAGTATATATAATTATGATTAGGACCACAACCTAAGACTATTTAGCAATGTCCGTCCGTCGTATCGACTTTTGAGGCATTTAAATTTACGCTAGGAAGCTGAAATTCGGAACACATACTACTTAGGGTTCTGAAATGTGAAAGTGTTAACATTTTCAAAATACGCCCACAATTTAGAAAAAACCGTTTTAAGGCTTAGTTTAGATAGATAAATGAAGGTTGTAAACTTCACAAGATATGTAGGTACTGCCCACCTTTCTAAATTTGTCATTTTAAGTTTTTTGCCACGCCTACTTTTTGTGGGCATTTTTTACTAAAATGCTTTTTTTTCGAAAATGTTCATAGAAATCGAAAAATTGCCCATACAAAGTTTTTGGCCACGCCCACTTTTTGGGGGCGTTTTTTAAAAAAATATTTTTTTTTCTATAAATTTCATAGAATGAAATCAAATGCTATCCATCATCTTCTTAATGCTTTTTTTTTCTTTGGGGTACATATAGATAAAAATATGGTATCGCCCCAAGGGGACTGTAGCCTTTCCTTATGATTTTTTGGGGTTTTCAACTTTTTTACTGCAAGCGCCTGGCAAATACGGAGGGGGCCTTTGTCAACAAAGAGTACTTTTGTAAATACTTTTGTATATGTTAGTCCACAATGCATATGTAATGGGATATATAGGTTGAATGTTGCCCCGAATTCGGGCGAATATTCATTTATAACTTTTTGGGTGATTTTTGATTAAGCACAATTGCCTATAATTGGAGCAAGAATAACCGACTGGCCCTAATAGACAGGTGTTTTGAAAATATTTCTTGACCTGTGTGGGTTGTTAATGCCTTATATTTATATATATTCTCCTTATTTAAGGGACATTTTTGATATTTTAATTTGGATAGCAGTCCTGGAACAATTGGGACTAATTAAATGAAAGAAATGTTAATTTGAAACCACAAACACCATATGACGTCTCCGCTATTTTATTAGTTAAAAAATATTTACGTTGCGAAGCATTTAGTCTACGTATAAAGGAACATTTTCAATAAAATTGTTAATATCATAAAAATTTTCTCTTTTCCTTTCAAATAAAATAAAATAATAAAAAAGATTTTTATTGTTCGACAGTAATTTTAAAAGAACCTATATTTTACGAGACTGTCTAATCATATATTGGCTTGCCTTTCAGCTGCCTCTCATAGTAGATACATATGAACAATTTATGTTTCCAAAAAATAAACAAGTTTAAATGTGTTTTTGTTAATCTTTTTGTTGGTATAGGTAGTAATTTTATGGCGCACTTGTGTTTAGCAAATATATTCTTAAAATCATTCCTTAATTGTACAAAACTTTTATTAGATGTGTTCTTTTTATGTGGAATTAATCCTCAAAAGGAAATTAAATTGAAGAGTAAATATCAATGATGAATCGTCTCTTCGGCTTAAGGTGGGGACGTAACCCAAAAATAATCCTGTGGATGTATTCGCTAATTATGCGCCTAATACTCTCATATTTCTGCTTTTTATTTTTGGCAAATCCACAGATAAAACGACCAATCTCAAAATTATTACAAAGATACTAAGACTAGCGTGTAATGAGAACGACTCCAACATCTGCTTCAAAAACATTCGCAATTTGGTACCTACCCTTGGATCTACATGCAAAAATCGGTTGTCAAAATTACCTCGAATAATAGTCAAACAAACAAATCCTAGGGCAGGCTAGGACTCTAAATTATGTAGAAAACAATGTAGATTCTGACTACATATCTTCCTGAATAATCTCTTGCTATTTTTCGTTCGTTGAAGAATAGGATACGAGTGAACGAAATCGATATTAATTTACAGATGGTAAATTAGGACAACAGGTGCTAAACTATTCTCAAATATCAGGCCCCTTGATCAAGCCAATACCAAGAAATTATATACCATTAATTTACACATAGCCTGCAATGCAATAATTGCTGTTGAAATAAAATCAAAGTAGTTTTCATCGCTATCACTTGGAACTTGGATCGGGCCGAAAAGCTGCCCAAAAAGGCACTCCAATCGATCAAACCACCACTTTGAACCCAACAGAAACGAATGGAATGCAAGATCCCAATCATGTGTAACACATTGATCCGTTGTGACATATCAAGGAGAATGCGGCCAAAGTATCATAAAAGTCGGATCAACAAGCTTCTTCAGTATGACAGAGAATCTCTGCCCTTCTGAGAAGCCATGTAATAAAACTTAGAGAGACTCACGAGAATAGACCTCTTTGTCCTTGTCTCTCAAGAAACAGAACATTCGGAGCGATATTGGGAAAATTTGGCTGGATAAGATTGGAAGCCTGATTGGATGGCACTGAAAGACGCCTAAGTGGACCACGGGCCTCCCACTAAAAGGCGTCATTAATTTTTTTTTTAAATTAATTCACCTATTTCTAAGATCTTGGCTTTTTTCCAAATAAAATTGTCGACTATTTAATGAAAAGAAAAATATTTAATTTATTTTATCAAATGATTGTGTCTCATCCTAACAAAAATATCTTTAAATCTGTAGGCACTGAAGAATTTCGTCATCAAAAATGTTTGCTTTTTCCGCGATTAAGTGATCCATAATCAGTTCGTACAACAGACAGACAGAATTGTCACCTTATCACCCAGTTGAAACGGTTCTATAGCATATATCTCTTTTTAACTTTAATGAATGATTGCGTTTGATGTAAGAAATTGATTACTGGGCGGTTTTATGATTCTGTTTTTGTTTTATTTTTTGGAAATTTGAAATTGAAATTTCAAACTGTAAGTATCAATTTTTTAGGGGTCACTTTCCAAGGTCGCTGCATTATGAGTAACTAACTCGTCCTTGAAGTCTAATAATAATGTTTAGTCCCATTGTTTGGCAAACACTTAAAACTCGACAAAGGAAAATTGGGGCCTATTGTACGACTTTAAAATATGTCAAAATTATTTTATAGAAAATTCACTCAGGAATGGGCGAGTTTGTTAAATAAATAAAGTCTTATTTTTTGCAATAACAATTGAAACAGGTTTTCATAACCGTTAATACAACTTTTAATGAATAAGCAAATCCTTGGAGAACCAAGCGTTGTTGAGAACTAAGTAGGTGATTATGTGGGTTATGCTGTGTATGCCAAATTAATGTTCTGAGCTTGTGCGATACCCCTGCGTTCCAGCATTTTACTTGTTCTTCTGTTCTTATATTTTCGCAGTCGAAAAATAATGTCTTCTTTTCAGAAAAAACGAAAGTGATTAATGTTTCGAATAAATAAAGTATTTGGTTTAAATGACCAGCAACAACAATGACGTTAAGCCAAGCTTCTCAAAAATTTGTGTGTACGAAAATATATTTTGTTGACACATATGGAAGGCACCTACAGTTTAACGCCGACTTTGATGGGCCATGTTTTTTTTTTAAATTTTTTTATGTTTGTTAGACTTTTGCAAGAGATGGGCCAGCAAATCAAACCTTTTTATATAAATATTAATGGATCGGATTTGAACCCGAGTTCAGTAGTTCAACAGCGTAAAACAATTATAAAAGTCCTTTCAGGTTTTTTTAACCAAATAATTTCATGTAATGTCAGCGCAAAATAAAATCTACCATCTTAATAAAACTAATATTATATTTTAATTTAATAAAATTCAATCAGAAAAAGGATGACCTCATAATACTGCAAATGTAATTATGAGCTCAACATTCACATATTGTTGTTGTCCATTGCCCTTTTATGTCAACCTCTATCAAAGCTAGCCTCACCCAATAGTTTTCATATAGCAGAGATATCTGAATATATGTATGTGTATCTATAGAAATTGAGGTATTTCTTTCCGTCTCCCACCTACTGACATATTGCGAATTCAATGCGCGCATGCACAATCCAATAGAATCAAAACCTATTAACTATGTTCGAATACGTTTTTTTTTTAAATTTTTTTTTCTTTTCGAATTCCAAACAACAACAAGCGTTTAGATTGTCCTTCAAAAAATAACCAAAAAACAAAAAAAAAATAAACATCTATTTAACTAGGTATAGGTATAGGTACTTCTGTATCTTTCAACCAAAATGACAGCATAAATGAAATGACCAGCAACAACAATGAATATATCGACCATCACTAATTTATATGCACTGAAGTTTGTTTCGATTCGATTGTCGCATGCCAACATGTGTGTGCGAAAATTATAAAAAAAAAATGCCAAGAGTAAAAAAAAACAATAAACTACACAGAACAGAACTGCTTACAGATAACTTTTTTTTCTTCATTTTTATTTGGTTTATAAACTTATTTACTTCATCAAATGGTTGTGTCTTACCCTGAATCCGGAGTGTTTTTTTTTTGGGTGCTAAACCCAACTAAGCAGCAGCTCCTTACCTGCATTTGGTGTGCGCGCCTTTGTATCTTGCACACACTCAGTTGACTATTGTAAAATCAAACAAAAAACAAAACAAATCTTTCTCAAAACAAAAAGTATCTTTACCTTGATAGATAAATTGTGCTTGTATGTCACGTAGGTATGAGAAGAAGGTATAAAGCAATGTTTTTATTTTTTCTTCTTTTTATTTCGCCTTGATGCCGATGACTGGGTTCCCTTGCCAATTTTTCGTTGCTATTTTTCTTTTTTGCTGTTTTTATTCACGATGCAAAAAATAGCCTTTTTAAAATAAATGTTATGTACATATGTATGTATTTCCAAAATGCGGAGAACAGAGCACAGAATTCGATTTGATTCTAAAACTTGTTAGTGGCGCAAAAGACAAAAAAAAAGAAGAATTTTGCGAATTTGTAAATTTTTACCAACTCACTGTGTGTGTATCCGTATGTGCAATAGCATGTTGTCATCTCTAGCTTCAAGTTGTTGAGGACGGCGCACGTGTGTCGCTTTTTTTTTGCCAAAAGAGTAGATATGTAAATTAGATACTTGCCGAAAATTAAATGACTTCAGCAGACACAAATTACAAAGGTCAAATTGATAATAATAGATATGCTTTCTATTTGCAAAAAAAAAAAAAAAAACCTTTCAAGGACACATGTCTTGAAATGAGACGCACAACTACAACACTTCTTTGTGTATCTAAAGTATTTATTGAAACAAATGGCATAACAAAAACAACAAATTTTCGGGTGCAAGAGCAAAATCACAATAGAGTTGCAAAACTGTGCAAATTTGTACGAAACAAATTTTTGTACAAGGTCTCAAGAGCTATGATCATGATGGGCTGCTCATTGAGTGCGACTTGACTGTATAGTTGAGTAGCTGTTGCCAGCAATAATGGCTGGCGTTGGTGGTAGTAATAATAATATTACTGCGAAGAAGAAGATAGTGGTTATACTATCGCCAAAAGCGAACAGTTTGACCTACAACAACTACCGTCGCTGTAGGTACATGTTAGTCTTATTTTGCAGCTGGAATGCAAAAAATCACCCATTTGTTTAGACGATTTTTTTTGTTTGTTTGTTTGTATTCAGTCGGAGGTTTTGTTTTTTGCTTTAAAATTTGAAAATTTAACTATGTATTGGCAATCCAAAAAGTGGTTTTGTGTGCGTTTGCAAGACAGTAAGGTAGGGCAGCATGCTTGTATTTGGCCGTGAATTGAATTAATTTGATGGGTCTCCCTTTTTGTTGTATTTACTTATGAGTTTTGTTTTTTTTTGTTTTCTTATTTTTGTTTTTAAAAGAATTTACTTCACGCGCGGTGTTGCAAATTTTTAGGTTGCATATAGTCGCGTAAACATGACCTTCATGTGCTTCGTAAATGTGTACATACTGGTTTGTTTTCTTGGGTACACATATATGTCATTTTTATTTTTATTTTGTTATTATTGCTGTTTCGCGTGAAAATTTTCCGAATATCAGACTTGTGGAATGCAAACTTGAGGGGCTTAAGTACTTTAGGGTATTGGAGGTTTTACTTGTGTAACACCTTCCGACCTAAGGCAAATATGTATATACAAACTTTATTGGTACACACAGTTTTGTATATTTTTATGCAATTTAACTACCAAAACGAATCGAATATCCGTAAAATATATGGAGCATTTCAATCTCATACATCTAATTTGATTAATGTCTGTGGCACAGACATTTTCTTTAAATTACATTGTTTCTATTTGTGCTGATAAAGAGTTTTTTAATATTTCTAAATTTATAACATCGATCACGTTGCAGCGATCGTTACTTTGGAGCCAATTTTGCATCTTCACTACACGGTCAGTTCATGTGTATTTGTTGCTGCCGAATATTGCATACTTTGTTTATTGACATACCATTAAGCTGAAAATTACTGACTTTGGATTTTGGTAGTAGTTTTCAAGAATCTTAGAACGTTATTCGTTCGTGAACTTCACCATTCAAATAATTTAACCTTTTAAAATCTCAAGATTTTAAGTTCCATTCCGATGTTTTTTTTTTCAATAACTTTCATATGAAATACAATTTTATAATTTATACTTTATTGATTGATTATATGTATGGGATATGATCTTGGACAGGTGGGCGCCTCTGGCCGTGGCGCAAAGACGATATATTTTAAGCACATTTTGCATAACAATTTCGCAGACTTCTGTTTGTTAGTTTCTAATGTTGTCCTTAAGCATTAAAGTTGTGTTAATATACACCTGTCATCGAGCCAATGATAGGCGAAATAATTTTATAAGAGTTTTTAAGTATTTTTAAGTTAAAGTTTTGAATTTTTAAATACATTTCTGACCATTCTTAGTGGTTTTTTTTATATGGTTGTCTCCTTTTGTCATGTATATTGGCAAATGTCAAATAATTTACTTTGGTGGAAGTTATTTTGAGATCACGATACCGGTCTCATGAACAGCATTTCAGTTTTGTCTTGGAAATTAACTATTTAAAAAAGAAAAGGTTTGCTAATTTTTTTTAATTTAATTTCTTACAAGGCTTTATAAATTTGCCAATGAGTTGTAATCGCCCCACAGGTTGGAGATAAGGTCAAAGTTGTCAGGAGTAAAATAAAATTTAAATTTTGGATTCAGATATTAATTGTCCTACCGCAACATTTCTCCACCAACTTCAGCGAAACAACAACACATATTCCTTCAAGTACCCTCATACGAAGAAATCAAGAGTCATCAAATCAGGGGACCGTCTTTGAACGACATATTCTTTTGCACCATGTCCTGATAGCAGTCAACATTAATGTTACAGCATTGCCTGCGCCTCGCCGGCCCAAATGGAGCACCTTACAGATACAGTTACTCTACTAGGGTTAAGTGGTTAGATGCTTCACAATAAATTATTATGGAACACTCTCTATGACTGTCAAATACCAACTGAAAAACTACATTCACACAAAAAAGGCACCCAAATAAAACGCACCCTGTATTTATTTATCAATTTTGCAAAAAAAAATTAATCATTCTTAAAAACGACTATACTCCTATTCTTCGTAGCGCCGTAAAGCAAATTGACAAGATACGGGTTCTGTAGGGCATTCACTTTGACCGACCTTCAAGTCAGTAGTTTTGAACGCGTTTGCTTTGACAAGCCGTAGCTGCAGCGTTTGCCTAAGGTAATAACTTTGCAGGATCCACTTGCTTTGGTTTAAGCTTATGCAAATTTTTGAAAGTCGGTCCAAAATATAACATATTTAAGAATTTTCTGTTTAATTAAAGAAAATAATTCGTAGAATTTAATCAAATGTCCATCACCTTACTACGCTCGACATCAAATGGACCAGGACTCATTTTTTTACAGAAATACAATTATTCAAAATGGCGCTCTCCCAACTTCAGTACTCATAAATGTTAATTACTTTTAAGTAATATCCTTCTATGAAATGCAAAATTCACAAACCACAGCCTATTATCACATCTTTGAATACATAATATTTACAAATTTACATGAAGGAATGACTGCGCCCTACGAACAAATATGTGCTATCAATGTTCGTCATCATTTAAAGCTTAATTTACCAACAAAGGCTTCATTAATGATGAAATAAATTATTAACTATTTATTTTTTATTAATTTTAAATAGAAAAATAAAACCTAAAAATTCTTAAACTTTTAAATATATTGCGAAATTTAATAAAGTAAATGCGCGGTTATGTATATATACATCATCCCAATTTTTGCTACTTCTTATCCCTCCATCCTAATTAGGAAGAAAAGTATTGACGTCATTCGATTTATAAGTCCAAAAATAGTAGGTATATATAATATTTTTCCCTTGAAAATAAAAAATCGCGCATTTACGGATTAAATATTCTGTTAAAATCAGAAGTCTTTTTTAATATACCTACATGCTCCGACATAAATTAGCTCCAATTTTTTTTTTCAACAAAAAAAAACCTTAAATCCAAAATGCCTATTGTATTGCGTACGCTTCAATTTTTAAATAAATTTTGCATAAATGTCACCAACAATAGTGACTAATTTTTGCAATCTAATCATTTTCAGTTTACCATAAATAATTAGTTCACAGATGCATGACAAACATTCTGCGATAAGCAAAAACAATTTCCATTGGGGAAACAAAGGACGGAAACATTTAGATATTGATTTTAATGATTTTCGCAAAAATGTAACTTGCAAAACTCGTTCTTTTGTTTAAATGAAAAATACATACATTAACATTTCGAGTTCATATGATTACCTACTATTCTAATAATCAAATGCAGATTCCAAAAACATCAGACAAAAATCCATTAAAGACTAAATATACTTATATTGCTATACATATTTTCTTTCAAATTTATTGTTATTTTATAAGCATATGTAGATATATGTTGGTTTGATTAACATATTTTTGGTGTTATGTAAAAACAATAAGATAGCAACAAATCTTTGTGACAAAATAAAAAAAAAATGCAAAGAGCGCAAAATAAATGCAGACAGATACAATAAATTATGTTAAAAGCTGGAATGGAAGAAAAAAACACCATTGGATATTGGAGGATGCGAATGGAACCAAAAACACAAGAGCCAACCGCTTGAGAGAAAGAAGGAAACAAAATGAAGCATACAAAACGAGCTATTGGAATGTGTGCATTTTTTTTGTATTTCATGTATTTAAAGGTCTTTAAAGCGCTGGTTTTTGTTTCCTTTTCGGACAGACCTTGAAGATGTTTGAAATTCTTTTGCATAATCCTTAATTGACTAGACATCACAACTGGTTGTTTTGAAATTTATCCTTTATGACTTGTACGTTGTGGGTATACGTTTGAGATTAAGATAAATCCGAACTTTAAAAGATTACTTTTCAGATAGTTGTGGCCTGCGAAAAAGATTACTCATACGCCCACGATTTGATATCACTGTCATACTGCGGATAAATTAGGAGCAAATGGGTATAATATTTTTACATTCTGGCTTACATTCTTTGTAATTTATTGGTATTTTCTGCTCTAATGATGTTAAATAGTTTAATAAGCCATAAATTGCTAATACAATTTTCACAAACTAAACTAAAATAATTATGTTACTTATGTGGGATTGTCCTGAAGCCTTCGAATAGTTAATTAAAATTATTTCCTAAGCTAATTTATAGTTGCACCTCTTAATGAATGATCTTCACGATTTCTTAAAACGAATATCAATGTCTGCAAAAGGTATTCAAAGAAACAACAATACTTGAAGATACATAAATATATTTGAAAAATACTTCAACACATGTAACCCCAGGGTCAACTTGAAACCCCACAGAAATACTCTTCAAAAAGTCTGGTAAGTGGTATAACGCAGAAACATGGAAACTTGGTCATGAAGTGTGGTATAACAATGCAAATACTTAAATTAATGGGACGATTCAGGTTTGATGGCAACAGGTTTAGAAGAGTAGAAAGTAGAAACTGTTTGGCTTTGCAACATGAATGAGGAAGTAAAGCTTGTAAATGGGAGCTAAAATTTGGCTAAAAATGACTTGAGCAGGATATTGCAGATTATTTTGGTATCATTTTTAGTAAATTGAATTTTTCTGTATTAACCCTTGCCAAGTGTTGCAGTTTACAAGTTGGCTTCTTAATTCACGACACCCATTAATAATGAAAACCAAACAACATCTAGTTTCTCCAATCACCACACCGATGATGATTTTTACTGGTAGTACAATGAATCATTACTTAGTCTGACTGAATTTCAATTTAATTTTATTAAAAACAACCTATCCGGACGATATACACTTCCTGTGCCAGAAAACAGCAAAAAATGCGGTTCCACAGTGCTTAAAAGGGTTAGGTGTATATAAATGGTCAACTTATAATGGCTTGGCCCGCACAAAACTCGTTTTGTCGTTTTCTATTTTAAAATCATTATGGGCTATTTTAGTGCATTACCTTAAAAGTCGTCAATAATAAATATCAATATATAAATTATTAAATAAGTACATCTCCAAATGTTTCCATCGACTGCGGGGAATTCCCTTCCATTAACACCGTATGTGGCTAATACATGCACTCATCTTTTCATTTTGAGACTGTTTCCATTTCGAACAATTTCTCCCACCTACTATCAGTGGCAGTTGGAAAGAGCACCCTCAAATATACATTTTTAGAACAGACAGAGAGGTCGCGATTTTAATTGAAATTTTTAGACGTGAACAAAAATTAAAAAGGAACAGAAAATCATTTTTAACAAAAAAAGTATATTGTTTTGGGTTTTTTAATAATAATATCATATCACTATAGAGAAACGGTTGGACGGATTTGCTTCAATGTTTGTATATAACGTTTTTGGGATAACATCTTGCTGCGCCTTATTTGATCTATTCTTTTGAAATAACGGTACCTGCCATACAATTTTAACAGCTAATTTTCTCAAAAATGGTTCCAAGGATTTTTGTCTTTTTTTTGATACTTGTGATGGGGACAAAAATACTGTATACTCAGTTTTTAAAAAAAACAAAAGTCGAATAACGGTAATTTATAAAACTGTCAATATCTCTAAAACTAATGAAAGGAATTTCTAAAAATATTAATATTTTTTTATGATCTTAAGTTGAACAAATCTGCGTATTTCAATTTTTGAAATGCATAATTTTTTTTTAAAAAATTTTAGCGATTTTCTTAAATTTATTTAAATTTTAATTCGTTTTCTCAAAACGGCTCTAAAGTTTTTGATCTGTTTTTGTATTTTACACAATTAGATCCAATATGAAAAATTATATCAAATCCGTTAAGTCGTTTTTGAATCTAATTTTTCAACACTAAAAAAGTTATTTAAATAAATTTCGTATGTGATTTCGATTAAAACGAATTATTAAGACGGTTAAAAAACGCATCTAATATACCGAGAAAGTTTCGTATGACGCGATAAGCCCTAAGGACTCTTTGGACTCATTTAAGACAGACCTTCTTACTAGTAACATTTTCTATATTAAAAGGCTCTGAATTTACTAAAATTATTTTTGCATTGAATTCAATTAAGCTAAACGTTATTGAATTTGGTTCACCGACCAACAATAATAAGCTTGAACAACCACTAAAGAATAAAACTTTAAAATCCTTAACCAATTTAATGTATCCCAAACTGAGTAAAACTGACTTACAGGTATGCCAGTTCCTATAGTAAATTGATTTTTCCAAAATTACTTTACAAATTTGAGCAACTCCTTGAAGCTATTTGTCCTCAATTTCAAATCGTATTTTGTTCTCTTTTACATCTTGAACTTTTCAATATCGAAAAATTGAGCAAACAAAAAAAATGTCAACAATTTTAATCCGCAGCAATTACACACACGGTCTCTTGTGTGCTCCTCTCAATACGCCGCATACAAAATCTTCATCAGATAAACTTTTCTCTCAATCTATACTTCGTATTGCCTATGTGATAAGCCTCAAAGCACTCTACAAGCAATTAAAACACACAAATTGAGCAACCACTCGACTGAACAAAATAATAATTTCAGAACCCAAAATTTGCCTTTACCTTTACCTTACAGTAATGTCATAAACTAAGAGAGTTGTCACACTACACATTCTATCCTCCAGCAAAGACCAACGACAAACTTTAACTTTTACTTGATTTACCATATTTCAATATCCGTATGTATATTCCTTTTGCTGCTTATTGGGCGCTTCGAGTGTATCCGACTCCACTTACCGTTCCATATATATGTGAGAATGGAAGAAAAGTTAAGACAAATTTAAATTTACCTTACACAAAATTCAAAGTGATATAGAAACTATTTACGAAACCAAAAAGGAAAATCGTTTAGGAGGCATTTGTTTAGCTACAAATTTCTGGAGCATTTACTGTTTATGCATTTCCTAAAGTTTTCCTTTTGACTTGCTGCCATTGCTCTTGTTGTTTGGCTGGGACTCTCTTGTCTCTTTTATCTACTTAAATCGTTAGTTTATCTTGACTCCTTGGTCTGGATACTATGTAGAACTATACATACGCATACTCCAAAGTGTTAAGCAGCAGGCATGATTCTTGGAAAGTGGTGAAAAGGATCTTTAAGTTTTCGGTCAAAAGTTGCAATATTTTTGACCTTAAATATTGTTGGACTCTTTTGGTATCCTTGAGGATGCACGTGGCGAACGCTGTGGTTGTACATATTTATCCCAACTGTTTGCTTGTGTTTACAGGAAATGTATATCCTGGCCTGGTCATGGCATTCGACTATATTGAGTGTTACTAAGGAAGCATATATGTTGTTGTTGACTTGTGGTTAGAGATTTATATATAAATAGATATTGTAGTTGTGGGTGTGTGGCGATAATATATGTGTTATTTTTGTTGTACCTACAAAACTTCTGTATTATACAATATTAAGTATCATTTAGTAACATTTATAATTTCGTTAGTGCAATTCTGAAGATAAAAATGATTTGTCAACTGTGACAATGACCGCGTGATGTCCTTAATTAAAATATGAAAAATATGACTTGAAATAACAACCAGGGTTGTCTTGAAATGTTTCCAGGGATGAAATAAACGAGTTCATTTTATCATTTGATATATATGGTCACAATAAGAGTTAAAGGTTAAAACTTACCATTTCCATTTGGCCAGATATGAATCTATTTATTCATTTATCTAGGTACTTTATTTTATTTATTTACAGATTTAAATTCAAATCCAAAGAAAAATTATTAAAACCTTCAAAACAAAATATTTAAATATGTCAAGAAATTTAAAATAAATATTCTAAGAAAAACTTACAAATGTAAGAGAAAATATAATTTAAAAACTATAATTATAAAACTGAAAAAAAAAAACATTTTTTAAGACGATAGACTTAGAAAAGGAGTATTAATAGAAAATTTAAAAGCATTTGTAAAGAAAGAAGAGATAGTCAAGGTGTGTAAGTAACTGTTGTCCCAAATTATCTCTACTTAAAGCCCTATCATAATCACCGCTACATGCACATATCGTTAAAGAGGCAAAGACACTAAGAAAAAGGTTAATTTTGTAATGTATAATGTCTATTAGCAATGAAAAATTCTCTTCGGAGAAGATCTCAAGCAGGAGCATATATATGAAGAAAACTTTAAAAATCGGATGAATTTATCCCTTGAATTTTTCTTCGAGACGAAATGGATTTGCAAGCCCATTATATACATCGAGCTTAACAAATGGGTATATATCCATGCCAATAAATTTTCTTTATGGCTTATCAAGTGGAATTTATTTAAAGTAAAAGGGTACCTAAAGTCAAATGAATTTCTTTCTGAATCTTTTGACACAAACAATTTCATGTTTCGGATAAATTTTGTCTAATGCCTTATCGCATACAAAAATTGTTTAAATCAATTTTTGAGTTTTGGAAAAATCGATTTACTCAAACCCAGCTGCAACGATTTGGATGTTATATTGCATATTGGACGGACACTTTTAACTTAAATACGTTTTTGAAAAAAACAATTTAATTTATAATTAAGTAAATCTTTATATAGAAAAAATTTATCAAAAAAAAAATATTTTATAAATCAAGCCATTCGAGATATAAGCGTTTCTGTGGAGCAACACTATTTTATTAACTTTCTCGCATACTAAAGAGAAAGTTATTGCAATCATTCGGAAATTTCGAACTCGAACTGTGTATGAGGGATGATATTACAACTATAGAGAAGTCCAAAAAAGTGGGTCCGCCAATGTCGTCCGTCTGTCTGTCCGGGCGCCGTATGGCGAAACGGTTCGACGGATTTGCTTGAAACTTCGTATTTAAGGTTTTTGGGGTTACATATCGGGCCTTCTTTTTATTTTTTATACCCTATCCTAAGGGTATATTAATTTTGACACATAGTTTGTAACACCCCTTAATATTCGTCGCAGACCCCTAAAAGTATATATATTTATGATCAGGACCAAAATCTAAGACTATTTAGCAATGTCCCTCCGTCCGTCCGTCCGTCCGTCCGTCCGTCCGTCCGTCCGTCCGTCCGTCCGTATCAACTTTTGAGGCCTTTAAAATTATGCTAGGAAGCTGAAATTTGGAACATATACTCCCTAGGGTTCCGAAATGGTAAAGTGTTAGAATTTTTAAAATACGCCCACTGCCACGCCCACAATTTAGAAAAAACCGTTTTAAGGCTTAAGTTAGAGAGATAAAGTTGTACAACCTTCACAAGATATGTAGGTACTGCCCACCTTTATTAATTTGTCATATAAAGTTTTTTGCCACGCCTACTTTTTGTGGGCGTTTTTCACTAAAATGCTGTTTTCTTCGAAAATTTTCATAGAAATCGAAAAAAAATGTTTAACAATATATTATGCCAATATTTTTCTCAATATATCGCCCATACAAAGTTTTTGACCACGCCCACTTTTTGGGGGCGTTTTTTGAAAAAACATAATTTTTTTTCTATAAATTTCATAGAATGAAATAAAATGCTATCCATCATCTTCCTAATGCTTTTTTTCTTTGGAGTACATAGGGATAAGGATAGGGTATCATACTGTTCGCCCCAAGCGGACTGTAGCCTTTCCTTATGTTTTCTTTATCGTTTGTAATAACGGTACCTGCCATACAATTTTTTTGGTGAAAATCACTTATCACGGTTTTTCTAGAAAATGATTCCAATGATTTTGGTCATTTTTTTACAAGGATAATTGGGATGGAGCCAAAAATACTGCATACTCAGATTTTGGGAAAAAAATCGATTAACTGTAATTTTTGAAACCACTAATATTTCGAAAACTAATAAAGGGAACTCCAAAAAAATTTACTATTTTTTTTATACTATAAAGTCGAACTAATTTGCATACTTCGATTTCTGAAATAATTATTCTGTTAATTTATTTTTCATATAAGGATTTTCTTAAATTTTAATTGAATTCGATATCTCAAAAATGGCTCTTACGATTTTAATAACTTTTTATTTTGGACAATTATGTTAAAAGTGTCCAATGTGCGAAATTAAATCAAAATCGCTTTTGAGAAAACCTAATAAAACCATAAAGTGATTTGAATAAATTTGGTATTCGATCAAATGTTATCATTCTTTTTAAGGCGATTCCAGAACGCTTCTAATGTACCGAAAAAGTTTCGTATGACGCATTCGTGCACTTTATTTTTTTTTTTTTTGAAAATGTGACTAAAGGAATATTTTTGGGACCAACCTAAGTATCTCGAATACAAAAATAGACCAAGCCGTTTTCCAGAAAATTAGTGCTTAGTTAAAAATGTATAAAACTTTATTTAGTTTAATTTATTATAGTTTAAAGGAAACTGAATTTGTAATAACACCTACAAATCTGAAATGGGACATCTTTGGAGACATATTATCAGACAGGAAGTAATAGTTTGACTCTCAAAACCATACAATTTTTTTTTTTGGTTTTTGAGGGAACATTCTTCATTTAGAGACCAATACCTTTTAACTGAGACATTCAATTTTTATGGAAATACATACAAATCGACAACCTACCTTACCTCATCGGCATTAGAGTTTGAGTTTTTTTTTAATGGTATCGATAGATAAGTGTAAGGTACACTTTTTGTTCAAAACAAAAGTAATAAACTATAAATTTTAATAAATCTGCTGTAAAACAACGTTTCAGGCATTTAACACATTAGGGCTATCACATTTTTAGTGAAATATATTAAACGTATGTTTGTCATGTTATTATATTTATTTATTTTCCACAAAAAACAGTAGAAAGTTGTTTGTCCCTTGCAAAATGAGCACATGAATTGCATACCTAAGTCATGTTTTTAAATTTTAATATTGAAGTATGTACTTGCAAAGCGAAATATGTATACAATCTGTTTCAAAACAAATATTCCAGTTAATTGCTTTCGCACTGTTTCGATAACAGATTCAAAACTGTAGTAATAAATAATAAAAAATTCACCTAAAACAAGAAAAATCAAATATATTTGTTAGTCGTATCTTTACATATTACGCTTTTAATTATACATAATTTAATTTATTCCAACAAAACAATAACAATTTTTTAAATCTAAAAATAACTTTCTAAAAGATACAAAAAAACTGGTCATTATGTTTCTTTTTTTCTATTCTATTTTTTTAATGATAAACGATTTAAAATCGATTCCATTCTCACCAACCAAAACAGCATCTTAATGAAATCATAAATCATTACCCTGATATTCTCGAAACCCCATTTATTACATTTCCCATCCAGAACTAGCGTGTAAAAGTCAATAACCTTTCAAGAAAATTAGAACATTCTATTAATACCAGCATAGCATTTAGACCACCTTTGTAAATAGGTTTCACTCGATGATTATGAGCATCTACTATGTGCTACTTCAGCTACTGTTTGGGCAGGGAAAAAGATCATTACATCAGGAAGATATCTATTTAAAGAAAAATTAAGTCATTATTTACACAAGGGTATCACGTTGTAAATTTGTTCACACAACTAGTGCCAAAATGTGTAAATTACGAACACAACAAAAAAAAAACCCAAATCCAAACCCATAGCTGATGCAAATTAGTAAAAAACAAGAAGCAAGGAAAAATAAATCAAATGTGAATACGAGCCAAGGTTATCTCATCGATAGAAATAAACAAAAAAAAGCAGTCAAACATAAATAATTTAGCGCCCTTTACCTTGCTGACACACTTTTTATGGTAAAACAGACTAGGTGGTATTTTTATATCAGTATCACGATTTCTTCTTTCTTTCTTTTTGCAATGACAATAAATTATACAATTGAGTTCCTACAATTCGCGTTTTGAGTATTTGACGGAATTACCATTGATGTCTTTACGTGTTGCGTGAATAAACAAACATTTTGGTATATTTCATTCAAAAAGATACGAAAGTTGTGGGTTCACAAACAAAACAAATAATCATTTCAAGGAAGTTCTAAGAACCGAAATTCCAAAGATGACACAATTTCGTTATTTTTGAAATCTCGAGGACTCGTAAAATAAAATAACAAAATTCATTAAATTTTAATAAAATATCACTTGAAAACAAGCAAAACGCGCGCATTACAACATTTGACCAAGTACATTGCAATTCAACCGTGGGCGGGTGTGACAACATTTTAGATATCAACCCAATACCGTGCGAGCCTCTTAAAAATTTTATAATAGAAAATAATTTTCCAGAACAAAATAGGACACTAGTGGACACTTTGTCACCCCAAATGAAAGACGAACATTATTTTTCTGAAGCATCTTCCTCCATGCAACTAATGTAAAATTATAGCCAGCACCAAGAAACGACAAAATAAACAACAAAAAAACACACATGTCATGTACATGTCTGCAGTTAATTTACATCCTCCGCAGATACAAGCGCACCTATCAGCCAAAGGAAGTGCTACTATTAAATATTATTTTGTATACTCAAACAAGAGCACCATCATCAATTAGAAACAATATTTTCTACTCGTCACGAAAACGAGTAAAAAATAATTCGTTTTTTTTTTTTCTTGTTAATGCCACCTCCATGAAGTGATCTCGTTCTGTCTGCCATCTTGGATAAGTTAATTTTTCAAACCGAACTAAAATGATGAATGATCCTAAATACTTGTGGTTTGTTGTGTACGCACTTTAGCACCAAAGTGTGTGTCATCTTATACGTGCGGCAACATTTTACAGAGTGTATCAATTTATTAATTTGTTTTTAAATAGATTTTGCGTTAAAAATTTTGAATTTGTCTAATGATATAGTAAATTGTTTTTTATTTGGGTCGTGCCGCAGGCAGAATAGTCTTTGTCGGTTATCAATAGTTGAATAAATTCACCGTGTCTATGACATGCCGGCAAATTAATAATACCTACGCTCTTTTCTAAATATAAATCAAAATTTCTATTTATAACATTTTATCAAAATCAAATCTAGATTATATAGCTCATATTTACGTAACAACGTATAATGTAGTTTTTGGGGTTTTTAATTTACAGCATGTGATCAATTCCTGCACTCAATAAACTAGAAATACTTTGTTTGGTCTAATCTTATCAAGTTTCATTGACTGACAAATCATACACCATGCGTTGGTTTTCGCAATTAAGTGACATATCAAGCAAATTTTTATTTCAATTGATTACAATAGCTTACGTGGTAAAAGGTATCAAATGCTGGAAGGGTTCAAGGCAATTTAGCAATGCCATTTTATCGCTTGATTTTGCGAAAGTTTTGAATTTTGCTTCTTGTGTCAAGAAATATACTTTTAAGTCAAGATAAGGTTTAGGGAGTATATGTATATATGTATTACGAATTTTGTGTGGGTATGAAACGTAAAGCGAAAGTGCATGATTGTGATGTCGGATTGACAGTATATAATGTAGGCATTGTTAGGAATAGATTATGTTGCATTATTTACAAATTCTTGATGATCGCGATAATAGCCGGGATCACAATTTTTGCCAGTTGTCTAATCAAATTGGCTTTCAAGTACGAATAGATGCCTCTTTGTGGCAAAATGCGGATGAGTCACATGATGACACTAAATAGAAATTTCTATTCATTCTAAGAGAGTTCTGCTAAATTTTAGACGGCATTTTGAAGAAATTACGTAATTCCTATTAATTCGGTCGGTTAATCTATTACGTTTGATAATAGCTTGAATGGCAACTTCAGAGAAAATAACAGTACAGCTCATACTTTATGCAGGCTAAGATTCACTTCCACCGGCTCCTGAAGAAGAGGCTGTATTTTCTCCTTTTCACTGTATTTGCAGCAGTTTGCTACTAAAGTCTGATCTGAATTTTTATACAGCAAGCTGCGGCTCCGTAAAAATCGTCCATGAACACGTCAGTATCTAAATACTGACGAATCTAATACACCTATAGAAGTTCCTCGAACTTATAACCCATCGCCGATATAGATTTACTGTCCAAGTTACCGAGCTCCTACGGTTTTAAAATCATTGCAAGGAAGTCACAGAAAATCCGTCGTAGAGCAACTTTTAGGTTAAGTTAGGTTTAAACATTACAAATGGGTCCGCTCCTTCACATTTTATAGAACCACTGATTTGCAAATAGTGTGTAGATCACACACATTAATTTAATACAAAAAACATACATTTTTAAGGTAAGAGCGATTAAAGAAAGTCACCCGTGCACTAGACGCTAAGAAAATGCCCATCGCGATTTCCTTAATGCTTTCCTTCGGCGAAGGACTTTAGACCAATAAGTCTTTCTGCATTTCTCCTAAAAACTCTGGAAATGCTGAAAGATATTCACAATATGGTTATATCAAGGGCAAGTATGTGGAAACTGTTAGTCCTAAGATCCTAACTGCAAAATACCCTAGCTTATGCTCGGAAAGAAACAGAGCAGACACTGCTTTCAGTATGCCAGAAGACTCAGACTCTCCACTATTCGTAATGACTGTAAAAGTTTAGTTCGATTCCGAATGGCTAAAACACTACGCAATGTATTTACATTTTACGATACTTTGTTGGCTTTTGTCAGAGATTATGTAAAATCTATAATCAGTTCTCAATTCTCCTAATTAGTATTTGAAATATATTGCATTTCATACTGACCATCGACATTGAGGTAGTACCTTCTCATATTACTTCCCTTCTAATATGGCAGAATATGTCACAATACAACTCCTCCATATGGATTTCGATTGACAGGTGCGCTCCAAAGTTATAAAGATAATGATAATTTCAATTAACATTTATATACGCTGCAGAAAAATAAACACGGTCAACCTAATTAAAACATCTTTCGGCTTGCGCTGGAAACTTTCAAAAATTTAATATATCCTGTTCTTCTACCATTCATATCGTCAGTTATCAATAAATGTTTATAGTCCATTCACATTTGAATGCAACATCCAATTGACGATATGTAGTGACTATAATCGCTTTGAATGCAACATCGAATCATCTTTGATGCGCCACCCAGTAAAGTGCAAATGTTTATTACAAAACAACACCACTCAATTCCAATGTATAGGCTAATTGCTGCCAAATATCAAACCTCCTCCGGTCTTGTGTATACTTACACGCCTTTGCCAGCTACATATTCCGTTTTATAATTTTCTTTAAGGTGCTGCAAGCTTATGCTTTGCGGTGTCTGCCACCTGTCATCTATTGAATCTAGATACTTAATTGCATGTTAAACTATATGGCACAGTGTGCAATGTTGCATTTGAAGATAAACGTCAAAGTCTAGCGACATGTTTTTCCCTATCTAATTGAGGTCAGATACAAAATTGTTATTGTGCGATAATTTCTATAGAGTAAAGTCCATTTGTACATAGCGCCTGTCATGGAGCAATTAAAGTTCCATCGTCCATCGCCCATAAATGGTCATTTCTCAAAACCGAGTAAATTCCTTACAACTCACAAACGTACCGAACACCTGAGAACGCGCTCCTCAGTCGAGTTATTTCCCTAGTTACAACGAAATATCTTCACATGCGCGAAGGGTTTATCAACCTACATCCAACCGGTTGCACTTAATCGGATTAATAAATAAAACACAAAAACAATTCTCAAGCGTGCCACATGACTCTCCGTTCCGTTGGTTTGCTGTAGTAGCCGCACATCTATTCCATGCTATGGTCCATCGTCATTGCCCATCCATCCACTGGGGATATCTATAAAAAGCCGCCGTGCAACATGCAAGATACAGTTACATTCTCTGAGGTTCATGCGAAGTAGAAACTGAAGTTAAATAGAAAAAATAAAAATATAAATAAAAACTTAAATAAAACGAATTGAATCGAAGAAGATATCTCCTACCCCCTAGGATGGGAACAGCAACAACAAATATAATTGACAAACTGGACGCATGCGCCTACTTGCATCGTTGCAGGAATCGCACAGCATCTGAGCAACCCAACTAACCGCCCAAACAACCTGCAACCAAGGAAGTAAGTTGCACCTTTATCTATTTGCCTTGCGGTACAACAGGGCAACAATCGAAGCGTACCACCAAGAGTATAGGTAATCGTGGGCTTCTGCGGCCGACGGATTGAAGTTGTGAAGACGGTGGCATCTGCTGACTGCCATATGAAGCCTATGCGAGCAAACATTGCCCGTTGTTGGGCATTTATCGGTGGCCAGTTTTTATTTATTCATTATTTTATTTTTTTTTTATTTCATTTTTTCCTATTCTTTAAGTTAGATGTGGATAAAGTTAACTGTAGGTTACACGAAGACATTTTTCAAGATGATCGCCAACTGGGTTTTGGAGGGTAAAACTTTCGCAAAAGATAGATTGAGTGTCGTGGAGTTCAAATTCGATGTGTGGTAGCCTGACCCTTGTGGTATCCACATAGTAGTATTTCAGATGACTACATTTTCTTCGACTGGGATTTATTCTCATTATATGTTTGCAAAGTTCGTGTGATTTATAAGGAAATTTTAAATTTGTCACACGACAACTGATGTGAAAAATTCAATTATTATTTGATTTGAGGTATCTCTTGTGCCAAATGCATAGCTAACACTTCCAAATGTAATCAATTATTGAATTTATTGAATACTTTCATTACACCGTGAAACTATGTTTAGATAGCCATATAAGGACTCACTAAATAAATCACTCGTCAGCAATTTACAATACCATTCCAATTGACATATATGATGTCAGATTAATACCCCTCTCAACCAAATCTATTTACCTTTCCACACAATAAGGTCAATCCAACAAGCGAAACTATACAATTGGCTCTAAAGACTCCCCCAAATAAAGGCATACTCCGCTGCACTCCTACTGAGCCACTGCATCACATCGGTGACAATATCGCACTGCCATAAAATTGCATTAGCGCCCACCCAATTGTCCTGGATAAATTCTATAAATAATCAAGCGGTGACAAAATATGCTAATCACGATCACGTTGCAAAATTTACATTGTATAGGTAGGTAAGTGTTGGATAACGTTGTTGTCATCGTCGTCGTCGTCGTCCGTTTTGGATTTGCACAGCACTCGCTCCAATGCATATTTGTGCATAAGCACAACACTAGCTGTCCTTCGAAGAAAAACTCAGTGCGCACAGATGCAAGATATTAGGCCCAAAAGGCCGTCAAGATATGATATGTTCCACTTGCAGCGCTCTAGACCAACCAAATGTGGGCATACAAGCCAGCACAAAGCTCCAAATGCAATCCCATGGCGTCAACTCGACGAACAACAACACCAGCATCCACCAATTGGACATATTGTTATATTTTGTACCAAGTCATACCCATGGGCATGGGCCTCCACTGCTGCCTGCATTAACTGTTTGCCACAGTTGGAGGTTGGAGCCAATAAAATCCCAATAGGTGGTGTTTGTGTGCGCGGCTGATGCAGTACATTAGATTCTTACTTCAGAGGTAATCTGCAAACTGCAACGACTAAGACGACGACAACGACGACGATGATGTCAAAAATACCTGTTGCAACATTGGATCATACATGAAATCCGTTAAATGTGCATTTTTCAACAACGAAAGGAGTATTTCCATACGACAAATGCAGAAATATGTAGCTTTTTTTTTGGCGAGGAGTGTATTTGTATCTATGAAACAAACAAATCCCACGAGGTTCACGGGTGTCGGTGCTATGCTCAATGCTGCTTAAACGAGTACACTATATCTAAGTGGTCATATGAAGAGCCCTTTCACAAGACACTAGAGAGATACATACGGCACAACGACGATGGCAGCAATGAGCCGTTAGAAGAAGTGATTTTCCATCGTGCACTCACAGCGAGAGCGACTCACAAATAACCTGTGTAATAACCTATTTTGGCGGAGAATTATTAAAAATCGTGTAGCCTGGTTGCTTGCAGCAGTACCCGACATACCTGCAGATAGCTGTAACTCTTTGCGTCCTACCCTAGTCCACTGTCTGTATGTGTAGATGGAAGTACCTACTCGTGTTGTGTTTTTCTTTCGTTCGTTTTGCAGTTTGTTGCGAAACTTGTGTTACCAGCTCTTGTGATTCGGTTGGCTTCTCTGTATCTGTAGGTACCACCTGTACTTGTACCTGTACCTGTGCCAACATATTTCCTTCTTTTTCGATATATTTGGTCGAAGCGAGTGAACAACACATACCTTTTTTGTTTTTTTGCAAAGAACCGTTTTTTTTTCGGTTCTAGTATGTACTTGAATTAGAATTAACAAAAACTTGTAACTGAGATTGGTTTGGGTTAGGTTTCTTAGGAATGTTGCTCAGTGCTAGCCCATTACACCTGCTGATCCGGAGTTAAGTCTTATCTTTGCTGACTATATAGGACTCGATTTTTTAACATTGGTGTAATGGAATTTGTGATAGATATGAAAGGAAAATGTGTTTTTGTATAATAATTTACTTTAGATGCGGCACTAAAATTTGTAACATTATAGAATTGTAATTGTTAAGTTATACTGAGCGAAGAAGTTCGTTTTCAAATCCATCGACAACCACAAACAAATGAAATGAGAAGAATCTCCTTAAATTTTTTTATTCAATTGTAGGTGCTTGCCAACAAATCGAATGGCTTATTCCCAATACCATTTGAAAGCGATAGGTGGCGCTGTGGTTTCTGAGTCTTAAGCAAGACTACTTAAGTAGTTACAAATTTAAAACAATGTTTGTCAGAACAGCTTGGCTTTTTTTTTGTTTTTTAATTCTATAATTGCAATGTGATCTGAGTCATTAATACAAGCTTTTTACTTAGGTTAAGTCACAATATTTTACTTTACAACGAAAACTATACTATTTGAGAGTGAGCTAACTCTCAGGCTGACGTTCCTCAGGCAGGGACTCTTCACGGGTGAGTAGCCCGTTAAGTAGGTAAACAGTTAAAATTCATGTTTTTGGGAAAACCATTTAAACTTTCTGTAGATAACTTTCCTTTGAAAGTCACAGAAGGATCTTTACTTCAGAAATCGTGTTTAAAATCCGTTTAATATATTCTTTTTGCAACTTTCACAACAAACCTATTTACAATAATATACTCACCCTAACATCCTCTTTAATAACCAACAATATCAATCATAATCTATTAAAATAAAAACTGAAATTGTAATGTCATCATCATCATCCAAATGAAGTTCATTAACAAAATAAAAACATAAGGAAAGGCTACAGCCCGCTTGGGGCGAACAGTATGATACCCTATCCATATCCCTATATGCCCCAAAGAAAAAAGCATTAAGAAGATGATGGATATCATATTATTTCATAATATTAAATTTAAAAAAAAATATTTTTTGAAAAAACCCTCCCAAAAAGTGGGGTCGGCCATTGTATGGGCGATATATTGGAAAAAATATTGGCTAAATTTTTTGTTAAAATTTTTTTTCGGTTTCTATGAAATTTATCGAATAAAACAGCATTTAAGTGAAGGACGGACATTGCTAAATAGTCTTAGATTTTGGTCCTGGTTATAAGTATTTATACTTGTATGGGTCTATCACGAATATTAAGGGGTGTTACAAACTATGTGTCAAAATTAATATACCCTTAGGATAGGGTATAAACAAACTCCATACAACAATTTTAATGTTAGTGGATAAAATTTCAATCAGTTTTGTACAGGGATGCAGATATTTTGAATGTTTAATAATTGGTTGAAATTATGAAAAAATGATACGCGTCTATCTTCAAAACCCACTCAGTTACAGTGTGTCAAATTTATAAGTTCTTTAGTAATAACATCCAGTGTATTGAACCAGGAGTAACCGATTTGGACTCATTTCATAGATCATTGATTATGTTATGATAAGCTCACTATTACCTTACGTGCTTAGAATTTTGGAAAATATGTCTTCAAACCATAACTTGTCAAATCAATTTTAATATATATTTTATAACTTTCTCGTATACAGTAGTATTCTAAAGAGAAAGTTATTGCGATCGTGCGGAAATTTCGAACTCAAACTAGTATGAGGGATGATATTATGACTATAGAAAAGTCCAAAAAAGTGGTCCGCCGTCCGTCGTTCTGTCTGTCTGTCCGGGCACCGTATGGCGAAACGTTTCGACGGATTTGCTTCAAAGTAATAAGGTTTTTGGGGTTACATCTCGGGGCATCTTTTTATTTTTTGCTTTATCTTTTAAAATAACGGTACCTGCCACACAATGTTTTTTGTGAAAATCACTTAACACTATTTTGCTCGAAAGCAGTTCCAAGGATTTCAGTCTTTTTTTGTACTAAATCTATTTGGGATGGGGTCAAAAAAAAAGTGGAACTTCCAAAAAAATTTACAGTTTTTTTATACTATAAAGTCGAACAAATTTGCATACTCCGATTTTTGAAATATTTTTTTTAAAATTTTTTTATATATAATGATTTTCTTAAATTTTAAATTAAATTCGTTTCCTCAAAGATAGATAAAGTTTCGTATGATGCAGTAGTGCATTTTATTTTTTTTTTAAAGTGACTAAGTGTCTTATGTTACGCACAAATTCACCATATAAAAGGTCGTACATGGAGCTTACAGTGTTCCAGATATTCCCAAAGCGATTATTACCTACCTGAGCAGGGCGCTCAGGTACTGGAAGATAGTTTATTTTTGCCTCGCGGTTACAGATTACATGATGAGATGCCCTGCTTAGACGCATGATCTTCTAAAGGCCAGGGACCCATGATAATCGATGTTATTATAGCGAATATTTTCGCGTTCTGTTTTGAAAATTGGTTGCTTTAGTCTTGCTGTAGTTTGGCTAAATCTTTCTCGATATGACGCAATATGTCAGCCTTCTTCACCTGATGTTGGCAGTCGTTAAAAATTCTGGGGAGATTTATTTATTTAGATATTTAAAATCCAAGTGGAAAAGCCACAGTTTGCAGGTTTTTGAAAGCCTAAATGAAAAATAAGCAAAATAGTTTTTTCGGTCAATGTCGGTCTATGTTCGGTCTATCATAATTGTAGGTTTTTTTAAGGTTTTATTTGCTGTTCAGAAAAGTGAGTGGCGGTCATGTCACAACTCTACGATGATGGAAAGCGCTCCATAGTTTTGATGATCTACCAATGAGTCAGTGAGTCTGTCAATTTGCTAATTTTAGGGCTCTGGTACTCAGGAACTCTTTGTTTTCAACAGCAGATGGATGTTATTGGCCGTGCTGGCACTTTCTACCGTGGTGTCATTGCAACGCTCATTCATCACAAACCTTCTATTTGCCTTCTTTTGACACGAATCACATCTCTACCCTTATTAGCGGCAGTTTTTGTGGTTGGGGACTAAACGAATAGGGTGAAACGCATACATCACTTTGTCCAACCTACTAGGAGCCAACAAAGTCCGACCTTTTATTAAGAAGTATTGTCGCTGCTGCAAGAACCACCAGGAGCTTAAACCATAGTGACTGTCCTTCTTCTAATTTCCTTTTATCGACGAGGTTATGTTCAGAATAGAATATAGAAATCATTGCCTTCCCACTTCCTTCGGGTTCGAATGGTCGACCTCAAGAAAGGTGTGTGCACTAATTTTGGTTGTCTTCCATACTTGCATACCTTTAAACATTAGTACACGAGAGAGTTTCACTAAAATCTATAATCCTGGGTAACCGCAGAAGATGGCTCCGGCGAGCCCAATTCACTATATGGCGACTTGAGTTCAACTTAAACTACCTCGATCCCAGCCTCGGAAATATTCTCACATATATCTTGAAGGGCGACTTTGTTATACAACTATCGCCGACGCATGTGAAGATGGCAAATATACCGCCGAGCATTTCCTTTGTTCGAACCTGGCTCCATGCTCTAGGTGCTGCGATGGTAAGGGGTGAACTTCTAAGCTCATTATCACTGAAGTGCGTTCTTCGCTTTCTAAAAAATTCGGGTAAATTAATTTATAAACTAAAAGTATCTGCCTGATAGTACATGAATCTTTCAGCAGATATATCTACACACAAAGATTCAGAAAAACAATTTCGGGAACTGTTGGTAGCTTCACTCGCACGATAGTTACAAATTTTGGCAATAATGCAAAATGTTATCTCAATAAAGCCAAATATTTTGTTTTGTCCTACTTTTAATCAAATTCCAACCCTTAATTATGTGAACAGGAGTAGATATCTGATTAAGGCAACTTTCACAATAAATTTCACGATTTTCAATGGTCAGGGAACAAAACCAGATACTAGGTAGATCATTTATTTGGGTCTGATTAAAAACGCAAGCTTTAAGAATAGGTTTCTCTGTGAGGTAAATAAATACCCATATTTTTGATGGAGGCAAGACTCATACCGATGAAACTAACACGAATCCGTAAAGAAATCTTACCTTTTTGTAGGCTACAAAATTAGAAGATTAATCACACATGATCAGGCAAAACAACAAAGTGCCCATAGGCCTTATTGTAAAACACATACTGGCTTATTGTTAATTTTTTGTAAGACAAAACAAAATAAAATAGGTCAGGTAGGCAGTTTTTGCCCTTTCCCCTTTCACTTTTTTCTCACCATGGTCTCTAATGGTTACACAAATTGGTTTTTGTTTCTTTTCTTTTCCTATCGATTTCCTGCATATTTTTTTAATACGAAATTAAAGAAAAAAAATTAAAACTACTCCCAAACATACACACACAAACACACACCTATATACGACAAGATATGATCTAATGAAGTTTTGTCAGTTACACTATTCATTTGAAAATCTGGGTCAGTGCCAACCTTTTTTTCCAATTTGATTTCTCTCATTCTTTCGTCGACAGAAAAAAAAAACCCAAACTCTATTTGACTTTTATCAAAAATTCGCCAAACAAATTTCATGTGTGCACATGTACAAGTATCTATAGATACATACCTACAACGAATATCTAGTGTTGGTATAGTGTGTATAAGATACTCAATACAGCCCAAGTGAAATCATTCCAATAAAAATTGAAGAAAATCATGTGGTAGCCCTAAAATTGTACTCAATTGGCAAATGCTTAAGAACCTGAAAAAAAGTGTATGAAAAGAACATGTGTCGTGTCGGCGAGCGTACACTTTTAGAAAATTTATTCGCAAATGACGTCATGTATAGATCACAGAAGCCAAGTGCGCTTGTTACGCATGGGGCGCATTAGGCTGTGTTGCTGGCGCTCGAATAGTGAGACAAGCGAAGCCATGATGCCATATCTACAAAATAGTAAATTTGCGCTATTATCGAGGTCAGTTAGTTGGCTGGAATTGAGTAATAATCGTTAAGGTTAAGTTAAACATATAGCATATGGCAATTGCATGATACCATCAGCTTCGTCGGTTCGTGGCAGCACCACCAACCAAACCAGAGAACCAGTATCAGTTCGTGCAGATAGTTACATTAGTATCTACTTGTATAGGATGGTAGGTAGGTATTTTAATTTTTTATTTTAAAAACTTTTTTTTTGGTTTTTTACATTTTTATTTGTTACTGTTGCAAATTTGTAAAAAAAAAAAAAAAAAACTAAACTATACGTATAAATGGTGGAGATCGTTCAACGACTTTTATGGTCATCAGAGCGGAAAATGGCGTGTCTAATAAATACAAATATACTCGTATATGCATACGTACGTGCATGTGCAGATATTTGAAATGAATTCTTTTTTTGTTTTCCCTGTTTTGTGTATAATTTTTGCAATGACAATGTTTTATTTTTGTTCCACTAATGAGGGAAGGTCGATTACAAAATCGTGTTTTGCAAAAAATTACACAAAAGTTGACCACTCTAGATAGACCAACACGAGGAGTAACTCTTTTTGGTTTTACCGTGGGATGATACAGGGGGTTGACAGTAGTGGCAGAAAATAACATTTTGTACATACTCCAAGTCAAGTAAGGTTTGATTAGTTTTATTGGAAATCCATGAGCAATGACTTTTTTTGGAGTCCCATAAATAAAATAGGTAATGTACAACATGTTATCAAGGCCTATGTTGAAATGATGTCAGTTGAAGTTTAGTTTGAGAATTTCATTTGCCAGAGAAAATGATCAGGAATGAAGCGTCATAACCATTACACTTACTGCACTCTACCCGCCTCACCTCTTGTGAGGTTGGCCGATTTTCTGGTTCGACCTTAGAAATAAGTTTCGGCAGTTTTCCCAGTAGTTACATTCAGAGGGTGTTTTTTTCTGCGCTTTCAGAAATTCAAAGTTGTGCCTGGAAGTAAAGTCAAAAAATAAATTAGATGCATATGCGAAAATCTCATTTGTTAATAGAAAGACCATATGTGCTCTTTTCCGAGGTAAGCTCTGCTTTCATTAAAAACAACTTCCGTCTTATAAAATTTCATAGCTGTAGACTGAGTTAGATATATGTGGGTGGTTTCAACGCCTCCTTTTTGGAATATACAAGATTTTTTTATTTTTTCGTTTTGTTCTTTAAATCCTATTTTCACCTAAAAATGCATAACCCTAAGTCTAAGAGTAAATGAAAAGAAGCTGCTACCACGCCCCTAAATGGAAAATGAACAACATTTAATTATATTCCGTTTTTGCTCTTAAAAAGCAACCCTCGTGGAAGAAATCATCATTACAGATATTTTGGGAACTGAGTTAAGGAAAAGGGGTGTGTCTTAAGGGGCTCTTTACTTCACATTGAGTAGAATGTCACTGAATAACTCCAATTTATGACTAGGGTACCGCATCTGGAGTTCATCTGGTGTAGACATCCTTCGCATATGCAATTTATACAGACTAGTCGTGCTAAATACCAAGTTCATCAAACAAAGCTGGTACTTTTAAGCTAGTCACATTTAGCAGTGGCGGTAATGAATCCAGATTGAAAATTGATCTTAAGATAAAAAAAAGAAGCAAAGAAAAATGTCTACGAAAAACGATTTGACAATGAAAAAGGCGAAAAATTTATAGAAGCTAAAGAAAGAGGATTCCCAGAAACCTATTTACAGATGATCATGGGCATGTGAGAGAAAGCAAAGAAAAGATTAAAAGCCGAAAAGATCCGGTGTACACCAAGGAAGCGTCTGAAGTCTTGCTTTTTATTATTGAGCCTAAAATTCATAAGTTATTATTTACTGACGTTGGTGCCCTCTTAAACGAGGATCAAACATACGTACACAAGCGCGAACGAGAGGCAGACATAAAATCTCCTGGATCACTCAAGTGCAACAACACCCAGTATTTGAGTGCCTTCGATGATGAAGTAATTCGAAACTGAGAGCTTTTCTTACACATTAAAGATATATCTTTAATTTGAAATCAGTTCATTTTAAAGCTCTTCTTAAATTTGGTAGTCTTCTTAAAACCTTTATCCGACGAATTTATAATCAGGAATACGATATCATTGCCACATTGCATGACACGCCTATGAAGTTCCTCGATTAGTGGTATTTACTTCTATGTCTATTGAATTCAACCTTAAGCCCCAGTAATGCTATCTACATTGAAAAAAAAAACAACTTTAAAACCTCAGCAACTATCCCTTCGAATGCGGAACTTTTTAGTATGTAATTGCTTTATTGTAACAATTATAATTCCCCACAATCGTTCAACTTACACATTCAATTAAGCTTACTTACAATTTCATAAATTTAATTCATTTAAAGAAACAAAAAATACACACCCGATTTGCTTGTGGCTTTTTCGTTGCATCCTGCGAAAAAAAGACTCACAAGCAAAACCTATTTACTCTCTGCAGGCGCCAGAAGTCTGCTATTTTTTTTTCTCCCACTGTGGAAAGTCACATAAATATTTCACACGAAAAGCCCTTAACCGCTGATCCTTACTATTTGCCACTGCAATCTCACTTAAATATACCAGAGCCAACAGTATCGCACTGCACTCATACCAAATTAGCTTAACTGTGTTCAGCAAAAAGAAAAAAAAGAAATTGAGATACCCCTATATAGCACCAAGGGAGTAGTCCATGCAATAAAAACCTCCATACCATGTAACACTACGAGGTACCTACTCTCTGTCCATTTGTTGCGCAAGCACACTTACCTATATAGCTCAAGTCCATCGGTTCTTGTCCATTGTTCGCGTTCTTGAAATTCAATTTGGAAAAATGTTATTTTCGAGCGCGCAACAGACACTGCCTCTGATTCTGCTCTTCAACGGTGTAACCCATCCCCAAAGATATTTAGTTCCACACGTATGCCTTCTAGCAGTGTTGGAAGATACGTAGAAAACCAGAGGAAATGATGTTTCTCCATGGCGAAAATTCAAAATCCACCGCACTAGACCCGCTTTATTCCTTTGCCCTCATCATCGGCACCACAATCATTGTCGTCATCATCATCCACTATCAGCACCACTGCCACCATGATAATCATTATTATCACCATCATCATCATCATCATCATCACCTCCTATATGGATCCTATGGATTTCCTTTTCTATTTTTTCGTCCTGGCTGCATTCATTCAAAAACATTACAATGTTGCTGGTGACGGAGTAGTAGAGCACTTAACACGTTTTGAATAGAGTAAAGATTTGGTGTGTTTTGGCAACTTGTTGCACGATAGATTCGTACTCGCACTACGATGTGTTTCTCATATACATGATTTAATTATTGGGAGTACCATCTCAAATTTGGGTGACTTTATAGTACGCTAGGCTTTTTCGCTGAGGGTGCATAACAATGTGGAATATTTTTTAGGGGAGTACTGCTTTATAAGTACAAAAAAGTGTTTGTTAGTTATTCCCATTTTTATGGGGATTAAGTGTTATAAGATTTTTTCAGCAAACAACAGTGTGTGTTCTATTAGATATTGCTAAATGGTATTTAATAGAGTTTTTAAACTGCTTAAATTAATTAATAGGTGTAGTAATAATGCGATATGAAATTTGCTTTGAGATCGGGGGCGTATGTGTTATATTTTTTTTTATTTTATTTTGCAGATTTACAATGTTGATTTGCTTAGATATTTATTCCAGCAATGGCTTTATAAATAATAGGAAAGCTCTTATCTGATTACTTGCTCCCGATCAGTATTGCATGTCTACTTGAACCTTGGGTTCGCGGTTGGATCTTCCACTATATACGCTAGATTCACACACAGAACCAAGTATCAGTCGAAGGGTTTTTGTTTCGAAATATAACAATACACGTTTAACAGATGTATATTTGTTTGCTGATAGAATATCACTTCACAACAAAACTGACTTCGCCTGTTTGACAATAGCCGTAAAAGCCTGTATAACGGCATGAGGGGAGCGTCTGATGATGTCAATATCGTTTTTGAACTCATGTGCCAACGCATAACATCGCCCAAATTTGATGCATGTTTGCAGGAGTTCTGCCCAACTACACTCTAGCGTCACATGAAACAGTTTTGCGAGGATCCCGAATGCGGATATCGATATGAAAATATTGCAGGCTAGAGCTAGGATTGGGATATTTAAAATATTATTCCAAAGCTTTCTCAACCCATTGGCAATCGTTATTCTTCGTATGATTTTGTTTAAAGGACGCGCTTTCAGATGTGATAGCAGATGCGAGGTAGACAAAGAGCAAGGCTCAAAGTTATAGCTGTCAGTTGGAATTTTTTAACTGATTCGTTGATTTCTTGTGTTAGTTCTTATTGAAACCATATACGTTGTTTTAGTCTAGTTTAGCAATTTCTTGTAGTCTATGTTCTTTTACTCTTAAAAACACCAGAGACATTTTTATACCTTTTACATTAATATCTTTGGCGTATGCAAGTAATGTTGACTTGGTTAAGTTGTTACTGACCTAGATGCGGCAGAAAGATTTCACATGATGTCATATGTGGCTTTAAAATCGTTAAAAACCTCTTGAGAGTCGATCTGAACATAATTTAATTTCCCCTGCCGTAGTATGAATATTAAGTCAATTCGCCTAAAACTGCATTGATATGGCCCAACCAGATCAAATGGCACAATACGCAGACAATATTTTATTCATGATGTTTACGCGACTGTAGAGACTCCATTTATCAGCCAAACTTTCTTCAAAACAAATCGTGGAAATGAGTGGTGTATGCTCTCTGCTCTCTACACATTCTTGGCTTTCATCGTCGTGGTGTCCATAGCAGTTTCTATATCGTTAGCACCGACTGCGCATCTACCACAAAGTTCTCTACTTATCTCTGTTCGAGCTTTGTTCCCCTGAATCGTTCTTTAAGGCGTTAGTGGCAGTCTGAATTAAAAAAAAAAAAAAAATTCAAAATATTTTCCGAAATTTTCAAGAGAATCCGATGAATGACGTGCTCTCTGCCGCTCAAGAGCGTCGATTGAAAAGCTTTGAACGCATTCAAACTATGTTTTAAGGACGGTAACCACTTCACTCAAAAACCGTTCGGTGTATTTGAATGAAATTTTTACAACTTCTTTAAAACATATTAACTAACGCCTTATCGAAGTATTTTTTTTTCAAAATTTTGAATTTTTGTAAACAACTTACTGCTGCCTTTTTTTAAAAAAATACGAAAGTCAATTGTCTCAGGCCGCCATTTTGATTATTTTTTTTTAAAAAAAAAACTACGATCAGGCACGAAGTTCAGTAAATCGTCATCGGTCACCTATGATGGTCACCGCAAAGGACTACTTGTGGAACAGAGGCGATATAGTTTTATATAAAAATAATAAATTTATTCTTTTCAAATTTAGGTAAAATCTTAAAAAATAACATAATGATGTAGTATTATTACCTTTATAAATTAAGTTAAAAACCAAAAAATTAATAATCGTCCAAGAATATGGAACAGTTATTAAAAAAATTATCTCCTTTTTTCTGTTTTGTTAGTCCACAAAATTTTTATGATTTTGAACAATTGGCCGAAATCGCAGCGTGAAAAATCGCCCATGATAAAAATGAACAAAACAACTATTATTTTTTTTTTTTGGTTTTAGGCGATTATTTGCACAGCCTTACGGTCCACTTCTCATCAAAACCTCCGCATATATCCATTTTGTATATATAAAACATTTAGCCGAATTTATGGGCTTACAAAAAAAAATGTTATAAAGCGGCGCTCTATTTTGCAATAATAAAGAACCATATAAATGTTCAATGAAGGTGTGTCTATATCAACCATTTCCCTTGTTAAATTAATTGTAAACATTTCCATGCTATCGTTTTATTGTATTTAACAGATAGTAAAGCCTTACAATGCAGTTATACATACCCACCATATGAACCCGGCGTCACTGTATAAACATATTATGCAATTTAATATGAAATCCCAACAAAACAAACTCGTTCTTATTGACACTATCGCGTGAATCATAATAAAAAAAATCAATAAATTCAACATAAGACAGTCAACAAAACAAACTTGCATCGAATCAACAGACTGTCCGATTGTAACCTACTACACGATGTAATTAGAGCTGCAGATACACATTTTTAAAAGAAAAAAAAACCCACCAATATAAAATAAAAACATTAAAAAGTGAAACACAGCATAAATTACTACCGCGCAATATATGCCACCGTCATGACGAAGGTTGTTTGGGGTCAAGGTAGTCACTTGATAATGATTAAAAAAAATTCTTCTTCGACTTCTCTCTTTCGTTTGGTCTTTCTTTCAATTTTCTTTTACTATTCATATTATTAGTTGTGGACGGTGGTACAAGCACTGACAAGGCAGGCAAAGAAGGAAGAGGAGGGAAAAAAAATAAAACAACAAAGCTACTAAAAGAAAATGAAAAACTGCGCCAAACCAACTCAACCATTGAGACGTGGAAACAGTAACTCCACTGAAAACGGTGCCTTGTTACTAATAATTACTGTATGTGTAATGTTATGGTAGGTAACGGGTGCAATATATTTTCGGTTTTTTTTGTGCCGCTTTTTTCGCATACACTCGTCCTCTCTTTCTCCTTTATGTTGCAGACGTTGGCTTTGCCAAATGCCGAATGCCGCACCACGCCAAAAAGTGTGCAAAGTGTGCAAATTATGCAATTTCAATTAATTTAAGAATGTGCAGTGCATTCAGTCATTTATTGATAAGAACTCGGAAAAGACTAATGAACCACCGGCTGTTCTGTGGGTTATGGTTTAGCCCCGGTACGGATACAGTACCTATTCTTGCGAAATGGGCTATAAGCGGAACTTTTTTATAGCTGCCTGTTTTTACCTTCAGTTTTAGGGCTATTCTTGTAGTTAACGTTTGAGAATAAAAAAAAACTAACGATCGTTTGCTGTAGCAAAAAAGAGGTATGCAGAAAGCATGCATAGTTATTTTCTCTAAAAAGGAATATGTTCCTTTTAATGCAGAGATGTTTATGGGCTGAAAAGAATGCGATAAGTGTTCATGTGGTAGTTGCAGACATAAAGATGCTTCTTTTCCATTCTTTAATTTATGATATTGTTAACTTAGTGATGATTTGACAAGTACATAGAGTACCTATTCAAATTGTACTTAGTATACATATATCCAGGAAAAAATGAGAATTTAATCAAATTCTTGCACTTATTGTCAACTTGATCCGCTCTAATTTTAATAACACCAAACTTGTTGGCTTAGAACCTCAGTCATGAACTCTATATGTATTTACTATGCAAAACTAGCATCAGCCTTACTTACAAACAGAAAACTTTCACTTCCGTTCCCCACCGTTGGTAATTCACTTTACTTCCACATATTATAAGCATGCGTAGGTACATCCATCAAACTAAAGAACAAAAGAGCTGCTGCAAATACGAGTGACCCCAGTATTTGACATGGAAATATAATTTTAATTAAAGTCTCTGTGTGTTCGACTAACAAAATTTACACCTTTCGTAATCTCCACTCAGGCAGAGTAACTAACCTGAAATTCAAAATATATCCACACAACTATCGAACGCTTGAAAGGATACCATTATAGATCTAGAAGGCCTTCAATGCTTTTGCATTTCCTGTTTGTATAAGCCGGATAAATTGTGTAATAACAAAAACCAAATATATATTGGACAGATACCATCACACCTGAATAAATAGGAAAACCAACTTTAGTCACATTTGAGTAACTGAATTCTGTAATATGAGAGTGCATCGGATACAATACAAATTCAGTTAGGAACATTGATTTCTGACTCTGTTTCTGTTTCAATATTAATGGCCTGCATCATCGCATGACGGCAAAACTAACTTATCTTTTTCACCTAAGAGTGAAGAGATTTTGATCGAGAAACACATCCAAACCATTTTGGGCGAACACTTTGGGTGTAGACACTCCCAAGTTTATATGTATTTAACAATTAATATTGTCAATATTATTCTCTAAAATAGACAAAAAAAAATAACATGTAAAAAATCATATATGAATATGTAGGTATGTACTTAAATTGATACAAATGTCAACCAATAAAATTCAAATTAGACAAGCCTTGCACGCATAGCTGTAGATACATCTTGAACATAGTAAAATGAAAAATACAAGTAGCATGTAAGAGAATTTAATTTTATTGAAATTTTAAAATTATACGAATACCCTCAGGTGATGTGTCAACGGCTGCCTTTTGATGTGTGGACATACAAAAGAGCTGTACTATCCTTGGGGTAGCCGTTGCTTAAAATGCCACAAATATGCACCTAGTCTTTAGCAGAATTTTCTCGATTTGATTTTTTAATGATATAAATGACTTGGTTGGTAACGAATTATACTTAAAGAAAGTATTTGGCACGAGAATGATAATTAATGAAGTTGTGGAGACGAATTCTGAAACTTTAAACTTTTCAAAATGATTGGTAAAAAAACAAAACAACATTTGGGTTCAACGACCCATAATGAGCATACAAAATAGTTCTAGGAAACTATCTATTTTTTGTTTATAAAAAGTCTATTCCATTGATAATAACTCAACCTTTCCTATTAACCTGGTTAATGTGGTTTTCATAAATCAATCAGTTTTGTTACATCATTGACACTCGAAATACTTTAAAGTTTTGATTGTCAAATGTAAATATCTTTCAGCCGAACATGTATTGTGAATTGCAATTTCATTTGACGTTTAAGGTAATATCTGTTAATAAATTCTGCGATCGCTGTAAGTTTATCAACTGTTTGATTTGTATTTTTCCTTAAGCTCATGCTCACACCTATATAAAAAATATAAGAGCTGAGTTCCACTAATTGATTTGCTGTTAGTTTTGGGCAAAAGTTAAAATAAAACAGTATTGACGATAGATCTATAATTCGGAAAGCAATCGCAGTTCAAAGACAATATGTCTTTTGTCAATTATAAAGACGTAAAGAAAATTTACGTCTTAAAAACAGTTTTAAAGAACAACAACTTTTTTTAAAAATTCTTCTAAAATGTTTATGGAAAGTTTTTCTATTTGCCATAGGCAATGTCTAAAATCTTTTGTTTCACAAAGCTGCACGCGTAGTGAATTTTTATTTCCTATCCTAAAGATAAATTAATTTTGACAGATAGTTTGTAACACCCCTTAATATTCATCGTAGTATATATATTTATGATCAGGACCAAAACCTAAGACTACTAAGCAATATCCGTCCGTCAGTCTGTACGCAATTTTAAGGCCCTTAAAATTAAGCTAGGAAACTGAAATTTGGAAGTGTAAACAATTTTTGAATATGCAATCAATTTATAAAAAAAAACCGTTTTAAAGCTAAAGTTAAAGTGTTGCAACACTCAACATTACGAGCGGACTGTAGCCTTTCCTTGTGTTGTTATAAGAATTTTGGATAACCTTATAATGAAGTAACACAGTGCGGGCATTAGGGAAGTGAAGGATAAGGAAAAAGTAGATACGGATCCACGTTGCTTTTAAATGTTTGTAAATGTGTAGGAAAAACAGAGCGTGGTAGAGCATTCCACATTCGTATTGTACGGTTAAGAAACGAATCCTTTTATTTCACTGTCCGTCCAAATATAGGCTTAAGGGTGAATTGTTGTACATTCCTAGGATGGCGAGTATTGCGCTTGAACTGCAGTAGGGGTGAAATGCAACTGGCTATTTCGTTTGAGCACTTATGGTGGAAGTAGCGATAAAACAACGATACGCAGGAGACATTGCGACAATGACTAAGAGACTCTAGCGATCTCTCAATGCCTCTATCGCCAATAAGTTTAATCGCACGTGTTGAAATCCTGTCCCGTAGCTCCAAATATGTAATTGGTGCACCATACCAGATATGAGCATTATACTCAAGTTTGGGGCGAATAACTTACTTTACTTAACGGACTCCCGAACCGTGAAGAGTCCTGCCTGTGATACGGCAGCCTTCTATCCTCTGCGATCCCGGGCACGCCGCTTCCAGTTGTCCAGACCAAGCGCTCTGGCATCCGCGATGGCTTGGTCTTTAAAACGGAGGTTCGGACTTCCTTGACGTCTCGAACCCTGGGGCTGGTATTCGAAGATCCTCTTGGCTGGAGCGTTGTTTTCCATTCGCTCGATGTGGCCGAGCCAATGTAGTCGACGAGTTTTGGCTTTTCGGACTACATCCACATCTTGGTACAGCTCATAGAGTTCGCGGTTGTATCTTCTCCTCCATTCGCCCTCCTCGCACACAGGATCAAATATCCGTCGAAGGATTTTTCTTACAAAGGATCCCAGTATTAACTCTCCTTTCCTGCTTATCGTCCAGCACTCGGCGCCGTATAGCAGAACTGGCAGGATTAGGGTTCTGTAGAGCATGCACTTTGTCCTTCGAGTTAGGAGTTTGGTACCCATTTTTTTTTTGCCAAACCGAAGAAGCAGCCGTTTCCTAGGGTAATTCTTCGACGGATCTACATTCTTGGGGCGAATAAACGCCTTATAAATTCTAGCCAGAAAAGGGTGTGAAATATTTATTGCATCGCTTGAGGACATTTCGCAGATTTCTTGGCGACGTTGAATACGTGGTCATTCCAAAGAAGTTTGTCATTAACGCACTTACCGAAGATGAAAAGCCTTTTGGTTTCAGCGATGCAGTAGACAGCATTGTGTTTTGGAAGCATTAAATTATACTCTATTGGTTTAACCCCACTTAAGACTGCTGTCAAGGTTAGAATTTAATGAGCTTAACATGTTTGAATATTTATTATTGTGGAGACAAAAAATAAAAGTTTCGAAAAAGGTGCGGAAAGATAAAATGCGATACAGAGAAACATATCACAAACATTTTTGGCTGGATGTGCATTTTGCTAGAGCTCTGGTATTACATGACGATAGTTTTTTAACTAAGCTTGTATATTTCTTTAACAATAAAGTATTAGGTATAAATTTTGTTTTATTTTACATGTTGTTGGAATTAATTAAGAGAAAGGTATATGACTGACATTATTATACTGACTATTGACAGAACTTTTCCTAAAATAAGTTTTTATGTACTTTAGACGTGTTAAAAATAATAATCGAAAAACCTACATGTGTAAAAAGTTAATGAGTTCTTCGTAAGTTGATTGAAGATATTTCCTTAATTCTCTTTTATAATTAAGTTTAACATTAGTCATTGCAACATTACTAATAATTGTTTTTCTGTTCTTATCTTCTTTTCTATATAGGTAAGTGAAATTAAATCCATGAAACAAAGTATGAACGATTTTCCTAAAATGTTGGTAAGGTGACAAAGTAAGGTAGGTTGACTGCACATATATAAGTTTTAATGTGTCGACAATGTTAAAGGTAACTACAAAAAGTAATTATATATTATATGCTCACATAGGTACCACATACATACGCATATGACAAATATCATACAAGAACATTTTTGCATGTATCTTTTGGTACTGATACTGATGATTTTGAAAGAATCCTAAAAATCAAAATAAAAATACCCAAAATGATATTGTTGTTTTCAATAAAACTATAAAAGTATTTGAAAACAAGGTTATACATAACTAGATTCATTCCTTACTAGATAAGCAAAAAATGTATATTTTTCGACAATGAATACCGTGGTGATGTAAAATTAAATCTCGTGCGATAACATACTTTTTTTGTATGACCACTCACGATCACTATACCGAAAATAAATAAGAGGCATTCTTCCACATTTTATTTAAAGACAAACACCTTCGACTTTAAATGTTAATTTCAATTTAAATGTCTAAATTGACTCTCATAATTATTAAAAGTGTGCTAAAACACGATCTCGTTTTTCAACCAGAAATTCCAAATTCCAATACAGTTGTCCGCAGTTATATGTACTCGCATTTTACTCTTATGTTGCGTCATAGTCAGTACACAAGCCTTTAAAGTACAAATTTAAGTTTCAACCTGAATTCCGTTAACATCTTACACAAACAATACTTTGATGAATAACAAGTTTTCTTTGTCCAAAGTACCTACACCTACAGTACAACTTGAGTTTATCTTCCATTCGTTTTGGCAATCTAAGCACAATTCCAAACTCGATCGCTCATAAAAGTTTCTAAAAAAAAAAAACGTCGAGGCGCAATCCAACAACAAACACTTTATAAACACCCACAAGCCCTTTCAGTTCGTTGGCATCTCACATGGGCGAACTGGAGAATTCCGATTTCCCTATTCATCTGTTTTGTGTGTTGAATGTTGACGGCGCGTCGCGTCGTCGCGTCGTCGGCTTATATTGAGGGTAAGCCCTTTTCTCTCCGCCTCTCAATTCAGCGTTTAATCCGCATTCTTTTCGCTTTAAATGGCATCCAACGCGTCTGCTCATTGCTTTGGGTTTGAGTACGCAAAACATACAAATAAAAAAATATCTAAGAAAGAACCTCCAGTCATAGGTGAATGAACGCGTATTGTACGCACATAGAATTGTTTATTTCAAATTAAATTCCCGCCTTTAGATAGACAATTACCGCGATGCTGTTAAAGCATACATATGTTGGTATACAAAACACTCATAGATCGAAATATGGTAGGTCACTAGTTCAATAACACGCACAAAAAATATGCGCAAAATGTGTTTACATTTTATTGTCAACTACACGAATCAGCCACCCACTCTGGGTGGTCTTTGGTTAATCAAAATGTATATCAGTAAAATTACACAATAACATCGCAATGACCACAACAGGATACTACTTGGGTTGCTGTCAGTTGCAGATTTCGAATTAACCACCAGTGTGATACCACAATCCAAAGGCAGATGTTGTAATTCAGGTATAATAAAATTTACCAAAATTGGAAAAAAATAGGCCATAAAATTGCAAATAGAACAGAAATTAAAATTTCATGTTGCATATACTTGGTGGCGGGTGTAACATGTCGCAAGGATGTGAAATTATTGCCACCCCAGAGGCAATTGGATGTTTTACACTGAATGGTTGCTGCATGCCCGCACTATTAAACAAAAAAACCAAAAGAGCAATTACAACAAATTTTCACGTTTAATTGAGTTTTAATGTAATAATTTTAGTGTACAAATATGTCCCACACTTTTGTATCGAGCTAGAGGTGTGACTGCCGAGGGCAGGGTTGCAAAAACATGCATTTGAAGCGGGCAATTTGATGCCTTTCATTTATCAAATGAAATGAAATGACAATTTATTTGGAAATAAGCTGAGAAGTGCAAAAAAAGTGGGTCCGCCAATGCTGTCCTTCGGTCTGTATGTCTATGTATTTGTCTGTCCGGGAGCCGTGTGGGGAAACGGTTCTACGGATTTGCGTAAAAGTTCGTATATAAAGTTTTGCGGATAACATCCAGAGTTAACAACAAACCGAGTTGTTTTTTTTTTTAATTATCGAATTACCATACAATTTTTTTTGTAAAAATTACTAATCACTAAATTTACGAAAATTATAAAAATACTGCATACTTGGTCTTTTTTAAAAAAATTAAATTACGGTATTTTTTAAAATCGCGAATGCCTCAAAAACTAAAAAAGGGAATTCATAAACATTTTACTATTTTTTTAAGATTGAAATACTTCGATTTTTTTTAAATATTTTTAATTTTATTTCTACCGATTTCAAAAATTCAAATTAAATTCGTTTTCTCAAAAAAGTCTCTAAGGATTTTTATGTGTTTTTGTATTTTGGACAATTAGGTTAAAAGTGTCATATGACATCAAACTAAATAAGTGATTTCAATAAATTTGTTATGTGATCCTTTTGAGTCGTTTCAAAAACGCATATCATGTATTCAGAAAGTTTCGTGAGACGCACTTTGTTTTATAATGAATTGTGACAGAATGCGAATAAACTAAGTGGATTCTATCATTAACAAACACTAAGGCAACGTTAGGCTTAGCTTATCGGCGCATAACCCTTCTAATGGTTGCATATCAAAAGTATTCTGTGAATGTCTCAAACCCTTCTGCAACACACTTATCCTCAAGTACCAGTGTGCCTGCCGTCCCGGCCGATCGACTAGACCAAATTTTCACACTTATCTAAATCCTGAAAAAGGCTAACGAATTTCAAGTCTAGACACACCATCTTTTCGTCGACTTCAAAGCCGCATATTATAGCCTTCACTGTCATGAGCTATTCATGGCGATTGCAGAATTCGGGATCCTCTCAAAACTAATGCAGCTGTGTCGCTCGACCTTAGGAAACACGCGGTGCAATGTGCAGTTTGGCAGCAGCTCATCAGAACTCTTCGAAACATGCAATGGATTTCGCAAAGTATATCCGCTGTCGTGTGATTTCTTCAATCTTGTTCATGTCAATACGGAAGAGACTATCTTCAAAAAATCAGTCCAGGCTTTCACGGCTATTGATGAGCAGGCAAAATTATTTAGCCTTAAAGTAAATGGGCACATGACCAAATATGTACATGTTATCAATACACAAACAAGCATCTGTCAACTGACTAGGACAAAATGCCACTATTAATAGCAGCAATGCGGAAGTAATTCTATCTATCTGCATCTACCTCGATGTAAATATTAACTCGACGAGTGACATCCGTCGAAAGGGGATCCTTCGAAAGAAATATTCTTCGACGGATATTTTGTCCTGTATGTGAGGAGGAAGGGAAACAACCGCGAACTCTATAAGCTGTACCAAGATATGGATGTCCAAAAAGTAAGGACACGGACTTCATTGGCTAGGCCACAGAGGATTTCGTATCCCAGTCCCCATTTTAAAAGACCAAGCCATCGCGAATGCCATAGTGTTTGGTCTGCAGAATTGGGACCAGTGTACACGGGATCGCAGAGGATGAAAGGTCGCCTTCAGGGGTTGGGAGCACACACAATAGTTGGAGAAGGACCCAAACAGGAGCCCTTTACTTCTAATATATTTATTTATTTTTGTATCTAAGAGTTGTGCCCTAACTTGTAACTGTGAGCACAAAAAATAATGAAATATATTTTTCCGAAAGTTTTCCAATGTTTTAATAATATTGACAGGTATTGTGTAGAATTGTTGTAACATTTTCTTATGTACATATTTAGAAAAATACAAGTAGACTTCTATGGTTAATATATTCAACTTGGCAAGTTTAATTCAAATATTACTTCTGCGAAATTGCACGAAACATTTTATTTTGACAATCCCTACTTTAAATGTTCTACACCCCTGATATTGAAGGGTAACAAAACTCGTTTTACTATTGTAATTGAAAATTCATTTTTGTGCCAGTATTTAATTTCGAATGTGAAATTTTTTAATAAAACGTAGATTCCGCACTACGAATACCGTATTTAAATTTTAACAGATGTTATTAAATTTGTTGGTTACATTTAATTATTATTAAAAATTAACAAATTAATCACATTCATTTCATATGTTCGGAGACGATGAAGCGTTAAAAATCTTTTAAAATAGTGTAGATGATTGTTTAGTCAGGGATTATTCACATACTAAAGTTGAAACTATGATATTGATAGTTTGTGTTTTCTTCTAGAGGAAAGATTCATCGTTTTCATTAAAGAAAAACCCTGAAATTGCTGTAGACACGAATTACTTTTGAACTTAACACTTGTTTATATGAAATAAAATGATATGATTAAATAACAAACGGATTTAAATGCGATTCTTATCTACAGAAAAGGAATTTGCCAAATCAATCTTAATTATAGTCCCAAATATTAATTGTTAACTTTCTCGTATATTTTTCAATAAAAATATTCTAAACCATCATATATACAAATATTTGTTTAGTTAATGATTTGCAATATTCCTTTTTTTTAGATTTAAATATCTGTATAAAACATTAGTAAGCAGTACTCCATCTAGGAGCTTAGCCGGACCATATCTTTACTTTTTGAAAAACACTCTTAATTTTTAAAAACCGCAGGGACAGCGGTTTTCTGATTTGACGTACCTGTTTAAGATGCGCATGAGTACGTGATGCGCATAAGGTCATTTATATACATTTTTGAAATATGAGGTGAGAAGACAGATGGGAGATTACTCCAAGTTTCCGTTTCTTGCACTATTGTAATTCTATATGACGAAATATATATTTGCATATTCAGTATTACTTAATTTATATTTTTTAAGGTTATCCTCATGATTTTTAAGGAGGTTATACAGGAAAAAACATAACTCCAAAACCGCCAAGGATATCAACGTAAAATTTTACAGGGTCGTGGAGAATCTGTACCTTTAAAATAATTAGTTATTCCTACATAAATCACTCAGCAACTAAGCCAAATCTCGAATCGCAGGGTAATGCATAGAGCTTGTCTATTTTTGCATTTCCCTAAATTTAATATGATTAGGGGGATCATAAAAAAGTTTTATGAGTAAAAGTTGGAGCAAAATTATGTGAAAATGATTTTTAAAAACTGTGCCGACTTTCGCTCTAAGCGGAGTTAATTTTGATCTGGGAAAAGAGTTATTAAATGGGGAAAAATTTAAGAATCATTCGAACACGGAAAAATTTGTCTAGCCATTTTAGGGAACAACATATTAAAATGGGAAAAAGTGAACTTATTTCAAGAAGGAAGAAAAGTAATACTATGCCTAATATTATTTAATTAAGTCAACTGCTAACTTGCTACTTTTTTATTAATTGGCATTTAGACATTCGCAAATGTAGGTATGTGTTCAGCATTGAAGTTTATGCATTTCAGAATTGAGATAATCATTTTCATTGAATCTTCTCAAATGTGCCGTTCGGAATCGGCATTAAACTGTAAGTCCCATCATTCGGTTATTTTATGTTTAATTTAGCCATACAGAAGGCTCTCATATATGTTGCTGAATGCCATAATTGCCAGCGCTTATTAGATAGTTTGTTTAAACCTTAGTATGGCGCTTTGACCCATATATGTCAAATCCGCGGTGCATATGCTATGTGCGTGGCATCAATACATCCAAACCACCACACCGATTGTTTTCATATTCACAGAATCTGTTTGCTAGGTTGCAACAAAATGATCTATAGTTAAGTGTGTACCGGGTAGGTGGTGGCACAACAAAACCGATTGAGTCATATGGTGCCATTCTTAAAAAATCAATGATTTTTCTCACAAGCAATCGCATATGCATATTTCTCAAGACCTTTTTTTTCATTTTCAGTTTTCAATTTTAGCCATTTTACAGAGATAGTTTTAATTGAGTTAATAAAGTCATTTCTCCAGTATGAATCACAAGACCCCGTGTGTTTCACATCCCAAGGGTATATCACGGAAAGATGACGTTACATTCGCAGTCTCCATATATGGCGGCTTATACTCTGCTAACTGATTAACCAGTCCTTATTTTTATTTTATTTAAGCATTTACACAGCCATCTACAGCCACAGCCAAAGGTATATAATTACTTCCTAAAATCTTTATTTGCTCACAATGGAAACAAAAAAAAACATCAAAAAGGGTCATTAAATAGCATACATACAAAGCAAACCAACACACATGCAGAAAAGAAATTAAAAATAAAAGAATTATAAAACCACTTAACATTAACAATCCGAATAAGGAATAACCCACAAACAAATTCTTCAACAGTTTATTGAAGCGCCCCAAGCGCACATGTTGGAGTCAGCTTACAGCTACGAGTTTTATACTACTTCGCGTATATCGTATACACAACAAGCAAAGATAATTAGTCACACCCAGACCCAGCAAAAGTGAGGACATACGAGAAGTGTGCTCCCTTCTGCCTTCTTCCGTTGTGTCGTTGGTGGTAATATGAGCACAATATTTTATTCAGAAATTGGCTTTGACAGAATCATGGACAGGCGCTGCTAAGCGATACACCCCCGCATTGTTGTATTGCCAGTCAGTCAATCGGTCATTTGCTGGTTGTTGGTGCACGTTTGATCGTGATTTTTCAGCCCTGTTCTATGCCATTTAATGACAGCCTCCTCCAATATAGGGTATAGTTACAGAGTCATGAAAATCGCGATTCTACAAAAACTGTGGCAGAAATAGGGTGTTGTAAGATTAGCCCGCATTGTTAATTTATTTTGTGTTCTAGCAAGGTCTTCGACGACGACGACGAAAACAATACCGACTGTTCTCATTCCCTATTCATTTGGTGGTTTCAGTTTGCCGTGCTGTTTAAGGTGCGCGCTTAGCCTACACGATACCATTATACCGGAGCGAACTAACTTTTTGTACTACGTAGAACGAACTGAATGAAAAGTTCATGGGTAAACACACTCCTCAGGTGGGATATAAAAACAATTAATCCACCAAATAGGTATAGAAGTTTGAAACAGATGCTCGTACCCTATGTAAGGTAGTTGCGAAAAAACTACAGGTAAAACCTACGTACATTCGTTACTTTAAGAGAGTGTGAAATCGTATATTGATGTCAGGGAGTTAAACTTTATTTTTTTTTTTTTTTTTGCTATATGCACTTAAAGTCAGATTCAGTTATGTTGGCCAGCTAACAGTAGTCTTCCACTTTCTGTTGGATTTTTTTTAGATACTTTTTTTGTATTTTTTATGTTAAACACCCCCGGCCATGGTATTCGTGGTTGTTACTGAAACTGCACAACTGGTGTGCAGAGTTCACTTTCAATATGTGGTGGCGGCATCGTTTGACCGTGGCTGGGCTTATGGGGGTGTCATGCGTTGAAATATAGGTAGATGCATCTGTGACGTTCAAGAGTTATGGAGTATGTTTGAGTTTTCTTTTTGTTTTTTTTTCTGACTTTACAACCGAAAAACTATCTGAATGTGATTAAAAGTAAGCATTTTCATATGCGACAATACATTCGTTGATTGCAACAAAATGAATTATAAAAGTTGTTGGGTGTTACTTTTTATACAAAAAAAAAAGAAATGCATACCGCAGCTAATGATATTTATTTATTGTTGCTTCTAAAGATAAACTTTTCGTTTTGTAATTGTGTAAGTTTTCTATAACTTTTTAATAAAAATATTTTAAGTTGGAGTACTCGTAAATTTGCTATTCGCTACAACTCGATGGAAAGTTGTGAGGTTGACGCGAACAATTTTAGTGAAAAAGGTTTTCATTAGTAAGAACTGTATAAAAAGTTCATGTATTTAATTAAATCAAAAGGGGTTAGCGCAATGCAAGCATACACGGTGACTATGAGGTTCAAAAATAAATACTACTAAACCTTTCAGTCGCTATGGAAAAATACATCTGGATTTAATATATCTTGTCTATATGCATATATTGTCTTTTATACATACTGTCTTTTAGGCATGTATGTCAAAAACAGCTCTAGAGTCGTTAATGAAACGGAAAACTACTTCACACCTCCAAGGGAACTACCACACATTTGTTAGAATAGAAAAAAACCATTTCTAGGAGACTACTTTTTCGAAAATTCGATAGCTAACATAGATATAACTACATCAGCAATCTATGCAAACGGCTGAACTAGCTTTTCCCCTTAAGGATATGCATGTCAGAAGCATTAATTTACTCGGTAGTTTGATTCGAATGGTTTCAATTAAACTGTTGTCACTTTGCTTTCATCAAATTCCCAAAAGCATCATCTGTAAACTTAGGTCTCACCTCCAGCTTTTTTGCCAAAAAACCTTTTTCTCTTCTTTTATAACCCCCGCCTACTAAAGGGTTTAGCTGGTTTGGTTTTGGCAACACTGGTTTTGACAGCTGACGTGTGTTTAGTACCTTGTGTCACTCTCAAACAGCTTCAGTTTGGTTTGCAATTTAACCATGGAATTGTCTTACAAATGAACAACGCTTGCAAATTATTGAATTTTACTATCAAAATTCGTGCTCGGTTCGAAATGTTCATCGCGCGCTGCTTCCATTTTATGATCGGCATTCTCGACCTTCTGAGCAGTCTATTCGGATGATTGTGACCAAATTTCGCACCAAATTTACTTTGTTGGACATTAAACCACCAACACGTTTACGTACTGTGCGTATTGAAGAAAATATTGCGGCCGTATCAGCAAGTGTGACAGAAGACCACGAAATGTCGATTCGGCGCCGTTCCCAGCAGTTAGGCCTTTGTTACAGCACTACGTGGAAAATTTTGCGGAAGGATTTGGGCGTAAAGCCTTTTAAGATACAGCTGGTGCAAGAACTAAAGCCAGCCGACCTACCACAACGCCGAATTTTTGGTGAATGGGCTCTTGGAAAGCTGGCCGAGGATCCGCTTTTTTATCGAAAAATTGTGTTCAGCGATGAGGCTCATTTTTGGTTGAATGGGTATAATGGGTTGGAATGGTATAATGGGTTTGGTAAATAAGCAAAATTGCCGCATTTGGAGTGAAGATCAGCCAGAAGCATTGCAACAGCTACCAATGCATCCCGAAAAAGCCACTGTTTGGTGCGGTTTATGGGCCGGCGGCATTATTGGGCCATATTTCTTCAAAGATGATGCGAATCGCAGCGTTACTGTCAATGGTGAACGCTACCGAGCGATGATAACAAACTTTTTTTTGCCCGAAATGGAAGTTCTTGACTTGCATGATATGTGGTTTCAACAAGACGGTGCCACATGCCACACAGCACGCGAAACAATGGCGCAATTGCGAGGCGAGTTTGGTGAACAGTTAATTTCACGTTTCGGGCCGGTCAATTGGCCGCCTAGATCGTGCGATTTGACACCATTAGATTATTTTTTGTGGGGGTATGCCAAGGCTAATGTGTATAGGGCCAAGCCCGCTTCGATTGACGCACTGGAAGCCAACATCCATGCATTCATTCGTGAGATACCGGCCGATATGTGTGAAAGAGTATGCCAAAATTGGACTCAGCGGATGGGCTACCTGAGACGCAGCCGCGGTCAACATTTGCATGAAATTATCTTTAAACATTAAATTGCAAGTTCAAACTATCGATTCAAATAAATATTTCATTCATTTTTTCGAATTTTTTGTGTTTTTTTTTTAAAAAAAGTTCTAAACCTCTTAAAAAATCACCCGGTATTTGTTTCTAATTTAGTCATTCACGCAATCGCTAAGCTCAAGCTACACATTTATGTTTATCGATCCCGTCTATAGCATATAATTTTCGAATGCACGATTGTAATCAAACCATTATTGTTATTACACAAGTCTTATACTCGATGTTGTAGTGTTTAGCGTTTTATTACTAATTGTGTGCGTATTTAGTGTACCCGAGATATCAGGTTCTAGATACTAAACAATCACGCACACAAAATTCTTTACAATACCGAACCGTATTGTCTTAAAAACAAAAAAAAAACAATGATAACCAGTTAAAATTATTAACCCATGATGTAAGGATTTTATACAAACGTTACCCCAAATAAGTATAATTTCTATCTAACCGTAACCACTTTAGTATATTTTTAACTATAGCATAATAGATAACCAATTAGCGATAACTTAAAACATGTTCGCCCACCCAAACGAATCTCAGTACCAGCTAGATATAGATAGTGTGTGCCTATCGGAAGCACTTCGTGTCATACGAATCATTTTACACTCTCTGGGTAGGTATAGTACGTCATAATTCATTACATAAGTAGTACCCTCTAAGTGGAGAAGTAAATAAACACATCAGCAGAGTCGTAAATACCTACACACACAGATCAAAGCATACATTCTAAAAGGGCTAACTGTATAGATAAATATTTTGTACGAATCTCCCGCATGATTAAGCAAAGCTTTTCTAGCCAATTTGTTTCACCCTTTTTCAAAATCATACCCCATACAACAAGTGGGATGGATAGTCTCAAATTTCGTTGTCCTTTTTATGCAGTCATGCGTAGAGAACCTACGCATAAACCTACTAATTTATACGCAACTACCTACCAGAGAAATGTTTACTTGAGCTTTTTTTTATCTTCCGCAAATAAAGCATTTATGATGGAAAAAAGAAATAAAACAAAAAAAAACAATTACAAACCCAAACACAAACAAATCACGCAAAAAAAAAAATTATTGCTCTCTCGCCGTCGTTGTATCTCTCATTCTCTTGTGCAAAAACGCGACCAGACTTTAGCTTTTAGCATTTTGTACCCACAAAACAAAACGAAATAAAATTAAATAAACTATACAACCGAGTTTTTTTTCTAATGCTGTGTCCTAATTTTTCGTTACTACACTTACACTTGCAGAAACTACTCGACAGTCATACGTAGGTATTATATATAGAGGAATGCTTAGCTTTTTTTATTCATTTTTATTTATTTTACTTTATTTTGTTTTTTTTTTTAATTTCTCATTCTTGTTGTTGCGATATTTTATTCGCCAAAAACGAGCACACATCTATTTAGTTGTAGACGGGGCCGACCAACGATGGTTCGCACACATTAGCTTTATTGTACTGTATTATTATTTTTTTTTTGTTGTAAATTTTTTCGGTTATAAACTTTTTGCAAAAAAAAAAACAACAACAAACCAACGCAAAAAAAAAGTTGTAGGTACCTCGAGACTTAAAATTCACGTAGTGCCATGCTTATTGGTGGGTCGGCGCGGAGAGTTGACCTTCAAATAATAATAATTAAACAAAAAGAAGGAAAAAAAAAATTATTCGCAGAGTTAGCTTGTGCGAATTTTTGTGTTTGAAGCAGACAAAAAAAAAGTATATTCGCTCGTTGTATCTATTTTGCTTGTGATTTCGCTTCTTCTTCATCTTTTCGCTCAGTTTCAAATACATAGAAAACAGAAAGACCTATCGTCGCCGCCGCCATCGCCGCCGATCGCCTCCACCGCCGTCGCTCTGCCATCGTTGTCGTTAATACTACCGTGCCGTGCTACTACTATACCGCTGGGATATGGGATCTGCTGTGAAATATGTGCCGTAGTTGATTATGATCAGTATCAAGGTTCGGTGTTTTTTTCGCTTTTTCGCGTTCGCGTAATTCCAAATTTCGCGAACACATACAAATTAGGGGAGATTTAAATATTCGTATCTACTATCCTTTCTCCGTTTTGTTATTTGGTGCGTTAGATACAAATTTGCATACATTCATATCTCCCTTTAGTGGATTTGAAGTAACACACAAACAAATGTGCCAACTGTGATATGATCATGATTGTGAATTTTTTTTTATTTTTAAATTAACAAAAAAAGGAAACTATTATATATAATTAAAAAAAAAAGTGCCAAAAATAGTTTTTTCCAATTAAAAAAAAAATTAAAAATATATCTAATATTCAAGTTGTGATCACCGATTTACTTGCCAAGAAATATTTATGTAACCAACGACCATAGGAAGTGTACCTTTTCATTTGGATAACAATATATAAAAATAAATGTATATATGTTGAATATGTAATATAACAGCAGTCAACTAAAAGTGTATCTGGGCATTTGGAAAAACAAAACACAGCAAAGAAGGTAAATCTATCTTTTATTATGTCAACACTACGATTAAAAGGGTGTGGAATTTAATTCACATTTTGTACTCCCCCGTATTCGTACCGCTTTGCAAATTGTCATCATCATTATTATCACCCATCATGATCATCATCAGCATTCGTTGCGAATCAATCAATTGGAAAAAAGGGTGCGCGCGTGTGAGATAAGTTTTCCTTTGCTTCCTCATCTGCGAGAGCTTTTTTCTGTCTTTTCAGTCGACGAAGTCGTTTTTGCGTGCTGAGCGCGATCTACACATAGCTAGATACTTGTACATCATCGGCAATTTCCTCGATTTAATTTTAAAAATAAAACTTGTGCAAAGCTTTTCGCAACAAACACACAATTAGGGCCATTGTACTTTTTTCTTCAATTCTACATATGTTGTTTTCTTCTGTTTAGATGTTGTTGTCTTTTGTGGATTCCCAATCGCCCATACATCATATATGTACACAAGTACCAGATAGATAGTTAGATAGTCATTTGGTTCAATGTATAGATAAGTACATAGATAGCAAACAGTAGTGAATGCGGTTATTCGGACAAATATACATTGACTAGCGACATTGCTGGGTTAAATGAGATTTGAAGATGATTGTATAAAATTTAAATCAGAGCATTAATAACATTTGAACTATTTATGTTTATCTTAATTAAAGTTTTAAAAAACTTGTTAAAAAACAAATACGTAACTGCCGCTACCTTCTGTGGTGGATCTTAAAGCCTCTTCGGGTTCTCTATACTTGTGTATACAACCTAAGTGGAGATCTGCCCTAAAGTATTGGTTATCTGCTGCGGGGTGGAGTATCGGAATAATAATCGAGCAATCGACCAAAACTAAAGAATAGCAAAAAAAATGTTTCTTCCAATATTACTAAAAATAGCTCCAAAAGTAACATATAAATATTTGACCAAAATTGAGTTTACGCAGGTGACTATAGTAAAAGTACTAAGGTGGCCCGATACACGGAATTAGAGATTTCAAACGCTCCTTTTCGCAGGCCGCTTGGGATGGGTGCTTTTCTTCTGGCAAGTGCATTGGGAAACAGTTTTTATAATGGTCAAAAAATAAAAGCAGTTTCTTATATTGATACAACATTTGTTCAGTGGAGCGGATTAGCTCCATAAGGTTTTGGGCGAATAAATGCGCAATATTCTTCTATTGGCAGTTCATACAGCCTTTATAATCTAGAACGTACATATGTTATACATCGATTTAATGTCGTGGGCCGCAAATGCATTGCTGCATAAAAATTATATCTGTCAATATAAAAAAAACAAGTTGCCTACAGCAACAGACAGATTTTCAGTGCTAAACCTAAGGGTAAGGTTGCATTGTGGGTACAGTGGCTTAGTGGTGAATTGCGTTGGACCACTAAGCGAGGGGTCGCTGGATAAAATCCCGGCACGTAACACCTTAAAGATCTTATTCGCTGCCCCACCTCTTGTGAACGTCTGACAAACATCCCAGAGTACGAAATGTCATGAGAAGTTTCTCAAAAATAAAATTTCCGTTCGGAATCGGTATTAAACTGTAGATCCCTCCATTCGTATATCTTAGCACATACAATGGTTGAAGAAGCTAGGTCTTAGGTCCTGAAGTTTTTTTATCTGAAATTACAGGAGCGAACACAGTTTGATGAAAAGCTGGCAAAATTGATTTTTCTATGGCAAAGCTACTTAATTCTGATACCAATCACTTTCCCAAACAAAAACAAAATAAAATCGTTTAAAACAAATAGCAGTTTTTCACGCGGGACGTGCTTAACGAAACTATTTTTTTTAAAAATACTCGTAACAGATGTTTAATAGTTTACAAAAAATAATTGAAACAACTCACCGCCAAAAATTTGTAAATATTTTGTCAAAGTATTCGCAATAAATGTAAAAATCCTTTCGAAATACAAAAAGGTATAGAAATCGCGTTATGAATTAAAAATGTTTTATTGAAATATCAATGAATTAGACCACTCTACACTTAGCAGCCTGGCAGTGGCTTCCACTTACTGGCGAAGACAAATATGTCAAATTCTCTAAAAATAAAATAATGCAAAGCCTTTAAATAAAATGCATAGCAAATAAAATAAACAATAGTCAGATCAGCGAAACTAAGCTCATTCATTCATCTTTAAGTGCATAGAGGAGGACAAAATACAGCAACACAATAATTGATTAACAAACTCTCACACTGTCAATATGCAATTTATTTAAATACATTTCACATGACATGGACATGCGGTTTTAAAACAACAAAAGGAGCGCAAAATTCATTCTGCATTATTCTAATGCAATATTCCTGTGTGTATGTGTTCGTATAATACCGAACGTGATGTGATGACTTCAGAAAGAGCCAATTAATGTACTGTATAAAATACCGAAACGCATTAAAGTGGTCACATACCATAATTTACTGGAAAAAATGAACATGCTCAATGTGCGAGATGTCACTTGTTGAGTTTGTATTTCCTCATCATATAAAACAAAACTTATTTTAAAGTAAAAAGTCAAAAGTATTTATTTGCACAGTTGTCTTCAATTTGATCTAAAGTAGGTTACAACTGTGTCGTCTAATTTTAAGGATATTTACAATTCTAATTGAGGTTTTAATATAGTGTTCTTTGTTTGGTTTTACGTGTTTTCTTCGTGAAAATAAGGTCAGTTTTGAGATTTTAATTTGGAGTAAAACAACAAGTTTGCATATACTATACATACATATTTTAGTTTTATAAAGAATATTTACTAAATCATTTCGGATAGCAGCTGTCACATTATGGCATGGTGTTTAATAGGGCGCTAAATTGTGTACACTATGACGAGTTGCTAATTTGTTCGATTTTTTTCTTTTTGTAAATCCTTGAGGTATTTTAAAATTATTTCAATTTTAAGAAGAATTGCTATGGAAAAATATAGCCTGTGAACTGGGATTGATTGTTTTCGGTGTTCAAGATCGTCAAGCCCGGCTTCTATGAAATTCTGTGAATCTCAAATCCATCTACAAAGTCTAAACTCCTTTTTAATGGTTTTATAACACGATTGTGTTCGTAGGACACATGACCCTTATTTGTGTGGTCTTAGTTTTAGTAATTAGTTTCGATTTTGGAGCATTTTTAAATATAGTTTTTTCTCAACATCGTTAAAATTGAAATGCGCACACACCTTCTTTTCCAATACATATACGTTGATGAATTTATCAATGACGTAGTGAGAAAATTATGGAAAATATGTGATTAATTTTATTGCTCAAACAGTAGCTGTTGTACTCTGTTAACACTTTTGATGATTTAGGATTAATCATCATCATCATCATCGTTCTGGGAAAGTTTCAGTCAGCCCACAAAGTGGCTTTCTAATTTAGCCCACCAACAAAATCAACCTATTTGCGAACTTTTAACCTCGCCTGCCGTCAATTACAACTACTACGAATTGTACCCACACAAAATAGTGTGCTCCTTTTTTTTCTTATTCATTCGAATTGAAACTTGTTCAATTAGTTAAAGCCCACGGGCGATAAATAGATTGTTTGCAATTGTACTTAGATCACATGGAGCCCTCACGAAAAACGTTTCATTGTATGTATCTTTTAAACTATCGCACCGCGTCATCATACTGTGTGAAATGTAGTACCTACATACAACAACATGTGCCATTAGTTAGTTTTTATTACAACAAAATGACATCATTCCAGTGCTATTCTACTATACATATAAGCTTTCATCTGCAAAAATTTAAAACTTTAAGGTAAAAAGACTGTGTCGTACATAGTTGATGATATTAAATGTAACATGTAACTTATAACTAACTAATAGGTTTTCTGTTTTTTTTTTTCACAAAGTTTATGTTTTGACTGAAATTTGTATTTATCTATTTGAAAATAAAGGATTTAAAGAGTCATAGAAATGCTAAGATTCCAATTGGTAAGACATTTGGTCATGTTTCACTAAGAAATTGTTTCTATTATTCAGTTCATAACCTCGCTAATAAAGAAACAAAAAAAAATACAAGGCATGCACCAGATAACCTTTGACATCACATACAAATGTTGAGGATGGATAGTGCAGTAACCCCCATTTAACCTACGTAAAGTCGCTAAGACCGATTTGGGTACTACTGACTTAAGTACCTTTTTTGGTAGCCTAATAGTAAGTGTCTTGCATTTGCCATTTGACTTGAACTCTTATATTGCAGTGTAATTTACTCATTGATTCCACTTTAATAACACAAAAGAACAACCTTTTTAAAATTTTAGTAAGATGTAGGTTGAATTTATGTAGAATTTCGAGAAAAAACACATTTTTTATTTCCTCTATCCATTATTTTAAATATTGGTTTTTACTAAAGATACTAGTATATTTTATTTAACAAAACTGAGTATGATGGAAAAATTGTTATTAGGAGGACATTGAGCCTTACGAAATCAAATTGAATTACAAGTGCAATAAGTAATTACCAACACATGCTGTCCTGTCAACAAAATTGTTTGTGATCGTTTTTTTGTATTTATTGAAACTTACTGAAAATGTGTAAAATTATAGAGCAAAACAAAAAAAATCCCGCGTGATGTTATTTCACAAAATACAAACTTTGAAGCGAATCGGTCGAACCGCGTCTGGACAGAGAGACATGCAGACCGACAGATTCCACTTAGGAATACTAAAGTATAAAAGAAAGTTTAAAGTTTACTAAAAATGAATGCAAGGATTTGTTATTGCTACGGCCTAGTGTCTACATTATTTTGCTATTTATTTTCTATTATGATTTTTTTTAAGAAATCTATAAAAATAAAAAAATCGCTTTTTTTAACTTCCAGGAAAGTGGGCGTTTCTTGTCTAGAATATATTTTTAGATGTGTTAATGCTTTAGAAATACCCTTCAATCACCGTTTTCTAGTCTAGTTTTTGGTTTTTTTGACGACTTTTATAGTTGGGTGCTTAGTATTTTGTAGCAGTAAAGCTGTCATCACCCTTCTTAATCTTACCAAGCCTTACCTTATGTTATGCCATTGCTCCCTATAATTAAATTCTTATAATTTTGTACTTTTCATCTTACTTAATGCAATTTTTTTCCATACAAATTGAACCAAATGGTGTGTTTGCCATGTTAAATGCGAAATAAATAAATATCTGCCATCATAAAAGTAAAATTATTTTTTACATGATTACCAATTATTCCCGTTTCTAGAATTGTATTTTGGTTTAAATCTGCTTAATATATAGCTTTGCACACACATTGGTTGGATATGTTTTTGAAAGCTCAATATTCATTTTTTACAAAAGAAACAGAAATTAACCGAAGCCAATACGAGTACTTTACAGCAAGCTGTAACAGTATAACAATTTTTTTTTTTTTTTGCATTTACATATTTGTGTAATTTGTGCCTATGTAGATTACTTTTGTTTTTCTAGACAATAAAAGCTTAAAACAATCAAAAGAAAATGTTCTCTTGATATAACATTGATGGCGCTACTACACCCAACCGTCTCAATGTTTTATATTATACGCAATAGATATACGGTAACTGCTTGTAGTGCGTTCATCTATTAAATCACGCACAAAAAAAAACAGTCGCACTAATAGTGGTAGGTACATACTTCGCACATACGGCAAACACGACAACAAAAATGAACAATGAAAAACAAATTCCTCACGCACAATCGATGCCTCTTCATATTTGCAGATATAGAATTGAGTAGCCGTGTGTTTTGGTTGTCTTACGCACACCTACATTTAGTGGTAATGCGTGTAGAAATATGTATCTACAAAACCGCTGCCTACCTCAACTAGGCCATTAGATAGATACATTTTGCAAAGCGAGAGTTCAACGACCGTACGCCTTTGCTGCCTTCCTCACCCCCTTCCAATCATCATCGGTTCCTCAACAACAACGTCGAATCATTGTAGGAATAAAGAAGAACAAAAATGAAGAAAAATGAGAAAGAAAATAATATTATTAAATTACTGCTTAATATTTTCTTTTTATGAATGTGTTTCTTACTCACTGCTTGTCTTATATTTTGGGCTCGTTGTCGATTGTTTTTTTTTTTAATTTTTTTTTTTTTATTTTTGCTCTATTTATCAATTATGCGTGCGTGCACCTGCTCTCGATACTATGGTATCCCCCTCTTACTCTGAAACTGTGGGAATCATTTTGGACATTTTATTTGTTTGATTAACAATCTTTTAATCGTTCGATATTGTACACGTGTTTTATTTTTTTTCTGTTTGTGTACATATTTTCGTTACGAAATCGAGGTTACATGGAGTACTCCAGGCAGGGCAGTATGTGTGGTATATTTTTTCTAAAATTTCGCTTTTGGGTTAACCAAACAGAAGAAGCTATTGGTGGCGATTAATCGAATCTAAGTGAATTGGCACTTTTTGTTTCAAGAAAGCGATTATATATGTATTATTTTGCAATTGGTACAAGTAAATACCAATTGATATCGTGACTTGATAAGAGTACAAATGTTTAAGTCATGCTCACAATATTAAAACTTTTCTTAAAGAGACATTTATTTACTTTTACGTGCTTGCTGCAAACTCATCGGCCACTAGGGATACTTTGAATTTTGTATTTAATGTTAAATATATACATCTTTCTAAGGGTTTTAAGTACTGATATTGCAAATTAATAAATAAAATTATGGCACATTTAGCATTAAATGCGAAATTTAAAACCGCCTGTTAAACCTGTTAGACCAAACTAATAATGTATATAATTTTGTTCAGTAAATCAAAATCGTTCTGATATATGTATTTGATTGCATGACATGGCTTATGTTTTTTGTCCTTGTTTAGGTCAAACTCATACTCAGTGAATACTCTTTTTAAGCACAGTAAATAATTCGCAATTCCTCTTTTATTCATGAGCGAGTTCAATTAAGAAGATCACGCCGAGGTGCGTGAAGCTTAAATTAATTTCAACGCGAAGGACTGGAATAGATATGTATGTATTTTGTTATCAATTAACTATCGAGTTAATAAGAGACTTTAAAGTTTACCGACATTTCTTTTGTTTTCGATAGATATGTTTGTGGGCATAATGATCAAGTGTTTTGGATCGCTGATTGAAAGGTTTAAGGACCCACATTGCTGTCAGCCTATCAAAAATAATGTTTTAGATATGTTATTTCAAATTTGTTCAAAATGGTTCCAGGTCATGCCGTCAGATATATGGTCAAATAAACTTTAGCAGGGGTATTGGTGAATTACATTTTGGAATTTTCTGTACTTAATCGAAGTGAGCTTTTGAACGACAAATCTCTCAATAAATAAATTTGCAAATTTGCGAAACTCACTCCTCGGCGCTTCAAATATTTGCCAGTTCTTTACCAGTGTATTTTATCATACATTGCTGACAGGAAATTCAAATTCAATTGTCTATTTTAGATACCATTGTCATTGAAACAGGATATCTAAAATATAATATTACGACTTTCGCTGGGTATTTTATGTTAATACTTTTTATCTTGCAAATGTACTGTGAGCTTATTTTTGTAATTAAGGGGTATCTTTGAACAAGTTGAACACTATAAATCCGTTAAAAAATATTCTTTATAAGTGCCTTAATATTTTAGACAAACATGTGAATGAGCTGCGGTATTTCGGTTATAGAGAAGGCAAGTGTAGAAGGTTATACAATTTTTATTTGAATTGAAAAACAATGCTTTTTAAATGCATGTAAATATCGACCGATTTACGGAAACTTCATTTTTGAGTCACTTATAGGCTGATATCGACGATTATAGACAATTAACACTGCTTTTCGGAAAAGGCCATTAATTTGACGTAAAGGGTGATCCATTTCGAGGTTCCCTACTTTTTTAAAAAAAAGAACACAGACAATTCAAATTTAATGGAGAATGCTTATTATCATTTGAAAGAACATTCTTTGGCATTTATTTTTTGAATATTATGTCTATCAAATGTTGGCCGTTGCTACGTCGCAGATGGTCCATCCGTTGAGTCCAATTTTCGATCACTCGTTCGAGCATTTCGACTGGTAACTGGCGAATGACACGCGTGATGTTTTCCTCCAAGGCCTGAATCGAAGCGGGTTTGTCGGCATAAGCTTTTGACTTTACATATCCCCACAGGAAAAAGTCTAACGGTGTGATATCACACGATCTTGGTGGCCAATCGACCGGCCCAAAACGTGAAATTATGTGCTCACCGAAATGTTCTCTCAATAAGTCTATTGATTGATGCGATGTGTGGGAAGTGGCGCCGTCTTGCTGAAACCAAGTGTTGCCGAGATCACGAGCTTCAATTTCAGGCATCAAATAGTCGGTTATCATGGCACGATAACGGTCGCCATTGACGGTTACGTTCGCACCGGCATAATTTTTAAAGAAATATGGACCGATGATTCCACCGGCCCACAAACCACACCAAACCGGTTTTTTTTCTGGATGAAGTGGCAGTTCTTCAATCTCTTCAGGTTACTCTTCGTCCCAAATGCGGCAATTTTGTTTGTTTACATACCTGTTGAGCCAGAAATGGGCCTCATCGCTAAACAAAATTTGCCTCGAAAACGTCGGATCTTCTTGGAACTTTTCAAGAGCCCATAGAGCGAAGCGATGTCACTTGGGAAGGTCGAGCGGCTTCAGTTGTTGCACAAGCTGTATTTTGTATGCTTTCAATTTAAGATCTTGACGTAAAATGCGCCAAGTCGTTCCATACGTCAGTCCGAGTTGCTGCGAACGGCGCCGAATCGACTCTCTACGGTCTTCGTGTACACTCTCAGCTACGGCCGCTATATTTTCTTCACAGCGTGCTGGACGTGGTCTATTTGGTCGAATATTATCCAATAATGAATGCTGGGTCTCAAAATGGGTGATGGTGTTGCGAATAGTACGCTCAGTAGGCCGATTATGTTGACCATTAGTTGAGCGAAGTGCACGAAACACATTTTCATAATAAAGTTGAACAATTTGTAAACGTTGTTCACGCGTAAGTCTTTCCATTATGAAATGCCAAACAATACTAAACAAAAATAACATGACAGCATGACACGACTCACACGTGATCTGTCAAAAAAGGCTATTGAAAAAAGTATCTCTACTTGGATCACCCGGTATATCCATACGGCCAATAGACAGGTGACAAAAACGATAGATGAATTGCTTCTGTTCGTGCATTTTAGGAAAAAAAAGGTCGAAATCAATGAATAATAGCGGGCGCAACAGACGGTCGCCGGACTATCGACTCAAAACTTGATCTGAACTTTATTAGTGATCGTACCTGATGTTTTACGAATAATTTAAATTTAAGTTAAAGCGTAAACCTGTAATCCCAGCCTCTTTATTGTTCCTGGTGACAATCACAAGTTTTTGTTGTGCTCGACCATAGTTCTTGTACTATAGGAAAGTACTCTTAGAATAAAGAGATTGCTTCTGCTCGCGCATTTTGGGAAAAAAAATATTCTAAATCCATGAATAATAGAGGGCGCAACAGACGCAACGCGTAAGCTGTCAAAAATAGAACGCTGAAAAACCAAACAACTGAAAAATCACCCTTTGTTTGTGTGTCTGGCTGTTACGCAGCCGTATGGCAAAACGGTTCGACGGATTTACCTCAAAGTTCGTATTATGAGATATCACATCGCGGCGTCTTACTTCCTTCATCCAAATATATATATTTATACCCTATCCTAAGGGTATATTAATTTTGATACATAGTTTGTAACACCCCTTAATATTCGTCGTAGACCCATAAAAGTATATAACGGGTGATCCAAGTAGAGATACTTTTTTCAATACCCTTTTTTATTATGAAAATTCACGTTCTGTGAGGAATGTGTTTCGTGCACTTCGCTCAACTTATGGTCAACATAATCGGCCTACTGAGCGTACTATTCGCAACACCATCACCCATTTTGAGACCCAGCATTCATTATTGGATAATATTCGACCGAATAGACCATGTCCAGCACGCTGTGAAGAAAATAAAGCGGCCGTAGCTGAGAGTGTACACGAAGACCGTAGAGAGTCGATTCGGCGCCGTTCGCAGCAACTCGGACTGACGTATGGAACGACTTGGCGCATTTTACGTCAAGATCTTAAATTGAAAGCGTACAAAATACAGCTTGTGCAACAACTGAAGCCGCTCGACCTTCCCAAGCGACATCGCTTCGCTCTATGGGCTCTTGAAAAGTTCCAAGAAGATCCGACGTTTTCGAGGCAAATTTTGTTTAGCGATGAGGCCCATTTCTGGCTCAATGGGTATGTAAACAAACAAAATTGCCGCATTTGGGACGAAGAGCAACCTGAAGAGATTGAAGAACTGTCGATGGCTACCGTTATCGTGCCATGATAACCGACTATTTGATGCCTGAAATTGAAGCTCGTGATCTCGGCGACATTTGGTTTCAGCAAGACGGCGCCACTTCCCACACATCGCATCAATCAATAGACTTATTGAGAGAACATTTCGGTGAGCACATAATTTCACGTTTTGGGCCGGTCGATTGGCCACCAAGATCGTGTGATATCACACCGTTAGACTTTTTCCTGTGGGGATATGTAAAGTCAAAAGCTTATGCCGACAAACCCGCTTCGATTCAGGCCTTGGAGGAAAACATCACGCGTGTCATTCGCCAGTTACCAGTCGAAATGCTCGAACGAGTGATCGAAAATTGGACTCAACGGATGGACCATCTGCGACGTAGCAACGGCCAACATTTGATAGACATAATCTTCAAAAAATAAATGCCAAAGAATGTTCTTTCAAATGATAATAAACATTCTCCATTAAATTCGAATTGTCTGTGTTTTTTTCTTTAAAAAAGTAGGGAACCTCGAAATGGATCACCCTTTATATTTATGATCAGGACCAAATCCTAAGACTTTTTAGCAATGTCCGTCCGTCCGTCCGCACGCAATTTTTAGGCCTTTAAAATTAAGCTAGGAAGCTGAAATTTGTTATAACCTTCAGAAGATATGTAGGCACTGCCCTCCTTTATAAGTTTGTCATATAAAGTTTCTTGCCACGCCTACTTTTTGTGGGCGTTTTTCACTAAAATGCTGTTTTCTTCGAAAATTTTCATAAAAAGCGAAAAAAAATCTTTAACAAGATATTTAGCCAATATTTTTTCCAACATATCGTCCATACAACCCACTTTTTGGGGGCGTTTTTCCAAAAAAATATTATTTTTTTTGTAAATTTAATAGAATGAAATAAAATGCTATCCATCATCTTCTTAATGCTTTTTTCTTTGGGGCATATAGGGATATGGATAGGGTATCATACTGTTCGCCCCAAGCGGACTGTAGCCTTTTCTTACGTTTTTTTTTTAGAAAATAGTTCCAATGCTTTGCCATAGAACTAAGAATGCTGCATACACGTTTTCTTTTTTCATTCCAACAAATGTACCTTAAAGAAACGTCAATATCTCAAAAACAAAAATTAATTCCAATCAAAATTTATTCCATGATATCACTTTGCGGATTTGGGGCAATCTACTGATAATCCTAAACCACCACATCTGTGTAAAACCATCTTTCAAAATAAAGGCCGCTATGTCATTTTATTAATTTTGAGTTAAAAAGGTTTCTGTATTAGATACTAATGAGAAAAAGCTCATTCATATTTTCGAAATATGTTTGTTATGATTCAATACAAAAATAATAGAAAATCTCATTTAAAAAGAAAATTTTGCATGACCCAGTCGTGCATATAATATTTTAGATCAGCTGAGTACAATATTCCAGTTTAGCAATTTCATATTCAAACAATAAAGCAGTATTATGGACTGTATGGCCTTTAAACTATCTAAATGCATCTCTGATGCTGTATTTATTTTTATTCGAAAAGGGCACACGTAACTCGAAATGTGCTCGAACTATGACCATAAATTTAGCTTATTGCGTAATAATATAATCTAATAAACTAATTATTATCAAAGTTAATTCCAAAGTTCAAGTTTTGATATTTCTATATTTTGGGTTTTTGTTTTTTGTTTCTGTTTTCATTTCTATTGAGGAGTAATTAACTTCAATTCATTAAACTTTCATCTATTAGCTATCACGTTATCAACACGTGAGGTAAATGTGTGGACTAATTTATTTTCCTGTAATTCGCCGTAAATGGTTTGATATGGGCTTGGCATTCGTAATTCGATTAGATTTTGTAAATTTCAATGAGTAAAATTTAAAAACAAACTAAAATAAACTGTACGGATTTTTTTGGATATAGGTAGAGTGCTGCCTCATTTGTCAGCTCGGTATTTGCATACCGTGAAGATACTAATGCAGCCTTCGTTTCGTCATTTTGTCGTTATATTTTTCCAAAACGTCTTACTGCTGCTGCTACTGGTCGATGAAGTAATTTTGTTCGATAAAACGCCTTCCTTTCTTTTGGCTAAAAATTAACTTCACTGAGTAAAGCTTGTGTAAAAAATAGATTTGGAGTCCTGAAGTACAACCTAATTCCGATGGTCTGAATATGCATATGGCAAAAAAAGTCATTAAATTGAGATGCAAAGCAATGAACAGAATAAGCATTCGCCTATTGTGGAGATGATGGTTAACTGCCAAACCAATGCAAAAGCTACAGACAGGCGGATGAAAAATAATACTATCGTAATCTCTTCTAAGGATTCTTAGATCTTGGGACTTATTCTTTGATTAACTGATTGATTAACTAAGCTTGATCTGAAAAAAGCTTTTCGGTATTAACTCTTAACATTTATATATATATGTAAATATATTTCAGCGTATAATCGATACTATTGTAAGGCTTGTCTGCGCCAATAGGTCCATTGATAAAAAACTATTCTTATCATTACCTATTTAAGTGGCGAATATCCTATACAATATTAATTTATCACACCGTAACCTCCTAGGTCAGCTCTGGAACTATTAAACGGATTACAAAAATGTTTTCACTTATATTTAGAAAGAAATAGAATATGGCATTGCATGTTTTTTTTAACTAATATAGCATTTAACTTTGGTAAAGGAGATGGATGACATACATTTAATAAAAACTATAATTTTTCATAAACCATTTAGCATTTCTACTGATTTATAAGTTAAATGAACTCCCTACACTACAACAGTATTAAAACATCTTTAAGGTTACCTACTTAAATTCACATTTCCCCACAACGCTCATTGGTCCATATGTCCCATCATCATCATCGAAACCTAAAGCATATTCCATACAGGAGTATACAATTGTTGCAGTATAAGAACAATTGTTGTGAGCAGAAAATATTTACTTATAACATTTCATTGGATGACAATACGCTAGTGGCTTATTGCCAAAATCACTTTAAAGCAATTTGTTTGTTTTGAATTGATTTGATTCGATTCAATTCAATTCGCTGACACGAATTGTTAGAAACTTGCACACATCACACACAGACAATAGTTTCATTTTCTATCATGTTGGCGCTTACTAAGTACATGACTTACATCCTTTTGTGAACAAACAACCCTACCCACAACTCCACTTGATGTGACAGTCAATGGATTTGAGTGGTTTTTGGCAAATTCATGCATACATTCTCCCCTCTTGCATACTTGTGTCTTGCTTTGCGGGCATATTAGTTACCAAAATATGATGAGGCTTGTTAGATCCGAGGTTTTGTTTACTAAACCGTATTTCAGTGATGAGTGTCTGGAGTGGAGGGTAAAGGAGCAGCATGTGGTTGTGGCATGTGGAGTTGGAGTTTAAGTGATGCCACACAGAATTGACAGCTGTCACTTGGGTTTTAATTTAAATTATTTGCCAGTGTCGAAAGTTTGGAGAAAATATATACAATTTTTTTTTTTTTGAAGTTGGTCACAAAATTAGGTTAGCGACCCACAAATTCTATAATAGGTACATATCTACATTTCAGAAAAATTCAATTAATAATAATTTTAAACAAAAATAAGCATATAGAAAGCAATATCATCATGTGGCACAGTTCAAAAAATTCCCTTACAATCATGACACGCTGCGGATAAGGAACCTGCTCTGTGTTTCGTACCATTACATAATATCAAAGAAATTGCGTGTTTTCTAATATCATCACGCACACGTTTCCATTCACACAACGAAAACCCTATTATGAAAATGAAAACAAATCGTTACCGACGGTTGTGCACGATCATGTTGATAATTGTGATATCAGCAGGTACTCCTCTACTCCTCTAAAAAACAAAAACAAAAACAAAACGGCCGCATTTAAATACATAATGTTGTAAAAGAATATCTTATTGTTATCAAAACAAGATTACACCTCTGACACTTTAGCCATTACCATGGTATACACGGAGCAAGTATGGCGCGGCGGCGTTATCGCATTGATCGCCCGGCAAAGCTCAAAAGTGCAAAATATATACATACAAAATTACGATGCGATGACGGGTTGTCATCCACAATCTAACTGTGTTGTGTAAGCTTTGATAATTACATCAGCTCCTATAGCGTATATACAAACAAAGCAAAAAAAACCGAGTTCACTTTCATTTCAAATTCGCCCGATAACAGAGGCGTCCCGCTTTTTCGCATTGAAAAAAAAAATCAAAAAAATAGCGGGATGATAGAAAAAAGCTTTTTTCGCCGCGAGATAACGCAAACCAATACACCCATAAAGACACTTGCCGGTCAATCTCACAGATACACAATGTATACAGCGAGGGGATAGAAAACTTTCGCTCGTTGATTATAATACATGGGAACGTGCGAAAATCTAAATTTAAAAACATTCACATGTTATACAATGTTCGCTTTATTATTATTATTATTTATTTGGTTAGTAGCGATTATTTTTTTTTTCCATTTTGCTGGCTCTTAAGTGTAGTCGCAATCTTGATTGTGTGTATAAGAGTGAATAGGTGTATAGTTGAACGTCTACACTGGGGCATGGGGTTTTTGTGACGTAGTCACACGCTCATCGGAACGCCAGATCGGTTTCACTTTCAATTGCAGTCAATGTGCATTGTGATAGTGCATGAGAATGTGATTGAACTGTTCATATTGCCAGTGTTTACTGAATTATACGGATATTTACTAAATAAGTTATTCAAGTTTGTTTAGAAAAGCACCTATAGGAAGACGCTTAAAGGTTAATTGGAATTTTAATAGTTTAAGCTAATTTATTTTATTTTTTATTATTGTTAAGAATTAACTTAAAATAAAATCTTCAATCTTTTCTAAATTATGCTAATATTATTTGATATTTATACATTTGGGTTCAAATCTACTAGAAAGCAAAGTACTATTTATATTGGTAATAATTTTGAACTAGAATTACCTGATTTATATGTGAAAAAGAAACCAACATTATGCAGCTTCCTCTTAAATCATTTAAGATATTTTGGTCTGCCTCAATAAGGAATACATACACGAGTTGTATCCGCATAAGTTTATCAAATAGGAGGTCTTGCAAGGTCTTTATTGTGTGTACTTCTACGTATCAAGATTTAAGAATGTTGCTTAAGTCTGTTAATCGTTGGCTTTAGGATTGTCGGACTTTCAGATAGGATAAAGAAATCTTCAGCACAAAAACTACTTTGACATCAACCTTTCCATATAGAACTGTAATCGAATTGTCATTCTGAGCGACAAGGCACATTTCCATTTTCAAAGCTTTGGAAATAGCGAAATTGTCGAAATCGGGACATAACCACAACATGGCAAAATAAGTTAGTTTATTGCTCTTTGATTAATAAGACTTTCATAGACGAAACTTGTTTTATATCAAAAATAAAAGTTTCCTGGCTGAGCGATTTCTTGGAATTGTTTTCAAACTTAGCAGTCGGGATCGCGTTATTCGATCTGCGACTTCGTTCTTAGGGCTCAAATAAGCAGATATTGGTAGATCTCTCTTATAAAAAAATACGTTTGATTAATCGAAATATGAAGTTTAGTGGTACGTGACTTAACATAAGTTTGGCTTATACGATACAATCACAGTTCGGTGACCCCAGAGGGACATCTTACTCTTTTTTTTTTTTTGCTTCCTCGTACATGTTCATGATCATTTGTTGCATAATGTTCTTGCACCACTCATATTGAAACTCTTAGTTGTCTATCGAATGGTTTTCCAGAATCAACGTCAACCATACGCAAATCTTTTAAGGAATCCCGATATTCTCTCGCTATGGTCTTTATACTTTGAATTGCATTTGTGGTTTATTTCCCCGTGACAAACGGCATTGGTTGCAGTTAGGCTTCTATCATCCGTTCAGCGATTTTCATGCTTGTGACATCAGCCGTTGAGATAAGACTTCTGCCCGGGACGTAAAAATTACCTTCTACTGACTTTCGTAATCCTTTGAGAAGATTGACAAGAGGTATCTAATTCTAGCCGAAAATGGTCGGCCGAAATTCTGAAAGTTTGTAAATGGACCCTGGTACATTATCTTTCAGAATTTCCCAGTGTTGTGCATTGCTGCTTAATGCGTTAAAACACTTTCGAACAACTCCAAATGTAAAAAAAATGTACATATATGGTAAAATGCGTTTTTATCGCCGGTTTTCTCCAAAGTCATAAGAACAAAAGATTGCCGTAAATTAAAATATTATTGGTAATTTTAAATTTTATAAACAGTAATACTTGAAATTTTGTATCGATTAATGGGGAAAAAATGTATGAAAATAAATTCCATATTTAAACTAAATTCTATTGGTAGATAGAAAATAAGTTTTTCATTTCGAATTTCCACGCCCCTCATAAAAGCCGAGCCCAAATTTCTTTTAACATTTCTCGCGGTATTAAAATAAATCTATAAAATTTATTATATAGTTTTTCTAGCTAAATCTAATTTTTCTGAATTTACCAAAATTAGAAGTATTTACTTTATCTTAATAAAACTCGAGTTGGTGTGATGATAGACCTTTTTTCGTACAGCTGGTGTTATTAAGTACCCAGAAAAGAGTTGTCGCTTTTATATTTGCCACCACTTCTGTATGATATCTGAACTGATTTAAATAAAAATCACCATTTTATTCAGCATACATGTTAATTTTCACAAAATTTGTCTAATTATTGAGAAAGCTTACGAAAAATCATGCATCCAGTACTCAAAAGAAATGTTCGCAAGTAGGTCAAATCGTTTTCATTACTAACTCGTAAAATTCAATTATTCATTCAACATTAATAAACACAAAATTAAAATCAATTTAGCGCCTCAGTTGCTGTCACATTCCTTCTCTCTCTAAAAAAAAAAAAAAAAAACAGAAAAACTTTGTCTTCGCCTATTGCCAACAAGTTGCAGTCACGCGATTGAATTACTCCCATAAGAATGATTAGAGAGTGGAATAAGTTTTCTAAGTTTCCTCATTTGATGGTTCTCGAATGGCAAATCATTGCTAGTAATTTGTTGTAAATAATTTATTTGGTTGCTGTTTTTAAAGGAATTTAAAACTATCATATTATGCCAGCATAAATACCTTCACAGAGTAATTATAATGGATCAGCTAGTTACCTTGGAAGTTAATTTTAATTACTTTTTTATTTTGGAGTCGGAAGTCTATTACCATTAATTTTGCAAATATGCACATATTTTTAACCGTGTGCAACATGCGTTGTATATATGTACATAGCTGACATTGAGTTGATCTATATGTTATATAGCATGACCAAATTTCGATTCAAGGAAAAATGTTAAAACCTAATAAAAGTATTTCCGGGTTGTTATACTTGAACGCATTAATGTGTTGGAGTTTTTTTTTTTTACTTGTGATGCACCATACTAGTTGTATTTCAATTCATGTTTGACTATTATATCAATAGTATCCCCAGTGAAGATTCTAAATTATGTACTTTCAAGGAATTTTTATTTTTAGTTTCTGTTAAGCTTCATTTATGGCACAAAGCATATGCGAGTGGATACTTAAACTTGCTGTATTAAAGTCTTGCTCATGCAAATATACTTCCAATGCTAATGTATAGCCCCAATATCAAAAGTCAATATAATATTCCAATATCTAGTCTGGGCAGATGTAACTTCAAGAGGGATATTTCACTTATGTAAAAACTTTTCTTGAATAATCCCTGTTCTTGGGAATATTCCTCTTCGTTTTCGTTTAGTTAACAACAAAGAAATACAAATCGTAAAGATAAAGAATATTCTACTTGGAACAGTGCCGTGTGCCATAAAACTTACTATGTTCCTAAATTGTTGATCAGTCTGATTTTTGCTACAAAGTATGTACTGCTATCCATGGATTGTGAGTACAATTCTGAACATACTACCTACAGACAAGCTCCACCTACGTATTTGCAAATTCGAAAGTCAAATTTGTCTTTTTCTTAAATCGCATCCGTGTTAGCTGCTTTCGTTACTCTAAATAGTTTTAGCATATTATTTACATAATGCGTTCCCTTCATTTACAATTTGGCCATGAAGTTTTGCCAAGAGTTTTATCGAAAACTTCACCAGAAAAGTAACGATAACAACTCTGAAAGCAAAGAAGACTTCGTCAATTTTTTTTTTCTTCTACTAAGAGAGTAAGCTTACACGTACCTATATACATACTGAACGTATATCAATGGTAAGCTAATACATTTGATACATTTACCGGAGAATGTTTATTGAAATTGAGTTAAGATATTTGCCTTTAACGAAATTTTATAAGTTCGTTGACATTAAGCAAAAACAAATTTGCAAAACGAAATAAATTTTGTATAGGCAATTTTAGTGGTTTCTATGTAGAAGCTCTAGGTTTTTTTTGTTTTCAATAACATAACAAGCAGATAAATTTAAATACTGTAGCAAAATGTTACTTAATTAGCATAGCGAAGAAATTGTTTCGCTTAATTTTATGGATCGTAAATCTTTACACAAATATAAGTGACTGCCCGACATTTGAAAATATGCGCTTACTACTACATTTTATCATATGTCCGACAGATGAGTATGATAAATATAGAACTTTATTGTTTTCCTTCGATTTTTTAGCTTTACATATGTATATTTGAGCTTTGGCTTTGTACTTTTACTTAAACAAAACGAACTTACATGATTTAAATTCTATTCTGCAGGCCGAAAACCTAAACAAAATTAATAATTATGGAAAAAGGAACTTTGCAACCATTTTATAATATTTCTTGCAAATATGCATTATCTTTCTCATGTACATACATGTACATCAATGCGTATATTGTCTTAACAACAGTTCCACTACCAGAGACAGTCACCAAATTCACGATCAAGGTATCGGCTTACTTATGGGAATGTATAAACAACTTTTTATGGCGATAAGAGTTTTGGGGCGGCACGTTGTGTAGACGTGTGATATTTTAGATATTAAAGTTATTTTCTACTTATTTTTGGTGAATTGGAACAGTTTAAAAACGTTTTTGTTTCAGTTCCTACATCTCATAATTATTTCAAAAAATGACAGCATTGTCATCGGGTAAAAAGCCGCCTACATAATCACCTGCATACAAATTGAATCAGCAGACAATGTTATTTGCTGGGACGAGGCGGTAACGAATTTGTAAAATTGTTAAACTTTTACTTTGCGATTTTTAAAAGAGTATTAGATCAGAATTCAAGTCTTTATATCAATGACGAACGAACAAACGGCCGATAAACGAAGCTGTAGAACGACATACATTCAAATTTCGACCGTGATCAAAAATACAGAGTGAGACAGATTTATTGGTTCATGTTATGAAAAAATCATATTATAGGGGACGAGATCAAGCTTCAACACCCAGTCACAGTGTGCTAATCGGCATAGACGAGTGATTTGATGTATCCATATAAAAAAAATAGTTTGAATGCTTCAAGTCGCACGGTCGCCACATTTCAAGCTCGGGCATTTTGGGCAAAAAAGTTTGCCGGGCGCCGTTGACGGAAAAAATACGAACCAATAAACCACACCAAACACAGCATTTTTTCTGGATGCATCGACAGCTCTTGTATTGCCTAAGGTTGCATATTGGGTTCTGTTTATTAACATACCCATTCAACCCAAATAAGTTAACCGTAAAATGTTGGTAGTGCGCGAAAAACAATGTTAATAATATGTAAACGTTATTTAGATGTCACACATTGACACATGTCACACTTGAGCTGTAAAAAATAGAACAGCAAAAAAATCAACCTTTCGGTCATTTAACCTATTGGCATCCATTCGGGTTTTTCCAAGGCATTGGACTTAAAAACGTAATTATTTTAATTTCTTTTGCTAAAGTTTTGTGAAAATATTTATTTGCGTCGTAATGTTACCTACAAATTCACTACAATAAATAAAATTAAAAAGCCGAAAACAGCAGTTAGTTCATGTTTAATTCCCGTTAAAATAAATATTGCACCAAAGTCCCATTTGGGGTAGGCCTTGCTTATCCAAGCAGAGAGAATATACATTTGACACGAACTAATAATTTGTTGCTGCTTTCGAATGTTAAATTTAAGAAACTACTTATGACAGTTTGTATTCTGGCATCGCTGTCGGAATTACACAAAACAAAATTGTCATAGTTCTGTAGGGGTTGTAATCTTAGACCCCATAAGTTGTTTAAATATGTGACTTCATCATTTGAAGTAAATTTTTTTTTAAAGTATTGATACTTGTTTACTGGATATCAGAAAATTTTTCACAACATACTCGTTGCTTGCCTTGCCCATAAGGGCATTAAATTATCTTAAGGACCCACCTTATAAACCAAGTGCTACAACAACATTTCGTTAGGTACCACTAGATATCTGGTCCATTAATCAATAAACATGAATTGCAACATGAAAAATCAATTATTTATTTACGAGAACATTGCGTTTTAACAGCACTATTACTCTTGTCAGCATAACAAAATCCATACAATGGGATGTTTTTTCGCCTAAAGGACAATGTGCGATCAAGAACATGTTAACTATGTCCGTGTAAAGTGCAGCAGCCGTTGCTCATTTTCAGCCTGTGATTAAAATTTTACCTCAATGTGGTTGTATGTTAGTGTAAATCAAATTAATTACACGTCTTATCATTGACAAATATGTCCGTGGGATACTTCCTTGCTTAAGGCTCAATCACATAATATAATCGGATTAGCTATTACGCTATTAATTTAATTTTTTTTTAGGAAAAAATCGTTCATTACTATCCACTATCCATATTTATAAGAATTAAAGAACAAAATAGCAATTTGTATGGTATTTTTTAATTTCAGGTACAACACTGACCAAGGAGCTATGGACCAGCAATTCTGTCTACGCTGGAACAATCATCCGACTAATTTAACTGGTGTGCTGACCTCCCTGCTGCAGAGGGAGGCGTTATGCGATGTCACATTAGCTTGTGATGGTGAAACGGTTAAGGTAATTCATTTATTTATTCTCGTAAAACTATATTTGAAAAGTGTAAATAATTTTTGCTGCATTGATTGAGAAAATCAAAATCAACTTTTAACAGAACAAATAACCAAACAAACACTTAAGAAAAGTCTCAACAGCTAGTTAAAAATCTCACGTAACCACTTTTTACTAGACTGAAAACACAATGTGCACAGAAACGGATGTGTTGTGACAATTTATTTTAATATTACAAATCCGCTTTTGCATTTCATTCTGCTGTTGTGTTCGTGTTTTGCATTCGTTTTATGTTGCTTCACTTAACAGGAGTCATTTTCCTGATGCAGCAGAAATGAAATACGTGAGAAAAATTTATCTTAAAGGTTTTCTTTTTACACAACAATCATGTCCCTTAACGCAGGAGTTTTTTAGGCATATTATCCCATAAATTACACCAACATTTGTCTATGATCTTTTTAATAAATATTTTTCATGTTTTTTTTTCCAACCTTCAGGCGCATCAAACAATTCTATCAGCATGCAGCCCATATTTTGAAACAATCTTCCTGCAGAATCACCACCCTCATCCCATAATTTATTTAAAAGATGTTAGATACTCAGAGATACGGTCGCTCCTCGACTTCATGTACAAAGGCGAGGTGAATGTTGGTCAAAGTTCGTTGCCGATGTTCTTGAAAACAGCTGAAAGCTTACAGGTAGGATTGTCTGCACATCTTATTTATGTAATATACTTTAACTTATTTATTTGTTTATATTATATATTACAGGTTCGAGGATTGACGGACAACAACAATTTAAATTATCGGACCGATTGCGATAAGCTTCGAGAATCGGCGACATCGTCGCCTTCTAGCAAAATGCATTTCGATCGGGAAAGAGAACGCGAACGGGAACGTGAACGTGAAAGAGATCGAGACCGTGAACGGGAACGGGAACGTGAATTACATCACCGCAGTAGTAGTAGTCTAAGCTGTGGCGGTGGTATTCGTGAGGGTGTCAGTGGCAGCAGTAATACTGCAGCTGTTGGTAACAGTGGTGCGGTTAATGCTAGCCTCCAATCGGCCGCAGCAGCCGCATTAGGTTTAATTGAACGATCTCCTAGTGTTGGCGCTGGTATTGGTGGCAGCAACAGTGTCGGTGGCGTCGGTGGTACAACGACAGTCACTGGAAGTAGTAGCAGCAATACTGCTGGTGTTATTAGTAGCGACCGCGAACGTGAACGGGAACGTGAAAGAGAACGAGATCGGGCCGACAGTCGTGATGAACTAATGCAGCTAGACTATAGTAAAGATAGAGATCGTGATAGAGAAATGTCCACCACCCCGGTGGACCATAATATTAGTAGTAATAAGAGAAGACGTAAGAACTCATCCAACTGTGATAATTCGTTGACCTCGACACATAACGCAAATGTACAGGACAGGCATTACACTCAGGATTCTCAGGTAAGGGATATCGTTGTTGGCTAAATATGTTACAAATTGCTTTATCAATTTAGAAAGAATGTATTTCATATATTTTTAAGCAAAACGAAAAAAAAAACTCCCCAAAATATGACCCAAAAAACTTTAAATACGAATCCGACAGACAATCGTAAAAAAAACAGTCAGTCAATTCTAAAGCCTATGATTCTGCGAAGAGGGAATCAGAACCGATAAAGATAGATGGAAAGGTGCAAAAGTGGTCAATCTGGGAGTGGCATGAAGTGAGCTGTGGCTTGGAAGCTAGTTCGTTGGATTACTGACATTGATTCAAATATTCTTAGATAAAAGCTGTTTACTGTTACCCTTAAGCGACACATAGCGTATTAAGACTCCAGTTAAAAGTTTACACGAGACATTTTCAGGAAAGCCAAATGTTCTAGCCATAATTATAAAACCTAGTACACAAATAAATTTTTGTATCAATTGAAATCAAGTTTGGGATAACATTTAATGTTAATATATTAAATGTTATCCCAAACTTGATTTCAATTGATACAAAAATTTATTTGTGTACTAGGTTTTATTAAAATGTGGTCCACAGTAACTGCCAATTGTCAGATTGCAAACTGTCAGTAATGTTGTACGTTTCTCTTAACATTTACAATGCTTTCGTCCGTCTGCATTTAGAGTATATTTTAAAAATTCTGGTCTACATCACTTGTACTCAAATCGAGTACAACGTAACGTAACATTGTGACTGACAAACGATATTGTAAAGCGGCATATTGAGACCGACATGTCTTCCTAAGCATATCATCTCTGTAATAAGAACACCACAAAAGTCTTTCGACTTGACGACCTCGAACTAATTTCTTAGGGGTCTATGTGCGAAAAATGATTGAATGAAGTCTTTAAAAGATGACCGTTTCCACCAAATTGATTTAATAACAAACTCAAATTTTTCTCTTTAAGTTTTTAAGCCTGTAAAATGAAAAACAAAAAGAGTATTCTGTCCACCCTTAGTTTCTGATTTTGGGAAATTCTTACTCTCTAAGACGTTATGAACTTTGTATATGTCCACCATGGTACATCCAACGATAAGCCATATTATATCGTGAGTATACTTCTCGCCCAACAAATACAATCGAACAATCTTTGAACATCAATCTTATGCATTGAATGGCTTTTAGCTTGCTACCAGACAGATTCACGCCAAATAGATTTCCGCCATGATGACAACGATGGCAGCAGTGGGGACATATTAAAATAAATGAGATTTACGATGGCGATCTAGTTTACTGGACTCATGGCTGTCATCCTTTAAAATATTGCATTAAATCCACATTCAAACTACAAAATGATTATGCCTTGGTCCGTTCTTTTATAGGGTTTAATGAAAAAATTAATTAATAGTATCTACTTAAATGTGAATGCTTTAAACTTTCTGCAGGAAATAGCAACGTTGACAAGGGCTGCGAAGACTACGCATAATGAAGAACATTTTTCCAAGAAATTCTCCACTCAATTCTTTATTTATCCAAATATTTAAAACAAAATATATTTTGAAACAAACATTTTAACACAAAAAAATCACCCCATGTTTTTACATTGAAAATTTAAATAAAAATCACATTCAAGTTGTTTGCATAATATCCCAGTTGGTAGTAAAATTCGATTATTCTATTTCTCTTGCAAAAAACATGAATATGGACTCTAAATTGAACTTCGGGAATTAATCCATCAAAAATCATTGTATATACAAATATAATAATTATTTGAACAAATTCGTTCTGGGAATTCGATTTTCGTTCAACATATTATAAACTTACCAACTAGGTATAATATTTAATACATACAACATGTAATATGTGTGTATTTAAATATTATACTCCCTGCAATAAAAAAATACACACATTCAACGAATGAAAGTCATATAAATTTATCGAGATTACATCCATTACATATACCATAAAACAGATCATATAATTGCTAAGTTACACTGGATTGCATTTCATACAAATAACTACAACGATACATTCAAATGATCAAACATCCATAATTAAAGCCAAATAAGATGAATTCCGATGGGACAGGGGCTACGCAGGGCTTAGATAGTCAGTCCTTGGTCAATTTAAACATCGGTTAATTTCAAACACACAGCAAATAAAATTAAACATCCAAACATAAGCAGGGCCACATTCGAATTAAAAACGGTTATGGACCAACCAATCAAACTCTGAAATCACTTTCCTATAAATGTTTGTCCTGCTGATGATGATACTCGGAAAATAATTGACTATACTAATTGTTACGTAAAAGCGCTGACAAACTGCCAAGAGATTGCAGTGATTGTTGAATAAATTTTCCTGTATGCCAGTTGGGAGTAGTAGAGAGATTTAAATTATATTTCTATAATATATAGATTTCTCGTATTGCAACATACACTGTCCACCGAAAGAACATCAATAGAGTTAAAATAACGATACACCACTAACGAATACCTACATACCTACTAAAATCCTGATACATTTATTGGACTGTGCACGCTTATGGCTGCATGTAACCAAAGTAATTAGAAAACAATACCCACTGCACTTGAATGGAGCTCAGTATTTTGTTTATGTGTAAAATCCATTTATTATGTGGTAATCTACGATAAATAACTCTGGGGTGTCAATTTTAATTGCAAACAAAAAATTATTGACTATGCAGTAAGCAGTGCATTTAGTCAACAATTTGTAGTGATTGCTTGTAGCTACATGTTTGTGGATTTGATTATTTTATAAATTTAACGACTTTGGGGAGTATGTATGCTCATTTTGTGTATTTAGAAATATGGCGGTTAATTTCGTTTATTTTACAAAAACTATGTTCTGCGAAAAGCTTTGTACAATTTTCATCATAGAAGATAAAGTCCGTTGTGATTGCAATATAGTTCAGCTTGTTCGCTCAAGTTTTAAAGGTAGATAAAATAGAAGTGGCTGCCAGCACAAAAAACGACACAGTATACTCTGCCATTAAGAGTTAAGTTTTTCAGGTTGGCAGCACTGGTTAGTAATGGCGTCCAAACGCCATCTGTCAAAGTGAAAAATGTTCAGTATACTCTGCCATTTAAACATGGAAAGACTTACAAACGAGCAACGATTGCAAATTATTGAAAATTATTATCAAAATTTGTGCTCTGTGAAAAAGGTGAAAATCCTCTGTTTTATCGAAAAATTGTGTTCAGCGATGAGGCTCATTTCTGACTCAACGGATACGTAAATAAGCAAAACTTTCCCATTTGGAGTGATGAACAGCCACATGCCATACAAGAATTACCGATGCATCCAGAGAAAACGACAGTTTGGTGTGGTTTATGGGCTGGTGGCATCATTGGTCCATTTTTCGTCAAAGACGACCGTGGAAAAAACGTTACCATCAACGGCGAACGATATCGAGCTATGATACGTGTCTTTTTTATGCCCCAGTTGACTGAGTTGAACTTGGTTGACATGTGGTTTCATCAAGACGGTGCCACATGTCACACAGCTCGTGAAACAATGGAAATGTTGACGGATGAATTTAGTGAGCAGCTTACCTCTCGAAATGGCCCTGTGAGTTTGCCGCAAAGATAATGCGATTTACCACCTCTTGATTATTTCTTGTGGGTCGTAAGTCTATTTGGATGAAGCCGAACACGATTGAAGCCTTTCTGGCTAACATAACACACGTAGTTCGTGGATTACAGGCCGAAATGCTCGAAAAAGTGACGCAAAATTGGACCTTTCGAATGGACCATTTTAAACGGAGCCGCTTACAATATTTACATGAAGTTGTCTTTTAAAAGTAAATGGCAACGGCCTATTTATTGATTACAATACAAATTTTGAATATTTGATGCAAATTTGAGTGTTTTATTCGATTTTTAAAAAAAACTACGCTTAAAAACTCACCCGTTATATTGTCTATTGCGATACAACAAAAATCTAGGAAAAAGTTTTTCTCTTCTTATTAAATCAATTGGAACCACTGACTAAGGACGAAGGAGACTTATAGTGTCAGCTATAGTGAGATCACTTAGTTTATTAAAGATGAGAGCAGGGCATGAACAATGTCCATGCTGCTTCCCCAAATATTTAAGAAAGCGCCAAGCCTTGTTGCTTGACTGCGTATGAGACAGTGTCTAATAATAAAACCTGTTGTAGTGCTAATGTTCAGCCTGCTTAGGGAGATCAAGTGCTAAGAGCGTTTATGTTCAGCTATCGTCAGATCTTTTTGGTCTCTCCAATTGTCCTCCAGCCAACCTTAGAAAAAGTTTAGAACTGGGAAGGTTTGATAAAAATCAAAGTTTTCTTTGCTATATATTCGGCGATAACCAAGACCTTTGCGCAATGCTAGGAAAATATTTAAAATTTTAATTCTTTTCCTGAAGAAAAAATAAAACGCAACACATTTGGCACCGATATTAAAAAAAAGGAATAGAAATGATGATAACGGTACAGTATTTTGATAGAGCGACAAATTACATGAAGTCTGACAAATTATTGAGTGAAAATAAAAGAATGTACATCAGATTCCCACGAAACTTAAAAGTTTTAATGATTCAGGTTTAGACTGAACATGCCGAACACCTTGAAGACATTCAATAATTTCAACCATTATCAATTCCATATGGTATCGTATCAGTGTCTGGGAAAGTCTTTTTGTATGGGGAAGGTTGGGGTATATCACATAAATCACTTTTATCAGATAAGTGAGTCCATGAATGCTGTCTTAATTCGCACGCTCATCAGCCTTAGAATTCACGGCACCTAAATTTTGATTGTTCCTGGAATAAATTTGGTTTTCTTAAAAACTTTATTGACCTTCCTAATATTGGCAAGTTCGATAGTTTCCTATTATTAGAAAATTGTATTATTGCTTTGAAGTGCAATCAAAACATTTAAGTATAGAATTCAAACATACTTCATATGTCCACCACGGGCACGTTTGTAGCTGTCTTGTTAAACCAAATTTCGACGGAAACGGCCGCTATCTCTCATTTAATTTTTGATCTCAGCTACTCTAATAACGCCGGCTTATTGGTTTAAAACAAGGATTTAACGTAGCCCCATACAAAAAGTCTAGAAGAGTTAAGAAACACGATCTAGGTGGCCAATCTACAGGACAATTTCTCGATATAACACCTTCACTAAATTTAGTTTTCATTAAGTCGATTGGTACAACCGCTGTGTGGCTTAACCACATATCATTAATATGTAATTGACCAAAGAAATAACACTGCAACATCTGTAGCGATCTCCATTCTAACGTAACGGTTAGAATGACCACCGGCGTAAAAACTCCACCTTACAGATATTTGTTTTTTTTATGAATTTGTGGTTTTTGAAGCATACGTATTGCCAAAATGAGCATCACTACTGAAGATGATTTTGCGATGAAATTGCTCTTAATGTAGTAAATTTTAATTATTTGTAAACCTTCTGTTAACTTAGAAAATCGTTTATATGTATTTTGAATGTAATGGCGTTATTTATTATAACGTCGTTTACGATTGGCTTTTTCTTGTGACCCTTTCCTCACTTCCCTATGTTATATTAGCTTCGAATGATTTCGAAAAAAAAACTTGACTAAGTTAAATATAAGCAATCAAATTTAAAATTCATACAAACAAATTGCATTCGTAAAAAAAACATAATTCCGTTAACGAGAGCTCATCAACTTTATTCTAGAGGTTTCACATATAATTAGCAATAAACCCCCTCATTAAGTGGGCAAACAATATCAGACCTACCACAATTGCATACACTTTCAATTACATAATCGCTGTCGTTCTTATCAATTAATTGAAATTGAAAGTGAGTGTGAATAATACATATGCAATTATACGCGATATTGTCATTAAAAACGGCTTACTCAGGTGACTCTTCCGTAAATGGCCAATAAAATAGCTAGACAACAAAATGAAAGAGAAATTACTCGCGGTATTATTATTATTTATTATTTGTGTTATCAACCAAATGGGAATGCATGATAGAATTAATTCAAAATATATTGTTTAACCCCATTGAGTGTTGAGGTGGGAAATAATTACTCGCATATACCTACTCTGTTTACAACAGAATTTCACAAACAATTTAGTTTAGTCAATATTTGTGATTGCGGAAAACGAAATTGTAAATATAATTATTCTATATAGTTGCATCGTTCCGTAATGATACGATAATATCTCGGAGAACTTCAATTACTCAGACTCAATCACTCGCCGCCCCAAAACCCAAACCATTCACTGGAAACAACCGCACACAATGCCGAACAACAGCATCAACTTTACTCGTGTACCTGTCTGAGCTAATTGACCGAATTAAATGGGCCCTTTCATTGGTGTTATAGTGAAATTGATTCAATCAATGATCTATTTGATTTAAATGTTTTCGATATCAACACCGAAAAGGAAAATATTTACCTCGGTGTTGGTGTTGAGTTATTGATACATGGTTATTGTTATTGTTTTCCGGTCGGCTACCGTCCCGACACCGGTGAATGCAATTGCTTGCAGCATATTGAAATCGATTCGTTGGGCATATGAATGATGGTTTCGATTACAAAAATAAATAAAATATTTCACAGTGAATGTATTTACTCGTTGCCGAACGGAGGAATTATGTGACTCTGAGTAAAGCTGTTTAATGAGAAATTTGATTGATTCGTATATACAATTATAAAGTTTGTAATAGCTATTGACTGATGAGAGCCTTTAGATTGGCGTTCACTTTGTGTAATCAGAATTGTTTTTTTTTGTTATATATATATAAAGAAAAACGGATTGTTGTCAAAGAATACCTTATATTTATTACGTACTTAACAGGGTCCCGACTTATGAACCCGACTGTAGCACGCAACTTTCTTGTAACTCAGTTGACCAGTTTTCCAGACTTATCGTTGCCTATAGTGCCTTTCGTATTCACTTATATATCATTACGTCTGTATTAGAAGAGATGACCGGTAGTCAGTTATCATAAAGTAGCATAAGGAGAAAGGACAATACGCAGGCTCGTGCTATCACGTTAACATCTGCTTGTCATGCTCTTAAGTTATGGAAGTGTACCTTGGTGCATTGGGTATCGTGATTGCAAATACTATTTAATAGCAGTGTTTTAAATGTGAATACTTATTATGTAGCTAACCCCTATACCCGCTTAATTAAATAATGTTCGGACAGGCTAAGAATATCACTACTACGAGCTAAGAATACCACACAAAATATATAACGAACTTTCGATTTCCGATCACTTGTAACTGAGGCCAATTAAATACTGGTGCGATATGGTATCTATTTAATTGCGATTAGAGGTCTCTATTTCTTTAACAATTGTAAAGGGAGTGTTATTTCCTTTTTATGCGATTCATAGCTCTATTGTTTGTGCCTTAAAGCGAATACATATACAACATTTTAGCTGATTCTAATTTAACCTCATACATTTTGTACATAGTCCAACCCCATTGAATAATATGGGACCCACAAAGTCGCCTAACGCATACATATGTACGTGGCGGGCCAATACGTCCCTGAAAAATAAATCAAGGAACAACGTTTCTCCAATTTATTGATGCCCTCAAATGATCTCTTCTGAGATTCAACCCAAATCTCTTACTCCGTGCGAAGGGGCACACAAGTCTGCAAAGGAAAAAAAGGTTTTTTTCTTCTTCAAATGCAGCTCTTTTCGATCCAAATCGGCTTGGAATCGATCCTGCAGCTCTGCGTCATATGCGCCAGTGATCTTTTTAACCTTTTCAAGGTAGTCGATGTGAATAATACTGCACGCGTCATGACCTTGTTTGCTGACAAACGCAACTTGGCCTTCTTCGGCTTCAATTCACCAAGAGAAGTCCATTGTTTCGACTGGTCCTTGGTCTGTAGTGTGTTGTGATGAATCCATGTTTGATCTACTGTTACGAAATGGCCCAAAAACTCGATCGAATTTTTCTTGTCAAATCAGTTGTCAAACGATTGTTTTTGTTGGCGATTGATTGTGAGCAAACGTTGAATTTATCTCATGCTTCCGAAAGATGCTTCTTAATAATCAATTATAGATTTGAGGTGACGACGCCATTTAAATCGAAATAACTAATCCTAGATGCTTCCGAAAGATGCTTCTTAATAATCAAAATTATGGATTTGAGGTGACGACGCCATTTGTCTCTCAGGGACAGGGACCCAACCTCGTACGGACCTAAACAATATAGCGCAATATTTTGTTCATGGCCTTTAATATTACTATTCTAACTTTACTTACTTCAAAAGCTTACATTTGTCAATTAACTAAGCAAGAAAACTCTAGCCCATTTTCTTAGAATAGTTTATCATCACCCTTTTATTCATTGGAACAAACGAAATTTCTTTAATTTAATCGGAATGGAAATATCGTATGAGGTTTCTTAAGAAATTATGGAGGTAGATTAATTAGCTTTCACTACAAATTGATTTCGTTATCATGTGCGTTCAATAAACTATACATTTATGCACATAAATGCGTGTACACGAATTCTGAAATTTAATTAAAGCTAAAACATTTATAATGCTCAACCGTACTTTATTAATTTATAATTACACCTATTTAAATAAATGTGTATGACACTCCACTTTAATAACGGCAATAATGTATTTCAATTAAATCAAAAATTACCTGCTAATTATTTCATAACAAATTTCGATGCAATTAGCGATAATAAAAACTTATACATCAATTGTAATTATGTTGTATACATTCATCATTGCTAATCACTTAGTAGAAAATTATTAAAGCTGATATTTATAGACTGAAACCAAAATTAAATTCAAAACAAAAAATTCCGTATTTTTTTGCAGGCATCCTCCCATAGTAATTTTAAATCGAGTCCCGCGCCAAAAACAGGAAACAATTCTGAATCAGAAGACACGGGTGGTCGTCGTGACTCCCCACTATCAGCGAGTCAAGGAGCTGGTCTCAGTCAATCGCTTAGTATTAAACAGGAACTTATGGATGCTCAGCAACAACAGCAGCAACATCATGCCTCCTTACCACCTGAACTGTTGCCGGTAAGTTTAAACTGTTCGATCTTTAATACAATCCGTATGGAACTTTATTTTGCAAAAACAAAATAATGTATAGATAAAAATAAATCAAAATTTAATTTAAAAAATATTGAATCTCCAAGAAAAATATAAGAAAAACATGTCCTCTAGTTTTGTTAAGGTTTTTTCTTTGGACTGGTTCGATGGTTCCAATTTTGTAAGTCCTTTTTGATGTTTTTTTTTAATTTTTTTATTTAAGATCATTTTTCTCAGTTATGTATTTGATGAATTCATATGTACAGACGGGCCCATTCTCTTATAGTGGAAAATGTTTAAAAAAAAATATTAAAACAACTTAAATAAATGAAATACAAACGAAGGGCGAAGGATTATTGAGATAAACATGCATGTAATCGGCCGAGAAAAAGAAAAAATCTAAACAAACAAATTTAATTATGTTTGTCTAAATGAATATTTAGCTATGTTAATTTGTGTTTTATTTTGTTTACTTTATTATGCTGAGTTTAATTTTTTTTTAAATTGCAAAATCCGCTGAAACTTAAAAAAAAAATTAAAATCCTTCCCCTTCTTATTTTGTATATAATTTTTTTAAGTTATTTTTTATTTTATTTTTTCTCTTTTTTTCTTCTAAATTTATACAAAAAAAAATCAATCTCGGCTACACTGTTGAAAGATACAGAAAACTGTTATTCTCGATAATCCTCGACTCGATATAATAATACCATCTATAACAATGTTGACAACATCAGCAACATTATCGGCAACACAGCATCAGACACAATTGTCAACATCGATGCCGCCGCAATTACATCGCCGACAGTCACCCACGTCTCCGTACTATTACCATCAGTCAAGATATTCCCACCATTCCCAAACCCCAATGTACCATCTCCATCAACATTCGTCTTCGTCGCTGCAAGAGCAGCATTTCCTCAATCCCCAGCAGTCCGCTGCCGTGGGCGATATGCAAAAATTCCAAAGTCAATTAAAAGATTTCCAAAATCAGCAAAAGCACAACCTTAAGACATGGTTACCTCCGGAACCTAGCATAATGTCACCACGAGAATCAGACACATCTTTACGTTGCTACTTGCGACATAGGGATCACCAGCAACATATGTCAAGTTCAAGTTCAGCCGTTGCCCAAGAGGGGGGTGTTATGTACTCTTCGAATTTACCAAAACTTCCATCTAACTACCCCTATATGCCAGCACAGTCAGTTTCTAGCAATAATGTTGCACCTCCTGCACCTGTCCAAGCGACAACATCGTCAAGGAAAAGCGGACGATTTAGATCAAATTGGCTGTATCAATTCGATTGGTTGCAGTACGATGAGACTGCAAACAGTATGTTCTGTAAGTTTTGTCGAAAATGGTCAAACGATATTCCAGACATTCGGACTTCTTTCGTTGAAGGAAACTCGAATTTCCGCTTGGAAATAGTCAATCATCATAATAAGTGCAAATCGCACCGCTTGTGTTATGATAGGGAATTGCTCGATGTGGATGAGAAAAAGCAAATGGAGGCAACATCGGCTGCATCGTCATCAGTAAAACAAACGACAAAGTATGACTCAGGAAATGTACAAAAACGGGAAGACTCTTCAAAGGAAAAAGATGAAAAGGATTCGACAGGAAAAAAGAATGTTAATGTTGATTTTGTTGTTAATTTGGACTAAGTAATTATAATGCATTTTTATTTTGTTAAGAGAAGAAAGAAACATTTTATAGATTTTTATTTCCAAATACTTGCAATCAGATCATTTTATTTTTATTATTTTAATTTTGTGAAGTTATTTAAAAGCTAAAAAATATATATAAATATTTAACTAAAGGTATTTCTGGTATTATTTGTTGCTAGAACAGTTTGCGCCATATTTTGTTTTATGATAATATTGTTTTAGTTATCTTTCAAGATGCATTGAGTTGTACCAAATATAAAAGACAATGAGAAACACACACATTTTCAAAAGTTACAACAAAAACTTTTTGAAACACACAAAAATTAAGACAAGAATTCATCAACTTATTTCTTCTTAAAATTAATGCGAATTCCTTTTTCCACTTTTGCGGAGTGTAGTTCTTCTAAGCTTGCTTTCAAATATTTATATTGAATATAAGCTTCTCTACAGTTCATAACACCATTTTATTTTTCTGTCCTTCAAAATTGAAACCATCGAACAATTAGGTATTAAACTTAAGACAAAATACATATATTTTAAATTATCTAAACAATTATACTGTTCTTATTCTTCTTTACTTTAACAAATTGTTCCTTAATGGAAAAATAAAAAAACTTAAACTATACCAACTTCATAAACCCTAAAATAAAACTACAACAAAAAAAATATACCCTTAGTCTGGGGGTATGAAATTACATCCTGAGGACATGTCAAGCTTATTATCATCGCATGGCCTTCAATCGGACTCCAGAGAAGACCAAAATGATGTCAAACAAATGCAATTGGACCAATCAGATAACATTGATGGTGAGTACAAATTTTCCTTTATTTATATTTATATTTTATTAAATCAATTATTGATATATATCTACAAATAATTAGATAGTTTATTATTTCATAAAGCATTTAGTATGCAATATAACATAGTTTTAGTACTTGTTTTATTTATTTGATTTAAGGTAGTGTTATATTGACTTTAGTTGTCTTTTATTTTCTTTTTTTTTTTGTCTAAAAATCGTAAAGCTATTTAGTTTTTCTACGTATTCCTTTTTGAATTTCGTGGATAAAATACCTAATTAATCGAATTTTCGATTAATGAATAAAATATATAGAAACAATAGAGCGATTTAGTCATGTAGCGAAACTAATGGGCAATTAAAGTGAAATTTAATTTTTATGCTTTGCTGTGATAATTTTTGACCAATGACTATACCCACAGAGATAAATAAATTGTTTTCATATACACTTACTTTATGTAGTATAATATGGTCACCAAACTACGCCATGAGGATTAAAGAGTTTCAACGAATTTTTTGATATAGTTAATTTGTAATTTTACATTTATATTTGTTTATTGTTGCCAAGTTCGTTGCGTTCGTGCGTACTTCACATTTCTAGGAGACTAACATTTTACTAAAAAGTCATTAATCTGTTCACCGTAACAGACAGATTGGCTACAGTTTTTAAAAAATATATGATCCGATGAGCACATGAACTTCACATAGGTAAATATTTTTCGATATTTTACGGCCTATAGAAAATCTTATGTGAATTTTCTTCGTTTCAAATGCGTCCATTTTGCTCATTGACATCCGCATTGAGCCAAAAATGCGCCCCACCGCTGAACATAATTTTTAGATAAAAAAGCAAATCAATTCCAGTTGAATTTAGACCTATTCACAGAAATTTAGAAGTATTCAATTGTTGTACGAGCAAACAAAGATCAAGATGTGAACGGCGTGGAATCGATAAATTTGTATATTCTTAAACACTTTTTAGATCTGTTGCAAGTACGCACTCTTCTTATGCCTCGGTGCCACTGCATATTGCAAAGGAAATATTGTGTAAAAACTGCATTAAAAAAACACTCATTCAATACCTACTTAAAGAAAGCAATTCTCTATCAACTCGCAAAGCTTTAAATCATTTGATTAATGCTTCATGAGTAATCGTGTAGGAAAAAAGTTTGGGAAAAATATCTTCCCAGCTACTCGTGGTGCATTTTGTTCAGGACAAAACAGATTACAATGCACATTGTACAGCCATCCATTGAAAAGCGAGAGCCTAGTCAAATTTTTACTCATTTTTAAAATCGGAACCCAATAAATTTTACTAACAAACAAATATAGACAGATTATAATCATTTTAAGTGCTCATTTGTATCGATTTTAATCAATATAAAAAGTTGACAATACTGTTTTTGTCAAAATTTATTTTCGCCTATTGTTGTTTCCCTTTCCTTAGTCACAATTAGACAGTAGTAAATTATTTGTGTAAATACAAGAAAATAATCATATGAAAGAAAATACCAAGCAAAGAGTATTACTTCCAAAGTTGAAAACAAATTAAGCTACTTTAATAAAGTGTTTTGATTTCAATTATCTTTTCCTTTTTTTTCCTAAAAAGTACGAACTTTACTGTATACATACTATTAAACATAGTTTTTATAATGGGGTGGTTTTGACTTGTTCTCCCTTTTGTTTCGCTAATAAATAATAAATATATATATATACATATATATATATATATTTTTTTTTAATATTTGCATGCAATATTTTTTTTCTTTTTTTTTATTCTCGTCTTCTTCTCCTTTATACATATATACTCGTACATATAAATTTTTTTCCTAGAATATATAATAAAAAAAATTATATAACAAATAATATTAAATGTAAGTATATAAATAATTTGAAACAAAAAAAAACTTAACGTTTTTATGCGACGGTAAATAGTAATCTGAAAAAAATATATACAGAATCAGAAATGAACAGAAAATAAAACAGATCAACACCTCTCCTCCTTTGAGAATGTGCATGCTGCATGTGTATAGATATATTTTTCACATAAATATTTGAATAGATAGAACGTATGGTTTTTGTAGAAAGCTTAAATTCCTATTTTAAGCTTCACTTGAATTAATTATAATTTGATTTTTCCTCTTAGGTTAAAGTATTATTATTTATTTATTATTATTTTTTTTTTAATGTTTAATCACCTAAATATATTTTCTTTAAAAATTTTAATTATATTTTATAGTGATTTATGTTTTTTTTTTTTAATTTTAATTTGAATATAAAAAAAATTCTAACTAAAACAGATAAAAATAATCTGTCTTCCACCATATAAAAAATGAAAGACAAAATCCATATATCTCAGTTGTTCTCTTCCTTGTTTGCTTGGAAATAATAATGAAACCACGTAAAAGAATTTTTCATTTCCAATAAACACTCTCGAAATTATACGCTTTTTGACAAGTTGGACTAGTTTGAATAAATTTTGTCAAATTAGAACATTTTATAATATTCCCCGTCTTACAAAGAGCCCAGTGCTTTTGAAATACGCAAAACTAAATTTTACTAAGCTTTTGCACGGATGCAACTTTAAAGCAATATACATACTTACATAAATGAATCTACAAGCAACACTTACCATAACTCTCATGGCTTACATAATATATTATAAGTTTAATTCTTTTATATATTCACTTTTTATTATCGTTTTATTGGTTTCTTTTATTTAATAAAATATAAATAAAAGAAAATAATATATACAAAAAAAATATGTTTAATACTTTTGTCTTTAATGTTGCAACTCTTAATCACAAAAAAAAATATGTATACAAATCTTTAATTCATAATTGGAATTGGTATATTATTTTTTAAGTAATAAAAAAACATTATTTTGCTAGGTATGAATATTCATGTATAGATCTATATGTCTGTACAGGATGATTTATGTTTTATACGAATAATTGAAATTTTTCTGTTAAAAATAAATGTTTTTTTGTTAATATCTCATGATGTTTTAGGTATACTTTTATTTTATCTTTCTGTTACCTATAAAAAAAATTAATTGCTAATAGCTATTTTCACAAACTTATCGATATAAATGCAGATGTATGTCTTGCAAGAAACATACACAAAAAATATTTTAAAAACACAAATATGTTTTAGTTTGCCCTTATATACGTTTTGGTATTATTTTCTATTAATTTTTAATGAACTCTGTTCTTTTTCTTATATATTTTTAGTTTTTAAAACTAAAGTCTCAATGAAAGCACCATAATTTATTTTTTTCTTATTAAAAATCAAACAAAAAATATTTTACTTAACTATATTTACTTACTTTCAAAAGAAATCATTTTTTTGTAAAATTTGTATTACTTTTTTAACCACTAACATATTAAAGTATTTACATATTTCTTTCTCGCTTCTTTTGTAGGTATAGGAATTTAAACTCATTTTTATTGTGTTAATTCTTTTATTTACTTCTTTATTTAAAAAAAAAAAACAAAAAACAAAGTATTATTTTCGTAATTCTTTTTCGCATTCTTCTCTCTAATATTGTTATTGCGCACATAAATTTATATATTACGAACTCTGACAAATACAAAGAACAATCAATGAATAATTTAATTAAATTCATAACTAAATAATGCTTAAAACGATTTAGCAAACGTTTATTTTCTTTTAAAGTAGGTGAAATAAAAAGAACTGGAGATTTATTTAGAAAAAATATTGAGTAATTTATGAATACTAACTGTATTTTCTACTCAACAAACATAGTTAACAAATATATATCTAATTCAAATTTATGGTTGCAACATTCAAAGACTAAAACTGAACACTGCGATTCTGTTTGATACAAAAAAGGCAATGATTCTTATAAAATTTTGTATAAATACAATTAAAATTAATTATTTATTATTTTAAAACTTTAAAATGCAAATAAATTTTAATTTAATCATTTTTAAGAATTTTGTTTTTTATTGTAATAAAAAATTTTTCTTTATTTATTTTAAATCAATTTCTCCCGTGTTTTATTTATTTATTTGTTCTTTAATTTTCAATCCCACCATTTTGCTATTCAGCTTTTCCCAAAAACAAATCTCCGATTATAAAATACTCCTACAATAGTGTTTCCTTTGTTTATTTATAAAAAAAAATGAAAACAAGTGTTTTTTTTATTTTGGTTTTGTTTAGAATTTTATTTTTGTAATCCCCGATCGTTTTCACTTTGTGTTCATGATATATTTATTTATTTATTTTTTATTTATATTTTCATATAAGCAATTTTAACCTATATGATTTGAGTTTGTTATTAGATGAAACACTAGTTGAATTATATTTATTAAAAGTATATTCATATAAATTTATATATACATACATTAAAGTGTAGATGTCTGTTGTTAATTACATTAAATATATATTTTCTTTTAGTTTAAATAGAAAGACAAGTTTTCTTTTTACAAAAAAAAATCAGCAATGCAAAGATAAAAAAGAAAAAAATAAAAGCCAAAACAGTATATAATTTGTATAAGAAAACGAATAATGAAACATAAACTCAGAATTCAAAATTTCTTAGCCAAATCAGGCTGTTTTTAAAAAAGTGTAGATTTAAAACGCTATTTTATACAGATCTATATACAAGAAAAAAAATATCAAAATTTTAAAATTCTGATTACATGTTAGTGCATCCCAATATTGTATGAGTAAATTATTTTACCAGCGAAGTTATCCAAATTTGTTTGAAAAATAGTAAACTTTTTGATGTGGGACTACCAAATGTGAATCTGTATAACTTCGTTACTCAAAACGCTATTGGATAGCTCCGTTGATACAAAAGCTAGTAAAGGTTCATAGATTTTTTTTAGGAAGTAAATTCCCAATTTTATTATTTTTCGTTTAAGGATTTGGTTTGTTAATTAATTTGATATGAATTGCAAGAAAAAAAAATTAAATTATTCCCACACAACGCCTTTATAAATATTTATGAAATTTTTGCTACCCTGTTGATTTTTTTTTTTGTTTTTTTGCTATTATGTTTTATTTTACGTTTCCAAATTATATATAATACATATATACATAGAAAATGTCGGTAAAGTGGCGCCATTTTTAGGACTAGAATCAAAATTCAATGCTAGAATATAAATTTCCCTATTTTTGTGCTTTCATACATACCTGTATAACAAGCAAAACCAAACCAAACTGTTTACAGGTGATGATGGGAATGACGACGATGGCGATGATACGAACAATGATTATTGTCATTTGATCAAAAGCAAACAGCTGAGTTTGGCGTTGCGTTGTCATCAACAAAATTTGCCAATGCCAAATATTGGTCGTAATCTTGTGGATACAAATGGCCTACTAAATGACTCAACCCCAACAGTAATAAATATGACCACCAACGCATGCGGTGGTAGCGTTTGCAATAGTGGAAACAATATTGGTTCAACTCCTGGCTTAACTACATTACCTTCACCGGTCGATGGAAATCCGATGACAGCGATATCCCCAACATCATCTGCATCATCGACATCGTTACAGCAGCAACATTTAAATTTGGCAATGCATCATCAGCATGCTGCCGTAGCTGCATATCAGCAACAGCAGCTCCATCAGCAACAACAGCAGCAGCAACATCTTACCCATCCCTTGACCTCATCAATATCATCCACATCTTCGTCAATATCATCATCGGCGGCGGCAGCAGCAGCAGCAGCAGCAGCATCAAATCGTCGTGATCATAATATCGATTATTCAACACTTTTTGTACAATTGTCGGGCACCCTGCCCACTCTATATCGATGCGTTAGCTGCAACAAGATTGTTTCTAATCGATGGCACCATGCAAATATCCATCGGCCTCAGAGTCATGAGTGTCCAGTCTGCGGACAAAAGTTTACCCGTCGAGATAACATGAAAGCCCATTGTAAAATAAAACATGCTGATATTAAAGATAGATTCTTTAGTCATTATGTACATATGTGATCAATTTTTTATGTAGTAAATTAAATAACAAGAATAAGTTAAAAACAAAATATAACCAAAATATATAAGAGAAGAAAAAAATCCAAAAAAACGTTCAATTAAGTATATATTACAAAGTATTAAAACATTAACAATAACTTAGAAGCAATTTAAAAACTATTTAAGTTATAATACAAAACAAAAGTACTAAGAAAATAGGTTATATCGCTGTAGTAATAAAGAAATAATTAATAACTAATTAAAAAAAAACATGTTTAAGTTTTTTAAAAACAAATTCTTTAATTGTATGTATATATATAAATATATGTATATTTTTTTAATTTCGTCAAAAGAAAATGTGAGACACTCAGTGAAGAATGATCAAAATTATAATAGAAAAACAAACGGTTTTTTAACGTATAACTTCCAAACATTATTTTTTGTATTTTTAATTTTGGAATGCAGTAAATTTTTTTTCATTGTATTTTTAAATTAAAATAGTGCGATTACATTTATTTTACTTTTAATTTTTAATTAACTTATGATAATTATCATTGCCTTTAAAATAATAAAATATGCAGAAAAAATTCAGTTAAACAAGACCTTTGAATTTGAGACAATATACTGATCGTATGGATCTGAAAATTGTCTACGAATACATTAAAAAAAATAAGGTACATTTTTCAATCAATAAAAGCAATTAATTTAAATTTGTAAGCATGATAACGGTATGAAAGTAGATTATAAACGAATTCCCGATAAAAATACAGAGACAAATTATATTTATAATAATATTATGACTATAATAATTGTTTCTGCTTAACATTTGGCTTCTATTGCTGGTTAAGATTCACTGATATTAGTTGTCAGCTATGTTAAAAATTATAGTTGAACTATTGGCCTTGAACAAATATAATAAAATGGATCTTATCAAAAATGGATCTTGATAAAAATGTAACCATTAACTTTAATTTTATTTAAACGCGACTTAAAAATTGTTTATAAGATCCATAATCAAATTTATCGCCATTCCAGCAAATTGGCAATAATCGAAACTTTTATTAACCTTTTCTCAACAAGACAATTTTAATTCTCCAAAAAATGATTTTGGAGAACCTATTAGTGTATTTATAATGAGAGTTATAAAATATAAGGTTTAGTTGACATAATTAAATGCTCGTATTTTAATTTAAATATATCTTTGATGAATAATAAAAGTTTCGATATACTATTTGTACGTAAAAGAAAAATAACTAATATTTTATTATTTTGGACATTTTGTCTCTACCAATCGCACTAATTTAGTGAACTCTACTCAAATTTAGTCTCATTCGAATATATTCTTTATTTCAAATCAAATCTATCAATTATTTAAAAAATATTCTGAAAATGTGATTTAAAAATAAAAATTAAATTTTTTGACTTATTGATGAAATGAATATGGTAAAAGTTTGGCCTTTCTGATGGAAATACAGGGATCTCAGATTAAATTATATTAATTTGTTCGACAACTTTTTCAAAAAAAATTTAATATATTTGTTGTAATTTTTCGATGCCAAATTTTTTATTAATGCTTAGATAGTAAATTATTTGTTTTCCTTTATGTTTTAATTTTTTTTTTAATTGGTGTTATTAGTATGATTAAGCACATAGAATGGCCAAACTTTTTATATTTGCTTTCAGCTTTCGTTATAAAAGAAAATAAATTAACATACGTAATAAAATGGGACCTTAAAAACAAACTGATTATAAAATCAAATGTATATAAAAAAAAACAAATATATACACGTCATACATATTTTCAATAATAATTGATTGCAAATAAAATTAATTATAAATAAGAAATAAAAAAGGTTGTTTAGCGTGAGTGAAAATAAAATCACACAAGTTATTTATAAATACTTAAAAACCTGTAAATAAACATGTTTACTTTTCAAATACTATAAGTATCTCTATTAAAATTATATTCCAAAAACAACAAAAATCAAACTTTAAATAACTACCTACTGAAAAGGGACTACATATTATTCTACCAAAATCACATAAACTTAGTATCAATACATATAATATTGCTTATTAACCGAAATTTTCTTCATCCTTTTCAAATACAATTACCACTTACATACAAAAATAGTAAAATAAAAACCAATAACCAATTTGCATATTGATATTCATCTCACATAGGTGCTTAAAAAACTACATTAATAAATATCTCTTTAAATTATGTAAAAACATATATACCGTCTTATTGAAATAAATAAAAATATATATTAAAATAAAAAGTATTAAACAAACATTTGAAAAGTAAAATGATAACAGAAAAGCAATTATTATATGTACAACACATTTATAAGTCCCATTCATTTTTATAATTATCGAAATGAAACGTTAAATAATGACAAACAAACCATTTTAATAAAAAAATACTAAACCAAATAAAATAAAATAGTAAACCAACCAGAATCGTAAACAAACGAAAAATTAGTACAAACATTTTGTAAAATATTGCCATTAATTAAAATATTCCAAATTTAATTATCCAATGTAGCTTTTAAAAAAATTAGCTATGCAGTAAAATATTTTTAAAACGGTGAACTTCTTCTAAAGCATATAAAATTAAAACTTATTCAAATTATATTTGTTAAAATGGTATTCGTGCAATTTTCTTGCTTCATTATATTTTTCATAATGAAATTATACATGCTACCTATGTTTAAGATGATTTCGTTTTCGGTGAATTTATATTTGTTTTTTGTTTTATTGGTTATTGTTTTCTAGGACAAACATATCAAAAAGCAATCATAAATATATGTTATGATTGTATTTTTTTTTTTTTTCGAAATTAGAGGGACCAATGTCCGAATTTTGTTGATCACTTTGCTTACAATTGCTGTGCATTGTCGTATGCGTAGATATGTAGGCAAAATACTTTATTCTGTGACGACTGAATTCCAACGAATCTTACACAGTCATTCAACACGAATGATGCATGTGTGAAATACATTACCGCTTATCGCGCTCTGTTATTACCGTGTACTCCAATATGAATCGGCATCTTCACTTTCCTACCTGCCGGTGCATTGCAGGATTTCATATTTAAGTTTTGCTGTGTGATGCAATTTATGAACAAATTTATATATATATGTTTATCTCATGTTTATAAAATGTGTATTCATTTCTGGAGAATAACGGCAATTTTATTGCAACTAAGCAAGAGTTTAGGATACATCAACTAGTGAGAACTGCAAGTAAATCATAATCCCAAGTGTTTGCAATCTTAAAAGTTCAACCTACACTTTCGCCATGTTTATTGTCGTCAGTTACCACCTCTAAGTTTTTGTTGTTGCTTAAAATCTGTTAGTAGGAAAGAATTGCCTATCTAGTTGAGCTAAAGAACCGGTTTTTTAATGAGGTGTAATTATATAAAATTGTGGTTTCTCATGTTCGTTATCAATATCTATTCGCATGAACCTGCAATTAATAAAAAACAAAAAATAAGCTAATATGCTTTTTAACTAGTACTACCAAATCGTATTTCTCTTTTATATTTTACAAAATTTCACTTTATTGACTGCAGTCAATCATTTTTAAATAATTATGAGTTTTTATCTGCCAAAAAATAGAATAATGCTAAATAAATATTAATTTTTATTAATAACAATAACATAAACCTTTAATCCCACCGAAATATGAATCATATGAATTAAATAAATTATCAAATGCATATTTCATTCTAGTCAATGAAGAAGTTTACTTTTAAAAAAAATTTACATAAAGCTGAAAAAAACGTATTAGAATAAAATTCAATCTAGTCATTAATATAACGTATACAAAAAAAATATATTATGACTTATTTTTTAATGTGCAAACACAAGATAAAATGAATCACTGCATTTTCAGAATATTAAAAAAATTGTTTTTTGTCTCAAAAAGCCCACCTTAAGTAAAAAGATAAAATGTAAATTCAAAACAATAGAAACAAAATTAACAACAAAAAATCAAAGTATTATTATAGTTTATAAGTTTAAAACAAAATGGAAAAAAGTGGTGATTTAAAAAAATTAAAAAAAAAAGAATCTTTTAATAGAAATAATAAAAAATAAATTTAGGGAAAAAATACATAGTTTTAATTATATAAAATATATATACACATAAAAATATATATATTTACATAAAGGAATTACATTTAAAAAGTGAAATAAAAATATATTAAATAAAACCTTTAAAAGAAGTCTATTTGCATTTATTCATAATTTTTATATTTATTTAATATTATCGTTGCAACTTTGAAAATCAAAGTACCAGTTCTTTTTAATTCATCTCAGTAGTATTAGAAATCTTTTTAAAACAATCTTATATGTTATTATTATTACATATTTTTTTTGTATTTATTCTTACCTAATTTTTCTCAATTAAAATTTAGGTAAATCAGTTTGCATCGTCATAATGTTCGCTTATTTTAATACGCTGTACTATATGTCTCATAATTCGTTCATGTGTTTTAAAACTAAAGGAAAATCTATCTTCCAAGTGAAATGTGTTTTTTATATGTTAAATGTATTTTAAGAGTTTTTTATTTACAAAAAAAAAAAGTGGTAATCTTCTATCTAACGAAATCAACTGGTAAGTGTATTCTGCTTAAATTTAGTACTTCATATTTATTTTTCTCCTTTGTTTTATGCAGTTCTGTTTATATTTATGTTAATTTTATCTGTAAAAAATAAAACGTATTTAAGTATGATTTAGTAACTAAGTTTTAAAAACAGATTGGCAACCAATCATTCCACATTCGGACATGCGGACAAGAATTTTTCAAACAAATTACCAATTATAATGCGATATTTTATTACCCTACAATATAATACATTATTAAAAACCTCGAAGTAACGATTTACTTGATAAAACATCTACGATCGACTGCTATTCTTGTCTCAATTATTTAATATAATTTCGAAATCAAATTGCTATTTCCAAAGTAAACTCTGAGTATTTTCTTTTCTCTTCGAATTTATATCGAATCACCCTCATTTTCATTTAAAGTTTGTTAAATACTTTCGCACTCAATATTAATTTATATTCTCACAGAAAAATTTACGCAATTAAACTATTTTAAAAACTTCAAAACACTATGGGTCCAAATTTGGATCAAACAACTACAAAACTTAAGAGAATATAAATGCCTTGATTTTATTTATGAATAATTAATTATTTAATTTCGTTGGTGTATGTAGCAAATCTGCTTATAAATATTATTGTTACCATTTTTTTTAAATGTTAATTTCTTTCTTCTTCTTAAACTCGTATAATGTGTCAATATAGGTATTTTATATATTGTTTTTGTTTTATTCAATTTTTCGATAAACATCTACATACATATGTATATTATTTTTTTATTATACATAAATATCCTGTAAAAACATCTAAATGTATTTGTTAATTTTTTTTCCAATATTAACTTAATTTATTACGAACAAAAATTTCAGGAAGGAGGGGTGTTGAAAATCTATGTTTTTTTTATTTTTATTTAAATATTTCTAATATGAAATAATCCTATTCAAAAATGTCGCTTTACAGCAAAGTATTAATTGTACATATACATATAAAACATTATTATAACCACAGTTAAAAAAAAACAAAAGCAGATAAAATTTCCTTCTTTTTTTGGTGCGGGTTGGAATGGCTATTTCAAAACAAATCCTGTTCAATATCTGGAATAAGGTCTTTTTTTAAAAAAAAATAGATATTACAAACATAAATTTAATTTGTAGTATTTCATCGTATAACAAATGAAAATAAACATTTTTTTTAATTAAGTAAATAAAAACGTTAAACTAAATCATGAGGCACATTCGAATATTTACATTTCGCAAATTGGGGTACAAATATGCAAATTCTCTCACATACATTTTACTTCTGACTAATTTATTTTTCTAATTGTCCGAAATTTATTCACAAATGTTTTTTTGTTTTTCTTACTTGGAAATGTAACATTACCAAAATATTTCAAATTCTTTTTTAAAAAATATATTTTCTTAGTTATTCTTTTCATTCTATAACTAAAAATCAATTTGATCTGAGATTGTAAAAAACTAAAATAAAACTAGAAATTTAGTGTTTAAAATTAATAACATAGGTTTATACATAAAATGTTGTTACGTTAAATTTTAAAGAAATACGATCCACTGCAACGGCTTTTTATTTAAAAAAAAACCTAATTTTTAAATTAACATTCAGCTATTTTCTATTCCTTTTTTTTCATAAAATATTCAAGACAGTTAATATGTTTGGTATATCATCGTTGGAATTGATGATGTGTTTTAAGCTTACGAGAATCACTACAGATTTCTGTGGATTATTAAATAAATAAATCTTTTTCATAAAACACATTGTAGTCCATCGGTGACTGGTTAGGTAGTAATCATTTATTTATACAAAGGTACTAAGGAATATTTAAAAAAAAACAATTTTGTCTTTTTAACATAACAATTTTAAAGTAAAATAAATCACATGGAAATGGTTCATTTAGGATAAATTGGTTTTGTTGTTCTTATGCGGTATAATGTTTTTATTCTATTTATAATATGCTACCAAAATATTCCAACATTACATGTTTATTAAATGTTTATGAAACCAATGATACCGTTTCCATTTGAGAAATAAACGTTAACGTATCCGTATTAAATTAACATACAATTTATGTAGATAAACCATCTTTAAATGTTCAAATCGGTAAAGCATAACCAATAAATATTTCTTTAATATAAATCCAAAATCCATAACATTACATATCGAAATAGCATATTTTTCCCCTATTAAGTTATTTTTTTAATTAATTTTGTTTTATTATTCAAGTTCTTTTTATAATTTTTATGTGAAATCACCAACAAAAACAATGTTTTTTTCTTTTTTCTTTTCGCGCGAATTCGATTGATTTTATCAATTCGATTTTGACACACGTAAAACGAAAACCACACAATTAATATAAAAAAAAATCAATGTGTTGTAGGCTCTAAAGCGTGGCACATGCGTCTTACATTTGAACGTCTATCTGGCGGATGCAATCTACATCGCTGCAAATTATGCGGTAAAGTTGTCACTCACATACGCAATCATTATCATGTACATTTTCCGGGACGCTTCGAATGTCCACTTTGCCGTGCCACATACACGCGCAGCGATAATCTCCGTACGCATTGCAAGTTCAAGCATCCAATGTATAACCCGGACACCCGTAAGTTTGATAACATCTTGTCAGCCGGACAGTCACCCACGGCCACACAAATTGCGGCAGCTTCTCAAGCTGCAATGGCAGCAGCAGCTGCTGCAGCTGCAGCTAGTGCATTTAATGCAGCTGCTGTACAACAACATCAACAGCAACAACATCAACTACAGCAGCAGCAACAACAGCAGCATAGCAATTCAACGTCCGAATGATACAGCCAGTACTTGAGCTGGAACTATTCGAATATGTTGAGCTCAACAGCTAATTCATTCTTATGGAATCTCGATGAACAACATTATCATGGTGGCTATCATAATTTAAATAGTAATAGTAATAATAATGATAGTATCAACAATAGCAATAATAATAGTTTACCTATAAAAAATACCAACAACATTTATCCGCTGCAATCTGACATTCAACAACACCTTCTGGGGCATCCAACACAACATCATCAACAAAAAAACCACCGGCAGCCTACGAATGACACTCAGCTACAGGTGACACAAACGGATTCGGATGTTATAAATGATGAGGCTTTGCCAGAGAATAGCTTGATCAATGAAGTCGATTTCTTAAGAAACACAACTAATAACAGCACATCTATTTTGTCAGCAAATGAAAATATGTTACAACACTCACCCACAACAGCTTCAAATGTCACACGTAACGCTAGTATCTCGCCAACATTAACACAAACAACGATCGCATTGACAACACCAACATCAAGTGCTCCGACAGTTACATCGGCATTTGAATCTTCGTCCTACAACAATAATTATTGTGATAAAATGCACACAGACACTGTATCTGGAAGTTCACCGTCATCTTCAGCAATGGAATCATCAGCCATTACCAGCACCATTAGTCATTTGAGTGGTGTACTAAGTCAACTTCAGGCATTGGAAAGGCGTTAGAAATAGTAATTGATATACAAATTATCAATCAAAGGAGTTTTGTTAGCAAAACCAAACAGTGCAATTTTATGTGAATTAAAACAAGTATACATACATATAAATATTTTATTTTTGAAATGGCAAAAGTATCTATTCGACACTGATTTCAATTAAAACTAAGTAACAAGTTTTAAAATAAAATGTAACCTATCTATTTAGGTATGCCAAATTGTGGTCAATTTATAAGACTTTTTTTTATAGTGAACTAGAATCGTTTTGAATGTGGTTGATTTGTAATTCTTTAATATTTTTTCTAACTTCGTCAACTAAATCAGTTAAGTTTTATTTTTTCAATCTTAAAAAAATTCTTTGATTTAGAAGCGAATTGCTATTAAAGAAATAATTATCTGTAGATTGCACTTCTTTAAACTTTCCTTAAACTGTTTCATAACATTGTTTGGTAGAAGACATTACTTTTCAATATCAATAGCTTCGTTTAACGGTAGTTCGCCACTTGTCACATTCGGTAGAAATGACCAATTCTTACTCTTGATGAGTGTCGCTTATACCATCCTGTTCTTGCGTATATTTCAGCATACACCTGGGTCATAAGTTATATTATATTTTCGTTCATCGTCATGTTGAATTTGGTTAAAATGATAAACGTACCTTTTTCTCGTTTTCTATTAAAAATCAAACAAATTACAAAAATATAAACATTAACTTCAGTCCTTCATTATATATTTTGAAACTCAATTTTCAACTCAAAAGTTTTACTTTTAACATAAATTTTGACTTCTGTATTTTATAACTTTTCATTACAAATCATACCTCATTAATTGTTCAACAATAGAAACAAAAATATGTCATATATGCCAAATAATACATAGGAATTTCGTCGAAGTTCAAAGCACAGTTTTAATACAAAGTAATCAATATGCTTTTATAGCGAAAACAAGTATTACTTCATACGTTTCTTTCAAATAACACCCAAATACTCTGGCTAACAATTGGATGTTAAATTAACATTCTAATAGTTATGGAAAAAATATTGCACATACATTTTATTAGAATATATACATACATACATACATAGATGTTGAGACTCAAATAAAATAATTGAAAAAAAATCCTTCACATAAAAAACGAAATTTATTTACAATTTTAAAAATGCCAGATTAGAAAAAAAACATGTTGTATATTTTTGTTTTTCTTTTTTTTATATATAAAACATATATATATATAAATTGTTGTTGTTCATTTTTATATCGAAAGAAATCAGAATGATGGTATTTATTATAATATAATTAGAGAAATTTAAGTAAAGTTTTACAATTTAAGGTATAATATATTTTATACTTTTTTTACTCTTATTTTGCAATAGCAATATTTTTTATATTTACAAAATAATAATCCAACTTAACATTAAAATTACAAGTATAGAAATAAGAAAAAAAAATTTAAAATATATTTAATATTTATATTCAAATTGTATATTTATGTATGAGAAATACACAGAAACGTTCTTGTACAAACTAAATTTATTTAACTGACAAACAAAAGAAAACTAAATAAAATTTATCTATATAACAAACACATATAAACACACACACACAAACCAATACATGCACACATAACAAACAAACTCTCCCAAAAATAATAAAAGAAAAACAAACTATGTACTTTTATTAACAAATATTTATTTATTTACTAATTACGAAATGGAAAATAATAAAACTATATATTTACTACCGACTAGTTAAAACAAAGGAAAAAAAACACAACAACTAAGAATAGAGTAACATTTTGAACAAAGAAATCCGATTATTTACATTTTTAAATTAGTTTAGATACAAATTGAATTTAATCCCCTTTACAAATACTGTCTAGTACACTTATATATAAATGAGAATTTCAACAGAAACAAAAATGCTAAATATATTTATATATTTTAAAATTAACGTGATCGATTGTCTATATACATTCACATATATAGATATTTTTTTCTTAGAAAATTTGCATATATATAGTAATTTTATTTTAACAGTGATTTTCTTTTTTTTTCTTTTTAATGGTTTGATTTATTTAAATGAAATTTGTTTGTAAAATACATTAAATTATAATTATTATGTTTCTTATTTGCAATATATTTTTTAATATAATTAAATTAGAAAAATCGAAAATTATATTTATTTATAATTTCCTGAACAGCTTATTACTAATACATATACATATAGATATGTATGTATATACCTATATATATTTTTTTAGCTAATGCATTTTTGTGTTTTATTAGTGTACATGGCAATGGAGTAGGTAGCTTTTAATTTCTTGTTAATATATTTTCCTTTACTTACATACATATATATTTTTATATTTACATTAAACAAATCACTACTTTCATCTGACCACTTCCGTATGTATGCATGGATATATGTATATGCATATAAATATAACTAGGTAACCGGTTTACAGTTCGGGTTACAGATTTCATTTTTACGTTGCCGAGTTCCACTTAATTCTTAGAAAATATTGTTGACATGTATATGCCCAAAATAACAACAGCAAAATGAAATTTCGAGAATTTCAAGAAAATCCAAAATATTTCATGGCTGTAGTTCATATAATACATTTTTCAATTGTGAAATGGGTTCTTGTTTCAAAAGTGTTGATACTGCATATGCATACAGTTAAATACCTTGGATTCGCTTAGCGACAGAAAAGGATAGAAAATTATAACATTATTAACGCTGAGTCCAAATGCTCAATTTTAGAGTCAAACTTTTTGTATGGTAATTCAGCAAATCTTATTTGCTACATGGTAATGTTATCGAATAACTTAAGCATTAACAGATACCTTTGAAATCGAATTATTAATATATATCCTCAAAAAGCTTAATAAACTCTGATAACTTTTTTATAATTTAACATCATCCGTTAAAGTATTATCGTTCAGATTATTTTAAATTTTCAAAATATTAAGTTTGAAAAACGTTTCAAAGCTAATTCATGAAATTAATCCCCTCGATAGGGGACATACATGGAGTTTATTTAATTGATTTTATTATTTGTGTATTTAATATATTGTAGAAGAATTCTCTTTAAACATTCATTTAAAATAAAAAATAAATATTTTTTGAAAAAAACATTTTTTTAAAGCCCCACCATTTTTTTGTTTATATACAATAAAAGGACTATCGATATCAGAACTACTCATAACATATATATACATTATACATACATAACATGCCTAAATTTGCAATCTACTCCACTGCCAAAGTATGCTTTAAAACAAACTATAACCTTTTGTTATTTCTTTAAATGCCCTTAGAATATACTTTAACATTTTATAACATGCTAACTATTTATTCATAAAGAAGTACCTTTAAAAACATTTTCTTGATATACCTCTATTTTTAATTTGAGAAATGATATAGGAGATATTTTATTATACTAAAAACAAAACAGTCTTTTCTATAAAATACTTTATGTAAATGAAACGTAAATTTACTTTTGTAAAAACAAGAGCAGAGTTTAATACTTACAAAGAGCGAGTTCTTTTTTTTTCACTTGTAGTTTATTATTTTGTAAAAAATCTATAAATGCAAAATAATAAAAACTACTTATTTGTATAATTGTTTTGTGATGTTATGAATGCTTTTTTCATTTAGTGTATTCACAAGAAAATATATATGTATTTAAAATACATATATGGATTTCTCTGAACGCTTTTTTTTTGTCAAATTTCAGACTGTAAAATTCATAATATGCATGACTTTCTGTTGTATATATGTATCTGTATATTTATTTTAAAGAATTTAAATTCTGTTCTATATGTGTCTTTTGAGAAAATTAGCCCCAAATACTCTTCTTACTTTGTTTAATTTTCTTTTCTTTTTTGGTATTTAATCCCACCGAATGAATACATTTTTTAACATTTAACATTTAGTCTATGTTATTGTTCAGAGAAATTTAGCTATAATAAAATATATTAATCTTATTTCTCTTATCTTAACTGCCATTTTGCATATAAAAATGAGTTTACGTGAACAAATAAATATAACAAGCGCATAATAACATCACATCCGTTTTCTCTTTTTGTATTATTATACAATTTTAAGTAAATACAGTAAAAATTAATATAAATATATTTGGTTTATCCTGTTGCAATATGTGCATAATTATTTATTGACTTAAAAAGTTACAAACCAGTCTTCCTTTAGTTTTTTCTACACACAAACATATTATGTATCATATTTATTTTTATACATAAATTTAACAACAAAAAAAAGGAGCACTAAAAAAGTAATGAATAACGAGCAAAGAATGAGGATATGGTTGTGTTAAATTTTAAAATAAATACATTTTTGGCCATATATATAGAAAAACAGAACATATTTGTACATATGATTTAAATATTCAAAATCAAATATTATAATATTTAGGCTTTCAAAATTAAGAAAAAAAAAATTTGTTCATAATCGTATACATACATATATATGGAATTTGAAACTAAAAATAAAACATATAATATTTACTTTTATATATTTTTTTGTGTAAAAAAGAATGTGATAAAACTGTACGGTTTGATGGTGCTAAATCCAAATATTGTATATTAGACGAAAATTTTATTTAAAAAAGAAACATTCTCCTACACACACACACTTACACACAAAACCCCAACATACACACAAAAACTGAGTAAACTTATTCTAAATAATTTTGAGTTACCTAAAAATAAAAAAATTTCAAAGCATTAACAAGAATGGGAATACTTCAGAACAATAAAATAGACGTAATAATATTTAATAATTTAACCGAACGTGCAATATTACTAGTTATTTTGTTTTTACAGTGATTAATTTTTTATTTTTGTTTAATAAAATATTTTTTTTTTTTAAATATATATATTAATATAATGCAACATAAACTTTTAATTTTACATAGGTTTTTTTCGTTTTATTTAATATTTAATTTGTAAACTCTTAATATAATAAATCAGTTGAAATATATAATTTAAACTCATTCCTAAAAAAACACACACAAAACACACAATTACAGAAATACAACAAGTTCTAAACAAAATATATAGCATTGATTGATAAGAACAAAACAAAATTCTAAGCTACATTGAATGGATTGCGAATTTTATATTTCAGCAGAAGTATCACAAAAAATCTTGAATAAAACTTTCTTCTTAAAATATAAAATCAAATAATAATAATAAACAAAAACACTAATCATTAACAACATTTAACATAAAAAGAAATGTACATTTAAAAACAAAACTATATATTGGTTTACTCTAGATTATAATGAAGTAACTATTTTTTGGACAAATATCTTTACTTTTTTCGCGCAATGTCCTCGTTTTTATTTATATATTCTAAAAAACAAAGTTCATAATTTTTTTACATTATTTTTTAATTTTACCTAAGAACAAAATTAGATTTCTTCTGAAATAAACAAAAAATTAAATCACTTTTAGCTTTAGTTTTAAATTAAATTCTTACTTTGCGAAGCATTTGTTACGATTTATTAAGAAACACACAAGTTTATTGAATATTAATTAATTAATAATATAAATCCAACTTATAAAGAAATTTCTTATTTTTAAAGAAATATATAATTTTAACTAACAGAGAAAAATATACACAAAACAAATAAACAAAAATAAACAAACAAAAAAAAACAATTATAATAAAACTGATATTTTGAAACAAAATAAAGCGATCTTATTATTTCAACTTCATCGTGATCATAATAAATATTAGTAAAGAAAATTTATTATGTGAGAGCGGACAGGATCAACTACTGTTTTTTTTTTTTTTCTTAATGGGAATATTGTTTAGGATTCTTTTTATAAATTTGTATGAATTGTGCTTCCAAAAAACGTCGATGTTTTCTTTAAACTATTTTTGTCATCTAATATGTATATATAATCTGTTATAACATCATCATAGAAAATTTCAACCCTCGGCCCAATTTTCCTGATCTTTTTTTTATTATTATTATTATTATTATTGTTATTCACTTTATTGTAATTTTAATGGTGTTTCACATATTAGTTTAATTTTATATGACTTTAGTTGTGATTTATTAAAAAGATAACATATTTAATGTATATAATATATATGTTGATGGCAGGTATTATTCGAAATATTTATCTACAAATATGTATGTATATGTATAAGTGGATTAGGATTGCATAGAAAACTAAGTTATATATTTCAGAAGTTTTATGGAATTTATATTATTTGTTTAGCAAATGTTTGTACACCGTCTGCGAGCTTCTTCATGCTTTCGTAGATGCCTTTTAGCAATATTTACAATAAAAAAGAAAATGATAAATGTCATTTAAGTATTTTTACTTCATTCTTATATAAATATGTAATAAACTGCTATTAATTTTTTTTATATATATTCTTTTTATGTGTTATTTGGATTTTACTTTGTTATTATTTTTATTTTTTAATGATTTGATTCGATTGTGTGTCAGACATTTATTATTTTATATTGATTTTATTTGACATAACTATACATATATATATTTATTTAATTAATTTTTTCAAAAAAAGATAGCAGTTTAGTAAATCGACAGTTCTTTTTTAATAATCCAGTAATTTTGACTGGCAATCTGATATTCTTGTAAAGTCTTATAGTATTTAGCTTAATGTTACCTATATTAATTTAAATTCTGAAAACATTATACAAATCGACAAAATTTAACAACATATTTTGCATAACACAGTTTGATTGTTCTCTTTCTTGGAATTAATTTATGGAAATGATAATTTTATAATTCCATAGTTAAGAAAAACGATGCAAAAGAAAAATACACACTTTTAAAATTTATTATATTTGATCTAGCGTTTACAAAAAAAAAAAATATTTAAGTTCTGAATGACAGCCATAATTACATACTACATATATGAGAAAAATAAATTAAGTTGCTATTTCTACTGCCTTGTGTCGGCAGGTGGAAAAAATATATTTGTTGAATGTCTCTGGTAACAATAGTATTACATTACTGCATACATCTGTGTCATATTTAAATTGCGATTTAAGTAATTTTCTGGTTGACAAACAATTAAAGCCTATCGAAATAAAGAAATTGAAATGTTTTGTGTTTACTTTGGGAATAAAAAAGGACTTTGTTTCGGTTTTTTTCCTAACAACCACGTCTACAATGAACAGGAACAACTGAGATATACAACTTTTATAAACTACATATAAAAACCTTACACACTTATTCGTAAAATATTGCACGCTGGAATGAAATATATATATATATCTTATTCAAAAAAAAAAAAACAATTATAATAATCTCCTTATACTCTTTGCTAGTAAATAGCTTTTTTTTACTTATTCTACTTTGTATTCTATGAATAGAAAAATCTACATTTAGAGAAAAAAATTTAGTAACTTAACACTATAATATGTGCTACATACGAACAAAAATGAGAATACGTATATAATGTATTTGGTTTTATTTACTCAATTTACGTACGAACGCTCAACAAATATATTTCAAGGCTTTTGCCACAGTAATTTTGCAAAGCAAAAATATATACATATCTAGAATTTATTTTTTATTTTAAATTTACGCTTATTTCACAAAGTATATACTATACAAAACTGCTTGGAATGATAAAAACCACTTTATATATTAGCTAAAATTATTTATTTACAGTAGAATATTTTTCTATCTATACATAATATTATGCATTCGTGAATTTTTAAACAGAAAAACAAAGATTCAGAAGACATCTTTATACAAAAAAAAAACTATATTTATACTCAATTATTGCACATTTTAAAAATACATACTTCGTTATATTTAACAGCAAATCGAAAGAATTTTTACTCGACCAAGTAATGCATTTTTGTTAAATAAATAAATTTATTTTTTACGGTTCAGATTTTTTTTGTTTTATGTTAAAAGATAATAGTATTTATATCTATAATTTTTTTTTTGTTGTTGTTATCGCTTTTTTATTATTTTGATTCTTCTGTCTTCTCTGGGCTGATTTTCGCCCCATTTGTGGTGTCTTTTTTGTTGGTTACAGGGCCGGGGGGACGTCATCATCTTTCAACTCCCTTATCGACAACATCATCATCATCCCCACCACCCCCGCCATTTGCAATACATTTTAAAAGTGATTACCATCATGCGTTAGGAGGTCATGACGTCGGACTTTACCGTGGCGGCAGCTGCGGCGTTGGAGGAAATATTGGCAGCGGCGGAGGCGGTAGCAATGGTGGTGGCCATCATCATCATCAAGGCATTGGAACCACATCTGGAACTGGCGGTACGCCCAGCAGTGGCGGTAGTAGTCACAATTCCCATCATCAGATGTCCTATCATAATATGTTTACACCGTCCCGAGATCCTGGTACAATGTGGCGTTGTAGATCATGCGGCAAAGAAGTCACCAATCGATGGCATCACTATCATTCGCATACCGCTCAACGTTCCATGTGTCCCTACTGTCCGGCCACATACAGTCGAATTGATACGTTGCGCTCACACCTGCGGGTTAAACATCCTGACAGACTGCTCAAATTAAGTTCTTCAATATAAATGTGAATATACTATAGACAGAAAACAAGAACTATTATTTGAATAAAAATATTTGTATATCTTATCTGGTTTGAAATGTAATTAATATTTAAAAAAAAGAGGTATCTTTTTTATTCAACTGTTTTCCTATTAGTTTTTAATATAAATAATTTTTAATTGCATTTATTAGATTTTATAAAACTCTGTAGCAATTTCTTAAAAAAAGAAACATTCTGCCGAATCAAAGCCATTTGCAGAAAACTATACACAAAAGTCAATCAATAAAAGCAAAAAAAAATTATTATCCAACAAGATAAAACGTAAAAATAAATTCACACACAAAACAAATGAAAGAAACAATAACTTCAAATGTCTCCCTAATTGAAATATTTTATAATAAGAGCTTATTTACGAAACCTTTTTCAACAAACATATTAGTAAAATATAAAATAAAGTTTGTTTCTTAAATAAAATTCAATAATCTTTATAAAATTTGTAAGAAAATAAATGCTAAATGTTCACTAAATAAAACAAATCAAATCGGTATCATACCGCAAAATTGTAAAGCCTTTAACAAGCATTTTATTACTCAATAATTCTGCGCTTTATAAAAAACGGACCATTATCAAAAAAATATATATGTATTTCTCATTTTAATGATTTCATTAGGACCGAAAAATAGTCATTTCCTGAAAATTCTCACGAATTCTTATTCAGGGATCAAGTTAGTCATAATTATAGCTTTTTTTTTAATAGATTCCTACTATAACAATGTAAAACTAAACACATGCTTTAGTTATCGTATATAAGTTGCGCAAAGTTTATTAAAATTATTAATATGCAACTTTTGTTTTATCTTATTTGTTACTGTTCTTTAAGGTTAAGATTTTAAACAAATGAAGCTGAACACATACAAAAATCCAAATACCTCAAACGCATTTCAGTTTAACCGTTATTTTTTTTTAGGCTTAAAAGTACTGTATATTTTTTTTTAGAAATTTAGTTAGACGATAGACGTTTGTTGTTTCCTAATTTACTCGTACTCGAAGCTTAAGAAGCTAGAGAATTCTAGGCTATGGTTTGTTCAAATAAGTTATTTTTTTTCTTTAATATATATATGTTTAAAAAATAAAATATAAACTGTCCAGTGCACTCAAAATTATGCATTTTTTAAGCAAGCTAAAAATAGATCTTCAATTGGTTGGTAAATTATAGTGTATAAATTGCCGAAATTAATAATTTCGTTTTTTAGACTACATATTTCAAATAAAATTTTCTTTTAAAAATAGTGCTTAACAAATAGCCTTTGCCTGGTCAACTCCTAATTGAGCTACCTCTTTGTTTTAAGTTTGAAACATAAATATCTTAAAGTAAACTCATATTCGATTTTTGTCAGATTTTTACTAATTATTTAAAGTCTAATAAAATGTACATGTACATGCTTAATTTACAATCAACGAATATTATTAAATATCAATTTTAATGTATATAAACAAAAACAAAAAAACTAATCCTTATTCTAGTGGCATGTGAAAAAGTATATTTACTAAATTCTTATCAACTAAAAATTTAAATAAAAAGGAAGTCTTCAATCAAAAACAAAATAAATCCATATCAAATTTATACTACATACATACAAAATACATAAAATAAAAAGGAAATATATTTTCACTACTTTCTACAACAAAATAAAACATATAGATTTACATTATTCAAACCATTTAAACAATAAATTTGTGTTTAAGAAATAAAACAAACCTTACATAATTATTAACTCTAAACAAATTTAATATCCGTCTTTTCTAAATACATGCTACAAGTATGTTATAAAATTTCAACATAAAATATGTATAAATTTAAAGCAATCCCTACTATGTATTATTAAAGTTTCGTAAATTAAAAAAAACATTATCTTTTTCGGTTCTGTAGTTGTGGATAAACTAAATAATTCGCTGTTTAAGCGCTATTTAATGAAAATAAACCTTACTACATAAATATATAAAAAGTGCCAAGATCTTTTATACTAATCGCTTAAGAACTTTATGAAATATATTATTTTACGACTTGGGTTATTGTCTGTGTTACTAGTTTGCTTGTTTTTTTTTCTATGCGTGAAGCAAATTATTTTATTTAAATTTATTTGAAAACTACACATGTTCAGGTTGAATTATTTTCAAATGATTTTTGTATTCTTTACTAGTAGCAAAGTTTTTTTCTCGATCGTCATTCATCAAAAAACTAAATAGAAGCTATTTAAGAATAAATTAAAAAAAAATAATATTAAATATAAAAAGAAAGGAAACATTTTGTGATATTCCAAATTTTATTTCCAGTTGTTAATGTAAATTTTATATATATATATATATATATATATATATATATATATATACATACATATATATATTTCTTTTAATTTCAAAATTGTATCCCAAAATTGTTCATGTGATATTTTTTGTCGGAATTTTTATTCTTTGGCTATGTTAAATTAATTGTTGAAATGTAGTGTTATTTTGTTATTCATTGTTTTGGCATCAATATTATATATATTATATATATACAAAAGAAATTCCTTTAAAAATCTATAAAATAAAAATAACGCATTTTTAACTAACATTAATTAAAACAAAAAATCTCCAGTTTATTGTAAATACTAATATCAAGTTAAACATACAAAAGAGTATACCAAAACTGGAAATAATAATATATTGTGTCTCTTTAATGTACTTTCGTTTATAAGAAAATAAGTATGTAAATATTTATAAACAAAAATGGAGACTTGTTAGGAAATAAAATATCAAAATGTATATATATTTTTCTACACAATGTTTATTTCTAAGACTCGAAAATTTAAAAAATAAAACACAAGTAGGAAGAATTTAATTATAAGGAGACTTGTTGTAAAGGGATTGAGCGGAATTCTTTCTTTCTTTTTTGAGCTAAAATAGAAATAATAAGGTTTTCTGTAAAAAAATAAAAAAAAACAAAAACGATGCATCTTTATAGTCTTAAACAAACATAATTGTCAAACTATTATATAACAAATGTATGTATTTACATAATCTTTAAGTAAGAATTCCCTTTAAGTAAAAGAAAAAAAAACAGAAACTTCAAAATCACAATTTTAAATCCTCTTGAATTTAACTAAGCAACAAAAACGAAAATAAATAACAAAAAACAAAGTCATAATACAAATAATAAAAGAAATTTTAAGATATTTGTAAATGTAAAAAGATTAAAAAAGAATAAATGAAAAATCAAAAGTTTACAACTATTTAATATTATTATTGTAATTTCTCATAGTGGCAGGTAATTTGGAAGCACAATTCAATATTTACGGGGGTGTAGGCGTAAAAATTAAAAGTATATCATTAGTTTTGTTTTCTAATACACGATTTTGGATATTTGGAGATTATATTTCAGAATGACGCGACGGTGAGTATATTTTAGGTGGAAAATTGTTCGGTTCAAAATGCCTAAGTGGAATACAAAAGAATGGAAGTAGGTACAATCAATAGAATATTAATATAAAACAATACTTAAGATATATATTTATTAAAAAATAAAAGTATGCTTTATCTTAGCACTTTGTTCAAATGTATTTCTTACGGCGAACATTAACAAGCTAAGAGTCGTGAAAATCAGAATATTTTCCAATACCAATCACCGAAACCATCCTGAACTTTTTAAGGAACCAAAGATTTAATGAGACAGTTTGTATTATATCAAGATCCAACCAGTGGAATTCAAAACTATTTTATTTCCCCAATATCTCATGTGTACAGCCGCATGAGAATGGGATTTTCTTTTTTAGTCGCGCCATTATAACTGCGTATTGTGTGGGATATTTCTAATATAAAGGCCCAGATTCCAGAATAAAATATGAACGAGGAAAGTAAAAGCATCTGATGGCGTTGACCGTAGAGCGCATGTTATGCATATGCAAGCCGTTCTCTAAACATAATTGAGATTGGTTATGTTATAGGCTTAATATCCAGAGAATGTCCAGCCTTGGTTCCTTATTAAATTAATAAATGTTGCATTGAAGTAACCTTATAAAATAAAGAAAGGGCCACGAGATTTTAATCTAAACAGTCTAAATGCGAACTTTGAAGCAAATCCATCGAATCATTTCGCCATGCCGCTCGTAGAAATACATATTATAGGTATTGGATTTATTGGGACGGACAGCAGCAGGCTCCATAACATATTTCAACTATTTAACATGAGCAGTTCCTGGGTTATGAGGCACCAAATTTAGTAAAAATAGTAGATCATCAAAACTATGGAGCACTTCCAATCATCGTAGAAGCTTGAAATTCGGCACAGTAAAAGGATTTGCGGAGTAAATCTATCATTTATGATTCGTCATCCAGAGGGCGTATTAGTCGCCCCCAAAGACGTACAATTATAATTTTTACATGAGGGTCTTAAAAACAACCACGGGAAAAATACAATATTATTAATTTTCTATTTAGGGTGCAGGGAAGTTGCCCACTTTCCTTAACTCAGCCCCAAAATGACTTCCAATTATGTTTTTTACAAGAGGGTTGCTTTGTAGTATAAAAACGGAATATAATGAAAAATAGTTTATTTTCGTCGTTGTAGCCACCTCCTTTTCTGAACTCAGCACCCAAAATACTTAGAGTTATAAAATTATATATAGAGGTAGGATTTGAAGAATAAATACAGAAACATATATAAATATTTATATATGTTCCATAAAAGAGACGTGGCAACAACCCATATATCCAACTCATTCTACAGTTATGCAATTTTACACGTTGGTTTTTGTTTTTCAGGAAAACAAGGATCTACATATATAAAACATATCGTGTTTTTCTCGAAAAACGGCGTTTACGTTCGGTCTCACAATTCTAAAATTTTGCAATAATCCATGTATAAACAATTTTTGCAAAAAGTACGGAAATCACAAGAATAGCCAAGTTCTCTTATGGAAAAATTGTTTTTGCCACAAAAAGTACACAAACTTTAAACGCGTTTTTCTCTAATTTGGTTTGGTTTAATTTTCAATCACAACAATTTAAAAAAAAAATTTGAGCAAATGTTACCAAAATTAGCATTTTTTGATAAAAAGGTCTGCCAAAAATCAAATTTTTAAAAAAATTTTTCTCTTCTGATGATCCTGTCACGAGTTCTACTGTCAACGCGGACGCACCTTTTTTCCGAGGGATCACCGGAAATGACGTCGCAATGACGGAGTTTTAAATATTTTCCTTTGAAAATTTCAGAAATTCTTTTTCAAATGTATATCTTTCAGGCAGTAAAAAGTTTGAATAAAATATTTTTTTTTTATATAAACAAAAAATTGTTAAAAATATACTCTTTTTCGCCGAATAAACCTATATAACCCCTTAATCAAGTTGTCATATACGTTTCAAGGTTTGTGCCATTTTTGTGCTATCAGAGAATTTCTGCGAGAGATTCAATAGTTGTCGGTACTGAGAGGGTTATGAAAAATTTCAAGTACGAGAAGGTTAATCTTTTTTACTATCCGTGTTCCATTTTCAAATTATTGATCTTCAAACAAAAATTTAAAAATTTTGTTTGCTCTCCATGTTGGTTTACCAAACACAAATTTGTAGCGTGAAGGAGTTTAGTTTCTACTTGTTTTGTTAAGGTTCTAAAACTTTATCTCTTCAACTGCAGCTGTAAGACGGTTTTTTCTACATTGTGGGCGTGGCAGTGAGCGCATAAAAACCAATTACCAGTTTACCATTTCGGGATCCTAGGGAATATAAGTTCCAAATTTCAGCTTATATTTCAGCTTAATAATTCATCATATGGCAACAACTCAAACTCAGATGTCAAAATTGCGTCATTTGGTCGTTAAAGGGTTAAATCGCTTAAATTCCATTTAAATACGACCGAGTATGGAATTAGCAATATTGCAAATTGAGTTAATATGCATTTTAAAATCGAGCCTACGATCTAATAAAATATTTAGAAAGTACGCTTGGTCAACAGTGAAAAGTAACTCTCCATTTAAATTGGGATTGTTCTATTGAACTATAGAACAAATAGATCTAGAGACGATATGATCACACTGTAAATTGTAACAATCATCATATTTGGCAACATTATTAAAAACTAACTGAATGCCCGGCCTTAGCCCGTGTTAAAAGAAATAAGTTTTACTATCCAACTAAATATTTACTATTTTAAGTCAGAAAATATATATTTCTTTACAGCGGATTACTTTATTGATCTCGGGTTGAAGCAGATTGCTTTTATGGCATAGAAAATAAAAATATTTCGTGGGAAACTATAGATAAATATATATTAGGCGTAAACAGGACCCAAAGCCTAGCTTCTCCAACCACTGTGTGTGCGAAGATATATTTTTTGACACGAATGGAAGGGACCTTTAGTTTAGTGGCGATTCCGAACGGCAATTGCTTTTCAAGAAGCTTCTAATGACAGTTCTTACTCTTGGATGTTTTTCAGACATTCGCAAGAGGTGGGGCAGCGAATAAAATCTTTAATTATATTATGGAATTATAACCAGCAAGCCCTCGCTTAGTAGTCCAACAAACTTAACCACTAATCTAATGCACAAATATAGTGGGAAACTATATTTAAAGTACATACACTAATTGATATTAACTCAGTCGAGGCCTACGAGCATGTTCGAATAAGCCCGTGGTCAGGGGATATGATTGAAAAATGTGATAAAGGCCTTAAAATAAAAAAATAATAATTCATAGCTTTTTTCATTTGGCCTCATAATGGGAGAAATTACAGCGATGATCTTGAGCAATTTTTTTTTTATAGTTTGGTTCATGTGGGAGCAGCAAATGTGAAGAATGTCTTCAAGGTGCGCAATCTCGAACGATATTTGTTCCTGAGAAAAATTTAATTTCGAGAAAGATGATTCACATATTTATGTCCATGCAAATATAGTAGCTATGTTGATATGGATTTTTTTTTTGCTATTTTCATACTATTTTGGAACATACATATTTACCATAAAATTTATTAGTGGATAGAGTTTTATACATTAGCAAGGAGATAACTTCTTCCAAGTCTTTTTTTCAGTTTGAAGTGATGGCGTTGAAAAACCGAACAACTTGGCAGCCACGGCAGTCCATTCTGCACCTTCCCTATTTCTGCAAAGACTTGGAATCGTGCAGAAAATACTTTTCTTAAATCGGATCGAAATCTTAAAAATACTTTAATTTCAGAATTCTTCTTCAATAATAAGATTTTTTGGGAAATGAATAAATTGTTGTCTTTCAATATCTTTTTAAAAAAGTGCCAGCTTGTGACGGAAAATCCGCCGCATCTGCCACATTGCGCTCTTTTGTTTTAACTCCAAGTGCTTCCTTAGCATCCAAGTGTTGAAATAAGGAAATGTCTTGTTTATATGTATATTAGCCAGAAAAGTTCCATAACTTGACTATTACTTAACCAACGAACGCGGTTGTGTTCCAATAAGTCAGAATAAGCCGAATAAAATTCAGAATCAATGAACCTCCTTGAGCTGTGGGTGCTGAAGAGCAGAAAATTCATAAAATTAATCAATTTGACCAAGCTGTCCATCCTTCTTTAAGTGTGGTTTTCCACAAGGGGCTGTCTGATGGATTATGCACAGATACGATATTAAATAGATCTGCATTTCTATCACTGATTCTCTTTACTAATCATTTTTCTTTGACAATCATTACTGGGACCCCGTCAGTTTATTATATTTACCATATTTATTAGCGAAATGAAGAATTAGAGAAAGGGAGAAACCGATGCACGTTGGTTTTAAATGTTTGTAAATTATAATGCAAAGGAAAAACAGAGCGTGGTAGAGCATTCCACATTCGTATTGTACGGTTGAGAAAGGAATCTTTATATTTCACAGTACGTCCGAAAACAGGTTAAGGGTAAACTGATGTGCATTCCTCGCAAGGCTAGTATTGCGGTTGAATTGCTGTAGGGGTGGAATGCAACTGGCTATTTCACTTGAGCACTTGTGGTGGAAATACCGATAAAACAATGACAGGCAGGAGACATTACGACGATGACTAAGAGAGTCTCGATCGCCAATAAGTTTTACCGCACGTTTTTGGATCTTGTCAATTAGCTCCAAATATGTTATTGGTGCACCAGACCAGATATGAGCGTTGTACTCATAAATCAATAAATCTAAGAATAAATCCTTTATTAGCACGAATACATACCATCCATTTATTACATTGCAAAAAAAAGTTATTATAAAATAATAAGTATAATAATAATAAATATAAGTTATTAACCCAATATATTATATGGAACTATTGAACTATTTTTAACAGGTACACAAACCTTTTATTAATTACATGGAAAATATAGGATATTATATCTAATTTTTTTTTGGAACACATTAAGATATCTATAAATACTCCAATAGATATATAACATTAAAATAGAATAAATCATAGATGTTTTTTAAGTTGACATGGAATTAAATTTATTTGAAAGATAATTTTTTGGTATTATAATTTAAATATGATTTCTGGCATATGATTGCAACGGCTGGCTCGGACGTAGTCTAATCTGGAAGTCCGAATTTCGATGAGTAGACTAGCGACTTCACATATACCCACAGAAAATATTCAAGCGGCGTTAAATCGCACGATCTTGCATACGGATTCACGGGTCCGTAACGTGAAACTATGAGGCTACCAAACGTTTCCTTCAATAAATACATTGTTGCACGAGCTGTGTGACATGTTGCGCCGTCTTGCTAAAACCACAGCTCCTGCCCATCATGGTTCTGTAGCGGTCAACATTGACTGTACCGTTCTGGCCGGCATCGTTTTTAAACAAGTACGGACCAATTATTCCACCCACCCATAAAGCACACCAAACAGTCTGTTTTTGTGGATGTAACGGTGTCTCAACATACACTTGAGGATTATCATCACTCCAAATACGGCAGTTTATTGACCTATCCTTTTAACCAAAAGGAACTTCATCATATGCTTCATCAGCTTACAAAATGGCCGCCAGTTAACATAGTCCTGCCAACTTAAAGTTCTATAACTCTAAAACAAAACACCCTTTAGATAGCGCTGAAAGCTTTAACTGCTTAAAAGTCACCTCGGCCTTGAAACTATTCTACACCTTTTTAGGTCATGATCTACCTATATTTCAGCTTTATAGGCTGTAAAGATTCCGAGTAATTTTGCTGCGGACAGAACCTCATTGCAGAGGACAGAATATTGACTTGGCTATTATTATATTGAGGATAGTAACGTCATCGGCGTAAGCAACTCGAATGTTTTAAGATATACATTTAATCATTTACAAATAAACTGAATTAAGTCGAATGCAAATGACTGCCTTGTGAAACTCCAAAATTAACTGTAAAGTAATTCGATAACAACCATAAAATACCATTGCACAAGATCTGTTGAATAGATACGACTCAAGCCAAAGAAAAACCTAAATTAAGCCGAATTTGTTTCAACTTTAAAAGTAAGACGCGATGTTACAATTAATTAAACTGAAGCCGAAGCTAAAGTCTGTTAGAAGAACACAATATGTTTGCTTTTTAGCTTTGAATGATTCCATACATGATTGTGTAATGATTCACAGCAATTTTATTTTTAAATATTTAAACAACTTTTTTCTTTTCGCAAGCGATAAAATGCCACCAATAAGAAATTCGAGTTATCAATTGGAGCAAACTGAAAGCTCATACTTTGATTGGTATTAGTGCAGCTGGGGTTAATCTTTCGAATAATCAACAAAATCTGCAAAATCACGAATCAAATATAAATATTGTTTTTTCCATATCCCTATAATGCCTTCAATAAAAGGCGTTTATATGAAATTTATAAGAAAATCTTCAACATTTTAAAAGAACGCTCCCAAAGAGTGAGTGCGGCCAAAAACGTTTTAAGGGTGATTCATTGGAAAAAAATATTGGCCAATATCTACTTATGAAGGAGGGCAGTGTCTATATATCTTGTAAAGGTTGTAATACTCAATCTCTTCAACTTTATCTTTAAAACGGTTTTTTCTAAATTGTGGACGTAGCAGTGGGCGTACAAAAAAAATGTTTACAATTAAACGGATCCCTAGGGCATATTTGTGAGTGCGAATTGCAGCTTCGTAACTTAAATTGAACGGCCTAAAAATTTCGTACCGACAGACGTTTTGGTCCTGATCATAAATTTATATACTTTTAGAGGCCTACGTGTGGTAACGAATGTTACCTTACGTGTGTTACAAACTATGTGTCAAAATTAATATACCCTTAGGATAGGGTATACAAATCGAATGTGGTTTCAGTTTATGTGGGTTAGTGAATTCAGAATACACTTCTCAATAAAATGCGGAATAAAAAGAAACCTAAATAAATGAGTAATCTTAACGGGCATTGAAATGGACTAAGCCCTATTTTGTTCCTAACGACCGCGACATTGCAGTTGCAGAAATATTTTAAAACTAATTTATATCAAAACATAAGGAAAGGCTACAGTCCGCTTGGGGCGAACAGGACGATACCCTATCCATATCCCTATATGCCCCAAAGAAAAACGCATTAAGAAGGTGATGGATATCATTTCATTCTATGAAATTTACAAAAAAAAAAATATTTTTTTGAAAAAACGCCCCAAAAAAGTGGGCGTGGCCAAAAACTTTGTATGGATATATTGGAAAAAATATTTGCTAAATGTCGTTCAACATTTTTTTTGAGTTTCTATGAAAATTTTCGCTGAAAACAGCATTTTAGTGGAAAAGCCCACAAAAAGTAGGCGTGGCAAAAAATTGTATACGACAGACTTATAAAGGAGGGCAGTGCATACATATCTTGTAAATTATCCAATACTCTATCTCTCTAACTTAAGATTTAAAACGGTTTTTTCTAAATTGTGGGCGTGGCACTGGGCGGATTTAAAAACTTTTAACACTTTACCATTTCGGGACCCTAAGGAGTATATGCTCTAAATTTCAGCTTTCTATCATAAATTTAAAGGCCTCAAAAGTTGATACGGACGGACGGACGGACATTGCTAAATAGTCTTAGGATTTGGTCCTGATCATAAATATATATACTTTTATGGGTCTACGACGAATATTAAGGGGTGTTACAAACTATGTGTCAAAATTAATATACCCTTAGGATAGGGTATAATAAAGTAAGAAATTATAAAGCGAACATTTTTTTTTATCGTTAAGAGATCCGTCTGCAAATTTTGCTGAATATGAATACGAAAATTGTTGTTGAATCAAAACAAATTTCAGACTAATTCAACAACACAAGAGCTTGTGACTTTTGAGCCATCACACATAATCAGGGATTTAAATTTAAAGTAAAATAAGAAATGATAAGGCAAACACATTTTTCTTTTATTGTTGAGACTGTCGTCTGTCTTTGCTGATTTTTGAGAATGTTCTTGTGCTTTCTGAGCGACAACACACCGAGATAAGTTTTTTGAGAGTTTTGTGAGGATTTTCTCAGAATAGGTAATCAATCACAACAAACCTCAAAAGAATTCAACATCACAAGACCTTGTGACGTTTGAGAGTTAGTATGTATAATTTCGACCTGAATTAAGAATTATTTATGCCTTTTAAATTTCGAGAATGCTTTTTTCCAAGTAACAATTTAGTTTCCATAAGGGTCAATGAAAGCTATTTTCTTTTTTCCATAACAACTTTAAGAGATCTTATAGAACCCTATTTGGCGCACTTAAGACAAAATAAGCCCTTAAGACGTTTGTACACAGGCTATATAAAAGCAAAAGTTTCTTCTTAGACGTTATGCTAAGGACTTACAGCAGTTTTGTTATTGTTTATCTGGCAATGGGAACTGAATTTAAATTGATTGGTTGATGCTGATTATCTTCTCAAACATCGCAGATGATGCACGATTAAAAATTAATTATAAACAGAATTAAAAATTAAAAAATAAACTATACATTTGTAATAATTTACATTGTTTAACTTAACTGTTTCGTAACATGACCCTTAAATAAATATATAATTTATATTTGGTCTATTTGCACACAGGTTCAAGTCCACAGTTCAGATCACAAGCCTTATTGTTATATGACTTGACTTGGAACAGCAAGCTTAATTTTTTAGACTTAAACCAACTTACTTCGAAAGGTCTTATAGCAACCTTATTAAATAAGAATATTTTACCCCTCTGTTCATATTGTGAAACATTGCTAAATAAGCCTAAACTATAGAAACTATAGCTTATTGCATTTTAAAAATTTCACCCTATAAATGGTAAAGTGTTAGTTGGGTTGCTCATGTAGTGTTGCTTTATGTAGTTTATTGCTTACGGACTAATGGTAACAAAAAATCTTTTCATATTTTTTCTTTTAGCTTAAAATTCAATGAAAGGAGACGAGCGCCTACCTTTAATCTCGGTTTAGTGATCGGTGGAAACATAGCACAAGAACGTAAACATAAGTATACAATAAAAAAAATGTAACATCCCTGTTACTTCCAGTGTAGAGATTCATTTTCTGATTGGAGAATGGATAAAAGAAATTTGCCAATTGCCGCCATATTAAAATTTTGTTTGGGCCTTTGACATTGGAAGATTGTTGCAAAAGTGCAAAGCGAAAGCGCAAAAAATACATTCTCCTTAATTTTTTCTCCGATTTACTCGAAGAAAAGCTAACAACAAGTGAATATAAACATCACTGAATATACGCTCATCAAAAGCCAAACTAAATAATTATTAATTCCGGATACAAATTTTCTGTTTTATTCTGGCTAACAATTCTGTAAGTAGAGTGAGTGACTGCATTTTGCAGCAACCAAAGACACTGGAAGAGTTTTTATTTGCTACTGCTACACATATTTCTTATGCCAAGGAAAGAAGAGAAAAACAATCTTTAACTAGCACAAGTGTGAAAGAGTGAACGAATGAAAGATTTCTTTTTGTTTATTTTTCAATGTCAATAACACCGCCGCGAAACCCAAAAGAATTATTTATTCATTTGTAATGAAACTCGGTTCCTTTAATATTGTATGTTATAAAAATATTTGGAGATTCCATTTAATATACGACACTAACTCCCATTATTGTGGCTGCTAGTGCTTTCGGGTCGCAAAACTATTGACGGCAAGGGAAAAATCTATAAAATCTGTTTTCCCAGAACTCGGTGCACCCACAAAATAAAAAAGATCTAGGATGCAAAATGCTTTCGGTTTGTATTGGCGGGGGGTAAAGTTGGAATAAAGCTTATTTTCTAGTTTATTGAATTTATGTACTTTTTTGGGATTATTTTTCTTTCAATGTTTAAATTCGTTTTGTCCGCGTGTGGGATCCGCTTATTACAGGAACATATAACCTGTAACAATGTAAATGAATTGTGTGCGATGGATGGTAGCGTGCTAATGCATTTTAAATAGGATCTATTTCTTTAGTTTTAACTTATTAACTTGTCAAAAGTTTCATCATGGCTTTTTTTGCTGTTGGGTATCAGCTGTATTGTCAGGCATATTATTGTCCTGCGCCCCTAAACTTAATTATATCAGATTGATCTTCAGATTTAACTCTGTTGATTTCTCATAAATTAGTTATAAAAAAAACCGTTTCCTTAGTTGTGGCTAAATAAGAAAATATTTAGTTAAATAATATTAATCCCATGGTTTGTTATTTTTAGGTACTGTATAGTCCCTCTCTGGAATAAATGTGCAACAGTAGGTTATACAACTTAAACGATTATATCCTAAAGAGAAATGGACATAGTTACCTATTTACTTTTCATATGACTTTGGTAGCAACTTTTGGTTAGAATGGTAACAAGAAGTTGTTCATTGTATATACAAAGTTTTGAAACGTTAATTGCCATGCTACAAAATGTAAGTTCCAATTAAAATTGTTTGGTTACTGTGACAATCTGTAAGGTTTCGTGACAAAGAAATCAATCGCAGCTTAGTTTTTGGGCTTAGAAAAGTCAAATTAAGATATAATCAGTATTTATGTCTTAGTATAAGACTTAAACATTCATGTATATGATTTACGACTTTGTGAGCCCGAACAAAGGCATAGACATATTGTAGTAAATATGTACATCCAAAGTTCATTAAAGATGTATACTTTGTACTTGGTTGCAATATTGCTTCAACCACTTTGTAAAGGTTTTATAAATCCACAGTAGATTATCATAAAGCATATGGTTCATACTTGTAATTATTATTAATATTACTAGGTACTCCTCTCCTCTTTAGATTTCCCTTAAATTCGGGTTGACAGTGTGAACAAATTAAACAGCCGTTGCTGTTTGACTCTTTCCCCTATGATTTTAGTACCTAGTCCCAGTCCCAATTTGCTTTGTGAAATTCGATGCTCTTCCCTATTCCCAAACAAATGAATATTTGAAAATGAATATTTTCCGAAAAAAAAAACAATTTAAATGACGTCACAACCGCAGCATATTTCCATGAATAACTTAATTGCTTCAGTTGACGCTGACAAAGTTGAATAAAATTTACTTTTTACTAAATAAAATTCAGAAAATCCACATACGAACACTAAACTTCCTGGTCACTATTAATAAAATTAATATATTTAAAATTCCTCTCCAAAAGTTATGCATTCCGCTAAATAAATAAAAAAGCTTTGCACAAACATTGCCCAAACAAGAAAAAAAATCAATATTTCAAAACCAAAGAGGACAACGTTTGATCGGTTTCATCTTTGAGAGCGTGGTGGAGCACGAGAGAAAGCAAATAAGATTTATTTTTCTCAAAACATCAGTTGCATAGGAGATTTTGTGCCGCACGGCTGGCACATTCGCGTCCGTTGTATAGCCTAGATTGCTTCCATTCTTGCAAACAAAATCTGTGTTATTTTTAGAATTCACTTTTTCACTTCACAAATGGGAAACACTAAAAATATACATACATCGCCACTTCTAAACTAAACGGCGGGTTAATTCCAAATTGTTTTGTCATAAATCTTGCTTTTTTCTTGGATAAAACAATCAAAATTTGCAAAACAAAAAAATGGCTAAAAAGAAGCACTCGTTTCGTAGTAGAAATTCGTCTTCCTCGTCGGAGACGAATCCGCGAAAACGGGTAAAACGATGTTGTCGCAAATTTGTAGCTTTTATGTGCACGCAAGTTGGTGTAGGTGCTTTGATAGTTGTGTATGCTGTTTGCGGTGCCCTTACATTTGTCGCGATCGAAACTGAATATGTAGACGACTTGTCTGATATTGTTGCAAACTTAACAAACAAATGCTCTCAGGAGCTATGGGAAAGAACCGAAACATTGAACTTATTCAATCGCACCGTTTGGCAGAACGATACAGATAAAATACTTCAGCGATATCAAGATAATATCACAGCAATAATAAAGAAGGGCTACGACGGGCGTACTCCCAAGCAGATATGGTCAGTTCCAGCAGCACTGATGTTTTGCTTGTCTGTTTTTACCATGATTGGTTATGGCAACATGGTGCCACGAACACCTTGGGGTAAAGGTTTCACTGTTATTTACGCTACTTTTGGTATACCCTTGTACATTTTGTACTTCCTCAACATGGGAAAAGTTCTGGCCAAATCATTTAAATTCCTATATCGCGGGCTACACGAGTGCACACAGGACTCCAATAGTAACATTGAGTCAGGCGTTGTCCGAAAGAAGATAATTGTACCGTCCACTGCGTGCTTATGGGTGATAATGTTCTATGTAATAACCGGAACGGTTATGTTCGCAAATTGGGAGAAATGGTTCTACTTGGACTCCTTCTATTTCTGCATGACCAGTCTGTGCAAGATCGGATTTGGTGACTTTGTTCCGGGTGCCAGTATAAAGACGCCTTTATCATCCCAGCAATCGGAACTAGACGATGATTCCGAGTCGACGTTTACTTTACAAAAATTATACGAAACCGACCAGAAGGCAAAGTTAGCCATTAACTTCGTTTACATGTTGATCGGCATGGGACTAGTCGCTATGTGCTACAATCTAATGCGAGAGGAAGTGCGCGTTAAGATGCAGGAAATAAAAGAAGACATGAAGTTGTGTCTTGAAGATATGCGGTCACGATCGGCACTATGCTGTGGACGCGATTTAGATGATGAGGAGTACTATTATTAAAATTACTTGAAACTTGATTTGAAATTCTATTGGACCGCTAAGGGAAATTCTATGAATGAGCTTATGTTAATGTAGTGTGTGATGTGGTAAAAATGTTTACTTAAAATCCGGACCTCTCTTTAATTAAGAAAACAATATTGTTATAATGCGTGTGTGTGTGTATATTTAAAGGTAAAAATTGAAAACTTTTGGAGACTCGGAAAACGTGATACAAACTTCAAGGTGATGCTTGGTGGCAGTGCTGATCGGTTATGCACGCCAAGCACTTCGGCTGGACCATTTCGAATATTTGCAGTTTCTGGTTTTCAAAATCGAACCAATGACATTGTCTACTGTCCACCGATTATACGGCAATCAACCCAAAATGTGGAGGATTCAACGGCGATTGTTTATTTTGGAGGTGATGTTCAGGTATGTAAGAACTTTTTATGTCTTTTATAAATCTAAAAAAAACAATTAATTCGTTATTAAGTCCGCTGTTCAGAGTAGACTCCAATTTGCCGTTGTGAATCAGCACGTACTCGCTTGCGTGCATGTTAAAATTTCATAAATTTCAATGACTTATGTTCATTATTAATGTCATATTGAAAAATGTATCAACAGAAAAACGCTCCGCGGCACTGTAACAGTCTTAATTTAATTCGGTGGTAATGCCAATGGGTCTATTGTTTACAATATGACTACATCGCAACTATTTACGGTCATTTACAGATTTAAAAAAGGATTGTCTTGAAAAGCCAACATCAGTAAAATTATTTGGCAATAATAAAATCGAGACTTTATTCCGTATATTTATATATCTAACGTCTAAAACGTATTTTGATTTGTAAAAGGCAGTCTTCCTTTTCCTGTATCCAACGGTGTTATGATGGATTCATAATTATAACTTTTCCCCTCTAACTGTACTGGTTCGGCTTGCGAATACTTAAATACTGCTGTTCAATCTGTCCTGCGACAAACAAAATTGTATGATCCTACTATATCTACTAGGGATAAGAATAGAAAATAAAAGTGAGACATTATAAGAGTGTTGAGTGTCCTGTGACACTCACTAAATCAAATCAATCGATTTCTTTCTGCCTCAGGCGCAGATGGCAGATTTATCATTTCTACATGAAACTTTCTTGTTTCTTCTCTCTTGCTCTCATTTAACAGACGCATATGACATCGTAGTCGGATCCGTTTGTGTTTTTGTGTCTGTGATGTGGTGCGAACGTCGCGTGTCGCCGATTCGTATTCCCTCGTCTTATTTTTGTTATTGCTTATGTGTTTCATTGGCGAAAGTAGCGTATTATACATCGAATGAAAAACATCGCTGAATCGTTAAACGTCGAAAGCATACGATGCATCGGATGTTTTTCGATGTTATCGATGTATTATGAACAAGCATATCTACCAGTTATCTATCTGTCTCGTAAGAAATCTAACTAAGATCCGTATGGTATTCTTTCTCAGTGATTTTAATACATATTCAATGCATTTTTTAACTTTCTCGTATACATTAGTATACTAAAGAGAAAGTTATTGCGATCGTGCGGAAATTTCGAACTCAAAATGAGTATGAGGGATGATATCACGTCGATCTGTCTGTCTGTCTGGGCGCCGTTTTGCCCGACGGATTTGCTTCAAAGTTCGTATGTAAGGTTTTTGGGCTTACATCTCGGGGCATCTTTGTTTTTTTTTTGCTTAAGTGGGTTAAATAAATTTGGTATGTGATCAAATGTTACCATTCTTTTTAAAGCGATTTAAAAATGCACATCATGTAGCGAGAAAGTTTCGTATGGCGCAGTCGGGCACTTTATTTCATATAATTTGAGCTTGCAAAAGATTTTGTTTGTATCCTTATTTCCTTAATTTAATAGTAAAAAACAGGTTCATTAACAAAATTAGAAAATAAAACAAATGATGACAAACCGTTCCAAAATACAAAAGTTGTGACGAAAAATAGAATGTTTGTTCCACATTTCGATGGCCCGGTGAAAACCATACTAAGTGCACATAGTAATGTTTTGTGTTGTACATATATACCAAAACAATCTTTATATTTCACAGTGCGTCTAAATATAGATTTAAGGATGAAAAGTTAATAGGTTTTAGGGTGGAATGCTATTGGCTATTGCTTTCGAGCATATGATGGAAGTAACGATAACGACGACGACTTAGAAAGTTAAAATGATTTCGAAATGTCTCGTTTGATCTCAGGTTTTTGAATCCTGTCAAGTAGCTTCAAAAAATGTTATTGGTGCACCTGACCAGATATTCGTGTTGTACTCAAAGGGGTTGAACAATTGCATGTATTGCTTAAGTTAGTTTATACATTTCGCAGCGTTCTTGAAGACATCGGAGCTGTAGTAATTTTAACAAAATTTCGGCATATACCAAGAATGAAAAGCCTTTTGGTTTCAGCAATGCAAGTTGACAATGGCAGAGTATTGGCGTTTGTCTTCAAGCATTAGTCTTTTGGCTTAGAAGCATTAAATTAATTCCACTTGTAAGATGTGCCCAACTTGTCATGCATTCGACTATCTACGATGTAAGATAAATCTTTGTTAACGATTCTTTACATGATAACCCATTAAGGTTTATCATTGTTCATATTTTATGTGTTATTTCGTTTAAGAAAATCAGCAACATAAATTAAGAAAATCATAAACACAGCACGTGTGACCGTACTACATATCTCAATAGTTCAATGTAAAAGGAAATTTATTCACATTTCCTTTGGCGTCGTCTCTAAACGTTCCTCACATTTTTCTTCTATGTATTTTTCCCACGACTCAGTAACGAATTTGGCATCGTTTCAAGTGAAACAATAAATTTCAAAAGGGAAATTATTCAAAATAAATATTTAAAAAAAAAAATCATACAAACAAATTTTCTTAAAGTATAACATATATTTTATTTTTTTTTTTGTAGGATTTTCCCGAAAGCATGGAAACAAATAGAGACAGTAGGGGTTACATGAAGTATAATTTAGAAAATTCAGCAATATTATTGCGGGAAGCATTTCCCCGATCGCACATAATTGTTATACGTCCGGTGAGGTAAGAAATTGTACTGATAATTTTTGCATTGATTGTCGATAAATGAATCTACATAAAATTGTGGTTTCTTCGTCGCCACAGGATGGAATTTAAAACATTTAGCTGCTTTGATAATTTTGTGCGTGGTAATAACGCAGGAGTTCCAGATCATACGCCCATGAATCATGCGCTGCAGCATTTAGAAAAGTATTTAAAAATTTGCTGCGTGTGTTCCGTCCTGATGAGTAATTTTCTTTTGTAGGCTTTTGCAAAACCTGTCTCAAAGGTTAATATCGATTCCCGAAAGTGAAATTCTTGCACAAGTGACAGCAGCAGCTGCTGCAGCAGCGGCAGCCGCAGCATCGGTTCCAACATCCGCTACTCCTACGACATCTTCAACCACAGATACGACCTCATCGTCTAACAATGATAGTAGTCAAGAGATGGACATTGATATCTTGCAGGTACAAGAAAATGTGACTGTTGATACTGACGGTGTCATGGTATTTCCCTGTGGTAGTGACAACAGTACGCTTGCATCATGCACTAATGATGAAACATCACAGAATTCTACTACCACAACATCACCCACATCACATTCCGCTGACGTTCATGTTCAACCAAATGCATCATCGTCGGCGAGCTTTAACAATACAGCTGCAGTTTCCAATGATTGTCATCAACAGAATAACCTCCTTCAGGCAACGATTGCTCAGCATCAGCAGCAACAGCGGAATCCTCTTTGGTGGCGGGAGAATCTTAACTTGGACAAATCAAAGCTTATATTAATAGGCTTTAGTAAAGGGTGTGTTGTGCTCAATCAAGTGAGTCGAAGAAAGAGTAAAAATCAATAAATTGATTAAGTCCTTCCTAAGAACCTATATTACTAATGGGATTGTTTCCCGTTTTTCTTTTTAGTTTATCTACGAGTTTCATTATTTAAAAACGCTTACGCCTGATGATAGCACAATGATTCGGCTTCTGTCTCGCATCAAAGATATGTATTGGCTGGATGGTGGACATGGTGGCCAGAAAAATACATGGATTACTTCACGGAGCCTGTTAGAAACTTTAACCAGAATGGGTAAGTACAGGAATAGCAATCTATTCAAATTAAATGGTTTTTCTTATTTAAAGTACGTCTAACCTTTCAGGGATGAATATCCATGTTCATCTCACGCCATACCAAGTGCAAGATGATCGTCGACCCTGGATTCGCAAGGAGGAAAAAATCTTCACTGACATGCTGCGAAGACTGGGTGCTCCAATTACACGACGCCTACACTATGAAAGTCAAACCGCGAATCTAATGACACATTTCGAGGTGCTACAAGCTTTTTGTCAGCACATTCACGACTTTAGTCAGCAGCAGCAGCATGACCAACAGCAACAGCATATTCATCACGTTAACAAAAGCAGCGGAGAGAACCCCTTGGATGAAAAGTGACAACGACGTCGATTAAATTCAAAGAAATCTCCCAAATCATCTTTGCCAGCAGTGACAACATCGGCAAAATCTTCAACTGCTGCTTCCACTTCATTGTCAACTGCAGCATCACCATCATCATCGTCTTCATCTGTACATAGTCAACATTATAGATCTAAGCGTAAGATACATAAATTATATTATACTCTGTGCGGTTAGTAGCATATAATTTTTTTTTTTTTTTTGTGTCCCTTTTACAATACCTTATGTATTTTTTGTTTAGATTTTAATGATTTAGTATTAAATGTGTTTGTAATTTCTACTGTATGTCTTTGGTGCTTGCGAACATTAATGTACATGTATCAAGAGCACTTAAAAATATCTAATACCATCATTTACCGGTACCAGCAGTGCAATAAATTGTTAGTGGTTCTTCACCCGTTTTGTCAGAAAGTTGTGGTGATTTTTGTTACCTAAATATACTGCAAACCATAAATTACGCTTTAACTAATTCATAGTGTTAACACATTTTATTTTTTTTTTTCCAAGCTTAATTGAACATTAACGACTCAATTCTTCAATGTCCCGTAAGCCTATACTCGGACGGACAGTGAAATACAATGGTTAATTTCTAAACCGTACAATACGAATGTGGAATGCTCTACCACGCTCTGTTTTCCCTACACATTATATTTTACAGACATTTAAAACCAACGTGCATCGGTATCTCCTTTTTCCTAATCCTTTACTTCCCTAATGCCCGCACTGTATTAATTCATTATAAGGGTATCCAAAATCCCTTAGGTGCGCGTACATTATAAAAAAAAAAACACCGGCTTGCCGAGCGACGTCTAGAAAAGTACATTTTATCCATAATATGTACGTGTTATACCAGCCTATATCTACTAAATAAATCGCCTGACGTTTGTCTTTTTATATTTGCAAGTAAGGTGTATTAAAAACGTAGATCCCAATCAGGTCAAATATTTAAGAGGACGAGGAGCATAATGCTTACTAAACTTCCAACGTGAATAATAGAGACTTATATGCCACCCTTTCCAACTTCGTTCGCCTTTCCAATCACTTTGCCGGTAAAATAAACTGCACTTAGGTTGAAAATGAGGTTGAGTGCTATAGTAGAAACAAAACTTACGGGGAACACTCTCCAGTTTAGATGAAGTAAGATAGATTTACCTTGCAGATCAGCTTCATTTGCAGAATCATAGATACCTATGTATAATTGTTGCAAAAACATAAATATATGGTAATTCCGTCTAAAAAACAATTTAAGTGAACCAACCAAAACTTATTCACTTATTTGTATGACCTTCGATTTACAAATGGTACAGTTTAAGAATTAAAAGTGCAGATAGCTACATATTTTATGAGCATTAAAATCCTTGAATTTATTTTCACTAAATAAATCCTCGGTTTCCTAATCAGTAGCTCTATTATATACAGATTTAATTCTTTTTACATTTTGTAAAGAATAATATCTTGTTACTAATAGAAAAGCTTCCATAACTTCCTTGTTAAATCGAATTTATATTTATTTTGGCGTCTGTATAATAAAATCATCTTCAATCAAAGAAAGTCTACAGCTTGTATATACGTTTAACTCCTTCTGTTAATGTGCAACATAATCGCTTTTCGGATCTTTTTCTTAAAATCTTCACATCTTTATAAATGTTTCATTAATTTTTTCTTTCCATTAAACAAAATAACAATGACGAGCTTAGTATAATATTGTTTTCTACATGAACAAAAATGAAAATTCAATGTGGTTTTAATTGTTACAAACATCTATTATAGTCCTTCCAATGATATTTGTAATTTAATAGCTCTTCACTTGTCCCGGTTAACGATCTTTATTTTTAATCAATTAGTAATATGTAGCCCCATAGTTAGTTAGATTTTAAGAATTATTCTAGGCATTTAAAGAAAATCGTAGATATAATTCAAATTAAATGTGAAATCAGACGAATATTTACATATTACAAAGAAATACATAATTAAATAAGCTAAATATTTATAAAACAACCAATATAAATTCAAAAATAAAAAAAAAACACATTTGTTGATGTACCTTTCGAATTGCAGTTCAAAATTGCTTTCTTATTTTCTAATAATGAATCTAAATTGATTATTTAAATTTGGATGGAAAGAAAAGAATTCAATTTTTTTTTATAATAAAAAATCGAAACGTAAATAAAATGATTTACAATTTTTATTTACAGAAATGTATCTAGAAAGCATGCAAAAAAAATTTATATCAGCTAGTTTTAGTATGAATATTATGAACAAAACTAATGTATTTAAATTTATATAAAAGAAGCAGAAAAAAAAAGAATTTACATCAAAACTATTTGCAATTGTATTAAATATTAATAAATATTGCGTATAAACTTTTAAATTCACTAACTTGTTTGTTTTTACAAAAAAAGTTAACCTAAATTTGTTATAAATCTTAAATTAAACGCTGCTGTAGCCCGAACTTGATGTACGTGCTTGATCGAATTTTTTAGATCGAAGAACTGGTGGAACTTTCGCGACAAAAGCCTATCTCAGTAAATATGGTCGCGATCAGCTCAGTTAATATTAAACTTTTAAAATAAAACTTGGAAACCCGTAAAAAAGGAATAACCGTTTCTAAACAATTGTAAAATAAAGACAGACCTTAAATCTCTGATATGGCCGGGGGCTAATTACCACGAAGCGAATTTTTTTCCGAATTAGGATATTGGTACTATTCAGTTCGCCGGCTAAAGCTGTAACTATAACATTCGCGCAACTATATAAATGAGAAAGCATTTTATCGACTTCATATGCGATAGATGTTGTGATGGCGAATTAATTTGTCAGCGGTGGAAAAAAATAAAATTAAAATAAACGAGTCCGCCAAATAACTTTTTTTTTTGAAACAGGGCGCAAAACATCGTGTGTAGCTTCGGCTGTGTGGCACGTAGAGCGCCTTCCTGTTGAAACCAAATGTTGCCAATATCCTCCTCTTCAATTTTTGTGAACAAAAATTCGTTCAACATGGCCCGATAACGATCGCCATTGACTGTAACGGCCACTCCTTGTTGTTGTTGTTGTTCGTTGTTCTATCTTTGAGTATAGTATTTTCTCTTTGCGCTATTAAGAGAACAAATATACGCAAGGAAAACTTTTACATTCGAATTAGGAAAGTAACGAGTAACGATATGTTTGCAACTAATACTCAGACCTAAGCGAGACGTCGCTGGTTCAAATCCCGGCCTGTACCACCTAAAAGTTTTTATTCGCTGCCCCGCCTCTTGCGAACGTTTGACAAACATCCAAGAGTAAGAACTGTCATGAGAAGCTTCTCAAAAATCCATTGCCTTTCGGCAAAAAATATATCTTCGCACACACAGTGGTTTGAGAAGCTAGGCTTTGGGTCGTGTATGGGCCGTTAACGCCTAATATTTATTTATTTATTTTACTCAGACCTAGAGTAACGTATACATACGGGTAATGAATTTGGCTTTACTTTTACAGCTCTAATGCATACTGAATTTCCTAATCAAATACCATCCCTTCTTTGACCCTTTCTCAATTGTTTTTTGTCGTCAGCAGATCTACTACAAATGCAGCGAGTCGTAAGCAGGGATCGAACTTTACTCCTATCGGAGTAGATCTAATTCGGTTTTCAAAAAATGTTTCAAATCTACTGCGTCACTTCGCTTCCACAATTTTGTTCGATTTTTTCGTATATGTAGCTGGCCTTTTGCTAAAAACTATAATAGAAATTAAAACACATATTTTAAATTATTATATATCGCTTTGCGATCAAATAAGAATGGGATTTGCTTTTGACAACAACAATATACATATGTACTACAATAAATTCGTTAACCCAAAAAAATTTCAATAAGGAAAATTTCCTTCCACTGTGAAACTAGTAAAGGCATTTAATAAATCGTCCATTGATGTCTAAAATGATGTGTGTGTAGAAAGAATTGTAAATATGTATTATGTTCCAAAATGTTAAATGAAAAATCGAGAAGATATTTATGTACCACCGGTTAATTTAATATAGTTTTTTAAACAATTCAAATTTGTTTTGGCAAATACTATAATTAAATCTATATTTTTCGCAACTAAAAAATAAAATAAGATATCGTCCGCCTCATGCCCAGAAGCAAATTTTCCAACTTTAAATTAATTGTTTGGTTTGATTAACCTTTTTTGTGTTTTATTTTGTAATAGTTAATTCATTAAAATTAATAAATTTTAAAATCTACCTAGAAAAATTTATTTTTAGTTTAACTTAGCTTTTTCTTTTCATCTACTTCGAAATACGATTTTTGAAACCGAAGCATAGACTCATGCCTCAACATTAGTTTTATTTAACTACTTTATATTTACACTAGCGCTTTAAAAATCTGTAAACGCATCCTTTTTACCTGGATTAAACTTAATTTAGGTATATGTACACATGAATTTTAGACTTTGGAAAGGTATTGTGGAGAGACAGTGTTGAAAACATTTTTCATGTTAGTAATTACAAAACTATTTGCCTTGGTAGACTCTTTATTTTTGTGCTGTTGTTTTTTGTTGTACTTTCGTTTCTGTGATCAACTTCGGATTAGCCTTGAATTGATGCTTCTACAATACCCACACGAGGGAATAGAAGTGCTTGTGATTAGGAATAACGGACTTCATCGAATAACGACATTGTAAGTAGAAACTAAAATATTTTAATTTTACTTACCAGTATCGTAAACAAATTTTAAAATTTGTAGCCCCATTTCTGAGCCTGAGAGTAAGTAACACCTTTTCAATCAGATTTGTTTGCTATTTAGATTCGAAAATAAAATAGCCGAGTAATTTATAAAAAAGGTCTATTTTTACAAGTTTCACTTTTGTTAGCATAATGAGAATTACAAATGCATAATTAGAAATTATTATTAATATAATTAACAACACTCTATGAACATCGATATGGACATTTGATTGTTGTCCACTCATCTGAACCATCACAGCAATCACAGATACCATCGTTAACACGACTACTTGAAATGAAAACATCTCTTCCTCTGCCAGTGATATGTCTCTTTTGGTATTTACAATAAAATTTTCCTGCTACGCAGGCATTCGTACTAGGCTCGTCACTACCGTCTGTAATACAATCACAGAAATCATCATTTACTCTGACAAACGGGATTCCTTGACTGCCATCTAAACATTGGAATTTTCCCTCGAAATTTGGTTTATAAGCATCGTAGTCAAATAATCTTATACCACTGAAATGAACAAAATTGTGTGTGAACATTATTTACGTCTTGAGGTGCGCGGTTAAACTCACCGTATGATTTTAATGTGTTCACTGCCGTTTTGTTCTGCGGCACTCCCCACATCGGAACGTTGATCTTCAGTCTTTCGGGAATTTAGAACTATATATTTACTATCTTTAAATTCTAAACTGCTATCTAAACTAAATGGTGTACTTGAACTTGGTAGCTGGTTAATAGACAATGCCTGATAGATGAAGAATATTATTCCCAAGAGAAATATTCCGAGCAAAAGCATTTTCGACTTGTGCTTATAAAATGGTTTGTAATATATGTTCTCCCGTTTAACCCATGTTTTCTTCATATTAAATAAAGAATTTTCGATTTTTACGTACTTTTTTGTTCGTGGAATAGTGAACTGTTCTGATAATTGACGTGTTGTTTATTTACAAAAAAAAATCTTGTAAAAATATTAAACGTTCTTCAAAAACATGACAAAAGTGACGTTTAACACCATCTTGACAGTAGGTAAGGAATTGCTTTAGCTATATTAAGGTATGTCTAGATCAACAATTGTATGGCGGAAAATCATTTAGGGCCCAATCAGCGTTTCACATTTAGTTTACATATAAGAAATATTTATATATTTACGGAAGAACTAAGGTATTTATTAGGATTATTTCATCAATATATAATTATTTTTTTGAGAAGTTGACCTTTTTTGAAAAATATATCATTTAAAACGCATTTATAGGAAATGAAGAAGTATTTATTTACCTTCCAGGAAGCCAAAGCAAAGAAGAACGTTAAGAACGTTAGATGGTCGATTGGGGCGAATCGTACTGTTATCTGATGACCATTATGGTTTGTTGCGGGTAAACCCAAGTATAAGGATCATATTGATTATAAACGTTTGACAATTATTTGGCTTAATTATTCCATTAAATGACTTAATTATTCATTGCATTGAATGTTTTATAATAAAGTCTGTTCTCATTATGTGTTTTAATATTGTTAAGTCTTAAAAAATCTCGCTCTGCAGATGCGCTTCCATGAGGTATGTAAGCTTAGGAGGGTCAACATACATTCTAAAATAATCATGAGCAGTTCATCTATATTGTGTTTTTAATATATAGGTACAACTTAATGCAAAATGTTACTAAATCTTCTAAAAAAGTCCAATTTCGGAAAAAACAACATGTTTCTCGCATTCGAATATGTGAATACATTTGAACTAGAATATTAAAGTGTGGCAAAATACTTTGTACATATTTTTTTTACAGATATGGATTACATTTTCAATGATAGCTATAACAAGCCCCTAACGTAACTAATATATAATAAGTAAGTTGATCATACATTTTCGGTTGAAAATAAATTTAAGTATAACTATACAAACAAGTATTTCGTAGGTTATAGATGGTTACAATGAAGCAGTTAAGTACATTTACACAATTGTGCACTGGTTTAAAACGCTTTTTAATATAACGTGATCGACATTTTTTCAAATATTATTTTTGAAACATGAAAACACTTTTTTAACAACATTGCAATCACTTACTTGTACTAGTAGTAGTAAATTGTTTTGTTTATTTTAATAAAAAAAATTAAAAATTACAAAACATTGCAACTTGACAAAGAAAGTCGTCGGTTGTAAGCAGTGGCTAATTAATTTAATATATAACTACAATGTAACTAAATGTGCATGCTTATTTATGAGTCGTCGCCAACTCAAAAGCATTTCCGATAGAAAAATACACTCACAATATATTTATATATATATATATATGTATATATATGCAGTGCGTTCCAGCTATTCCCTGTTCTCTTTCTTCTGTCATTCACAGTGCGTTCCAGCTACGTTCTGTTCTCTTTCTTCTGTCAATCACTTCATATAAATTAAAAGATAAAACATATTTACTTATTGTTAGATAAAAAGTTTCCAAAGCCGCCTAAGAAAACAAATAGCTAAGAAAATTCAATGACTAAACGTACAAAGTTTGTAACATAAAATACTTCAAAAACGATTAGAAATACTGGTTTCCCACTTTTTTTATCGATACATTAAACTTACATATGTTGAATAATAAAACAATCAAAGACTTTTATATGAATTAAAAAAAAAACAAAAACAAAACTATTTACTGCAAATATTTTACACCCGAACATTACTAATTTAGTAATATTTATGCAATTATACAATAAAATATATTCTTTTTTCCTAATTTTTTTAAACATTTTCATCCACCGGCCGAAAAAACAAAACAAAATGGAAAAAATAAAACAACCCAAGTATGTTTATTTTAAGGCAGATAAAAAAATAGAGAACTATTTCTTATAACCGCAAAACTTTGTACCGAATTAAATTGTAACAACTTCATATTTATTGTGTAACTAATTTTTTGTTTCATCATAAACATTTGAATTAAGATAGCTATAAAATTTGAATTAAAATGTTGCAAATAACAGATAGGAAAATTGAGAGCGGATTTTGCGGCCATGATTAAATATTTTTATTGCGGGTGAAATTTGAAAGTGAAAGCGGAATGCAGAGTGGACTGGAACTGGTTAATTCCTCATCTGTGATTTGTGTTATGTTGTTCGATGTATGGCTTCACCAACCTCAACAAATAATCGAATTGATTGGCTGACATACGGAGGACATTGCGATATAGTTCAGGTTCTACTTCGCACAATTCGAGTAATCCAGCACAAAATCCACTCTTCTCGCGACGGCTCAACCATTTCTTCTGCCAAATACTCCGTTTTCGACGCGTTGGTTCGTCAGGAATGTGATCCGAAACGAAATGGCACGATTGAAAATAGTTACGAATCACGAAACCCCGGTACGAAACTGGTACGAAAAGGTACGAAACTCTGTCACTAAACCTTGGTACGAAACAAAACCTGTTCATATATGTATAAGGATGTCAGCTTGCCTCAATTGCGGTGAAAACTTGTCAAACCCTTTCATTTAAGGCCCATATCATGCGGGTTGAGAAGAAAATAACAATCGGCAATTGAGGCAGGCTGAAACATATATGATTAGGTTCATACCACTTTCCTATCAGTACTATTAGTTTATTTTCGAATAACATCTCTGGCTCGTAATCAAGATCATCTTTACTGCATTAAAGCATACACGCTGCCAAATACGCCGTCTCTGCAATTTTCACCATCATCGCAAAAGTTCTTTGGCACATTTTTTATTTAAAAATGATACTGATAGTCACTTAGTGTGATCGCCATTTTTTCGCGAATGACCAATGACGAATCGTAGCTTGAATGTCACTCTAATGCGACATTTTTTCCTGACGTCACAGCGTAGTTTAAATGACTCGTAAAAATGACCAAAAAGTCGTACCTATGCATTCAATTCTAATTTTATGCATATTTATAGTGTTTGAAAGCTGTTTGAAAATAGAATCGGAACCAACTTTCGAATAGAATCAAAAGTAGTGATTTGAAGTGGTAAAATATTTAGGAATATATATATATATATATATGTTGTTTCACAAGTGAAAAAAAGGGGGCAGGCATGAGACATGTCAAAAAGTTTTCGTGTTAGTGTAAGTATGAGTAAATCTTGCTTCTGCACCGAAAGTGCTCTCGACAGCAGTTAGAATAACCTGAGTGCAAGTTGTTTATAACAATAAAATTAATAACTTAAGGAATTATTCCAAAAAGTTGCATATAGTCATTATTAGACATTTGTCTAAGTCATCTTTTTTAAGTCCTGTCTAAACTTTGTACAACATAAAATAAAACAAAATCAAATGGAAAATAAAGATCAACACAGCAACACCACAATGTTGGTAGTGGTTGCACATCCACATCGTATCTAGGATTTACTTTTACGATTAAAATGTTCCTCCCCATTTAAAATTCAAAACCATTACATAGTTATGAAACGCCCATTGTAGCTTTCAAAGTCGACGTCGCTATTTTGTTTTCACACGATTTTATAAAGCAAAACAAATAATAAATTAACATAACAGTTGAATGCACCCATCTTTTGTGCGAAAACCTGTTGGATTTTCTGATAATTGTTGATTAACAATCCTCTAAAATCATTATTTGACAGTTTGTATTTTGGTAATATTTTGATTCCTGTTTTCATTGAATTATATTTTGGCTTTTGCAATTATAATCGTTATAATGTTTCGCCCTTATGATTGGGAAAATAGAAATGAACAAGTTGTGTCGGATACGTATAATACCCTTGAACGGACTTCCGACAGTATAAGTCGTTCAAACCAAGTGGCAATCGAAACTGAACAGATTGGAACTCAGGCAAGACAATTATTTAAAAAAAAAACATACATCAAACTGAAATGAAGAAAATTATCAAACTAGGTACTTTCCGAATTAAGTGAACAGCGAGAATCACTTTTAAGGACCCAGCGACGCTTGGACAGCGCAGACACTGAACTATCTAAATCGCGAATTGCGCTGCGTGCAATTCGTCGTAATGTTATCTACAATAAGTTAATTTTAATACTTATTATTTTGCTAGAAATTGGTATTTTGGTTGGAACTATAGTAATTAAATTTGCTTGATTTATTTCAACAAATATCAAATCGCATTTAGAAATTCTATATCAAAGTTAATGAAGTAATAAAAGTACATACAAAGTAAACTTAAAGTTTGATAGTTTTTATTAAATAATAAAATAGGTAAACAAATAAAAAAAATGCGCTCGCTAGTATATAACAACAAAAAAAAAACAGTTTCTATTCTAGGTCTGCAGCATGACTTCAGATGAAGAAAGAATTGCGTAAGCGCCGTGCTTTTATCCAAACGACGCCGATGTGTTGAGATACTTGTTCTTTTTGGCTTTGGACATTTTACATGAGTTGACTGTCGCAGCAAATCGAAGAGATTTAACCGATTCCACAAAGCAATCCTGGAATGGAGCCACGTTGATAAACATAAGAGTTTTTGAATTTCCTCCCAAACTAGGCATTAACAAGTGCGTCAGCTTCGAATTTCTGTACGGTATATGGTCTTGTTTTTGCAACAATGCTAAAATGACATTAGTCAACTCGCTGAGTGAACGATTAATGTTTTTAGTCTCATTCATTCGTGTACTGGTCTTTGGACTTTCGGAACCAGCTAAATCGACCAAATTTATGGTGCCGACTGAGGTCTCACACTTCTCTGCATGCGTACCAATTAGCTCGATCTTTGTCACGGCATGAGACCGAGATGATCGATCATTTCCGGCTGTAGCTGCAGTTGCTCTATTCATTTTTGCAATTTGCATCAACTGGCGAAGACGGTTTGCACTCGTCACTGTTTCCTCGGTGATATTCGTGACATATATGTCTGACTTGTTATTCTTCGTCATTCGAATTTCCATTTCTTTTTGTTCGTTACTTAACAAATCGTACAGGACCTCGTTGTAGATCTCGAGAAAAGTTGCCTTAATTTCATACTCCCATCCAAGATGCTTGTAATTCTTAACTGAATCAAAAAGCAGATCTACAGTGCGTGGTATTACACCGGTACAGGATGGAACTCCGTCCATAGTATAAGTTTTACCACTGCCTGTTTGGCCGTAGGCAAATATACAGATGTTGTATCCATCAAGTGCTGACTGTATGAGTGGAGAAACCAATTCGAAGACATCTTCCTGCGAGGATCTGGAATGAAATACATGATCGAACGAAAAAGTATGGTTCGCAACTTTGTTTTTTGCTCCAGAGGAGAGCAATTCCAAGTTTTGGATTTCTAGAGATGTCTCGTCCAAGAAATTCCAACCACACATTAGTCGATCCTCCTCGTAATCAAGTGGCGGTCGAACACGACAGAACACGCGAATGTTACCACGCAAATCCATAACGGCATTGTGCAAATCTTTTCGCTCCATATTCGATCGAAATAGCTGTTCTTTGCATGCTTTTAACTCTTCTACAAGTTCGGTATTATGATTGCTGAGCGCCGATGTTTGCGAACGAAGTTGAACAACTTCTTTATCCAGTAAAGAATGATTGGCTAGCAATTTCTGAAACAAAAGTTTTTAAATTGAGATTTGTAGGTAATTCGTTCATTTTAAAAAGCATCTTATTTTTTTTAAATGCCAAAATATTTATTTTAATTATATACATACTTATAAAGCTTATACAAGGGACAACGAAAGCACATTCCGAAGACACGCATTTAATCTATAACAAGCGGGTTTCGTACCTATTCATTTGAAAGTGTTTAATATGAAACCTTTTTGAACTTGACAAAAAGTAATAAGACAGTATAATATTCAAACGAAAAAAAAAAATTAAAAACAAAATTTCGAACACAAGCTGATGTTTTTGCTTTTTCAATAAAAAAAAGAATTATTTTCGTGTATAAATCCATCAATATTGCTGTCACCTACTTTTGTAAAGTAGGTACTTCAGAATATTTTAAACCGATTTGGTTAATTTGTTAGTTTAACTTAGATATGTTTTTTAATTACCTAAAAATTTTAGAAGTCAGAAAATAAAAATAATAAATGGCACATTCAGGTCTTAAGACCTAGCTTCTCCAAGTAATAGATATATTTTTGGCACGAATGGAAGGGTTTCACCATTTTATATCGTCTCCGAAGAGACGCAATTTGAGAAGGTTTTCATGACACGTTCCTATACTTATTACTTTCGTAAAGCAGTGTAAAGCTTTAGATTTTACAGGGTAACCACTATATGATAATTTACACTGCCTTCCCCACGTAAAAAAAAATATTAACTTACCTCATATTTCTCTTTCAAATTTTCAAATTCTTCCTTTGTGCTTTGCAAGCACTTTGTAATGGAAGCAATTTTCATGCTTTGAGAATTTGTCTGCCGCTGCAAGCACTCAATCTCGGTTTGGGCATTTTTCAATTCATCACGAATAGCAAAAAGTTGCGTTTGTGATTCTTCATATTGCTCGGGAAGAGTTTCCAAACTAGATAAGCTTTCCCTCAAGTCATCGTATTTCTTCTTTAATACTTTATGTTTCTCTAAAATATCATTGTAACGCGCTTTGAAGTCGTAAGGTGGTATTCGCTTATTTATTTGTTTTGCCGCACCAGTAGTAGATATTGAAGTTGATGTTGCTGTTGGTTTAGGCTTAGATAGTGTTGAATTGTTGCCAGTTGCACTAGTATTTGAAGAAACTGCAGGTTTATTGCGTTGTACATTTCGAAGGCCCAATGTGGATGTTGTTTGCATCCGTGCCATCTTAGCCGGAATTGGAGCGAGAGTAGTTTCAGCCCTTTTTGGCGCTCGTACTTCATGAATACGTATGTCGCACGCTGATCGACTTCTACGCAACTTTCCTCTGTTATTGCTAAATGAATTACCCACGCCTATGGAAGTCGGAGGTAGTCGTAACGCTGCTTTTGTTGAGGCCAGATTTTGTAAGGGAGCTAAACCAGTAACTTTAAATTCACGCACATCGTTTAAGCGAAGATCACACGCCGACCGACTTCTTCGCATTTTTGCCTTATTTTGATGTGCAAGTTTAGGAGATAAAACGCGTCCTGCTAAGAAAACAAATTAATTAAAGAAAATGTCATATAACTAGCAAATTTACCTTTATGTGCAAACGAAGGTATGTTTGCAATATCCTTTGAGAGGGGCACATTATTAAAGTTTGTACTGCTTCCCAATTTGTTTAAAAAAGTTGCATTGGGTTTTATGCGATCCATTGGTAAAATAGGTTTTGTCATTGGCGTCGGCCTTTTAAGTCCAGAAGGTTTCGGTAAACGTGATTCCATTTTTTTTTTCTTTTTATATTTTTTGTACTTCTAAGGCTTCAAATTAAATTTACATTAATGAACTCAGAAAACTCTTCCTAAAAACAACACAGCGAAAAACTCAAACAAGTTATGCAGCCGTTAGGAGTTAAATTTTTGTTTTTCGAATAAATTCGAAAATAGTAAACGTTCAGAAAACCTAATTTATACATTCGAAGTTAATAACACATATGCTAGGTTTATATGAAAGATTCAATCCAATGTAAATGAAAATGTAATTAAATTAGGATCGAGTCTGTCAGAGTTTACATATAAAAATATAATACAATATGATTTTTTCCATTTTTACCTTTTAGAGAAGTAACACATAAAGTAGGAGCGTTCGTGGGTTTTATTTTGAGGTTGGTTAAACTGATATAATACTCGGTATAAAATGTCAAATTATAATATAATACTTGGTATAAAATGTCAAATTAATGTTGTTCAACCGTCAGGATTATATTTTTTTTTAATACAAAGAATCCTAATATATATGGATATCATAACAAAATTATTTAAGATATTGAACACGTTTTTTGAAGAATAAAAAGTTTTGATTTTTAATTTCAGGCTTTGTGGTCCAATGGGTTATGCTACGTTTCCACCAAAAAATAAACCGAGATTAAGCACAAAAGATTAAAAATTAATCTTTCAGCTTTTAGACCGAAGAAAAAAGATTAATATGACGTTTGGCTTTAATTGCTTTAAATATGAATATGAAGGTAAAACCAGTAAAAACCAAACAAAAATGGTGATATGTCAAACGCATTATATTTATTTATTTTTTTTTTTTTTTTAAGTTGTTGAGCTTTGGAGAGTAGTGTAGAGTCGTATAGAGTGTATTCGCAACCCGGATTTTACATGCAAACGAAGTTTTTTACCTGGATTTATTTTAAATTTTGTACTTAGCAGATTAATATTTGTATGGTAAATCTTGAGACTTAAAGTAGATTAAGGGCAGATTAACCTTAATATCGGTTTAGTGTTCGGTGGAGACGTAGCATAACATAGTTTCCTTACTTTGTTAATTTTACAAAGCTTTTGAAAATATGAATTTTGCGACCAGTTTCTCCAAAGTACAATGGAAAGCGATATTAGATTAGGTTAATAATGTGCCCAATATTTTGTTCGTAAAATATATATTTGTTTACTTCATTTACGCCTGAATGTGTATTGATCAACGCGTTGGGATGAAACTGAACAAACTCACTTCCTCACAGAGCAGAGAATCCACATTTTCGGGTACTTCATTTTCAGTTCATACACAACTATTCTTATGGAAATTTCTAACCAAATCTATTACACTTTCTATTGTAACAAACTCCAAAAATATTTTTCACTTTTATTAGCTTCTCAGATGTCTTACAAACAGAAACTTCTCAGGTTTGCCATTCGACATTAAACTATACGTACTTTCCATTCGTGTCAAAAATATATTATCGCACGTATACTCTGGTTAGAGAAGATAGGCTTTATTTTATTTTATTGCTTACTTTAGTTTAACGTATTATGCTTTTATGCCTTAATGGGTTTAAAAAATTATGTAAATTATCAAACAAATTTTGAATAATAATGACATTCCCAAAAGGACAAGAAATATTACAAAAAAAACATTTCACAATTTGAAACGCACACATGTCCAATTTATATTTTACATAAGCTTTGAAAGTAAATGCGAACGTGTATATACCGTTGCAATTTAAGTAAGTTGGTAAAATTAAATGCTTCCTAGTAATTTCAACATGAGACTTTTTTACTTCTGTAGCTGTTGGTCCAGAACTGAGTCTTTACTTTCATAGGGCAATTCAAATTACATGCGTTAGGGTATACACTGACACCTACGGATACGATTTGTATATTAATTAATTCGAACTACTATCGGATCAAGTTTTTAAAAAACCTAAATCTTAAAGACAACAGTTTTTCGAGTTCAATGGGCTTTCCATTACACATAAGAAATCAACATTATATTACATGACCCTGTATTAACAGCGATATTGTAAAAATTACTCATTAATCTAATCTTACCCTTACTTATGACTTATAACTAGGGCCTTATGTGGGTATATCATCAAAATAATTTAACAACGACTGAACTCATCCAATATTTCTCTCGAACCGCTGTCAACTTTGTATGTAATAGATTTGCGCAACTGTCTCATTCACAGTGGAATGTTTTCTTATGTGTTAGTATGTTCAACATGTACAAAAGTAGAATGAAGAAGGTAAATAAAACGAAACACATAAAAATTTACTATTTTGTTGTGTGAGTCACGGAGGCCATCAAAAACTGAAAGAAGAAAGTTTTTGTTGTGGTGAAGATTTTGTGATTGGTTTTCTTTTGTAGTTTAACTAAGTTTTTTACATCCAATTTTTATAACTAAGCAATATTTATGTCAATTACACTTCAATTTAATGTCTAATTAAACTTTCGATTCGATATAATTGATTCCCTATTTTCTAAGTCTCCTGCATTGTCAACTATAAAAAGTATCTCAAGGCAGCTACTGGCAACATTTGCAAATATATATATATATGGTAGGATATAATACAATTTGTTATATTTACAACGCAATAGCTTATTATTCACTATCATAACACTTCCCAGTTGCTACAGTAAAACACAAAACATAGACTTACCAATTCTGAGAAGGCACATAAAACTCGTGATTGGGACCCATGACGAAATGTGTAGATCGGAAGTGCAATGTAATCTGAGCCTGTCTGTATCTGTTGTTATTGAGAAGAGAAAATAGGTACGTGTGAAAGAACCAACTTTTGCACATAAAAGAAAACAATAACAACTACCGCAAAAGATTTTGCCGCTTTTGAAGTAAAAAGTGTTATTAACTGCGTTCTACCATTTATTGGTTCGCTTAATATTGCAACCAAAAAATATTAGTGTTCAGTTAAAGTCGCGTTTTATCTTATTTAATAACTGAAACTGTACAGAGTTAGAGCAGATTTTAAACATATGGATGATTTGTTCACTTATAATGATTTGCAATAGACTTGATTTAAATTTCTGTCAATAGATTGGAAACATTTGCTACACATTGTGACTGATCAGCAAATATTTATTTCACTTAATTTTGAGTTCATAAAAATTAAAATAATTTATTGTTCGTTAATGTTAAAAAAAAAGTTTGTAAGAACATGAACAGTTTGGCAAATAATTTGGGACGGTGAATGCACTCAAAATAGGGTAAAATTGTACTTCTTTTGAAATGAAATTTAGTTATGTACTCTAGCTATTTGGTTTAAAATATATTGAGTGCCAGTTTATAGAGTTGTAGTATTCTGTCAATCTTTCGATGCCTATCTAATGATTTTAACTCGCATTTAACAACTCATTTCCACGGCTGGTATAAATTTGGCTTGTTCATGCTTGTTTTTCTACCTAATTATATTAACTATGTTAATTACTTATACCTAACCAAAGGTGGAGACTTTTTGGCACTGTTAAACGGTACTAATGTTTATCAATCTAAATAATATGACGTAGCTACCTAGTTGAATTTTATTCTGTTGTTACCCTTTATTCAAAAACAAAGGAAGTTGCAAAGAAAGCGTGTAAAATAATTGTTTTCGTTTGTTGAAATCGGCCCACACTTTTGCGCCAAAAACAACAAAAAAACATTTAATTTATTGATATAAAAACTTTTTCCCGTAGCGGTCCACCTAGTTACCGTTATTACGTCTATATAATTTCACTGACTCAAAGCTAAATTAAGCCATTTTGATCAATTGAAAGCGGTAATAAGACCTATTTGGTGGTTTTCATGTAAAATTAGGCCAAATTGCGAAAACTCACTTGAACCTGCGAAGCGTGCCCACGGTGGTACTATTTTCAATAAAAATGTTGCGATAGAAAGTACTTAATACATATCGCTTAAAAAGCCAAACAAGTACAAATTTAATAAAAAAGTAATTTTTGTAAATTTAAATTTTCTCAAAAACCAGAAGTCATTAATAGCCACAGTAAATACAAAAAGCAAATTTACTATTTGGTATATATATATGAATACATATTTTTAATTTTGAGTTTGATGGTAATTTTTTCAAAAACTATTGATGGAAATAACTTAATTCAAAAACAAATATGAAAAACCGAATTCCTGGCCTCAAAACTGATATTGCACATTTTTGTAAAGTAACGATCAGACGGTCATCCAAACTTGTCATCCGGATGACATCCTGACGACACTATGACGTAGACTTTAGTCTAAAGTGGTCATCCCGTCTGAAATAAACAAGTTTTCTGACGTCAGCATGTCCTACGGATGACCATCTGATCGTACCTTATATCTTAATAAAAAATAAAAAATCTACAAAAAACAGTTTTCAACTTTCAGCGCCAAAGTTGTCGTACTCGGGCCAAAATAAACTATTATATATAATATGTATGTAGGTACCTCTACCTATATCTCTTAGAGTTATATTTTTTATTTATTTATTTTTTCATTTGGTCAGGGAAAACATTAATATTAGTCAGGGAAATTTATTTTGATAAATAGTGGCAACTATTTATCAATCATTGCTTAAATAGGCCCACCAAAACGTTAAAATTGCCTATATGTAATATCTACTCCTTAGTGACACTTTACGACAAGCTATATTTAGGGGATGCGCTGTAGGGATAGTATTAACTATCTCGTACCTTCAGGGTATGTATTTTTTTAGTAAATTTATAGTGACATAAGTTAGAACTTAAACTTTGAAAGATATTTTGCACATTGTTCTGTAATTTTCTGTACAGCTTAGGTTTATTAAACTCAGTTAATAAAAGTCTCTTTTAAATTCTTAAGAAGGATTTAACTAAACATATTTAAAACTTCAGAGTATTTTCTTTTCTGTACTGGTTTAATTTGATTTGACTATAAATATTTAAAAGTAACTCTATTTTTTTCAGAAATGGATTTCCAAAGTATTATAAGTCAGAAAGAACCTCACGCTCGTACCATCATTCATCTCGATATGGACTATTTCTATGCTCAAGTTGAGGAAATACGGGATCCGTCTTTACGAACAAAGCCATTAGGCATTCAACAAAAGCAAATTGTTGTAACCTGTAACTATATAGCTCGTCAATTTGGTGTGACAAAACTGATGCTTATATCTGAAGCCAAGAAACTTTGTCCTAACATAATTTTAGTCAACGGAGAAGATCTCACAAATTATCGCCAAATGTCAAGCAAAATCTTTGATACCATTCATAAGTACACACCAATGGTAGAGAAGATGGGATTCGATGAAAATTTTATCGATGTTACAGAAGTAGTTGCAAATCGCTGCAGAAATGGCATTGATGTTCAAGCCGAAGGCAACATTCATCCACCCAACCGAACACTAGAAAATTCTTGTGCTTGTGGCTGCGACAAGAGGCTAGCGATTGCTTCGCAAATTGCCAAAGAAATTCGACAGGATTTATTTATAACCCTAGGTATAACTTGTTGCGCTGGGATCTCTTATAATAAACTTCTTGCAAAGTTAGTTGGCACCCGAAATAAACCTAATAAGCAGACCATTTTGGTATCCACTTATGCAGAAGAGTTCTTGCGCGAGTTGAATAGCTTGCACTCAATTACGGGCATTGGTCAAAAGACGGAATCATTGCTGCTGGAGAATGGCATTGCTAATGTGACAGAGCTTCAAAATTGTGATATGGAAAATTTAAAGAAAAAACTTGGCTTTGAAACAGCGACTAAACTTAGAGAACTTTCCTTTGGCCGAGACCTGGCACCGGTACGACCGACTGGCAAGCCAAAGACAATTGGGCTTGAAGACTCATGTCGACCCATTTCTGTGAAAAAGGACGTTGAAGAAAAGTTCCGTATGCTTCTCATGAGGCTGATCGAGCAAGTGTCTGAAGATGGTCGTATCCCCATTGCCATCAAGGTAGTTCTCCGTAAATTTGATTCTGTTAAGAAGACCAGTCACCGAGAGACAAAACAAGCAAATATACTTCCGTCATTGTTCAAAACCACATCCGACGGACACCTAACACTTACCGATGGCGCGCAACAGAAACTTTTAAAGATAGTTATGCGATTGTTTGAAAGGGTTGTTGACCTGGACAAAGCCTTTAACATCACATTAATCGGGCTGGCATTTTCGAAGTTTCAGCTGAGAAAAGTCGGCTCATCTTCAATAGCAAACTATCTTATTAAAAAGGCCGATCTTGAGGTGCAGTCCGTGACTTCAATAACAAGCCACGAAGCGTTTCTATCATCACCAGAGAGCTTTCGCCCCAGCGATCAGTTCTACAGACGACGCACAACTGCATCACCTATTCCCATGAATATAGATGTCGAAGCACCTTCATCTGACATTTCAGACTTTTCGGAAAATGAAATTGAACCTTCGCCGAAGAAAAGCCGATTCGGGTTGCTAATAGCAAAAAGACGATGTCTCTCCAGCAACGATGCCAATGACATTGCTTCTCCTAGTAAGCTGCGGGTTTCGGATTTGCGACTAAATTCTCGCGATAGTGAAAAGGATATTTCAATTAGCCCGATTTTATCCCCGTCTACATCATTCCCAGTGCCTGTATCAAAAACTGCATCACTGTTGTTCCTTAGCAGCTCCGCGTCATCTTTAAATGGAAGCGGTGATTGCCGTGATATACCTATGTCTTGTGAGTCGACGCACCTGGCTTCTACTTCCGCATCCCAATTTAGTGAAAAAATATTATTGACTTCCTCTTCTTTGTTAACATCAGCACAAGATAATGAAGAGTCGACAAATATTATCACAAAAGCAACAATTACAGGAAATCTATCAAACATTCCATGTCCGTCCGGTGTCGATCAAGACGTTTTTAACGAGCTGCCCATAGACGTACAAAACGAACTCATTAGTACTTGGAGAAGTTCATTGGCTGCAAAAGCATTAAATTCAAACACAGCTGCTAATGGTAGTATAAATACAGCAACCCCTCTAACCGGAGGTCGAAAAAATACACTCTATAGATATTTTTTAAGAAACAAATAGCCAACATTCACAATGATATAAAGTAAATTAAGAACACCATGCATTTGTTATCAAATGAATATGTAATTGTATAGTTTATATTTTGTACACTTGAAGTACGTACGTTTAAGATATATTTTTTTACGAATAAAGTAGTTGACTGTTATTGTGCTGTTTTTTTTGGTAAACTTGATCCTGTACATGTATACTAAATGAAGTCTATTGCAATCGTGCCTAAACTGAAGAGCGGGTCCCATAATTTATCCAGAAGTCGCCAAACTATTAGCAAACTGTGAAAAACATTTGCAGAGCAGTTTTACAGGTCCATGGTGACACAAACGTAAACTTTTCGAGGGCTGTTCCAACACGTTTCTAAAAATCAGAGACATGTTTAAAAGCTCGCGATCTTGGTTGGTTAACAAAAAGTTGAGTTTGTTTGGTGACGGTGTGTATTTATTTTTGAATGTTTTTTTTTAATTTGTAAAAATAAACGTATCAACAACTTCTTTATCCGTGACAGTGATAGGTCGGAGTTCAGTAAATCGCTCCCAAAAAAATAAAAACCCTTCGACAATAAATCACAGATGAGTACAATTAACAAGATGATCAACTCGTAGACAGTCTCTCAATTCGCTTTCAATTTTTTTTTTTTGTTTTTAAGGGGCGATGAATATACATATATAGTTGACTGAGAGAAACTGTGGCTCTCTCGTACTCCCTTTTTTATTTGCTTGAAAAAAGCGTATTTCACCAATAATTCACCGAAAATCCTCTTCCTAGTTGAATTCTCGGTTTGAACGATATCACTTTCGACAGAAATTTTCATTTGGTATTTATGTTGGAATAGTGAGGACTAAAAAACAGGTACCAGAGAGCACGAAAATATCCAAGTGCTCAAGCACACAATTGCAGTTCAAACACCGTATACGTTACAGTCAGCAGCACCCTCTGAGGTTCAAACGTTTTCGCAGACACGAAATTTAAGAGAGAATTTCTGCCGTCATTATTAAATTGTATTTGCGGGTTTAAGGGGACAGGAGATATGGAAGTCGGCTATCTGTATAATTACTCAACTGTGAAGAGTAACTATCTGGTTAATTACTCATCTGTGCAAGTAATTTATTATTCGGTATTGGAACAAACTTATGCTAATTTCAATCTATGATTTTGATTGATGTCGCTAAACTGTAAATTTGTGTGAGTGAACTTGATTTGATTTGAAAAATGAAAATGTGAGGTTGAGAGAGTAAAAATTGTTCTTAGTCGCCTAAATGCATCATAATTCATAATAAATTTTCTAATTAAAACACAGTCGAAAACGCTTATTATCACGGTCCAGGGACCGAGCAAATGAGTCATTACGACTGGCGGTCGTTATATCGTCTTTCCTTCTTATGTAATAAGAAACTAATCACATGAAAAGAATGTGGACGTTTGAACTGAATAATAATAAATTAATAATAATAAGCGAGCTATCGCTTTTTACTTTAACTGTAACCCATCAAACACAGCTCTGTCAATTGCTCTGCCGAAATTAACGGTGGTTCTCAGTTTAGTGGGCGATTTCGATTAATTGATGGTTTTTATACATGGCCAGGCATACAATTATTGCACGAGTGTAGAGAGAGATATCATTATCTGCGCCGGCAATGATATTAAAGATGTTAGAGTGAGATCCAATAGCCTAAAGTAATCTGAAAACATATAACTGAAACTGATGAAATAGTTCTCTTTTTTTAAATTTAGTGCATTTACAATACGCGAACAAAAACTAAATTTAATTTACATTTATTCAACGGATAGGAACATTCAGCACACAAGTGCATCTGAATAAGCAACGGCTAATCTTTGGATTTAGATGGCTGGTGGACGAATTTTCTCAATTTTACTCTTAAAATTTTTCTATTTTAAATAGTTCATTCATTATACTAGAACAAGTCTTATAAAAAAATGTAAGCTGTCGTTACATCGACTTAACTTATCTATAATTTTTCGCCATTGTGAATGAAGCATATAATTTCCAATAACAGAGAAATGACAACAAAAATGTCATATTTTTCTGTAGAAGAATATACATTTTTATTTATTGTTAATTAAAATAAACAACACATTAATTTCTTGCAATTTTGTTGACTTGTTTGTATCTATAACTTACAAATTGTATTGCTAGTATTTTTTACAATCCCAAGAAAAACTAATTACAATTAAAGAAGGGCAGCAATTCCATGATACTGCCTTGCCACTCAAAAAAAGATTAAACATTTCCTATCATTTATACAACTTATTATGCCCTTGGATAGCACATCTGTGACCAATAAATCATCTGTAATGAAACCGTCTAAACGTGCATCACGATTATCTAGTCTCGCCGAGGATCTCAGCATTCCAGATGATGCACCGTTTAGGTCGCGGCTCCATATGCTGTTTTCTCAGATCGAAAAAGAATTTGAGCTACTTTATATTGAAAATTTAAACTGTAAGTAAACAGTAACAGCATAAGTAGAAAACCAAAATTATATTTTTTACACAGTACAGGAAAAATTGGAATCCCTTGGCGCGAAAGATAGTATAGCTGGGGATCGCTCCGGGGGGCACGATGATCCAGATACGACTGGGTTACCCAACAAAAGCTTTAAATCAAAGTTGTCCTCTGGTGGCAAGGTGAAGGCCAGTCACAAAATACGAGCACAGACATCAAGAATTGTTTCCAGCTTCAAGGCTCAATCTGTAGTCAGTTCGTTAGTACGCGATTTTTGCGGACACAAAGATGGAGTTTGGCAAATTGCTGCCAAATCTGGTCAGCCTATAATTGGAACAGCATCAGCTGATCACACCGCATGCATATGGGGTATTGAGAGTGGACGCTGCTTATTACAATATCAAGGTCACGTTGGCTCTGTAAATTCAATTAAATTTCATCAAAATCGAGACCTCGTGTTAACCGGAAGTGGAGATGGTACTGCGCATATTTGGCAAGCGGCTGTAAATTGGGAAGTTTCCAAGTACTAATTTATATTAGAATTAAACTTTTGACATATTTTATGCTTACTGTTTTGCCTTTTCTAGGAAAGGTCATTCATCCGAAGAAGAACTTGACGATAGTGATGGACCAGTTGAAGATCGTGATCGAGTGGATACTTTGCGAACACCACTTTGCGATTTTTCTGGACCTGGGGGTCACACATCTGTTGTAGTTGCCGCCGATTGGTTGCCAAATATGGATCAAATTATTACCGGAAGCTGGGACAGGACTGCAATACTTTGGGATGTCGAAACTAAAGAACCACTTCAGCCCTTGACTGGACACGATCATGAGTTGACACATGTTTCTGCACATTCTACTCAGCGTTTGGTTGTAACTGCTTCGAGGGACTCAACATTTCGACTGTGGGACTTTAGAGATGCCATACCAGCTGTATCAGTTTTTCAAGGCCATACTGAGTAAGTTTCCACTTACTCAATTTTAAATTGTTATGTATTTACTCTAATTGTCTTAAGCGCTTCTTCCCACATAAGGGTTCTATATAGTTTGTTTTTTGACATTCGGGTCAAGAGTTTTAAACCCTTTTGTTAAGCCAAACCGAGGTAGCCGCGGTTCACTAGTGTAATTTTTCGCTGCATTAACACCAGTAAATTCGTAGATTTAATGTTTACGCAGGGGCAGATCAATTTCTTAATTAGTTCGAAGTTTCTGATTTCAAAAATTAAATTAAAAATGTAAATCTCTTATAAAAGACCAAATGTATAAATAGTTTTCTCTCTCCTTTTATCAACGAGGTTATGATTAGACTTGTAGGTATTATTACTCTCATAGACCTCTCCAGACCTTAAAAAATATATACAGTTGCATTTGTTGCATTTGCGTGATACAGTCATTTTTTGGTCCTACATCAAGAAACGTTTCCTACTATTCGGTGACTAGAAACAACTGAATAATAATTTCAATTTAAATAATTGAGTTAAAGACTGATATTGTTAAACCCTTTGACAGAGTGAATTAGGAAAAAAAATATCATCTACACATATACTTCAGAACTAGGGGTTAGTACCAATTAGACAATTCGGTATCATATAAAAACATTTAAATGTTTTATATTTTAACTGTCTTGTATACCTTAGTAAAATAAAGACAAAGTTATTGCATTCGTGCTGAAACTTAGAACTCAAAGTGCAAAAAGGTGGGCCCTGCAATTGCGTCCGTCGGTCTGTCTGTAATCGATTCAAAGTGTTCATAAATGCATGGCTGCTATGTTCACATGCGATCATTTGCAATCAGTTTGACGTCAGAATATAAAAGCGCAAGTAATTCGAAACGTAGTTGCACTGCAAATGATCGTACTTATGCATCAGAGTTGTAAAAGAATACAATCATTTGGTATTGCATTCTTTGACTTCAAAAAAAACTTCAGATTGAAAAATGCAATCACCATTCTTTTTGAATTCAATGAATTCCCATTCCCACCATGCACTCATATGGTTGAATTCTATGAATGCTCCAAAAAGAATGGGAATTCATTGACTTTAAAATGAATGGTGATTGCATTTTTCAATCTGAAGTCAATAAATTAAATCATTTTTAAGATAATTCAAAAGAATGAAATGTCAAAATGAATGCAATCTTTTACAACTCTGTATATGCATTTATGAAAGCGATCAGATCAGATCAGTTTTTTGGGAAAATTTATTTTTTCCAAAATTTAGCTGATTTAATTAAATTTGGTATGTGATCAAATATTTTCGAAAATATTTTTTACGATGCTATATATGTGCTCGTTTTAAATAGCGATAAAGTTTCGAATGACGCAGTCGTAAACTCCATTTACTTTTTAAGCATGTATTAGGTTAGGTTTATTTTAATTCCATTTTAGGAGCGTTACGTCAACAGTATTTACCAAAGATGATAAAGTTGTGTCGGGTTCGGATGACCGGACAGTAAAAGTATGGGAACTGCGAAATATGAGATCAGCATTAGCAACTATTCGAACGGATTCAGCTGTAAATCGATTAGCCGTTTCATCGACTGGAGTAATTGCAATTCCTCATGATAACCGTCAAATTCGTCTGTTCGATTTAAATGGCCAGAGAGTAGCCCGGTTACCGAGAACAAGTCGACAAGTAATAACATTTTATCATATCTTAAATTTGGTTCTATCTGTACTACTTTTTCAGGGCCATCGCCGAATGGTGTCATCTGTCGCTTGGGCCGAGGAGCCGGTGTGCAATTGTAATTTGTTCTCTTGCGGTTTCGATAGAAGGGTGCTAGGCTGGTCGATTTTATTACCAAAGGAAAATTAGACTAATTAATTATTAAATATATATCAAACACACATTATGCATATATAGTTTTAGGGAGCACATTGTTATTTAAAAAGAATGATATGTATAAATATTGAATACTTATTATAAATACAATTGTTTTGTTTATTTCCTTTAAAAAAGAAAGAGTACATATGTAACAATATAAAGAATGTTATGAAAATATTGACAGTATTTTTTAAATAATTTTTGGTGCACACACATCACATTAAATACAAATATCACAGAACTTATATAATGTAACAGGAAAGATTTTAGACAAAAATATCATTGTATGGGAATATATATAACTGATTTTAGTTTCGCTAAAAGAAACAATATTGTAATGACAAATCTCTCATTTAATAAATTTTTAGAAAGTAGAAATCGTTTAACTATTGTAACTATATGTCCTCTCTAAGTTGTTGTATTTATTATTGTAGGTATTTAGAAACACTAACACATTCAAGAAATGTGGTGACTTAAAAATGTATTGATTAACTGTGAATTTATTTTTAAGTTTTCGAATTGCATAATTTGGAAATAAAAATCTATTACATAATATGCAGTAAATAACATACCGTGTTATTATTATTTCAAATAAAAATTATTGGAACATTGAAACACTCATAATATATCTACCAAAATAAATAAGCAAAACAATGGCTAAACACAAATCCTTAGGCCGCGTTCACGAGCGCTCTCTTTTAAGTTTTCCAGACTAAGAGCTTTGACATCTGCGATAAGTGTTTTCCAAGGGGCAACACTCATACATGGTCCGGTGCACTAATTACATCGATAATTGGAACTACTGGTGATTACTGGATATTTGGTGAAGATTTTCGTCGACTGTATCAAATTTGATATCGCATGTGAGTTCATGATCGTCAGTTCCGACTTGCTAAATTTTTTGTAAACGACCCAATCGGCCCTAGCGAGGTATCCGTCGGAACGGAAAATTCTCCGATTTCCTACGATTCGCAGGATTTTTGCTTCGAGGTATTCTTCGGAACATCTGTTCGGAACATTGTTCCGACAGCAAAAAACGCACAACTAATGATCTGCGTTGCAGTGCGATGAAATGCATTAGCAGTGACATTTGTGACAGTTGTACACCATTTTTTGTCCGAAAAAGTATTAAGTATGAAATACCTCCCCCCTGTCAACATATACAGATTTAAAGTTCTGCAAATACAAATATGGGTCGACATATATCGGTACATTTTATACATCTCTACATTTGTCGCATGTCAGATCAATGCGTCGTCGCATTTTAATTATTATTTTCCGAAATCGGATACCTCGAATGTAATTAGGGTCTCCGACAGAGTACGCGTTGCGGAGAATTTTCCGTTCCGACGGATACCTCGCTAGGGCCGATTAAAGCAGAAGAATAACGAATTTTTTGAGCATGAGTTTTGACCTTCAAGTGAATTGTGAACGCAGCTGCTAATGTACATCCATTGCTCACTAAGTTTTGGGTCATGTTTTTCCCCAGAGGAGATGAATATTTTAATTAGGTACCTTAAAATGTCTGCTGTCATCAAATCTTTTTGCGATAGATTATGTAATATAAAGACAAGCCAAGTTCTCAAACAACTTTGGCACTAGTTTACAGGAACCAACTCGTTTTAACTTGAAACAGTTGTCTATTTAGTGTTTCAAACACCAGATTTAAGTCAAAATATTCACCACCAACTAGCGTTGCTAAAAAAATGTTGAATTGTTTAAATTACATATACAAGTTACATATATGTACATGTGTGTTAAACTCCATCAGCTATATATTGTAACACAACTTTTGTTCTAAAACTTATTTCAAAGGCTTTTGGGCATTTATTTTAAATATTCAAACACAGAATTTTACCTTCTTCACCTCTTTTCCATATCCAGTTTTTTCTTCTTACATTTTAATATAAGATGCATGTATAATAAATAGTGGTAGCTTGCTTACAGATTTATTTGTTTATTTTTTTTTTTTTGTTTTCGTTAATTATTTACATTATTATAATATAATAGGTTTATTCTAATAACTTATTTATTGGAGCCAATATATAGGTTAATATTCGCTCTGCTTATCTAATATAGGAAACTTAATAGAACTAAAGCAGAAAAATATACATAAGATATACATTTATGTAATTAAATTGTTGAGAAAGTAATGTTTTTATTTCGTTTAAACAAAATTATGTTCATCGATTACTATCGTTCAAATTTACTACTAATCTATTTATTATTAATTTAAATTAAAAAAATATGTAATTGAGATCGGCGAGTTAACAGCTTAACTTGATACAAGTCTCTTATAGAAGAAAATGCTTTTTTGTATTGGGATTGACAATGAAAAATGATATTTTTTTATAGTCTAAACGCTAGAATGAGAAAAGTATGTTTTTTTATTAGTAAATGAATGGCGCATAACAACTAGTTACCTATAATCAGATTGTTGAAAAATAAAATAATAACATTTCTCGCCGATTAACAAATAAAATTAATTATGAAATACAAAACAAGAAGCAGTGGGATGTATTTATTAAACATCGTATGTGAGTTTGTTGGTATTGGTTTTGATCAATGGCTTAACCAACCAGCTTTGATTAGATACCTTTTAATAGAATTTTCAGTGGGGGACAGATTTGAAGAAAGCGGTGCGCCACTAAGGAGAATTGTCTTTAAAGATAAGTAGTGCGTTGGAGGGAGATTTAAGACGTTACACAGCTGGATTTCATTCGAGGACAGCAGATTCTGGCCTAGAGGATGAGGTAATTGTTTCAATTCGTCTAGTTGGCTTTTCAGAATGTTGCTCATCGGCTGTTGTTGCTGCTGCAGTTGTTGGCCTTTTATTACGTGTTCTGGACTTAGCAGGGTTTGCTTTTCGTGTACGCCTATTCCTGTTGTTGCATGATAAGCTACCGTCGCAGCCACCTGACAGTTGTTCGCAGTTTGATTGTTGTTGTTGGTCGGCGTCATATTCGACTGATTGATCGTCGTATGACCCGACGATCCCCGACAGCTATCCAAGTAGCTTTTGTTGAGCGATGATGCGTCTGAGTAAATCGGGTCTACGGTGTGGTGCGTGGTTTTTTTTCCTATGGAACTTAAGTTTCCCTCGCCTGCGTTTGTAGGTTCGCTATTTAAAGAAAAAACTCATACAAAAAATGTTTTACGAAAATAACTTGTTACTTGTACATACGGTTTTTTGCTGTGTGGAGAGTGCAAGGACGATCCGTGCCGATTTCCAGTGCTGTGATTGTCCTGTTAAACATTGTCTTATACAGCCATTTATACGTTCACCATTCGATCCGATTATACACGAAAGCTGAATATCGCAAGGCGTTACAATGAAAATAAGAGAAGTGATAATAAACTAAGTTAAGAACAACAAACATAAATGTTTGAGACAAATTTTAATGAAACTCGAAATGTTATTTTTGAGCAAGGAACACGATATTCAACTTCTCGTGTATTATCAGACTTCATTATATAGTTATTAATTATGCATAATGTAATTTAAAATTGTATGTAAATAAAAAAACAGAGAAATCGTAGACCTTGTTTTGACATTCGATTGGAATGGATTGTTAATCTTTAAAATATTCATTAGAGATTTTTGCATTTTGACATTTGAACCAATAATGTTCATTTTCAATTTTTATTTTGCAGGTTTACCAGAGCTTAAATTTTTTGCGTGATAAATTTTTTATACAGCTTATTTATCTATTTAACGATCAAAAACTGAATGTTAGGATTTCTTTACGTTTAAAAGTTTATATACCAGCTCCAAGAAAAATTATTTATGTGTTTTAGTCTTCAATTTATAATTTGAAACTTTTATTTATAATACAAAATGAATTTAAGATTTATGAAATATGCGCTTAAACTTTATTCTTATAGAAGCATTTTTTCCACAAAACTTTCTTCAGAGTAAAGTAATTTTTATCTGTTTCGCTATGTGTACATTGAGGTGGTTGAAAATAGTACTTCAGGAGTATACATACTTCCTAAAAAAATTCCAACATGAATTGTGTATGTTTGCAAAAGTTTATATCAGAAGAGAGTGAATAATGCATTTTTTACAAAAAAAATAATCAGGTAATGTAGAGGATTACCCATTTTTAGCCTGAGGGGTTATTTTTCTTCCCACAACTTAAACGCGTATAGAAAAGCTGGCAGATAGGCGTTTTTAAAAATCTATGTGTAGTTTTCTACCCAACGGGCCGAAGATAAACATCATATCATGAATATTTTCGATTGATGAGCATATGATAACATACTTCGGGCGACAGTCATATAAAATGTTTATTCGGGTTAAGCCCATCCGATTCGATTCTAAGGCATTTTGTATGTGTTTTTCGAAGCGATACTTATTTGAAACTATTTTGAATGGTTACGTCTCAACACCATACGATTAAACAGTTGGTCTAGGTGCTGTTGTTGTTCCGACTTTACTACAAAATATTGCATCCCCAGAAAATCACTACATATACATTGATTACTTTTCCACTTCAAATTATCTGATGTGCATCCTGTATGATAGCGTTAAAAATAAACAAAGTGGCCCAATTCATTTACTTGGTACAAAAGGGAAATGGTTTTTATCAGACAGATAATACAAATGTAACCGTGTTGGCCGATCATTCGTCTGTAGAATATTTAACAGCACCTTGGTGTTGCGATCGTACAAAAATAGAGATTTACTTGATAATGCTCTAGGAAATTAACGTATTGGTATTCGCAATGTGGTGGTGGCCACTTTTTGTCAATACACTTTCGAACATGCTCGTCAATGCTTGGAAATTGTAAAGCCTCTATCGCAGTTAAAATTTAGAAATCAAGTGACTAAGGAGATTTTTCGTTAATCTACCCTAATAGAGTTTGGTGAATATGTTTACAAAATTCATAGTTGAAGATTCTTCGGTGAATACCGGCCTAAATATAATAAAATAAAAAACACTACCAGGCAGTCTTTTATACACATAATTTTTAAATTTTGGATTACTTCTCGAAGGTGTAAATAAATCAACAAAAAAATGCATTGCGAGGTGATCGACAATAAGTGATTTTTTTATTTTCTTTATTAAAAAAGTTTGGGTAAATGTTTCTATTAAAATTCACTTTATATACATATGTAAATTGTTTGTTTGAAAATTTAATTAACTTCCTTAACATTCAGTTTATCCACAAAACATTTTAAATGCAGAACTGTTTTGAAGAATAATTTTATAAAATAAGTGGTAGAATTGAAACTAATCAAAGAAAACTACAACTAGCACATTCATTCTAGGCAAGGCAGTTGTGTTCGGAACAAGACAAAATTGAAATATCCATCTCGAGTTTTTTCAATTGATTCACTAAATAACTAAAATTTGCCGCTGTATTTCGACGAAATCTTACCAAATTTTAGCTTTAATGTCTTTTGTTTTCATAGGCTTTTGCTTTGACGTAGCCCCATTTTTTATGTATAAGCTACAAGAGGGTTATTTTAAGAAATGAATCTTAAATTGGCGGTTACTAACGATATTGTGCTACCAATGTTGTCTTTCTTTTCAAGATGAAAACACTTAGTAGAATATTTGAATATTTTTGTCCGGAAGCAACAATTAATGACAGCAATATCTACTTGTTCAAAGCACATCACAAGTAAAAGGGTACTTTAACAAGAACACATTTGGTGGCACTTAGGAAAGGCCCAGGCGCTATCTTAATAAGTATGTTAGTAAGCTATCTGAATATTAAGCGAAAGTAAGACTAGACTTTCTGCTTACAGTTTTGTTTTGTTAATGCGATTATCAGCGATTATGTTATAAAATACATTTTTGGAAGACTTTACTTCGGTTTTAAGGTATTTCGACGTTTAGCAACCAGGCCATAGTATCACTGATTAAAATTGAAAATTCAACCGTTTGTAGCAACAAAACCAAGATCCTCTCTAAAATCTCAGTCACAATGTCTTCATTTGACGAATAAGTATTTTTTCGCTATCCCACCTATTGCGATAGTCTGAAATGTTTTCTTTGTGTATACAAAATATCTTCCGTATATTAAAACGTGACACCTCGTGGTTCGTTTTTAACTCACTTAGATGCTAGTAATAAAGGATAAACCTATGTCAACAGAAAGCTAATGTCGAGAAGATGTTCCGAAAAGTTTTGGGGTCATTTGCAAAAAATAGTGTAACTTATAGAACGTAAAATTGTTGGTCGCGTTTCGATCACTGGGAGACACTATTGAAATTATATAGAACAAAAGATGGGAAACATCGATCAAACGCAAAATATACAAAATTCATACTTACAGTCTTTCCATGGCCATAGGGTCCAGAGTTTCGATGTTGTGCAATTGCAGCATGTTGCTCAAAATGTCTGCATTCGTCGATCTTGGTCAGACCATTCCAACGATAGCGGCTTAGTTCCGATAATCGAATACGCAGCTCCTTTTCACGTTCCAATGATGCCAACAATCGCTCGTATTCATTCGAAGAATAGAATTGAGCAAATACCCTAAAACGATCACGAAATTCTCTTTGGTCACGACTGACACGAGGGTGTTGTTGGTTTTTGTGACGGAAAAAGTTCGCCACCAATTGATAGTCTCGCACAATTCTTTTTCTTCTCACTCGCTCCCTTAACCTTCTTGTATACATATCAACATGAGCAAGTTTCAGCAAATAGTCTGGCTCGTTGTCATCTATATTTAGGGTCAGTGATGATATTAACTGCTCGGCTGTCGGATCATATTCCCGTTCAAAGCCATCTCTGTTTAGCATGTAGCCTAGTTGATCACATTCCTCTGGTGTTATATCTAGTTGAGGCAACTTTTGCATGGCACTGTTACCTAGTGGCCCAATATCTTCAACGGTATGATCAACTAGCTGCGGTCGTTGTGCTTGAGCCGGGATCCATGTATGACGTCCAATTGTGCCATTTAAATACTTATTCACATATTCTTCTTTTGAATCCTCAGCACTTTTGGTTTCAATGTGTTTGCTAATATCTTCCCAATTACCAAATCCATATTTTTCTATAGCATCAAGTAAACGAAGTTCTTCGCGAGTTGACCAAGATCCTTTTCCTCGGAAAATGGACAAAATTGCTGTCCCGGTGTCCATAAATTGGTATGCATGATTGTTACTGTGTTCACCAATTTCGGCACCAGCGGCAAAACACTATATAAATAAAACAAATTAAATAAGTATGATAACATAAACAATAAACATGATAATGTGTCATGAGTGTTCGTGACGTCACAGAACATGAATACAGGAAAATTTTTGAGAAGCCACGACCCACCTGCAGACAAAGGTCGAAAGCTGTGCATTCTGCACAATGCACCCATATTCCCGTAATATCATCTTGGCAATTTGTGCAATTATATTTGGTAAATAGGTCTGGAATCGTAAAAATTATTTATGATATTGAATAAATTCAAAGAAATAAAATTGAGAAAAAATGTAAAAGCCACTTACCCGCCATATTGGCTTTGTGAACCCAAATTCAGAGATGCTACAGAGGTTAGCTAACAAAATATTCACAATAGTTATACGACAACACCTTTTCTTATAAATCTGTCGCAAAGTAATAATATACCTACTAGGAATAACTATTTCTAATAATTTTGTTATATCTTACTTCTTTATATTTTATAAAAATTAATTACGTTGGGAAGATTTGGTAATATTTCAGTCTAATCAATCATTTGTTTAAGATAAAATAAATAGCATTTAAAAGATATGACGTTTATTTTTACATTGGCACTCAATTCTGACACAAATTGTCTGACCTATTGAACTGACAAGCTCAAATAGTAAGTTTAATACAGTATACTAATCATATTGTGTATTTAAACTTGTCAGTGCTGTTAAAGCACACTGAACGATAGAATACACTTTTTTGCAAAATAGAACCTTGAATCCTCAATACCAAAAATCCGGGTAAGATCGCGGGGATAAATATTTATGCTATCGATAATGCAGAAAGTTTTTCGAAATTTAATTTTCCACGCTTCTGCAAAAATAAAGTGGTGAATAGTCGAGGCATAATTTTTCATAATTTTTTGTTTGCCAGGCTATCTCAAGCAAAGCACGAACAAAAAATTATATTTTATGATACAAAATTAAGATCAAATATGTCGCACTTGCTATGTTATTTTTGCAAGCACATATTGGATTGGACAAAGGGACGACATGCGAGGCTATGTAATTTACATTTTTAATACAACAAAAAATAATTATATGCTAAGATCAGATTTTTCGTGGACTACTGCTGATACCTATTACCTTTGACAATTTTCTTTTAAACTATAATATCGCTACGTTTACACCAGAAGATAATTCGAAGTTATAAGCCAAATATTACAAATGAAAAATAAAGCTACTAACAAAAAAAAAAAAAGAAAAAATACAAAGGTATTTTTCAAACCACTCTGGCTATTTAATTTGAACTTCTAACTCCAAAAGCTGGTTGCCAGATTGCTTTGTCGCTCTCAATATTTATAGCTGATTCTTACATGCAATCCTAGTTTCTTTCTAGATTATTTTTTCTTCCTATTAATTTTATCTTGGTGAAGTGCTCGGTGAAAACTTAGCATAAAATACCCTTAATTTTTAAAAGATCATCCTTTTTCGGTGTGTTACCATTTACTGTAAACTTCAACTCATTTAGTTATAACCAATCACAATATGCATATGAAGAGAATAAAAGTAGTATGGCATCTAAAGGACTATGCACATGAGAGCGAATTACGAATAGGCGAATCGGGAACAAACCAATTTATATGTATTTATGAATAGAAAATTTCTATTGCTTCTACCACAAAAGCATTATATTTAATCTGAATGAATTTTTCATTCGCGGATTTGTGGATCGCGTCTGTATTATGTGGATTGTGAATAAAGGGGGAAGATGTTTGTAATTGTAACTATTACTATTTAAATCAATTTAGACTCAGTTTTTTTAGATATGATGTTAGATCAATAAAATATAATACTTTCGTTGTAAAAGCAATAGAAATTTTCTATTCATAAATATTACTTTAAAATTAATTTGTTCGCGATTCGCTCTCATGTGAATGGTCCTTAACATATACAAATCAGATTAGTATTTGCGACCAATAAAAGTTTTCATGTGAATGAAACGTCAGAATTTACGATTATTCGCTCGTTGGAAGTTACTTACAAAAGTCACAGTTAAAACTGACTACTAGAACGATCAAACATGGTGGATACCACCCTACATAGAGTTAAAATACCAGTTTATTCACAGTGATGCCAACCCGCGGTTTGGTTTCAATTATTCTTAATGTCGATTTCCATTCACCCAGTCGGAGTAGTTCTACCCAAAATGACACTTTGCTTTCCAGAGTACATGCAATACATGTATATACACTACCACAAAGCCGATTCGACATTTCTCGCGCGTCCTGTCATTTTGTTTGTTTTCAGCGTGCCCGTGGACATATGTCAAACGTACGTGTAGTACTTAGAACAGGAACAGTACTCGCAAAAAAGCTAGAACAACAGTTAGGACAGTACTTGTAATGCAGTTGGAACAGTTCCTACATGGCGAATGGGTGAACGGAAAACGACATAAGTAAAGTATGAAATTTGTTTCATGTGCGGTGAATACCGTTTAAAAATTTTATGCAAAAAAAAAAAACAGATTCCATGGAGCGATTGCATTCACTAAAATATATATTTTAATAAATATCACGTATTTATCTGCCATTTATTAACTTTTTTTTGAGTAAGCCTAGGTCAATCGTCCTACATCGGCCACGGTATATTATCGGTACATTTCTGCAAAATATTAATTAATATCATTAAACACTTCGTTTATCCGCGTTTCCACCCCTATTAACACAATTCATTTTTTTTATTGCTCCACCTCTTGCAAAAGTTTGACAAATCTTAAAAATTAACTTTGAGTTACTTACTCAAATTTGTGGTTCCGAAACGGTGTACAACTTTAGATCCTTCCATCCGCGCCAAATAAAAACTTCGCAGATAAAGTAGTTGGAAAAGCTACGTTTTAAGCCCTATATAGGTCGTTATTAACTCATATGTTTTTGCACTCAATTGCCGCGAGTCAAATTAATATTTGCCGGTCATCAGCGTTTGGATGAGTTACAAATTTCAAATCATATATTATTCATAATTCATTTGTGTTAAAAGAAATATGCAACGCCACCATGTTTTCAGGAAACCTACTGAATATTTTGTGATTATACTATCCATTACTTTATTAACGTTTTTTTGCATTTAGAGATCTGAAGTGTTAGCGAATTTGCATATACATACAATAAATTTATAAATTATGTATATATAGTGCGACTATAATGAGTGTCAATATAATAATAATAAAACTGTTAATCGCTTTACGAATTATTGCTGTAAATATATTTTATTCAATTGAAATATTTTGGTTAAGAAATGCCCTCATTATCCTATTTTTAGTACTATTCTTTAAATTCAAGTTACTTCAACAAAGCCTCTCTGACATTATCAGGTATCTTTTTGACAATATCTTTATGTGAAATGTCCGCAACAGTAGCCAAAACACCTTTTTTGTTTGCGTGTGCAACATCTCCATTATATGAATAATGGTCACCAAATATATTTGTTAAAGTGCCGCCGTGAGCTTCGAGAACAGCTTCCGGAGCACATGTGTCCCATTTTTTACAACCAGCACTCGCAAAAACATAAGCATGCGCATTACCCTCTAGCAACTGTATGACTTTGTAACCTGCTCCTCCTACTTTGATTACCTCAGTTGGACTCAATGCGTCTAATGCACTTTGAACAATAGGATTGGAATGAGATCGCGTTGTCGTTATAATAAATTCACCTTCCGGTGCTGATTTTGGTTCAAAACCACCAGTTCCAATTCCCTTAAGGCCCCATATCGTCCTACCAATTTCCCCCGTATCATGTTTGTAATATGGCTGATGTATTACTCCACCGACAGCTGAATCATTAACAGCAATTCCTATTAATACGGTGACATGTTCAAGAAATCCTTGAGTATATTCAGATGTCCCATCAAGTGGATCAACCCAGATGACAAAATCTTCGTCTTTAACATTAAGTAAATCACCCGGACATGTCTTGGATAAAAATTCTGCATCCATATCAGATACAAGCCAATCTTGTATTACATTAAGATCCGATCCGCCTTCCTCTCCAATAATATTAACGTTAGGGAATTGTTTGTTCAGTGAGGCAATAATACATCGTTGGGCAGATCTATCTGCTTCTGTTTGTAAATCATCTTTTCCCTGTTTATAAATCAAATAAATGTCAATCAAATAAATACATTGGGAAAATATGTCTTTACGAACCTTTTCAACAATACCCAGGTTGCCTTTTTGCATAACTTCCCGTATAATACCACCGGCTCGTTTAGCTGTATTTATTGACAGCGACATTATTCTCATCACAAGAGGACTAGACATTTTGTTTAAAGTAATTTTAAATTTGTTTGCATAAATCCTTCAAATAATGTTTCAACGACTCAACCAATTTCTAGTGGCAAGTTAAATAATAGTTTTGACGTTTACAGAAGGTACGTTAGATTTACATATTAGGTATGTCCTCCTACATTAGTCATTTTTTTAAAGAAAAATTGTGAGTTTTAACGGCGTAACGTTCGACCTAATTTATGTGGTATTATTTTGAATTTTTTTGAAATTATTTCTCTGTCTGTCGACGTATATTTTCAGCATTTAAAAAGTGGATAGCTTGGGCTAGATTTTAGATTACTGCTGCTCCTCCGAAATCGCTCAAATTTTGTAACCCCGTAGCTTTTCATGCCCTAAACTCAAATCTGCACAAAATTTGGCTACCGTTTGGGTACTAAATGGTACTAAAATTTCTAGAACGGAGTTATAAAATAAATTTTAGCTTACTCGTAAAAAGTGTAGTTCGCTCTCTATAGGAAATTACGCCAAAAAGTATTTTTGGAAAAGAGGCCAAAATAATTTGGACGTAATATTTTTGAGAAAAATTCCAAAAATTGAATAGGAAAATACGCCAGACAGTTAGGAAATTACGCCAAATTCAGCTCTTTTTTTTGGCATAATTTCCAAATTTAATGTGGAAATTGAATCTAAATCTCGTTGTAGAATAATTACCTACAGGCAAAAATGCCAAAACTTGAATGAAGGTTTTTGGGCGTTTTTTCCAAAAGATTTTTTGGGTTTTTTCTTCAGTTTTCTTAAATGGAAAAAAGGGCTTTTTAAAAAAAAAATTTGTTTTTCAAGAGTAAATGTAAGACTAGATTGCATGCCAATTGGTCAAAAAATTACCATTTCGCTGTCAAATAACCATATTTTGCAAGCGAAAACTCTCAGAAATGGCAATTATGTTACAACTTGGCAAGCTGTCTTACTTTAGAAAAATTTAGAAAAATCATGATCTGCAAAATTAACCAGAAATAAAAAACATAGGGTTTTAAAAAATCTAATGTTGCTTTTCATTTCACTTGTATTATCTGAAAATTCATATTTTGGTGTTAGAATCTTTGGTTGGAGATTTGCAGAAAATGGTCTGAATCTTTAAAAAAGAACAATTTTTCTTGGCGAATTAAAAGACAAAAATGTCTGACATAAAAACATGTATCTTAATCTTAAAATAAGTAGTCATTCGGGCGCAATGAAAAGCTACTTAAATAAAAAAAATAAATCGTTTTTTTTACAGCGTCTGCTAATGCTATCAATTTATCGGTGAATAGATTTTTGTTTGTTTTTTTTAAATGAATTATTAAACTTGCTTTAATTTAAAAATAAAATGTGCCCTTTCATTTTTGGTAAGTACTTACTACTAAATAAACATTATTAATTTTGTCAACATTTCCATAGGCAAACTTTAATTACAAATATAACGACTACTTTTACATTAATATGTTATAAGTAAACTTTATTTTGAAAAAGAATATTTTAAAGAGGTTTTGAGTAATTTACACAACGAACATACCTTCCTGTTATCACCACCTTGCTCTTTCCTATACAGAATCATTTGATGACCGTCTGTCAATTATTTGTAACCTTTGCACCATTTCGCAAGTTTTTCTCAGAGCTTCATCTATCTAGATTGTTCATATTCATAACCCAATTATTTTTTTGATTTCAAATTTGTAGTTAAATAAAAACGAAATGTCTCGTGTTTTGGTTGGAGTAAAACGCGTTATCGACTACGCCGTTAAGGTATGTGTGAAATTTCTTTGAACAACATTCACTTGTTGCGAACTTGCCTATTATTTGCGTAATCAAAAATTTTATACAGGTGCGCGTCAAGCCCGACAAGACTGGAGTGGTCACCGAAGGTGTCAAGCACTCGATGAATCCTTTCGATGAAATTGCTATCGAAGAGGCCGTCAAGCTAAAAGAGAAAAAATTGGCCACTGAAGTAATTGCTGTCTCAGTCGGTCCGACACCAGCCCAAGAGGTCATTCGTACGGCTTTAGCTATGGGCGCTGATCGGGGGATTCATGTCGAAGTTGCTGGCAAGGACTACGAACTCTTGCAACCTATTCATATATCCAAAATTCTTGCTAAATTAGCTCAAGATGAGAAGGCTGATTTGGTGGTGCTAGGCAAGCAAGCCATTGATGACGACAGCAATCAAACTGCTCAAATGACAGCAGCTGTATTGGACTGGCCACAGGGAACTTTCTGTAATAAGGTAGATAAGACCGATGCTGGTCTTACCATTGTCCGGGAAATCGACGGTGGTCTGGAGACTATTAAAACTAAAGTTCCGGCTGTGCTTAGTGCTGATTTGCGTCTTAATACTCCACGGTATGCAACTTTGCCCAATATAATGAAAGCTAAAAAGAAGCCAATTAAGAAGGTTACACCATCAGACTTGGGTGTAGACACTTCTCCAAGGATAGAAATTATCTCGGTTGAGGATCCCCCAGTGCGCCAAGCAGGTTCGGTTGTTCCCGACGTCGATACCCTTATCACTAAGTTGAAGGAAGGAGGTTTTGCTAAGTAAGAAGAAGGGTGGTTCCTAATAAGAATAAAGTTTCCTTTGTCGCAGTTTTATGTAAAAATGAGGTCTTTAATCAATTGAAATTCAAAGTGCATTTATTATATTAGTGATTATCTAAATTTGTATACCAACATTTTTGATCAGTAAATTTGAATCGAATCAAATAATCAGCTTTGCTTCTAATTTTAGAATTATTGTTTTCTTTTGCGTTGTTTGTTGCTTAAGAATCACAAAAGTATATTTGTGTTTGATTATATAACAAACATTTGTTTAAGTGTCAGTCGTAAATGTCATCTAATACACAAACCTGACGGCTAATGTGGGTTTCTTTTTGGACTTATTGTTAATTTTACTTCTAGATGTCAATTAATTAATAATTACGCGTATTTGAAGCTGTATACTAGATGCCGCCGCATTGGTTATATTGGTTATAATGGTGCAATCCGAATGGTTCGTTAATCGACTATATTTCAAATTTTGCTTAAAGATGTCACTACTAAGAAAAATCCTAACTCCTGAAAATCGTCAAGTGTAAGAAAACTAAAAAATGGAGAATATACAAGTGTCAAAAATTCCGCATTGATTCGTGACGTTTTAACTTAGCTTGGTTTGGGCTACATATTGTAAAGAAAAATAATTTCTTAAAAACTTATTCATTTTAAACACCGTCAGCGTAAAATAAAAATAAAATGGCTCGTCGTGGAGCACAAGCAGAAGATCTATCAAACGTGGAGTTTGAAACCAGCGAAGATGTTGAAGTAATACCCACCTTCAATTCTATGAACCTCAAGGAGGAACTCTTGCGGGGTATCTATGCATACGGTAAGTGGGTCATTTCCACGTTAGTTAAGCGAAAGTCTAATTTTCTGAACACTTGAATAGGTTTTGAAAAACCATCCGCTATCCAACAGAGAAGTATTAAGCCAATAGTAAAGGGACGTGATGTTATCGCCCAAGCTCAATCGGGAACAGGCAAAACAGCAACCTTTTCAATTTCCATACTTCAGAGTTTGGATACAACATTGCGTGAAACACAAGTCCTATGTTTGTCGCCTACTCGTGAGTTGGCCGTTCAGATCCAAAAGGTTATCTTGGCTTTGGGCGATTTCATGAATGTACAATGCCATGTTTGCATTGGCGGCACTAATTTGGGTGAAGATATAAGAAAATTAGACTATGGCCAACATATTGTTAGTGGAACACCCGGCCGTGTGTTTGATATGATTAAAAGAAGAGTTCTACGCACGAGGTAAGTTCAGTGCAAAGGTTTTGTAAATGCACAATCTAAGACTAATTTTTTTGCAGAGCAATCAAGATGCTAGTCCTTGATGAAGCTGATGAAATGCTCAATAAAGGTTTCAAAGAGCAAATATACGATGTATATAGATATTTGCCTCCAGCAACACAAGTTGTGCTAATTTCGGCCACACTTCCACATGAAATCCTTGAAATGACATCCAAATTTATGACTGATCCTATTCGAATCCTCGTCAAACGGTTAGTAGATAGTGGGTCTCGTTTTGATAGTATTAAGAGAAAGGATACTGATCGACAATTTATGAGCGGAGTCATTATGTCAATATAATATTGTCGCCAACTTATTTTTTTATTTATCTTTCAGTGATGAATTGACATTGGAGGGCATTAAACAGTTCTTCGTTGCTGTTGAACGCGAGGAATGGAAATTTGATACCTTGTGCGACTTATACGACACCCTTACTATAACTCAGGCGGTCATTTTCTGCAACACCAAACGTAAAGTTGATTGGTTAACGGAGAAAATGCGCGAAGCAAACTTCACGGTAAGCTCCATGCACGGTGATATGCCACAAAAGGAACGTGATGAAATTATGAAGGAATTCCGCGCTGGACAAAGTCGCGTGCTGATCACCACAGACGTCTGGGCTCGTGGTATTGATGTACAGCAGGTTTCATTGGTAATCAACTATGACTTACCAAACAATCGTGAGCTGTACATTCATCGCATTGGCCGTTCAGGTCGTTTCGGACGTAAGGGTGTTGCGATAAATTTTGTCAAATCCGATGACATTCGTATTCTCCGAGATATCGAGCAATACTATTCGACGCAAATTGATGAAATGCCAATGAATGTAGCTGATTTGATTTGAATTCAAAACAAAAACCCAGAAACCAATGTATTTTCTTTCTTTTATATGAATTTGGATTTAATATTTAACATAATATAGTTTCACACACTATCTCAATAAAATGTTTAATTAAATGTTTGTTTGTTTCATTATATGATGTACAACACTTGGCGTTCACTTTGGTCTAGCTGGGGTTATACAAACTATGGCTTTGTTCGAGCAATCACGCTGACGACGACAGTATTACGGGTTGCGTTGGAATTTGTACAAAAGTTGCGTTTGTCGGCTGAGTCTGAAGAGAGGTATTTGGTTGGTTGTCTTTGGATTTAAGCAGAGTGCCAATGACAATGCCGAGGAATAGAATAAGTCCCACTTGGTGATTTGAGAAGAATTTCTTTGCGCAATCGGTTGGGTTGTCGATGTTAAGAGAATATATCTAGAATGTAGTTCAATTAAATAAAAAAACGAATGTCTTTCAGATTGCGCTTTTTACCTGCTGCACCAAATGTCCTGCCACCATTGCAGTGGCTGTGTAATATGGCCATGTCTGATCACAAGCCATACCTGCAGCCACTAGACCTGACATCATCGCTGTAGAGAATCCTGTTAACCACAGTTTTGTATTTTCACCAAATCGCAAAGCAGTTGACTTAATGCCCACTTGCATATCGTCAAGTTTATCTTGATGGGCGTAGATTGTATCGTACACTATGGTCCAGCAAATGCCAGATAAATACAGTGGCAAACAAGCCGCCCAATTCACATCTCCTTGAGTGGCACACCATCCTAAAACAGCGCCCCAATTAAAGGCCATTCCCAGCACTAGCTGTGGCCAATAGGTGATGCGCTTCATTAGCGGATACGTTATGACCAAGCTTAGCGAACATGCACCGAGAATGATTGATTGTAAATTCAGTTCAAGTAAAACAAGAAGTCCCAGACTAAGTTGCGCTGAAAGGAATACTATAGCGTCGAATTGCGAAATTTCGCCACTAGCCAGGGGTCGTGATTTCGTTCGCTCTACTTTGGCATCCAAATCTTTATCCCAGAGATCGTTAATGGTGCAGCCAGCTCCCCGCATTATAAGGGCACCAGTACCGAAGAGTCCCAGCATAATAGGGTCAGGCCAACAGCCAGCTTGCGCACTTAATGCTATGCTCCAACCACATGGCCAGAACAGAAGGTAAGTTCCTGCGGAAAAATACCATAATGGGCATAAGTAATAAGCCTTCAGTAAATTATATATTAAGGGTGTTAATGTGAGCATATTTGTTTAAAGAAACTGAAAGTTACACTAAAAACTTCAGTTAAAATATGGGCGCGTAATTGATAACACACAGATTTAAATTTTTGTTGCTGGAGCATAACTTTTCTCCAAAAAAGGACCAAAAATTAAGAGCCTACACGAAATTAGTTTACCAACAATCATATTTGAATGTTATACAACATGGTCAATTTTCAATATATTATATTGCATCATTACTTACCAATAGGACGATCAATTCGCATTAATCTGGCATATGGAGACACTGCATTCTGTATTTGTTGAACTATAGTCTTCGTAGAGCTAGGTGGATGTTTCGACGAAAGGTCATCCAATTTATTGCACCCTGTGGTCGATAAGCTTCTTAAACTTAATAATAATGAAGTATTTTCAAAATATCGTGTTCTTTGAATTTGTAATGCATTAAGTGCTAAAGGCTTCGTTCGCAAAAGGTTTTGCAGCGGGAGGCAACATGACGAGTGATTCTTTGCTCTGAGGCACAAAGTTCGCATCGCCAGCATTTTGCATTAGTCGTTCTTAAGTAAATGGCAAGATTTTTACCGAATTGGTTTGCGAACTTAATTTTATATGGTAGTTAGAGGTGGGGTGATATTGAATCAAATCTCGTAACAACAAAAGTTGGTTAATGAGTTTTTCTTTATGACACACAAAGTTAAGTGTCGACACTGGAGATATATGTTCACAACATTTTATTTTCGTATATAAAATTTGAAATTTTGTTTGGAAAAGTTCGCTTTTATCCAAATTAAAGGACAAGCTTCTGTCGGGCCCTCTGTTTTGGATAAAATGCAACAACAATGTGGTTGGCATTTGACAGTTTATTGAGAACGTCAATTAAAAATTCGAGTGGGTCTCTTACTTGCATTTACTACGCAATGTTGAAAATCCACGATTTTATTGAACAGCTATCTGAAGGTTTATATATAGCTGAAACAATGACAGTTCAAATCAAACACAGATGTGTTTTTCAATTATCTAATTCAATGTCTCAACAAATAAAACATGTAAGAAATATGGCAAAATTAAAAGCAAAATAATAACATAAACGTAATAAGTAATTTTTCCTATGAAATCAAATTTTTATTTTATTAGTCTTAAGTTTTTAAGTAATTGTAAATTGTAAAAATAATTTGGCTCACAAAGCAGTGACCATGCCTAAAGCCCTAACTACATTCGGCAAAAAGTGAAGTACACACACGAAAATGTTTTTTCTCTTTCCACATTTTGTATTTTTCTCTCAACTTTTCACAAAGTGACTTGTTTCCTTCTTTCTTTATTTTTACTTTACTTTAATAGATACTTAGTCCAGTTTCTGAATACGAGGGGCAGCAGCGTGTGTATGTGAGCTTTGAAAAAGTCACTTTTTCCACTTTTTGCCGAATGTAGATAAGCCTTAACCATGAACGACCACACACAGTCAGTAAATCTCTCCTTATTCTTTTTATGTTCATTCCAACAAGGCTTCAAGGTTGTTGCTGACTGTTCCATCTATATATCAATATAGATATTGTTGGTTCTTGAATTTACTCAAACTCAATTCAGCTGCTCTTAAATTTTTTTCCGAAAAGATAGAAGACTTCGAATAGGTTTAAGAACAACTGAACATTTAGCAAAGATAAGAACCAACCAAATTTTCTGTCTAAACACAAAGATGGGAGGAATAAAGATTAAATAGTCTAAGTTATAACAATAATTAAAGTTTCAATTACCTAAAACGAAATAATATTTTGTCATTTCTAATCACAATCTAAATTTAACCAGATCAGTGTTTGAAGTGGGGTTAAACTTATTGTGTGTAAAAGTGCTGTTCCCTTAAAATAATTAATTATTGTAAACATAGTATGTATGTATGTGATGTTAAAAACATGTCAGCAGCAAACATTTGTTATTAGATAATCCAGCTAAATCAGGAGAAGCGACTAATCAACGAATTCGCTTTTATATTTGCTTCGCAGGACACACGTGGGACACTCACCGAATAGACAATACGTCAGACCAATACACGATTACTACTAGCTTAGCTCTTAAAATCTGTAGGCATCACCGGTTGTGACGGTCAAGAAAAAAACGTCAACATTAAGAAATTGCTTCATATTCAAGTGTTTTGAAGCGAATATGGAAAAGCTCGATAGAACGTCGTTTGATGTGCCGAATTTATAAATCAGTGATAAGCTACATGATGCGGGATCCGGAATTCGGAGTGAATACAGCAATACCTGCAACGTTGGAGAACCTTTGACAGAATCGCAGACCGCAGGAATAATGATGGATATGCAGGGAAATGAGATTTGACGTTTGATTGGTGGTATTAAGAAATAATGGAAAATGATATTTCATGAAGCGGCCATTAAAACCCATAAAATTCTTTATATGTGTGCAAGCTTCACATTTTATTTACACGTAAAAGTTTACGTTTGGGTGCGAATTGAGAGACTTTCCTAGAGTTGGCTTTCTGTATACTTACTCCATTGTGGGCCAGTGTACAGGTGGTCTGATATTTAGGAATATTACATACTGAAACAAGAGTAGTCCTTAGTATATTGGCCACCACTGTATATATATGAATGTAGAGTGCTTTACATGTATTCAAAATCATTTTAATCAACAATGTTGCAAACGATAAACATATTTAGTTATAATTTTATTCATTTACATAGCGCATCATAACGTTTGAAACAAGCGCTTTGGGTGCAGGCTTTTTCAAAAAGTCTATACACATAAGTACTACATAGACAATGGTTTGTAAAATTATAATTAATAGACTTAAAGGAATGCATAACAATTTTCTTAACGGCGTCTCCTCTTCCAAGTAGAAACTTTGAATAGATTTTCCAGAAAAGAAATATAACTGCATCTCTATTATTTTTAACTGAAAACAAATGAAACAAGACTCCATTATATTAAGAATATGTCCAAATGCGATGCCAATAGCCAGCCCAATCAACATTATAATATTTATGCCATCGGAATCAAATTCCCGTTTTCGATGAAGTGGATTCGTTAACGGAACTGCTGAATTCTTGATACTATAAAAACTACCATTAGGGCTATGCCGTGAAAGATTTTTCGAAGTTCTGGAGTAGAGAGTATCTGTTGACGGCGTATGTCGCACATTTTGATTCTGAGTTTCACACTCAAATTCATCTGTTTGCCGGTCTAAAAGCAACGAGTACCTATATTAAACTTTTGTTGAAAGCAATTTATTTTCATAACTTACTGTTACGAGTTCTTCGTGGAAAAATGTTACTGTCCATTAAATTTATATCAGGAGGAAATAAATTATCACTAACGAGCGTCTTGTTATTGATAAAACGTTCATTATCCGTGTCATTAAAACTGCGTCTAACCACAGGACTACTTTTGCTCGAATTGGCGTTAAACTCTTCTTCCATGGGATATGAAAACTTCTCTGATTCAGAATAATTATGGATAAAACTCTGAGGCATTTTTTTTATTCTTACTTACAGATACCAATTATCGGTTTAAAAATATTTGTTTTAATGACAATTGCACGGCAATCTTATTGATCAGAATAAAATTAGTAAAAAAGGTAGTTTTAACTAAATCTTGTAAAATTATGTTTATACTTCACAAGTTTTTTATTCTCAAGTTTTGTGGGAGAATACGCACTGTTTTATTTACTTCCTTTATTAAGTAGGTACCTTAACAACTGAATTCATGAACAAATTGCATAATTGTAGGCAGCTGAGTTAGATATATGAGTGGTTACAACGACCCTTTGGGAAACGGTTAAAAGTTGTTTATTTATTTTGGCTTTTATTTTGCATACACTACATCATCGCACAATTTCATAACTGATGGGTGTCCCAAATTCACAAATGATTTAAATATGCCGCCATGGCAAATGGCAAAGTGTTGGCAATGAAAAAAATAACATTCTATCTATATCATACTGCTTAACATAAAAACATAATGATTCACAAACGATTGCCTTAAAAACATTTTTGGTATTTCTGATAGCCTTGCAATTGGTCTATAGTTTTGTTTATCATTTTGTTTTACCCTTTTTACGCAGAAGTATTATAAAACAAGTTTTCCAAACAAAAGGAAACTCAAACACGCACAATGACAGTGAACGATTAAACAAGAAAATCAGAGGTTTGAGGTTGCAACAGGTGATTACACAGTTCCTAGGACAGTGGAAGGAATTCCATCAGGATCACATAGGTACAACATTATCATCTAAGTCAGATATAATTTCTTTTAGAGTATCGCTTTATATTGGAATTTATAGCAGCCAAGTGGGAATATTAGAAATGACCAAATAATTGGTTACTATTGTCAAACTTATCACAGTTAGAAATATCAATAAAATTTGCAAATGTTAGAAAATAATTTAATTATTTTGAGATTTGATTAAAGTTCTTTCCAAGAATATAGAAATACCAAGTAAACGTATCACATATAAATGTTTCTACTGAAATTTTTTGTATCGCTCTCACAGCTTTTGCTATTGCTTTGGTTTATCAACACAACACAAGCCGATGTGGGCACAGTCATCCACACGATAGCACGACGAAGATACCTCTTTCTAATTAAATTTGACAATAGGTTTCAACAATATGGTGGCACATGTCATATATACCACAAAATAATTAATTTCGAACATAGGTTAAAGGGTGAACTAATGTGCATTATTAGCATGGTGAGTATTGCGGTTGAATTTTTGTAGGGGTGGATTGCAACTGGCTATTTTGTTTGCGAATTTATGGTGGAAATACCGATAAAGCAATGACAGGCAAGAGACATTACGACGATGATAATGAGAGTCAAGTGATTTCGCTATTTCTCGATCGCCAATAAGTTTTACCGCATGTTTTTGAATCCTGTCCAGAAGCTCCAAATATGTAATTGGTGAACCAGCCCAGTTATGAGCGCAATACTCAAGTTTGGGGGGATAAAACGCCTTATAAATTCTAGATCAGAAGGGGTGAAATATTTCTTGCAACACTTGAGGAAGCCTGGGCTTCCTGTCTGTCACTTCTAATCCAATCCATTCCTTTGCTGATGAAAGTACCCTTAGCTTCGCATACTCGTTTTGGGATTCACGTCCCTCATCTTCGGGCGTAGAGCTGTAATGGCATTCTTAAGGGGGGTAAAACCAATAGAATCGAACTTTACGCATTCAAAACACAATGCTGTCTTCTTTCACTAAAGTGAAACTCCAATACTTACTTACTTACTTAACGGGCCCCCGACCCGTGAAGAGTCCCTGCCTGAGGTACGGCAGCCTTCCACCCTCTGCGATCCCGAGCACGCTGCTTCCAGTTGTCCAGACCAAGCGCTCTGGCATCCACGATGGCTTGGTATTTAAAACGGAGGTTCGGTCTTCCTTGTCATCTCGAACCTGGGGGCTGGGATTTGAAGATCTTCTTGGCTGGAGCGTTGTTGTCCATTCGCTCGATGTAGCCGAGCCAATGTAGTCGACGAGTTTTAGCTTTTCGGACTACATCCACATCTTGGTACAGCTCATAGAGTTCGCGGTTGTATTTTCTCCTCCATTCGCTCTCCTCGCACACAGGACCAAATATCCGTCGAAGGATTTTTCTTTCAAAGGATCCCAGTATTAACTCTCCTTTCCTGCTTATCGTCCAGCACTCGGCGCCGTATAGCAGAACTGGCAGGATAAGGGTTCTGTAGAGCATGCACTTTGTCCTTCGAGTTAGGAGTTTTGAACCCATTTGTTTTGCCAAACCGAAGTAGCAGCGGTTGCCTAGGGTAATTCTTCGACGGATCTCCACTAAGATGTCATATGTGGAGTTGATGTTTACCTCGAGGTTGATGAACTCCTTAACTACCTCGAAGTTGCTGCTATCAACAGTGACATTTTGTCCTAGTCGGTGGACAGATGATTGTATGTTTGTTGATAGCATGTATTTAGTCTTGTCCTCATTCACTTTAAGGCCAATTTGTTTCGCCTGTTCTTCAATAGCCGTGAAAGCCCCTATCACGGCACGCTGGGATCGACCGAAGGTATCTATATCGTCCGCATACCCCAGCAGTTGGACTAATCTTTTGAAGATAGTACCTTCCGTGTTGACACCTGCCCTGCGCACTATCTGCTTAAGAACAAGATTGAAGAAATCACACGACAGCGCATCTCCTTGCCGAAATCCGGTGCATGTTTGAAAGAGTTCAGATGAGCTGCTGCCAAATTGCATCCCGTGTTATCTAGTGTCATGCGACACATCTGGATCAGTTTTGACGGGATCCCGAATTCGGCCATCGCCACAAAAAGATCTGACAATGAATGCTGTCATATGCGGCTTTAAAGTCGACGAAGAGATGGTGTGTCTCGACTTGAATCTCGTTGGTCTTTTCCAGGATTTTCCTTAGTGTGAAGATTTGGTCTACAGTTGATCTGCCGGGCCGGAAGCCACACTGGTACGTGCCGATTAGTGTGTATCAGGTTTGAGACGTTCACACAGTACGTTGGATAGGATCTTATATGCGATATTAAGCAGGAATATGCCTGGACAGTTCTTGTAAGACATAGGATCGCCTTTCTTGTAGATGGGACATATGGAGCTGATGGTCCAGTCATCGGGCATGCTTTCCTCCACCCAAACTTGGTTGATGTTTTGGTGCATGCGGTGCATGCAGGTAAACCATCAGAGCCGGCGGCCTTGCTGTTCTTTAGCTGTTTTATAGCTAAGCCAACCTCTTCTATACTAGGCGGAGGGACTGGTCTAATGTGTGCATCTTCTGTCACATTTTTCCGGTATACGCATACATCATCATACCACGAGCTTTTTCTCTGGGGTGGCTGGTATCCTAGGGTGGTTTAGGCTACCTCCTTGATGATGTCGTGATACTGAGACCACTGGTTGTCTGTGGTAGGTGAATGCACGGTGGGGAGTTTCTCACTCAGGCGCTCTTTGTAGGCTCTGGCGGCTCCAGATGTGCTAAGGCGTCCAACGTCGAATTATTTCTTTTGGGCAGTTCGCAGCTTCTTCTCGTTGGACAGTTCTGAATCTAGCTGCAACAAGAAAATGGGCAGAGTCGACGTTTGCTTCTCGGTAAGTGTGCACGTTTAAGATTTCTGATGCGTGCCTCGCATCGATAAGCGCATGGTCGATTTGGTTGGCGGTTCGATCGTCTGGAGAGCGCCAGGTTGCTGTGTGGATCCTTAGTCGCGGAAACCTAGTGCTACTTATCACCGTATTACTAGCTGCTGCAAAGTCAATTAGTCGGTAGCCGTTATCTGTTGTCGTTTCGTGGAGGCTGTGCTTACCAACTAATCCACCGAAGATGTTTTCCTTGCCGAATTTAGCATTGAAGTCCCCGAGTACAATTTTGACATCGTACTCCGGACAGGCTCCGTAGGCTCCGTCCAAGAGGTCATAGAATTCCTTCTTGATAGGGTCCTCAGCCTCGTCGGTAGGGGCGTGTGCACATATTAGGCTAATGTTTTGGAATGTAGCTCTGATGCATATCACAGCCAGGCGATCACTTATCGGCTTGAAGTCCATTACTTTGGAACTAAGCCGATTTCCCATGACGAATCCGCATCCTAACACGTGCAATCTTTTATTACAACTGTAATATATGTCGCAATTTTGCCTTTTTATTGTTCCTGATCCTATCCATCATATCTCTTGGATAGCGGTAATGTCGGCATTGTACCGCTAGGGGACAGACTCAAGTTTTTGAGTAGCACCTGGAGTGTAGAGTGTCCGCACATTCCAGGAACACACTCGCATGTCCGTTAACGTTCCGGGTCTATTCTGCCTTTGAGGTACATTTATATCCGAGGCTGCCATAGTCTCTCCCATAACTAGATGTTTTTGACGTGGTCGGGAAGTTACCCCGACGGCACAACCCCCAACCTGGAGTGCCAGGCCCTGTTCTTGACCCTAGGACAGTAGGCCGATAATTCCGGTGCCAGTCATCCACTTCGGGGATGTGAGTGCTGCCGTTGACCCATCAAGGTCTCATCCGTCACCAACTCTTTTCCAACACCCTGGCTTAGTGTTGGATATCCCTATAGACCTGGGCTTCAAATAAGTCGAAGCAGCTCATATAGGGGGATCACTTGTTCCACCTAACTGGAACTGTGGACGCCGCCGTTGATCCATCCGTAGAATTCGTCCGCCGGCGTCCGGCAACAGGAGAAGTGCCTTAGTGAGCTGGCACTCCTCCCCCCCCTCTATCGTCAGCTGCCACCAAAGATCTTCCAAAGGGTTTGTTTACCCCATCTCCAGTCGAGGTACTAGGCACCCAGCAGTCACCACGAGGAGGTGAGTGGTAGGAGTTGATGGTGTTATGCTAAAGTGAGAACGCTTGTGTTCTCATATAATCGCAATCACAATCCTTTTGACCACCAAAGTGAAACTCCAATACACGGCCAATATCCATGAATGGCAGTTGCATCACTAAAACTGAAAGGCTTTCCATCCCCGGTATGTGTGTTAATGACAAACTTCGTTGGAATGACCGCGTATTCGACGTCGTCAATAACGGTGTCAGACATGATTGGCCTTTCATCTTGAAATACCTTATTTCTGATGTTATATGCCCATAATATCGAAGCCAAATTGCATTGTGTGTATTGAAATCGCCGCAATTATGACATCAGTAAGAGGATAAAGGGTACAAATTCTGGAAATGGAATTAGACAGTTCGTGGAACTCATTATAAGTTGAATGTCTGCCCTGGTTAGGGCTTCTGTAAATAAAACAGTCGTAAATTAATTGCCTACGGACATGGAATTTTAGCCAAATAAAATTTAATTCTGGAGTGTAACATTGGTCGTATTTTGGTAGATGTTGGCCACATCACTACGTATATAAACGGCGAGGACGCAATATGAAAACAATAATATAAGAATAAAAACTACGTTATACCCAGGCAGACTAAACTCCGTTAAGCCCGTGTTTCACCTAGTGCCAAAACTGCTGGCTTGTTGAGATTCACGTGGACGTACAGTGAAAAAAATTGGACCTTAATGAAGTGCCTCTACATAACAGAAAACAAGCACAAAAGACTCAAATCCGACGCTAACTAAGCTGGGCCGTGATCGTGTAGATCCTACGTTATGCCAAAAAAAAAATCTACCAACAAAATTTACTAGTTATAGCAAATTTGGGAGTTAAGGAAAAGGAGCGGCTACTACGTCCCATGTATAAAAATGGCTCACTAGAATTCCCTATTACTGTGTAAAATTCCAAGATAATTGCAAGTGCTCTATAGTTTTTTCAATACCTTGGGATATGATTTGGTGACATATTCTATAAAAAATAAATCGTTCTTGAGAAGCGGTCTACCACCAATTCAGATACGTTTAATATGTAACAAATAATCTTTACAACGTATCTCTTATCCAATCTTTGTTATTACCCATGTGTTAAGTTAAAAGTATGTAAAGAGTTCCTGCAAAAAATTCACATTTCCTACAAAAGTACATAACAATGACAAAAGTCATTTCTGAGCTCAATGTGAATTAACGGCTCACTCATTCTTTTCAACCGTGCGGGTATCCTATTACAAAGGAAGACGCTTGGACATAAATTTCAAAGAACATGCACTTCGAAAGTGTCAAATTTTGTGTCCTCGTGTACAAATGTATTTGTTGTAGCATGATATATAGTGTGTTTTTGACTACTCCTATTTTTCACATTCTTATTCCACATTATCTATATGTAGGTATGTATTTAAAAAGTAGATAACGAGGTGAGTAAGTAATTTTACTGACAGTTAATACTGAATTAATTAAATAAAAAACACACAAAAATATATATTGTTAAAAACCACTTTGTTATTTTCTTTAAAACCTTACACGCAACCATAATTATGTATTGCAATTGTAATACTTATAATGAACACTTATTTTTATTTATGCATGTACTTATCAACATATTTAAATATGTACACACACAGTTCGATATTTAATATCAGTGAGTCGGCGAACCGTAATTATAATATAGGATTCATATATGAATCTCAATGGCAGCACTCATTGTCGTAGACTTCTTGTTTTATCCAACCAAAACAGAAGTAACCAATACCCAAACCAAGAATAACAGCTAAACATAACCAATAGTTAAATGTCATGAAAATCAACATCAGCAAATATGATATAACAATCTGTATCAGATTGAGTGCAGTTTGAGTAAGATGTGCAGCACTACCAATTCTCTGCCAACACGATGTTTGAATAGCAGCATTTAGCGGTGTATTCGAACAGGATCCTTCATTGATATTTGTATTTTTTGATTGTAATGCTGCAATACGTTCACTTTCTTTCTTTAAGACTTTGCGTAAATGGTATTCTCTCAAGAATTTTAGTCCTTCATATGCGAATGCAACTGCAAAAATTGCCAATGCTGAGAACACAAATTCGGTGACAGTATACGCCAACCATCCTTTCCACAGTATCTTTTCACAATGCCCGGCATGAAACTATAAGAAAAATAAACAAATTATATATCTATTAGTTCTATAAAAAACATATAAAGAGTGTTTTTATAGACATTTGGGTTTTAAATTAGTAACATTGTTACTTGTGACAATAACTTGTACTCAATATTTGTATCATCAATAGACTTGCGGCAGACAACTTGGGCTCCGCGATAAAGTGTTCGAAAATTCAACTACCAGGGGCTTGTAGGGCAAGTGAAATATGACAGCAAAATTGTGTAAGGTAATACTAAAATAAATAAATAAAAATATATATTAGCCGTAAATGTCCTATAAAAAAATACTCAAATCCTTTTTTTCTATTACAGAACAACGGTAGTGGAAAGACACTTCTTGTAGAAATGTGAAGACAGCCGAATGTCAAACCCGACAATGCAAATGCTTTTCGTACAATCCCCCTTGGAAACATAATAAAAATACACTACATATTATGATTTCGATAGTTACGGTGATAGTGACAACAGTGAACATCATTATTGTAAATTGTGAAAATTATGTCCGGCTGACATTGAAAAGAAAATATTGTCGTTTTTCGAATAGTTTTGTGCATTTCATTGTGAGTTAAATTAATTTAGATAAATAATTCAATCGAATTGAATTTTTATCCGATTTCCGTGAGCCGATTTAATTCATTCTCTTCAGTGAACTCACGAAGTGTTTGTGAAGGATCTGACTGCTGATTGGCGTTCCTAACGTGAGTATCCCAATGATTCCGACAGATATGTCATTCGAATTCAAACGTTTGCAGTTCCCGGTGCGACTCGCTTTCGCAATGACTATCAACAAAGCACAAGGGAAGTAGTTGCAATTCTGTGGATTCAATTTGGAGAATCCATGCCTCTCACATGGGCAGCTCTATGTGGCCTGTTCACGCGTCAGAAAACCTTTTGATTTATTCGTTTACCAGATGGAAAAACAGGAAATATTGTGCATCCCACAGCACTTCAATAAATATCGAATTAAAACGAAAGGCTACAATGTCACAATTTTTTTCGAAATGAACAAAATTAATAAAATGACTAAAAATGGATTAAATATTTGTGTATTTCCTTCGTAAGACGCGCGCAGGGTACATTTTAGTTTTAATATAAATTTCGAATTTATAGTGATTAAGAACTTTCAAATCGCTGGAATTATCACTCTAATGTAAATAAAATGATTAAATTAAACTCTATATATCTTTCCATAATATATGTCATTGGTCCGCTTGCGGGTATAGGTTTTTGTTTTGTAAATACCACAATAGTAATTCACCTATATAAATATTTTCTCAATATCTTTTCAGAATTTTATATAATGATACAATACATTTTTGCAATTTCGATAACCGCACAACAATTATTAAGAGTGTGAAATTAATACCAATAAAATACTGATGTACGAGAACGCAAGAGTCATTCACACCGAAAAAAATGTATAAAAACAAAAAATTCACCGTAGCTTATTTTAAATAATATACGTATGCTATTTTAATTTTTACCGTAATGTAGGCAAATCCTTACTTACATACAGAATTATATCCATACATATGGGCCTTACCAATAACAAAATTAGTGTCTTGTTTAAATTAGGTGTCCCTTATATTATTTTATTTATTTCCGGTAGGGGTATATATGGCATTTGACAGAGTTACTGAATGAGTTGAAACCACAAATCAATTATAAAAATTATAAAATTCGCGACTTGCAACATTCGTGCTGAATGTTGAATTATAATTTATAAACAATATAAATATAAATATAAATAAATATTGCGGTTGCTACCTGGCCTCATAAAGTGAAAATTTAATACTCTATCTTATAGGGTGTTATTGCTTATCGCAGTATATATCTGTTTGGCTCGAACTTCCATGATGGTAATATAAGCAAAACATGCTTCTAATTACAAGTAAAGCCTGATTAATTACAAATTAAAATATCTATTACTATCAGTTAAATCCTTAAAATATGTAGATGCAGTACAGGCCTGATAAAGATGTGAGTAAAACAATTTTTTTGAATTTTTGTAGCATTTAATGTTACTAAATAGACCACCAGCGCAAAATGTTCAGGTTTTGTTGCCAAACCGAAGTGTCCTTATGTCCCAATTTGTCATGCCCTACAAATTTTCAGTCTATTACTGCTGTTTCGAGAAAACAGAGGCAAAACCAGTAATATATCATTTAACGCCAAGTCTAATAGAATCTATGGCATGCGTTGCGTTTAACAGACATTCGCAAAAGGTGACGCAATGGGCTAACTTTGCATGTGGGACATTTTTTTTAAAGAAAAAAAATAAAGTAAGTAAGTAATTTGGTCTGGCAATTGAGCATTATCCTGAGATGCAGTCCTTTTTATGAAGCATTTATGCCTCTGTTGGATGATTGCAGGGCAATCGCATAAGAGGTGTTCTGCCGTTTCTTGGTTGTTCGAGGCAGAGTCTACACAGATCTGTAGAGCTTTTTCCTATTTTCATGAGATGATGGTTCAGGGGGCAGTGACCTGTTTGGAAGTCAGTAAGGATCTTAGCATCGAGTGTTCTCGTAGATAGGAACTGAAGAGCTCGTGTTACTTGGATGGAGTTCCATTGGGATGTGCGCATTTGGTGTCTGTAAACTATAATGTGTAGGAAAAACAGAGCGTGGTAGAGCATTCCACATTTGTATTGTACGGTTAAGAAACGAATCCTTGTATTTCACTGTCCGTCCGAATATAGGCTTAAGGGTGAACTGATGTGCATTCCTAGTATGACGAGTATTGCGGTTGAACTGTTGTAGAGGTGGAATGCAACTGGCTATTTCGTTTGAACACTTATGGTGGAAGGAGTGATAAAACAACGACAGGCAGGAGGCATTGCGACGATGACTAAGAGATTCAAGCGATCTAGTAATGTCTCGATCGCCAATAAGTTTAATCGCACGTTTTTGAATCCTTTCTAGTAGCGCCAAACATGTAATTGGTGCACTAGACCAGATATAAGCATTATAATCAAGTTTGGGGCGAAAACGCCGTGTAAATTCTAGCAAGATCAGAAGGGTTAAAATATTTCTTGCATCGCTTGAGGAAGCCTAGGCATTATATAATGGCAGAGTATTGGGGTTTTGCTTATTTTTTTTAAATAGCTTAGCTAATTTGTGTTATTAATTAGCTTAGCAAACGTGTATATTTAAATGTACGCGACTTAATGGGTTATACCTTGCATGATTTCAAATTAATACATACATATGTTTTAAGTAATATATATTTAACAAGTATAACTGCAAGAACCATTAACCTTACTCCTTTCCGTTAAAATAACCTCAATTATTAATTAACGGGAGCGTATTTTTCTATCCCAATGTTTCCCACCTACTTTTTCTTCATCTCCTGGATTGTATTTTATTCATCTCCCTCAAATTTTAACTACTACTAAAACAAATTATAACTTAATTTTAAGCGTCCTTCGTAATCGAAACAAGTCAAAAGTTATGTAAAATCATAAACAGTGGGTCAATGTTTTATGTGTATTAAGCTCAAGGGTTACAGAGGCATTTTTTGTTAGCTTATTACTTATCTATTCGGTAGGCCAATGATTCAGTTAAAATGTTTTTGTTTACAATAAAAACGTGTGCAATACACAAATTGATAAATTATGTTAGTAAAAATTTATAATTTTTATCAGTTTTTACAGTTTCAATATTGAGTTAATTGAATTATAAACATTATGCGTGCGATAAGTTCACCTATACTTTTTACTACCTACTTATTCATTCAATGATTGTAGTGATTGATTTCTGACAAATGCACTTTTTCTAGACATTCCTCTCCACTGAGCCCTCTTTATTTCTAAAATTGCTGAATTGAGATGTACAATAATGAATTTAAATTTACACAAAATCAAAACAAATAGAGAATCTCTTAATCTAGCTCAATGTTATAAACACACAAGAGATAATGTTTGTCAAATAAAATTGTGATAACAAAATAACCAAAAAAAAAAAAAACAAACTGTGAAACTCACCGTCATAATCATTGGACAGGTCCTAGTGGTGTCATCTTCAGTGCTACCGTGATCATGATCGTGATCCATTTTGAATTGTTTAACTTCTAAATGTAGAAAATGGATAAGTAGATATGTGCTGGCAAATACGAAACGCCGAGATCTTCAATTTAAACCGCACAGCAAGTGTATCACTGTCACAACTAAACTAAAGTTCTGTAATGAACCTTGCTTATAAAAAGAAATCCAAAAGTCGTTATCGCATGACCAGGAGTAACCAGTGTTTATATCTTATCATTCGTCTTTATCTATGTTCTGTTAAACCACTACTACTAGATAATCATCTCTTATCATTGTCTATGGAGAGTACTTTTGTATTTATATTTTCTTCTTTACAAAATCTGCGAACAGTATTATATCTCATTAATAAACAATGGACTTTCAGACGCATATGCATATGATAATTCATTTATTTTATGTGATGTAAGGTTGATCAATAAGCCATATAATAATATTTTATGACATTTTTGTCAATGCTGATAAGTGTGGAAGTACATTGAGCTTTTGTTGCTTTTTATTGAAATTAAATTTAGAATTTTCTTCATACATTTTGTGTTAAGTGGTGATAGCAACACAATGTGAACGTGTACTTCACACTCTACGCCTAAAACAATCTGAGAAGCTTTCCTACCTGCGATTTAAGTCAAATGGAATATTTTCTCAACTCTGAAGCGTGTGCAAAAAAACTTATCGAACAATTCAATTGGATTAAAATAAAAAATAAAAAAAAATATGGGCATTAAGAAATTCGTGTGCAAAATGGAATATAAATGAAGTGAAACAACTTGGTAAGCTTCGTAGTTAAAGTTCAAAGTTTTATTTTTTTTGAAACAGCAGTCATTGCCTACCTACTATTCATATTCAATCAGTCGTATAGTTGATTGGGCTTTGTGTAAAGGTGCATGTGCACTTACAATTCGGGCTCTTATTGATCTAAAAAGCTGCATATCAGTAATGTCCGAAAACGGTCCGTCAATAGACATTTTTTTTTAAATACTACCTTGACGAACTGAAATTATCATCGCTTCGCTAAAGAAATTATTTTTGTAATTTAAAGAGAAGAAAATTGATTTTTATGGAAATGCTATCTACATTGCTTTCTTCGAATAAGTTCCAAGTGTCCCATTTAATAATTTCGTGCTCACTCCAATTATGTTAAATGAGAGAGGGGCACTTAAAACCTTTCATGGGTGTTACACTACTGTTTCTATTTACGAGTCTGTAGTGTAAGTTTCAACTAAATCCGAAAAAAATAATTTTTATTTCCCCCGAAAACGGACAATTAGCAATATAAAATATTCTAAAACAAGTTTATAAATATTTGTATTCTATTGTATTAAGATTCAAGGGCTCTTAAGAAATATGCATGTTTTTTTAGAAAGTCCCCTCATAATGATAAATGTGCCTCCAAATAAACATATTTCCCAAACAACTATCAAATAATGTGTTTCTTTTAAACATGTGAAGACATTCAAATCAATTTAACTAACTCATCATGAGTACCTAATGTTTTCCAAATTCAGGCATAAAGATTTTTAAACTAAAAAGAAACATAAGGTAAGGCTACAGTCCGCTTCGGGCGAACAGTATGATACCCTATCCATATACCTACATACCCAAAAGAAAAAAGCATTAAGAAGATGATGGATATCATTTTATTTCATAATATTAAATTTTGAAAAAACCCTCCCAAAAAGTGGGGAGTGCCATTGAATGGGCGATATATTGGAAAAAATATTGGCTAAATTTTTTGTTAAAATTGTTTTCTATGAAATTTTTCGAATAAAACAGCATTTTAGTGAAGGACGGACATTGCTAAATAGTCTTAGATTTTGGTCCTGGTCATAAGTATTTATACTTTTATGGGTCTATCACGAATATTAAGGGGTGTTACAAACTATGTGTCAATATTAATATACCCTTAGGATAGGGTATAAAAACGGGGATGCAGACAACTTTTATTCACCTGTTCAATAACCGCCCGGACCAGTGCTACCATCTGAGTGTAATTCGGTGATATTGAACAATTCCTTATTTCCCTCAAATAAACGAAATGCTTTATTAGAAAAACAAAGCTGTAGACCTTTCTTTGAAAGTTTATATAATAAGTTCCACATACCGAATTTTAATGCCAATTACGTGTTACTTAACCTGGATTTTATATATTATTAAAAAAATTTATTTAAACTATTTTTCTTATTAAAGTTTGGAAAAATCCCCTAATTTTGTTACTACTGGGTTGCATTAACAACAAATGTGTTAGGCCAAGTTTTGCTTAAGAGAAGGTGTCGAGAGTTGAAAATGGTAATTTCCATTCTCTATAATTCTTTAATAAAGTCGGCTACATTTTCCTTAAAGGTGTTTTAACAAAATCACATTCTATAACGTGAAGCCTACCTAATCCTTTTTAAAGGGCTAAACTGATATCTGTATTTCCTTTTTTCTGCAGTTTTCTTAAATGTCGATGAACTGGGTTCTTACATTGTCTTCAGTGTTAAGCCTCCATCGTAGGCGTTGTTGTTGCCATTGCGGACATTTGTTTTGTGGTAATCTGGTTGTATTTATAGTCATCCAATGCACAGCTTAAGCCCCAACACAAGCGAATGAATAAGAGCCGCAATATTGATTGCTTTATACTAACTGCTTTGGCCTCTCAAAGTTAAAATCTTGAGTCATGAATTTTCAACCAACTTAAAACTCATATTTTTCCTACCTCAAAGCTCAATGCAAACAATTTATGTATAAACATACATAAATATAAATATAAATATAAATATTAGACGCAACTACAAGATATTATCGTTTTATTTAATGTAAATATTTAATTGACTCGAATATAATCTTAAAAGTATAAATTCACATTTGATGTGGGCACAATTTTACGTATTTTTATTGCTTCACTGTAAGATATTTCTTGAACATGATAAATAGGTATACCATAAATTATTTATGTAGTTCTTAAGGGAACTATGAAAATAGATAAAAAAGTTTATCCATAACTTTACTTAAAACTGTATCACTTAACTACTACGAAGGAAAATAACTAATTATAACAAATCAAAATTTATACCTGCAATAAACTTAATAAAACTATAGTATATGTACATATTTACCTAATACTATGTTAATACATACCACAAAACATAAAAATTAAATTAATTAAGTTGTTACTTATGTAAAAAATTTGTTTACTAAAACTAAAAACCAAGCAGAGAAATTTAGTTCATAAGCCCGTCGCAGTAGTCATCATGCCGCCGTGATGCATCATACTGGCGTTCTGGATGTACATGTAGTAATTGGATTCATCTACTCCGAGATGAGTCGCCACTGGTGATCCGGCAGTAGGCATCGATGTAAGTGCACTCATATTTCCATTACAACTGGTCCGCAATGCATTGTTTGCCACCTGAGCTTGATGCGCCAGAATATCTGTTACCGAATGAGAGGATGGCCAACAGTGCGTAGGCCTCAGTTGGCCTTGAGGAGGTGATGGGCTATTGCACGAAACTGACCTCATGCCATAAGGGTAGGTTTGATAGATGGAATTGTACAGGTGCGTATGATGGTGGTGATGCGCTGATGATGGAGTTGATGGCGAATGGTGTGGCATCGAGCCTAACTTATTACGAAGAATTCTCGAAATAGAGCTCACACTTGGCACGTTTGTCTTATCACAAACACCCTCGCTGAGCAATCGGTCGCGTATTTCCCAAGCAAAAATACCCGGGTCACGTTGTTTTAAATCTCGAATGTAGTTCACAACTTTCGGTGTGGTCACTCGTGGCTTGGATCCCCCAATAGCACCAGGTAAAATTGAACCAGTTTCATGATATCTAGCCAGAATTTTAGATACACACCCATGACTAACGCGTAAATGACGCGAAATATCACAAGGTCGGGTACCCCGTCTGGCTAATTCGACTATCTGTAGTCGTATATTGTTTGGAAGTGGACGTCCATTTACAAACACTCCACCCAGCTGATTGACTTCACCGTATTGGGGGCATTGATTTTCTGCAAGAGAAATAAAACAAAGATATTATAAAACTTGTAGATGCCTAAAGATTGTTTATATGTACAGAATATGAAAGTAATTGTGTTTGCAACATGTTAAACAGTTTAAATGAACTTTGTTTCCGATGGTAAAACGCAGAAACATGTTTTAGTTTCTAGGAATAGCGGATGTGGAATAGATGAGGAAATAACGTCACGATCGAAGAAATGCACAAACGTGCAAAGTTCACAGTACTGGCTATTTGCTGGCAGTTCTATGTTTAAGTTGCATTTGAAATTTTACTTCTCAATTTTACTATTAAACATTGAAAGAGGTTAGAGGTTAAATATTCTTATCTTATCAATATGCTTAAATTTCTACAAATATCTTATCAACTTTTAAATAATAAATAAACATAATAGATAAACTGGAATTGTGAATGAGGTAATTTTTTATTCGACATTTTTTGCAATTAAGTAAATATTTGTTCTTAATCTATGTAACGTAGGTACAATCCATATAAATAGGATTAGAGGTACATTTCAGCATAATAATCCTAAAAGTATGTAAACATATTTGAAAAATTGGTATATGTCATTTATTTAAGATGGATATGGGCATGCAATTCTTCTATTGATATTAAAGTAAGAACACGGAATTATAAAAAGCTAAATTGCGAAGTGCAAACAATAGCTGCCTTGTAAAAGTCTATTCTTATCTATAGCGTGCGTTTAGCATTCGGTTTTTTATTTTTTTATTTTCAAATGCCTACTCTACTCCAGTTTTGCACATCTGGCACAGTAGTGAATGCAAATTACGTATGCAAGTAATATAAAAAGGCACCACGGATTGTGATGTCTCTCATTCATGAGTTGTGCAGTAAGTGTAGATAGGTACATAAATCGCAATTGTTAACACACCCGTACGTCTTAGAAAAGGGCATCTTGTGGAACTTTTAGTCACGGACGAAATTTTCTATTGCTTAAGTAACAATGTATAACTTTTAAAACACTCTTATGTTGTTTTCTTTCTAACACCATTATTTGCACTTGCATTGTATTGATTGCTTTGGACTAGGTTATCAAATGAGTAATTCCAGTTTTATTACCGACAAGTGTGTGGAACTAATCGAATAATATGCATAATAAGGTTCTAGAATATGACTATGAAATTAGGAAATGGTGCATGGCGACAATTTCCTACTCATTTCGTATATTATGTAATAGGCATGTCTAAGCCTGTAATATTCGCAATAATTTTTTTCGTTTAAATAAAATTTAAGCATTGTTGAATTATTTTTATAGTGATGGTCTGGTTTTGTTGGGTGTTAAATGAGTGTCTTTTTCGATTAAAAAACTAAAATAAAAAAAATTTCGCATATAAAATAATATTTCATGTTATGGTGTCATTTCTTTATTAAAAACTCGAATCGGCACGGACCAGTATGGCTTTCGGCCTAGTTAATCGATAATAGACAAAATTCTGGCCATAACACAAGCTCTAAAAAATACCATCGGGGATCCAAGTGTGGGGGAGATGCGCTATCACGTGACTTCTTTAACATAACTCTGGAGTGTATAGCGATGGTGTTGATAGAGAAAAACAAGCGAATTTAGTAAGTACATTGACGTTATAGTCCAACGGGCTTAACCACTAACCTACAAATTTTAAAAACTTTAAAACTCCCACCCTGAAAAAAAGAGAGCATTAGGATCTATAAAATACGGATCCTGCCAGTTCTTCATTATGGTGCTAAGTGTTGAAAAATTAGCAGGAAGCTGGTGCTTAACACATCATTCATTGAAGAATATATTGTCCATAATGAGACAAGGCCTAATGGAGGTGAACTGTATAATCGGTACCGAAATGCGAGGGTGAAAAGGACGTCTAAATTATTATATATTATATGGCTCAGTCAGATCCCGTTGATCATATTCAAACATTAACGCTTTTAATTCAAAAACACCCTTCATAATTTAAATCTCTTGCATCAAGAAATGTGTGTCAAGAAATAAGCACATCCGACTACATAGTGAACTTAAGAAACCCACTAAAATAAATATACATACATATACATAGGTACGTTTAGTTAACACAGTTTAATTTTATTTTATTTTTGTTGCTGTCAGTATAAACTTGAATTTTTTTTATGTCCGTATGACACTACAATTTTTTATTAAAATTAAAAAATTAAAATGAAAAATACCGATAAGTGTGAGTGCGTAAACCAACCAACCTTATTAATGTAGTCATATCAAAAAAATAAATTTAAAATGTACATATTTAAACTACATTTTTCAGCTTTTAAACAAAATTTTATTTGAAAATTTGTGTTGCTTTTCAAATAACTGCAAGGTTTTTAATTCCTATTAACTACACATTTTGTCTATTTTACACGCAGCTGACTTTTCAACATGATTTAATGTGATAAAATGAGGAAAATATACCAGGATTACTGGAAATTTTTAATTTTCCTTTTTTTTTCATTTAATTCATGTGAAATGTCATATCAGGCAGACTACAAGATTGTCATATCTTATTTCTTACACAACGCTCTATGTACCTAGCTACATTTTTATACCCTATCCTAAGGGTATATTAATTTTGACACATAGTTTGTAATACCCCTTAATATTCGTCGCAGACGCCTAAAAGTATATATATTTATGATCAGGACCAAAATCTAAGACTATTTAGCAATGTCCGTCCGTCCGTCCATATCAACTTTTGAGGCCTTTAAAGTCATGCTAGGAGGCTGAAATTTGGAGCATATACTCCCTAGGGTCCCGAAATGGTAAAGTGTTAAAAGTTTTTAAATCCGCCCACTGCCACGCCCACAATTTAGAAAAAACCGTTTTAAGGCTTAAGTTAGAGAGATAAAGTTGTAAAACCTTCACAAGATATGTAGGTACTGCCTACCTTTTTAAATTTTGTCATATAAAGTTTTTTGCCACGCCTACTTTTTGTGGGCGTTTTTCACTAAAATGCTGTTTTCTTTGAAAATTTTCATAGAAATCGAAAAAAAATGTTTAACAATATATTTAGCAAATATTTTTTCCAATATATCGCCCATACAAAGTTTTTGGCCACGGCCACTTTTTGGGGGCGTTTTTCCAAAATAAAATATTTTTTTTTTCTATAAATTTCATAGAATGAAATAAAATGCTATCTTTCATTTTCCTTATGAATTTTTTCTTTGGGGTACATAGGGATAAGGATAGGATAGGGTATCATACTGTTCGCCCCAAGCGGACTGTAGCCTTTCCTTATGTTTTTTTTATAATTTGCACTTGCAAAAGGGATTGTTAGCACCCTTATAATGTTATAGTAGCACAGCACGGGCGTTAAGGAAATGAGGGATTAGAAGAAAGGATGAGAAACCGATGCACATTGATTTTAAATGTTTGTAAATTGTAATGGTTAGGAAAAACAGAGTGAGGCAGAGCATTCCACATTCGTGTTGTACGGCAGAGGAACGAATCTTTAATTTCATAGTTCGACCGAATATAGGCTTTAGGGTGAACTGATGAGCATTCCTGGCGTGGCGAGTATTACGGTTGAAGGGGAGCAATGCAACTGGCTATTTCGTTTGAGCACTTGTGATGGTAGTATCGATAGAACGATGACTAAGAGGGTCAAGCGAATTCGCAATATCTCGGTCGTCAATAAGTTTTACCGCGCGTTTTTGAATTCTGTTAAGTAGCTCCAAATATGTAATTGGTGCACCGGACCAGATATAAGTGTTGTACTCAAGTTTTGGGCGAATAGACGCCTTGTAGATTCTAGCCAGATCAGAAAGGGTAAAATATTTCTTGCATCGCTTTAGGAAGCCTAGACACTTCGCAGCGTTCTTGGCGACGTCAAATATGTGGTCATTCCAACGAAGGTTGTCAGTAACACACATACCGAGAATGGAAAGTCTTTCGGATTCAGCGATGTAAGTGCCATTCATGGATAATGGCAGAGTATTGAGGTTTCGCTTTAGTGACAGAAGACAACATTGTGTTTTGGAAGCATTAAATTCCACTCTATTGGTTTTACCCCACCTTAAGAATGCTGTCAAGATCGGAATTTAATGAGCTTAACATACGTTGCCGTTCCAGTTCGACGCCCGAAGATGAGGGGCGTTGCCCAGGAAACGAATATGTAAAGCTGAGAGTACTGTCATCGGCGAAGGAATGAATAGGATTAGAAGTAACAGAGAGTATATCATTTATAAAAATGAGAAAGAGAATCGGAGACAAAACGGAACCTTGGGGAACACCAGCATTTATTTGGTAAGTTGCAGACTTGAAACCGTCCAAAGCAACTTGAATTGAACGGTCCGAAAGGTAATTTCTAATCCATTGAATAAAGGTATCATCGATTCCAAATGCACGCATTTTCGACAAAAGAGCTTGGTGCCAAACTCTGTCAAATGCCTTTGAAATATCAAGCGCAACGACCTTACGTTCACCACCACGGTGAATAGATTGGTTCCACTTTTCGGTTAGATATGTCATCAAATCACAATAGACCTGTTGCCGCGAAAACCGTACTGCCGGTCATTAATAAGTTTCCGAAGGAGGAGGGAGAGGAAGATTCGCCTTTTTTTGGGACAGGCTGGACAAATGCTGTTTTCCATCTTCTCGGAAAGAGCCCTGAAGAATAGGACAGATAGAAAAGCTTACGCCGTGGTTTTGCCAGCGTGGAAGAACACCTCTTCAGAACGATAGGGGAAATACCATCGGGACCAGCGGATTTATGTACGTTGAGATCTCGAAGAACTCTTGCCACTGTACGAGTGCGAAAATGAATTGGTCCCATAGTATATTCTACGCCCTCGAGTACAGGGGGAGATAAAGCACAATCTGGTAGCGTTGAGCTAGCTGCAAAATGAGCAGCAAGCAGATTGGCTTTATCCAAAGAGCTGACAGCTGGAATGTCACTGCAAATGAGTGTCGGGATAGATGTTGAGGCCGAATTCTTAATATTCTTAACAAACGACCAAAAGTTTTTACTACCGGTGGGTCTTTGTAGTATTTTTTGCCTCCACTTTTGGTCGTAGGAGAATTTCACACGATTAATGTGGGCATTGCAGTCATATCTGGCTTGTTTAAACTTTATTCGGTTTTCCTCAGTTGGGTTGGCCTTATAAGACCGAAAGCTCACCTCTTTTAACCTCTTTGCAGCTCAAGTCACACCATGCGTTCACCTTGGGTTTCATACTTTTAATCCTATTAGGAATAAAATGTTTCATACCCAAGTGAATTATATTGGTTATCATATCGGCAGCAGCATCCACATCGCCATCGAGGAAGCATAGCGACCAGTTAAAATTCCTAAAGAAACCGTTTAATTCTTCCCATTTGGCTTTCTCGTATTGCCATACGGTTCTTTTAGGAGCTTGTTCTTTAACTTTGTGGTTGGAGTACGAGAAATTGGCCGATATGACACAGTGGTCTGACGAACCTAGTGGCGATAATACATTTATGGTGTACTTATCTGGGTGAGAGGTGAGAAACAAGTCCAGTGTGTTGGCGGTTTGACTACTAATGTCCGGAATTTGTGTCGGCTCATTTACAAGCTGGGTTAGGTTGTTTACCTCAGCAAAGATCTCAGCGTACCTGCCTTCGGGTGTTGTCTGTCCAGAGTGAAGAAGCCAATTCGAATTGTGAACATTGAAATCGCCAGCAACAAAGATTTCAGTGTGAGGATAAAGGGTTACAATTCGTGTAATGGAATCGGACAACTCATCAAACTCGTTAAAAGTAAGATTACGATCCAAATTTGAGCTTCTATAAATGAAACAGTAGTGGATTAATTGCCTACGGACGTGGAATTTAAGCCAAATAAAATTAAATTCCGGATTGGAACATTGGCCGTATTGTGGTTGACGTTGGTAGGCTACATCACTACGTATATAAACGGCGGGACCACGATGGTGAAAGAATAATGGCACTAAGTTGTAACCAGGTAGACTAAATTCCGACGAATCAGAATCAACGCTAACCTGAGTTTCACTCAGTGCCAAAACAGCTGGTTTGTTTTGGGAAACATGGGCGTACAGAGAAAAAAGATTCGCTCTTAAGCCACGAATGTTACTTACATCTACTCTGAAATGAAATAAGGAATTTAACTACCTATAGTTAAATATTAAAAAGATAGTTATATTATTTCCCACTGAAAATTTCAGGTTTGCAATGTAATAAATAGGGAAAAGAAGTACATTTTAATTTAAAATTGAAAAACAAAAGTACAAGGAAGTAAACAAACGAAATGTAGTCTCCCAGGTTACTTTCGTCATTACAGTGCTAAATTTTCGAAGAGTGTTTAGTCCAAAGTCCAAATTGTGTGCGCTTTTAATTCTTCAACCTTATTAAATCGAATATTTTCTTTCACACGTTCTTATTCTTCTCCTGTACTTTTTGGATGTCAAGTTTTGCTGAGTTTAGAATTTCTTAAAATTTCGAAGTCTTAAAATGCTATGCTTAAGAGATACATATAAGATTTAAAAGTTTTCATTTGGTAGATATATGTACATACACACATACATATAAGAATGTATTCTCTGAGGTACATTCTCAAAATTAAAAATCTGTTTCTCTTATAGACAAGGAGCGTCACATATTTCGTATTAATTAGCTGTGACTGTATCTAAATGAAAAAATATGAAGATACCGCCTTTGAGGGCGATACACACAGCAACAGCATAATGTACGAGAGTTTCTTAGTTTTTATGATTTGTCTTGGTTCTTGGTACAACCGCACAAGTTTGATGAAATACATTCGATAGGAATATTTCATAAATCCCTTGGTTAGTTTCAGACAGTGGTCGCGATTGTATTCTACAATTTCCCAGAATTTATGGTTATGATTCTTTAAGACAGTTTTAATTAGCCTTTTTATCGTTTGCAGTGTGGTGAGATTTTCAAATCGGCGAGACTATAAGCACGGAGAAATATTAAGCTGTCGGTTTTGACTTACAAACAAAAATAGACGTATTAATATTAATTTAAAAAAAAAAACTTAGAAACTTAAATTTATATATCCACTAGCTTATTTGCCATTAAATTAAATTAATAAAAATTATATAGTGACTAGTCCTGTAAATCTGTAATACTCAAACATAAATAAATAAAATTCACCCAAAAACAAGGAAGACTACATAAGTATTTGAAGTGAACGCGCCCTAGTGCGTGCGGGATAATAAGTCAGAGCAAACGGCCCGTAAAAATCCTATTTTCTCTGTTCATACACATTAATATAGTGTTTTAAAAGAATACGCTGTGCGCTGTACACATACAAACCACGATCTTGATGTTTTTCTTTAATAGTATGCAAAGTACCTATGTATGTACATGATGCTGCATTTGCATTTCTTGCAATTGGAAAAATGTCATCGGAGTCGTGCCCTCATATTTCTTACAACAACAGAATGGATGCCAACGTCAAAAGAGAAGCGGCACGGCGGCGGCAAAGCGTTTTCTTCTTTGAATATAATTCCCTATGGCCGGGTTATCCTGCAGCTATGTGGTTTGTTTTTAGAGTTTTTTTTTTTTTGAATTTTTTTACTTAAATGTGGCCTTTGGGTTAGGAATGTTTAGGTATATAAATGAGAGAAATGAACGTTGTCGCACTTCTAATTCCGAGCTAGGAATTCATCTTTCTGATTGATCTATAAGTTGTCACTAAAGGATGTTTGTTTTCTAATCATATTTTAAGTGACAATATCGAAATATTTGTACATATGGAGGAATCACAAGTAGCATGATGGATTGAAGAGAAAATCTAATGAAATTTGTATTACCATTTATCAAATTAAAACTAATTCAATATTAATTATAAGCGCAACCCCCGTCGATAATAATTTTAAATTAAATTAAATTAACCACCTTTTCAACAAATCGGAAAAGAAAATCACGTACAACCAGACAGGAGAGAACGCAGGAAAAATTTTGTGGGATGGGGATTTTGAAAATATATGTATATATGTATATATATTAATTAATTTTTTATAAATACATTACTTTATTACATTATTTTAATTTATTGTTTTTACAGGTTATATATTTTCGTATTTTGACTATTTATTTTGCCTATATTAGTCCGTTAAAAGAGTTATGGAAATTGCATGTTCCGAATACTCTTTGACGAATACTCTTGTGTTTGCTTCTTAGCAAAATTAAAGAACATTTTTTTAACGGAAACATTACAGGGTTTTATGTTTTTAAATAATAACGACCCTGACCTTACAAAAAAAAAATATGTAGATGTTACTTGGAGGAAAGTTTTCAAAAACATGAAAATTGTATTTCTTCTCACATCTAAAAACCTTATAAGCTTTAAAATTTAAAACCATTTAAGTACCTATTCAAATAATATTTTGTTGCCGCTCTATTTTTCTTCATTATTTTCACACTTTCTGTGGCCGGGACATGCTCATAAACCAGCGATCTTGTGAGGCGGGCACACACACTACGTCTTCAAAGCACCAAGCTCAGCTCAGTCTAAATGAGAGTTTTGTTGTTTATAGATATAACAATTTTATTAGTCCGCGCAAGTTTTTTGCATTTTATTCGGGACTTTTTCTATAAATCTTATCATATTTTCGCAAAAATGTTGTTGGATTGATTTGAGAAACGTAAGTGAGGGTGAATAAGCTGATAAAGGTCAAAGCGCTGAAATCGCCAAAAATAAGATCTCATCTGGTAAAAAAATGCAGAGAATATCTGAATGAGATTGCCGACAGATGCAAAATGTCCATGTTCTGGGTTCCTGAGCAGAGCTACATTCCAGGCAACTGCAGAGGAGGTGAACTATGCAAATAAGGCACTCGACAGTATCTATTTGAAAACAGAAATTTGCCTTCAGCTTCCATACAAACGATCAATTTGAACATAAGTTTAATGTAAAAAAAAAACCAATCAACTACTTTTAATAAATAGGAAAAATAAAAATAGGTTATTAACACATCGGAGGAAGGAATCACCGATGTAAAACTCTGTCAAATGCTTTTAAAATAAAGTGCAAAGATCTTATCTTCACCACGCGTTTCTTTTGAATAATGTGAATTACCTACTACTCCACTATACCTTCTAAAAGTTTTATAAGCTAATGGATCATGCCATGTTTTGTCTATCACATATCTTAATAGTAACACCGTTCAAAAATTTAATCATAAACCCATTTTTTCATGGGTATCATAATGTTACTTAGAGTGAATACTTTTTAAGCGAAAATAAATTGAACGCGTACTGTTTAACAAACTAAGCTTTACTCGTTTATTATGTAGGATGATTAAAGGTTTTGAAAGCCTGTTAAATTGAGTTCATATTTACAAAGGAACAATAATTTAAAGGCGACGATTTCGATTGTGTTAAGAGAAATATGTAAAACCAAGTAAGACCTTTCTGTAGGAGGTACATTCCACTCCCTAATTTAAGCAGTAAAGTGGTGCTACGATGCCTTGCCAGGCACAACTAGGTCCATGGGTACCGGGCCACCAAGGTATTGCAGGCAATAAATCTACAGACGAGCTGAAGTGAAAAAAATTAAGTGCATGTAATTAAAATGAAGACAAAAAATTAATGTTTTGAAGAAGGAATTTAAAAAAAAAATAGAGGTATCCTAAAAGATATACTTAATTGGGATCTTATGTTTTATTTTTAAAAACAAACCGATAGTAGGGATCCTCCATTAACTATGTGATGTGTTTTTGATTTAATTTTATGCCCTCCCTGCCAGTTGGTGAGATGTGGTAGGACACCTCTCCTAATCACGTAAGATTTACTCCAACGTATAGAAAAAAATGTTAAATGAATATGTTTTTATTATTGCAATAATCTCCCGCTTCTTTAAATAGGAATTAATAACATTTTGCTGGACCCCTACCACCATTTTGTGCTCACGTGGAAGCTTCCTCAGAAGTTAAGTATAACTGAAAACGGAGAAGGCTCCGATCTTCATGCATCCGCGCATGCTCTTTTTCTTACCCTCACACTGCTCCTTTCCTTTTTTGTGTCTTAGAAAAGTGCTTTTTAAGTGCGCGGGAGTTCTAGATGGATTTGTTTAAATTTCTATAAATGAATCGATCTTAAAATGTACGCAAATTTACATACTGCAAACTGATTCCGTAGTCAGTTAAACCGAGATATGCATAAATTTATGTAGTTTTTCGAAATGCTATGAGTGTATTGATTTGTCGAAAAAACTTCACGGCACGAGCTAATTTTAATAAAACGCCGAACATAAAAAAATCCGAAAACGACAGGCAAAAAATTAGTAAATGAATCCGGCCTGTCAATGGGGCCACCTTGAAAGACAAACATCATTATAAGCATTCAATCAACCATTGACAACAATTTGAAACCACTTATGAGTTGTTCATTGATCTAAAGTTCATTTGAATTTTTACCGAATTACGCAAAATTTAACACTACAAATTCATCATCATGTCCATTAAAGGTACAAATCGGAACATTGTTAAAGAGAAGAGAAAACACCTCATCTCAGTGTAGATTCGGCTTAATGGAATGATCAAATAAACTATGCTAAGCAAATCTCCACCACCAAACACATAGAAGTACCTGCATACTCGTAGGTACATACCTACCTATATTTTATTTGATATGAAAGCCAGTAGCCGACCTCTTGTTTGTTTTAAATTTGTTAGCCCACAAACCGATACCGTGATACCATCGGACCATTGGAGGTCTCCGTCGGATAACAATGACATGAAAGGGTTTCATATTAGCACCAAAAAAAAAAAACCAAAAATCACATATAATGCGTAAAGCGGTCATCATCACACGCCGGAATAATGATGCACATTAGTGAGCTACTATTGAAGCTACTATCGGAGAGCTAGCTACTCGTTTTTACTTTATTTTCGTTTTGGTATTTACTCTTTTCGGTTTGCATTTCTTTTACGTTTTACCATATACCGAATGAAAATCGACAAGATAAAAAAGAATCTGTATTCAATGATCTCCGCTCAAGAGTGTTTGTATATCGGAAGCTACTCGGATAACCTCTCTCTTTTACTTAGCAAGAAGTCGACCTCGACTTCTGTCTAGGTGTGTTGACTACGGCATGGCACTGCAGTATCCGTGGAGGCCATGCATTTGTTTGCACACCTTATTAAGTTTTTATGATACATGATATACGAATACACCGTAAATTGCTGCTATACCTTCAACAGTATTCAGCCGGTTCCCGAAATATAAATAATAATGTTAGCATTATTTTACAGCCAGACACACAAACAAACAGCAATGTTCACCGTTCACGCCGTATCGTCCAAAGGATAATGGATCGACAACACGGTGGTCGGTTTTCGGTTCATATGTTTACAATAATGATGATTTTTTGACTTCGAAAATTTCTAATCGATGAGTACCTACATACATGTTGGAACATGTGTTTTCGAAAAATAATGCCCGCAAAATGACTGCATTTCGGTTAATTTTGTTGTTTGCTAAACCGATTTGGCAACGGAAGCTAATGATTTGTAAGTGGCTAATGGTAGCCAAAGCAATACAAGGGATTAGTTCCAAATTTTGAAAATGGGAGTTTTGTTTGCACATTAAGATTTTGCTCAAACAAGTTTTATGAGATGTGGGTTTTTTGTTAAAACATCTTAAATCAACAAACAGATGCAGATGTTATCCGGCGCCGCAGTTCGTGTAGCTTAAGGAACCTTTTGTAAAATTTGACAGGAGGCGCAAACAACTGAATCTTACTAAGAACAAAAGAAGATTCATAGTATTGGTTTGTGTGTATTCATGAAGGATCAACTCCAAGCAAAGCGTTGAATAGTCGCTTTACGTATTAATATATGTAACAATAATATGTATTGTGACTGAGGCTTTGACTACCAACCCAGGGGTTTAAGGTTAAAATCTGCTCTTGTACAGCCACCTTAAGATTTTTGCATCTTTCACAACCAGTCCTTATCGTCCGGCCTAAACTGTTTATTGAAATAGAAGGCTCAGCAATCGGTCCTTTGTTCATTAACGACCTCCCGCTTCCACTTGTAATACCTACATACATTATTGCCGTTTCCATATTTTTGCTAATTCATTTTTATTTTTCTATGAGATTGACGGACTACGCGAGCTGTGGAAATAAAGAATGAAGACCTCGTTTCAATGGTCATATGAAAATTTACTTCTCGTAAATCTTTCTTAAATTCCCTTTCTCAAAGTCTTACCGTTCTAGTATCAGTCCTAATGTTTGCACTTGCACGATATCACGTAGGACATTTTTATTAATGACGTTTGACTCTTTAATCAACTCCCCTTAGGATAAGAACCAAGGTAAAGTCCAGGAGTTGTATCTTAGAACTCGTCATTGGTGTTTTTTCCCTTTCTTTTTAATTTGAATGTTAAAATTATTTCATTAACATCTAACTTTAATTTTGAATTTGATTGCCTATAAATTTTGTACATATGTATATGCTTAAAATATATTTCAATATATATGCTCGTGTCAATCGTACACTTTTAAATAATATAGTTATGGCTACAAATAAATATTCCCTACAAATGAAAATGCCTTTTCTCAAGGGTCGTCAATTTCGCCCTTACAGATTTAAATTCCCGCATGCATTGAAGAAGGACAAGAAAGAAGACCCTCTAAACTGCGCCAACTATAGAGGTATCAGTCTCCTTAACATATAAGATCATGTCTGACGTATTGTGTGAGCCCCTGAAACTACTTGACAACGATCTAATTGGGTCCTATCAGTGTGGTTTTAGGCTCGGTAAGTCCACAACTGAGCAACTATTTACACTACCTAAAATACGCATTGGGCATTTGAGATGGCTGGGGCATGTACAGCGAATGAACACCAACGTTCCAGCCCGCAAAAGCTTCGCCTCAAATCCGGAGGGACAACGCAGTAGAGGAAGGCCTCGCCTTATGTGGTGCGCACAAGTGTAAGGGGACCTGTAACGATGCGATTCGTACGGCTAAACGTCCACAATTTACTGCGGGCTCTCGGTTTGTTATGTAAGTAAAGCAAATGCATAAAATAATATACCAATTAAATAAAATATTCAATTTATTTAGGAATGTCGATTATGCAGTACCTTATAGGAACCTTTCTATTGCATTATGTTTTTCCCACTATTCCTCTGTAATGAGCAGAATCAAAACGGTCATTAGACCGTATAATTAGAATTGTCAAACAATTATGGGAAAATACACAATTAATATGCAACTGTCGTCAGTGACCAAGGCAGAGGTTATCGCAATCAGAATTGAGCATATCGACAACATTAAAGGGTCAACAGATATAAATAACTTGCGGGAACGCTCTCTTTACACATGTTTGTATATAAATGTATGTATGTGAGCATATTAGAGCGACAAGTTGACTAGACAAGCAGTCGCATGTCAAGCTTATTAATGTCAGTAATGTTGTGTCTATAAATAATTTGTTATTTATGTTTAATTATAGCCGGAAAAATATTTATGTACATACATTGATTTGATGAATAAGTGCTTAGTCGAATTTGTTTTGAGATCTTTATAAATACGTAGATATTTTCCCAAAACTTTTCAATTACCACTAGGATAAAAAGACATCCATTAACTAATTATTTATGTTTAAATCTCATTTCCCTCAAATGTAGTTGCAAAGAAATAAACGTTTACAATATTACACCCGTCAAAACATAAATACATACACAAGTATGCATTATTTACACGTGTCATATTATGTTATTAATGTCAGACGACAAAGCGTATTTTGTTCTCTTCTGTCATACCACCGGGAACCAAGATTCACGCGCGTACACAATACGAGAAAAACTTAAGATGTCAACATGAAACTGACACTGATCACACTTGAAATGGTAGGTATTCGCATCTTAATTCTAAGCGACTATACGAATGTCGACTCAATCGCCCACCCGAGAGAAGTCTTGAAATTGAATTAGTTAATTTTCTAAGCAAACTTTTAAATACTATTCCCGTCCCACTAGATGCTGGCTGCTGGATAGGAGAGAAGTTACTATTTGTGTATGTATTATATGTTGTGCGACGCGACAACGACAAAACAACTCAAGCGCCAACTGGAGATCTTTATATGCAAAATTTTTGTGTCGCATTGAGAGAAGATGGGCCACTTTTCCATGTTAACCTATTCGTCATCGCATCGGCGGCAATTCATTTCTAAATTTCATCGTCGGTAGTCGCGCGAACACTAAATATAAATACATGGAATCGTATAAATGTCACAGTTGATAGGTTCGCGTTTTGTTTGGTTGACTGAATGTTCGTTTGCTAGAAAGCATGTCACTGGCAATTTGTTCATGTGGCACATATTTTCAGCCTCCGTTCTCAACTTGTCTTATAAGTATTTATGGTTAAATTCTGACAAAATCTGTGAAGAAGATTGAGAGAAATACTTGACACTTGTTTGTTACACATTCATTTTACGTGATTGCTCAAGAATAACACACAATCCTTATTTATTTTTTAAGACATTAATTATTTGCATGCAGGGTTTCGCAGTTAATAGGTGAGATTCCTAACGAGTTTCGACGAATAAAAAAATCTAACAACAGAAGGGGTCTATTGTCGACTCTTTGCAAGCTATTGAGTATCGAAGTGGTACAACTCCCATTAGTAGGATAATATAAAACCAGAATTTTGGAAAGTAATTGTTTTAGACTTGAAAGAGTTCCATTTTGAATTTTATTGAAAATTTGTATTATATATACCTGTAAAAGCTGTGCCTAATATCTACATATAATTTAAAAAAAATTATCGGACGTATTAAGTACCTACTAGTTGTATTTTGGGATCATGTCATGCATACTAGTTAACCAGTTGCATTTCACCCCTATATATTCGGACGGACAGTGAAATAGAACGATTCATTTTTAACCGTACATAACGAACGTGAAATGCTCTACCACGATCTGCTTTTCCTTCATATTATAGTTGACAGACAAGTAAAATCACTTACGAGGTTTTACGCCTTTCAACGAGAATATATAAACAGGGGCGAAATAAAATATTTCGTCCCATGAGATTGAGATCAATAATATTTAAATAAAATGCAATACAAATTCAATAAACTTTAGAGATTATCAAATCTTTTTTTATGGTCATTTATTATAATCAGGTTCTTATTTCTCTTGAAGAGAACCTATAAGTAAAAGTTAATCTTGGTATATTGTGACTAAACATAGCTTTTTACCGATGAACATCTCAAATCTGAAGCAAGTTTGATATTATTATTTCTTATTTCTCTTGAAGAGAACCTTTAAGTAAAAGTTAATCTTGGTATATTGTGACTAAACATAGCTTTTTACCGACGAACATCTCAAATCTGAAGCAAGTTTGATATTATTATTTCTTATTTCTCTTGAAGAGAACCTATAAGTAAAAGTTAATCTTGGTATATTGTGACTAAACATAGCTTTTTACTGACGAACATCTCAAATCTGAAGCAAGTTTGATATTAGCATGTAGGCATAATAAAGTAGAATTCATTAAAAAAGTCAGCGTAGTGCAAAGATGGAAACCCAGCGTCACTGCTCAATTTAACCAGATAACATAGTAAAATAAATTGTACGGCTTCATTGACTCATTGTGTAGCTTCATAAGATCTAATGTAGGTAGATATATACAAATATTTTGAAAACATGAAATTGTGTGAGTTTGATCTGAATGGTATAACATTGAACACATACATACCCACTAAATATTATTTAAATCACTTTTTAATTTGTCAAAAATACAAAAACAGATCAGAATCGTTACAGCATTTTATTTTCACTGCGAACTTTTGGACTATAGTTAGAAAGCCTAAATCGAAAAAAAGAAGTAAATATACATACGTGGTCTGTAAGGTTTCATCGGGTGAAACCAATTGTTTTAAGTACTAATGAACTTTAATACATACACATATTTAGTTTAAAATCCCCCTCCATAAATTGCCCCTTATTTGTGTAACACATAATATACATAGCGTGCGTCAAATGTCATGAACATACGTAATGCGTTGTCTCATTAATCTTTTCACATTGATTTTATGGGGATAGACATAGATTGACAAGTGTTTTTACTAGACTCGTGCCCACCACAGAATGCTGTTTCTCTGTGCAAGTGCATCATCACCACAAATCGTATGTGATCGAACATAGCGTGCACACGATAAGACATTCCGCCGGATACTATAAACATTCCTGAAATACCTTCTATATCTCGTCTGCTTTGATCGTAACATCACTTACCCTTTAGATTAGCCCATTGGGAGAAAAAGGTGCTTAGTTAAAGGCATGTTTGCTTCTAAATTACCAAACATCCCCACTGTAACCCTAATAAGGGGCATGTGTTGAACTGTCAGCAAACATGTTTTCGAAGTCATTGTCATAATGTTACCACCACCGTTACTCTGCTCTGCATACTGCTCATTAATGACCTAATGTGGGGCGGATTATATTCAAATCCTGTAATGTTGTTTTCAGCTCAAAAATGTCCTCAGTTTGATTTATGAAGTCATTTATTTCGTTGACAAACAGTTTTTTTTTTCAGAAACAATTTTGAAACATTCACAGTCGGAAACTCTTGTACTCTCGTACACTCGGTCGTTCATATACAGCAACGTGCAATGTGCTACTTCCTTAGCGGCACAGAGAACACGATCGCACATTTAATGCAAACAAATTGCAATTAGGTGTGCAGTATTATAACTGGGCGCAAAATAATAAATCGCCCACTTTTGCGCAGAGTAGAATTATATACATACGTAGCCAAGACATGGTAGCGTTAATTAAATCAATTTGTAATGCGAAAAATTAAATTTCTCTGTATCCATCCTTGGCACACAATCACGAACACTTTGGCGGATGGATGAAAATTATTCAATGGATTTGATGTGGTTGATGTTGCTGTTTATTCTACATTTTTGATGTGGAATGCAATGAAAATTAATATATTTTGTTGTAAATTTCGATTCGGTAAATTTGATCAAAAATGGCGAATGACTAAAATTGGGTTAAGATTACTTATTTGAAGTGTTAATACATTAAGGCTTAACTACATTCCACAAAAAGCGATGTACATTCTCGAAAATGTTTTTTCTCTTTCCACACCTTAGAGCACATATATATTTAACACTATATATATATATATATATATTTTATTTTTTTGTCCAGGGTCGCTGGAAAATCTTCCATGAAACATTATGAGCACCAGCCCCGTGCTAATAATATTGTGAGATTATTATCACTTAAAACTCCTCCCTTTAAAATTCTTTATACTACAACTATGTTATATCCTATTTAGTAGTGTTAAATTCCATTTGAATGCGCGTTTGGCAGACAAGCTCCCAGCGGAGGCACTTACTAATACCGCTTATTGCTGGCGGTTATATCTTATTGCGCAATGTTACATCTTATTGCGCTAGTTCCGTTGTAGTCGGCGCACTATATTCGTTTCATTGCGCATTGGTACCAATAACAAATTTCATGTAAAGCTTAAATTTGTCGTTCCTTAAGCACTTATTCTAATATTTTATCTCGTCTTCGACGGTAGGTGAATATCACTGTTTCGGATACACCAGGGGATTACAATTCTTTTTAGCACTTTATTTTGAAAATTTTATGAAATATTTTTGTTATTTGTTTTGGTACAACCAAATGACATTTCCAAATAATAAGGTGTTTTAGAATTTTTTTAAGCGGGATTTGTAAAAAAAGGGATTTTAAAATACGCTCCCTAAAATTTTTAGTTTCACTTTCGGGATTGTGGCTTTTCGGGATTTTAGGTTTTCACGATTTTGGATTTTCGGGATTCTGTCCGACTCCGTTTCTTGTCATATGGACGCTTTCTGGGCTTTGGAACCATAATGACTTCAGCTACCTTCCGCTTCCATTGTCGTGCAACGCACGTACCTACGTAATCATAACCATTTATTAGATAAACAAGTATGATTAGCGCCTATCCTACGTGCTTTTTCTAGACAATTCTTTATGGACCTGCTCCGTAATCAAATCGTTTCCAGAGCCTTGTTTAACTTAAATGTTTGTATTTCATAAAGCAGTTCAGCCAGCGATAGACTGTAAGAATGTATCTTCTTAAGGGCTTAAACGTTTTTTCTACTTCTAAGTGCTCATCAAAATCTTCGTATTTTTTTTTCGTCTACTTTCGTCCATTCGCCATTATCTTTTCTGATAGGAGCGTTTTGGGCTTTTTATTGCCAGATCAAATAGTTCGAATTCCCATACGTAGTGAGACCTTCAAGATATGACGAAACTTTGCAACTTTTATAGTCCTGAAGGTATTTTTTAAGAGTGCTACATGGTGAATGCATTATTCATGGAATAATTTATAAAGATTATTTTTTTCAAATTGGTATGTACATATGTAGGTTAAGTAAAAAATCCGGTTTAAAATAGTGCGTAGGTGAAAATTAAGTAGAAGTTTGGTAAAGTGCGTTGGACTACAACAGAAATTTCCGGTTCAAATTCGACCTGTACCGCACCAGAAGGTTTTTTTTCGCTGCTCCACCTCTTGTGAAAGTCTGACAATCGTCCAAGAGTAAGAACTGTCATGCTTCTCAAAAATGAATTGCAATTCGGAATCGGCATTAAACTGTAGGTTCCTTCCATTCGTGTTAGAAAATAAATCTTCGCACACACACGCCCTTAATTGCAAGTTGAAAAACATATCAGGAACGGAGTCAAATGGAAGATTCATTTGTGCAAAATTTATTTTTCAAACTTGTTTAAAACAAGTTAATACTAGTTAATTAGTGGAAAAGTGAATAATAGAGATCTCCAAAAACATAAACTTAAATTGTTGTTTTAATAACTTATTCCCTAAAATTGAAGAAAAATTGTTAAATTTGCATTGTGACCACTTCTTATGTATACTCTTTAAAGGAATGTGGATGGGAAATTTTAGTGGCGTGGACAAAACAAATGGAAAATATAAAACAAAGCTTTCTGAAGAGAAAAAAGAATTCAAATATTCAATTTGGGAATTTTTAATAAATAAATAATTTCCCTTAAAAATCATAAATTACCTAAACAAGTATACGTATGTTTACCCGAAAAAAAGGACAACATTTTTATTTATCTAGCTATTGAAAAAGAAACCAAAATTAAGCATGAATATAGCCTTTTTTACTTTGTTTCTATAGCCAAATATTTAGTTATACTGCCTATATCGATTGCCTCAATCCTTTCTTGCTCAACGCATACTGTTGATTTTAAATCATCTATCTATATATTATAGAAAATAGACTGCCGTCCGTGTGTGCAATCATAACTCGAGAACTTATAGTTCGATTTTCACGATTTGGAAAATTGATATTTGTTAGAAAACATTTTCGCTAATTTTGGCTACGATTCGTTAGAGATCTGAGATTGCTTTGGCACTTGCCTCTCTGGGATAGCGGATGCATTGTTGGAAGGCGGTCGGCTCATTCTGCATTGAAATTGCTATTAAATCTGAAGGTGGATAAACAACCTACATGAAACATTTAAAAGAACCGTTGGCGAAATTATTTCAGCAATGAAGTATTATCATCTGGGATGAGTACACAATGGCTCAGAAACGGGTATTAAAAGCTCTGAATCGTACGTTGAAAGATTTACAAAATGATAAACGACTTTTCGGTTGTCAGGCGATTGATTCAGCGCCAATACGTCATTAAATGTTTGATTAAAACACATCAACATTATTATACATAATATATGAATATTGTTTTAAATATAACCTTTTAATAAATAATTTGAATTGATCAAATTAAATGAAGCAGCATGTGCACGCTGGGAATTGTTATTTTCATTACATTAACGAATTTTCTTATTGCAATTGTAGGGAATATTTAAAGCCTTAAATTAGGCAGGCAAGACACTATCTTAAGCTTAATAATAAAATATAAACTTTCATAAATATTTCCAATGGGTTTGATTCTATTTATTCAATGTAAAGGAAGCAAGAGAGATGGAAAACTTTGTAACATTTGTCTACCTAAAGTTTGTCTTCTCAATAGCATCGGAAGCTTCACAAATAGATCGGAATTACAGTATGGCCAGTATGCGTACCCCCATCAGCTAGTATAATAAACATCTCCACAAATTGATGGGCTGATTTGTCTTTCAGACAAACACCGTCTTCTTGAAGTACTTGAGTTGAGAAAATTTAGAATAACGGAGTGACAAAAATCCTTCTGAGTACACTGGAATGTTGTATTGATACGAATAGTAGCTATAGATCGTTTTATCCTTCCTTGCCAATTTCTTGGGAGGCACTCAATACTTCTAGTTAAATCAAGTTAAAATGTGGGATAGCCAAGTACATAGTATATCTGACATGTTCATCGGTCGACAGAGTGATGGACACTTACTAGCCAATCACACTTTATTTGCTATCGTTCGACTCGGTAAGTATTGCTGCAATAAGGCTTGCTTTTGCAGCTTGTGCTGCCTGTTTCTTTGTCTAGTGACAGCATTTCCAGTTGCCTTCCATCTATAATTGTTTGCTTATTTCATAAATCATCTATTGCTATTAAAATCCTGAAAACGAATTACATTTAACCATTCCATCAATACAATGTTCTTGAGAAAAACTGTTTTTATTCGTTACAAATAAAGTAGCATTTAACCTCAAGATGATAAGATTGCACACAATGCGGTCCTGAAAAATTCGATACAAAACGTACAGACTAAAGTCATATTGCAGATGACACATACATAGGTATTAATATTTGCTACGAGCGCTTGATAGAAAAAACTGCAATTTTCAAATGTTTTTATTCCTTGTTTGTTTTTTTATCGACTGGTTATGATTCGTATTTAGTATTTCCATTAAAAAATAAAACAGTCCCAGCTCTTAATTTTAATATGTCACACCATAACCATGTCTGATAAGCAAAACTAATCGTGGTTTCCTTTTTCATGTAGGTATATACAAAAGTACTTGCAATTCCGTTTGTGTTTAAGAGTACTTGAGACGACGCAACAACTCAAAAATATAATAGGAACGTGCTTTGCAGCGACCGACCTCGACCTGATCAAGAAAAAAAAAACACGGGACACGAAAGGTGGTGCGAACAAGTGGAAGGGGACCTCAACCAATTGGTTTGAAACCCATGTTCATCCTGAACTGTATTGCCATACATAATTAAATACCTCCCTTATATTTAATTATATAAGCAATTAGGTCAATATTGGAGAGACTTTAACCTTAAGCATATTTTAAAGAAAAAATAACAACATGTAAATGTGTTCTTACGTAACTGTCTACAATCTGCCAACGACTATGCCCATACACAACAATTGATGAACTCAAACCAAACCATATCTAATAACACGCGGACAAATTCGAAGGCACATATCCAGTATTCATACTTAAAATTAAACAAAGGGAAATAAAAATAGCAATAGTTCGTGTTCGTTCAATTAACATGTTCTTTTATTAATGTTGCATGTAATAAATTAAAATAAATTAAACGATTTTGCATTTTGTCCAATTAATTTAACATATCTAAGTTTTTCGGTTTCCTTAATATCTCTTTTATATAAATACAAAGATGTGAAAATGCATTAAACATAGGGACACCCAATGCATTCTTATTGGTAATTTACAAAAAAAAAATTAATAATAATAATGTTATCTACATTAATACGGAAAATCGTACTTACATACCTACATCAGCATATTTTTAGTTTGCTGGGATCAGCAAGCACAAATTGAATTTAAATTTGGCATGAAATAGAAAGTTTAATTAATAAATGCAACCCAACAGCACATACGCATACAGCTAAAGTAAACAGCAAAACGATTGCATTTAGAAAAAAAAAATGTTTGTGAAAAAAGACGCACTGTGAGCAAGATTGATTGAGTTAGAAAGTTCAGCGGTATTCATAGCTGAGCTATTTATTTATAAAAAACATGCGCAGTACATAGTTGCATATTAATTCATTTGTATGGATTTGTTGTTTCAGAAAATTATTAATATCTACTCTTTTATTTATTTTAATTAGGTGAAAGAAATTTATTAGTAGGTACATATTATGTTTGTATGTACCTATTTTGCACCAACAACATAGTTTAGTTGAACCGTTTATTTCTTCAACTTAAATACATAATAAAATGGGCTATAAATAAATAAAAACATCTCTTGTAAGTGACATGGTGCAACTAATGCCTTTGCATTTATAGTGCTGTAGTCTATGAATGTCAACTTTTCGCAATTAAATTTCATCGTGCATACTCCATAGAGATCAGGTTGGTTGTGAAATTTTCCATTTTGTAATGGTTGGATACCAATTATTTATGGAAATACTTTCCTGAATTGCGATGTTTATTTTTAGATCATATGAGCTAGTAGGTACTTAGTCAATGATTACACCTTTTGAAACCCCCTGTACACAGTTTGAAAATACGTACGCATCATTATATTTTGTTTATTTTCTATTCACAACCATTGAAAATGTATAAACTAGATACTTAATGCCTACGTAATGATAAACCAATAGGTGCTCATTTTCGATTATAATGATTGTAAAATTAGTATCAATCTATCGAATTTTTGTAATAATTAATACTTTAAATCCTTAAAAACGTGGGTATTATATATAAGGCTTTAGGCATTACAGAAAGGAAAAAACTTTTTTTATGCTCGCAATATCCAACTTGCTGGAATCATAACTAAATTTAAACATTTCACTAAAGAAAGCGCAGATATATATTTCCATATACACCATCGATGTAATATTTCTTAAGCTTTTCCAACAAAACATGGGTGAAAAAAAAAAATGGATGTATGCTGCCAACAAAAAAAAAAGAAACACTCATAGTTTGAATGGCTCTACTATAATTTATAGCAAAAAATAGATGCTCTTGCAAATCGTAGTTTCATTTGACTGAAAAGACAACTTTAAGACAATATTTGGGATTTCAAATATAAAATTTCCTTTCCTTTGAAGTTAAATTAAAATGTGCAAATTCCCAATCGCAATTAAATTATAGCAAAACAAATCTAAGTGCACACTATATAAAAAAAAATGCAAACTCTTTTGCGGGACATTTTCTTTTCAAATATATATGACCCTAGATGCGAAGGCAATTGAGGAGAATAAACAAACACGAACTCTTTAAGCTGTATCTGAAGTCGAAAAAGCCCTTTCAATCAACTCGGGGCAAATACCGTGTGCAAATGGAACTAAATATTCAATGAATAACTCTAGAGAAAAGAATTAGGGGAAGTCACAAATTAAAAAAAAAAAAACGCGTCAAGCTGGAAATCAGGCTCAGAGACATGTATTGGCTTATCGTAAGATAACCACATATAGCAAACTGCTTTTTCATAAGCAAGTGTTAAAAGTGTCTTTAAAGTGTACAGTTTATATGCAGGCATTTTAAAACGAAACAAACTCTAGGAACAATTGCGAATGCTTCAAACAAAGAGATCTAAGAATAGGTCCCGTTTGCACGCAAATTTAGATCTCATCTTCACGTGCTGAAATGAATTAGTTCGAACTTTGTAGATACAGTCGTTGACTGTGTGTGCTTTTAAATTTGACCGTATTTCAATAGCTTTTTTTTTAAATTCGGTCAGATTTTAGACTTGGAATTTTAGATTCGATCTGGTGTTTTTTCCAACATATATATATGTACAGAGCCTTCGTTCTTCATTATTCATCTACCCCGTTAATAAGAAATTGGAATGAGGATCATCATAATCATTCCAAGTTTACTGTATCCCTTTCAGTTTCGGATAATTCATCACTGAGGTAGGTTTATTCATATGTTTTATCGAAAGACCAAAATTATATTTTATAGGAGCAACATTTTTGTGTATAAGAAGGAAGGAGTTGGTTCTCAAAATGTGTATGTTATTGTTTATTGAAGAAACCCCAACTCATCGGCGTATTAAAATGAAGTAAAGGAAGCTATTTATTTGTTCAATATTTACCTTATGGTAAAGGTCGGACGGACGTTAATTATGATGGTAAGGCTGAAAAGCCAAGCCATCAGAAATATCACAACAACGTATTATTAAGTCAAATAATCAATTGTATAGAAGGGAAAAAACCTTTTTTGCGTCAAATTTATTGATTCGCTGATTTTTATAAGTAAAACATAATAGCTTTTGTAACACCAATCTTTTCAAAAGGTGCGAGTGATAATAGTGATAATTCGTAATAAATTAACACTTAAAATATAACCATTATTATGTAGGTATGTACATATGCAATCGGGTGTTTTCGCAACTAGTATCAGATAAGAATGCCTAAACATATTAAAATTTTAGGTGAAGAAAACTAGGAAAACTACAAAAAAATAAAAAAATAAATAAATTGAAGGAAAAGTAGGAACAGAAAACAAAAATGGTTTTAATATTTTGATAATAAAAAAAACAGTTAAACGTATTGACATTACACATTAATCATTAAGTGTTTCATCATTTTTTGCTCAATTTTGAGAACATTCTATTAGAAGGCAATTTCGGGTATGATATGTGCTATTCTTGTCCTAGACCTTGTAGACGTGACAGCAAATACGATAACTTCGTTATTATTAATTCTGTGTCAAAAAAAGAGATTTACGCTGTGTAGAACAGTGTAGAATCTCAAACCAGCGGTGCTGGTTGATATTTGACATGTTTCCCATTTTGAAGTTTTAAAGAAAGGTAGATTTTTACAACTCAGGCTACAAATAAAATTTTTAATAATTCTATGGAAACTATAGGCTATACTTTCTTTTTCGTCTGACTTGTTAGGCAAAAGCAATTTTTGTATAATAAAACTTGGCTCTTCCTTAAGATTTATATTTTGCAAAGATTTTTTTATTAACAAAAACTTTGCAAAATTTCAAAATAATGAAATTTGGCAACACATTTACTCCCTTTTTCAAGGAAAATGCGATTTGTTTTATATACATAGTTCCTTGTTTGTCTTAAAAAACATGTAGTCGGTGTTTATTCTTCAAATCCTACCTTATGTCTTTTGGGTGCAGAGTTGGAAAATCAATATTTATTTATTTTTGTTTAAAAAAAATTCCTCGTGTAAGAATCATAATCTATTTTTTCCGTGTTTGTTCTTAAAAATCATAATTGTACGTCTTTTTGGGGCTTAGTTAAGAAAAGTGAGCGGCTTCCATGCCCCCTGGTTGGAGAATCGCGTATGTTAAATTTTTCCCTGTGTTTATTACGCAAATCACAGTGACACTCTATCATACCGCATCTAGCGGTTTTCGGGGGAAACACTTATCCCAGGATAAGTAGCACCATTATTTTTCAAATCGTATGAAAAATTAAAAATTAATATTTACCAAGTTTGATTGGTAAATTCAAGAAAAGATATAATAAAATCAATAGCAAAAAACAGTTGTTAAAATAAGCTAATAAATGCATTATAATTGTAATAAATTTTTTGCAGCCTAAAAATTTAATTTGTGTCTGTGTTTTGTAAAAAAAACAATTTGCGAAAAGTACCGGACACTTTAAATTAAATATACTTTTTAAGGAACTTTCGAACTCTCTATCTATTGTTAATTCCAAGGGGCAACAGGTAACACAATAAAAAGGTTTTTGGTTACGTACATCGAGTGCTCTCTTTACAATATTTAAAGACACGATTTTAGTCATATCTATTAGTTCACAAATATTGTGCTTGTTTGATTCAAATATCAAAATTGTTAATATCTATACTAAAAATTTACAAAAGAATATTTTGTCCGCACTTCCAAATTCTTATTATAATAGGAACTTGTGTGTTGATAGACAGCTGACACATAACTCATCCAGGAATTCGGGTACGTAAAGATCTTGGTTGCTGGCGCCAAATTATGAGGTCCTACCATAATTGGAAGTGCTTCATAGTTTTGATGATCTGCCAGTCAGTTAGTAAGTAACAATTTTTGCTAATTTTGGAACTACTTACATATATAAAATAATTAAAATTTGGTGTGTCCCAACAAATCCTAGTAATGTAATGATTTTCTCTTTGTTGTTATCGAAATTTGGTCAGGGGGAGGTAAAAATGAACTAAGTTGGTTCCTGTAAATAATAAACCACCAGTAATTGTAGAGCAAGCAATGTTGCATAGCGACGTACGTAACAGGTACGACGAACGCGGCAAATATAACCTACACTATATTAATTTTGTACTTTTCCGTTTAAAAATTGTGCTTAAAACAAAAATTACTAAAATTTTACCCCGGATTTACCCGGTAGGTACTTGTCAGACATATTAATTATTACCTTAAGTCAGAAGTGCTGCCGAAAAAAAAGAAAAAAAATGTCCCCAAGTTAAATAATGCGATTGAATAAAATTGAATATTTATCTACCTTATGGCTCCTCATCTGCACTTGAGGCCAATGTAAGTAAATAAAGAATACCTCAACGGGTTGCCGCCATTGTTTGTAATTACTTTATGCTTCGGGCGTAATGTTAACTGAAGTGCTACTGGCACCTGTTGCCCACCATGATCAGTCCCATTCATATGTGTAAATCAGATATTTAAGAGCATGTGTGAGAGTTAAAAATGAAGAAGAACAACGAGTACATAAACTTGGCATCGGCGACGACATGAAGAAGCATTTTAATTAAAAGTAAGCAATGTCCATCGGATGCTTGTCGATGAGATAGACTTGACGGTGTCGCCGTCTTTATAAAGATGATGATGGCTTTTTGTGTGCATTGCCATTAAGAAGGAGCCACTTTATATATGTATACGAATATGACATATTGGCGACTTAAGCTACTGTAAAGAAGTCAATAGCGTCTCTTTTCCTGTGTAGAATTTAAAAGAGCAAAGTCGACAACAACGGAAAAACAACTAACGTATAGTGTTTGTATTTGGAGTTCGGCGAAAAAAGGCTTACGAGTTGATAGTTATAATTCGAGAACAATATTGTAAATAAAATAGTAGATCGATTTTTCTACAAACTTGCTAGGTAAGTGTATATTAGGCCACGCTTTCGGTAAAAGCGAATTTTACCAGCGGGAAAATAAATACATCCAAACTACAACATAGTATATTTCCTAAGTACATGCTAAGCGCCCAAAATAGAAAAAAAAAACCCAAATCGCTAGTGACGTTTTTTAAAAAAATCAAATGCAATGAAATGTTAGTATTAATTGCAATTGAATTCAAACTTAGAGAAGGGATTCTTGTAAATTCTAAGGAAAATAAAAAAAAACATGCACAGAACTTGTCCAAAGCGATTTGAATTGGACTATAACTTTTTTGTTTATTATTGATATATTGACATATTTTAAGAGCAGTTACAACGAACATGATTTCATCTTAAAAATAAAGACTACACATTTTTATGCATATATTAACGGAGTTATTTGCTTTAAAGTTTCTTTACATCCTCGGTAAGTGGGGTTAGAATTAGAGATAGAATTAGACTCTGAAACCATTTTTTCTTAAAATACTTATGTTCAAAAATCATATCCCCAAGTATTGAATATTGGGTCGGTAACACCCTGCACCTATAACCGAAACTGGAAGACCTGCCCATGTCCGGGTTATTATCTACATGGAGATTCTATAGTTTATTTTTTGCTAAAATAAGTAACGCTAATTCCCTTAGCCTGTTTTTTATGATCAAATAAAAAAGTGTACCGAGTTCAAAGTTTTAGTTTATTAAGCAAATTGCAGAAAATACGTAATGTAGGTATCTACTACAAACAATGGCTTCAGCCAATAAGAAGTATTTGTAAGTATTATAGCGTTCCAAGATGTATTAAATCCTTCCCCGAGTGCAATAGCTTCATGGTATAGTCCGTTCAGCTACTGAGCGAGTTTTTTCTTGCCGCTCCTTATGAGAATGTCCTTATAATGCCTGCCGTCAAATCAAACGGATATACATACATAATATGTATGTAAATAGCTACTTCAACAAACTTTTCTAAATATTGATATTCGATAGACAAAGCAGATTGTAAAAATTAGCGATAAATCGGAAAGTTTTGTAAAAAAAGCGGTGATATGCTAAACCAACCACGACTAATACAGAAGTTACTATGGTTGGGTTGTCAATGAATAGGATCTACATTTTTCACTTTTAAGACGCTAGCTATTTGTTTAAACATTGTCTACCGCACTAATACCAAGAAAAAGTTACAAAAATTTGTCTGAAGGTGACTAATCCCGTAACACTAATCTGATACCTATTAATAATTTAATTCAACAAAAGACCGTACCATCGTAGAACTTGTAAATAAGATAAAAATAACAACAATATGCGCTTTTATTTTAAAAATAGCAACATATACCTAATCCAATTATCATGTTTAAAACTGTTAGTAACTCTCTTAACTTGTCATCATTTTTAGCAATGGCTAATTGACGGAATTAGCAACTAACTATTCAATGCGTAACTGTGTGTAGGTAGTAGAAACATGTTTATTTTGTTTTGCGTTTTTAAAAAAAAAACAATATAAAACTTAATATATATCTGCTGCCAAAAGCGACAATTTTCAATTGATCAGCAAGTAGATGTAGGTATTGCGATCACAATTAAGAAAAATATTTAATCAATTATACCTAGATAACTAATAGGTACCAACCTGGATCCATATTGTGATTAGATGATTAGATGAAAACTTTCAAACGTCCGTCGCTTGATCCAAAATCGTAGGTATCCAAATCCAAAATCACTTGCCAATGTCTTTAATTTTTATTTAATTGTAATATTGTGTGAACGTCTTTTTTTAATTTATTTCTGGGTATAGGTATATCACTCAATACACACAGTTATTGGTTAAAATTAAATTAGCACTTTCTACCTACGGCAGTTCGCGCGCTCACTTCACACCTAATTTGAGTTCTATTCGAGTGTACAAATCCTATTGTTAAATTAGGTAACTAAGTGCCGGATTTTTTTTTATCCTATATATTGCACACTTAGAGAATGACACATTTTAAATTATGACAATAGATAAACTGGTGTCTCGCGCGAATGTTAAATACCTAGGTATTAAAGTAGTTATCTTTGCCGAAGCAGTTCACTTATTTCAATTAATCCGTAACTGATTACCAATAAAACACATCAAAAGAATGGTTGAATGGAATGAACTCTACCGAGGGTGTTATACGCGCCTAACAATTGCACGAGCAATTATGCCTTTATGTGTGATGCGTGCTGAAGCTAATGAAATACTGCAAAATAGCGCACTCACGTCACATCAAGAAAATCACCGCAACAACAACAGATGAGGATCAACACCACCGATCGAGTGAGTATCCAAATACTAAAGTGGTAGCCAAACAAAGATGCTAATCATGGCATAGAAAGCAGCAACAACACAACAACAAAATATAAATAAATAAAGGATGTCCCGCCTCTCTAAGCCAGTGTTGAATTTTTTGTACTTATATTTCAGCACCCACACTACGAAACTCAGCGTATGCAGATGATCACTAGCCGCACAATCTGCTGAAGAAGAAAATGAAGAAAATCGTTCAGTGGCCATGGCGGAAGGTATCTATCTATAAGATACACCATTCTCAGTCTGCGGTTGCCGCTGTGATCTTCGCGAGTCGTTAGGCAGGAGGGTGATATGATACGTTTGTAATCTCTTTTGTGGTAGTGTGTCTTTCTATTCATTTTTTCCGAATATATTGTTTGTATGCGTGGAATTGGGTGGAGTTTATTTCTGTATGGTTGAATGGCCAATCCGAAACTAGCAAGCGTATCTGTTGTGGGCGGAGATATTTTAACGCTACGTGTAATGAGCATGATCGTAACAATAAACAAAATCAATAGTGTGTCATGAATTGCAGATAGGTAGTTATATAGGTAACCACTGCTAATTACTATGGTACGTGTTCGATAATTGGATAAGGCGTTATCAACATTTAAATCATTTAAATTTTAGTACCTTATTAAATAATGGATCTAAGTAGGTACATTACATATCTACCTACATATAATGGGAACAAATCGTTTTCCAGTAATAATAACTAATATCCTCAACTATATGAAAACACCAAGATCGGGTGTGTTAACATCTAAGATGTCAAATTTTTCTAGGTTTGAAACTCGTGGTTCCTACAACAAGCCCTCTTTGAATGCAGGAGTACCCTAATTTCACTTCGTAATTGTACTTGTTACTTTATGTTAAAGCTCCCCAAATTCAAGTTAAAGCTTGTTGAAGCGGAACTTTACGATTTGAAGGTATACAAACATACATAGTTATGTATCTACGTAGGTATGTTTTATTTATATTTGAAATAAGCTAGTTTGAGGGTGATACCATGGACCCTTAGGCACCATAGCAAATAGTACCTATCTGGTTAGTCCACTACACGGAATTAGTGGATTTTAACTTTCTTTCAGCAGGCGACAGTTACCTATTGATTTCGCAATTCGTTGCTTGTGGTAGGAATGTGCTTTTTGCCAGGTAGGGCTTCATTTAAGGGTACCATAACTTTTCTATTTTGGGGTGCACGAAGCTGCAAGAGGTTTTCCTATTGAGCGCTATTGAGTTGTTTTAAAAATTAGAGCGTTTTTGAGGTATGATAACCGGAAATTTAAAATTCAACGGGTTACAACCTAACTGTGGTGAAAATAAACATTTGACTTGCAACCATTTTTAAATATTTTTTGACTTCTTTTAACAATTTTAAATCTTGGATTCTTTTAGGCTTTTCGCCTATATCTTTAAAAACTCATGGAAATTAGTGTCTAGACAGCCTCAAAGGTTCGTCTTAGTTTAAACGAAAGGACAACAATTGCCGTAGCGAAACAATTGTAGTCTTAAATGACACATATTCTACGGTCGTGCAGAGCGAACCATTCAACAAGCCAAAATTTCCGTTCACCAAAACAAAGACTGTAAAAATTAGGTCGGAAAAGATTGTGTATCATCGTTAGCCATATCTGCAAAAAAAAACTTCTAAGATGATCAGACAATCGTCGATTATTTTCGCATTGTCTAAGATTATGGTGGTTAGAAACGGTGCTGCCTAATCATGATTTGGTATCCAACTATACGCAATTAATACTTATGTATTGTACTTATTCGGAGAGTTAGGGGATGAGCTTTTCCAATAACATAGAAAGATAGACATTGCAGCAAAGAGTAGCATAAATTTGGCCTGTCAATGGTTTGTGGAAAAGAGAAGAATTACTCGTTAGAACAGGGCGAATCTATCTGTACAACACTTAGGACATCGTGGCCATCTTGTGATGCCCTTTTGGTGTTAGAAATAGTAAAGCTTCATGTCCTCAAAAACCTGTAAAGATCAGAAAGATCTTGTAGGTTATGGAAGTAAAGGCTATCAAGTATTCTATTCCCCAAGCGACAGAGACTTGGATACACACAGAGGAAGTGAAAAGTATCCTCATGGACCTCTTCTTCTCCACAGCCAAAGACATGGAGACATTAAATCATCCTTATGATTTAATTTGATTGTTTAGTGTCTTAAGAAGTTGTGACCCGTTAGAGCCCCGACCAGCGATTATCTGTCAAACCTGAGAAGTTTGATGGCCCGTCCACTGTTATATTCTTATATTCTTATTCGTTAGTTTTTTCTACCTGTTGTAAGTTTTTATACGAATCTTGTTTTTCACTCGTTCTCAAATGTTGCTTTCCATTTCTGACAAACTGTTTTTTTTTTTAATTTTAACCAATAAACCAATTCTGCTGCTGCTAGACCAGTTTTGTCTTTCCATTTCCCAGATAAATTGATTGTTTTTAGATTCAGACCAGTTTCTGCGAATCTTAGCCCTAACGAAAGATTCACACGTACTCGCACTAACGCCAAAACGTTTGACAATTCTGTAGTGTAACTTCGGTGTTTAAATTTTGCGGAATTGTTCAGTTGTGATGATATCTTTTAAATATAATCACTGCAAAATGATGTCTGGAATAATACAGACGATGAAGTGAATGATTTATCTATTGCACAATGGTAAACCACATAACATAACATCGAATACTAGATGATTAATTCGCTTATAAATCGTTTATATTACCATAAAGATTTGTTTGTATTTTGCAAATTTCATAAAAGCCAAACAACAACACTGCCAATTGGAAACTGAAGTGGCACTGAGAAATGTCAAATGGTGGTAGCGTGAATCTTTTTGAAATCCTGCTGACGCTATCCATTGGTAGTGGAAAATATAAACTTTCAGAACAGTTTCTTCAACGGAAAGCGATATAAGATTTCTATATTAACAGACGTGCTCGATCATGGTCCAGTACAGATCAATTCCTCGCCAGCCTTCTCATTCTCGGATTTGTCACTGTGTCAGCAGAGATTCGTGGTGAGCTGAACTGGCTTGGATTTTATTTTAATAACAGAGGCTACTTTTATAGCCCACCTAGCGTTGTTCCTAAGGATTAGAGTCGAGGATTCTCCAGTCTGGACTATTGGTGTTTACTTTGTTTACTTTCAGGTATGATGTTGAACAAGTCACTTGACAGCGTTTCGCGTTGCCTAAATCCTTTTTACACATAAAAGATATCGATTTTGTCTTCACCCACTTTGATGCAGTAGCGTCTTCCTGCACAAGCGGACGAGTTTGTAAGTGATATCAAAACTGGATATGGTTGATTGTATTTTGCAAATTTCATAAAAGCCAAACAACAACACTGCCAATTGGAAACTGAAGTGGCACTGAGAAATGTCAAATGGTGGTAGCGTGAATCTTTTTAAAATCCTGCTGACGCTATCCATTGGTAGTGGAAAATATAAACTTTCAGAACAGTTTCTTCAACGGAAAGCGATATAAGATTACTATATTAACAGACGTGCTCGATCATGGTCCAGTACAGATCAATTCCTCGCCAGCCTTCTCATTCTCGGATTTGTCACTGTGTCAGCAGAGATTCGTGGTGAGCTGAACTGGCTTGGATTTTATTTTAATAACAGAGGCTACTTTTATAGCCCACCTAGCGTTGTTCCTAAGGATTAGAGTCGAGGATTCTCCAGTCTGGACTATTGGTGTTTACTTTGTTTACTTTCAGGTATGATGTTGAACAAGTCACTTGACAGCGTTTCGCGTTGCCTAAATCCTTTTTACACATAAAAGATATCGATTTTGTCTTCACCCACTTTGATGCAGTAGCGTCTTCCTGCACAAGCGGACGAGTTTGTAAGTGATATCAAAACTGGATATGGCTCTCTTAAGCTCTTTCAAAATTGATCTTGGCTCTGCCTGATGGCGAATTTTGTGTCGTCTTCGCCATTGTGTTGAACACAACTTTATAGGTCTCTGTTCGTGTCTTGTTCCGATTAGATGTTCTTTTAACCTTTTGGTAAGACTTCTAAGCATTTTATTTTACCTCCGAAGATGCCGATGTTTTTCTCTTTTGTTTTGCTCGAATAGCTAACGAGGGGTGGTTGTCGCGTGGTCAGACATTGTGGGTCAGGGCACAACAAGGAAGGGGTTTCCTTTATTCTCCGAAGCTGAGGTAAAAATTGATTTCTTACAACTTGCCTACAAATTGTATTCCAAAGTATTGAATATTAAGTTGGTAACACCTTCTAAATCATTGCAATTGCCTCTTTCACAGTAATTTTGCCGATTTCATATTGTTAGTTTTTTCCTAAAAATAAGTCAATTCAAACAACATTAAGTTTACTTTAAATGGTTCTAAAGTTAATTTCGATGTAAAAATAAAGACGTATACGTTTCCCTTGGAAACTAGGTTAAATTATTTAAAATGACATTGCATATTAAATCAAATATGTTTTTACGTGAAATTAAATATGATTCAGGGAATTTTGTCGACTTGAAATCAAACTTGTTTCAGTTATATACCTATACATATACATATCATTTAAAAAGACGGCGAATACTTTCAACGTCGTATTTACTTTTAACTCAGAATAAGCATTCTCTCAATTTAATATATAGTGAATTTCAAAGAGTTTTACAGTTGAAAGTGGAATTTGTATTCTATATTTCATATAGGTTACATATCCCATAAAGCATTCCCGCTCAATTTTCTCCTTCTAAATTAAAGTTTAGTATTTTATATATTTTTCACCCACTTTCAAGGTGACAAGCACACGCGCAAATGTAAATGCGCTGATGTGCAGTAAAAGTAATCCGATCATTCCCACGGGAATTTTAAATGAAATGACCGCTGCTGAGCTTGCAGTATAGAGGAAAAGTAGAATAGAATTAAGATATTAAAAATGATTTGTTAAGTTAGTCTGTAAGTGGTTATCAAATAAAGAGCACATGCTCCTTAGGAATAAAAAATTAATTTTTTATTTTTTTGATTTAGACGAAATAAAAAATTTAAGTTATATAAACTAAGAAAAAGGATAATTATTAAAACATTATATTACTTCTTCTAAGTATTATATTAATGATTGGCATTTGTGGAAAGTAGAAAATTAAATTCAGCCACACTTTTTTTTTAATATTTTCTTATAGCTACATAAATTCGAAATCACACAAACAAAAGCTGACTGACTTTGAGGCTAGAATTTTGCTGATAAAAATCTGATCTTTTCTATAATATTTTGTGATGCAGCTCAGGTTCATTAAACACACCTATTATATCGTCACATGAATGCAAGAAGTGGATAACTTGTTTTTTTTTTGTATATTTGAGATATGTACGTTTTTCGGAGTCGGAAAGAATCCCGATAGCCCAAAATTCTGAAAACCTAAAATCCCGAAAGTGAAACTTAAAATTTTAGGGAGCGTATCGGGATCCAGCTCTTTAAAATCCAGTTTTTCACAAAATCCCGCTAAAACAGTTTTAAAACACCGCCTTCTAAATTCCCGGTTTCTTAAAATACTTTGTTTATAATGTTATAAATAATCCTTTCATATACCCAACCTCGCACTAACTCCATCTAACAATGAAATCATGCAGGGGGGGTAGCATTACCTATTGGGATATTGGATTTTCTGGATTTTGGGTTTTCGGGATTTTGAATTTTCGAGATTTCGGTGTTCGGGATTATGTCCCCAACCCTACGTTTTTCTGCTAAACTAATTCGATATAAATGTAGTGGAACAACCTATCCTATGGCACAGTAAGACACATCTCGTTTAGGAAAGATTCATTTAAATAAGAAGCCACAAGATTTTTTGAAGAATTCTGAAAAGTGTGGAAAATTAAGTTACCCACTTATTGCATTCAGGCGACTATATGTTATTCTAGAAATTCTGTATTAAAAAATACTTCAGCGAAAAAAAGAATTTCATTATAAAATCTCTTTATACCATAGATATATGAAATATAGTATTTTTAATTTTATAACGAAATTAAATTTAAAAATATGGCATCATTATGACGACCCATCGCGCGGTTATTTTAATTAAAACTATACATGCCATCTCTGCGATTCTCAAATTTCTGAACATTTTAACAAATTAGTTGACACCTTTGATCTGTTGCGACATCATATGCAACACCAAAGTGACAGATACAATCAATTGCCACACTTAAGAAAATAAAACGAGGGACGCTTGACTCGAATATCAAAGCAATATAACGTCATGCATAAAGTATATTTTTTTTCTAGCAGAAAGTTGAGACCGAAGTCCGGATGGAGTTACAGCTATAAAAAGAAAAGGATCAATCGACGCTATGTCACTTAAGGACATGATATTCTCATACTTAACAATTTAGACATTTCGGCATCCGGATGGTCAGTTACATAAGCGTCCGCTTGTCTAAGCTAATGCCCACTTCCAAATGATTAAAATGTCAATCCACTTAGAAAATTAAATTTAGGTGATTCCGCATCTGCACCTGATCACAGCCACTTCAACAATGGTGTGAAAAATATCTTTTTCCGTGATAACACATATACATACGTGGATGGAGTCAAAATGTCATGGTAGGTATAGCCAAAAAAAAATTACGACATATGTTTTGCGTTCAAGCAAAGAGGATACAGGCATCATCAAACTAGATCAATATTTTCGGCATCTCTTTCAATGGCATGCAGCGAGGAACCTCAAGAGGATATGTTTCCTTCGACTCTCTCAACTGTACCAAGTAGTATGTGAATTGTAAACAGCGCAGTGCTACTGTGTAGCAGCGATCGTCATGGTTCATAAATATGTGGGTGCCTAGGGCTGCGCTTGGCGCGGATGCCCATAAATTGTCGGTTTGACATCGGCTTTATTAGATGATGTTGTCAAATTTTTGTTAATTGTTTCTTCTACTTTTATTTATGATAATCTTACTACGCTTTAGGTGTATTAACTGTGTGGTTGGTTATTTGTTGTATTTAACGACGGGTGACGGTGTTATAATTTGTCTTTTTTTTTTTAATGATTTTCTTTGGTAAAAAGCATCATCAGTAGGGCATGTATGTTACGTTTAAATATATATACATATATATATGTACTATATGTAATGCATATCATAAACACAGCCCACGTTTTCCTCGATTGAATTAATTAATTGTATTTTAAGAGTCAATTAGTTGCATTCTACAACCAAACATTGTCCATTTTAAAGTTAATTGGTTCTAAGTACATAATGTGTTCAGATGTCGGAAATTAGTTTCTGTATTTATTCTTTAACCAAAATCTGTATCTACACAGGAACTAATAATTGGCGATAAGTGCTATTAACTATTAACCAAATAATATGCCTGCACCTTTTATATTTGACCGAAAACTCATAATAATCACATTTGAAGTTAAAAAAAAGCATTTATTAGTGGGAGGAATGTATTAACATGAATTTCGAGAAACATTTACTCAATTTATTTGAACTTTTAATTTGAATTTTTCTAACTCAATGTGTCGGCAAAGTACTGACCAAAGTACACATTTTGGGTGGTCACCGCACTTACAACAAAAATTTCCCGCGTTTGTTTGTATTCCCATTTGCTGTCTATTATTTCAAAATGGATTTAAAAATTTGAAAAATCAACAAAATTAAAGGTTTAATAGAATAATAATACAAGATATGTTATCTAAAACGCAATGAGTTACTTTGTACTGTGTGGGTTGCTGTTTTAACCATAATGATTGTGATACATGTACTTAAACCTGGTATATTGGTAGATTTGGGACGTATAAACTTAATCTGATAGGCTCTCACATTGAGACGATCCTTGCTTCAATACTCTCTAGCTGCAGAACTGATAAAGTAAGTGACAAAATGTTGAAATTTCGCAATGGCGAGACCCCAATTATTCTGATGTTTTCTGAAGAAATCAAAGCTGAACAACTTACGATGCAGACAATTTTTATTGTATTGTATTTAATGAGGGTTTTTCCGAAGACAAGAAGCACTTAGGTCACTTAGGGTCCACTGTAATTCAACAGAGGCTGTCCAAATTTACCGAAGAAGTGTTCACAACGGAAATTAGATTTCTGAACTTGCCAGTGTAATTGGCGAAGCGAAGGATGTTGGCTTGTTCAGTCTGATTTAGATCGTTTGGAGATCATGGAAGAAGTGTTTGCAGTATAGCTAGTCTGATTATTTTAAAAGTCGGACATTCACAGAAAAAGTGTGATGTTATTTCGTCACTCGCACAAAAGCTCGAGCATCCTTTAGTTTTGAGTTGCCGTTGAGAGGACTGAAACCACTGACAGTTAAGAATCTTAAGTCACTTCTTTTCAGTCTTGTAGCAGATATTTATATCTGCAGGGTTTTGGGCCGTCAATCAACAGCTTTGCATGTCTGTATGCTGCGAGATCATGCCAGTATTCGGTATGTTGTAGACGTAAAAGCTCAATCATTTTACTTTTGTGGACCGATGAGCAGTTCCATTCCAGGCGATTAAAATCTGTATTGGGATTGGAATGGATTGTGAGGCGTAATTAGGCATCAAGACGCACTCTGAACTTAACACATTTGGTTTCTTCACCGGTATGGATAAAGTAATGCATAAACATGATTCAAATGTCTCCTAAAAGTGTTATCTCTCAGCCACCAAACAACCGCACCATACATTAGGTAAGGTCTAAAAATACCCGTATAATAATCTGGGATTAAGAAGACCTCATGTTCTGCTGAAACTCATGCGGCACTGCCAGAGAATGTTGGTGACCTTAGATGTTCTAGCCTCTATGTGTTGCGCAAAGGACAGTCAATTCGTTTGGAATAATATTACAATATTAGATGACTTAACAGAAATTTTAAGATACAAAATGTCTAAAAGCAAAACATTTTAGTAGTTTAGATGGTATTCTCAATATAGTATTAAAACATAAGCTGGACGAAATCATATGTCGTCGGCTTAGACTGTAAACCACCTAATTCAAATGAAGACGCATCGCCTGATATTAAGATTAATATTCAATTCGAAGTAAAAGTGGTTCAAATCGCATGATGCGTAAGACAGTCGAGTCCTTCACTTTCAAACTAAATTACTTACTCTATCAAAACTAAGAAGAGCATACAAAAAAACTTTATGTTAAAAGGTAATAAATGATAACACGCAAATCATGTTTTGAATTTTATTTAAGAAGAGCCAAAAAGTGTTTTGGTGTAGTTCTTACTTTCTTTCTTATTTTCTCCTGAAATTAGTAATTTAAGGAGTTAGCAGGTTAATAATCCGACGATTTATTTAACCACATCGAAAACCTCAAAGGATTTTCCAATACTACAAATGTATAAGGATACTTCTGATTTGTAGGCCAATTAGTCTGATATCGGAAAGGTAGCTGACGAACGCAAAAAAAAAAAATGTACAGCTGCCTGTCTAGTCGATATCGAAAAAGCTTTCGACACGGTTGGATCTACGGGTTAATATTTAATTTATTAAGGTATTAATTCCCTCTTCATCTTGTTAAGATGATTGCATCAATGGTGACTGAAAATAAGTTTATGGTAACAGATAAAAAATATAGAAAATATACGACAGCTAAAGTTTTTAATATGCTGTATTAATAAAATTGTCTGCCACTTGGCAGTAACGACATGACTCCTTTTATTATATATAAAAGTATAACCTCTAGCATTTGCTGAAGATGTTGTGCTGTATGCAAGTGACTCGAAAACATGTTTCAAAATAATTTCGATAAGCGTATTTTTTTTATAATTTTCACGTGCAAAAGGGATTGTTAGCACCCTTATATTGTTATAGTAACACAGCAAGGGCGTTAAGGAAATGAGGGATTAGAAGAAAGGATGAGAAACCGATGCACATTGATTTTAAATGTTTGTAAATTGTAATAGTCAGGAACAACAGAGTGAGGTAGAGCATTCCACATTCGTGTTGTACGGCAGAGGAACGAATCCTTAAATTTCACGGTTCGACCGAATATAGGCTTTAGGGTGAACTGATGAGCGTTCCTGGCATGGCGAGTATTACGGTTGAAGTGTTGAAGAGGAGAAATGCAACTGGCTATTTCGTTTGAGCACTTGTGATGGTAGTACCGATAGAACAACGATAGGCAGAAGACATTACGACGATGACTAAGAGGGTCAAGCGAATTCGCAATATCTCGGTCGCCAATAAGTTTCATCGCACGTTTTTGAATTCTGTAAAGTAGCTCCAAATATGTAATTGGTGCACCGGACCAGATATGAACGTTGTATTCAAGTTTTGGGCGAATAAACGCCTTGTAGATTGTAGCCAGATCAGATGGGGTAAAATATTTATTGCATCGCTTTAGGAAGCCTAGACACTTCGCAGCGTTCTTGGCGACGTCGAATATGTGGTCATTAACACACATACCGAGAATGGAACGTCTTTCGGATTCAGCGATGCAAATGCCATTAATGGATAATGGCAGAGTATTGAGGTTTCGCTTTAATGACAGAAGACAGCATTGTTTGTTGGAAGCATTAATTTCCACTCTATTGGTTTTACCCCACTCAAGAATGCTGTCAAGATCGGAATTTAATGAGCTTAACATACGTTGCCGTTCCAGTTCAACGCCCGAAGATGAGGGGCGTTGACCAGGAAACGAATATGTTAGGCTGAGGGTACTGTTATCGGCGAAGGAATGTATAGGATTAGAAGTAACAGATAGTAGATCATTTATAAAAATGAGAAAGAGAGTCGGAGACAAAACGAAGCCTTGGGGAACACCAGCATTTATTTGGTAAGTTGCAGACTTGAAACCATCCAAAACAACTTGAATTGAACGGTCCGAAAGGTAATTTCTAATCCATTGAATAAAGGTATCATTGATTTCAAATGCACGCATTTTCGACAAAACAGCTTGGTGCCAAACTCTGTCAAATGCCTTTGAAATTTCAAGCGCAATGACCTTACCTTCACCACCACGGTGAATAGATTGGTTCCACTTTTCGGTTAGATACCTATGTCATCAAATCACCAGTGGACCTGTTGCCGCGAAAACCGTACTGCCGGTCATTAAGAAGTTTCCGCGGTTCAAGATATTTCATAAGCTGACGATTTATCAGCGTTTCTATGACCTTGGAAAGAAGGGACGTAAGTGCAATTGGTCGGTAAGAGGAGGGAGAGGAAGATTCGCCTTTTTTGGGACAGGCTGGACAAATGCTGTTTTCCATCTTCTCGGAAAGAGCCCTGAAGAATAGGACAGATAGAAAAGATAAAAAGATAAACCAGCGGATTTATGTACGTTGAGATCTCGAAGAACTCTTGCCACTGTACGAGTGCGAAAATGAATTGGTCCCATAGTATATTCTACGCGCTCGAGTACAGGGGGAGATAAAGCACAATCTGGCAGCGTTGAGCTATCTGCAAAACGAGCAGCAAGCAGATTGGCTTTATCCAAAGCTGACAGCTGGAATGTCATTGCAAATGAGTGTCGGGATAGATGTTGAGGCCGAATTCTTAATATTCTTAACAAACGACCAAAAGTTTTTACTACCGGTGGGACTTTTTAGTATTTTTTGCCTCAACTTTTGGTCGTAGGAGTATTTCATTTCATTGCAGTCATTTCTGGCTCGTTTAAACTTTATTCGGTTTTCCTCAGTTGGGTTGGCCTTATAAGACCGAAAGCTCACCTCTTTTAACCTGATAGCCTTTTTGCAGCTCAAGTCACCCCATGCGTTCACCTTGGGTTTGATACTTTTAATCCTATTAAGAATAAAATGTTTCATACCCAGTTTGTCCTTTTCTTCGGAATTATTCGAGCTTAAAATTAGCTTGCGTGAAACTATACAGATTGCACTCCATTAAGACGGGGAAACTCAGTTTTGAGTAAAAAGTTCTAATGGACTTCGCATCGAACCGAAGACTGTTGTAAAGTGAGTGTTTATATATTACAATGAAATATTTAATACTCAGTCGAAAAAAGGCAAGATCAACATTTGTCTCTCAAACGACTTTTCATTTGTTATAAGGCATTTATTCGTCCAATTTTGACTTATCCGAGTCCAGTATGGTCGAACATATGTCCTTCGGATATGCAAAAGCGGAAAGCTTCACATTTTTAATCAAAAGTATATTTAAATCTATATGTAGATATACCGAAGTGTATATTCAAATATTCGGCACTTTAAGCTTACAGGGCCATCTATATTGAAGAATGGATTACTCAAGAATCATAGTGGTTGCGACATTATTAGAAGTTACATATAAAATCGAGGCTAAATGAAACGATGTGCGACATTTTGTAATAGTTTGAAGATAATTTAAAAATTGATATTGGAGATTAGTGGGAGACTACTTTTAATTCATAAGAGTTTCAAATTGCTTGTGAAATATTTTGCATAATAAATGAAATGATTTTTGGTACATTACAAGTAAACAAGGGCGTATGCAGGATTTTGATCAGGGGGGGGGGCAAACTCATTCATGTGCCAATACATACAAGCCAACGACAAGCGTTTCTTAATGCAATATTAATGTAGTGATACAACGTATAACGTTTCAAATCGCAGTGTAAATGTATGTACTGTGAAAAAAAAGCAACCTTTGCATTACAAACAAAGCTGTTGCGATGACATTTATAATCTTTAAATATTTAATTTTATAACTAATTTCTTAAGAAAAATAAAAGTTTGTATGAATACAAAAAATATTTTCAGGGGGGCAAATGCCCCCGCCCCCCTAAGCACCCATACAAGTAAATAATTGAAAATTTTCGAAGAAAACAGCATTTTAGTCAAAAACGCCCACAAAAAGTAGGCGTGGCAAAAAACTTTATATGACAAACTTATAAAGAAGGGCATTGCCTACATATCTTGTGAAGGTTGTAACACTCTATCTCTCTAACTTTAGCTTTAAAACGGTTTTTTCTAAATTGTGGGCGTGGCAGTGGGCGTATTCAAAAAAATTTTACACTTAACCATTTCGGAGCCCTACGGAATATGTGGTCCAAATTTCAGCTTCCTAGCTTAATTTTAAAGGCCTAAAAATTGCGGACGGACGGACATTGCTAGATAGTCTTAGGATTTGGTCCTGATCATAAATATATATACTTTTATGGGTCTACGGCGAATATTAAGGGGTGTTACAAACTATGTGTCAAAATTAATATACCCTTAGGATAGGGTATAAAAATTAGGTATTTCGATTCCGTATATCTTCACTTATATTTTCAACCATATTTTCTCTTTGTGTGTATTCACAGTTTTTATTATATTATATTATTATATAAAATAACATTATCGTATATGCTGTGTTTCCAAAGGCAACACTCTAAAAAAAACATGTTAGAACCAACACTAAAAAAAACAATTCTATGTTGTTAGAAGGAGTAAAAATAACAAGAAAATAAAAAGAAATAATGGTTTAGCTTTAAAATAAAAAGAGGTACCTAAAGGGTTAAGAGAATAACTTTTTATCATTTCAAATTAGGTAACAATATATTCGAATGTATTTTTACCGACGATTAGTGGTCTCTCTACAATAATATGGAGAATTCATTTTAAAATTGTTGATATGAGTAATTCTCTCAATAATCGAAATTTTGTTCAAAGTGGGACAAATACAATGTGAAAGAACTTTTTAAATTATATTTTGTTGCATGAATACATTTAATAGTAAGTTAGGATAGATCTAAAATTTATTATATCAGGTGTAATGTTCAAAATTTGGAAATGGACGTAACTTTAAAGCGCTAACCAAATTTCGGAGTAAAAAATTTCACCCGGTGTAGCACCGGCCAACGAGTAGACCAGTGTAAACGAGTAGAAAGAATTATAATTGTCATTTGAATTTATTTTTTTTGTTTTCGTAAAAATGAACTGTTACGATACAAGGGGTAGCAGTTGGTTTTACTTCTGTTGTTTATACCCTATCCTAAGGGTATATTAATTTTGACACATAGTTTGTAACACCCGTTAATATTCGTCGTAGACCCATAAAAGTATATATATGTATGATCAGGACCAAATCCTAAGACTATTTAGCAATGTCCGTCCGTCCGTCCGTCCGTCCGTCCGTACGCAATTTTTAGGCCTTTAAATTCAAGCTAGAAAGCTGAAATTTGGACCACATACTCCCTAGGGCTCCGAAATGGTTAAGTGTACAATTTTTTTGAATACGCCCACTGCCACGCCCACAATTTAGAAAAAACCGTTTTAAAGCTAAAGTTAGAGAGATAGAGTGTTACGACCTTCACAAGATATGTAGGCAATGCCCTCCTTTATAAGTTTGTCATATAAAGTTTTTTGCCACGCCTACTTTTTGTGGGCGTTTTTCACTAAAATGCTGTTTTCTTCGATAATTTTCATAGAAACCGAAAAAAAATGTTTAACAAGATATTTAGCCAATATTTTTTCCAATATATCGCCCATACAAAGTTTTTGGCCATGCCCACTTTTTGGGGGCGTTTTTTCAAAAAATGTTTTTTTTTTTTCTAAATTTTATAGAATGAAATAAAATGCTATCCATCATCTTCTTAAGGTTTTTTTTGGGGCATTAATGGATAGGGATAGGGTATCATACTGTTCGCTCCAAGCGGACTGTAACCTTTCCTTATGTTTTTATATAAGAATGGTGAAATTGGAGTGATGATTTAAGAAGGATTGTTCTAGTGCTGCAAACATCATTTCGAAATTTTCTAGTGTCGGATCAAGTCGGGTGATTTGTTCAAACAACATACCTTCATTGAGTTTTGATATTGGTTTAAATTTCAGTGCTATAGTGGTGGTTGTTTTCTATTTGTTTTCTTGGAAAAAAAGGTATCGGCGTGTGCGCTGTAAAAAGGAAAAGTCCAAGCGTCAGACTAGAGATTCTTATGACATATAGAGCTTAAATCAACCGCACATGGGTTGCCTAGTAATTGTTGGTCGGATAATACCTAAAAGGGACGCACATTCAATTTTCTACACATCTTATATAATTTTTGGGAAAGATTCTTAAAATTTTTGTATCGATATTTTTAATGTAATCTCTAAAAAAAGATCTTTTAAGTATAGCATATAAAACTTTGATTATTATTTTTCTATAAATTTGGAATATCTTTTCTCAAAATATTTTAAATAAATAATTCAAAAGCCATACAGTGGGGCATCTCCGGCCTGCGCACGGAGTGACGCCTTGCCGTGGTGCGGGGACTAAGGCCGACTTAGGAACTTTGTCCGAATCAATACCATCAGAAGCCGGCATGTGCTTGCTCCTTAATGGCCAAAAACTCAGGGAGTAAACCCGCAAAACAAAATTCCACTTTTAATCTAAGGTGTTGAGGCACCCGTATCGAGATGCGTGTGAAAATCCGAAAAAAAAACTGCTTCTCATTAATGGGGAGTACCTGGGGAACTTGAAAAAGCTGATTATAAACTCAGTTCTTGCATAAGTTTTACTAAACTGAAGATCTTACGATCAACGGGTCCTGAAGATGATGCGGCTGATGTCGTCTCAACCAAAAAGCTGTTAGATAGATCACAAACTTCCCATAAATACGATGCTTAGGGTCATACAGTCAAATCTCTAGTAATCAAAATGCGCTTCCAAGAATCTTCCGGTCTTCCTTAGAGAGGAAGACATTGACATCTGTATCATACATGAGCCTTGGATCAGGCAAAGCATGCCTCCTAGATAACAAAAACAACCTCTTCTACATACGCGAGTAAGCCCAGATCATGTATTTTAGTTAAAAAATACTTTACTGCTTTCCTATGATTTAACTGTTGCTCAATTGGTGATGCTCTAAAGTAGACCATCCACGTATCCTCGGCCTACTTGGTGCATGACAGGCCTTCTCCTTCAGAAGATCTAAAGATGCTTGCAAGCACGATGCCAGCCATTAAAGGTACAATTTTTGTAGGTTGCGACGTAAATGCACACCATCATCTGTGGGGCAGCTCAGAAGTAATCTAATGACGAACTTCTTCAATAGTATTCGATTTAATTCTTACTGGAAAATGAACCCGCCCATTTCACTGCATTCCTACTATTCCGCCTGTGAGGTTCGCCGGTTCGACCATAAAAGATATCTGCAGGCATCCCGATTTCAAGCCAATTAAATGCTGGTGTTTCTGCATTTGTGTGATCCAGGAGTTTTTAGGCCTGCCTCTCTTACGCGATTCTAAGGGAACGTTGATTGCCATTGCCTTTTTGACGGGGTTCGTAGGATCCCTCCTTTGAACATGACAATACCAAATGAGTTTCATTGGGAATTCATCGGTGATCCCGGCGGGACATCTGACTTTTGTAGGTAGGTAGGTTTCAGGAACTCCTCGTTGTCTTAGCGCTACCCATATCAGATCTTTTGGTTGTCTATCGAATGATTTTTCAAAATCAACCAGAATCATATGCAGATCTTTTAAGGAATCACGATGCTTTTCCATTATGATCCTTATTCTTTAGATTGCATCTGTGGTTGATTTACCCGCGACAAACCCGCACTGGTCGTCAGGCAGCCGTATTATTTGTCTTAGGCGGCCATCTAATACCCGCTCAACAATCTTCATGGTGTATGACATTAACTTAATTGAACGGTAATTATCACAGTTTCGCGTGTCTCCCTTTCCTTTGTGTCTACGAGGAAGTATTTAGAGGGTGTTACAAACTATGTGTTAAAATTAAAATACTCTTAAGATTGGGTATAAAAAAAACGCGGGGATTCTCTATATTTGTAATAGCTCATTGAGAGTATAAGTTTAAAATTTCAGCAAGATTGCAGTGACCGATTCTATGGGAGTATATTTAACTTCGATAGGAGGAGAATATTGTCACTGTGCAAGAACATTGAACCACTAAAACGTTTGTATTCGTCTATCTCAAGCAAAAAGCAATACATACATAGCCGACATGTATTTTCTTTAAATAGTTTGCCCCTAACCGCATATGGTAGATTTATGAAACTTGGAGGTTCTATTCTCCAAACGCTTTAGACGCGCACAAAGACGAAATTCTTTCGTATGGACTCCTGGCCCTTTGAAGGGATATGGTGATACAGCACTCAGTAAAAGAAAATATTTGCTTCTTAAATATTGTTCTATTAAAGTTATTTAAACCTGATGAAAAAAAACAACAAATTTATTCCTACCTGCGTCTTCTCGTCGCAATGTACCGACTTCAAGAGAATTTTAATATGAACTTGCGTCCTTTTAGGGCAGTACCTACTTGGTATACCTGTAAAATCTATTCAAAGAAACAAACTTTAGAGTAACTTTCTTTATCCAAGTCTCGACAACTCGAAAGTTTATTGGAAATATTATGCGAAAACTGGGTGCGCAGGTTGCTTATTGATATGTACCGAGTATATTTGAGTGCCGACAGTATGAGGCAAAAATAATAATTCCTACAACAAGTATGTTTTTAGTATTCGCGAATGAAAAGTTTTTTTTCCAGTACATTAGGCTAGGACACTCTGAACTTTGAACTAAAGAACCATGAGCAGAAAAATATCTTAAAACTGCATCCTATGGATGTACAGTGTTCTACAAAACATACCGGAATAAATTTATTTCGCACATATACAGTAAAACTGATTTATCTATATTTTTGGTTGATTTATTAAAGAAATACCCATATATGTAGATACATATTTCTGGAGATCATACGTGGAAAATGTACGCTAGAGGGTTCTATCATCACTCCAACTCAAGTTATATCAAGTTAAATTGAATAACTACTATTTTGAGGTGGTTACCTACTCTAAATGATATAACTTCAGAAATATTAGATACAGCTACAAAAACTATTTAATATATTTTGTAGACCTAATTTAATAACGCAGGAAATGTTTACAGTATTTTGTGATTTTATATGCTCAGAGTTATGACAACTTAAGTAAAAACTAAAAAAATGCTTTTTTCAGCCTTTCATTTCAAATGCATTTATCTACCATTTCAGAAACCTGGGAGTGTATGTTCCAAATTTGCAATTTTTGAAAGTTGGACATGGTTGGTCTCAGTGCGATCAAATAGGCTTAATTTTCTGTCTAATTTTGAGGTTGTGTCCATGCCAACCAAATAATCTTTGCTTATAGATATCCAACCTCAAACCTGCTACAAAACAAACATTGACACCAAGAAAGGGCTATTATATATAACTAATTACAGAATTGATAACTGTTTACTTACTCAACTGGTATCAAAAGGCTTTCGACTTCACATAATTCCATACTGCGTCACACGAAACTTTCTCGCTACATGTGCCCCATATGCATTTCGTCTCAAAAGGAAAATTATATCACTTTTTAGGTTTTGATTCTCTGAAAAACAGCACCTACGATTTTGATGTAATTTCGCACATTGGACATATTTAACATAATTGCTCAAAATACAAAAATTGATCGAAAGCCGCTTTTGAGAAAACGAATTTAATTTAAATTTAAGGAAATTTACAAATTTGTTAAGCCTTATTATACCCTATCCTAGGGGTATATTAATTTTGACACATAGTTTGTAACACCCCTTAATATTCGTCGTAGACCCATAAAAGTATATATATTTATGATCAGGACCAAATCCTAAGACTATCTAGCAATGGCCGTCCGTCCGTACGCAATTTTTAGTCCTTTAAAATTAAGCTAGGAAGCTGAAGTTTGGACCACATATTTCCTAGGGCTCCGAAATGGTTAAGTGTAACATTTTTTTTAATACGCCCACTGCCACGCCCACAATTTAGAAAAAATCGTTTTAAAGCTAAAGTTAGAGAGATAGAGTGTTACAACCTTCACTAGATATGTAGGCACTGCCCTGCTTTATAAGTTTGTGATATAAAGTTTTTTGCCACGCCTACTTTTTGTGGGCGTTTTTTACGAAAATGCTGTTTTTTTCGAAAATTTTCATAGAAAGCGAAAAAAAATGTTTAACAAGATATTTACCCTATATTTTTTCCAACATATCGCCCGTACAAAGTTTTTGGCCATGCCCACTTTTTGGGGGCGTTTTTTCAAAAAAACTTTTTTTTTTTTAATTAATAGAATGAAATAAAATGCTGGCCATCATCTTCTTAATGCTTTTTTCTTTGGGGCATATAGGGATATGGATAGGGTATCATACTGTTCGCCCCAAGCGGACTGTAGCCTTTCCTTATGTTTTTTTGTTCAATTTGCAATTCAGCTAAAGTGGCTAATAACGACATCATCTATAGGGACCTTTGGTTTATTACGGTTTATACTGAAAATCGATACAAACCTTTCGACTTAATATATAGTTTGTCACGCAATATTTACAATATCTATGCAATATAAGAGATTAGTCATTTTAATACGAATGTAATAAAGTAAGCCGTTAATATTAGGTTGCATATTAAAATTAATTTCTAATCACATGGACATTCAGCTAGTAAAGTTCTAATGTACAATTTTCAGTAGAATTTATTGAAAAGTGTAAGCGAAGTATTAGTTTGAAGAAATCGAAATCAGTGTTATTGTATTGTATTGTATTAATATATATATATATATTGTAGGTACCTTACCTACCTTTAATGCAATATTCAACTTTTGTGAGCACGTGAGTCTTGGGATTATCTCGTGAGTAGTTTTTGAAATCCGATATTTACAAATTAGGAATTACATTGGCACAAAAAAAATCGTTTTTTCTCTCTTAGAGGGCCAACTTTTCGTTTTTCGTTTTAATTATTGGAATGTACAAACAGACGTTTAAAAGATTAATACTTAAAAAACGTGCTTTCCCCCAAACCGGTTAAATCGCGAAATGGGCATTTCAAAAACTATTTTTATTTAACGAAGAAGTACGAAATCATATATTTTTCTTTTCTATTACATTGACAAAAATAAGGAAAAAACATTTAAGCTGCAATTTACACATTCACCGACAATTTCAGAAATAAATTATTCCTTTCTAGAACGAATCAAAGTGATTTCTTTCCGTCACTTGCAAAATTACGTATGCAGAAAATTTGTAAAGGCTTTTTGAGAACACCAAGAACAAAAAAAAATGGGTGCTAACTCAAACACTTCATGTGATGAAACCAAAACATTTTACTGCTTGCGGGCTCTTTGAAGGGACATAATCGCAAAGTACTTGCGAATGAAGTAAAATCCGTTTTATGTTTGCGCACATCAAATGCACCACTACTGACAAAGTGAATGTATTTTCTTAAAAAAGAAAAGAAGGAAACCACAACTATAAACCATCATTCGAAAACAAAATGATGACAGTCGTCATATCTGACGCCACGCTGGGCATCACTTGAAAGTGCAAAAATTTAGTCTTGTTATCGCTTATGCACTTATTGAAACTACCTCAGATAAATTTGATGGCTAGGTATGTATTCCAAAATGACATAAATCGCACGACGATTGGTTCTGTCGCTTCGGTTTTGTTGCTTGGTGTCTTGCTCCCCATTTCAAATAAAATGTTCAATTAGAAACCTAATGCACGGGTCGTTTTGGTATCTTTCCCAAAGTCAAATACCATCATCTCTATCACTGCAGCAACATCAGCCAAGTATATTCATCGGGCATCATCAGCACATCAGATAGATACACAGATTCGGAAGGCAAACCTCACTCTAAATATACAAAACCAAAAGAATGAGAGTTCTCTTCATGCTGCGCTTGAACGAATGAACGCTTCGACGGCATTCTGATTTGTTGCTACATATGCTGTCGAGTGATCGCGGTACTGGTGGCTCAGCATCAACATCATTGCGGATAAACTGAATTCTAGAAGTCCTAGAATAAGTCTCGTATATCACATAAAAGTATTCAACTTTTGGTCTATAACTAATTAATAATATTACATATTATTATTATTTTTGTAAGTTTCTCTCTGTTTCTCTCTACTTAAAGATTATTATTTTTTTTTTTTGCTTTGGGGTAAACGATTTCTGTGTAATTTTTGGTTCGTAGATATGGCTTCTGTTGGAAGACGCGTTGTGCTCTGTTACTCATTTTGATATCTTTTCCGCATGATGATCTTCGATGATAGACGCGGTTTAAGTGCATAAAATTGCTGACTATAAATAACATTAAATGAATCATACTATACTGGCTAGGGCTACATATATAGAATTCAATTTTTGTTTTCCTTTTGCGGTTAAAATAGGAAGTTGCAGAGAAACATAGGCATATTAACATATGTGAACTATTTAATAATTAAGCTAAAAACTACTAAACTAATAATAACTAAATGTTAAAGTTTGCATTGGTAGAGCGCTTTTGTGTCTATATGTATGAATATGCACATATTTACCTACGAGTATTACCTACAACAAATCCATAATTGAACTTCCTTGTTTTCATGTCACAATGAACTGCAGTACAAATACATTCATATTGTAAGTAGGCTAGCTTATACATAAATATTTAAATCACTGAATTTACTGACAGACGATGTCGCCACTTGCATTTGTCTTTAATAAATTAAATTTCTTTAGTGCTTCGTATAAAAAAAAATAAATAAAAGAATAAGTCATTTTTAAAATGGCACACGGTTGAAATGGAGTTCTCCATTTCTTAATTAAAAATGCGACAGACCTGGCAGACAATCCCCGAATCGCTGGATGCGTAATAATGACTATGAAGATATATAAAACATATCGCTCGATTTAGATTTCATTTCCACCGCCTCTTTGATTTTCAGCAATTTGCAACGAATGTGCAACAGTTGAGAAAATATCATTTCGTTAAGGATCATAAAATTCATATATGAAAATAAAAAAATAGAATAAAAAATACCAAATAAAATTCGAAAGGATAATGCGAGTGGTTTGTAAACGACAGACAATTTCTCAATTGTACAAGATTGCAGAAATGGAGATGGGGAACTATTGTGTTTAACGTGTTTTAACCACAAAAATGGTTTTGGCATATATATATTTTTGAAGCATTAACGGACCGAGGACATTCGTTTGTACACATAAAAGAGATTTAACTTGACCTAAGTAAGGAGGGTTTTTTTTATAGAACTTCGAATTGAAATAAAACACAAGAAAATCGTTTTAATGTCCATCAATTTGGCTTTATTGGAAGGATAATTTTATGCCATTATTCGCATTTGGGGCTGTATGTCGGCAATAACGCCACGAATGTAGGAGAGCGACTTCACATATCCCCAAAGAAAATAATTTAATGGTGTCAAATCACACGATCTTGGTGGCCAATTGACAGGTCCATTCCGCGAAATTATGCGCTCATCGAATGTTTCTGTGTGTGCTGTGTGGCATGTAGCGCCGTCTTGTTGGAACCACATCTCATCCACATTCATGCCATCCAATTCGAGAATAAAATAGTCTGTAATCATGGCTCTATACCAGTCTCCATTAACGGTAACTGACTCTCAAGCATAATTTCGGAAGAAGTATGGCCCAATGACTCCACCAGCCCATAGAGTAAACCAAACAGTTAGTTTTGTGGATGTAATGGAGTTTCAAGGGTCTCATGTGGATTCTCTTCATTCCAAATGCGGCAATTTTGCTTGTTGACGTAGCCCTTCAACCCAAAATGAGCCCCATCACTGAACAAAATTTTGAGATGAAAATCAGCATCGATATCAATCTGATTTTCGGCCCATACACCAAAATCACGATTTGTCAACCTATTCATGATGAAATGGCAAACCAAACTGAACATAAATGACATTATAGTTGCCAGATTTGACCACAAAATGTCAGTTTTATCTCTATTCGAAAAACCAACCTCTAAAAAAACCACCCTTTATTTGGAGGAGAGTCGAACTCTTTTATTTCAAGAAACTAATTTCTTTGGTAATTTTTAGGGGAGGTGTGCTTATATCATACCAATTTCTATAACATTACAAAATCAAAAGACTAGAGATAGAGATTCTACCAACTATACTCAGCAACTTTGCGGTTTGCCACACAAGTCTACCACGCAAGATAAGTAGGATGCACAATACTGAAAAGTCTACTGCAAGGAAGGGACAGCACTACCAAACATGCAAAAATACGTGTCACGTATTTTGGTCGGTAATGTTAATTTGCGTGGTAGCAACCGAATGTAGACTGTTTGATCTCTGATCTCACTCTTACATCTTTAAAATCATTGAAGGCGGAGATCTCTCTCTAATCTTGTGCAAAAATGCATGCGTGGCCATGTAAACCACCAGAGCAGTCAAAACGTTTTTTGATGTCAGGCAAGAAAACATGGTTTTTTCAACACCAGCCGAAGCACAGTGCAACAAAAAAACATTGACGGACGGACATTGCTAAATAGTCTTAGATTTTGGTCCTGATCATAAATGTATATACTTTTAGGGGTCTGCGACGAATATTAAGGGATGTTACAAAAAATGTGTCAAAATTAATATACCCTTAGGATAGGGTATAAAAATGACTTCGCTTTTTTGTTTCGTTTGGTGTGCGTTGAGATGAAACAAAACTAAGTTTACGACTTCTTCATAGTATTGGGTTCAGTATGTGGTCCAATACAGACGATGAAGTTGTGCCAGTTTTCTTTAATTTCATTGAAGTTTGTGCGATTAATGAAGCACAAAGTAGAGAATGTTGGGTTCATCCCTACAATCAAAAACCAGATGCATGCAGAGGACATCATTAAAAACCTAATAGCAGAATTAAGGACTTACCCTGATAAATTAAAAATTTCACAAGAATGAAGATTGAAACATTCGATTACTTGCTTGGGTTAATTGAAAATGCAATTGATAACCAAGATACCAACTACCGAAAAGGCATAACTTCTGTTGAAAGGTTATTTAAAACACTACACAATAATAATTTTAATCGAATGGTCTTTATCTTTGTAAATATGTATTTATTGGACTTCTAGCCTCGATTAAATATATTAACGTCTCTGCGTCTATGTCCATCGTGCACGAAAACTCGCAAATAAATAAAAGCCAATGCAAAAAAGCAACAACAACGATCCAGCTATCGACAACCGAGCATGTTTTTTGATTCGCCTTGTTATTTTGCTTTGTCGTATGCGGTGTGTGTTGCGCCATAAGAAAGTATGTAATAATCGGCAACGACAGTGGTTTGAAACGTTTTGTTGCGTTCGATGTATGTTCAGCCTTACTATACCACTTAACGGACGCTAGGCCCATGAACAGTCTCTGCCTGAGACAAGGTTGGCTTTCAGGCTTCGGAATCCTTGGCTCGTTACTTTAAGTTATCTAGTTATCCAGGCCAAAGAGCTTTTGCATCCTAATCGTCTCGAACGGGGGCTGAGATTCAAAAATCATCTTGACTGGAGCTCGGTGTTGTCGGGCCAATATAGTCGAGCGGTTGTATCTTCTCGTCCATTCGCCCGCCTCGGACGCAGGACCAAATCAGGCTAAGGTAAACATGCTCATGTTTCAATTTTATGCTGTAAATAAGCATTTTATTTTGGATTTTAATGGTTTCAGAAAGTAAAAATACTTTACTGAATCTGCTAGTTTAATAATAATTCGGGTATAGCGGGTTTACCTTGTGGCCACAGAAATATACGTCGAAGAGTTTTTCTTTGTTTATAGAGGTACATAGTAGGTACATATAATTCAGTAGCTCGATTCAGTGATAAATAAGATGACTAAATAAAACATTAATTAAATGTTAAGTTTTTTGTGTCACGTAATAGGTACACTACTCGAACAATCTGGAACAAAATTATTTAAAATGAATAAAAACACAATATTATATATATATATATAAACTAAATAACGTTTAATCATTCCGAATACCAACCTAAATGGCTAAATATATTTAAAAAAAAAAGCAATAAACATTTAATTTTCAAACTACGAAGTAAAATATTAGCGTTGGTTCAAATTCGACGCAGTAGGGAAAACCGGGGCATTACGGACCTCTTAAGGATTTTTTTAAATAAAAACTTCATAAACGAGTTTTTTATCTCCAAAATAATTTTATTAGAAAAAGGATTTATTAATACATTATTAAACAAAAGAAAGATAAATAAATATTAATAATTCAGCATGTTTTATGGATTTAAATAAATGATTGAGTTTGCCCTTTGGGTGGGGCATAATTAGCACAGTGGTAAATTTGGTTGCAACGCTAGCAAATGTGGCTGGATTCATCGTCAACATCATCCTCCCCAGCACAAGAACAATGCACCCACTTCCCACAGGCTCTGCAGGAAACCCATCCTTCTGTAGACTGAAAGTAAAGATACCCACAATATAGACACTTTTTATACAGCTCGCTTTCGAAAGATTCTTTCTTCCTGCTCTTTTTCTTTTTTGGAGTGATTTTTTTTCTTTTTTATAGTGGGGGGCTTGAAATTGGTGGATTCACATTCAACCTGCGCCTTGTAAGTAGAGCCTACTTTACTGCGGCCTTTCCTCGGCACTTAGAATTTTTTTTTTTTTGCTCTGGTAAACTTTTTGGGAACTGGTAAAATATGAGATGGAAACAACTTTTGGAAAGAAGTTGAAGATGTTGTCGCATCGTTATATGTCTAAACGGGCTTTGGGGATAATATCAGTGCATCAGTTGTTCTCAGTTTAACAGGATTGTATTGGCATATTGTGGATGAATTATTAATTTTCAAAACAGGGTTTTCAGATAACATCAATGGATCGGTGGGTGTTGATGAGCCTAGCGGCAGCACTTCTGTTTGCGCATATGCGTCAACTAAAGGGCCTGCTCATTTGGCATGTCCGTGGTTTCACATGGCAAAAATTTACCACATTTGTTATAACAAGTGGAAGGTTGGGGTTTTGATTTGATTTTTTTATGAATCTCTGTAAAGTAGTTCAAGGGCAGCTGCCATACAGCTCATTTTGTTTTTGGTTTGACGTCTTCAAAAGCTCGTCGCATATTGTTTACGCTCCATGCTTGCCGATTAGTTTTTCTCACATAATTGCGAACCATCTAAAACATGAAATATGAATACAAAATGATCGGGGCATAATGGGCACCCATGCCCTCTTCCATTCTGCCCCATATCCTATTCTACTTAGATCCTATAAAAAAATCTTTTCAATCTATCTGTAAAAGGGAAATAAATGAATTTATACAAACAAAAATGTACTTACTTACATATTAAATGGTGAAAATCTAATTTAAAATTGACCTTCGTTTCAAAATAAACACTATATTTCAAAATAACTTCAACTCAATGGAAAAGCTTTTCTTAGCCAAAACACAATACACATGCCACTTTCGTTCAAAAAAGGGGTTTCCCCTAATTGCCACCGGTACAATAAAGCAGACATCCTACTTTCAGAGTTCTCACCTTACTTAATAGAGAAATATAGCGGGAGTCCATTTTGCCCCGGGTGGCTGTTATGGCCCGGCTTCCCCTACTACCTAAAAGTTGTTATTCACTGTCCCATCACTTGCGGAAGGCTGACGAAAATCCGCAGTAATGCTTCTCAAAAATATTAATGTAATGGACAATTTTGGAACATAAGTACTGAAATAGAACGCTGTAGAGGAATGTTAATCAATTCGATTGTAGATTGTTGAACCACATCCGGCAATGCCAAGGCTACCTTAATTAAAACGAATAAGATGCTTCTTTAAAGTTTTTAAAAAACTCAATTGAATAACAAAGCCGAAGTATAAAAATTTCTGAAAAAATGTGACTGACAGAACTTTTTGATTTTGTTTTTGAGATGTCACATTTTGCAAAAAGTTCCTTCCATAATTTGGAAACGATGGACGATTCGATAATGATGATACATGAGGCAAACAAAGGACGACATCGTTTTATTTAATCGCCGAGACGATGATCGTCTGAAAAGTAAGGCGATTAGAGCCCAGTTGGAGACAAACTGACAGCTGTGACTTGAATTTATTTTTCGTTCGTCAGTTTAGCGTTAGTTTTTTTTTTTTTTGTTATTTGTATGTTGATTATCAATTTATATTAAACTATTGGGTATCATACTCAATTGCCTTTTCAATTCGACCACGTACAAAGAAAAAACACGCAACATAAACATCGTATACCTGGATATGCCGAAAATGACGTTGTTTGCGGTTATTTAAAAGCGAGTGTTCAATTTGTCAATTTGTCAAATTGTGTGTTAAAAGAGTCTGTATTAATCTAATTCTACTTTGGTGAAAACGCTTCAAGGTTAATTTTTAATGTTTGCCTACAATTTTGAATTATATTCTTATTGAAACATAGCATCAATTTTAATTTGTTTGACTCGGTTACTTCACCTTATGAACACACCCACAAGTGTGATGGTTAGGTAGCGCCATCTTCACTGCACTAGTATAAGCTATATAATCTTGGAATTTTGCAATTACAACAATTTCATAATCAGCTGTAGTTGACATTTACACAAAAAATTCCGGCGGCTTTGAGTGGGTGGCAATTTTGAAACAAAAATAAACACCACCACCGTGCTTATATTTAAACATTTATATATTTAATTCGACTTGACAATTTGCATATTTGATACAGTTTTTTTTTTTAGTTAAACGATACTCCATAGTTCGCTTGTTAAAGTGAAAACGATTTTCGGTCATCCTAGACTAGTTGCATATACGACCAATGCCGGGTAGTCATCGAATGCAAGAATGATAAATCTAACGGAATAAATAAGACTACGATTTGTTCATTCAAAAATTTCATAGAATTTTGTGTCTCCTTGTAGCAATATCGAACGCGAATTATGTAACTGCGGCGTGATACCACTTATTTTTGTTTTTCCAGTTTAGTTAGCCTTTAGTTTTGTTGCAATTCCTTTTTTTCGTTAAATAATTTGTATAAAAAAGAAAATATATAGATCTATAATATAAAATGGGTTTAATAATGTTTGTTACCGCAGCAGCGCATTTATTCTATACGCCATTTACTAAAGTTGAGGAGAGCTTTAATCTCCAGGCGATGCATGATATTCTCTATCTCAGGCACAACTTCTCACAGGTATTTTTTTTATCTGTACGGATTATACTTACATTCTGATTTAACTTGGTTTGTTTTCCCCAATCGTAGTACGATCATCATGAGTTTCCCGGCGTTGTACCACGCACTTTTATTGGTCCACTATTTATTTCGATCATTTCATCGCCATTTGTTTTGCTCTTCGAAGCTCTAGATATACATAAGTTCTGGGCACAATATGTAGGTAAACACTGAAGCGTCAAATGAAGGAGAATACACTTGCTTTATTAAAAGGATTTTTTTTAATTCTACTTCATAGTTCGATTGGTTTTAGCCGGAACGATAACAGTGGCATGGAATAATTTGAGAAAAGTGGTTACCAATCAATTGGGAATGATGGTTTCTGTATGGTTTACGTTGATAACGATAACACAGTTCCATTTTATGTTCTACATGAGTCGGACGCTACCGAATATTATGGCATTGCCGTTGGGTAAAATAAAATCCAAATTGAAGGCAACCAAGATAAATCTAATTCTTTATTTTCTATTCGCAGTTTTGTCGGCGATATCGTCCTGGATGAAGGGTCATAATAAAAACTTTATAATTTACTCCGGTTTAGCGATCATTATCTTTCGATCGGAACTAGCTCTTTTTCTTGGACTGCTTCTGGCATTTGATATACTTTTGAAAAAGATTACTATAAATGAGTAAGTACACTGTTTACTATATGCCAAGAAATATCATTTACATGTTGAGCTAAGGGTATTGTTTTATCTGTATTGTACATGTGAGGTATCACTCTTTGTATTTAAAGACAAAAGGTAACTTAAAATGCAAATTATGCAGGTTAAGTATGTACAGCAGCAATAAGCATAGAATCTTCTCGCACTTTAACCGATTTTGGTCACTACCTGATATCTGACGCAACGTTCAATATGGAAATAAACGCTAACCAAAAACATTCAATCGGCGTAACCCTATCAAAGCACAAAGCCAACATCCTCTCATGGTTCTATTTAGATGATTGTATATGGCAACTAATAAGGATGAATACAAGTGGCGATAATTTTGCATAGCCAACAAACTTACACCAGGATCTGGGTCTTTGTGATTCCAACCACATAAATCCATAACCAATTTTATCCAATATAGTTATAATATTAGGCTTTTGACGGTTGGATATTTTCTGGCATTTCTGTCTATGGAAACATGTACTTACGTGTTCAGTGAGAGGGAACATTTTAGTTGAACAAACACTCGTTGTAGGAAGAAAGAATTTTATGCAAACAAAAGTTTATCTTTCTATTTTTTCGAACTCAGCTAAAAAGTTATACAAACCACGATGTAAACGAACAATTTATAAGCACTTGAACAAACATATCATTTTAAACTTGTTCCCGTGATTTTCAGTGTGAGCTTGACGCCATTATTATTATTATTCATTATTCAACTCGGTTTTATTTATTGAGTTAGAGCGTATAATATACTAACGTTTCTTTCAGACTAGTACAAGTGGCGATTCCAGCCGGAATCATAATCCTCTCCGCAACTGTAATAGTTGATTCATTCTTCTGGCAGCGACCCTTGTGGCCGGAAGGGCAAGTTCTTTGGTACAATACAATTCTTAATAAAAGTTCCGACTGGGGTGTAAGTATACCCAAACTACTACTAATTATATTTTATTTATTCACAACTTTCAACAGACATCACCATTTTTATGGTATCTCTATTCGGCTATACCGCGGGCCATGGGATTTTCTTTATTTTTTGTTCCATTTGGACTCTACTCGGAGCCTCGTATCCGTCCACTAGTTATCAGCGCTATAGCATTTGTACTTGTGTACTCTTTTTTACCTCATAAGGAACTCAGATTTATAATCTACATTTTCCCGGTATTAAATATTGCGGCAGCAAGTGCTTGCAATCGCCTGTAAGTATATACATGTGTTTTCAGTGTAGACTCCATGCAAATGTGACTTACATATGATATCCTTTGCAGGTGGAGAAACGGTAGCAAATCAGTGTGGGAAGGTTTATTAGCCCTTGCAGCTGGTGGTCATGTGTTTTTAAACGTCTTTTTAACCTTGTTCCTGCTGGTGGTTTCCAGTACTAATTATCCAGGTGGTGTGGCACTATCTCGTCTCCATAGAATAGAAGCAGCTTCAACTAATGTATCGGTACACATATCAAATTTGGCTGCACAGAGTGGAGTTTCTCGTTTCATGGAAATTCGTTCAGACTGGAGTTACAACAAGACAGAAAATATCACTTTCACCGATGACCAGTTGGGCAGTTATACTCACTTGTTGGTGGAGACAAAGAGTAAACTTAGTAACGATTGGCAGTTTATACAGGACAACTATCAAACCGTTGAATTTATTGATTGCTTCAGCAATATAGGAATACAATATAGTTCTTTGCTGCCTGTGAAAGTGAAAACAAAGCCATGCGTTGGGATAATGAAGCGAAAAGCTGGTTTCTTAAAAACCATTAAAGTTCCTCCTGTTAAAATTCCAAAAGCTGTTGCTGAGGATCCTAAGGTCGAGCAGACTGTAACGCCATCACCCAAGGTGGAAATGACTAAAACGCCTTACAAAATCGAAAGCATGTCAGGAGAAGTCAAAAAGGAGCCACAAATTGCTGAAATTACTCAAGCAATCAATACAACAACCACTTTAACTGAGGATGAGGATGACGGCGTAGTTATCAGCAACGATGAGTCTCTCGAAGAAGCCCCTGCAAATCAAAATAAAGAAATTAACTTTACCGAACTGCGAAATATCGCTATGGGCAAGATCACTAAAACTACTCGGGCCAAATTGCGTGAAATTATCGAGCAACATTACCGCTCCAAGGGTTCTGTTATTGAAAACGACTCCAACGAGGAGGCCAGCAATAAAACTGAAAGTGACTCTTCCACTGTCGCTGCTGTGCCTAAGCCAGCATCTGGAGAAAAACGCACCAGATTGACAGTCAAATCTATTATACGACAAGAAAAAATTAAAAATATGATCGAAAAGATCTCTGTGATGGATCTAACCAAATTTTGTGATTTGGATAAAATATCAACGAAAGATTGCCTAAAAAGTGTCATTGACCATATTGATGAAAATAATAAATAAAGTTAAACTTAACGATACAAATTTAATTCTTTTAATATTCTTTTCTTAATGTCCAAAGAATGATGCGTAATTCACTTTAATGAGAGCATACTATTATAGTCCATCTGCAGTTCAATATTTAAACAAACGACTGATTTGCAAGAACTGGGACAGTTCGTTCGTCTTACGCTTAACAATATTTATAGCTAGCTTAGAGCATAAGAAAACTATAACTTTTGTAATCATAATAAAAATTGTTTATATTCCTATTTAATAAAGGGAGAATCTGACACTACTAGTCTTTCATTATTGTTATTTTCTACATTCAAAATAGAAAAAAAAAAACGAATTTAAACTAACAGGCAAACTCAATATGAATCATTTTACACGTAGTTTTTTATTTCATGTTTGAATATTTACCGAAGAAATCAAATAAGTATGACGGAAATAACTTCTGTTGTTCATGGGCCGTTTAAGTACTAAACAAAAATTATGTCAACTCTATCATAAGGGTATATTAATTTTGACACATAGTTTGTAACACCCCTTAATATTCGTCGCAGACCCCTAAAAGTATATATATTTATGATCAGGACCAAAATCTAAGACTATTTAGCAATGTCCGTCCGTCCGTCCGTATCAACTTTTGAGGCCTTTAAAATTATGCTAGGAAGCTGAAATTTGGAACATATACTCCCTAGGGTTCCGAAATGGTAAAGTGTTAAGATTTTCAAAATACGCCCACTGCCACGCCTACAATTTAGAAAAAACCGTTGTAAGGCTTAAGTTAGAGAGATAAAATTGTACAACCTTCACAAGATATGTAGATACTGCCCACCTTTATTAATTTGTCATATAAAGTTTTTTGCCACGCCCACTTTTTGGGGGCGTTTTTTGAAAAAAATAATTTTTTTTCTATAAGTTTCATAGAATGAAATAAAATGCTATCCATCATATTCCTAATGCTTTTTTTCTTTGGGGTACATAGGGATAAGGATAGGGTATCCTACTGTTCGCCCCAAGCGGACTGTAGCCTTTCCTTATGTTTTTTTATAATTTACAACTTTACATTTTTGTTCGCACATACATAAGTTCGCGATCAGATATATATTCTATATAAAATTAAATGAATTGTCAAAGTTTAAAAAAAAATCAGAACTAATTACATACATTGTACATATGTACCTCCATAATTTTGAATTATTTATAACTCATATTTTCAAAATTTCGAAAAAAAACTCCTTTACAGCCAAAGCAGTTTATAATCGTTTAAAACTATGCTTTGTATTACTTTGAAATTTTCGAAAATATTCTTGGAAAACGAAAAATAAAATTAAAACATGATATTTAGACAAAACTTTTCGAAATAATTCGCCGAAAAAGTTTTTAAGTTGGCAAAAAATGCGAATATAAGAAAGATGTTGTTGGTGTTTTTTCGTTTCTCTGATTTCCGTATGACAACCCAATAATGGAGTTGCTTTGAGTTAAATCTTCACGAGTACACCAGAGCCATTTTGATGTCATTTGTTTGAGATTAAGTTCATCCTTAAAGTGTTATTCAATTTAGATAAGGCATACATACAGCATTTTACTACCGAATTAATATAAACATGGTACCTATGTATATGGTCAAATTTGACCACTGGCTGGACCCTAGGATATGTTAATGCATGGATGAAAAACTGTTAGACCCCTGTTATATGGCTTAAACTTTTCTTTAATTTAATTTAAGTGCTCCTTCTACTACTCGACTTAATAGAATAGAATGTATGTATTAAACTTTTTTCATATTACATATTTGAAAGTGATATATGAACAAATGTATAAAAGGGTGCCAATAAAAATCTGTATTAAAAGTGTAAAAACAAAAGTTTGTCCATTCCTCACGATTTCTCTAGTCATTAACCCACTAACTCGCGGGTTAGCAATAAGACAAATATCTTGCTTAATTGGACGATTATTGCCTATATTTGATATCTCCCCTTTATTCGACTTTATACACTTAAATAAAATGTAATTGAATAATAAGAATGGACACACTTATATATTTATTCCTTAATCTAATCTGGTTTAACTGCTTGATAACCGTGATCCTGCTGTAAATTAATTCAATACCAAATTGAGTTTCTTCTGATTGAAGAAATCAGTTCGTTGATGGCAGATCAAGTTTTGTTTTTTCTTGTGGTCTTACTTACATAGGTCAGGCTTTTTTTTCAAAATATTGTATGGCCAATTTATTATTCTGCCGAAAGCTTTTTCAAGTTGTCATGCTCCATGCGAACCCAGAGAATGTGAATATTGCGGTAAAGATATATTGAAAGATTTGAGTAAATATTCAATTCTCGAATTCTAGCGATATTTAGGTACGTATGTAGATAATCTGCATGACTATCTTCTTTTGTGACTTAAATGAAGGAAACTTCGCAGAATTGCCTTATTTTTATAAACCTTATAATAAAACAAATCAAAGTAATTTACTTTAAATAGTAAAATGAAAATATATTTCTACGTTTTAAATGCTTGTTAGAATGTATTTTGAATGCGACTTCATAATCAAAGTTAGGGACAAACAAAACACAGAAATATACATTTAATTTTGCTGGTAATAAGATTTATGACTAGAGACCTTATTATTCTTTTTTGGGAACACTCAAGTCCCAGAACAGCTGAACCATGCCACCGATTCCAACGAAGCACAAACCTACGGTCAAACGGTACAAGACTTGATCGAAGGCGCCTCCCTTAAGGAAAATCGGTTTTCCATCAGGCTTTTGGAATTTCTGCTGAACATCCTTCAGTTTGAAATATCCCTTTTCGATTTCTGCGGCCTTAGCTACATTGCTAGTAGCAAATTGACGAATGACAGCCTGGAAAAAAATAAATTACGTAATGTTACAGTCAAAAAGTTTTTAAATAAGTCTAGACTAATTTGTTGATTCGATTATTTTTAAAAATATGATATAAGGGTGGCGATTCCATTTTAAACTTACTCTTGATACGTTCATTTTTGGTTAGATTTAGCAAATCTTCGAAGATCGTGGATAATCGGGGAGCAAAAATTTTCAATAAAATATTTTGACAGAATATTATTGAAGTTCCAAAAGTATAAAAAAAAGGGGGCGCATCTGGAGATATGGAGAAAAGTGCTGCCAAGTTTATGATAAATTTATTTATATATATTGGAAATGAGCAGCCTTATTTATAAAAGTATTTTAAAGTTATGCACGCTTTAAAATGCCCTTTAAATGCAAAAACCTTATTTATATAACTTATGCAACGGTTGTCTAACTTAAACGCGTTTGGAGTCATTTTATTTTTGTCCGTCTCTTCTTACCTACTCGATCGAATTTGTGTTCGACGACATTTTTTCCAATTATTCTTTCAAGTGTTTTATTCAATTATCAATAAGGATTTTAAAATGTATATGCAACCGATAATGAGGAGTAAGAAAAATAATTTGTGTAGCAGGGATACGACAGTGTATGAATCATTCGTGTGCACTTCGAAGTTAAAGTTGCTGTAGGTATTTGGTTTCGGATATGTGTTGCTACGAAAAGTGCACAACCACTTACAATATATTAAAAAACGTTCACTTCATTTGCATGTTGTGTTAAATATGAAATTTTCTAGTCTTAGGTGAGTCATTCAATTTGTTTTTCTACAAACAGCTGTGTTGTGTTTACCGATTCGGACAATTAATTGTAATAGATTTCGCATTTTGGTACTTTATCTGACACAAGCACTGTATAACTAATATAGGTAGCAAAATATATTTTATAAATAAGGATTTATACAACGTTGTATAGACCCTGTAACAGTTTAGAAGCATTTTAGTGAATTCTAATAAATGCAGCTGCAGGTGTTTTTTGTACATTTTATATCAATTTTTCAACGTCAGTTAGTAAAGGCTTTAGTTTAATTTTTATTCTGTCGGTGTTGATTCATCTTTTCATGAGGAATATTAAAAGGAATTTTAAGTTATCACATATTAATATGCGTAAATTTCACTTTTGAGAAAATAACTTAGATTCGCCAACGTTTTGGAATTTAAAATTTAATTTTCTGACAACATACATTTTGTGACTTTAACCATTATTGCCCAACGTCAAAGATTTTTTATTTCTAAAATAGGTATCGATAGAAAATTTTCCGAGGGCTAGCAAAGGGAAATTTCAGAGGCTGAAATCTCATAAAGCTGGTATGTTTTCAGGTTTTTGGCGAAAAGAACTTATGTTTTTGTAGGACCTTTCTATAAGCTTCAGTCATAAGAAAGTATAGGGTCCGCCATCTAAGGTTTTTTTTTAACTAGTGCTTATTTCGCGAATGGTAACACTTAGCTCATGTCTGATTTGACAGATAATTAGTTTTATCCTTCCGCTGAACGAATATGGTTGTGTATACGCTTGAACAACGAACAACAACAACAACTTGAACAACAACAAGGAGTGGCGATCGTTATAGGGCCATGTTGAACGAATTTTTGTTCACAAAAATTGAAGAGGAGGATATTGGCAACATTTGGTTTCAACAGGACGGCGCTACGTGCCACACTGTTTCAAAAAAAAAAAGTTATTTGGTGGATCCTATATGTGTTTATTATACATGCCCTTCTTAACATAATGATCGCTACTATTGTTGCGCTCAAACAGATCTTATAAATAATATTAATCAGGTTGATCAGAAAGTTTGATACATTCCATTCATTGTCGCTATATTTTATATAGTTTAGAAGTGACATCATTTTCTTTTAAATCATTCTATAGAGGCATATATTAACATCATAATCATATATTAATGAAGAAAAGCAATGAATGAATAAGGTGCCTTAAATTCTAAAGAATTTCATTAAGATGCTGTGATTTGGGATCATTAGTATCATTAGAATAGAAATCAGTGGAATACCACAAAAATTTCAACCATCACAAAGTTTAATAAAATTCACATTTAAAGTTAGTTTACTAATAGAATATAATATATTTACTTTATTTAAAATGAAAAAAAATGTAGGTCCGTTTATGAGGACCGCAGAAATCACGAGCTAAATTGAGTGACAACTTTGTATGGACCGTTAATGAAATTCATAAATATTTTGTTTAACATGAAATTTCTAGTATAAACACTTTTTTATTCACGACAAGAAACGAGTCATAATAAGTGAAAGGCGACTACCACCAACTAATCCTCTACTGATGGTAAAGAAGTTGCTTCTGACCACTACACATACACTGGAGAGTAAAGTTGAATGATAATGTTTTGCATTCTTCTAGTTGTGTTAAGCTGCTGTGATGCAGTCGACGTTTATCTACATTTAAACATTAAAGTAATATAAAATTTACAAGAGGAACATACCTTATAGAATGTCGATTGACAGTTTTCTTATGATGTCATTTCAAAACATGAAAAACGTAAACAAAAAATCCAATTAACAAAGGATTCTGCTTTCCAGCAGATGATTTATTTTTCGTTCTTTTAAATAATATATTAAACTTTTTAAAACAAATAAAATGGGGTTTCTGACTGTTTTAAAGAAAATGCGTCAAAAGGAAAAGGAAATGCGAATTCTTTTGCTGTTTGTATTTCTGTTTGTAATTCCAATCTATTCTTCGATTTCGAATATTTGTTTTACTCTATTTCAAGTGGATTGGACAATGCAGGCAAAACAACAATCCTTAAGCGATTTAATGGAGAACCAATTGACACCATCTCTCCTACGCTTGGATTCAACATTAAAACTCTGGAACACAATGGGTACACCTTAAATATGTGGGATGTTGGTGGTCAAAAGTCTCTCAGATCATATTGGAGAAACTACTTTGAGTGCACAGACGGATTGGTTTGGGTAGTTGATAGTGCGGATCGAATGCGCTTACAAACGTGTAAAAGCGAGCTAGAAGTACTTTTGCAAGAGGAACGTTTGGCTGGTGCAACTTTATTAGTGTTGGCGAATAAGCAGGATCTCCCTGGAGCTCTAACTTCACAAGAAATTAAAGAGGTATCGTGGAATTGCTGATATTTCCAAACCAATTCAATTGACAAAAGATATTTATAGATTCTTGAGCTGGATAACATAACAACACATCATTGGCTGGTAATGGGCGTTAGTGCTGTAACTGGAGAGCATTTGCTCAATGCCGTTGATTGGCTTATCGCTGATATTGCAAAGAGAATCTTCACTTTAGATTAGAAATTCAATAAAAGAATTGTTTAACGTAAATTTTTTTTTATTTTTCAACCAAATACAGTTTAAACAGACTTTCTTCGTCCGCAGATTTAAATTTGTATTTTATATTAACCTTGGCAATCTCCGTGAACCCCTCGTCTAGTGAGGGATTTGTATATTTTTTTTTAAACGTATTCATAACCATTTGGTTGATTTTAGAGTGTTTGTTATCTGTTAGTTGGCGAAAGGCAATATTATGCTTCACCTGGTCGAAACTAACGTTCATTGTAAAACAACGGCAGGGTACGTTGTATCGCTTGGCGATGTCTAGAAATTTCTTACGTGCTGATACATCTACGTTCGTGTTGTCAATAACGCAACGTTTACCAGCTTGCAGAGATTTTTCACAGCGACTTAAACATGCTTGTACGCTGCCCAACGTGTCCGCATTAAAAATAGTATAGCCAAGGGCCTCGAGAGTATTTAAAGCGAACATGCTCTTTCCCGAACCTGGTAACCCAACTATTACTATTAACTCACACGGAGCAGGGGATGGAATTTTAGTAGTCTTGGGTTCAATGTGAATCAAATCGATTGGTATGTTTGTTGGATCAAATTCAGGCATCTTCCAAGGCAAAGGTTTTTTATTAAAAAAGTGTTCTTCGGGAGTAAAAAACTTTACACCCACATTCAGCGCGAAGAGTCTATCACAACAGGAGTGGTCTGCTTTTCGCTTACCTTCTGCAACCCTTCCGGCTGCATCGCCAACATAGAAACTTTGCTCCAAACTAATTGGGTCTCCATCATTCTTATGTTCGACCAAGTAGTTCCACATACCCGGTACCGGTTTTCGGAAGAAACCTTCACCCACAGCAATAAAGACTTGCATAGGAGTACTTATCTTGCTTACAATGGCTTTTATTTTCTTTTTGAAGTCATCGAGGTGCATTTTTCCAGTGGCTAAACCACCCTGATTGGTAAATAGACATATTTTGTACCCATCATCGAATAGTTTCTTTAGTTTTGATGGAATGTCGGGATGCAAGATTTGCCAATCGTCTATGTTTTTGGGGAACACATTTCCAGACTTTGTTGTAATTATGGTTCCATCCATGTCAAAACCGGCGATTTTATTTGATGACCTCACCCCTTTACTATTGAAAATAACTAACTTGCCACCTTCTATTACTTCCCAGCTGTCGGTCGGATTGTCATCAGTGGATGTGCTCTGTTTTTCTTCTTTAACTATCGTCTTTTTATCACTTGGTGGGGGTTTGAAAACAACCTCGAATGAATGACGGCCGTAAACAATTTCAATAATATCACCATGCTCTGCGATAGTTTCCGTGCCTTGATTCATCATAAAGCCGTTTAGAGAACTGGGATTAACACCCAATACCTGCAGTTTGATTTGACACTTATCTAAGTTCACATCCAGTAGTAATTGTTGCTTGGAACATTTTACATCTCGAATGCCGGTTTCTTTGCTCCTCCCAATCTCGTTTTTGCCTGATTGTAGATAAATCGCCTGCAATTCGGGTTCCGTTGGCTTGAGAGAGCATACTCTTTTCAGCTGCAAAGTTTGTTCGATGGATTTGTTAAGGAATTTAGCAAGCGACATGTTGTGAAATTTATAGGAATTGGTAAATTAATAGGACATTTCAAAAGTGACAATATAGGGGAATGTTTATGTGTTTCAAAAAAGTTATGTTTGTTTTGTAGTCCTACGCTCACTATGTGACTGTTGCACCATTCATTTCCAAAAGATAGTAAGTTAAGTATTCTGATCTAATTATTAATTCTATGTGTCACAGGTGATTTTACTAGTAAAATAGAGGGTATTTCGTTAGCTAATGTTAATGAAAAATTGTTTCCCAAAAATTTAATTTAGAAAAGCGACAGATACTGGATAATTGTGATTTACGGAGATAAGTTCTGTTCTGGAATATTTACGCTCAAGTTATAGCTGAAGTACAACACATTATTGTCTATTTTTCGAAACTGTTATATTTTTGTCTGTATCTGTGTGGGGTTTTGCAGATAAATTGCTGAGACTAATCAGTTACAAATTTGTGATTGTGGGGTTTTTAGACCTGCTGGATATTTATTACTTTTACATCTAAGGATTTTAATTATAAATTCTTAGACTAATTTTGGTAAGTGAAGTTATTGCCGATGCACTAATCCAAGGCTAAATTTTTATAATGTAGTTTTCAAGTATAAAAGGAAACAGTCCTTATCGTATAGCATATTCGACTGTCATCTTTCAAATAAATGTCAGAAATTGACAATAAACAAAAATCAGCTGTCTCTTCAATTGCCGTGTGCTTCCTAAATTAATGCTATATGTATTTCTAAATTTTTTAATATTTTCGAATATCTCATACATTCATTTGCTTTAAGAAAATGGCTGGGTTTGAGGAGTTTGTAATGCGTGCCAAAAGATTCGTGGAGGAATTCATACGAACACCGAATAAAGAAACTCTTAGAATTGCTGAAAATGAACTACAAAAGTACGATGGTATCCAAATGCAAATGTTTCAAGTTCGTCTATTGACACCCTTGATGATTAAATTGGAAAAGATAAATAGGTAAACTTATAACCCGCTTCCTAATTTATTAGCCTTAACAATTTTTCCGAATTCACAGTGAAAACATAGAACTGCAGGCTGGTATTATCCGGCTTATGAAGACGGTTGTGTCTCGGACTTACCTCAAAGATGTAAAGGCTTTAAAGACTCTGCTCCTAATATTGGTTAAACAAATAAGAGATTGTGAGAAAGCTGCTATAAAACCAAATCTGTCTGAAGAAATTAAATTGGCTACAATTGAGTGCATAACAGAAATCTTTAAACGTTCCACATCAGATGTGATGGAACAGTATTACACCAAGGAATCAGCGCTGTTTATGGGCCAAATTCTCTTAACCGCAGTAGAGTTCATTTCCAATGAGAAATACCGGAAATTAGTGTAAGTTACACCGTTTTCCCAAGTATCTTAAAGTAATGTCATGCATTTTCAGAATTGCTTCTATGGACTGCTTAATGGCAGTTTTCTATGTTCACGACGGCGCTGATTTTATGGATATAGTTCTACGCAATCAAGTTGCTGATACTGTATTTATATTTGTTCCAAAAATATTAACTGTTCTTATTAAGACGGCACTGTCTGATGAGAAACTTGGTGAAACTTTAATTTCGGTAAGAAATTTCACTTCATTTGGTATATTTGTTTTGATCGGAATTCTTTTAAGACTGCTATTAAAACTCTGGGAAGAATTCTACTCATTATGTTTGACAAGGGTGATCGAGGATTTCTACCCTCCTACGACCAAAAGTCCTTTATCAAACTTGTGGCAAAGAGCTTGGAATCGCAAACGCTTGTTAGTGATAAAGACTACAAAAAGAATCACAAACCGTTAAAAAAAGATATTGAAGCGACACTTAATAAACTTCAAACCGATGGAAGAAGTCCAGCTTGGTTCAATGAAACGTCATCAAAGATAAGCAAGCTTTTGCCCAAATTATCAGTTTTGCGGGCAAATCAATCGATAAAAGTTCGACATGAGTATGCGAAACTGTGTTGCAAGCTCCTAGACAGAGCAGCGCTAAGGCTAGGGGAGAACAATGGCGAGCTTCTTGAATCAGTTATAGCAATGTCCCAAGACGAATGTGAAGCAATTCAGAAACTATGCAGTCAGACTTTGCAATCTGTACAACGTTCTGATTGTGGTTTTATTTTCGATGACCTGGTCGATTTCCTTTTCGATAAACACCTCACTAGGTTGCCGCGTATCATAAATAGATCCGATGATCAGGAGCAGTATGCAGAGTTTCTGTTTTTAAAGGGATTTTTCAAGAGCATTTCGGATCGTCGGTTGAAAACTCTTTTAACACTCCCAAAATATTTGGAGGAGTTTGCTCTTTGTTTGATTTCTGCGTTTGAATTAAAAATGTTGCACGACTTGCTAATTGACGAGTATGCACTGCGTGACATATGCGAAAATGATTATGTTTCACATACAATCCCATGGCGGCGATTTAAAAACATTGAATCAGGTCGTGTCCTTGGTGTTTTGTGTGATATCTGCAAGAGGCTTGGTGGTCCCGAAACATGCAATGTCGTTTACGACCACTTCATGGATTTGCTTGCCACTAGTAGCCAGGTTGTGAATGAAGTTATACTTATCCTCGGAGTTATATTGGCTAACGATTTGGGAATAAAAAGGGAAGAACTTGTTACGTCCTTCATCAACGAACTTATAGATGAAAGTCACTGGCATTTGGCGCTGCAGCCAGATGAAATGCCAAGACTTAAAGTAAAAAAAGTAAGTTATTCAGCTGGTCCCTTTTTTCATTTTCATATGAATAATTCGCTTTCAGAAATCGGATTGGTATGTCGATCGTACACCTGGTTTGTATGAATCTGCTATTGAGATTAGGGTACAAGACTACAACTCAGATGATTCTGAAGAAGATGATGGTGTGTATTAAATTAAATGCGACAATTAAAGATTTAATAAAATGTATTTTCAGATACACAAATAAATACAGTGACAGTTGCTGATGCAAAGCTTAATGTTTTACACGTGTGTATTGTTTTAGATGCCCTTGGCAATGTTGCAACTGCAATGGGAGATCATTTCAAACCTTTTATCTTTCAGACACTTCACAAAGTACTTCTTAAAGCAGGTAGGACTGATGTCATCTATGCATTTAACTCATAGAATTATTCTTTTTAATTTTAAAGTACACCTTTAATTATTGGGTCATTTGGTTTATTATTTTCAAAAATTCTCATTCTGTTTACTTTAAATTATTCTCTTCTAGGAAGTAGTAACTATAATGTGTACCTGTGCGGAAGTTATGCTCTTTCAAGCATTCGCAAGGCCTTGGGCTTCAGAGAAATTTACGAACTAATTGAAGCGTATACAGACTATATCGCCTATCACATGAGAACAATACTAAAAAGGGTAAAATAGAGTCATAACTTAATTCTTCAAGCTTGTTGTAAATAAATGTTCTTTTTAGTCTCCCGAGAGCCAGTCGGCATGTGATGTTTTATCCGTCGTCCTTCGATATAGTTCCCTTGATACAGTTGCTCACTTGGAGTCTATATTTTTAGTTATTCAAGAAGAATGTGCTAAAGCACATCAATCGGACAATGTGATATCATATTTGAAAGTGTTTCATGTTTTCTTTTCGAACATTCCCAAATGGACCAGCCATGTCGATGATCTGGGACGGATAGCAGATGAAGAAGCAATTATTCGAATAGAAGAACTAGATCCCTTCACGCATTGGATGAATATACTTAATAGACCGCCAACTTGTGACTTTCAAATGGACGATACAGTGGAAGCAAAAAAAGAAGAGACTACGGATCAGGAAGATGTAGAAGTTGAATCATCAAAAGCAAAACTACCTCGCTATGTTAAGCTTTCACTCGAAATAATGGGACAAATCCTAAAATTTGTTTCATCCACAAACAAAATGCAGCAAATAGTTGCGATGGAATGTTTAATTAGCGGATTACCTTTGTTAAAAGACTACGAAGACGAACTACTACCTCTAGTGCATCGTATATGGGCGCCTTTTGTGGAAAGAGTTAAAGATAAGGACCCGATTGTACTGAATCGATGTTTCACCTTACTTGAAGTTTTAGCAGTTTATGCAAAGGATTTTCTGCTGAGACGAACACTTAAGTATGTGGCATGTTTATAGACTATTCTAAGTGTATTTAATTTTAAGACGCAAAGGTATATTAGTCGTAAAATAAAAGGTATGTCGATCTAACCTTGTCTGTCCGTTCGTTACTGCTTTTTAAGAAAATTCTATTTTTTTATAGATTTACCTATTAATGTGGTAAGACTAAACAAAGTTATTAACAATTTAATACGAATATACGCCATGCCTACTTTTGAGGCGCTTTGACCATAAATTTGTTTTTGCCATTTATAAGTATAATTAAAATTTTTTAATTTATTTATAGCGAAGTCCTACCATTCCTTGTGAGGTTTCTAAGAAATACAGCCGCAAACAGTAAAGCTGAGAGTAGTTTGGCGTAAGATTGCTACATGTTTCTTTTATTAATAAACTTTGTGTAAATTTCACTTATCATTTTAGTCAAACACAAGAATTCAAACTTCAATCCAAATTATTGAAAGAGTTAAATACTTTGATTGTCAGCATGGAAATTGGAGGAAAACATTTTAATGATATTTCTGAAGCTGTTGCTTTGTATTTGTCAAAAAAGCAACCATCCGAATTGCAAATACATGCTATTAAGTATTTTACTGATTTGAAGACTTACAATGGACCCTTTGTGTATGTAATTATTATGAAGAAATCACACCTGATAGAGTATAAGGATAATGTTAGCTCAGTACTGAATGGTTTTAAAAATAAAAAATGAGAAAAAGATATATGTGTAAACCATCTTCAAAGATATATATTTGTTGAATTTAGGATAATTTCGTACAAAGTGGCAACCACCTCAATTTTGAATGGAATTTTAGTATCTTGATTAGGCAATTCTTTGATGTTTGCACAAAATATGTTGCTATGGTTCACCGAGACTAAGATGTGGTCACTTTCCAAGATAAAATAAAAAACAATTGTCCGCCGCAACTGACTTAAACTAAAAAAGATAAACAAATCTAAATGCGCCGACTACAATGAATAAAACCATTTGAATTAGCTCAGAAAGATCGAACCCCAAGCTATTGGCGGTGCTGTTAATAAAATCCTTAAGTTTTCCGCAAAAGCCAAACGTCCAAAATTGCAAATGCAACCAACTTCGAATAAGTGTCCATTGTCACATTTAACTTCTGGCCTTACTGTTTCTTCTTGATAAATATGTATTCAAATATGTTTTCATGTATAAACGTAATTTTTTGTCATTCAGTTTAAGGCGTGAAAACTTTTTACTTCGTGAATGATCGAATCAGCTACTTTGGTTTATCAAAGCAATTATGATGAAAGCCTCCGGTAGAGTACATACTTATAGGTAGATATTCCATCTCCGTTAAGACCTAAATATAGACGTTTCGGGATTTTAAACATTTCTAAAGGAAACTGTATAACGAAAGAGTGTGACAAATGACGCCTACTGCAGTTATTTGGAATAGTTATACGTATTTCGCTTATATATGCAAATCGGACAGTCTTCGGCCAATCCTAGGTGAGGAACTGAGGAGGTTCACACACACACACACACACACACACACACACACACACACACACACACACACACACACACACACACACACACACACACACACACACACACACACACACGCGCACGCACACACACGCACGCACATCTGAGAGACTACTCTGTACTCTGCATTTCGATTTCGATTTTGATTCGAATTAAAACTATTGTCGTTTTCGATTACCTATCCGGAAAACTTCCGGACTCTTCTTAAAGTGTTCGTTTGGTACTTAAATGACAGTTCATCTCCTGGAAATATCAATGCTAAATATTTACCAGTTACAACCAAACACCGCAAACGTAAAAATTCGATCTATGTAATTTCTGTTTTTAAAGCATTTAATAATTCTTAATTTTGACTAGATTAGCTAAAAATTATAACCAAAGTTAATTAAACAAATAAACAAATAATATTGGGTATAATATAATATAGCCAATGCTGTTCTTTTCCATCCCCTTCATCATCATCAGATTGGCAGTAAGGCGGTTGAAAATACATATACACAAATACAACGCCATGTAAATACACTTCAAATTCAAATGATAAATGTTTGCTTGTTCGATTGCATCTCGGATCGGAGAGATCTTTCGGATTACCAAATGAAAACGATATAAATCTCTATTTAATATCCATATAAAAGCTGTTTTTCTGATGAAATGTATGTTATTGTTTTGATTTCATAAGAAGCTATCCGTAATCATCCTCTATATAATATTGTAACATATATATGTGATTACAGTGTAAAATAAATATAAAAAGCATCCATACTTTAACATATTATTAAACTAATAACAAATTATAAAGTTTTAGAAACTAATTTACTTAAATTATTTTTTAGTCTTGTAATTGACAAGCAGCGATGGTGAATCGAATTCCTTTCGATGAATGTTCTTTTATTTACTCAATATTATCCGATGGTCATTCTGTCATCCTCATCTCATTCATTCTTCCCTAACTTTTTTTTTGTTGGAACTCAAGCTTCACATCAATCGCAGACAAATTTTTCATTGAGAAAAAAAAGAATTAATGATAGCAGTTTATAGTTAATTAAAAAAGTTTCAACACATTTGGGTGAACGGTTTTAGGTGAAAGAACTTTAGATTTATAAAACTGTCAATGTGTGCCCTTTTCTTCCCTTTTGAGAATAACGCACATGATAAATTAAAAATGTAGATGCATAGGTTTTTTCGTTAAAAAGAGAGGTTGAACTTTTAAAGAGTTGGTATGGTGTACAATTTTGTGTAATTTTTAATTAAACTGTTAATTGCAATGATATATTTGTAATTAAAAAAAATATTACTTCACCAAAATAGTAAAAACAAGCAGCACAAGTGTCGCATTGAGCTATTAGGTACATATAATTTACACTTATGCTATAATTTTATTTATTTATTGGTGATTGGGTGTTGGGTGTTGTAGAATACCCTATTTCTCTGAGCGGTATGAACTTGGATATGTCCTGTGGTGTAATTATTTCTACACATCAATTTGACCACAAAAGTCGTCATCTGCCAAGTATCTTTGGGTCATTTAAATATATAAGTTGTTTATATGTATGTAGGTAATAGATGCCTAAAGTGCATTTAGAAGATAGATACGATCTTCGTAATCTTGCACATTGAAATGTTATGGTGATTAACATAACAGACATACGAAAAGACGACTTACAAACGAATCAAAATATGCAAAAAGAACATAATGTCGTTTTCGATTGATAATCCGGGAGACTTCAGGACGTGTTCGTTTGGTATTAAAATGACAGCTCCTCTCCTGGAAAAAAGAGAAATTTACTTCTGACTTTGAATTCAGAATCGAAACCATTCAAATGCCACAAATGTCAGAACAGATAAATGTTCATTTTGTTGCTGAAGTATTTGATAATCCTTCAATATTGTCGAGATTTTCTGGAAATTTTTAGCAAATTTAATTAAGCAAGAACAAGAAATAATATTTAGTATAATATAAACATATTACGATCGCTAATATTATTGTTCTTCCATCCCCTTTATATCAACGATTAGATTATAAAAATACAATATACTATTGGAAAGCTGATTTCAGTTACTTGTGTACTTTTTTTTTAATATTTTTCTTTAACTTAACTTAGTCGATAAAATGCTTACTACCAACATAGGTAAATAATGTATATATCGTATTTGCTTGATGCATGTTTTTGGCTAATTCTTTTCAACGTCGCTTTTTCTTAGCAAAAACATTCTTAATAAATTAAATTTATCTTACTTTGTCATTTCGTGAATTTAAAGTGTGTGAGATTTTCATTGGAAAATAGAACGTATACGCCTAGTTGACTTAGTTAGAGCTATAAAGCATTCGTTTTTATGTAATTTCAATTTATATTTGATTGGTTAACTATAACATTGGTTATATTTGTGACATCAAGGAAAATCCATCGAATGCCTACCATGCGCTTCTCATTTAAAAATATGTACCATCAAAAATGAAAAGTTAAATGTGTGTACTTCTGTTAACATAATAAGGTTACAATTTCGATGGCATCTATCTATTTATCTACATATTCAAGGCAAAACCAAACTGTTGACCTAACATGCCTTTAACAATTATTTTATATCAACGATTAGATTCAAATTAATCCATTATGTAAATCAAATCCGTTTGATATTGTCGCATGAATGTAAATATTTGTATTTTTTTTTTAAATTCTTCCATTCTTTACGATGAAATTCATTCGATTTGATATTATGATTTTAAATCATACCAAAAGAGATGCAAAATGCGATGACAATTCGGACTCGTTCAAGCGTCTAATAATGTTCATTCTAAATGATGTTCATACATGCGACAGCATCATCATAATTCAATGGCTTCTCCGTAACAAGCCGACTACCAATTTCCAACTTTGTATGTATGTATTATGTGCTGTGTTCTAGTTAAAACTGAATTGCACATATTAAAGGGTAATCTGTTCTGTTTCGGACAGACATTAAGGCAATTTGTATTTGTTCTATTGTTTCGTGGCTACAAAAATCCTTCGAAGCATGAATATTTACTGTAAATTAAGGTTTAGTTACACATGAATACGGAAATTCCATGGTTTCAACCGCCTGTGTGCAATTAATGGTCCACCACGGTATAAGTAACGTATGCTAAATGGGGCTGAAAGGACTGACGACGATTTATTCAGTTATATGAATGAAAGACTGATGGGCAAAAAGATAAATAGATAAAAAGTGTTACACAGGAGACAAAGAATAGGGCAGACTAAACGCACACTAAGCAATCGCAAATATTAAGAATTTTTTTTTTTAAAATTGGGCAAGTCTTTGCTGTGCATTGAAAGTTTCTTATCTAATCGTCTTTTTAAATTAAAGATTTTTGTTAGCTTAACAGATTTTTTCCAGTTGATTTCTTTAGTAAGTTATCTTATAATTGGCCTCACGGCCGTCATTGCCCCAAAGTCAATCCTTAAAACAGAAAAAAAGAATGCTATAGAAAAAAACATATACGATATTTTTTAAAGAAATCATATCATACTATATATATATAATGTCTGTCTATGCATCTATAACTCACAAAACCATTCATTTTTTCATTTATAGATATGTTGTCCAAATAGATATTGAATGGGGTGGGGTAACGGCTACGGATACGTATCGGTTACTTACGGTATGGGCGATGGAAAATGAAGGGAGGTGGTTGATCATGAAGTTTTTAAAAGGGGCTATACGTAATACTCTTCTGATTTTAAATATTCTTTTAACGTTGTTATTGACACCCTCTTGGTCAGTATCCCAAAAATGATCTTTATACTTATGAAAGCATCAGGTTGATGGGCTTTCTCTCGAAATTCTCGACCGATTTATCTTACTCCTCGACCGATTTCAAAAATTCTTTCAACGTTAGAATCATCATCACTGCTTGAAATAATTTACGTAAATAATACATAACTACAAGAAAAAATTCCGGAAAAATAAGTACCATTTTATTTTGAATCTGAAAATTAAACCCATTTTCCTCCATAAGCTTTACATTTTTTAGATTTATGGTATACACACACTAATGTACAATAACAATGGCGAATAAAAATTAATTTATTTTTGAAAAGTACCCAACATGATCTTTTTAAGGATTTTCTTAAATGAGATGCTTGAGGCCGATCCATTTACAAACACAATTAGTAATCCGCAACGTTCCTTCATGTTACGAATTTCTTGGTGGAATCTTTCTTTTTGTAGCTATTTAGGGAAGACGAAAGTTGATGAATAAAAATGAATTTAGATCTTAATTTACTTTTTCAAAATATAACAAAAAAAGAAATCAAAACAAATCCGGAAAATTTTATGGAGTCTAATTTTGTAGGTAATGTGTAATCATAAGTTGGTTAAATTATCTAAGAGGCGCCATTAAAAAAGTTTCATTCGCTAAAAAGTCCAAATTTCGAATAATTTCATCTGCATGGCTTTGTCATTTGTACTTACTCCTGATTTTATATGGAAATTCTTAGGACTTATTTCATTATTTTGAGTTAATTTATTAATTTGTAAGAGGTGTGCACGTATATTACTTCCTTTTTAATTGTGGGGAGTTTTGCAATATATCCAAATCGCAACAACAAAACAGCTGGTCACGGCGGATGTGTTGGGAAATAGGAAATTCTGCGAAGTGTTGAGTTTATGTGATTCAACTTTATCTTTTATTTTAATATAAATGTTTATAAAGAAACAAAAAATTAGTTACCGAATAAAGTTGTTACAATTTAGTTGGAATATGTTTTGCGGTTATAAGAAATAGCTCTCTATTTTTTATCTGCCTTAAAATAAACATTCTTGGGTTGTTGTACTTTTCCATTTTGGTTAATAAAATGAGATAAAAAGCATATTTTATTGTAAAGGGTGATCCATTTCGAGGTTCCCTACTTTTTTAAAGAAAAAAACACAGAAAATTCAAATTTAATGGAGAATGTTTATTATCATTTGCAAAAACATTCTTTGGCATTTATTTTTTGGAGATTATGTCTATCAAATGTTGGCCGTTGCTACGTCGCAGATGGTCCATCCGTTGAGTCCAATTTTCGATTAACGTTCGAGCATTTCGACTGGTAACTGGCGAATGACACGCGTGATGTTTTCCTCCAAGGCCTGAATCGAAGCGGGTTTGTCGGCATAAGCTTTACATATCCCCACAGGAAAAAGTCTAACTTGGTGGCCAATCGACCGGCCCAAAACGTGAAATTATGTGCTCACCGAAATGTTCTCTCAATAAGTCCATTGATTGATGCGATGTGTGGGAAGTGGCGCCGTCTTGCTGAAACCAAATGTCGCCGAGATCACGAGCTTCAATTTCAGGCATCAAATAGTCGGTTATCATGGCACGATAACGGTCGCCATTGACGGTTACGTTCGCACCGGCATAATTTTTAAAGAAATATGGACCGATGATTCCACCGGCCCACAAACTACACCAAACCGTTGTTTCTTCTGGATGAAGTGGCAGTTCTTCAATCTCTTCAGGTTGCTCTTTGTCCCAAATGCGGCAATTTTGTTTGTTTACATACCCATTGAGCCAGAAATGCGCCTAATCGCTAAACAAAATTTGCCTCGAAAACGTCGTATCTTCTTGGAACTTTTTAAGAGCCCAAAGAGCGAAGCGATGTTGCTTGGGAAGGTCGAGCGGCTTCAGTTGTTGCACAAGCTCTATTTTGTACGCTTTCAATTTTAGATCTTGACGTAAAATGCGCCAAGTCGTTCCATACGTCAGTCCGAGTTGCTGCGAACGGCGCCGAATCGACTCTCTACGGTCTTCGTGTACACTCTCAGCTACGGCCGCTATATTTTCTTCACAGCGTGCTGTGAACTTCTTTTAAGTTATGTTGTGTTACAAGATTTGTACGTTTAGTCAATCAGTTTTCTTAGCTGTTTCTTTTCTAAGGCGGTTTTGAAATTTTTTATATAAGTTAATATGCTTTATTTTAAAATTTAAAGTAAGCGATAGACGGAAGAACGAGAAAAAAAGGTAGCTGGAATGCACTGCATAAATATATTGGGGGTGCATTTTTTTATCGAAAATGCTTGGTAGTTGAGTACATCACGAAAATGCTTGGTATTTGAGTACATATCATAAATAAGCATGCACATTATGTTAGATATATATTGAATTACTTAGCCACTTTTTTTAACAGCCGACTTTATTTGTCAAGTTATAATGTTTTGTAATTTTATTTTATATGAAAATAAACAAAACAATTTACTACTACTACTAGGAAGTAATTGCAAATTTTGTTAAAAATGTGTTTTGATGTACCAAAAATAATATTTGTAAGAATTTGGATTACGTTTTATTAAAAAGCGTTTTAAACCAGTGTTCAATTGTGTAGAGTTACTTAACTGCTTCAATATAATCATCCATAATCTACGAAATCCTTGCTGGTATAGTTATACTTAAATTTTTTGTCAACCGAAAATGTATGATGAACTTTCTTATTATATATTAGTCACGTTAATCAAAATTTTTTGATTATTTTTCATTAAAAATTAGAATAAATTAGTTAAAACACAGCTTTATTCTTAATATTATAATATTTTATTATGTTATTAGTTGTGTGGTAAGTATGTTTTAATCAATCCATATTCACCGCATATTGACCATGTTTATTTTACACACCCAAATTGTGAGTTGTAATCTGCTGAAATTCATCAACTGTTCCCAACTTCTTGCTATAAAAAATGACATTTCATGGGCGCGGTCATTAGCCCCATATAATTCGATTTATGGCTGCGTGATTCCCATTTGATTTGCACGTAAAAGCCCATATAAGTGCAAATTATGTGGGGCTTATCAGTTCGACGTAGCTTGTAGGCAAGGTGAGAGATTCGCTCTCGAGTTGACTATCTGGGTAATTCCTCATCTGTGGTCTGATTCGTATATTTTGTTAAAGAACAGAGTAAATATGTGTTACAGTTACACTCGCCCTTTTTTTATGGTGAACGGACGAGTGATGATTGACCGGATAAATAAACCGCTTCCAGCTCAAAACTTCTTATCTTTGATATTTCTTAAAATATCTTTTCAATTAAAACGGGCAGGTGCCAATGATACCTGCCCGACGAGCCGAGCTGGGCAGCTATTTAAATAGGTATATAAAAGTTGATGTATGGCTTTAAATTGGTTTTATATTTCGTATTCACTACCAGAAAAGGATTATTTATTTGTACATAAAGTATGACTATAGAAATGAAATATAAATAATACCTATTTGTATAAGTAAATAAACGTAATTCAAAAGTTGCTAATTAGTTGATGACTTTCTCAACAACAGCTAGTTTATTTGGTTTTGTTAATTTAATACATATATCCAAAATATGGGTTCGATGTGGACTGTCAATTGAACAATCAATTAAAGTTCCTATAGCCAAAGTTAAATCATCGTTAGTGGAATTCAAGTAACACAATTGAATACAAATAAAGGTATGTACAATAACGGTTCTTAGCTTTACGATTGATAACATATTTATTCCAAGCTGTTTAAAATTCTGCTAATATGGATGTTTGTGTTGATGTTTGCTTTTCAATCAGAGGCGATCGACGGGCCAGATTCCAACTCGGTATGTGTAGATGTCGATTATGCAGTGTAATTTTCTTCAAATTTTAGGTTTTGGAAAAATTAAAATTTATACTTCTGAATTTTCAGTCTGGATTAGAAGAATTACGAATGACTCGAAGCTCAAATTGTATGCTCTGCAGAACCTTTATTATGTCAGTTCTGCTAAAGGCGCCGGGTGCTGGACGATAAGCTGAATAAAAAAGTAGATTTCTTTAAGCACATATACGGCTTCTCGAAAAATAACTTAAAATCCGCTTACATAATATAGTATTTGATCTCGCCCATAAAGAATAATTTGCTTCTAAAATATGTAAAGTTATATGAGAATAATACTTACTTACTTACTTAAGGGTTCCCGACCCGTGAAGAGTCCCTGCCTGAGATACGGCAGCCTTCCATCCTCTGCGATCCCGGGCACGCTGCTTTCAATTGTCCACACCAAGCGCTATGGCATCCGCGATGACTTGGTCTTTAAAACGGAGGTTCGGTCTTCCTTGTCGTCTCGAACCTAGGTGCTGGGAATCGAAGATCCTCTTGGCTGGACCATTGTTGTCCATTCGCACGATGTGGCCGAGCCAATGTAGTCGACGAGTTTTGGCTTTGCGGATTACATCCACATCTTGGTACAGCTCATAGAGTTCGCGGTTGTATCTTCTCCTCCATTCGCCATCTTCGCACACAGGACCAAATATCCGTCCTTTCAAAGGATCCCAGTATTAACTCTCCTTTCCTGCTTATCGTCCAGCACTCGGCGCCGTATAGCAGAACTGGCAGGGTAAGGGTTCTGTAGAGCATGCACTTTGTCCTTTGAGTTAGAAGTTTTGAACCCATTTGTTTTGCCAAACCGAAGTAGCAGCGGTTTCCTAGGGCAATTCTTCGACGGATCTCCACTAAGATGTCATTTGTGGAGTTGATGTTTACCCCCAGGTAGATGAACTCCTTAACTACCTCGAAGTTGCTGCTATCAACAGTGACATTTTGTCCTAATCGGTGGACAGATGATTGTTTGTTTGTTGATAGCATATATTTAGTCTTGTCCTCATTCACTTCAAGGCCAACAAGTTTCACCTGTTCTTCAATAGCTGTGAAAGCCTCTATCACGATGATCGACCGATGATATCTATATCGTCCGCATACCCCAGCAGTTGGACTGATCTGTTGAAGATAGTGCCTTCCGTGTTGACACCTGTCCGGCGCACTATCTGCTCAAGAACAAGATTGAAGAAATCACACGACAGCGCATCTTCTTGCCGAAATCCGGTGCATGTTTGAAAGAGTTCAGATGAGCTGCTGCCAAACTGCACATTGCATCCCGTGTTATTTAGTGTCATGCGACACATCTGGATCAGTTTTGACGGTATCCCGAATTCGGCCAACGCCACAAAATGCTCTTGACGATGAATGCTGTCATATGCGGCTTTAAAGTCGATGAAGAGATGGTGTGTCTCGACAGGAAACTCGTTGGTCTTTTCCAGGATTTGCCTTAGTATGAAGATTTGTTCTACAGTTGATCTGCCGGGCCGGAAGCCACACTGGTACGTGCCGATTAGTGTGTTGCAGAAAGGTTTGAGACGTTCACAAAGTACGTTGCATAGGATTTTATATGCGACATTAGGCAGGGATATGCCTCGATAGTTCTTGCAAGACATAGGATCGCCTTTCTTGTAGATGGGACATATGGAGATGATGGTCCAATCATTGGGCATACTTTCCTCCACCCAAACTTGGTTGATGATTTGGTGCATGCGCCCTACCATAACATCACCTCCGTATTTGAAAAGCTCTGCAGGTAGACCATAAGAGCCGGCGGCCTTGTTGTTCTTTAGCTTTTTTATAGCTAAGCCAACCTCTTCTATACTGGGCGGAGGGATTGGTTCTTCATTGACTGGACGTGGGTTCTCTTCTTGCCCCATTACTCTCTCTTCATTTTGTCCGTTTAGCAGCGGCTGGAAATGCTGCTTAAATGCATCTACTATTCTCTGCGCGTCGGTGACTAGGTTTCCATCGCTGTTGCGAAGAGCCTGCGTTCCGGTCTTAAAGGCAGCAGCTAGTTGCTTGGCTTTCTTATAAAACTTCTTCGATCTCCTTGAGCTGGGAGACTGCGTGCTCTCTTTTCTTCCTACGCAGGATCTTCTTCTCCTCCCTTCTCCTGACTCGGTACTCATCCCTTGCTGCCCTTGTTTTCCTCTGCAGCGTTTTAATGTGTGCATCTTCTATCACCTTTTTCCGGTATACTCAAACATCATCATACCACCGGCTTTTTCTCTGGGGTGGCTGGTATACTAGGGTGGTTTCGGCTACCTCCTTGATGATGTCGCTTTACTGAGGTTGTTGGCGTCTATGATAGGTGAATGCACAGTGGAAAGTTTCTCATTCAGGCGCTTTTTGTAGGCTCTGGCGACTCCAGGTGTGCTAAGGGGTCCAACGTCGAATTTCTTCTTTTGGGCAGTTCGCAGCTTCTTCTCGTTGGACAGTCGAGCTCTGAATCTAGCTGCAATAAGAAAATGGTCAGAGTCGACGTTTGCCTCTCGGTAAGTGTGCACGTTCAAGATGTTGAATGCGTGCCTCGCATCGATTAGCACGTGGTCGATTTGGTTGGCGGTTCGACCGTCTGGAGAGCTCCAGTTTGCTATGTGGATCCTTAGTCGCGGAAACCTAGTGCTACTTATCACCGTATTACAAGCTGCTGCAAAGTCATATAGGAGAATAATATTTGATATAAATAGCATATATGTAAGTCTGAGGCATGTAAAAATCAAGTGCCGTGCTAATATTTCCCTCTGAGTATCAAGGAAAACTGTGCATTTCACCTTTTTGGTGAGTTCTATTTAAGCAGTTCAGTTTTCCCAAAAGAAGCATTTATTCTTCGTAATAAGGCATAAGACACTATTTCTATTCTTGCGGAATGAGGATGATGTTAATAAGGCCGATGAAGATATTTTTGACCATTTTGCAGGCAACACCGACTTGGTCGAATGGCACTAACGCCCGCCCGAGAAGTCATTAATTCCAACCCGGAGAGATAACGAAGTAGAGGAAGAGGCCATAACCAGATCCAACTTAAGGTGCGCATCTAGACTCACGAGGCAGTTGAGCTAAGACTGCGCAAACAATTTATTTTATATCCCAACAGGATGTTTAATTCTTCGGATACGGAAACTCTTTTTCAAAAGTATCTACATAATGGAAAACACTGGACGATGGACGTAATGACAAAAACGAAATCTCCAAAGTCTATGCTATGTAACCATGCGATGAAGTTGAATCCTTAAGAATAACAATGATGCTGTTGTTCTATACCCCCAGGAGTTCACAACTTCATTTCATAGTGCAATATCCGCTTTCAACAACATTATATGAAGTGAACACACAGGATAATGCTTGTTCTTCTGGAGTATGTGAGACAAAGATTTTAATGAGTATACAAAGATAGTGCATGCATTCGGTCAGTGTCATATTGAGGTCATCTTTATGTGTAACATAACAATGGAAATAGGAGAAAATGAAAATATTTCGTGAGACAGTAAAATTCTTCAGGTTAGATGCTTACATAGCGTATATGACTGAGACGTGAACATGACGTGGTACATTTTTGTTTATTGTTCCCCGGATACCATAGTTTACTTCATGTACAGCTGACAGTTTAGGGTAATGAAGAACCTATCACATTAAGAAAGTGAATTAAAAGAAAAACGAAAAAAGCGTTTTGTGTGCATTTTAACTTCCTCGCTTGCATTACGTAACAGCAAAGTTCATGCTGAAATTTCGAACTCAAATATTATATAACGACTATAGAGGGGTACAAATAAGTGGGTCCCGCAATTCTGTCTGTTGATCCAAAAGGCTGAATGGAAAAAATAGTTAAATTGGAAGATAAGCTCGAGACTGAAGAGGATATCGAGAAGCTAGCCTTAGGTCATATATTTACAGCTTATATTAATAGAGGAAGGCATTTCTATTTGAAAATTCATTTTGCTCATTGTGTAACTGACTTACACACGACAATAACTTTTTAAACATGCTTACTTTGGAAAGCTTCTTATATCTGAATTCGTACTTGTTATCTGTCCCTTGCATATTATCCTATCCAGCATGCAACTAATTAGTAACATTGTACGGCACAGAAAAACTACCTTTCCGCAAGTGAATTTTGATACCTATACATATGTATAACAAATTAAAATGCCAACAATAGCGACTGCAATAATGCAAGTCACGGAGGCAAAACGCAGACCGACATCAGGAGAGACTTTTTGTTCTCTTTTTGCATAAGGCATCAGCAGCATCAATTTGTACTAACGCTACCGTGTCGCCGCCGCTTGAATTGTTATTGATTTTTCAGTAATAAATTACACCAATTGCACCCTCACGCTGCTGCTGCTGCAACCATGTTCATGTACACAAAATTGAACAGCGTGCACGACTTACTACACAGGATTTCGAGTGCACCGCACCACCTTCATCCACAGCTATGCGCTGTGTTCCGCTTCTTCCATCCATGTTAACCAATCAATTTAAAATTTCCGTTTCCGCTGTGTATTTGCGTAAAATCAGAGAATTTCATTTTATAAAAGAAGCGGTATGGAACTTCAACAAAAAAGCAGCAAAACTGTCCAATATTTCAAAAGTCAACCACGGCCCGTTTTCTCTTGTGTGATTTATAGCTGCCATGGACATGTAACTTGTTAAAGTGCAGACATAAATGAAGAATTGAATAGTCTCTCTGTGTAGAGGAGTTTTTTTTTTGTTTTCTTTATCGTCTGTTTTGCATTTTCTAACAATATGGCAAAATGTCGCCATAGACTAATTGTCACCTTTCAACGTTCATTGATTTTGAAATGCAGTTGGGATTTCAAAAATGTCATCAACATTATATTGCTGCTAATCCTTTGTTCGATGATTCACAAAATATGGATGACTTTACGATTTTATGTTATGGAAGGATGCAAATATATCGTAATAATAATAGATGTGTATAATGGTATTTTGTTATTATAAAGGAGAGTAATCCTTTCCCATGGAAATATAAGTTAAAAGATCCCAAAGACTCAAAAATGTACGCTATAAAATTGCACGCTATTGCATCTTAAAAATAAATAAATCTTTGAAAAATTACCCTTCAATTTTTAATTGATCGATTTGACTCTTGGTACTCTCCTTTCGGCAGAAATTGCATTTAAAGACTTCCGGTGTTAAACGATCATTTGCGAAAAAGGAAAACCTCGTTACAAATCGAGTTGAATTTAAAGAGCGATCGGATCGCATATTAGCACGGTACTAACCTTAAAAAAATCACTGACTTTGGCAAGAAAATATCAGGAGCAAATGTGATGTGTCAAGTGTCATTTCATGTCCTTTCGTTACTGCCTGTGCTGTGGCCTTAAAGTCGTTAAGTCCAGAATTCAAATTCAATCAAATTAAGGGCTAATCACAGCATAAATGATTAAATTTGAATATGAGTCCACATGAAAATTGACTTGTTTTCCAGTATATGTAGAGTAAATTCCCGTGCATTTATATCCCCGTACCGTTTCTTTTTGTGTTTAAATATTAAGCGCTCGACACAGTATACCATTTTTGCAGTAGGCAGATAATTATTATTTTGACAACACTACAGACAACTTCCAATTCGCTTTTTCGCCTTTAGTTTAAGATGTGCCTAAGACTAGCGTCGGCTATAAATAAATGACATTGACGTTTTCCCTAGCACTGTATATAATATTGTGCTTGTCATAGATACGTAGATTGCATGACTGTTCGTAATTCGCGTTCTTTTATTCAATAAAGAAGCTACTTCCCGCTTTATAAATGATTTTAAGTATTGCATATTGTCCTACCATCCAGCTAACCATTTATAGTATTCACCAAAAACTTGGAGGTTGGAATTGCCTTAATTCGATCGCGGTGTCCTTCCGCTAATATTAGCTTTTGAGAGTCCAGTTATTATACAAAAACTGCTGGTATTAACGATATCAAAATCGTCCCTAATATCTGTTTCCCATCTGACAACAACGACTCATCATTTGGCTGGATTTGCTCGAATGTCTTCACATTCTCCTCTAGTTTTGCGTACTATCAGCGTACGTTTATCAATATATTTTCGTTTCGCCGTTAGTGTTGCTTACCGCTATGTCCAACATTTAGACCTGTTCAATTTTTCAATTGTAAATTTCGAGAAACTTAATGAAATGCATATTCGAAGTTAGTCGGCTTCAATTTGAACTATTTTCCTCGATTAATTCCCTGAATTTGGTACATATGAAAAGACACTGTTTGGTTTGATGCCAACCATTATTCTGAACTTGCCTGTTAAATATACAATGCGGAACACATTTTCATTGTAAAACTTTATGTCATGAAGACAATTAGATTGGGAACAAGCCAACCGAAATCGCCAAATTCTAACTCGTTACTTGAACGCGTTTTGTGAACGCAAGTTCTGAGCAAGTAATTTTATTTAGTTTATTCTTTTATTTCAAATTATTTACAGTCTTTTTCTTATTTTTTCATCAAACTAAAATTCAACACAAATCCGACTCTGAACAGCTGATGTTTTTAATATTCTTAGTTTCTTTTAATTTCAGAGATGATTTCTTTGACGTGACTGACGAAGGGGATATTTTTAGTGAAGTCCAATCAAAAAGGGTTGACTAGCAAGGGACTTGTTGTCGACATTGAAGTCATTGTAAAAGTTTGAGCTCAATCGAAATACAGGTTCTTCTTCTTCTATTGAAGAAGTGTTTCGTCTTAATGTTGCATCGATTTTTGGGGTCAATAGCAAAATCATCAAAAATATATCAGTATTAATTTGACCAAGGAAGTTTGTTACTTTTATTTTTAAGTGATGTGGCAACTCCATCTGAATTTTCGATAGATATAGAACCGCAACAATTTAAACCACATAAGTACATACTAGTTTGGGTACATTTGTTCTTTTGTCAGGCACAGATATAGACGATGATGATAATAAAGTAAAACTTCCTCCTAAAAATCCTTCCTGCTTTATATTTTATCATCGCATGAAATGTACTTCACTTCACTTTCCAAACTGATACTAGTATCATCCCTAGACGAATATTTACTCCTGGTTGATTTGTCACCTTTTGTGGTGACTTGGTGATGTTGCTACGCCTGCATTGATTCTTCCAGCAGAAGAAGCACGGCCACATAAGCTTTTCCAATATGTGCATCAAGAGACTTAAGAAGCTTGAGCATTAGGTCCTGTGTGCGGATAATACGAATTGGAATAGTCTCTTTGTTTGTAGATGTGTTATATGTATATATATTTATATATATATATATATATATTCGGTATACTTGTACTTTGGATTTGCAATAGACATTGATATCAGTTGCGTATTCAGAGAGAAAATATTTGAATTAAATTAAATTATACAAAGAAGAGTCAAAGAGGAAATTAAATCAGTGGAACATTCTTTCGACAGTGACCATCTCTCTAAGAACGCCGCTTTTCTGGCAATGAAGCATGCTTTGACAGATTGGGTGACTTGGAAGAGACACCCCAATCTGATTTAAGGGATTCATCAACAAATCGAAAAGGTTATGTTAGTCACCACGTAATAATGTATACACGTTATTGCGAACGACCGTCCTATTCTAACTTAAATATGGTCCATATATACATATATTATACTTGAGCATTTCTTAACCTTAGAACCTTGTCTGGGGTATGTCACTCCCCTAGCACTTTTCAGTGATACAAGCTATCACTTATTCTACACCCACGTCATATCTTGACATTTTCGTATTGCACCGTCAATTTTAAAACTATACCTTGTGCCTTATATTAAATTTCAACAATTTTCCGGACAATGAGCCTAGAAGGACATCACATCTGTACTTGATTCGTGGTGTTGTACTCCCCAATATTTCCTTGGTGCATTTTCTATTGAAATTGGTTCCATTTTGTTGTTTTTAATTTGCAATTTCAGTTTCAAATGTGTTGTGTCTAAAAAAAATTGTTTTTATTGATTTGATAAAATTACTTCGATTTTTACTGTGATTTACTAAATAGATCATGAATATTATTGTTTTAGCTTTATTCTTAGTACATATTTATTTTGCTTGCAATCGGATATTTTAAAGAAAACTATGGAGAGCAGAACCATTTATTTATCAAATATTCAGCGTGAGTTACTCGATGAAGATCAGCAGGAGCTTGCGGAATATGGATTAGGATATCGCTGATGAGGGGGTTGAAGTTAGCGCAACCATTGATGAAAGAAATCATCAAATATCTTTATTAGTTGCTGCTGTTGATGGTGTTAATAATTCTTCATCTGACAAGATTATTTAATATAGCAGACATTTACTTAGTTCAAGGACTGGTAGTTGAGACATACCGCGGCCAAAAACATCAAAATCCAATTATATTTAACAAAAGTTTAATTGGAGTATACGATTTTTCCTTATTGAATTCTTGTATCCTTGTTTCAATGATACATGGTTCTTAGGTTAAGACGGATTGTCAAATATGCCTCAGGTTTCCTATTTAAACTCAACCCGAACAAATGTATTGTTAAATGACAAGCTTGCTGAACTTTAATTTTTGTATTAAATTCAATTTGGATTCCAACAAACGATAATTTATACTTCATATAATAAGCTTCCTTAGAGTAATTTACTTAGTCTAGTTAATTAAAGGTAACACGAATTGGAGTTAATTTTGAATGAATCCGTTCACCAATCGGGAATTAAATCGGTATTAAAATGTTCGCAATATGCGACATGCAGTTAAGCATTGTCAGACAGATTGCTATTGGCAGAGTGCTTGCGGCATAAATATCTTCTCATGTGTGCTGAAACTAAGCCGTCAAGCTGAAAATTGGATTCGCAAATTTGTAAAGTATTTCGCATGTCCAGAGTGTGGCGATTTAATTTGAGATTATAGATATGTATGTATAGGTACTCCAAAAACGGCGATGAGTACGCAAGTAATTTATGAATTAATTAGACATGCCACATTGGGTGGGATTAACGGAATTGTACATTGCAATTTATGTGGCTTTATAACAACGTGTTAGAATCTCATTATGGGAAATAGATTTTTTTTTTACAAACCATTCCTTTAATTTATTTAATGCATTTACATCCTCACATAAGTAGCTTTTAAAGCGACTGAAGATAATACCTAAAAACTAGTTGGTTAATTATGATATTCATTCAAGGTGTTATATGTATTTCAGGGGAGCATTTTTGAATACTCTGAGCGGCCAACACAAATCATCTGTGAACTCAATTTATGAAATGAAATTATGCCCTTTAAAATTCAATTTGCAGTTTTTAATAAAGAAAAAAAGTCCATTTCTTAAAATTTGTCAAATATAAATAGAGCTAACTTTGTAAAAAGAAAAAAAAAACCGTTGAACCAAATGAATGGTTAGAAAAAGTCAATAAATATTTTTCGAATAAGATTCATGACGGTTCCATATGCAGAGTTAAAACAAACTACAACATTAAATTAAGACCTACTTTCGTAGCAAGACACAAAACTTCAGAAATTCATGCGTTCTTAAGGATCACATTTTTAACAGACAGTAAGTTACAAAAGTAGTTATATAGTTATTAAAGATTTTACATATTAAATTATTTGTATACTTCGCAAGTTTTTAAAAACCTGGAAACTTATTAAAATATTTTATATTAATTTAATAACTTTATAAGAACTTTCGTTAACCAGAGTTAATTTAATTTTGCTTCCAAAAAATTAGTTAATTATTTGGCGGAACTTGACTTTCCAGCATTTTTGCCATTTTTGTAAAAGTTCTACTTAAACACATATATTTTTCGCGTGATATATTCTTCTCCGACCGCTGCATCTTTGCAAATATATGTTTTTATTGAGCACGAAAGGAATATACATTTTTATGTTGCTCAATGTGAGATGAAAACTCTTTCCGCTTGGATATTTATTAAACAAGGCTGGAAAAAGATAATGTGGTACTGAGCCTGATTTGCACTTGGTAATACTCGCTTAGTAACACTATGTACCAACACCCATATTGGAATTTGAAAAAAAAATATATATATATAAATATAAAATATATTTTGCGCTTCATCTTAACAGACATATTGAATTTCACAACTTTTGAAATGAAATTGTATTATCGCTTTGCTATGCGTCACGGCTTAGCTCTTCAACATTTATCATCTTTAGAAGTCATGTGATAAACGAAATTGACTTAATTGAAAAGATGACTCAACATGGCATAAGGCAATCTAAAGATGGCTTTGTCGCAGGTCAAAATCATTTGGAGGTAAATATTTATCTAGACATCAAATCGAGCAAACAAATGAAAAAAAAAAAAACACTTTAGTCTATATCTCATCTCACATGACCATCCCAAAAACGACTTTAATTAAACGCCAAAAGCTAATTCAAAGATTATTCAAAGCAGAATGAACAACAATTTTGAAGATGTGCTTAATGCGGAATAATAACATTAGAACCCTCCATTGAAGACACTTAACAGCATCATTATAATCAGATTCGATTTTGTGCAGCGATCTTATAAGTTAATGACCTGGGTTAAAACATAATGATGAGATTTTTAAATGGTCGAGATTTTTAATTTTTTCTTCATATTAAAGATGGAAATAGAAATAAAATATATCAATATTTGTGTACGTGTATAAAAACAATCGAACTGGATAACTGGATCTCCGAGAAAATAAATGCCTAGTTTTAGAATTCTCCGACATACATATATACATTCGAAGCAAGGATCTAGCGTTTGTTTTATTTGTAAATAAAAATTCATTTTCTCCACACCCACGAATCTTTGATTTGGTTAAAACAAATTAAAAGTTAAACTCTACAAGTATTAATCGTTATTCAAAATCTTAAGGCAATAATACCCCATTCATTTTGCACACGTTCACTTCATCAAAATTACATGTCTCAAGTGATCATCACTTAACCACACAGTTATCCATTTTGTTTTCAGTCATGTCCGATTATATCAATTCGGATGAATCAGTCAAAATATTAGAAGCACCATTTGAAGTCATTGCCCTTCGTTAATATTTGTTATTGTTGCAAAACTGGAAACATGTATAATATTTTGTTCGAGTGGCTATTGAAAAAAAAACTTATACATATATGTATATAGATAACTACTCTTTATGTTCAATTTATGAAATTTTAATAACGAATGTGCTGTCAAATAACTATTAATTAACTAAAGCAATAATTAAAATCAATTTGCACAATTTCTTTGTCTGAAACGTTGCTGCGTCAAATACATAGTGTATTTACTGTTTATACCCTATCCTAAGGGTATATTAATTTTGACACATAGTTTGTAACACCCCTTAATATTCGTCGTAGACCCATAAAAGTATATATATTTATGATCAGGACCAAATCCTAAGACTATTTAGCAATGTCCGTCCGTCCGTCCGTCCGTATCAACTTTTGAGGCCTTTAAATGTATGCTAGGAAACTGAAATTTATAGAATATACTCTCTAGGGTCCCGAAATGTGTGTTAAAAGTTTTTAAATCCGCCCACTGCCACGCCAACATTTTAGAAAAAACCGTTTTTAGGCTTAAGTTAGAGAGATAAAGTTGTAAAACCTTCACAAGATATGTAGGTACTGTCTACCTTTTTAAATTTGTTATGTACAATTTTTTGCCAAGCCTACTTTTTGTGAGAGTTTTTCACTAAAATGCTGTTTTCTTTGAAAATTTTCATAGAAATCAAAAAAAAAAATGTTTAACAATATATTTAGCCAATATTTTTTCCAATGTATCGCCCATACAAAGTTTTTGGCCACGCCCACTTTTTGGGGGCGTTTTTTTAAAAAATATTTTATTTTTCTATAAATTTCATAGAATGAAATAAAATACTATCTATCATCTTCCTTATGAATTTTTTCTTTGGGGTACATAGGGATAAGGATGGGGTATCATACTGTTCGCCCCAAGCGGACTGTAGCCTTTCCTTATGTTTTTTTCTAAAAAGGTTTCATTTTGGTTTATTACGAAAGCAATTATGACACCAAAAACATAAATGTTAAAAAAAGCCATGTTGTCTTACAAAATAAAGTACAATACATTTGATCATATACCAGATTTTTTATAAATCACTTTTAGAATTATTAGATTTTCTCCAAAACGGCATCTACGATTTTGATGCAATTTTGCAATTTCCCAAAATTATCAAAATCGTTAAGCAGTTTTTGAGAAAACGAATTTAATTTAAATTTAAGAAAAAAAAATATTTTAGAAATCTAAATATGCAGATTTATTCAAGTTGAAAAAATGGGCCTTTATAAAAAGTCAGTGATTCAATGAGTTAATATTTTTCGCTTATTTTGGGGCCTTGTACCCCAAAAACTGCTCATGAAAAACAATTGAAATTTGGTCATGTCTCTAGCTTTCTTTTAATAAGAGTGTGCCAAAAGTTGCCAGAGAACTTGGCTGGGCACTACCGTGACCCTTAATTTGATTTTTATTTTAATTTAATCGATAAAATTTCTTTCAGCAATAAATTAAGCCACATATTCTCCATGATCTGAATCGCCCATCTATGTTTATACCCTGTCCCAAGATTAAATTATTAATTAAAACGGATATTGCAATGTATATAACAAGTTTCAAGTAAATCAGACATAAAAAGCTGTCTAAGAATTGTTCGTTTTCTTCAGAGGTGTAAGGTTTCAAATCGATACTACTGACTTATTTTTTAACGTTCTTGTACATAGTAGTATACTAAAATGAATCACATTTACAGGACCTAAAGCCTAGCTTCTCTCAACATTATGTGTGCGAGGGACTTACAGTTTAAGGCCGATACCGAATGGCAAATAATTTTTTGAGAAGTTCTCATGTTAGTTCTTAGCCTTGCATGTCAGTCAGAGGTAGGTCAGCGAATAAAAACTTGTAGGTGGTACTGCGGGTCGGATTTCAACCCGTGAACCCTCGCTTAGTAATCCAAAGTACCTAACCACTAAGCCATTGCACCCACCGCAATTATATGTATGTATTTATAGTGCTAGGTTTTTTGGGTTTTATAAGATCAGCCTCTGTATAAATATTTGGGTTTGGATTGTGGATTATCGCCGGAAGAGCTCTCAAAGTAATGCCTATTCACGTGATTGACAGAGCAATATATTCATAATATAATTTCTTTTCGTGCATTTTTTACTTTATCTAGAATAAATTCGAATAAAAATCAATTTATCTTCTATCCGAAATCACCAAAGTCCAATTTGCGAACAGACACATATGACAATATTTAAAGTTATATTTAGAAAAGTATTGAATTCAATTTTTAGCAAAGTGCAATCAAAAAAATCTCCGTACATCTCACATATATTCATTCAAAAACGCTTGCACTTAATTCGAAATTTATGCAAAAGCTGTACAATTTTATATCCATGTCTGTGTTTTAAAGTGTAGAAAATTTCATTTCACAAACTCTGCTATTGCAACCACTTTTGAATTTCAACAGCTCATGATGCACTAGAGTTACCATAATATAATCATTACGATGAGAGTGTACTAGTATATTATGCGATTTGCCACCATCACTATCGCTATCACTATTCCAGATGTGGAAAGATATTGCACAAAAAGAAGCATTACAGCACCAAGTACAAGACACAATAACACATAGCATAAAGATGGAATCGTAGCAATAATAATAAAAATAACAATAAAAGTTGTTCACCCCATTCGTTGCTTTATATGAGTGCACATACATTCATTTTAACTACTTGTGTATTGTTAAACGAAAACAGTTAACCACTATAAGGATCATTGTCTAAATCAAAAATAAATACTCGTGCATGTTATTTTTAAAATAAAATTGTGTACGAACATTTAAAACTAAAAAAAAAATTGTTAATATGTTGGCGTTGGGCAGCTTTGTTTCTGATTAATTCAGTTATTTGGTTATTTATCATTAAGTTCAAAACTTTTATATCATTGTTTATAAGTTCTAAAAACAAGGGTCCGATACGTGTTCAAAAAAGTTCAAGCTTAGCTTAAGCAAGGTTGAGCGATTTTTATTCCACTATGAACCTCGAATGCAGTTTGGCAGCAGCTCATCTGAACTCTTTCAAACATGCACCGGATTTCGGCAAGGAGATGCGCTGTCGTGTGATTTCTTCAATCTTCTTCTTGAGCAGATAGTGCGCAGGACAGGTGTCAACACGGGAGGCACTATCTTCAACAGATCAGTCCATGGGGGTATGCGGACGATATAGATATCCTCAGCCGATCATCGTGATAGAGGCTTTCACAGCTATTGAAGAACGGGTGAAACTAGTTGGCCTTGAAGTGAATGAGGACAAGACTAAATATATGCTATCAACAAACAAACAATCATCTGTCCACCGACTAGGACAAAATGTCACTGTTGATAGCAGCAACTTCGCGGGAATTAAAGAATTCATCTACATCGGGGTAAACATCAACTCCACAAATGACATCTTGGTGGAGATCCGTCAAGGAATTACCCTAGGAAACCGCTGCTACTTCGGTTTGGCAAAACAAATGGGTTCAAAACTCCTAACTCGAAGGACAAAGTGCATGCTCTACAGAACCCTTATCCTGCCAGTTCTGCTATACGGCGCCGAGTGCTGGACGATAAGCAGGAAAGGAGAGTTAATACTGGGATCCTTTGAAAGAAAAATCCTTCGACGGATATTTGGTTCTGTGTGCGAGTAGGGCGAATGGAGGAGAAGATACAACCGCGAACTCTATGAGCTGTACCAAGATGTGGATGTAATCCGAAAAGCCACAACTCGTCTACATTGGCTTCGCCACATCGAGCGAATGTGCAACAACGCTCCAGCCAAGAGGATCTTCGAATCCCAGCCCCCAGGTTCGAGACGACAAGGAATACCGAACCTCCGAACATAAAGACCAAGTCATCGCGGATGCCAGAGCGCTTGATCTGGACAACTGGAAGCAGCGTGCCCGGGATCGCAGAGGATGGAAAGCTGCCGTATCTCTTTCGCGATCACATCGATAGTGCATAGAATATAGTAAATAACTTAAAGAATCCAGTAACTAGGATTAGTTTGGAGGCTTTAAAGCTCGTCTGCCTCAAATCCACAAAGTGCATTTGGACATAAGAGATATAGTAGCTCTACGTTCACCTAAATACGAGTCCACTAACTTAATTGAAGTCTCTTATTTGTTCCCCGGCGAGTCAATGTGTATAAAACTGCTTTTGAAAAAAGACCTCACTTAAGATCTGTTGAATTAGAAGCGTTTCTTTTTAAAAAAACGAACATTTTTAATCTGATCCTACAAGAAAGATCTATAAAAAAAGTTATTAACTTAATTATAGCTATAGATATTTCGGGACAAGAATGTAGTCAACCAGAAGATTAATTGTACAATTTGTATTTGAAATACTCCAAATAATATGAAGGGCATTAGCATCACAGCTTAGAACTAAGTTCTTTTCATCTTAGGTGCTTCTACTATCCTCTTAACATACTTCCGTGGGACAGAATTTTAATTACGTTTTTTTTCGAATTTCGAATTACGAATTTTTTGTAAAAATTAAAATTAATTAGTAAGCATCCTGAAACAAAAGTGTTTTTAAGAACATTTTAACTAGTTTCGATATATCCAGATATTTAATAAATTTAAAAATACGCGAACCATGAATGTTGGGAAACATATTTTAACTGTTAGTATACATCATTAGAGAACATTATTGCAATCGTGCTAAAACTTCGGACTCAATCTTTGAATGAAGTATGATATTGCAACTATAGAGAAGTAAAAAAGTGGGTCCCGTAAACGTTTGTCTGTCCAGAAGCCGCCCGAAGAAACGTTTGGACCAATTTTTTATTTTTTTTTTAATGTACACGCACTAAAGGGATTTTGGATACCCTTATAATGAAGTAACACAGTGCGGGCATTAGGGAAGCGAAGGATTAGAAAAAATGAGATACCGATGCACGTTGGTTTTAAATGTCTGTAAACTATAATGCGTAAGAAAAACAGAGCGGGGTAGAACATTCCACATTCATATGGTACGGTTAAGAATCGAATCCTTGTATTTCACTATACGTCCGAATACAGGCCTGAGGGTAAACGTATGTGCATTCCTAGCATGGCGAGTATTGCGGTTGAATTGCTGTAGGGGTGGAATGCAACTGGCTATTTCATTTGAGCACTTGTGGTGGGAGTACCGATAAAACAATGACAGACAGGAGACATCACGACGATGACTAAGAGAGTCAAATGATTTCGTGATGTCTCGATCGCCAATAAATTTTACCGCAAGTTTTTGAATCCTGTCAAGTAGCTCCAAATATATCATTGGTGCACCAGACCAGATATGAGCGTTGTACTCAAGTTTTGGGCGAATGAACGCCTTGTAGATTCTAGCCAGATCAGAAGGGGTGAAATATTTCTTGCATCGCTTAAGGAAGCCTAAACATTTCGGAGCGTTCTTGGCGACATCGAATATGTGGTCATTCCAACGAAGTTTGTCGTTAACGCACGTACCGAGGATGGAAAGTCTTTCGGCTTCGGCGATGCAAGTGCCATCCATGGATAATGGCAGAAAATTAGGGGTTCGCTTCAATGACAGCAGACAGTATTGCGTTTTGGAAGCATTAAATTCCACTCTGTTGGTTTTACCCCATTTAAGTATGCTGTCAAGATCGGAATTCAATGAGCTTAACATACGTTGCCGTTCCAGTTCAACGCCCGAAGATGAGAGGTGTTGCCCAGGAAACGAATATGTAAAGCTGAGGGTACTGTCATCAGCAAAGGAATGGATTGGATTAGAAGTGACAGACAGGAGGTCATTTTCGACAAGAGAGCTTGATGCCAAACTCTGTCAAATGCCTTTGAAATATCAAGCGCAACGACCTTACTTTCACCACCACGGTGAATAGATTGTTTCCACTTTTCGGTTAGATATGTCATCAAATCACCAGTGGATCTGTTGCTGCCAAAACCGTACTGCCGGTCATTAAGAAGTTTTCGGGATTCAAGATATTTCATAAGCTGACGATTTATCAGCGTTTCCATGACCTTGGAAAGAAGGGACGTTAGTGCAATTGGTCGGTAGGAGGAGACAGAGAAAGATTCGCCTTTTTTTGGGACGGGCTGGACAAATGCTGTTTTCCATCTTCTCGGAAAGAACCCTGAAGAATAGGACAGATAGAAAAGCTTACGCATTGGTTTTGCCAGCGTGGAAGAACACCTCTTCAGAACGATAGGGGAAATACCATCTGGACCAGCGGATTTATGTATGTTAAAATCTCGAAGAACTCTTGCCACTGTACGAGTGCGAAAATGGATCGGTCCCATAGAAGATTCTACGCGCTCGAGTACAGGGGGAGACAAAGTATTTACAATCTGGCAGCGTTGAGCTAGCTGCAAAATGAGCAGCGAGCAGATTGGCTTTATCCGAAGAGCTGACAGCTGGGGTGTCATTGCAAAAGAGTGTCGGAATAGATGACGAGGCCGAATTTTTAATATACTTAACAAACGACCAAAAGTTTTTACTACCGGTGGGACTTTGTAGTATTTTCTGCCTCAACTTTTGGTCGTAGGAGAATTTGACACGATTAATGAGGGCATTGCAGTCATTTCTGGCTCGTTTGAATTTTTTCCGGTTTTCCTCAGTTGGGTTGGCCTTAAATGACGGAAAACTTACCTCTTTAGCCCTGATAGCTTCTTTACAGCTCAAGTCACACCACGCGTTTTCCTTAGGTCTGATACACTTTATCCTGTTAGGGATAAAGCGTTTTATACCCAGGTGAATTAAATTTGTAATCATATCGGCAGCTGCATCCACGTCGTTGTCGAGGAAGCACAACGACCAGTTAAAACTCCTAAAGAAACCGTTTAAAGCTTCCCAATTGGCTTTCTCGTATTGCCATACGGTTCTTTTAGGAGCTTGTTCTTTAACTGTGTGGCTGGAGTACTAAATTCCGGATTGGAACATTGGCCATATTGAGGTAGAAGTTGGTAGGCTACATCCCTACGTATATAAACGGCGATACCACGATGGGAAAAGAATAATGGCACCAAGTTATATCCAGGCAGACTAAACTCCGTTAAATCAGAATCAATGCTGACCTGTGTTTCACTTACAATTAGTGCCAAAACAGCTGGTTTATTGTGAATCGCATGGGCGTACACGCGCGCGATTAGCGTTGTTTTTGTTTCCTATGTACAGTGTACACTGGCCGCGGAACAATCACAGAGAGAACAAAAATGCGTGTGCACGCGTCGGGATTACCTTCGGCAATTTTGCTTAAAAAATTCTCATGTAGAGTTTTTGGAGTAACATCTCGTTGTTTTTATACCCTGTCCTAAGGGTATATTAATTTTGACGCATCAAAACCTATGACTATTTAGCAATGTCCGTCCGTCCGTCCGAACGCAATTTTCAGGCCTTTAAAATTAAGCTAGAAAGCTGAAATTTGGACCATATACTCCCTAGGGCTCCGAAATGGTGAAGTGTAAAATTTTTTGGAATAAGCCAACTGCCACGCCCACCATTTAGAAAAATCCGTTTTAAAGCTAAAGTTAGGGAGATAGAGTGTTACAACCCTCACAAGATATGTAGGCACTGCCCTCCATTATAAGTTTGTGATATAAAGTATTTGTCACGCCTACTTTTTATGGGCGTTTTTCACTAAAATGCTGTTTTCTTCGAAAATTTTCATAGAAAGTGAAAAAATGTTTAACAATAATACTAACCAATATTTTTTCCAACATATCGCCCAAACAAAGTTTTTCGCCACGCCCACTTTTTGGGGGCGTTTTTTAAAGAAATATTTTTTTTTTAAATTTAATAGAATGAAATAAAATGCTATCCATCATCTTCTTAATGCCTTTTTCTTTGGGCATATAGGGATATGGATAGGGTATCATACTGTTCGCCCCAAGCGGACTATAGCCTTTCCTTATGTTTTTTTGTTTGTTTTATGATTTTAAATAACGGTATTATCGGATTATCTCAAAAATGATTTTACCGATTTTGGATCAGTTGTTGTATATGGTTACTCAGGGTAGTTAGTGCTATGTAGATATTTGATATTTCAAAGAATGTATTTTTATACCCTATCCTTAGGGTATATTAATTTTGACACATAGTTTGTAACACCCCTTAATATTCGTCGTAGACCCATAAAAGTATATATATTTATGATCAGGACCAAATCCTAAGACTATTTAGCAATGTCCGTCCGTCCGTCCGTCCGTCCGTCCGTACGCAATTTTTAGGCCTTTAAATTCAAGCTAGAAAGCTGATATTTGGACCACATACTCCCTAGGGCTCCGAAATGGTTAAGTGTAAAATTTTTTGGAATACGCCCACTGCCACGCCCACAATTTAGAAAAAACCGATTTAAAGCTACAGATGGACAGATAGAGGGTTATAACCTTCACAAGATATGTAGGCACTGCCCTCCTTTATAAGTTTGTCATATAAAGTTTTTTGCCACGCCTACTTTTTGTGGGCGTTTTTCACTAAAATGCTGTTTTCTTCGATAATTTTTATAGAAACCGAAAAAAAGTGTTTAACAAGATATTTAGCCAATATTTTTTCCAATATATCGCCCATACAAAGTTTTTGGCCACGCCCACTTTTTGGGGGCGTTTTTTCAAAAAATGTTTTTTTTTTTCTAAATTTTATAGCATGAAATAAAATGCTATCCATCATCTTCTTAAGGTTTTTTTTTGGGGCATATAGGGATAGGGATAGGGTATCATACTGTTCGCTCCAAGCGGACTGTAGCCTTTCCTTATGTTTTTACATAATTATATTACTATAATGCAAGAAAGTATCGCAAAACCCAATCGTGCACTTTATTTAGAATCAAACATTTTATTCTGCGTACCTGTGGAGTGTGGTTTATTTGGTTGAAAGTAACGAGATCAACGCAGGCGACTTCCGTAAACTGAACCAAGGAACACTCTACCTAGTTTCTGGGCTGTAAGAGGAATTTCGGGCATGAAAGGAAGGAAACCTTTGAAAGATTTACCTGCCAAGTAAATATACCAAAGTTATATGAAAACCAAAACATGAAAAAACATCCTTAGGGATACCCTGAAGCTTACTTTATTTGTGTTGTGTTCATTGGAGGCAACATATACGAGCTTGTGTCTATACACACATACATATTTAAGAGCATATGTATTTATTTTGATGGCGGTGTCGGAATTTATGGTAATGCAACGATTTTTACCTTTCAAGTGAATCTATCTCCAAAACCAGTTTGGCACACCTGAGTTCATGTGCAGGAATAACTACGCCACGTTTTCTTTAGCTCCAGCTGTTATGGCGGCGATGCTGGTGTTTTTTCCTTTCTCAGCGAGAATGCATCAGTGGCAACGAGGATTATGCAAATAAAATTATGTACTAGTTCCTGGCTCTCACTTGGGTTTGGTGGTGCACATGATTTTCAATTCAAATGCAACTTTGCGGGGTGCTATATATATGACTGGAATGCCGGATACAGGTGGGTGGTATTTCAATAGGAAATACATATTTTTAACTGCAGAAATATGATAACCAATTTTGTTTTGATTGTAAGATCTTTTTGTGAGAACATGAGGTAGTTAAGTCTATACAGATACATATTAGGTTTTAGATTAATTTGCACAATATGCAAATGACAAATAAGAAATAAGTTCCTTCTTTTTATACCCTATCCTAAGGGTATATTAATTTTGACACATAGTTTGTAACAACCCTTTATATTCGTCGTAGACCCATAAAAGTATATATATTTATGATCAGGACTAAATCCTAAGACTATTTAGCAATGTCCGTCCGTCCGTCCGTACGCAATTTTTAAAATTAAGCTGGGAAGCTGAAATTTGGACCATATATTCCCTAGGGCTCCGAAATGGTTAAGTGTAAAAATTTTTGGAATACGCCCACTCCCACGCCCTCCTTTATAAGTTTGTCTAATAAAGGTTTTTGCCACGTCTACTTTTTGTGGGCGTTTTTACTAAAATCCGGTTTTCTTCGAAAATTTTCATAGAAACCGAAAAAAAAAGTTTAACGAATATAAGTTTTAGGAATATAGGGATATGGATAGGGTATCATACTGTTCGCCCCCAGCGGACTGTAGCCTTTCCTTATGATTTTTTGTTTGTTTTATTATAAGTTGATTAATGAAATTGTCATTCTTGACGTGACTTGGCAGATACCTGACACATTTGTGCTTTTGGAAGCCATAAAATAACGCTGCAGTTCAAGACACAATTCACTGTATGTACGACGTTGACAGACCACTCCCCTGCATCTTTCCGAGCAGGGAAGAATGGAAAATGAATGAACCCACGAAAATGAAATCTATATCCATATACACAGATGGATCGAAGATGGATTGTGAAACAGGTGCCGGTCTATTCTATAATTGAATATACACCACTCCATCAGACTCCCTGATCAACGTAGTGTTTCCAGGCTAAGGTTTTGGCAAACGCGGAAACGGCCCGTACTGTATCAATGTCGGCAATACCATGGACTGATATTACCATTTCCATTGACTGTCGAGCGGCCATTAAGGCAGTTAATGCTATTGAAAATAAAACCAAGCTGGTTCATCGCTGTTGCATAGAGCTTAAGGCTCTTGGCTCACAGCTCAAGGTATGTCTTTGCTAGGTTCCTAGACACAGGTACATAACCGGCAATGAGAAGACCGATGAGCTAGCAAGAAAAGGATTCGAAATGAATAGTGCCGAGCACTTAAATCGTTCAAACCGTCATTCTACAATTTCAGAGAATGAGTAGAATACAAGATCAGAATGAAGGCCAATAACATGTGGAAATCTATAACCACCTGTGATATATCACGGAAACTATGGCCAGAGTATAATAAGAGCCGAACTAACAAGCTCTTACAGTGTGACAGAGCATCACTTTCTAAGCTGATCACCTCATCTGCGGTGACGATGAGATAGACGAGGACACACCTCACTATCTCTGCCTCTGCCCGACTCTGTGCCACTTGAGAAGCAGAACGCTGAGAAGTTTCTTCTTCCAAGACATTATAGACTTGTCAGATGTCTCTATCTCTAATATTTTCAGGTTCTAGGAAACATCGGGATGGCTTGACAACATTGGGTAGTAACCAACGTACGGAAGGAATCACAGCAGAGGGCACAACATCGGCTTATACTCCCCACTGAAGGGTATCACAATGGGTCCACAAGGACCTAAGTGTGACGATAAGAAGATTGCTCTCTATCGCCAAACAAACTAATATGAATATGATGCCAAACTATAACCCGCAAAAAAAAAAGTCATATAACGACGTCAGGGTCAGATAATTCTTAAAAGTTACGCCCGACGAAGCCATGTAAAGCCATTGTATCAATACAGTGGTGAACAAAGTATCTAATAGTAACATGTCGTTTTTCTGTATGTAATTTGACCCACCAGCGTTAACCGAACTGCAGTCGTCTCCACCTTCCCTTACCTCTTAATTTGGACACCCTGTAATATATGTATGTTTAATTGGTTTTTCAATATAAGTACATATAGTGAAAAATGTTAACGACACCGACGACGTAGCGCTCATTAAAAATAAGTTGCGAATATTACATCACTGAGGGAACAGTAACACCCACCCACTTGCATACCGGCATTAGTCTAATAAGACTTCAAGTGCTATGAGGACTCGAGGTTAATATGAGTTTGGCGACACTACAAGACTTTCTCTGATTTTGTTTTCAAAATGACTGGGTGTAGTGCTAGCGCAGTACACTCACATACCACATCATAGAACAAGTTTTAGGATCATTATTTAGTACGTGGTTGTAATTGCGATTCTTTTAATACTAACTATGAGGGTATAATGACTTGATTGACCACAAATTCTCCATTTGCAGTTAATCTTTTGTTGAATTATATGAGTACCCACATAAGTCACAGGTTTATTTTCATAAAAAATTTAAAATCATTAAGTTAGCCTAGTAAATCTTATACACTCATTTGTTTTTTTAAACCATACACTCAAATAAAAGACAACTACGATGAGGAAAGTAAAATTCTAAATTTTAAGATCGCAAATATAACACGTTCTAATGAATGTATCTTGCGGTTGTACGACAATTATACATAAATCCAGTTTCTTACCGTAAAGTAATTATTATTATTTTTGATGGGGGTACGTTCATTTGGGAAACTCCAGTTGCTAACAAAAACAACAAAGACAGTGGGAATTCACCATTCGAAAAAAAAAATTGGGGGCAATGGCTGATCGTCTTTTGTCTAATTGGTCACAATCGATAGATTTGATTTAAACTCATCGTTAGATTTGTTTTGTTTACATACAAATATCATGAGTAGGTATATGACTGTAGATGCATGTATAGTTTACTATAACGCGCAGTTTAACAAGTTTACTTTGTTTGTCAGTAACCAAATCATAAAAAACGGCGTAAGTCCCCAAAAATGTACTTGAGTTTGCAATATTTGGTTTAAAAGAATTCTAGTTTTCTTATATAAGGAGAGATTCGAAACCAATTTAAATCAGAAGGTTCTGTGTTTTCGAGGCAGAATTAAATAAAGTGTTATTAGCAAGTAATAAGAAGTGCAAAGATGCGGTGCATCATTTTATTCACTATTTTGTGTTTATTTGGTTTGGCTTATGCCTATCCAAGACCTGAAGATGACTCACTAGCCGCCAACGCCGAAGGACTATTGGCCGTCGATGCTGGAGACGCTCATGAAAATGAATCAGATCGTCAGGTTCGTCAGTGGGGCGGCGGTTGGGGTGGACGCGGTGGAGGTGGCTGGGGAGGCGGCGGCGGTTGGGGAGGCGGTGGAAGAGGAGGCTGGGGTGGCGGAGGACGTGGAGGTTGGGGTGGCGGAGGACATGGAGGTTGGGGTGGTGGCGGAAGGGGAGGTTGGGGCGGCGGCGGATGGGGAAAATAGTTCCCATTCCCAAATAAACTGATTTATTTTTGTATTGTCGTCTAATAAAATTGTAAACCTTCTACCGAACAACTTTATTTTGTTATTTTTGTGTGTTCATGGAACTTTATTTTTGACATTTTCAGCTTATTTATCTATTGTTTGATTGCCTGCAAAACAATTTTTAACTTTCTCGTATAGATTAGTATACTAAAGAGAAAGTTATTGCGTTTGTGCGGAGGGATGATATTACGACTATAGAGAAGCCCAAAAAAGTCTGTCTGTCTGTTTGTCCGGGCACCGAATATTCATAGTTCGTATATAAGGTTTTTGGGGTAAAATTTCGCAGCATTTTTTTATTTATTTATTGAAATAACGTTAGGTACCTGCCATACAATTATTTTGTGAAAATCACTTATACAGAGTGTTGTTTTTAGAGGTATAGAACTTTGAATTGAAATAAAACGCAAGAAAATCGTTTTAATGTCCATCAATTTGGCTTTATTGGAAGGATAATTATTGTTTAAATATGATTTCGGGCATGTGGCTAGTTCGCATTTGGGGCTGTATGACGTGTTGGTTTCCAAGTCCCCTAACGTTTCTGGTTTGTTGGCGTAGGCGAGCGACTTCACATATCCCCAAAGAAAATAATCCAATGGTGTTATAAGACACGATCTTGGTGGCCAATTGACAGGTCCATTCCGCGAAATTATGCGCTCATCGAATGTTACCTTCAATAAGTCGATTGTGACGTGCGCTGTGTGGCATGTAGCGCCGCCTTGTTGGAACCACATCTTATCCACATTCATGCCATCCAATTCGGGAACAAAATAGTCGGTTATCATTGCTCTGTACAGGTCTCCATTAACGGTAACTGGCTCTCCAGCATCATTTCGGAAGAAGTATGGCCCAATGACTCCACCAGCCCATAGAGCAGACCAAACAGTTTTAAAAAAAATAATCTCTAAAAAAACCTTTGTCTAATTTTCTCAAAAATGCTCCTATTTTGTACTTTGGATACTTGTTATGGGGCAAAAAGTAATGCATACTCAGTTCTTGGAAAAAAAAACGAATAACGATATAAGTTAAAAAACCGCCAATATCTCAAAAACTAATAACGGGAATTCCGAAAATTTTTACTATTTCGTTTATGATGTTAAGTTGAAAAAATCTGATTACTTCTATATTTTGTAATTTTTTTTCATATAACGATTTTCTTAAATTTAAATTAAATTCGCATCTCATGTACCAAGAAAGTTTCGTATGATCCAGACGTGCACTTTATTTAATGATGATATCAACACTGTATCGCTATAAAATAAAATTTTGTAACCAATGTGTATCGATGGTATAGTGTTGAATTTAAATCAAATTTCTTAAACAAAAATCGGATTTAGTTTCAAATAGTGAATTTTTTGATGTAATACAAAATAGCTGGAATTGTTTAATAAATCGTCTATGGTATGAAATTCTAGGGGACTTTTTAACTTGAATACAAAAATATTGCAAATCGTACCTTTTAAGACCTTGAATTCGATAATTGCTATAACACACACGTCTCACTATAAAAATCACTTGGAAGATTAATAATAACCGTTATACAAAAAAACCAAATTGGATTGGGTTTTACAAAATCATAGTCCTTATATCACATGCCCAATATTGAGAAAATTGTAATAAAACCTCAAGCCTGCTTTACTTTTCTTCTTTTCTTCCAATATTCAACGCCACCAGTGCTGAATAATCACACTGGTGTGTGGAAGCGTAGTTTAGTTCATTATGGTAGGCGATTCTGTTGGAAATTTTATAAATGCGGATATACCTTCAATAATTACGGCGCAGCGTAATACTTAGGAGCCAACAGTACAGTATCTGGATGTATGTGCGAACTGATGAGCACTAGATCAGGGGGTACTATCACCCTTAATGTTGTAGACGAAATAGTGGAACAAATTAAACGCCCTTGGCAGGTGTGAGCTGTCACGCATACGACGCTGATATAATATTAATTGACAGGAAAGTTCGAAGAAACTTTCTGCGACATCATGTAACGGTATCTGAGAGTAACTCAGGAGTGGTGACTCACGGCTGGCTCAATACCATTCAAGGAAAAGAAAACTTCAAAGATTCAAGGAAATCCGATTGTCAGGCACGACGCTAAACCTAGTTAATAAAGAAGTATCTAGGACTCCAACTAGACAACAAACTCCTCTGGAACAAACACCCAGAAGGAACTGAAAGAAAAGCAACCCTTGCTCTTGTGATATGTAAGAGTCTAGCGGTGAACCCAACTAACAATTTACCTTCTAAAAGGTCCAATTTTTTAAATTTGATAAGCTATTGCTTCTATTGTATTTTCATAAGGCTTATTTTCGGATGTTTACTACTTTTTCAGATATACTTTCAGAAAACGTTTCTTTAAAGCTTTTGGGAAACAATTTCACAAGCTGTACAGAAGATTGAGATATTCTTATTTAACAAGGTAGCTATAAGGCCTTTTGAAGTTAGTTGGTTGAGGTCTGAAATATAAAAGCTTCTTTACAGCTTTCTATTCCAAGTCAAAAATAAGGTTCTCGATTAGGCTTGTGAATAGAAGCATTACATACAATCAATATAATGGAGACTTGAACATGAGATTGGATGCCAAGTAAATATTTATTCAAGGCGAAAAATACTAAGCAAAGGATATAATTAACCATTATTTATTTAGGTATTTATTTTTATTTCGTCAATCAAGAAAGACTTAGATAAATAATAAATGTAAAAATAAGAAACCAAACATATAACACAATGTTTCTAAAGGTTTGTTATATTTTGTTATAATATATGAGTTTTTACTTTTGAAGTGAAAAAATAAGCTGGGCCAAATAATATGTTTATAGCTGCAGTGGTAGTAATAATAAACAATACCTATATCTGCATATATTCAATTCTTAAATTTCTACTAACAAGCAGACATAAGATGAAATTATTGTCGCTTAAGATTAAGATGAAATTACTGTCGCTGTTGTGGTGTATTGTCCTATACAACTACATCTACGATGTTTGAGATAAAATAGTATCAATTTTTAGTCTTTACTTTGTATTCTTCAGTTTGACCCAATGAATGCGTGTTGGGCTGGTACGCGGATGGTCTCGAGTTCGATTCCTGGAAAAGGCTAAGTAATTATACCAAGTAATTAACTTTCCCGAAACTTGAAGAATTCAAGTTATGGGAAATTATACGAACATTTATAATCAAAACAAATAAAGTGCACGACTGCGTCATACAAAACTTTCTCGGTACATGGATCGAAAGAAAATGCATCGAAAATTAATGGTCACAAATTTATTTAAATCACTTCTTAGGTTTTGAAATATAAGAAATAAGATACAAATTATCAAAATCGTTAGAGCCGTTTTTGAGAAAACGAATTTAATTTAAATTTAAGAAAATCGTGATATGAAAAAAAAATTATTTCAAAAATCGAAGTAGGCAAATTTGTTCGACTTAATAACGGGTGATCCAAGTAGAGATACTTTTTCAATAGCCTTTTTTGACAGATCACGTGTGAGTCGTGTCATGATGTCATGTTATTTTTGTTTAGTATTGTTTGGCATTTCATAATGGAAAGACTTACGCGTGAACAACGTTTACAAATTGTTCAACTTTATTATGAAAATTCACGTTCTGTGAGGAATGTGTTTCGTGAACTTCGCTCAACATAATCGGCCTACTGAGCGTACTATTCGCAACACCATCACCCATTTTGAGACCCAGCATTCATTATTGGATTATATTCGACCGAATAGACCACGTCCAGCACACTGTGAAGAAAATATAGCGGCCGTAGCTGAGAGTGTACACGAAGACCGTAGAGAGTCGATTCGGCGCCGTTCGCAGCAACTCGGACTGACGAATGGAACGACTTGGCGCATTTTACGTCAAGATCTAAAATTGAAAGCGTACAAAATACAGCTTGTCCAATAACTGAAGCCGCTCGACCTTCTCAAGCGACATCGCTTCGCTCTATGGGCTCTTGAAAAGTTCCAAGCAGATCCGACGTTTTCGAGGCAAATTTTGTTTAGCGATGAGGCCCATTTCTGGCTCAATGGGTATGTAAACAAACAAAATTGCCGCATTTGGGACGAAGAGCAACCTGAAGAGATTGAAGAACTGCCACTTCATCCAGAAAAAACAACGGTTTGGTGTGGTTTGTGGGCCGGTGGAATCATCGGTCCATATTTCTTTAAAAATGATGCCGGTGCGAACGTAACCGTCAATGGCGACCGTTATCGTACCATGATAACCGACTATTTGATGCCTGAAATTGAAGCTCGTGATCTCGGCGACATTTGGTTTCAGCAAGACGGCGCCACTTCCCACACATCGCATCAATCAATGGACTTATTGAGAGAACATTTCGGTGAGCACATAATTTCACGTTTTGGGCCGGTCGATTGGCCACCAAGATCGTGTGATATCACACCGTTAGACTTTTTCCTGTGGGGATATGTAAAGCTTATGCCGACAAACCCGCTTCGATTCAGGCCTTGGAGGAAAACATCACGCGTGTCATTCGCCAGTTACCAGTCGAAATGCTCGAACGAGTGATCGAAAATTGGACTCAACGGATGGACCATCTGCGACGTAGCAACGGCCAACATTTGATAGATATAATCTTCAAAAAATAAATGCCAAAGAATGTTCTTTCAAATGATAAGAAACATTCTCCATTAAATTTGAATTTTCTGTGTTTTTTTTCTTTAAAAAAGTAGGGAACCTCGAAATGGATCACCCTTTAGTATAAAAAAACAGTAAAAATCTTTGAAATCCGTCGAACCGGTTCGCCATACGATGCTCGGATAGACAGACAGACAGCCTGACGGACGGCATTGGCGGACCCACTTTTTTGGACTCCTTTATAGTAGCATCATCCCTCATACTCAGTTTGAGTTCAAAATTTCCGCAAGATCGCAATAACTTTCTCTTTAGTATACTAAGTAGTATACGAGAAAGTTAAAAATATAATAAAAACAAAAGATCAGATTTTCGTAATAATTTCTGTAATTCCTTAATGTAACATCTAAGAAAATACTATTGATTTTATAGAGCCTGTGAAATGAGGTCTTAAGGAAAGAAACTAACTTCGCTAAAGTGCGCCAAAAAAGTTTCCATAAAAAATATTGCTCTAATCTTATCTAATCTTGCCCTAATATTTTGCGATGGATGTACAAATCGATTGTGAGGCCAATGATTACATACGGTGCAGTACCATGGGCAAAACCAACCAATCTGGTCACAACAAAAGAATCTCTCAGTAAGATGCAGAGACTGGCGTGACTGAGCATCACTGGTGTCATGCACACATGCTAAACTGCAAAAATGGAGTTGCTTTAAGAATTTACTACCCCTGGCACTTCGTGGTCTCAGATACGGCAGATTAAACCATCCTAAGGATGCCAAAAGAAGGAATTGGAAGGGTTCAAAAGAATATGACTCAAAACTATTTAGTTTGTTTAAACTCTTAGCTATTTTTAGCTATATTTAACTTTAAGGACCTTCCTAACGAAGCAACATCAAAGAAAGGAGCGATGAATACACAATGTACGGGCTAAGTAACCGCACGATAAAATAGTATGGTATACAGACGAATCGAGAACTGATGAAGAGACTGGAGCTGGAGTGTTTGGGCCAAGAATAATTTAAGAGGAAATATATGCAAAGTGGCGGACCCACTTTTTTAGACTCCTCCTTAAGAGGAAATATATGCACGCGCTTTCTGTGGCACGTCATGATCAGACGCATTAAGTAATTGATTTCTATAAGAAAAAAATGTTTGTCATGCATGCTACTCCTATTTTTTTTTTTTTCATTTATTTTTGCTGCCGTTAATATGATGAAGTGTTAATTTAAAATATAAAATAATGTCTTTCCTCTTAAAATCATTTTGTTTTTATAAATCTCGTGATATTGACATGAAATGGGATGTTATGTTCCCGTCAAAATCCTGGGTTAATGACATTATAGCTTATTTTATTTCACAATGTTGACTTCTTGATGAAGATAAGCATTTATAGTAATTAACCAAAATATTATTTTTAAGTCATCATTATAGTGTTTACATCACTTTCTTAATAATTATGTAAGTAGGTATGTATGTTTGATCATATTAATGAAGGAAGGTTGCTGTTCCGTCCAAATTATTTTTTTTTGTGAGCGAAATATTAAAAAACTAATACATATGTATGTTTAAATGTGAATCCCCAAAATAGGTACTTTGTATTACTATTCTTTGTTTATTTATATTTAAGGTTTGAATTTCGTATATAAGAAGAACTTCGCAACCATCAGAATATCAGAAGCTTCTGAGTTTTCAAGCAGATCAAAATAATCAAGCAACAAGTTAAAGGATGCGGTGCATCATTATATTTACAGTCCTGTGTTTGATTGGATTGGCATATGCCTATCCAAAATCTGAAGACAACTTTCCAAATGACAAGGCCGAAGAATTATTAGCCGTTGATGCTGGAGAGGCACACGAAAATGAATCCGAACGTGAAGCTCGACAGTGGGGCGGCGGCGGTTGGGGACGCCGTGGATGGGGTGGAGGCGGTTGGGGCGGCCGTGGCTGGGGTCGTCAAGGTTGGGGTGGCGGAGGCTGGGGAGGTGGCGGTTGGGGACGCGGCGGATGGGGTGGTGGTTGGGGATAAATTGGCAATGATTTTATTATTTCAACAATAATCTATGCATGTGCGCGGTTATTGTAGTACAAGAATTTGTTAAATAAAAGTTTTAAATGCAAAATAATTTTGTATGTATCTGTGTTTGCTTCTTTAAAGTAGTGATAGATTTTTTGAGTTTTAATCTTTTAGAATGTTTTTCTAAGGTTATAATTTCTCTTTTGGTATGTATTGTTTTTTGTCTTGGTATTTTCAATTCAAATCTTCCTTTTCTTGGCTTAAATGGCTGATTTTTAAAAATTTTGTAATTAGTGTTTTCTTTATTTAGTAGAGTGCAAATGTTTATCAATAACAGTCCGGAGTGCCTATTTTGCATCCATCGCTAAATTAAATAATTTTTCATAGTCATTTGGTTTGCATAAGAAATACGTTTGCAGTACAGTAAATCAACATTCTTCACTTAATTATATTATCTGGTTCAACTTTATAGTATAAAAAAAACTTGAATTTGTTTGACTCATGAGCTTTCGAGATATTGGCGGTTGTATAAATTATCGTTTATTGATTTTTTTTCCAAATCCTGAGTATGCAGTATTTTTTGCCCCAACCCCAGTATCATTAGTACAAAAAAAACAAAATCCTTGAACCGTTTTCTAGAAAAACAGTGATAAGTGATTTTCACAAAATGGCAGGTACCGTTATTTCAAACGAGAAAGCAAAAACTAAAAAAGATGCGCCGAGATGTAACCCCTTTGAAGCAAATCCGTCGAACCGGTTCGCCATACGATGCCTGGACAGACAGACAGACCGACAGACGGCATTGGCGGACCCACTTTTTTAGACTCCTCTATAGTTGTAATATCGTCCTCATACTCAGTTTGAGTTCGAAATTTCCGCACGATCGCAATAACTTTCTCCTTAGTATACTAATTTATACGAGAAAGTTAAAAATGAAACTTATTCAGGTGTGTAGGCTTGTAATCTTGAAATACAGCATTAACATTTTGCATTTTATTGCGATTCACATCTTTTATTAAGACGCTGAATGAATATTCTTATCAGGTACTTGATGCACGGCAAGTTAACGAGATTTTCTAAACGCTGTTTTGTTTTAATTGGTGGGATGAATAGTTTTTTTTTAGACAACTATTTGAATCAATCTCTTACTACACCGGTGATGTTCACCCATCGATCGTATGCACACTTGCGGGGTAACATTAACACGTTATAATTTGTTGCGAAGCTCACCTATATAATAAAATTGCATAGATTTGACCGGTGATGTACTTTTTTCTTTATAAGCACAATATTTCGTTTTCTAAATAATTTTATCTTGCACAAAGGAACTATAATTTTTTTCCACAACAAAAATGCTAACAGGGAGAAGACGGGTTCAAAAATGTTTGTAATAAGAGAGATAGATGCGCTATTAAACCCTCCTTTTAAGATACAAGTAAAACCAAATTTTGTCGCCCGATATAAGGCAAATAATTCCGCTATCCAGGATATATGATGCATAGCTAAAATCGCTTATTAAGACATCGTTGGCGGATTGGCCGGCATTAGGTCTTATCTTATGGCATTATTTTCACTTTAAATGGAATAGGGTCATACCGCCCAAGGTCAAAACTTTCAAGCCAATATTCGGTATAACACATAAAATCCGACACATTCTGCCGACAACTGCCAAAATGTTGGTCAATGAAAACCTTAACCAAGTTCTTAAGCAAATTGTCTGATTGAACATTTAATCTTAAAATTGCGCCACCATTTTCTCAATCAGTGTCTGATTTAGTGCCATTGTTGACAAGAAGAAAATTTCCATCGTAATTTATTCAAAGCATAAATTACTATTAAACTTGACATTATGATTCAATTAAAAACAGAATTGGTGCCTACGACACACAAGAAAACAACACTTTATTATGTTGCAAACTCATTTTACATTTAAGAAACACTCCTACAATTTAGTTCTGCGTTCAAATCTAATTTGCGGCTACACCCACCTGTCAATAAAAATTGGTAGCTGAATATTTATAAATGCACTAGAAGTAAAGTTTATCACATCTTACACACATAGATATTTCAATTGTCCAGAAGGAAACTGTCACGTTCATGTTAACCGTGTTAACAACATCAATTTACTGTTGTAAAGGCCTTCGAATCATTTCGATTTTTCACGTCATGGGTGTTTTCGATTTACGAAACCATTATGAGTAATTCGAAATGCGAACAAAGAGAAACACTCACAGTCCAACTCACAATTCTGATTGAATGTTTCAGAAAAATTTTAAAATTCATTTTTAGTGAATATTTGTGTAAACATAAAATTTATTCTGAAAATTGTTGAGAAGCAAACAGCGAATATTTGATGCCACAATGAAAATGCTTTTGCGGCTCCATAAAATTACTCAATTTTTGAATTAAAATCTCTTCATATCTCGAATCCATGATTCACATAATAGAAATATAAGGGTGCAAAATTTAAAATTAACATCCCCCGATAGAACACAGTAGTTTTTTCTGTTTGTGGATTTTATGTTAAAGAACTGATGTTAATATTTTCGGAGAAGCGAGGGGAAAAACTGTTTATTTTACGAGGAGAATTCTGTTAAATGAGTGCAGTTTTTTTAACAGAATATATTTCATGTTTCTACATAATATCTACCAGTATGCTTCTGCTTCCTACTCTTTAATTTAAGCATAATTAATATTTATACGTATTCAACCAATAGTTAATTTAGTTCTACCAGAACAAAAAGCAGTTTGAAATATATGTATTTCTATCGATGTTAAATGCGCACTTTGTTAACACCGTATGAATGTTAATACTCGAGGAGATGTTGAGGGTTCCGGATAAAATTAACTATGTTATAAGAAGCTGTATGTAATCAGTGTTCCCGTTTTAAAATGTATGAATGCAAGATCTAGCATTATTGATGAGCAAAATGTATGATATAACCATAAAACTATGTTTTTGCATTATCTACCACATATCTAAAAAATTTTTATTTACATATATTAAATTTATATTTTTAATCGTGACTGATTAATTCACAAAAATTCAGTAAATTTTGATTTTTGAATAATATAATAGAAATTAAATAATTACCGTCGGATTTACTTGAAACATAGAGAAATAATATAACAATTGATTTTACCCAACGTAACGTGGGTTTTAACTGTCTTCTTCTTTTGATATTGAAAGAGCTGACTTTGCACGTTTTATCAATTTTAAGGTAGGGAAAATATAATTACGTGGAAATGAACTGAAACTTAAAAAATTAAAGAGATGTTAAATGCCGATTCCGAATGGCTATCTAATTTTGAGAAGCTTCTAATGACAATTCAAAATAATGACAAAACGGTTGTAACTATTTCGATGTAATTTTTCATATAGGGCACTTTTAACTTAATTGCCCAAAATTAAAATTTTAAAAAATCTTTTATTATAAAAAAAAATATTTAAAATGAAAGTACCTACGCAGATTTTTTCAACCTAATATTCATAATTATTTTATAAATTCCCTTTAATATTTTTTTTTTAATGTTTTTTTTTCAGCAAATAATAATATGCAGCATTCTTGGCCCCACTACAAATATTCAAAATACATTAATATATATTTGAAATAATAAGTAAATATGTAGTGGTTTTTAAAAAAAGTAAAAATAGCTATCGTTTTTTTAAATTATATATATATTTGAAATAATAAGTAAATATGTAGTGGTTTTTAAAAAAAGTAAAATAGCTTTCGTTTTTTTTAAATTATAAAGCAAACCAAAGCGAAGTCTTCCAATTGTTTTGTTTCAGTTACCTGAATTTACGAGCATCTGAATTTAAAATTCAATGCTAAATATATGAAAATGAATTTCTATTCACAAATAATTAATTGTGCATGATTTTTCTCAAATGTATGTCGTCTAATTACACCTTTGGCGAAACCATATAATGTGCATTTGAACTTTTTTCCCCACTGTACGGAGACTTTTTTGTCATTGAATTTTAAAATACTACGTACATTTTTTGTTTATTGCTTTTATACATGAATTTAGATAATCTAATTTAATAAGAAGAAATGATTAATTTCAACCAATTACTTCTTTGTCGTAAGAAATTTTAATAAATATAAAAAAAATTACTGCTGTAGACTTTTTGGACTATGTGTACAAGCTAGTAAATGTTTTCGATTCCAGTAGATGATGGCGCGATGAATTTGTCTTGTGTCTGCACTGGATCTGAATGATCTCATTCATGTTGTGACTAAATAAGTCAACCACAGTATTAATTTCTTTACATAAACTGCTTTAAATCTAACCAAATCTAAGAAATCCCACCAAATATATGTATGTCATTTATTTTAATTAAAAATAAATAGTGTATATGCATAATAATAAGAGATTCCGAATAGTTTCCCCAACAATGAAGAAGTGACCGACATAACAGTCGAAGATGTTGGGTAAGCGGTTAAAAACTTCAAGAAGAGAAAAGCCGTTGGGCCGGATGAGATACCCAGCGAGTTCTGGAAAATGATGGGAGAAATCGGGCTCAGATGGCTCATGATTCTTATCTCCAAACTCCTGAGAGGTGATCCAATGCCCAATCAGTGGAGGGAAAGTTATCTTCTTCCTTTGCACAAAGGAAAGGGAGATACGCGAAACTGTGATAATTACCGTTCAATTAAGTTAATGTCACAAACCATGAAGTTCGTTGAGCAAGTATTAAATGGCCGCCTAAGACAAATAATACGGCTGTCTGATGACCAGTGCGGGTTTGTCGCGGGTAAATCAACCACAGATGCAATCCAAAGTATAAGGGTCATAATGGAAAAGCATCGATTTCGAAAAAGCATTCGATAGACAACCAATAGATCTGAAACGGGTGGCGCTAAGACAACGAGAAGTTCCTGAAACCTACGTACAGATGATCATGGACATGTACGAGGGAGCGAAGACAAAAGTCAGATGTCCTGCAGGAGTCACCGATGAATTCCCAATAAAAGTCGGTGTTTACCAAAGAAGTGTCTTAAGTTCTTTGCCCTCTATTACAATCCTAGATTATCTGCTTGAGCGAAAAGTGACGGACCCTAAAATGCATCAGTTATTCTTTGCTGACGATGGAGCCATCATACTTCCCTGCAACGAGCACTTGATGCTTGGGTAGATGCTTTAGAGGGGAATGGGTATCGTATTAGCCAAAAAAAGACAGAGTATCTGTACTGCCCATTCTTTGACCCAACCCACTCCAGACATTTATTTAAATGGGGTGGTGGTTCCCAAGTTTGAAAAGTTCAAATATCTGGGATCAATGATCAACAGTGAAGCAACCGTTGATGACGACATCAATCATTGTGTAAGCGTAGGATGGATGAAGTGGCAGGAAAACTCTGCTATCTTCTGTGACCGAAAAATCTCCCCTAAGCTAAAAGGAAGGCTCTACACCATAGTTGTGCATCCGGCGCTCACATACGGTTCACAATGCTGGACAATGTACAAAAGGTATGAGGGCAAGTTGACAAGAGCTGAGATGCAGATGCTTCGCATGACAGCAGGAGTAACAAAGCTTGATCGAATTAGAAGTTCCAGAATCCGAGGAAGCCTTCACGTCAAAGAACCCATCTCGAAAAAATTGGCGACTCAGTTGGTATAGTCATGTTTAAAGGAGGGATCCTATGAACCCCGTCAAAAAGGCAATGGCAATCAACGTTCCCTCACAATCGCGTAAGAGAGGCAGGCCTAAAAACTCCGGGATCACACAAATGCAGAAACATCAGCATTTGATTTGCCTCAATGATGAAGTGATGAACTGAGAATAGCAAGCACCAAACTATCACAGATATAAGAGAGCTTGGTCGGGGTAACAAGAAACAACGTGTCCGGGATTGCAGAGGGTAGAAGGCTTCGTGTCTCAAGCAGATACTTTTTACGATTGGGTCTAGGCCATGTTTGGATGGAATATTAAATTTCGGATTCCATTATGTTATTTTCTAGCCGCAATTTACAATTATCAATTTTAAAGGCGAAGAAGAGGGAAGCAGTGCTCAAAAGTATTCTGTTTCACATCGAACATATTGTCGAAATTCAACAATATAATAATATAGGTACCTACAACCTTTACCATACCATAAGGTCATCATGAGTGGTGGCATTAAAACATAATATATCTGATGTTATATTACTTAGACCAATTTTACCTCAAAATCGCAATTTTTTCACTTTGAAGGCTTACAACTTGAATGGGAATGGGATATTCGAATGCGATTTATATATGTACATTTAAATGGATACTTTAAAGCAAACAATTTTTGGAAATACATAACGTTGCTGATAGAAAAAAAAAGGTCTAATATTTTTTACTTCGCGTATTAATATAATAATTAAACAAAAGCGTCAGTCACATGATATGCATCATTATTTATTATTATTGATGAATGTGTTTAACGCAAATGTGATGCCAAGGGAATAAAAAATAAAAAGTTAATCCGTTCTATAAGTAAATACAGTGATAGATAGTGCATTCATTAACATTAAAAAATTAAATTTCTTTCGGATATAAACTTAAAGCATATAACATTCTTAGATGTTTATTATTATTTCAAAAAGTTTTCGCATTAACCTGTATGGAACATTTACGCCTAATATTTTATTTTAGTACAAATCGATCAGTCCGCTACAGACTTTTGCAGGTAGTTTTTGGCCAAGAGTATTGGCGTGATTCCAGTTTAGTCAGCGGCCATATTGAATTTCCACCTAATTTTTGCCACTTTATAACGCCGTGGAAGAGCTCATGCCAATGTTTTCCTGAATAGCGCTCAGAAGTATGATGACCATAATTGGCTGATGTGTGCACGAGCGAATTTGGTTGCGATAAACAATTTGAATTTCCTCATTCAAATCGTTATGTATGAAAACGAAGCCACGAACTTTCCCGTGGAATTTTAGAATTCTTTAAATGTCGTTCTTGCCTTCGCTATGACAATTAATAATTTTGCATTAACAAATTACGCTTAGAGAATGTACAAATATTTAAAAATATTTTTCTTCAGTATTGATATAATGATTTTGCGCAGTCATAGCTACTTGTAAACTTCTTGTATCTACTACAAAAATATGTGTGTACTTGCGATATCTGATTATAAGAACTCAACATATTAAAACATTGTCGTCCATGCCATGTAGATAATATCGAATGTAACAATTCCCTAACCCAAATATACGAAAATTGTGGCTTTTGTTTTATTAGTAGACGATACAAATACAAGGACGGTTTGGGTTAACCAAAATTCGAGCAATTCTTATAGCTACAAAATTTTTGTAATTGTATTCATTTTGTCTAATATAATATCCATGAATTGCAACTATTCGCCCTGACTACATCGTTTTTCTGCTGTGACAATTACATTTGCATCCACCCATAGTGCAGTGAAAGAAAAAGGATAGAGGAGTATCTAATACCGAATTCAAAGGAGAAAATATTTATTCTCGTGCATCATTAAGCGCGCTGCATCTTCACTGTGAGGACTTTGCAGGGAGTTTCACTTTTTATTCTCTTAATCATTGTAAGTAGTTTTTTAGTTCGCACAAAAATCCCTCATGCTGGACAAAAAAGAAGTTAAACGAAGTTTCAGCAGATGGAAGATTTGGATCATTGCGGATTTGAGCGAAAGAGTGAACATTATATATCCCCCAAAATGACTGGAAACTGCGGATGTTAAATCGTAAAGTATAAGGGTATAATGTTGTGATTAATGACGAATTTAGACTATGGTTCATAGTAGTTAAAATTGAAAAAAAACTAAATTGTACGTCCTTTAGATACACTCTTTGCGCTGACAATTTTAAGCTTGGTTGGATTATAGCGATCCCTAAGTGAGTTATTTAAGGAAGTTCATTTAGAAGCTATTTAAGTTTTAAAAATTAAGTTAATTAAAATTCGAATACACTTACTGTTACTTAAAAAAAAGTAGGGCAGCCTTTTAGATTGTGGTTATGAGCGGCCAGATGTCTAAGAAATACTGAACATTATGTATACTTTCCTAAAAGCATATAATCGGACATGGCTTCCGGGATTGACCAAATTAAAGCTATTTTGGCTTAACATATGTTATACGTCAACCAACGCTAAAAAAAGGTATTGTAAGTACCTATTAGGCAATTGCTCTGTTAAAAACAAAGACAGGAAGTGCCTTGCTGGCTTTGTTAAATTTTAAGTGAATTAATTCTCGTGGTCAGTAATAAATTCGGAAGAAACTTTTAAATACGCATACATTTGTTAGTGCATTAGTATAATTTAAAATTTGTTAATACATATAAAATATCCTACAGCTATGTCAGAGAAAAATAACTTAACAAATTTCAGATTTTCTTTAAAAGATAAATTTTATTTCGATGTCGATGTCAATGTACAATTTGTAAAGTTCGTTATTGAATTGCCTCCTCCAGAGCCCGTCAACGCAAACGTAATAAAACATCTTTTGAAAAGTTTTCCTTTCGAAACGACCAGACAGTTAGAGCTGTCAATTCGTACATTGTGGACGACTCGTCGATGTTGAATTACCTTTTTTGTTGACAGTGTGGCCGCCGCGGCTGATTCAAATAAAGACAAGTCTAGAGGTCCAATTTTCAACCACTTTTTCAAGCATTTGGGGCTGTATGTCGGCAATAACGCCACGAATATTGGCTTCCAAGTCCCCCACATCCACATCCACATTCATGCCATCCGATTCGGGAACAAAATAGTCGGTTATAATGGCTCCATACCGTTCTCCATTAACGGTAACTGACTCTCCAGCATCATTTCGGAAGAAGTATGGCCCAATGACTCCACCAGCCCATAGAGCACACCAAACAGTCAGTTTATGTGGATGTAATGGCGTTTTAAGGGTCTCATGTGGATTCTCTTCACTCCAAATGCGGCAATTTTGCATGTTGACGTAGCCATTCAACCCAAAATGAGCTTGCCGTAAACTTCGTGAACTGAACCATTATTTTTGAAATAAATTTGCACAAATTGCAAATTGTTCATGATGAAATGGCAAACCAAACTGAACATAAATGACATTAGGGTTGCCAGATTTAACCACAAAATGTCAGTTTTATCTCTATTCGAAAAACCAACGTCCAAAAATTAACACCCTTTATTTATGATCAACATCGAAATCTAGAGTATTTAGTCCGTCCATCCGTACGCAATTTGTAGGTTAAATTTAGACTAAAATTAAGACCACTTATTCCTTAGGGCTATTTTCGAAACCCCCACTGCCACGCCCAAAATTTAGAAAAAACAGTTTTAAAGCTAAAGTTAAAGAAATAGAGTGTTACAACCTTTACAAAATATGAAGGCTCTGCCCTCCTTCAAAAGTTTATCGTATAAAGTTTCTTGCCAAGCCTACTTTTTGGGGTCGTTTTTTACTACAATGCTGTTTTCCTTGAAAATATTGCCAATATTTTTCCAATATATCAGCCGTACAAAGTTTTTGACCAAGTCTAACTTTTTTGGGCGTTTTTTCATATATTGAAGATTTTCTTATAAATTTCATATCAAATGAAATATAAAGTCGTCCACCACGTTCTTAACTCCTTTTTATTGGAGGCATATAGGGATGCGGATAGGGTATCATACTATTCACCCCAAGCGGATTGTAACTTTTCTTTATGTTTTAGTTGCAAACGCACAACAGTATTCAACAAAGGGGAAGGACTTCCACGAACACAAAACTACTCTAACTCTGCATACAGTATTGTCATACTGTTATAATATTTTTGATTTCCATCCGTCTCGATATCTAAATTAATTTTTTTGTTAAAAACATGACAACCATTTCAATCAGGAAAGTGCAATTTTTGAATAAAATTCAATAATAACCATGTAAGTTCAATTTAAACAATAAATAAAATTTTAAATTAATAAAAAAATATTAGCTCTAACTTTGACAACTTAATAAATGCCCCTCAGGAAGCTGTGGAACTACAGCGAAAAGCAGCGCATCACCTTTCCTAAATCGTTTTTTGACTTCAAAATCTCGGTGAGATCGTTACAAACCTGGATGTAGCAGCGAGCTTTCTCCATCGTCATCCTGCACAAACAAACTAGTATAGGGCGTTGGTAAAACTAATCACAGCTCTGAAGCCCATCTCAAGAGATTCTATCATATGCGGCCTTAAAATCGATAAAAAAGTGTTGAGTATCGATCTGAACTTTTTGTTTTTTCTCTAGGATATGCTGTAGTGTAAATAATTGGTAAATTGTGAACCAACTGGGCCTAAAACCGTACTAAAAGATCTCAATTAGGTCGCTGACAAATTGTTTCAGGCGCTCGCAAAATGCGTTGGGATATGCTCTCTACAAAGTCATCAACTGCTGCCTTAAATAGTTCGGTGGTAGACCGTCCGGCCCAGCAGTCTTGTTGGATCTTAGTTCAGATACTGCAAAGTTCTTTTGTTCTACTATGAGCACAAACTATTTGTGATGTAACTGTGTTAGTCCTAAGGATAAGGAGCCTTTATATCTATTTAAAATCAAACTTTTTTTTTCTAATCAGAATCAAATCACCACAAACATGAGTTTTTTTTCATCACAAAAAGTAACTATAGGAGTGACATTTTGAATCATTATTCAAGTGTCTCTCCCATTTTTGGACAGTAGTTGTTGAAAGGACAGAAAAAGTTATTATTCATCAATTGTCCTCGGTATTCTGTGCATCAAGAGTAAAGTTTTTATGTTGTTTCCTTCACGCTAACCCCTATTCTTATTTGTTCCGCTTTTATTTTGTTCTTTTTTTCTTACAAAATGTCAACCAGTGAACAGAATCCAATGGAGTGAATATATGTGCATACATCTACTTCATGGTGTCTAACCAGAAATAGACAAAACAATGGCAAAAGAAACAGTCTCCTTTCAGAATAATTTAACAAAAGTGCACTCATTCACAATAAATGAAAGCATTTGTATGTGGCTTGAGCCATAAATAAGTTTGCACTGAAGTGCAAGATAAATGAACTTTTGTCCAAGAGTTGAAATGACCAGCAGACAGATGCCCTCGAGAATTCTTGCATACTTGTTTAAGTGGTTAAGTTATGTGGATCAAGTTCCTGCCAGACAATCAAAGACAGGTCATTTTTTGGTTTGTTTTTTTTTATTATAAAAATTTTTATTTAAAACCATATTTAAAGGGGATAACATTTTTTTGAGTTAATATTTCTAATAAATACATAAAATGCTAAAGAAAATCAGATTGTGGAACGTTGTGGAAACATAATAAATTGATTGACATCAATAATTCAGCGCATGAAGATATGTTTGTAACTATGTATTTATTTTTGATTAAGTTTCCCCCGGTAATTTATTTTTGTTTATAGACAAAATGGTAAACACTAGTCTGAAGAAGAATTTGAACATTTACTGAGAAATTTTGCCTCACAACTAGAACGATGCATACAGTTTAATCAAAATGCTTTCGGGAAACCTCAAAAATCACTGAATTGCATTTTGTATCTGATTCCCTAACATAAACAAAAGTCATTCTGCCATGGTCCAGTTGCTGTTGTTCATGCTGCTGAACCAATACCAGAAACAGAAGTAGCTACCAATAATGATTACCAACAACAACTGCTGCCCACAATCGGATCGTCCGTTGGATTTGTACACGTTTGAAGTTAATGTTAACGTAGATTGCAGTAATTGCGATCCTTGTACCGCCAGTGGTCAGCAGAATTTATTGTTCTTCGAAAGACTATCATTATTCTCTGACTTAATCGGAATTGGAGTTTGAGGTTTTTAGTCTATCTACGTATTTTCGTATATGGTACATATTTGATTGTATATACATACATATGCATGTTATCGTAATATACTGAAGAAGAGTTAGGATTTTAAAACTAGAACAATGGATTTTCTATGAACAAATAGTCTTTGGATATACATATGTACATAGTTGCATTGAAGTTTGCTGATGAGAGTTAATATAGTAGGAACAATAAGAATGTTTTACTGAACTAACAATGTAGCTCAAACAGTCTGGCAATAAAACAAAAAGTACAATGAGCAGGTTCGTAGATTTAAAAATATTTATTTTGGTGTTCGAAAGACCAAGTAAACTTTGAACCAGAAAAATTTGAACTTCTCCTGCGCCTAATTTAATGAAATTAATTTCAGTCCTTTGCAAAACTCCTTGTTTTAGTAAAACATCAATTCATCAAGACTTTCAAATCGATTTAAGTGATTATTAACTTTTTATACCCTATCCTAAGGGAATAATAATTCGTCGTAGACCCATAAAAGTATATATATTTATGATCAGGACCAAATCCTAAGGCTATCTAGCAATGTCCGTCCGTACGCAATTTTTAGGCCTTTAAAATTAAGCTAGGAATCTTAATTTTGACCACATACTCCCTAGGGCTCCATTTTTTTCATTAAGAGTTGATAGCAAGCATTTTTATGCAAAAAAAATTAAATAATTTGACTTTGACTGCGAAAAACCACGAAGTAAAATAATTCTAACTTTAACCCGAAATAATATCTGTATCGGTTTCGTCTGTTATAATAAAACTAATGCATTTTAGAATTGTTTTGTACTGCTGATGGAATTTCAACTATCTTTCTATGCGTTAGGTTTCAATAATGGTATTTCAAAACAAAAATGGCATATGGCAAACGAACTGTCCAGCATACCTTACACAAGTAAGAGATCCAGCTTATGGGATCTCGTAGCCCGGAGTCAGTGCTTTAAATTATCTTTCGAAGATACAAATGGATTTTATGTTGACAAAACAACCGTTTGGCATAGCTATCAATCATAGTACGACGAATGACGAAATAACATATTTCAAGACAATTGGTCGAAATGGAGAGGTGATTAGCTTAGCCCAAGAAAACCACAGCACTTTAACTAATTTAATAGTTGATACTAAAATAATATAATAAATCTTAATGAGAGGAAGACGAAAACCTCTATCAATTGGCAGGAAAGGGATTCTGAAGTTCATGGAAATTTGGCCTTCGAGTCAGTAGTTGTGGACCCATTGAGACCGTCAAACTAAAGCAGCAACTGTTGGCTAGGGTAATTTTTCGCCGCTTTTTATTTGGTTTTCTATAATAAAATCATACAAAATGTTTTTTTGGAAAAAAACGCCCTCAAAAAGGGATAAGGGGAAAGGGCATGGCAAAAAATATTCTCTAAAAATTATCTGAAACAAATTATTTCATTAAAAAAAAACGCCCCAAAAAGTGGGCGTGACAAAAAACATTGTATGGCAAATTTGTTAAGGATGTCAGAGTCTTCATATTTTGTAAAGGTTTTAGTGCTTTATTCCATCAACTTTAGGCTTAAGGCTAGGCGTGCATATCCGTTTTCCGTCGCACGACTATTCAGTCGCAATAAATAGAACATATAACTTTTAATGTAAGTCGCGTACATGATACCTATCAATCGCAACGATTAAAAGTCTGCGACTCGTCCCATTTTTCGTGCAATGCGATTGTCTCAACTTAAAATGAATAATACGTACTGGCAAGTGTATCCGCACACTTGCGGTTTAAATCGTTACGATTAAAAAATCGTAGTCGCAACAAGATATTGGTATGCACACACTTGTGGTTTTTGTCGCATGATAATTAAGTCGCAAATTATGAGACACTCGGTTTTCATGTAATTGCACACATATGCGACTTAATAATCGCACCGATTAAAAAAATGGAACAAGCTCTATTTTATTTGCGGCTGTTTTGCTGCAAATTAAAATGTAGATTAGAACAAATCTTCGCGCACTTGCGACTATTGAATTGAACTCTTGTCAGTATGGATTATACGGGGATGTGTTGTGGCTCTTTTGTTGCACTTAAAATCAAAAAAAATCCTAAAAGAAAATATTGGGTCCATCCCGTTATTAGCGAACGGTTACTCAAGGGACAGTTTCATAAAATGCATCATAGTTCAAAGGAAATCTCAAAAATATGTATGCAGTAAAAATACCTTTGATCAATTATTTCAACTAATTGGATCCAGAATAGAATATCATGTTTTTATTTCATAAACAAGTCGCAAGTGCGCGAAGGTCTTCCGGTTATCCATATGATCCAGTTAACTTTGCGACGAAAAAATCGTCAGCACATTACCGTTTGTTAATGCTGCTATTACTTGGTCGCATGTGTGCACATCAACATTAAAAGCCGTATTTTCTATTTTTGCACTATTGAATAATCGTGAAACAAAAACCACAAGTGCGTGCATGGTCATATTTTGTTGCAATCACGATTTTTTAATCGTTGCCACAAAAAATCGCATACACGCGCCTACTCTTAAACAGTCTTTTTCTTAATTGTGGGCGTGGCAGTGGGCATATCAAAAAGCTTCCTATTTTGGGACCCTTGGGAGTATATGTTCCAAATTTTAGCTTCCTAACTTTCATTTAAAGGCTTAAATATTGGTGACGGACGGACGAACATTGCTAAATAGTTTCTGATAGATCATAAATAGAGGTAGGGGCCTTCCTTAGGGTATAAAAAATCATATGATAGCGCATGACCTTGCCAAAACCCTACGCATGTTTGGAAAAGTTCAGATGACCTGCTGCCGAACATGTTGTTGCGCCGCGTATTTTCTTGCTTCACGCGGCGTATTTTTGGATGAGTTTAAACGGGATTCCGAATTCGGACATAGCCATGAAGACCACCTGACGATAATTGCTTTTATACTTGCAATTTAAAGCCAAAGAAAAGATGATATTTCTTGATTTTAAATTCGTTGGTGTTTTCGATACGCCGGACCAAAACCCGCACTGCGTGTATCGTAGAAGCGTTCCGGGCGACCTGATGGTCTAGTAATCGAGCATGCTTTCTTCCATCCCAATTTCGTACATGCATCCTCCCAAAACATCCTCTCAACTACATCATTTAGGTACCCCTCATAAATACTTGAGGTAAAAATAAAACAGCTACCCTTGATTTCTTTTGGTGACGTCTACATTTATTTCTTGATCTAAATTTTCTTTCTATTGTTTGAGGACAAAATTAAGCACTCATTTACAACTAGGTCTTATCTTTCTTCCTTCCCTTTGGCACTGTATTCCAGCTACACTAACGAATGAGTGTTGTAATTAGATTAATACAGAATGGGAGTAGCATGAGCTACGAATGTTGATTCAACATCCTTACCTGACCCTCCTCACGGCGCTATTGTTGAGTGAACTAAAATATTTATATGTAGTAGGGCACTTACCTTCTCGTTCCCCATTCATAAATCTTCCTTATCTATTCTCTGATATGAGTTTAATTTATGATTCAGGAAGATAGTTTCAAGTTAGTTAGTGATATGCTCATGCCATTGTTGACTCGTTGTCGTCGTTTGCATTGTCTGACAAAGGATATCGTATGGTCGAATGGACACTTGAGGTGTTCGCACTCGTGCTTTAAAGAATTTTCGAATATTTAAATTCACAACAGAGAGATTTTGTAGTACATTGACTTTTTAGTTTTAATTTAAATTTACACTGTTCGCATTCATTAAATTTTGTTTTAATGTGTAGACTCAGACAAACGACAAGTTCGTATAATTAGCAATTAATGCAACGTCGTCGCTGCTCGTTTTGTGCATCTGGCTGCTTATTGCTAATTATTCACTTTTATTTCAGAACGCAAACGAGCTTTGAAGGTTAATGAAAGCAGTCGTTATACCATCAGTTGGAGGAGGACCGTGCACCATTTGCAATACTCAGAGTCGTTTGCCTTGAATGTGAACAAACTATTACGTTGGTTGAATAAGGAAACACACGTTCACATAGATTAAGATTGAGAAGAGAAACGAACATCTATGCAGGAGCAAAAGTTGTTGAGGAGTTTAGCAAAGATTGATGGGGTAAGGAGACGAAAGCAAATACAATAAAGTGCACGAAATGGTCGTACGAAATTTTTTCGCTGAATACGTTCTAAAATCAAATTTTATTTGCTTTTCGAAGTGAATTGGTTTGTTAAAAAACAGTATTTGTTAACCCTAGAAAACTACTGTTCGCCGATTCGACATTGTCAATCAAAATCTTGGTCAATGAATTAAAATTAATTGCACTTTAATTGATTAATTAATTGCAATGAAATCTATTAAATTGTTAATTATCTGACAAGTAAAGTCAACAATGACAACAAATCCAAATCCAATTAAGCGTGATTGTGAGATTAAAGATAATTCGAATTATTGAAATAGAACCTATCAGATCTTATAGCCGCAATGTAGAAAAAATGTACATACATACATAATACGATATTATTTGCATTTATATATTAAAAAAAAACTTAAATAAATGAATGAAGTCGTGCTGTAACCTACCTAGTAGGATTTCCCACTTAAAATGTATAGCAAATTTGTCGGAAATAGAATTTTAAGTACGAAAATCATTGGTATGCATTAAAGGATTACGATTTTAAATGAGAAGCCAAAAACCATAATTTTGTATTATAAGCTTAGAGCCATGTACATTTTTATTGGGTAAATAAAATCACATGAAAATATGCCAATTTTTTGTGCGATTGAGTCTACAATATGTAGTAAGTGGTTTCTGAAGCTATGTCTAAAATTTCTGAAATTATATCTTTTAGAGTAAGTAATTACATCTCAAATCGAAGATATTCACTAGGTAGACCCCGATTGTCGTCTTAAGAAATATATATATTCTTATGAACTTTTTTTGTAACTGGAAAACACTGACGTAAAGGTGGTATTATATTTAAGAATATTATGAGACATTGCTGAATGGGTTGAACCACAGTTTAAGTCCAAATAAAAGCACGATTGCAATATCTGTACCTTTAGCATACCAATAAAAGTGTAAGATAATGTTAAAAAGTAAAGTATAGCACTCAGCGCCAGTAAAAGTTACATACATAATTAGTAGTTAAAAATGATGCTCTTGTTTATTCTGTGGCGGCTGTAATGCAGGGACCTAATTTGGAAACTGACTGCAACTCCAATGTAAACAAATTCAGTTAATGAAGTTTCTCTTACATTTTGATCAAATATGTATATTTTGCATATCTTTTGATCTAAGTGTACTTATCTATAAAAGAAGGATGTAAGATGAAAATAAATGTATTGGTAGGGACAAACTTCTTCTGTTTGATTTTGGTATAAAAAACTTAAAGTATGAACAAAATTGACTAACTCCGGGCGCCCAACCCGTGAAGAGTCTCTGCCTGATATATATATTAGTATAAATTAATAAATAAATATACAGGACCTAAAGCCTAGTTTCTCCAATCATTGTTTGTTTGAAGATATATTCTTTTACACGCATGGGAGGGACCTACAGTTTAATGCTGATTCCGAACAGCAATTTTATTTTTGGAAAGCTTATCAGAACAGTTCTCACTCTTGGTTGTTTGTCAGACTTTCGGAAGAGGTGCGGCAGCGAATAAAATCAAAGATGGTATGGGGCTGGATTTGAACCAGCGACCCCACGATTAGCCTCTCATTGCACTATAGTAGCGACAGATGGTGTTAACATCGTCTGCATAACCCAGTAGCTGAACTGATCTGTTAAAGATAGTGCCTTTCGAGGTGACACCTGCTCTTCCATCCTTTGCAGGTTTGAAAGATTTCAGATGAGCCGCTGAAAAACTGCCCTTGCACGCTCCGAGTCACGCCGATACATGTCTCTTTATTTCAATTGTGGAGAATATTTCCAAATTGTAAGTATTATGGTTTTTTGGCTGGTAGCTTTGTACATCCACTGAAGCACCCAAACTCTTAAGCTGATACATTAACTGATACTTCCTTTTACTATAGTAATTGTAGTGTAATAATATTATCGCCTTTATGGCAGAAAGCCTTTGGAAAAACATGAGGTTTGTCACGCAAAAGAGTCCTATAGAATAACCTTTTATGCGAATAATGGTCACTGCTAGTTTCACTACACTACAACGGTTTGTTTAGGTTGCATAGAAGTCTTCCCCAGCACACGTGGCTCTGCTGTATATGCTCTGGTGAATCATACAGCCATTGATATCTTTATCATGTGAGCAACCCTAAAGGCAATTTCTCGTGTAGAACGAAGTGGTTTTTGGTACCAGTGCAGTTTTGGATACACTGCGCGGGAGCTATAATAATATCCATGTTTGATGCAGAGATCTGATGCAATGACTGCATAAAGTCAACTTTAAATTCCAGGTTAATCCTCCAGTGGAAGGATGTAATCGAATTTTCAGAGATGCTAAAGTTTTCCTCCACATTAGGCATACAACCATCCGTCTTCCATGCAGAACAGCTAGAAGGGTTGAAGTGTATGTTGGTCTAGTGACAGTCAAACTACACTTTCCTTGAAGCACTGGGTCAAACAGGTAACAGAAGTTCGAACGCTTTTGAAATGCAACTAAGTGTGGTGTGCTGAAGCGGCACAACTATCTGCGATGCTTTTGGAGACAACATTGTCCTGCCTTTGCTTGAACAAGACTCCACAGTTGTCGTTGTTTCATTTAACCATTCGATTATCAACAATAATTGGAGTTTAGCTACCCAGTAAACGGTCATTTAGAGCTTAAAACTTGTTAACTAGGAAGGATTTTTAGACCTAGCTATGATAAATGGATTTTATACTTGCTAATACCATCGACCACACAAGACAATCTTTTAATTTAAATTATAATCTACCAAGCACATGGTTTGATTAGAATTTTAATTACGCTTATTTAGACAATTCATCACCCACAATTCGAACAACTCGAACATTCCAGGGGGAATAAATTAAATAAAATTGACCGCACAATGGACGTGAAAATTGCGGTCTGCAGAAACGCCATAATTGGCCAATAAACGGATAGTTTAGTCAATTTGCATACCACACCCGTACGCTATTGATATGAAATGATGCAAATAATATGAAGAGCAATACGCTTTAACCTCAAAATCTATTTGCGACAGGTGTGAATCAAAATTTCCGCCATTAGTTGTGTGACTGTGTGCTTGGGTGTGTTATACTAACAGTTCAGTTGTATATTTAAGAATTTATTGATTGATTTGAGGTCAATAATTGAAAGGCTAAAACATTTGATGTGCTTGAAAAAAAGCTTATTACCTATGCTGACACAGAATTTTTGTTTGTCAATGAAGAGCCAGAGTAAATCGAAAACATTTCTCAATGTTTAAACAATGTTTTTTATATTACTGATTTAAAGTAAGTTCCTCTACGGAGGTATATCACTGTAAGACATCGCTGACGATTCAAATTCGGAGTGAATTCGTTAAAAAAATATAGTTGTCGTCTTTTTTGAATGTAGGAACATACAATGTCTTCACAATATATTAAAACTAGTTATAAATCCCTTATTCTATACAGACCACACATCATTTTGTCTTCCACTGACATCATAGTGCTCAAAACGTGACTAAACTTTAATCCTTAAAGCGCATATTTCCTTTCTAAAGCCTACCCGATGACAGTCGCTTTGATTTCATGATAAATAAATCGGCATCGATTAATCACAACGCGCTCATCATAAATACCACAAATGTCAGCGGTATCTGTCCGCAAACTCTATTCCAAAAAGCCATACACCACCATGTCGGTGTGGTTTTGGGTGTGGGTGTGGGTCCAAAATATTCATTTGGGTTGGGTAATTGTGTGGTGTGGCTCGTTAGATTATTCTACTGGCTAGTGCACACAATTCAAAATTATTAAATAAAACACACACACACATACTCTACATCAAACAGTGACCCAGCGGGAAAAAGATTCGTCCGATATGCATTCTGAAGCAATCCTAGGAAGCAGAGAATGCATTCCCCCTAGGTTGCGCATATAATTTCCTTTTTCTTAAAGCATGTTCACGGACGGAAGCAATACAAAACTGGTTTTCAAAATATCTAGAACACCCGACTCGGAATGTTTCTTGAATGCATCGCAAGAATCACTCCAGAATGAATCTGGCAGACGTATTTAGAATGCATCCAAAGGATTAATCCAGAATCTATTGTGAGGATGAACTTAGAATAAAATTGAAGAGAAATAAAACAGCGAAATACAGTGACTAATAAGTGTATTTTATTCAATAATTTATAATTTTTTAATTCATATGTTTTATAAACTTACAATATTGAAAATAGTATCTAAATTGTCAGCTGCTTCTCCCTTGGCAGGATCTATAGAAAAATTAAGACATATTTTGAAATCAACTTATGGCACTTAGTTTTATAAAATGGTACATACCTAAAAGTGGCGAGGCATCTGGGGAATAGGGCACAGTAACTTGGTGGCTGCATTAAAGCTAAAATTAGTTGTAATAATTTATAATTGCTATTAAGTAATGAGATGGCAAAACATACTTGGTGAATTTTGATCAATTTCATTATTTTCCAGTACATTTTTTCTGAAAATAAATAAAAAAATCCATTTATTCGGCAGTTTTTCAGAAAAAGCTGTATGTAATAAGTGGTACTTACCAGCAAATATTTACTATCCAATATTTTTTAAAACTTTAAGATTATTTATATTTTAATGTTTATAACACAATGAACAGCCAAGCAACTGCGCTTTACAAATAACACTGAAGTGAATCGCAATATCCGAAAGTTATAAAAGAATGCAGGCACAAATCGGTTACGCCAAGTACGCGACAGATAATAATATGCGTTAGCAAAAATTCTACATGTCCAACAAATTCCGTAGACAACAAAAACTCATTACAGGGAATTCTTTTGATTTAACTTTAAGGGTAAGTCAGCGATTTCTTCTGAATGCATCGTTAATACATCACAGAGAATGTTTATCTAAAAAACCTATTACTTCCAAATAACTTCTATGAGAATGTCTTCCCAAATTTCCCGCTGGGGAGGTCTTTTTAATAGTTTTATACATATATATTACAAAATGGACATGAAAGAATACTCATAGAAGTACACTCAGGCACACACATATATGTATGTATATGTATATCCAATTAACAAAATATCCACAATGTCGTCTGCGATGAAAATCCAATCATATTGCATTGTTATCCATATAATTGTCATGGATGGATATGCATTCATTTCACAAATTAAATGCAACCCACGCATCGAATGTTGTTGTATGTGCCTGGATGTAGATCCTTCTGCCTTCAATTCTGAATAAAAAAGGTTCCGGACAACGACATATTTTGTGCAACTTCAGCTGCTTACAATACATAGGCTTGTACGAATATCGCTATACATTCATGAAGCTTGTCCTCTGCTGGAAGAGAGAGAAAGATGTTTTCGGCTTATGGCATGGGTACTATATAGGGATGCGTGATGCTAAGGAGCAATACCCTATTTCATAAAATGGTTTAAAAATTACATCTATAATACGCTTGCTGGTATATGTCCATATCGTATAATCAAAATTTAAATTGCAGTAACGTTCATTCATAGAATCACAACGAACTTACAATAAGAGTGCCTTAAATAAAAATATAAAACTGAATACGGTTATTGTCCGCATTCTTCCTTGTACTTGTACATCGCAAATGAATACAATACAAGAATAACTGGACTGATACCGCAAATTTTATTTTGCACTATCGTTACATGGAATAAAAATGTTGCAAGATAAATGACTACCAAACATACCTCTGAGGTGGGGCAAGTGTAAATTGAATCACAAGAGTCAACTGAGCCAAGCCAAATTCTTTGTATGCTATTTTTCTTCTGCTGAGTTAAGTAAAGTGGGCGGCTACCAGGCCCTTTGGATTGAAAATCACAAATTCATGTTAGATTATTCCCTGACAAATTTCAAGGTTCTACGATGATTGGAAGTGCTCTATTACTTTGATGATTTGTCAGTGAGGTATTATTTTTGTTAATTTTTGGGCCCTGTGACCTAGGGCTCATGCTTTAAAAAATGGTATGTGCATGTCCCAACAAATACAGAATATAACGATTCTAGCGTTGATATAAGAGAAGTAATAAATGAAAGTGACTAGAGAACCTTCATTAGGAATATTTGTGCTCCAAAAAAAAGCTGAAAAGCTGAAAGCTGAGCTTCATCAAAATACCAAAAAGTTTCTTATGCACAACAGATTTACTTTCTTAAAATCGTTGTTACTGTTCGATTCTCTTCTCTAGGGTAGCGGTTGGCGCACACATTACCTACGCATGTGGAGGGGCACAAAAAACGATCACGCTCCAAATACGGCATTAGACGAAACAGATAGTTTTACATCAATTAAGAACTGCAGCAGTAAAATGTTGCAAGTTTTGAAATACTCCAAAAGATTTATTTCAACATAAGCAACATGAATGTTTTTGTTTCAAATCTACTTCCACTTCCTTTTTTTTTCGTGGAAAGCTTATGTAATATACCCACCAAAGTACTTAAATATTGTACTTTTAGATAAATATACTTACTTGCTTTTACTTTAGTAATTTATCCAGAAACCCGGAAGGCACTTCAGTGATAAGGATCTGGACTTCTTTATGAAAGACTGTTTTGCGCATTATATACGTATGTTTTATCTGGCAAAAGTCCACAAATTTGTCCTGCACTACATGTACCTATGTTAAATCTTCACGATAGTCTTAAAAATAAATAAATATATGAAGGCGAAGATTGTAATCTGACATGTTAAAAAAATATATTGACGATTCAGACTTGGACTCAATTTGTGTGTACATAGTATAAATATAAAAAAAATCAAGTGCACGACTGCATCATACGAAAATTTCTCGCATTTTTGAATCGCCTCACGCAGAATGGAAACATTTTTGTCCACATACCAATTTTATTTTAATCGTTTTTTTTTAGTTTTGAAAAGCTGGATTTTCTCAAAAACGGCTCTAACAATTTTGATGTAATTTTGCATAATGGACACTTTTTACGGAATTGTCCAAAATACAAAACAAGATCAAATTCGATAGATCCGTTTTTGAGAAACGAATTTAATTTAAATTTAAAAAAAACGGTATTGGCGGTTTCTCAAATTACCGTTATTCGAAAATTTCTTCTTAAGTACCTATAAAAGTACAAAAATAGACGAATTTCCTTGAAACCATTTTTGAGCAGTGATTTCAAAAAAAAATAAAGTGCACGACTGCGTCATACGAAACTTTCTCGGTACATGAGGTGCATTTTTAAGTCGCCTCTAAAAGAATGGCAACATTTGATCAACCATTCTTTTTAACGGCACCTACGATTTTGATGCAATTTCGCACATTGAACACTTTTAACATAATTGTTCAAAATGAAAAAAATTCTCAAAATCATAAGAGCCGTTTTTTGAGAAAACGAATTTAATTTAAATTTAAGAAAATCGTTATATGGAAAAAAATAAAAAAAAAATACCTTTTCTTAGCTTTTGAGATATTGCCGATTTTATAAATTACCGTTATTCGATTTAAAAAAAAAACTGAGTACGCAGTATTTTTAATCCCTTCCCAAGGGTCCACAGACTGACCGACGGCATTGGCGGACACACCTTTTTTGGACTTCTCTACAGTCGTAATATCATCCCTAATATTTGTTTGAGTTCGGAATTTCCGCACGATCGCAATAACTTTCTCTTTAGTATACTAACGTATACGAGAAAGTTAAAAATGGAAGGCACATACCGTTATTTCCACGAAATGTTATCTCAAAAACTTTATATACGCCGGACGGCATTAGCGGACCCACTTTTTTGAGCTCATCCTATTGTTTTATGGGAGGACTATATGTGTTTTTCGACAATAGCTATTACCAAAGACAAAAATTAATGATAGGTGGATGCATCCGGGTCAGTAAAACATTTACAGCGGTTCAATTTCCTTGAAAGTAGATGATAATAGGGTCAAAATAGAATACTCCATCATACCATTTTGTTCGTTCGGTGAGTTCTCTAATTAAAGGCTACTTATTAAGTAAGATAGAAGTTAAATTGGATGTTAACCAGAGATAGATAACCCTATTCAAGGTGTACTTTCAATTTGATTTACATTACTGTTTGAATATTGGTATCTTTCTTTAAGTTTCAACTTTGACGGTTTATAACTTGAACTTGAATGGTGTAAGTGCAATTTGAATTTCTATTATGCACATCGCAATAATAAAGAGAAACGACCAAAATTCAATATCTCAACTAACTACATCAAAAAGAGTGTAATTGACAATTTCGAGACAGAATTTTAAACCTGTTTATTTAATCGAAACTACAGAAATCCATCCTAAAAAATGTTTCTTGGCCATTTTGATATTCTGATGTGACCTAAAAATTTGTAACATTAAGTGCAGTACTTGAGAACTTTCCATTCTACATTTTAGTAATCAATGTTTAAATACATTAAAGAAAGTGTTGTCAAACATTTTCATTGACCTATTAACCCGCATAGGTACTAAGAACAAGTTGCGTTGTATAACAGTCTTTTAATTTTATCCGCTCATCTCTATTTTCGAAAAGCGGAGAAATATTGTAGTCGACTAAATCTGTACATATTGGCGGGAGAGTATTAGCCCTTTATGTGACAACATACTAACAGTGGAGCATACTGTATACATTTGAAAGCATGCGCATTAATCCTTACGTTCCACGAGTGATTTTATTATGTATTCAACTTCATTCTACTCTGGGAGAGATAACATAAATTTATTGAGAAAAAAAATGCATACGATTTTCAAATGATGTTTCATTCGATTTTTAATTTTGTAGCACATAGAATACATTTTTAACACTTGCAACAAAAATCAAAACAAACAAACTGGTAAAGGTTTAATGATTTTATTTATACCTCACGAGGCTGATAATATCATAAAATTTAATACCATCTTTATGTTTTGTTATTTATGATTTAACCCCAATGGGGACGTCCCCAACCGCCGCCACCATGTCCCCATCCACCACCGCGTCCCCAGCCACCTCCACGTCCCCATCCACCGCCACGTCCCCAACCTCCGCCGCCCCAACCTCGAGCTTGTCGCTGAGATTCGTTTTCATGTCCATCTCCAGCATCAACAGCCCAAAGGGCATCTGCGTCGTCGGCTGCCGATAAGTCTTCGTTTGGCACTGCATAGGCATATGCCAGTCCAATAAAACACAAAACGGTGAAAATAATTAAGCAGTGCATGCTTAGGTTCCTATTCTTATTACTTGAACTATGTGTACTGTTCGGTATCCCAGGTAAATCTGTTATGTGCAATTCGCTTTAAACCTCTCTTTATATAGTCTAATGAATTTTCAAATGTCTAAATTATTTTGAAAATTTGTATCTGACGTATAATTTAAGTGCAGGGGAATCACGCTTGTTGTTAATCACGCTTGTTGTCAAACCACAACGAAAATACTGCATTTAGCTACACAATTAATTCTGGTTGGTGCTGCATCCTTATGTAGTGTATTTATTGTAAAATATAGCTTATTCATTAATAAAGTTTGATTAATATGAGTTAAATGCAAAATGCTCTCAATAAAACAAATAAGGTTCTAAAGCAGCCCAATATTATGCTAATAATGTGTAAAATTAAAATCTGCTCAATATTTATTGCCCAATGGAAAAATATTGATCTTCTTAGTGAAATAGATTTTAAGAAAACATATAGATAATCTGTAAAAAAAAATTGCTTGCTTCAATTAAAATGGCTGTCATTTTACCCTGATCAAACGTTAAAACTTGTGCGTAAAGAGTTGAATGATAAATTAATAAATAACGGCAGATAATTTTTAACGAAGTCACATGAGAGCAGCACACCTATTTACTTGCCGGAATGCAGTGCATGTTTAGTTCAATAGTTCAGAAGAGTGGCTGGCAACGGCACATTTCATCGCGTTTTCTCTAGTGTCATGCGATAGAGTTGAATAAGTTTCCGGGATCCTAAACTCGGCCCTCGCCATGTAGAGCTCCTGAAAATAGATTCCACCACATGTGGCTTTGAAGTCCATGGTGCGTCACGACTTAAAAGTGGGGGAGGGAAACAATTTAAAAATTCTTTCAACAATAGTGAAACCTTTCGAATAAGTGTAAGTTACATAAGGGGGAAGAAATTAGGTATTAATAGAGGCTATATCTTGAGCTACCGACCGATTTAAAAAAAAACAAAATCAATTCAGCACTGAAAAGGTTTTTTGGGGATATAATTACACGCGAGTTGAGCCGCGGGAATAGCGTAGTAATTTTAACAAAAATAACAAAAAACTGCTGCAATTAAGAAAAAGAAAAAATATTAAGTAATTAAAAACAAATTATATATTTAAAACAAAAAAGATAATTTAAGAATTATTCCTGAGAGAAATACATGTACTCTTAACAGTAAGTACTTATGTGCTAACTGTGCCGACGACCACACTTTAGAACACCGCTCCAGTATTGATGTAACAAAATGGTATCAGCTGCAGAGCTAGCTCTACAGTAAAACTTAATTTCATTAACAATAATTCAAATAATAAAATTCCTAAATGATGAATTCCCTGAGGAACTACTGTATTAACTTTTCTGGCTTAAATATGAAAAAAAAACGTGGTCTATCCTATCAAACGCTTTAACGAAGTCTGTGTACATAACGTCAACGTCGAATAATCCTTTTCTATATTAAACAATAAGCCAACAAGAGTTTTAGTCGAATTTATTTAATTTTCTTAGAATATTATTTGTGTGTATGAAATTGGTATTTCAAAATTAGCAGCAGGGACGTGCATACATTTTTACAGTGTTAGCCGTAAACTTTAAATTTTTGTAACAAACTGAGAAAACAATATTCCGTTGTGAAGCTTCCAAGTGAATCACCATGTTAATAATACTCCTAAGTTGTATAAACGCTCCACCACGGTAAACATTTTGTAAGATTAGTTTACCTACAAGTACCCTTGCTCCAAGAACAGGAAATATGAGCGTTACTTAAAGTTCGCAGTTCGCACCTTTATTTCCTCCTATTCGTTGGTATTTAACATTCTTTCAATTCTTTTGACCCTTAACCACTTTCAAATGACCCAGATATATACATACGTTTACCCTCACACAAGGCAGCTTTTCCTGCATGGAGTCTTTTTTAAAGCATAGTTTATATGAACGTCGTCGTGTACAAAAGTGTATGCGATGCGAATCAGGAAATACAAACAAAATGCTGAGGTTCTGCCTCCTGCCTTCTGCATCCTTCGCTGTAATTTAGTAATGCAGATACATGTATGCGAAATGTGCTTTTGTTCTCGACTGCTGCGACGGTAAATTGCTGAAATTCCAAAGATTATTATAAAACCCTATGTGAAGTGCTCGCAACCCTAGTCTGGGTTGCACTAAGCCATAATGGAGGAACCCTCCCGTTGACAGTGTCTAACTTTAATGACTACCTGCAAAACTCTGCATATGAACAATTTACCGACGAATTTAACTGCGTTGTCAGTATGGCATGTAATTATTTCAGCGGTCCTTTTTTCGTTGGCAGTTTTCGTTCGTTCGTTTGTTTGTTAATTTTTTGTAGTCTGCTCTTCATATGGTGCAAATATCGCTAGAGTTAATTCTTGGTTAACAGATTCAAAAAATGTATAGGACATAGTATATTATGTCAAAGTCCGTTTTAAAGCTACTAATCAAGTTCAAAACTTGCGATTATATTAGAAATTTTAAATTTGCGGGTGAGGAATAAATCATTAAACGAAGGTACATTCCCTCCTCAGACACATTATTATGTAGGTATATTAGAATATGTACAATACCTACCAAGTTATATAAGATTGGCTTTTGCTGTGCGTATTTGCATTTTCATGTAACTTTATCTTTCCTTAAACCTTAAACCACTACAAAAAAATACACAATTTAATGCTTCTTCTTCAAAGCTGCGCAGTTCACTGAAAAATAAACGTAGACTTTTTATACACAGATTTACGTTGCTTTGAGTTGCAGTTATGTTGGCGAACAACGCCCAAAGTGTCTGAGCAAAGTTACACCCGCTGCTGGCGCAAATCTATCATTCTATCTACCGGGGGGCGCAAAGTAACCCCGGTTGATGGTATTCTTCAAATGCTCATTTGAATTGGTTTTAATCGAGGCCGCCAAGGGTCGAGGCTACAATAGAGTGCACTATAGAACTTGCATTGCTGAAACCGAAAGATTTTCCATTCTCGGTATGTTAAAAAAAATGTGTAGGGTTTTAGTGCAGCGTTCATATCAGGTCCGGTGCACATGTAACTCAACAGAATTCAAGACAGCTTATATCGCTGAGTCATGGTCGGAATGTTTCCTTTCTATTATAGGTAATAGACTTCTCCAATGACTTAGCCAGCTGCTTTCGTCTCTTAGAATATTTCAGTGTTTCATTATTTCTATTAAAAAGTGCTTGGTACATAGGTACTTTTATTTTTCTATCAACGAAGTTTAATAAAAATTAATTGCTGGTGACTATTTATTTAAACTGTTCATTTCAAAGTCTATAATATCAAATGCTTTTGGATGTATGTCAATTGTCGACATAGTTGAATACAAATACTATGCTAATGTTAGTTCTGGTGCATGTCATATGATTGCAATCTATCAGTGTTTCTCATTAAAAACGGACACCTTATCAACAATTTTCATCTCTTCAGTTGAATAGAAACTGTGAAACATTTCCATGAAATGGCATTGAGCATTGAATGTATTTATTTTATAGGAATTTATCTGCAGCTTGGAGTTTGTTTATTTTGGGCTGTTATAATACATTCTCATTATTTTTTTTAAAAAAAGTAAAGAATGCATCTGTTACATTTTTGTGAAAGAAATTTAATTTTTAAAACAATATAAACTTTAAATAATGAAATTCGCATATTCAAAAGTAGCCAGTCTTTCCCTTGTTAATTTTTTAACTTTTTTGTATACCTCAGTGTAGGTGCTAAAGAAAAAGTTTTTACAATCGTGCTGAAAGCTCAAACTCGAACTGTGAATGAGGTATTATATTATGAGAAGACAAAAGTGTATACAGCAATTCCATCCGTCGTCTTGTCTATCCGCATCTATCTGAACGGTTTGACGGATTTACTTGAATATTGGAGTTAAGTTTTTGGATAAATATTAAATTTACCTACGATATAAATGGTTTATTTACCAATAATTTTATCAAACGGCTTTAACGATCTGGATCTGTTTCAATATAATCGTTACTTTTGGGTTGGGCCAAGAATTCTGCATATACTTTTTGCTTAAGGTATCAAAGTGTGTTTTATATTATGATGCGATTAAACAGTAAATCTAATAAAGCGAGAAAGTTTCATATGACCCAGTCGTGCACCTAATTTCTAAATTAAATTAAGCGCAATCCATACAGATAAATATGAATACTTAATTATGTGTCACTTGTGTTCTTGTTTGGAAAACCCTATAATCCATTCTATATCTTTTTCGAAGTGTGCAATAAAAATCGCCGACAGTACAATCACCCTTGGCCATGACTTATGGTCAAGATTCTCACTTATATGTGATTTATATATACTCATTAATTAATTGCACTGCGGTTTGACAACAAATCATTGCAAACAAAAGTTATGAATCACCTAAACTAGGTACTTTAGTTGAAGGGTTCCGCTGAAATATTATAATATGTTGGACTATATAAGGAGATGTTCAAGAGAGAATCAATCAGATCTGAATATTCTGTGTAATTTAGCAGTAGGAAGTATTTGGTTAAAACCAGCTAAGAGTAGTAAATTTAAAAGGATGCGCTACACAATTTTATTCTATCTTTTCTGTTTAATTGGACTGGCATATGTCCATGCTATGCCTTATGATGACTTATCAGCAGTGGACGTAGCTGCGCTATTAGCCGTTGATGCTGGAAATGAACACGAAAATGAGTCAGAACGTCAGGCTCGAGGTTGGGGTGGCGGCGGATGGGGACGCCCTGGTGGTTGGGGACGTCCTGGCGGTCGTCCTCATTGGGGATAAATTGTATAAAGTTTTGAAGTAAATTTATACTTATCGCGAATAAAAAAAAATTAAGAAAAAAAAAAATTGTAAAATAAATAATGTTAAATTTTGTATACTGTACTGAAAGAAAAATGTTCAATATTTAAATGGAGGAGGAAACCAAACAGCAAATCAATATACATATGCACTCCCGTTGTTGTTGACGCAAAATTACTTCAGGTTTTCTCGTATTTTGTATTTTGGTACGTTTAGAAGCATCAGTAGTTTGCGGGAGCTCAACAGTAAAACAACTAATAAGATTGCATCAAGATCTCACATAGCATCAAGGACCTTGAACTTTGAGGGAAGAATGCTAGCTTTAGTGCTTAACTCACAAACTAATAGTAAAAATGTTTTTCCTGGAGGGTTTGAATTAAGGACATCCTACTTTCATCCTTCCCGCAAAAGTTGATTTGCTACTTGAAAGTGACTTGTATGCTTAAATCGTCTTGTGAGAGGTGGTAAGGTGGTAAGGTAACCCCAGAGGACAGGAATATTTTCGGATGGATTGCTATGGGTTTGGTCCCATCGGCTGAACTAACAGCAATTTGAACATTCTTCGGTTCAGATAAGTAATGTGAGGAACATTTTCAACAGCATAAGAAGCACTTAACTCATGTTCGTTATCAAGTCAACCGAAAAATTCAAACAACTTAAGAAGAGACTCCAAAGGTACGATCAGACGGTCATCCGGATGACATCTTAACGTCACTATGACATAAAATTCAGTTGTCATCCAGACCGTCTGATTGCACCTTAAGTGAACACACTTTTACAAGAGTATGCTGAATATTTGGCCGAGTATTTCGAGCTCGGGCATATTACTTTTGTCAAGGAATAAAGTGAGGTTTTCAAATATTCTTTTTTATTCCCAATCACGCCGTCATCAAGAAATTCGTACTAAATAGTGAGACTTACTAATACGTCGTGTTCGATTCAACTTTCTTATCATTTTTCTTATAAAATGCCCTTCCTTGAATGACAAGTTGATGGAAGCCTCTAAAATTCGCACAAATTACAAGAACTGGAAGTTCGTGGACTTAGCATCGACGATCACGGAATGGTGAAGATTCCTAAGTTGGAAGCATTGGATGTTCACGTGTGGGCAGTTCAGTCACCACGTTATGCTAGATTAGGGCTCCCTAGTTAAACTGCAAGTCATTGCTCTCAGAGTGCACAAAATGTGGAACAACTTACATTTCCGAATAAACTCCTAATAAATCTTTTCGAAATCATAAAATAAACAAGTTTTATGAAGATTAGAAGATATTTTGGAATTAATTTGTACTCTAAATTTGTACAATGTATGTCTTGTTTATTTGAATTAAAATACCTGTACTTCGAGTTCTTTTTACGATTTTAGAATTGTGTAATTATCTTTTCATGTTTACGAAAGTGAAAAATGCAACTTATTACCCAGCTGTACGATGACTGAGTATATTTTATCAGTTCTATCAGTGGAACATATTAATATTTAAACATTATAAAGGATGAGAGGCATACAACGTATCTGACAAACTGGATGAATTGATTTACATGAAACTCGTGCAGCTACGGCCTATGCCTACATATTGTGGCATTTCGTTGTGTTCAACCAGCATAATTTTTTTGGCAAATGGAGTAAATGATTTAAATGGAATTAAAAATGGATTTTAGATGTATGATTGAGAGGAAGTAACTGTTTGAAGGAGATGACAATAGGGTAGTATGCCGATACGTAAAATACCTCTATTCCAGGAAATAAATAAAAGTGTCTATATATACTGCAGATTTTAAAGCGGCTTGAAAACCCAATGAGCTATCTGGTATAGTATGGTACCCACCGCTCGCATAAGTTCTGCACTATTATTGATTTAAGGTAGTGCTAGAAGTCAGTAACGTTAATAAGTGTTATTTTTACAAAATTGTATGCCGCTGATTTCGTCCTTTTATCAGAATAACTAAAACTGTGACATAAATCGGTTAAAATGATTTGACATTGGCTAAGTAGACTCCAAATATCCCGGGGTTGGACTCTATTTAATAATAAATTTCAAGCTATGAACTAGTAAAAAGCAAAATGGTAAACCTAAAGTAGGCATGTGGATAAAATACATATTATAATAAAAACGAAAACCTAATTTAAGTACTTTAAAAAGAAACAGCTATATTTAATAATTTGAAAGTATGAAAAAGGTGATATGATGATGGTGTCTATGAGTGGATTATAATACTCGAAGTTGGGATCAAGATGGTTGAAAGTGCAACTAAAATAGAAACAACCATACCCCATTTATACTATTACTACCCAAAGTTGATGTGACCTTGGGGCATATCTTGTGGGTACGTATATTAATTTTGACACATAGCTTGTAATACTTCTTAGTAATTATGGTCGACATCAAAAAATAAAAGTTAAATTTTGACAGGTCTCCCAGTTTAAGATTAATAATAATTGAAGCCAAGCAAATGCATTTTGTGATCCTGGAGTTTTTAGACTTGTCACATTGTAAAATAGCATTAAGATTTTTATTGCGTTCCTAATTTCATCTGGATGTTAAAATTGCACAAATGTGGGATCTTCTCTTTAGTCACCTTTTACTACAAGCGCTATTTATTGTTGGTGGCGGAAGGTTTAAATAAGAAATAAGAGTAACAACTGTTATATACCTGAACCCAAAAACCTATTTTTTGGATTTCTTGCCGAACTTTGTAAATTTTTACTCATTTTTACCAAATTATAGCCACAATTTTTGTCTTGTAAATAAAATTTACATATATTGTTTTCTTATTACTAAGCATTTAATGCAAAGTTGCCGGATCCTAGTGACTGATCGGGTACTGGTACACCTACGCTACTATTGTTTGTTTTCCATAAAGCTTTTAATATTTTGTATTTTTGAAATCATAAAGAATAAACAAATTTATTCTTATCCATCGAACTGGCAGCAATGCCAGAGCCTCAAGTTTAATAACGTCATTTATATATATTATATGTTCATACGTAATAAACAAGTCACTTATAAATTCAAACTTGCCATTATTCATCTAAAGGTTGTGATAGTATGATTACCATTGCCATTATTTAAATATTATGGCATTAAAAATAAAAATTACAAACAATAACTCCTGACTACACAAGTTGTTCTCTAGATTATCAGAAATGTAAACATAAACAACTGCTAATACATTTTATCGGTATCCAACTGCGAATTAACCAAAATAAATTTATAGAATTTAACACATTTTACGCACTTGCATTCTTCAAACAAGTTATTCGTACGTAAATATGTTTACAAATTGGAAGCAAATGAAGAATATTATAAACAAAACGCAGAAAAATAATTAATCTAATACCACAATTCAAATAATGAATGGAATGAAAGTATTAGAATATTAACAAAGACTCAAGCCGCACTAACTTCGGGTAATTAGAAATGTATTAATTGGGGATCCAACACAACCCCCAATCAATTAGTTTGACACTTATTAACAATTGTGTCACATTTTGACAATTTTAAATAATTGGTCAAGTTCGCCGGCACTTTCCATCGAAAAACAAGATTTTATAACTTAAAATTACGCTCATCGGTTTATTAGTTCAAATGTTGGAACTGGACTAGTTCGCATAACCATACGATGTTGTTTGACAAGGCGACTTTTTTTTATTCAAAAAAAAAATTAGGCGTAAATCCCCTATAATATGTAATATCGCAGCATTTTTAAATCATTATATTCTCATATGTATATAAAGGGAGATTCACAAACAGTTCAATCAGAAGCTACTGAGCCTTCAGGCAAAATATAATAACTTGTGCCCGATAGAATTAAATAGAAAGTCGAGAAAAGATGCGGTGCATCATATTATTCACCGTTTTGTGTTTACTTGGATTGGCTTATGCCTACCCAAGACCTGCGAATGACGTATTAGCTGGTGCTGGTCGAGAAGCATTATTAGCTGTTGATGCTGGAGATGCTCATGAAAATGAATCGGAACGTCAAGCTCGTGGATGGGGCGGCGGTGGATGGGGAGGTCACGGTGGATGGGGTGGTCACGGCGGATGGGGTGGACACGGCGGATGGGGTGGCGGTGGCGGAGGCTGGGGAGGTGGTGGTGGAGGCTGGGGAGGTGGTGGCGGTGGCTGGGGAGGACATGGTGGATGGGGAGGTGGTTGGGGATAATATGGCATTGATATCCATAGCTTTAATTTTGTGCACCCAAACAAGAAAATTGTTAAATAAAATGGAAATAAGTTTGAAAGCAAAAATAATTTTGATGTAGACAAAATATTAAAGAAAAGTGTTAAAACTAAAGTTTATAAGAATTTTTTCAATAATTTTTACTATGAGGTCCGTGAAACCTCAAAGATATCTTTGAGATAAAAAAGGACATATTTCCTAAATATTTTTAATAACTTTCTCATTTTTTGTTGGTGAATGATGCGGCTGCAATGATTTCTTATCCAAGGGTCATTGAAACTTCCAGAAAGGTCGTACTGACGCCGAAAAGGCTATTTCCTAAATGGTCATACCTTCATTGGCGTATTACTGTGCTTTTTGTTAAATGCATATAAGGTATATTGCTTTATTTTATTTCATTCGAAATATCTTCAATAACGGTATATATTTGCTTTTCTGAAGCACTAATATCTTAGGTGACCGATCAATGATAAGCTTTTTTTTACCTGAATTAAACAATACTGACGTCAACCACATGTGGTTCCAGCAGTATAACGCTGAGTGCCACACAGCGAACGCACCATTTGAACATTTGAACAACATGCGCCTTTAAATTAAAAAAAGAATTTCGTTAATATATCAAATGGAATGAAGCTGTGTTGTTTTATACCATTTTATCCCGTATTATTTAAATTCTATTTATAATCATTGAGGTCCTGAAAACCATGAAACACTAAACGCTAAAAATCCTCCTCCTCCTAAATTGGCGTGGGAGTGCGCGCCTACACAGTTAGAGGTATGTAAGTAAGCAACCTTTATATGATTATCTACCTGTTATATGATTTAATTGCAATTCGAAATTTTGTATAATATTTTATAGCTGGAGAGGAGGAAAGTGAGATGGAAAAGATACTAGTTTAGATGTAGGTACATATACTCCATGTCTGTAGACTGTAGTCCATCTATGTTGCGTCTCCCACACCCAACATAACCTTACAAACGATGTGCATCAAAAAGACAATTCTTGGAATAGGTTACTTATTACACTTTTGAGTTTCTATTAACTTTCTGGCGATACGTCATGGCATATGGGGTAGTTAAATAAAAACGCTTTCAAGCACTAGAAGTTGAAAGAAGGATCGGATGTCAAAATGCTCAGAAGAAAGATCAATTAATAGATTGCTCTTGTTGAAAATATTTTATTCACTTCTATATTCGGTTCAGAAATGCAAATTCAGATTTTCTCAAAGTAATGCGGTAATTTTTTGTATCGCCATCTTTCTGAATTCTTTAGGAATTTTGTACCTCCTTGAGTAAGTCATGTCGGTATGCACGCAAATAGAAATATACATATGTACGAATATGTTATGCGCTGAAGGCGTTTATATTTACATTTAGATTAAAATTTAAATATACTCCACATTTCTTCATCTGCAAGCAAACCATTACTGAATACAGACCTTTTAGCTAAACATAATACTTCCAATGCTTATAATTCAACCACTAGCTGCATTCAATGGATGAATAGATTCTGTACTGCACTGCAACGCATTTTGTGAAAATTCATTTTCCATAAAATCGCATTTTCGAATAAGATTCTGTATGTGTGCACATTCCGACTGATGTGGAGAACTACTATGTATATAACTATAATTTTTTAACTCCATTAAAATGGTGAAAATGGTTTATAATTCAAATAGATGGGGTAACACAATATATGCTTATAATTCCTTTAAATCTAAAATGTGATTGAAATATTTAAAGAACATACATATCAGACCTTTAAATCCGTAGTGAGCACTTTATTCGTCGGGTTACAGTCCGGTATAGCCATTTAAGGTCTAGAATTAGGAATAGCTTTTGAAAATTTTATAAAATATAATATAAATTTCACATTAATATGATAGGCTTTCAGAACCAAGTATATCACTTCGGAAATATATACTATTTTAATATGCATAACAAAGCATATAAAACTGTTTCTTCAAACATATGTATTTGCTCTGCTTTAATCAATTTCACTTTTTTTTGAAAGGAATATAATTTTGTGTTATGATCCGTCATTTAGGTCACTTGGCATAACTTCGGTTCAACCTGCTTAGGCCATTGCACTGCGTCAATACAATATTGCTGCGCTATGTACTTACGCAGCAATTTTGATTCACCGCTGCGCAATTGGCACGCGAATGTGAAAATGTTAACTTATAGTGTGTCTTGTTTTAAAAGGAAAACTGAACGGTCGTTTAAGCTTCAACTTCAAAATTAAACATAACAAAGGTAAGAAAATAAAAAAAAAACTAGAATACAATAATGTTATGAGCTCCAGTGAATTGACTAATACATGACGTCATATTTATTAATTTATAAGATAATTTTAGTTCCTGCGATGAGCCACATTTTCATTTTCAAAATATATGTTAAGGACGCGATTTAAAAAGGCTTCAACATAACAAAAAACTTTTTTATAACCCAGTTGTGCGCTTTAAATTTTCTGGAGACGAATCAAATTGCTCAAAAGAGGCCCTTACGATTTTGGTCCATAATCGTATATTAAACAGGTTGGATCTAAGTATTAAAAACTGAAGCTGAAATTCTATATACGAAATTTATGAAATTCGTCGATCAGGCTCGCTGCACAGCTTTTGGACAGTCGGAGAGACAAATGGAATTGCGTAACTCACTTTCTTTCTTATATTCTCATTCTCAGTTTAAGTTGGAAACTTCAGCACAGTTGCAATAATTTAATCTCAAGCATACTAAAGTATATTAAAAAGGTAAAAAAAAAGAAACTGTGCCTTTTACCTTTATAAGTCTTATTGTTGTTGTTTTTTTTAATCTAGAAGAATCAAAAGTCCAAAAAATATGCTTTTAAAATGTCCCTACACATAGCTCAGTCAGGCAAAACAGTTATTGCATTTTTATGCATTTTGTAAGCGCTACATAAAATCCTTCATTAAGCTCTAAAGCCAAACATAATAAAGTTTACATACAGAACTTTTAACTAAGAGAAATATTCATGGCAAGTTTATATTGTATTGTATGTACACGAATGTGTGTACCATAATCCTGCAAAATTAAAAGTAATATGTACCTATTTTGCACCAAATGCTTAAACATGTAAGATACTTGCATAAGTCATAGATGCGCACATCATATTTTTTCTTGTCCTAAATACCCCCCTAATACCTTCAAGTGGATACGAAACTATGAAACTAGAAACTAAGACCTAAGAGCGGTGTTTTTATGCATATGAAGCATAAAAACCAAACAAATCAAATTCGGGCAAAATGAGTGTATAGAAGAAAACTAGGAAACCATTTTCGGTTCAGCAGCACAAGTTTTACCAATTGTGTAAATACCAGTGAATGAGTTCGCACGAAATTTCCTGGTGCAGGCAGTTTTGTGCGATATTCATAACAAACGAGAAGTTTTGATTAAATTCACAACCAGAAATTGAAATTAAAAATTTATTAACAACCACTGTTCTGACGTGGTATGCTAAGTTAAGAAGTGCATATTCAGGTGGATTCTTGTAAAGAAGTAGCAACTTTTTAAGTATTTTACATGTAAGTATGAACTGAAGTGAATTTGCAAACACTCAATGCGAACAATAAGCTACGCATTTTACTTGAGTAAGAACAAACAGAAAACTGAATTGCTATACTCAGCTGAAAGATAAATTTGTATGTAATGCTGATGGTAGGTACTGAAGTAGGGACCTATAGGTTCATGAAGATGTTTGCATTCTTTTAACTAACGCAGCAGTTATCACTTCAGTTGATATAAAATAAATAGGAATAATTATTATTCAATCATACATTCCTTCCAAAGCTTTCTGAAAATAAATTTAATATCCGTTTTACCGGTTCGATATTTTTCCATTTTTAATTTTTGAGCTTTTGTCTTCCTAACCTATTGCAATCTGCATCTAATTTCGTAATCTAAGTATAACAATGAAAGGTCTGTGTTCTGTGATAAATGATGCAGGCCGTTTGGAGTTTTGGTGTTAAAAAGGGTCGCAGATGGTGAGAGAAATGATAGGCTGTGTGGGTCTGTTAATAAAAGAAGAAATCGGATCTCAAACTGGGCAGTTTTACAATAAATAAAAAAAATATTATAAAATATTATAACAACCCATGTTTTTGAGAAATGTACCTCAAAATGGATTAAGTGGGCGTAAGGGTCTAGCAATTTTCTTTTTTGAATTTTAAAATTTTGTAAATCAGTCTATCCATCTGTTTTCAGAAGCCGTTGGGTCCGACGGACTTTTTTCAAGGTTTTCATTTTAATCATTTTTTCAACACAACTTTTAAGCTTGTGTCGGTCCATTTTTATAAAAGGCGAAGTAGTTGCTTGACTGCATCGTATCTTAGGCTGATGAACATCAGTCATAAATGTTTAATAACATTTTCTTTTTGTATGATGAAGATGGTAGGAATGAAGAAGGATAGGAATAAAACTGTTTAAAGTAGTAAACAGTGGAAGATTGCAAGATTGGACAAATATGCAGATAGATAGAAGAAACAACATCTGCTTCTACAAATAAATATATATTCAAACTTCTGGAACACGATTAATTATAAATAAAGTGCATGACTGCGTCAACTTTCCCGCTGCGCTGATGGTGCACTTTCGACATCTACGTATGAATTGTCTCCATGTGATGAAAATTTCGTAAAGTTAAAAAAAAACATAAGGAAAGGCTACAGTCCGCTTGGAGCGAACAGTATGATACCCTATCCCTATCCCTATATGCCCCAAAAAAAACCTTAAGAAGATGATGGATAGCATTTTATTTCATTCTATAAAATTTAGAAAAAAAAAAACATTTTTTGAAAAAACGCCCCCAAAAAGTGGGCATGGCCAAAAACTTTGTATGGGCGATATATTGGAAAAAATATTGGCTAAATATCTTGTTAAACATTTTTTTTCGGTTTCTATGAAAATTATCGAAGAAAACAGCATTTTAGTGAAAAACGCCCACAAAAAGTAGGCGTGGCAAAAAACTTTATATGACAAACTTATAAAGGAAGGCAGTGCCTACATATCTTGTGAAGGTTATAACCCTCTATCTGTCCATCTGTAGCTTTAAATCGGTTTTTTCTAAATTGTGGGCGTGGCAGTGGGCGTATTCAAAAAAATTTTACACTTAACCATTTCGGAGCCCTAGGGAGTATGTGGTCCAAATTTCAGCTTTCTAGCTTGAATTTAAAGGCCTAAAAATTGCGTACGGACGGACGGACGGACGGACGGACGGACATTGCTAAATAGTCTTAGGATTTGGTCCTGATCATAAATATATATACTTTTATGGGTCTACGACGAATATTAAGGGGTGTTACAAACTATGTGTCAAAATTAATATACCCTTAGGATAGGGTATAAAAACATAAGGGAAGGCTACAGTCCGCTTGGGCGAACAGTATGATGCCCTATCCATATCCATATATTCCCTAAACAAAAATCCAACATACTGGATGGCTGGAAATTTATAACGCAAAGATATTTAAAAAAACGCCCTGAAAAGTGGGCGTGGCCAAAAACTTTGTATGGGTAATATACTAGCAAAAATATTGGCTAAATATTTTGTTAGACATTTTTTTCGTTTTCTATACCAATTTTTGAAGAAAACCACATTCAAAACAAAAAACCCCACAAAAAGTAGGCGTGCCAAACAATTTTATATTGAAAACTTGTGAAGGAGTTCAGTGTCTACATATTTTGTTCAGGTTCTAAATGTTTATCGCTCCTAAAACTACAGCTTTAAAACGGTTTCTCTAAATTGTGGGTGTGGCAGTGGGCCTCGTATTATTTTTTTTTTAAAAACTTAGAATTTTTGTAAACAATTTACTTTTGCTTTTTACTCTGAAAATTCGAAAGTAAATCGTAGGAGGTCGCCATTTTGTTCATTTTCAAAAAATAAGCTTCGAAGTATTGGGACCAGGTAACCTGCCACCTAGCTCACAGAGTTTGAAACAGTAATGAGTCTACAGCTGTCAATTTGTATTGAATTTTGTAGATTTTCAAAACTTTCTGAAATAAAATTCAAATTTTTACTAAACTATTGTGCGTATTGAAAAAATTAATAAATGGACAACAACTAGCAAATACGTAAGATCATTTGACGAAAAGAAATTTATATTAAATTAACCAGCTCGCCTAAAATTTGTTCAATTTGTAGTATGTGAAAAAAATTATAGTTTTACATTTATTTGTTTATGTTAATAATTGCATTTCTTTGTACATTTATATGTTTTTATAGTTGGGCAGTTTTACAATAAATAAAAAAAATATTATAACTCAAATACGGATGGACCATAACAACCCATGTTTTTGAGAAATGTACCTCAAAATTGATTAAGTGGGCGTAAGGGTCTAGCAATTTTCTTTTTTGAATTTTAAAATTTTGTAAATCAGTCTATGCATCTGTTTTCAGAAGCCGTTGGGTCCGACGGACTTTTTTCAAGGTTTTCATTTTAATCATTTTTTCAACACAACTTTTAAGCTTGTGTCGGTCCATTTTTATAAAAGGCGAAGTAGTTGCTTGACTGCATCGTATCTTAGGCTGATGAACATCAGTCATAAATGTTTAATAGCATTTTCTTTTTGTATGATGAAGATGGTAGGAATGAAGAAGGATAGGAATAAAACTGTTTAAAGTAGAATAGAATGATTAATACTGGTAGAACCTTCTAGCACAGTGGAAGATTGCAAGATTGGACAAATATGCAGATAGATAGAAGTAACAACATCTGCTTCTACAAATAAATATATATTCAAACTTCTGGAACCCGATTAATTATAAATAAAGTGCATGACTGCGTCAACTTTCCCGCTGCGCTGATGGTGCACTTTCGACATCTACGTATGAATTGTCTCCATGTGATGAAAATTTCGTAAAGTTAAAAAAAAAACATAAGGGAAGGCTACAGTCCGCTTGGGCGAACAGTATGATGCCCTATCCATATCCATATATTCCCTAAACAAAAATCCAACATACTGGATGGCTGGAAATTTATAACGCAAAGATATTTAAAAAAAACGCCCTGAAAAGTGGGCGTGGCCAAAAACTTTGTATGGGTAATATACTAGCAAAAATATTGGCAAAATATTTTGTTAGACATTTTTTTCGTTTTCTATACCAATTTTTTAAGAAAACCACATTCAAAAAAAAAACCCCACAAAAAGTAGGCGTGCCAAACAATTTTATATTGAAAACTTGTGAAGGAGTTCAGTGTCTACATATTTTGTTCAGGTTCTAAATGTTTATCGCTCCTAAAACTACAGCTTTAAAACGGTTTCTCTAAATTGTGGGTGTGGCAGTGGGCCTCGTATTTTTTTTTTTTTTAAACTTAGATTTTTTGTAAACAATTTACTTTTGCTTTTTACTCTGAAAATTCGAAAGTAAATTTTACGAGGTCGCCATTTTGTTCATTTTCAAAAAATAAGCTTCGAAGTATTGGGACCAGGTAACCTGCCACCTAGCTCACAGAGTTTGAAACAGTAATGAGTCTACAGCTATCAATTTGTATTGAATTTTGTAGATTTTCAAAACTTTCTGAAATAAAATTCAAATTTTTACTAAACTATTGTGCGTATTGAAAAAATTAATAAATGGACAACAACTAGCAAATACGTAAGATCATTTGACGAAAAGAAATTTATAATAAATTAACCAGCTCGCCTAAAATTTGTTCAATTTGTAGTATGTGAAAAAAATTATAGTTTTACATTTATTTGTTTATGTTAATAATTGCATTTCTTTGTACATTTATATGTTTTTATAGTTGGAGTACAACGCCAGCCTTATATGACCACACATATTTCCATTCGCTCGGATCTAATGCCAGATGCTTTAGGTCAACTTCATGTGACCTCTCATTTATTTTTGTTCTTTGAACTACGTAGCCAATGATTGTGTCTTTGTAAAACAAAGCAGTGCCAATAGAATACTCAACCGTCATCCACAAAATTTTCGCCTTTCGAACAGTGTCCTTAAAGTATGTAACAATTTTGTTCATATAAATTTTTAAAATTGTTGCTCTATGTCTTCAATGTCGCTATTGTTGTTATTGTTTGATGTTCGTGTTGTACCTACTTATGTTTCTATTAACATATTATAAAAACATCGAAATATACAAAAATTATGCTACACAAACGCGGTTTGTTTACATATTTCACATTTAGTTTAAGCCGAAGCCTATTTGAAATTTTCACTTCTTTCACTGTTTTTATACACTTCTCCATTTTCCAAAGAACTCCGCGAAAAAAATTACCATTTAAAGTTGTATTTAAAATGTAAATTTCTTTTACTACCGATTATTTGTTTTCATATGCAAAATATATTGGGCCGACCAGCTGTCAAAAGCATGTAGACACATTACTGTTTCAAGAAATGACTAGCAGATGTAGCGCAAAGCAGTTTGCCGGGTCCCAATTAAAATAAAAAATTTTATTGTTGAACTGTTGAAAAGTTACGATGGTGACCCCAAAGGACTATTTATGGAATAGGGGCCGATATATATATATAGCAATAACTTTAAATACTCTTTCTAAATTAATGACTTATGATTAGAGGCGACGGTGTGGCTGGGTGATCGCTCTTCTTAAAATTATCTTGCAATCCGCTAGGCTTCATGGCCATCAATATGGATTTCATTCCGCTTCATTCCTTTCGGATGTTCTTGATGTGTTTGTTTTTGTCCTGCGTCCAACTCTTATGAGTCCATATCTTACTCAGTAAAACTTGCAAATTAATTCATTAACAAAATCGAAATAGTCTTAAAATTAAAACAAGTTTTAAATCACATAAAGTTTCTCAAAACTTATGAAAGCTATCATATGTCTGTATCTACAAAACTAATTCATGAATGATTTACGACTTCAAGTCGCTTTCTTTAAAACAACTTCGACTATTCCTTACCATGAATGTCATGAATGCAGCCATCATTTATGGATAGAATTTCAATACAACGAGATATAACTATACATAGGTAGAAACCAATAGAACTTCCAGAGCAAGGACTTCTAAACTTTAGCATTTATGATGCCAACAAGATAGAAAAGAAGAAGGACTAGAAGTTATGGAAGGCCAAATTTGATTCAATTCAAAGCCAATTATTAGCTTGGCTTTATGTCTAAATGCAGGTACTATGGTATGGCAATATCGAAAATACCACCACAATCAAAAGCACATTTAAGGGTGTACACTTTCGTTCCATTGTTTTAGAACGCATTCATAAGTAATCGATGAATCCGAACAATGCTCTCGAATTTCAATTATTCTGTAGAATGTTAATCTCAATGGATATTGAATTTTTGTTGAACTATCAGACGATGCATCATCAGTTAGAATTCGAGAAATAAGAAAATCTTTTTCATTTAAATGGCAAAACTTATTGCTTCAAAATTTCTGAAACCCTTGTTGAGACATACAATAATTGTATAGAAAAAGTAATTATTATCACCAGTCGAAATTGTATTCATATTATCAAGTTTTTTTTATTAGAACTTTGCATCTAAAATTGAGGGAAGCTTTTTATTTGCTTAGAAAATACTATTCTCCTTATAGGAAATTAATTCTTGTTTAAACTCTATCCCAATAGTACATAACCTTGGCAAATATTCTGTAAAAGTATACATCATGAAGATAAAACAATAGGACAGACGTCCATTAAAATTTGGAGCACATACCTTTGAAATATTTTTTTGGAAATATGTGGGTGCAGTGTTTTAGTTGTTAAGTGCGTTGGACCACTAAGCGAGGGGTCGCTGATTTAAATCCCGACCTGATGGCAACCCGAAAGTTTTTTATTCGCTGCCCCACCTCATGCGAACGTCTGACAAACATCCAAGTGTAAGAACTGTCATGAGAAGCTTCTCAAAAATAAATTGCCGTACGTAACCAGTATTAAACTGTGGGTCCCATCATTCGTTTTAAAAAAATATATCTTCGCACACACAGTGGTTGGAGAAGCTAGGCTTTGGGTCCTGTATGGGCCGTTTACGCCTAATATTTATTTTATTATTTTATTTTTACCTTTGAAATATATTTTGCGGCTACCAAATCAAAGATAATTCCTATAAACCAGTAACCAATGCATGGCTGCATTTGGACTAACGCATCTTTTTTGGTATCTGCTAAGGTCGTCTGTCAGGCCGTTTTGCTCTCCTGTAAAAAAGTTTAAATTGCCTTATCGGCTTTAGTCCCGATGCACACGTTTGTTGCCGCTTTCGCGTCTAAGAGTACACATAACTATATGGGATGTCCACACACACTTGCGTTAACACTGCGTCGACGCAGCAGTACTGCACGTCATACTTTTAGCCAAGGACCGCCCAGTTATGTTACTGTTGTCGTTTTAGCATCAAATTATAGCTCTACTAATTTAGATAAGTAATTGATCAAAACATTAAAATTGAAAAAAAATGTGGCTGATGCCCTTTTAACAAATAACCATTCGTTTTAGTATCATCGGCTGATCAAATACATAGATGGTTTCCGGCCTTTATATAAGATAAAAATTAGCTTGCAATAATATTGCATTTATAAGTCAAATGCTGACTCGACGATTATACTCTTTCGCAACGCACAGAAACGCCATCTAAGGTCATCACATACAGTGACGGTGCGTCATAGAGACATTTTCGACACTGTCTACCCAAAAATACAAAAATAGAGAAGAAAACAAACACAAAGCTTATAATAACATTAAGAGAAAGATTTGTTGAAAACGCATTTCCGTCTTGTCTTCTAAACTCCTCTTTCGACTGTCTCTCTTCGCTTCACGTCACATAAAATAACTCTTATTTTCCGATTATTCAAATTAAAAACCTGTTTCAAGGAAATATATTGAAATTGAATCAACTGTAGGTAGACACAATCCAATTTGTCTACTTCGGCTATGCGATAAGTATAGAGCCACTCTTGCAACTTTTTATACCCTATCCTAAGGCTACCTATATTAATTTTGACACATAGTTTGTAACACCCCTTAATATTCATCGTAGACCCATAAAAGTATATATATTTATGATCAGGACCAAATCCTAAGACTATTTAGCATTGTCCTTCCGTCGGTCCGTCCACCCGTACGCAATTTTTAGGCCTTTCAAATTAAGCTAAGAAGCTGAAATTTGGACCACATACTACCTAGGGCTCCGAAATGGTTAAGTGTACATTTTTTTGAATACGCCCACAATTTAGAAAAAACCGTTTTAAAGCTAAAGTTAGAGAGATAGAGTCTTACAACCTTCACAAAATATGTAGGCACTGTCCTCCTTTATAAGTTTGTCATATAATGTTTTTTGCCACGCCTACTTTTTGAGCGCGTTTTGCACTTAAATGCTGCTTTCTTCGAAAATTTTCATAGAAAATTTAAAAAAATGTTTGACAAGATATTTAGCCAATATTTTTTCCAATATATACGCCCACTTTTTTGGGGTGTTTTTTAAAAAAAATATATTTTTTTTTCTAAATTAAATAGAATGAAATCAAATGCTATCTATCATCTTCTTAATGCTTTTTTCTTTGGGGCATATAGGGATATGGATAGGGTATCGTACTGTTCGCCCCAAGCGGACTGTAGGCTTTCCTTTTAAACATGTTTATATGGAAGAAAAAGACGCGTCTTTTATGACGTCATTAATTTAGCATTATTCATGCTGCTAGCCAATTTTATGTAGCTTTTAAATTGAGTTAGATTTAATTCTCTTACTAGAGCTTGATTGGTTAAGAGAGTTGTGCTGTCGCTGTGGTTTATGTTTTAAGTATACAGATTTTTCAAGAGATTTTAAATTGTTCTACCTTTTCTATAATATCCTTTTTACTTTTAGCTTTTTTAACGCATCGCTCCAGATTCCCCTGTGCGGTAGGTACTCTTGTTCTACTTAAACACATTTCGTCTGGCCTCCCATTTTGACTCAGGCCAATCCAAAGCTCTTCGTGTTATTTTTATGTAATATAAGGGTTTTTAAAGCCGCCTTGATGCATCAGAATTTTGAATCTTTTTTTCATTCATGTCGGGATCAACATAAGACATTGAGGATGTTGTGAACCATTAGGATGAAAAATATAGCCAGAATTTTTGTCTTTATATATAACAGCGATCATTTTGACGTCGTATTTAATAATTGCACGGAATTATTGCGCGATTAAGATTTAAAAAGCACGGGTGATCAAGCAACCTAAGAGTGAGAATCACAGGAAAATCATTATGTCTACCCTAGAAATGTTGGTGCCGCACATCACTGATGACATAGTAATAAGTATCCAGCCACCATTGATGAATTATTTAGAAAATTAACGAGTGCCTTTCATCGGCAGAAGTCGGACTGGGGAAATCTACGATTTCCGAGGTTCCGAAAGAGTTTTCATGAGCATTTATTTTTGTAGTATGGAATTTCTACGAGAATTAATTCATTTTGAAAAATAATTGAACTGAAGGCACTAGTACCCGGGTGGGCCGGTACTCGGGATTTAGATATTTTAACTCTCTCACGTTGCTCCGCTCGGAACGGTGAAGATAAAAAAGAGTTTTAGTAGTTCACACAAACGCAGCGAAAGGAAACAAAATTAATATCTTCTAAGTATCGTGTTTGTACTAATTCTTTGGTGTTTTTTTCATCGAGATCTAAACTGTTTTACGAAACATACAATCGTTTGACTTTATTCAAAAATAAATTTATTGTTTTGTGCTACATCTACTTGTCAATAGATGTCATTATATCTTCTTTACTGAATCCACTATATTTTTTTACAACAACTGACATTTGACATTTTGATTCACGTGTTTAGTTTTTAATATCGCTGGTATGCACTTTTTCGAGATTGTTTTTAAATGACAATGGAATCATTTGCAACAGTTCCAGGCTTTTGCCCAATATGTGGTTCAATATTCCCTGAGCTTAAATCTATGGGCGATGTCAGTTGTTACAACTGCAAAAAGTCTTTTGCTCCAGATAGTAAACTATAGTAATTTACCAATTGAACATTTTTAACTTCTCATTCTGCTTTTAGTTTTTGGTGATATGGAAGTCGAATACACAATTCACTTTAACACATATGATGCTAAAAAGATTAAGAAAAAAGTGAAAGAAGAAAAAGAAGAAGCTGATGGACCAATTGTTGAACGTAAATGTCCTAAGTGTAGGCATGGTAAAATGTCCTATGCCACGCTGCAACTACGGTCTGCCGACGAGGGACAGACAGTGTTTTTTACATGTCTCAAGTGCAAGTAAGTTAACCAGCGGTTCGATTCTGTACTGCGGAAACGGTCTCGTTTGCGACAATAAGCTTTATGAAAATATAGCTTTGCATTTGCAACGTTTGATCATTTCCGTTTTACAGATTAGATATCCAAATAACGTTGCCGTTTTTCAATTAATTAACTTGTTTACAGATTTAAGGAATCGGAAAATTCATGATCTTTCTCCAGCAATGTAGCAGTTTAATTTATTTTTGATATTAATTATGGTTACTTGCAAATGTAAATATAAATATAAAACATATTTTTACATCGAAAATTCACAACAAATTCATTTTATTATTCGATTACTTTAGCCTCATTTAACTACTGGCTTTTTTACATCCTTTGCTGTAGCCTCTTCCTCAGACTCTTCAGTGCTTTCCTCTTCTTCATCATCATCGTCATCATCATCGTCGTCGTCGTCCTCATCATCATCATAGTCATCGTCATCACCATCATTTCCATAGCTGGTAGCTCCAGAGTATCCACTTGGTTGATAGGATGATGATGCAAAATAAGAATCGTACTCCTCATCATCATTATCGCCGAATTGAGCTTGCCTTCCGAACTTGTGACTTCTAGTCGACATGCTCAAATCCTTAGTTACCGAAGTCTCGTAGTTGCATTTGGGGCACGGAATTGCCTTATTCTTGTCATACTTAAAGCCCTTACGACGCACATGATCCTCACAGTAGCATGTTTTGCAACGCAAACATGAGTACTGTCCTAAACGATTACAAGACTGGCACTTGTAATTCTCGGACTCCAGAACTTGACATGAGGCCTGGTGTTCAAACTGGTCATCTTCACAAAGAAATCCCTCACAGAAGGAACACTTGAAAATTCGTCCACCGTGCTCCCAAACTCCCCGTTCACATTCAATACAAATTGCATTTTGCAGAGGGCACGTGCAGGCGTGTGACTGAAGACATTTACGTCCATGGCAGACCCAAGCTTCGCAGAAATCACAAATGGCACCTACCATTCCCAATCCAGTGGTATAAACGCCTGGATGTTTGACCACGCAATCGCCAGTCTTTAACATGCACTTAACTTTTCCGCATTGAGCGCATATTGGAAGACGTTGAAGACTCTGGCAGAAATAACAAAATGCACGAGATTTTTGTTTTTTAAGACATTTTTCACACTCCATGGGAGCATTACATGGATTCTCAGCAAGTTCAACTTCCTTATTTCGGATCTCTTTCAAACGTAGTTTTTGTTTTTCTGCTTTTTTCCGTTGTCCAGTCTTTTTTTTGGGCATTTTTATTTAATAAATCTCGCAGACAAATTCACTAAAATTAAATGAGAAAATTGGAACGTAGCTTTAGGGAAATAATTTTTTCTTCGCCAACGTGACAGTTCACAAAATGACAGTTGCTTCGAAGGAATGGAAGAGTTCAGCCATGGGTATGAAACAGAGGCTCCCATTCCTTGTTTCACTTCCAGTGTTCAAGTTGTATTAATTTCACTTTGACGACCGCATTCAGCTAGAATTAAATTCGCGATAACATTCTCTATTTCAATTCAATTTAATGATGGATTTTAATGATAGCTTTAACTGGCCCCTTATGAAAACAAAACAAAATGTTTCAGGCTAGATTTTACAAGAAATTTTAGTACCATTTCATAGGCCATTTTCGAAACTTTATGGGCGTGCCACGCCCAAACGTACATTATTTTCAACCCGTTCAACTAAACTTCAATAAACCCACTCAAATTCCATATAACCTTTGATTTTTTTATACGTAAAAGATAAATCCAATATTTTTCTTAACCCTTTCATTACAGCACTTCATTCCGGCTCCAGAAAACATTTGTTTGTTTAAATCTATAATTTTAGGACTCAACTAAGCGAGACAAATAGTGAACTAGTGAAACGGAACAGTTTGAATGTATGTACTGCTGATAACATTTTCCCAGTTATGAGTAGAGTCCGACCGAACATTCGGCTTCAGCTTCGGCTACATTCGGCGAAATGTCAATCAAACGGATTCATTTACTGGCTACTTTTTGTTTATGTTTCTTTGTAAAATATATTTTGTTATGATTATGAGTTATTTAACTAATAAATTGTATACAGGTCAAATTAATTTAACGGATGATTTATTTTAGGTTCCTTGGTATTTCAGGTTGCACTACATTCGACTTCAGCTTTGGCAAAAAAATTGACCTTCGGTCGGACTCTAGTTATGAGCAGATGACGTTCATGGTATACACGTACAACACCTGAGATTAAAGGGTTATCATGAGGTTATTTAAGGATCTAAAAATGTGGCTTTCTGACGATCTAAATATACCTAACAAAAATTATTATTGTTGTTTTTATTTTTAGGTCCCAGTTATAGCCATACGTAAATGCTACCGGAAACTAATTCGTTCACTTTTTTGAACCATTTATATAAACGCCCATTTAAATTTTTTTCGCAACAAAATTTGTTCACACAAAATTTTAACTTAATCTTTGTCCTAAAATGTAGTAAATGCCATGCAAAAAAAATTTATTAAATTAAATGCTCAAGAACAACAAATATTGAATAGAAAATTGTTTATGTATTTTAACGCACAAAAAACATTCCCTGTTTTACTCTTTAATATATCCACAGAAGGAAACAAAGCATACATATCATCATTGTTGGCATATAAACCATAGATCTAATGGTAATTGAAAAAATAATTTTGCTATTCATAAGCTAGAGCTACAACAACGATAAAGCCTGGTGTAAACTTTTGAGTTTAAATAGCTCAAACCAGCAAGACATTTTTTTGCGTTTTATTTATACGTTTAACTGATGCCTAATGTAAGAATAAACATTTTTGATAACCACCATTAGAAACGTAATGGAAAAATAACCTTACCCTGTAACTACCTTACCTACCTACATAAGGTTTTTTCATTTTCGGACATTCTTTCTCTGATATAAGCACAGACTAAGCATCCGTTTCTGTTTCAGTACGCACTGTTTCATATAGTCAAAGCCACGCCACTACTAGGATACCCGCCGCCATTCTTCCTCATTCTTTGCTGAATATTCGGTTCGGGTAGAGCGTGTTCTGTAGGTGCTACAATTTTTTTCTCGTCTTAATTTTAACAATATTTGAAAATAGTTCTCTGTAATAATGACTAATTCAGATAACCAGCAAAATGGAAATTACAACAATCGTGACGACGATGATGTAAGTATAAATTATGCCATAAAAGGTCATTAAAAAATAATCTCGGCGGAAATGTCGGCCATTTTTTATAGATGAACATTTTTTCAATTATCTGAAATTAATCGATAATCTTTTCGTTTTAGGAAATCCATGAGCCTGAGCATTTAAGAAAACTTTTCATTGGGGGTTTGGATTACCGTACCACGGATGATTCCTTAAAAGGTCACTTCGAAAAATGGGGTAAAATAGTCGACGTTGTAGTAATGAAAGATCCACGTACGAAGAGATCACGCGGATTTGGTTTCATTACATATTCTCGAGCTTTTATGATTGATGATGCGCAAAATGCTCGTCCACATAAAATTGATGGTCGTGTTGTTGAGCCAAAACGTGCTGTCCCACGGCAAGATATCGACCGTCCAGATGCTGGTGCCACCGTGAAGAAACTTTTTGTCGGTGGCCTAAGGGACGAACACGACGAAGAGTCGCTGCGCGACTACTTTTCTAAGTTTGGTAAAATACAAGGCGTCAATATTGTTACTGACAAAGATACGGGCAAAAGGCGTGGCTTTGCATTTATTGAATTTGATGACTACGATCCAGTTGATAAAATTGTTTGTAAGTACCCTATTATATATGTACATATATATTATATTTACAATATACAGCCCCAGCTCCGTACATCACTTTTAATAGTTAAGTGCGGCGTTTCATGGCTGTTAGAAAAAATTTAGCTTGTATTATATTTTGTTAGTTTGCAGGCTTAGGCACTATTGCGAATTGATGAAAAAGTACTTGCAACAGAAAATTCTAAAAACATTTTTATAGCTTTTTAGCTTTACAGTCCCAGCTCCGTGGAGTTTTATCAATGAGTTCGTACGGCGTTTCATGACTGTAAGAGTAAACATATAGCTGGTATTATATCGTGGTTGCTTCGCTTAATAGTAAAGTGATGAAAAAGTATCGGCGACAATTATTTAGTTATGGGACTGGGTCTACCATTCCTTTGATTTAATCTGCCAGGTAGAATAACAGCACTGATCCCTGGATGTGATCGGATTTATAATGGTGTTTTTGTTACTTACCTGAACGTTGACGGTTTCTTATTTTTAATAAATATAAAGGTTTTACACAGTATCTGACAAATTGAAATAACTTAACTCTTGTTTTATCAATTTTAATTTAAACGCTGTGAGAGTAAACAAAGACGTTGATTTCGCTATGTTATGTGAATTAGAATATGAACCACATTCAATGTAACACGCAATCGCGCCACAAATATTCTATGTACATAGACTTATTTAAAAGCTGGAACTTAATATGACATGTATTCGAAATTTAAATGACTCGCAACTTAAATTGCCCAATTCTGAATACGACAGGCAGTGCGATAGTAGTTGGTATAACTTAAAGCACAAATTATATGATTCAGTAGAATTTTCCATTTGTTACGGTCTTGTTGCAACAAATCTAACGAATAACGTATTCATTAGCGTGTTAAACGCTTTTTTGCCGCTAAAAAGCCATAGACTGATCTAATGATTAAAACCAGTAGTATTTTAAAGCAGAAAAACCTCAAATCAATACATTTCTTTGAAAAATTAAGTTTCAAAACTACTAAGGCGACCGCGTTTGGCTGCGGATTAAATAAGAAACAAATGCCGTTTCTATGGAAACATGTAAACGAAAATTCACCAAATTGTTTTTCTAGCTATAAATAGTTGTTTTATAATATTATAATTAATTATGGGAGTTATACATATAAATAAACATTTTCATTTCAAAGCACTATAACATTAGTTGGTGTGCAAATATACTCACTTTCTATACCTATAATTTTGTTTTCTTAATAACTTCAGGAGTATAGACGTTCTCAAGTTTACAACTTTTCTTATGTGCGTGCAGTATAGTAATTAAAGTTATTAAATTCTAAAAGTGGCTTCATGCTATAGTATTTGCCGACACTGTATGTATATATTTCTTTTTTGAATTTTGTAAAATTATTTTAGTGGAGCAAACAAAATAAAAGGGGCAATAGAGTTTTGGATGCGGCTTTATCAATTACATACTGGTTTAAAAGCAAACATTCCAATTTTAAAAATACAATGCAAATCGCCCTATGTATTACTAAAACAGTCCCAGCTCCGTGCAATTTCATTAATAAATTTGTGCGGCGTTTCATGACTGTAAGAGAAAACATTTTGCTGGTATTATATCTTTGTTGTTTTACTTGATTTATAGTAAACCGATGAAAAAGTATCGGCTACAGTTGTAAAGCTAATATTTAACGAATGTTAATACATATTAGAAAATTCTAAAACGCGCAAACAATGTTTTGTTTATTTTTAAATTCACTTCAAAATTTCTTACTGATTTTCATTAAATAATTTTGTTATTTTCTTTTTATTTTAGTACAAAAGTCCCATTCAATCAAAAACAAGCTGTTGGATATAAAGAAAGCTCTTCCTAAGCAGGATATGGACCGCCAAGGTGGTGGTGGTGGTCATGGTGGTAACAGTGGTGGCGGTGGTGGTCAACGGGGTGGTCGAGGTGGCGGCGGTGGTCGAAATGATCGCGGTAATAATCAAGGTGGTTGGGGAGGTAATCGCAACCAAAATGACAACTGGGGTGGAAACAATAACTTTGGCGGTGGTTTCAACGGCAATCAAGGCGGTGGTGGGGGCAACTGGAACAATCAGATGACACCCTGGGATAATGGCAACCAAGCTGGTGGCAATTGGAATCAGGGCGGCGGCAACTTTGGTAATGGAGGCAATCAAAGTGGTGGAAATTGGGGCAACAATGATAACTTTGGTGGCGGATACCAACAAAGTGGTTTCGGCGGCGGTCCTATGCGAGCTAGCAATAATTTTGGAAACAACCGCATGAACCCCTATGGTGGAAACCAAGGAGGTGGTGGCGGTGGAAACTTTGGCAAACCAATGGGTAAGTACTTGCATTGATTTTCAAATCCAAAATTTCCTGCTCCCTTCCAACCATTTCATCACAGCATCTGACAAATTGACAAAACTTTTTTAGTGTTTGGTCAGTTTGAATTTTTAACGCTTTAAGAGTAATTTTAAAGACGTTGACCTCGCTATGTTATGCGAATTAGAATATAAACCACATTCGATGTAACACGCAGTCGCGCCACAAATATCACTCATTTAATCCCTTATCAAGAAAATTCTTTTAACTCGTGCAGTAGATTGAGCTAATCGGGAGAACACCAATTTAATCGATTTTTCAGGTAACCAAGGTGGTTTCGGTGGTGGCAATCAAGGTTATAACAACGGGCCCGGCAATATGATGGGCGGTGGAGGCGGCGGCGGCAACAATAGGAGATACTGAGGTGAGCATCGACTTTCAGGCTAAAAAGCTACTGATGTGTATGGAGTTCAACTCATCTAGAATAGAAATACATAGGTTCCTTCACATTTCAAATTTCGTTGATAGTTATCCCCTTTGTTTAAAGTTGGTTACTGGCATCTTCTGAGTTGTTTCAGTACCCAAAGTCTATAAGCTCTGCTGATCCTTTAAAAATCAATCACTGATACAAATTTCAAATAACATTTATTTTTATGTATTTATTCTTTATCTTTACAAATAGGTAAAAAAATGCCAGGTCACATTCAGTCTTAAACAGAAAGCATTGAAAAATCAAGATCAAGGCACAGACAGACAGAAAGAGAAAGAGAGGGAAAAAAATGTGTAAAGGGGTGTCGAAAAAATTAATAGGCAGAATAATTTATAAAAAAAAAAACAAAATAGTATTAACTAAGAACCAAGAACAGAAGGAGTTTACATAATGCGTATAATTATTAGTTAAAATACAGAAGAACATAGAAATGCATAATTTATGTGTGACTATTTGGCGCAGATATGCAGCGATTGAAGAATGAAGATACATCTCTTCCACAACTAGATCTTACCGAAATCTAGACCAGCCCCGTAATTTTAGAAAATGTGTACACTTGTTGCAAGATATTCATGTTATACAAAGATTTGAGTGTGTAATTGTAAAAACATCTTTCCTTTTTTATTTTTGTTTTATAAACAATTTTTTTATACATTTAAAGCGAAAAAGAAAAAAAATGACTAAATTAAGTAATCTAGCACTATAAGTTTAGCTTTAATCAAAGAACAACAAAAAAAAAACCCCCCTTTTTTCCCAAACGAAAAAAAGAAAGTAACACAACCACAAAACAAATGAGAATTACATATTTACAAAATTTACTTCACATATTTAGTAAATCATAATGTTATTTGATAGATTATACATAATTAACAAAATGTAGAATGTAATTACAATTTAAAAATGTATATATACAACTGAAAGGAAACAAGAACAGTTAAAATTTTAAATTAAAATTTAGACATTTCTCATAATGATAATATAAAAAATACCTTGGTAGTTTTTATTCTAGAATCGTTTTCTTGACAGCACAGGAATGTGTGTTTGTATCTAAAGGTTTAGAATGTAGAACATTTTTACTATTATTTTTGTCGTTGTGTAGACCGCAGCCACAGATGCTCAAGTGTTATTTAGACTTATGAAGAAAATGCGCCGTCACAAGTTTAGACAGAAAGATAGACACAAAATTGAATAAGTCAAGCAAGGAAGCGGTGTCAGCCAGAGAAAAAGTGATCAACATAAGATGAAAGAAAGGAAGATATATACATTGGAGAAGAGAATAGGAAGCATATTATACATATTTTCGGCGTCTCCAAATATTTTTTGTTTTTTTATTTTTTATTATTTTGGAAAAAAAATATATTTTTTTTTTATGCATTTCTTGCAAGACTGACGTCATCGAATTGTGCGACGACTTGTTTTGCTGTTTTGGTGCATGCAAATTTAACTACCTTCTTCTTGGCCTCAGGTGGTATAAATGGATGAGGATTATTCCAAAGACTAATGGACGGACCCGTATTGGATAAAATCAGTAAGTGATCTATGTGAAACGATTGAGTGAAATTTGTACATTCCATTAAACTATTCAGTATTGAAAATATCACTCCCTATTTTTAAATCCGCCGAGCGGAAAACACATTCGCGAAATTCGATAATTAAAAACATATGGATCTTATTTCTCCATACAAATATGAAATTTTTTATAGATAGGGATGTAAGTTAATGACATTTCAAACGGTCGTTTCATATTTTATAATTTATTTTATGTATATATGTAAATACACTATATTTCTTATTTTGAATAAATAAATACATGATTGATAAAAGAAAATGTTCGTTGTTCTTATTTTGCCTTTTTGTTCTACTTAAATCGTTTACAAACGTGGTACAACGTTGTAACAAGTGGATGTTTTGTATCCGGAATGCACAATCTGTTAACATATCGATGTAAGGTAAGGGGATCTTTTTCGCATTATGAAAATGTGAGTGTCGGGGGTTTTTTTTAACATTGTACTGGTCCAATTTTGTTGTCCCTAAAAACAGCTGCCGCCAACTCAGTTATTTGGTTTTGTAATTACAAAGTACACTCAGCAAGTGTGAAGGACGGAACGACAAAAAGGTATTTTATGATGTCGGAATTTCTTGGATAATATAGCCATATGTCGTGAGAATTTTAAATATCTAGTACAAACAGAATTGCATTTCTATTCGTTCTTTATCGAAATGAATAGATTCTTGGAAGAGTCGTGTCCTAGACTACATAATAGACAAAAATGGACCGAAAACTGAATAAAATATGTGATTACATAATGAATACTTCAATAACTAAATTAACTAAAGTACACGTCACTATTGAAGCAAATCATTTTTAAATTGAGTCGAAGCATATTGCTAGTGCAATAACTGTACGAACACACAGCTCTGGCGTCATTGCGGTAAAAAGCAATAAAAACTAATCTGCGAATACGTGAGTACACTAAAAATACGCTGACTACAGGTTGAATGCATGTGAATACGTTTAAATACACTGTGATTCACCAGGAATACGAACAGAAGGTCCTTGAATACTTACACTGATTACTCGCCCTCCGGTGAAACTTCTCTTGAACGGACACTTACGCGACCGGAAAATTTGTCCATTGAATGGAGACGACCAATACATATACATTTTTGTTTTTCATCACTTATAGTAACACCAAAATAAACAAAACCAAACTCCATAAACGTCCTGCTATTATGTGTACATGATGTATGTTTGTATGCAACATAAGTGGGCAAGTGCCCACACCCCGAAACCCCCCTTTCAGATCGGAGATGAATTTTCTTTTAACTTACTAGGGGAAACCCTATTTGCTGGTTGAATTACATGTACATATGTTCTAAAGCTTCGGCTTGTATTTTTGAGTCGGAAACGACAACGAATCGATGTGAATCTCTTTGGTTTGAGCGCCATATGAATGCTGTACAGTATCTTCACTTTAGACCAACCACACCTTAAACAACCTTACTGCAGCTCGATGTCTCCCATATTCGCAGCAAACCGAGTTCAAACTCATATTCAAAAAATCTTCAGCTAAAAATGGGGAAGACCAATCACCGGAAGAACCCGAGGCAAATCAGTTGCCAACTGCCATGCCGCTGCGTTACAATTAATCTTCCGGATGGCTTTACAATTTCTACATCAAAATTTGGTATTTTGGAGTCCACTTCAATGGGAGGTTGTGCTTCATCACTCATTAGAAAACAGTCACTAAAATGGGCGCATTTGCGTTTCATCGTGTTTACCCACTAATCAAGAAGCGAAATGGACTCAGCACAATGACGAATTTATTAAAATAAAATTACTACAATTCAATCCGAAGAAAGCATGTCAGAAGCAGCCGCTTATATGAAGAAGTCAAAATGAAGTCATTGGAGAAATATTTTGGTAGAGCTGTACCAAAAACTGCTAGGAAGCATTTCCACCCACCCAAACACACTGGTAAGACGAATTTCCGAATAACTGAAGTAAAGGCGCTTCTCAACGAAATAACATTCCAAAGAGACACCGACAGGACCAGCTATCCTTTCTACGATATCGTCGACTCCAGCTACCATCGGAGGTGAACACATGTGACATCGGTTGAATTCCTAAGTGCATTACTGCCTGCTATGTGCATTCGCATACATTCCTAAATGCATTGTTGCAATGCGTCACTTTTCGAAACGCACTGTAAACGGATATTTCTAGGCAAACAAATGCCGCATCGTGAATAAGAACTATGCAGAAATGATTATTCAGTTTTATTTCGTTTTGACTTTGAACACTCTTCAGGAAGAGTGCCTTAACACTATTTGAAGAATTATTTTTTAAAATCGTTGCAAAATATTTTCTTGACAACTTTTTTTTAAATTTTAAGTCAATTGTATGGCAAATGTTTTGTAGTTACGGTTACCAACTTTGTCAAAGCCCCGGCCTAAAGATTTTTGTTCGTACCTATCGCCAAGAAAAATGTGCTTCAACGAGTAGTAATTATAAGGAGTCCCTTTTTTACAAAAGATATTAAACATATTTTTATAACCTACCCGAAGGGTATATTCATTTTGACAAATAGTTTGTAACACCCCTCAATATTCGTCGTAGACCAATAAAAGTATATACATGTATATTTTACCAAAACCTAAGATGATTTAACCATGTCCGTCCAACTTTAAGATCTTTAAATTTAAGCCAGGAAACTGAAATTTGGACATCGTAGGCTTTCGAAATGGTAGAGTGTAGTTTTTGATACGTCCACAATTAAGAAAAAACCGTTTTAAGCCTAAAGTTGATAGAATACAGCATTAAGACCTTCCCAAGGTATGTAGACACTGAATTTCTTTAAAATGTTAGTATAAAGTTTTTTGTCACGCCTACTTTTTGGGAGGGTTTTTTTTTTGTTTAACAAAATATTTAGACAATACAATTCTCAATATTTTACACACAAAGTTTTCAGCCACTCCCACTTTTTGGAAGAGTTTTTTAAAAAAAATTGTTTACATAATATTTAACAAATATTTTCCTTGACATTTACCTATACAACATTTTGGGCCACGCCCGTTTTTGAGGGCTTTTTTTTTAATAACTTTACATTTTATGATTATATAATAGCAAACCAAAAAAAAAGTCATCCATCGTTTTTTTCTACGCCTTTTCATTGGGAGGCATATGGATAGGGTATCACACTGCTCGCCCCAAGCGGATTGTAGCCTTTCGATATACTTTGATTTATATTTGATTACAATAACATCAGAAACATTCATAAACAAAATAACATAACAAAAACAAAAAAACTTAATAAAAACAATCAGACTATTCATACTTTCTACATTTACATATGATAGAGACTAATTATTAGTTTATCACAAACAAAATAGGCTAGTTAAACTGCCAGGAAGTTTGCATTTCCATGTGAAGTAAGCTAAAGAAATTAATTTCGAAGAGAATGCTTATAATTTTATCTGATGTTATTTACATAACCGGAAGTTAGGTGACTAACAAAACATTCGATGCTTTGTAGCTTCTTAATTAAAATCAATTTTTCTCAAAACCTTTAATTCCTACAAATCATTTTTATTATATAAAAATTTATAATTTGAAACCAATTTAACCGCGGCATTGAAACAAAAACAAATTGTATCCGGCGTTGGCGCCAGTGAGTGAGTGAGTTGGTTGTTTACAATTTTCTATTAAGAATACACGAAGTTGGTCTTGAAGTGTATGTGGAGAACGATAAATACATGCTATCAAAAGCAAATTCGATGTAGATAAGGAGTCATCTACATAGACGTAAACATCAACTCATCGAAAAAAATCTTAGTGGAGATCCCGCGAAGAATTACCCTACGATACAATACAGTTATTTTAAAACTCCTGACTCGAAGGAAAAAGTGCTTACTCTACTGAACCCTTATCCTGCCAGTTCAGCTATATGGCGCAGAGTCCTGAACGATAATCTCTATCCTTCTTTAAACAATAGTTGTCTTCCAAAAAACATGGTTTTATTCAGAAACGTCGAACAGTACAAACCTTAACATTTTTTAATGATTTATGTATAAAAAAAATGGACCATGATAAATGTTTTGTAATAAGTCTGCATCTCAGCTGCTGTCAATTTGTCCCCATTCTTTGGGCACATTGTCCAACAATCGGTCAAATCCGGATGATAAAAACATGCCCAGTCTAATTTTACCAGAAATCAAAGAAGTATTTTTGATCGCTGAACTTACACTGAATCCTCGCGAAAGTAAAATCAAAGAAACAAAGATATTTCATTTGTTTAGGATAAGTATTAAATTTTATAAGATTTAAAACAATGCCTAAATAAGCGTTCGCGACAACAACGAATAACTTACCTGCGCTTAGAAGACCAAGCCATCACAGTATTAACTTTAATTAACGTCCAAAAAGTAAATTCTTTCTCTGAATGATGTTTTCACATGTACGTATAAAAAGTAACTAAAACAATATTGTTGATTTAAAAAAGTAGTTTTATTACCATTTTATTAAATACACTTAAATAAATAGTTCATGTTTATTACCATTAGCCAAGAAGTCATCTTGTACCGCCAACTTTTACACTCCAGCAATTAAACACTGTCACCAATGTCTGCGCACTTAATGCCGAAGAAGCTGAAAAGGCGTTAAAGAAGACTTACCTATGCATTGATATAACACCTTCCTTTAAACTCGAGGAAATTGTCTAATAACTGTAGCCCGCTTGAAGAAAAAAAAAATGAGAAAACATTATTTTAAACATTGGATGCATCTCCACACTAGTGCTAAGTCCTTATCAATCTAATTAACAAGTTATTACAAATGCGCGTACAAAATGAATTATGTAGAAGCATGGAAAATAATTAAAGCGATGTTTTCCGTAAAATGGTGTTTGTATGTACTGTACATACCGTGTAAAAGCTAATTCTTAAAAATGTTTTATTTATTTTGGTTTTGTTCATATTCTATTTGTCTTCTTATATACATAGTGTCATGAAACTAAAGCTGATATAGTTTAAGATATCTGATATATCTGTCATACAATTTCTAACAAATGGTTAAATAACATCAAGGCCCAGAAAATAAGTAAAGAAATAAAAAACCTATACTAAATACATATGAATAGCATATTCATTAAAAAATTGTTTAAATAGATACATGTACATACATATCGCTCATTAGAACGAACACCGTCATAACTAAAAAAACAAAAATGTTTACTTAATGATACAGTTCAAACCGATTTTCTATAAATTTTATGATGGAAAACCGTCATTTATATAACATAAAATTAAACTTTTCAAATAAGCCTCGATCTTAATAACGTCACATGTGAAACTACGCTGTTTTTATATTTTTTTTTTAATTATAAACATTTTAGAAAATTAAATTGCATTGTATTACATCTAACTGTAATTCCATCAAAAACAAAGAAGAATGAAGTGATAAACATGAAAACAATTATAAAATTCAACAATGCAAATTTTAAATTTCGTTTTCTGTATTTTTTGTAATATGACGGTGTTCTTTTTAATACGCGATATGTAAACACAATATTTAGTATTTATTTCGCAATGCGATGGTTAAGCAAGGTTCCGACTCAAGTGCGGTGGATTGCTATAATAGCAATAACTAAATTTTGACCAACTTTTCTTATATAAAATCGCCCTAACAAAAGTAAATTCAAATAAATAAATAAAAAATATATAAATATTTTAATTTTATCTCAATTTCATACCTAATTTTATTTTTCTGTGATTTACGATAATCAGACTGCTATTTTTTCACGAGATGAAGATATGCTAATTGTTTGTTAAATAAGCGTTTACGAACTCATCGGTTTAAACAATAAATCGTTAGCACTACATACTTAAAAATTAAATGCTGAACATACTTATATTATTCAAATTTTACAAAATTACTATGAAATAATCGGTATTTTTAAAAGCATATGGTAATCGGAGTGTTTTTTTTTAGCAAGCCTATATACATCGGTTCGCTTAATAAAAACTTATTGACTACCTTAGAAATTATAGATCAGTGCTTTTTAATAACATTTAAAAAAAATGAATTACCCCTACTAAACTACACACAAATGTCAAAGACATTAATATAATATATAAAGCTGTTGAGGGCGAATACGTTAAAAAATCTGAGTGCAATGACCACATTTTGTTGAACTATATGAACATAATATGTATGTATTTATAATTAGAAATGATCTTTGCACTGACACTACAAATATGCAAGTGTGGAAAGTTTTAATCCCACACTCCCCCAGGATTTTGTGCAAATAATTTAAAGCACAAGCTTGAACAAATTTTAAATTGTTTTTGCAAAAACAATGTTAAAAAACTATGAATACCAATTGCATCGAACGAACTATATTGTGTGAGAAAAAAAAATATTCTGTATAGCCACGCTATATTGCAATGCTTATTACAATATTATTATACTTGTTTGAATTTACAAACAAAAATACATATTGTTCTTATAGAAACCTTACAACTACCTTCCTAAAGCGTTTACTGGTGTCTGTCCCCCAGCCGCGCAGATGAACTTTACCAAACCTCAAAATACGATTGCCAAAAAACACTGCGAATATTGAATGAAATGTCTGTCGTTCTAATTGTAAAATTGAGTGCAGTGATCGGTGGTGTTGGAAGACAAAAGGTGTTTGACGTACATATCGCATTTTGCCTTACAAACGTGTCTTGTATCGTCTGGTTCAAAGAAGTGTAGATGAATTGCTATTACCTAAAGTACTTTTTTGTTAATACGATCATAGCGGTGTTCAAGTCCTCACGTTCAAATTTTTTTTTTTTTTACCAAATGTTATAAATAGCAGTATTTCCATCAGTATTACATACGTACCTATTATATCACCATAATATAAATATTTATAAACGATATATATAATATTTATACTCGTATAAGTAAAATAAAGTTGCTGAAAATTAAGCAAATATAAATTTTTAATTACGATAAATGAGAATGCTGCCTCGATCCAAAGATGAAGACTTACATATTATTGTATGCGCAACGCAATAAACTTACATATTTATTATTTCAATATATGTATATAAATTATTTTACATATAATTGCATACTTGAGAGTTATCAATTGTCCCGTTTGCTTGTTGTTCTGTTAATTTTTTTTTAGTTTTTGTTTGTTTAATGCAAATAATCATATAGTATATAATTAAATATTTATTGGAAATACAATATATTCATAAAAATAATGGAAAACAATGAGAAATACACACATATTATCCCTACAACCCTTTTCAGGTTAATTGTGAAAGAAACAATTAGAAAGAAACAAAATAACATCCAAGTTGTGAGTGAATTTTTAAAATTCGCTTTAAACGAAGGATGTTATAACATTTCGTATTTAATATGTTTTTTATTAATTTTAATTATGTTTTTCTTTAAATTTAATTTTGTATAATACTCCTGAAATCTATTACGAATAGATATGTGTTTTGTTGAATATATGTTTAAATTTTCTTTACTATTTATTCAACAGTTTTTGTTTTTATTTTAACTTTTTGTATAATATTCAGTTCTTCTTCTCGTTATAGGTTGAAGTTGGATTCTATTTGTAATAAATGTTTTGTTTAATTTTAGATTTTTTTTAATATGTAATTGCTTAAAAAATATTCTGCGACCTTATTTGAAGAGATAGAGATAAACACATGACGTCACTTTGTTCTGGTATTTTTCTTAAGATTTTCATATAATTAGGTATACATCTTACATGCCTATAGTAAAGAGAGATAAGATATTTATAGAAAAATTATGATATATAAAATAATATAACAAATATTAATACAAAAAAAAATTTCATATAAGTAAACCCAGTGCGGTCCTCCTTAAGCATCTATTTTCTACTTTTCTCTTAACGTTAATAAACACAGCCATATAATGTTTTGTGTCAATTTAATTGATTTGTAAAACTATAAAATACTCAATACGGTAGGTATACATGAAAACAATGTATAAACTTGAAAGTAAACTCGCCTTAATTTCTTGAAAATGGGGTTTTATAAACCTACATAAATGAGAAATTATTTTTGAATTGTCTGCAAAAATAAAAAAATAAATATTAGGCGTAAACGGCACATTCAGTTCCCAAAGCCTAGCTTCTCCAACCATTGTTTGTGCGAAGATACATTTTTTGACACGAATGGAAGGGACATACAGTTTAATGCCGATTCCGAATGGCAATTTATTTTTGAGAAGCTTCTCATGACAGTTCTTACACTTGGATGTTTGTCAGACGTTCGCAAGAAGTGGGACAGCGAATAAAAAACATTCAGGTTACCACCAGGTCGGGATTTAAATCAGCGACCCCTCGCTTAGTGGTCCAACGCACTTAACCACTGCAAAACCAATAATGAAATGTAGTATTTCGTTTGTACAAATTCCAGTATTTTATTCTTATAAAATAGAGTTCATACATATTTGAAATTGGTAGATACCTGTTTGCGAAAAAAATTAACAAAAAAAAAAAATATAACAGGTTTAAGGACTTAACCACAAAATTGTACAATTACTAGAGTTTCTGTATAAGAAGGCATCAATTTAAGATAACAATTGTTCAAATTGTATTTAACAAATGGAAAATTAATAAATTTTAAATTTTTTTGTAATAAAAATTATTGTTAAAATTTTCTATTAAGCAGTGGATTTTTCTTGATCAATGCATTTTAAACAAAGGCAAATATTATACATAACTGATGTTAAAATGTATTTCTTTGCTAAATGCGGTCATCATAAGAAATCGCTTGGCGGTTGTATTAGTTTAAAAAATAAAAATAAAATCACTAAAAAAGGTTTACTTTTATAATCACTTCAGCGATTTTTCACAATTATTGTAAAGAATAGTGTTTAGCACGTGTCGGTTATAATGCTTAATTGTTGATTCGTGATATAGATTTAACAACAAGGAATACATTTAGAAAGTCCTAGACGTATAGCAAGTCTTAAAGTGAGATTACTTTGGAGCTGCGATAGCTATAAATAAAGGTTTGTTCTTATTTAGTACTAATTGCAGACCATAACTATTATGAATCCAATTGTCAGATTACAAACTGCCAGTATTATTTGTATTCAGTAGTCTTTGCAATTTTACCGTAATAATACAAGCTTCAAAGTTTTTACCAATTCTTAGCCTTTGGTACTAAAATTATGGTTTCATGAGCCAAACTAATACGCTTTTCGCCGTATATTCAATCGTTTTCGCAGAGGTGGCACCGAGACGTAAAGATCTTGGTTTAAAGGCTTACAAATTCCAACTCGTGCAACACTGGAAGCCGAATGTCCATCTTAATCATTAAACCATAATTTTTGGTTAATCAAACAATTGTTCAGCAATTGAGGCCCATTTAATTTTTGTGGCAAAATTTTGACCGTATTTTTTTTTCGAAAATTAGGCTGATTAGGAAGCTACGGTTAGCGGTACTCCCCGATTGGATGTCATGATTGTGATCATGTGATCGTATCATGGTCTATTATGGTGTTACATACCAATAAACTTAGTAAAGAAAACATTCGGTGACCGCATAATAGCGTAATGGAGCTGTAAATTGATCATCATATGCGAATTAAGGACACTTTACTTGATAGTAATTGTCAGTTAATTTGCATTTAAACCATTCTAAATATATGTAAAAATTATACATTCCTGCTAATTTCGCTTTAATTATTGTAAATCATTGCATGATTTAAAAAAAAGAAATAAACAGAGTTACTGGGACTTTTCATGAGTTCATTTTGTGTTTGAAAGTGAAAAACGGAGAGGCAGTACACAAGATATTAGCACAAAGAAACATTAACAAATTTTCCAACAAATCAATTGATTATTCTTATATATTTCCTATATCCCATATTTGATGAAACTTCATTAAAATCGGAATGTACACAGATATACCACCTATTCCAGCATTTCACATGTTCCACAAAACTGTTTAAGATTGTCAACTATGTTACCAGACTACTGCGAGTCCCCTAAATGTCATCCCACAGATTATATTATCTGAAAGTGAATTATTCGAACAGAGAGGGTTAAATTGCAATTGAAAATTGATTGTTAATTCCCATTAATTGTTCGACGGGTGACTGAAACGTCAAACAAAACTTCATTCGTTGTCAACGCATTTCGAAATCTAGAATTTTGATTCGGTGTGAATTTTGTCTATAATTCTTAGGAATTGAATCTTCTTCTCATTTTTGACGACGATCTCCAACATAAACGCACTCTGAAAGCTTTCTCTCAAGTGACAATCGCTACCGCTGCTGAAAGGCATTCATTTATTTGAATATATGCACAGTTTTAAGAAAATACTAAATGTTCTTTAGTGTAAACCGAGTTTTCTATAGGTATTTTTTCAGTTCTTAATAAATAACTACATTTAAAAGCTAAAGGGCTTCATATATATTTATCCTAAATACATTAGCTTATCAACACTCTCGTTATTTTATTCTTCTTCGTTTCATTGAGACTAAATATAATATTCTTCTTAACGGAACGGTCTATTACGATTTACTTTGTAGGCCCGTAAAATACATATTCATAATAATTTTATTCTAAAAAAGTATATAATTATGAGAATATAGTTTAAAATACTAACTTATGTGCGAATTATCTATTTTATACCATCTGTAAGAGGCTACCTAATAAATATGTATGTATGTACCCAAATACGTGGTTTAGTGAATACATTCATTTAAATACACACACAAACTACTTTTTTTGAATTTTGAATTTTAAATAGCGCACGGACGATCGCAAACATACCTGCAATTATAAGTCTTTAATATTGCCGATTTGATGCAGCACGTCCAGATGCACCACCACCTTTTATTGGTGCATAATTAGCTGGAGGAGGTTGTTGTTGCGTACTATACGAGTTATAGTAGCCCTGAGCCGTACCATATGTATTCTGTGGAATGTTCCCTGAAAAATAGTACAGAGTTCATGGCCACCGTTCTACTATGTATTTGCATTTTCCCTTAAAAATATTCCTATTCAAACATTTTTTTTTATCGTATGGTTAGTAGACAAAAGTGTTTGCACAAAAATAAAGGAGAACACAGAGGATAATAGTGATTGAAACACAAAAAAATGCATATTGGCAGTATTAGTAGATCTATTGGCTAAATAGCCGAAATTTGAAATGGTCTTTTGATTATCACACACTAAACTACGTGTGTAGATAGATGGTCCTCCTAGTAGGCATATTAAAAGAGAAACACCCTCTTCCCACCCAACTCTATAGAAGACAAATCGTGTTTGATTTCTTACCATAATTATTTCCTGCCGTTACACCATACGGATTCATACGATTTCCACCTAAATTACCGGCCTTTGTTGGACCACCATTATAAGCTTGTTGATACTCACTGCCAAAATTATTACCACCAGCCCAATTGGTGGGTGGTGCTGCGCCTGCTGGGGGGCCTTGTGAAGGAACTGCAGTAGGCGCTCCATAGCCTTGGTTTTGATTCCAACCTCCCTGATACGCGGGCGGAGCATTATTCCAACCATTCGCACTCTGCTGTGGTGGATAACTGTATGCTTGTGGCGCTGCAGATGCTGGCGGTGGCTGAGTGTATGCATTACTATAAGCGGCCATTCCCCAGCCATTGTTGGCGTAACTTTGTTGTGGTGGTGCCATGTTATTCGCCATGGAATACTGGCCATTGTTTTGTGGCATAACTCCACTTTGCTGTAGTTGATGTTTACGCATAACTTCTTGCTTATAGACGGATTTTTTGACGTCCACAAAGACATATTTTATTGTATGGTTCTTTTTCACTGAAAATAAAAATAAGAATTAATTTTTCGTTTGTGATATTGCTACACAATAATTACTGTTTATAAAAAAATAAAAATAGATGACATATCGGTTGAATTGACAGAATTTGTTTACCTGTGCGTAGAGGTCGCATGAAGGAGCGTATGTATTTTAGGCGAACTCTTTATGCTGGACCAAGTTGAGCATCGAGTAAAAAAAAAAAACCGAAACACTAAAATGTCTTGCCCACAAGCGAATAAAGAAGTGCTAAGCCAGGAGAAATTTGGAATCACAGCCCCAGGTTCAGGTTCAGATGTCAAAGAGAGACAGAACTTTTAAGAAAGTAACTATGATACTGTTTACATTGAAACAAAACGTGGGGATTTACAAAATACCACATAACACTAACATTTGAAGAGGCTTGAAATAACTGTGTACTTTTCGGTGCACCGTCCGCCGGACTTAGTCGCTACATGTATGCATATTTACGACCGTCGTTGCAACGTTGAATACTACTATACATTTACTCGGTTGTTTCTTATATTTTCTTTTACATTATTTAAATTTTTTTAAGTTCTATGGGAATATAATAGTCCTGTCGCCAAATGCACGATCAAGTCTTAAAATAATTTTAAATAAATTACACATTTGCAATAATTTAAACGTACAACCTGTCAAGCTTTGCAAAGTTTTGTTCTATTCGTAGGTACAGAAAAACAAGAGTCCAAAGTAAATTGTTCCTTTCTCACGTGAATATTAGAAAAACTTATAAATTTAGAATTTTATTAAAATTTGATTTATGCGGGGGCTTATTGGTTTTATATGCATGAACAGTAGGCAAGAATAAAATAAAAAAATATATATGAATCCAGTTTCTATAATCAATATAAACGTTTTTTCGTGTTGATTGCTTATCAATTTGCGCACTGCCACCATAACAGGTACTAATTATTTTGAAAATCAACTTGCAATAATTTGTGAACGCAAATTATTTTAAATTATTCAGCTCGCAAACGCTAATAAATCTTCTTCTACCTTTGTCTTAAAGTACTTTTTTAAAAATTTATTTTTTAACAGATTAAATAAAAATCTGTTAGTAAAAAAAGGCAATTTCAATGTAAAATCATACTTACAAACGGCTTTATCCACAGAGTCGTAATCATCAAATTCCACGAAAGCAAAACCACGCTTACGACCTGTTGCTTTATCTGTGAGAATCTTAACACCAACGACATTGCCAAATTGTTGGAAATACTCATCTAAACATGCCTCATCGTGGATTTCCTTTAAACCACCGACGAATATCTTCTTAACCGAAGCATTCGACTCAGTCTTGTCCAACTCTGGTCGTGGAAGGGCACGTTTTGCATCAACAGTTCTGCAAAAGCAGAACGAACATATTAATATGAAATTTTTCTTCTCGAGACCTAGTTTTACTTACTTTCCATCAATTACATGAGGTCGAGCCAATTGCGCTTGATCTACCATTGAAGCCTTAGCAAAAGAAATGAAACCAAAGCCCCGCGAACGTTTGGTTGCTGGATCTCGCATAACTACAACATCTGTAACATCACCCCATTGTTCATAAAATGCTTTCAATGAATCTTCATTTGTCATTGGCGATAGACCGCCGATGAATAATTTTCGCAAATGCTCCAATTCGCCAGTTTCTTCCTAAAAAAAAAAGTTGAGTTTTAAAGACGCCATTTTGATGCCTGCACACGCCTGACAATTCACTTTACACTTTAACTCCGACAAAAGTTAAAATTCCTTCAAATTAAAATAAGTTCTGAAATTACCATTCCGTTGCCCATTGACATATTCATGTAATTATCCTTATGCATAGTCCTTGTTGATTTTAATAAATTCGAGAAACGTTGCAGGAAATACACCTTCGCACTCCTAATCCACACAAATTCCAAACGAAGACGAACTGAGTTACTGAAGTGAGAAAGAGAGAGAGTACAATGAACAATTTTTTTTTCATCGGCGTCGTGTTCGTTTTCGTTGTCATTTCGCTAAAATATATACCCCGTTTACATTATCGAATCAAAAGATTGAATTGAATTTTCCGGGTATAAGCACTCAAGGAGTTTTAAAATGAGTTGAAATAGAATTGGATTGGAATTCATGTAGTATATTTGGATTGACACCAGGCGGCATTTCCGTATTTGCACTGATATTTATATCGAGTCGTATTTATCAGAATTCACTTAAATACCTTTAAATAGTTGCATAGTTATACAGGGTCGAAATATTTAAGCGGCCTATATACAACGTTCCATAAATCCTTATTTATAAAACATGCTACCCATATTAGTTATACAATGCTTTTATCAGATTATGTAACAAAATATCGAAATCTATTACAATTATTGACCAAATATGTTAACACAACTCATCTGTTTGTATTTTGTTGCGTATGTTATGAATATATTTTGTTGCGAATCGCAAATTTCGTTTGAAGCGTTATATGCAAACGAAATAAAAGTTGTTTAATACAATGTAAATGGTTGTGCATTTTGCGTACATGTTCTAAACAAGAAACATACATCATTCAATCCATCACCAAATACTACGACAACTTTCACTTCGAACTGCTCACAAATGATTCCTACACTGTCGAATACCTGCCACACAAATTATTATTATTATTATAATATTTCTTACTGATCATTATCGGTTGTACATACACTTTAAAATACTCATTGATAATTGAGTAGAACATTTGAAATAAACTTGTCATAAGAAAAAATTTCGTCGAACACAAATTCGATCAAGGAAAAAATTATTTAAACTTTTCTTTAAATCCATTTTTATTATTTCACTGAAAGAAATCGATTTCATTTAACAGCTGATAATCGTTTCTTCAATTTGGAACACAGTCGTTCCACTGATTTGTTCGATTTTCATCTGTCAATTTTGCTTTCAATGATCAACTCTAACTTTAGAACCTATACCAGTGGCCTTCCACTGACAGAAATTTTTCAATGCTATAACCGACTTGTCAAAAAAATTAAACAACTATTCCACTGATTTGTTCCAATGATGGATCTCAATGACAGCTACAACTGGCCCCTTAGGGGCTTCGAAAATCTTGTTTTACGATTTAAAGACGACTAAGCAAACAATATATTCTTTTAATGGTATCAAAATAAAGCTAATCACTTCCAAATTTTCCTACAAACATAATTATTTAATTCTGATTTTAACTTTTCTTTAAATGTACTTCTATTATTTTACTGACAGAAATCGATTTCAATGAACTAAATGAATGAAACTTAATGAACAATATGTCAAACAAATTTCAAGTAATAACAAATGCCTTTTAATTTTGCTTCTTTTTTTAATGATTTAAGATCAATTAATGCTTTTAATGCACCATTAAGATTGCGAAAGCATTACAAAATTAGATTTGATCCATTTACACTCCGAGATGAAGACTTTAGCGCGAAGTATAGGTTTTCAAAATCAAAGATGCGAAAATTAATTGCTATTGTACGATCAGACCTTCGCAATGACAACAGAGGAGGTCACATTCCTGAAGATCTGCAAGTAATGGCTGCTATTCGGTATTGGGAATGAGATGAAGTAAGTTTGATAGGGTTAAATCTATCCTGTAGCTCATAGTCATCCTGTAGTTTTTGATGCCATAATCATTATTAAACCGTAGCCTATATGTTTTTTAAGATTCAAGACGACGGTGCAGATATTCACGGATTTAGCCAGCCAAGTCTCTGCCAAATATGCAAACGTGTGGCAAGAGCATTTGCATAGAAAAGATCTAGATACGTCAAAATGCCAACAACAATATCTGAACAAATAATAGTAATGCATAAGTTCTTCGACATACGCAGCTTTCCACAAGTCATTGAAGCCATTGATTGCGCACCCACATTAAAATTCCCAAAGTTGGTGGGCCCTCCGGACAATATTATATTAATAGGAAGGGATTTTATTCCTTGAATACACAAGTGGTGTGCGACGCTTCACTAAGGATTAATGACATTGTTTGCCATTGGAAAGAAAGCACTCACGATTCTCGACTCTTCAGGGAAAGTCGAAGTAAGCAACGCTTTAAAAATGGTGAATTTGAAGGTCGCCTGCTTGGAGATGGTGGCTACCCTTGTACCAACAATTTATTTGCCAACAATTAAGTGCCATTAATCTTGTATCATCCGGATCTAGTGATTTGGGTGGCGGTCCACCTCCCGTTCCATTAAGCTTCTTTTATTTAAAGAAGCACTTGCCTTGGCTTTCATTTTTGTTGATCGCCTTTGTGCTTGGAGTTGAGTAGTATCACTGGGAGTGACACTCATTTTATTGAAACTGAAAATTTTAATTGTAAGTATGTATTACACTACATTGCCAATTATTCTTACGTGTTTGTTATTTCTATCCACGTTTCTCTCTTCATCATGGATATGTTTGTGTGCACACTTTTATTTTCAATTATTAATATTCTGTCCTCTATGAGTTGTCTCAGGAGAATCTGCAGATATAAATTTATTATGGAAAATTCGAACTATTCTGTATTTAGGTACCTTATCTGAGGAATCCCAATTTTCAGATCGTTTTCTTTTAATCTTGTTTTCTCTTTCCATTTTAGATTTTTAATTTTTTAAACAATTACCGGTAACAATGAATTAATTCTTGTTTATGAACAGCTGAGTTGTGTTTATATTTTTAAACAAATAAATGTAATAGATTTGCACATTTTGTTACTTTATCTGACACAAGCGCTGTATAACTAATATAGGAGACAAAATGTTTTATAAATAAGGATTTATGCAACGTTGTTTAAAGGCCGCTTAAAGACCTTCGACCCTGTATAACTATGTAACTGTTTAGAATTCTAATAAATACGGCTGCATCAAAATAAAGCTTATCACTTATAGAATTTTTCTATAAACAAAATTACTTAATTCTGATTTAAACTAAAAGTTCCACTGATTTGTTCCAATGATGCGTTTGAATGATACCTATAACTAGCCCCTTAAATTATTAAGTTTAAGTTTCTGAAAAGAGCAAATTAAGTTTGTGTTTCAATTCAAGTGGGAAGTGCAAAAGTGAGAATAATGAAAGCAAAATGTATTAAAAAGTTTTTATTTCCTTTGTCTAAATTGACTGAACTATATAAACTGCCTCAAAAAAGGAAAACTAATTTCTAATGATTCATTGTTATGTATGTTTATATTTAATTGAGAATATTTTAAAACAGCTTGTTGATGTAAGTAACCCTTAACATGCAGTCGACAATGGAATGTTTTTTGTTTCATTCCATTTCCTATCATTTTGCAAAGAGCCGTAAGCCGGCTTTTTGATACCGGCGTCAACCTTTTAAAAAGCCGCCTTTCCTTTGCCATTCGCTTCCACCATCTTTTTCCGACGAGTTTGTTCGTTCCGCGTGTGTGTGGATATAATTTGGAAAAATAATTAAATTAAAATTGAATAGTTGCCGATATAAAGTTCTATCAAAATAAGGATAGAATTTCCAAAATGACGGACGTTGATAATCGCAATGGTAACTCAAATGGGAATTATGAGGAGGAGGTAAGAGAATATAGTATATTATAATATACTTACATACATCTGAACATCTGTATAATTACTTCTTTTTAAATTTTATTTGTAATTTGTTGTCCAAAAGTTTTAATTAATTTTCTGTATGGAATAATGCAGTGGCTATTTTCTTTGCGTTATAGCATTTTCTATTTCTGATAAAAAAATCCGAATTCTGCTATGGCGTGAAATAAAATGGCGGACTTTATTTTTTTTATTGAAAATATTTTATTCGTACGTGCTTAAAAAAACTCATTAAGGTTACTAAACGTATTAAAATATAATTAAGCGATATACATAAAATTCGTTTTTAATTCTTATGTCTCGCGTCTGGTTATTTTTTTTTTTTGTTTGTTAAACATAAGCACACATTTTTCAAAATGGTAGCCATTTTTTAATATTTTTCTTCAATATAATTAAATAGGGTATCAATGAACCCGAACATTTAAGAAAGTTGTTCATTGGCGGTTTGGATTACCGTACCACAGATGACTCACTCAAGGGCCATTTCGAAAAATGGGGCAACATTGTAGATGTCGTTGTCATGAAGGATCCAAAAACTAAGCGCTCTAGGGGATTCGGGTTCATAACCTATTCACAATCGTTTATGGTAGATAATGCTCAAAATGCCCGCCCCCATAAAATCGATGGACGTGTGGTTGAGCCAAAGCGCGCTGTTCCACGTCAGGAAATTGATAGTCCAAATGCTGGAGCTACCGTAAAGAAATTGTTTGTCGGTGGTCTGCGTGATGACCATGATGAAGAATGCATCCGGGAATATTTCTGCGAATATGGCCCAATTCTAAGCATTAACATTGTTACCGACAAGGATACTGGCAAGAAGCGTGGCTTTGCTTTCGTCGAATTCGATGACTATGACCCCGTGGACAAAGTTGTTTGTAAGTATTGAATCATTTATTTTATTTTTGAAAGGTTATTTACATTAAAATTTTTTTGTAGAAAACTTATTTATTTATGCTAATGGGAATAAAAACGTTGATACTAGATTTCTTGAAATGCACTTAATGAGTGCCTTCTTTTCTTTCGGTTGTGAAAAAAAATTATATTAATTTTTCTTATTGTCAAAATACAAACTAATATTGAAGGAGTGGTTTAAACTAACAAAACTAATCCTCTTAAGTTTATTCGAGAACCTTCTGCGTTTTATGTGGTTTCTGCCCTGGTGCCATATAAATAAAATGTAACTAAAACCCACCCCTATTATAATATGTTGGTGTGAATATTCAGAAGACCATCTTATCGTTTAAGCATCTGACGCCAAATTACTTTTCGTAGGTAATTAGTCACTACTGTGCTATTGGTGGTGTCTACGAAGAGGAAGCGCGACGGCGTAAAAAGTATTACAATGCACGTCCATTAGATTTACAGGAGAAAATGCTTACTGTTTAAGCCCTCGGGCTCTGTGTCAAAATGCTCAAAATATCGCATCTGTCATACTGATTTTAAATAATAAGGTTATGCTTATATGTAAATAATATCTGGTTCGCCACTCGGCATCTACCAAAAACTAGCACTTCGGTTTTTACCTCTTCTTTTAGTTACTTTAAGATCTTTAAAACAGTATTTATTTACATTATTGTAAATCAGTAATTTATAATCCAGATAAATAACTAAATTTTGTTTTAATCTCTTTTTTTTTATATCGATCTACTTAATATGTATTTAAATATAACCTACACAACAATTGCAATTTCTGCAAATGAATTAGAAATTTGTAGATTTTATTTAAATCGCGATTTACCCAAAATAAAATTAAATTTCCAATGTCACAGATAACAGACATCAGCGTTTTTCAAAAGTGATTTAAAACAATGTTTGATATTATTTAATTGTTCGAAATGCGAAACTTTCAAAACGAATTCACTCTATTTGCAAATTTGAATTTCATTTCATTTCACTCGATTTCTTGAACATGCTGTTAACATCTTGTACATTGGTGATCTTATAACATGTAGAACAATTTAATATCATATAGGTGCATACATCCTTACCTTTACCTTAGAAAGGCTTATACAGTCAATACTTGTTTTATGTTTGTATGGGCTGTTGAATTCATTATGGTGTTTATTTTTTTAGTGCAAAAGAACCATACCATTAAGAACAAGCTTTTGGACGTTAAAAAAGCAATCGCCAAACAAGATATGGACCGTAGTGGTGGCGGCGGTGGTGGAGGAGGAGGCGGCGGTGGTGGTGGCCGTGGTGGACCACAAGGTGGTCGCGTTGGTATGGGCGGTGGTGGAGGTGGTCGCGGTGGTGACCGTCAAAGCAACTGGGGAGGTGGTGGCGGTGGAAACAACCGCGGGCAAAGTAGTTGGGGAAATAACGGCAACTTCGGTAACAACAGCGGCGGTGGTGGCGGCGGAGGCTTCAACCAAGGTGGAGGCGGAAACTGGAACAGTCAGCCAGCACCATGGAATAATAATGCTGGCGGTGGTAACGACTGGGGTCAAGGTGGATCCGGCGGTGGTTTTGGTGGCAACGCCAGTGGTGGAAACCAAGGTGGTTGGGGAAGCAGTGGTGGCGGCGGTGGTGGTGGTAATTTCGGCAACGACTACCAACAAAGCTACGGAGGTGGGCCAGCGAGAAGTAATTTCGGAAATAACCGAGCGGCGCCATACAATCAAGGAGGCGGCGGCGGTGGCGGTGGTGGTGGATTCCACAAAAATCAGAACGGTAATAATTTTATTTAAGTTTCTTAACAGGTGTTATATTAATGATAAATGCGTTTATTTTTTAAAGCCGGTGGTATGGGCCAAAATGGAGGCGGCGGTGGTGGTTTCGGCGGAAACTACGGTGGTGGACAGGGAAACATGGGTGGAAACAACAGACGGTATTAATTGGTGAGTTTTATAATTTCGTTTTTAATCCAAAAAGTAGTATGTTAGCCTCAAGTGAGAGAGAGAGAGAGAGAGCAAGAGAGTAAAGTTCATGCCAGAGGGTGGGTTTTTGTTAAGTTATTTCAATATTTAAGACAAAATCAAAAAGGAAGTTCAGATAATTAAAACAACAAAACATAAACTTCCTCTAAAGTAAACTTCACAATATCTTGTATTGTATTCTATTTATTTTTCCGGCAGTAGACTAGTATAATTCTGAGTCAAAACGAACAATTCATTAGGTTATGTAATTTTTACAAGTTCCTATTACATTCCACTGATATGAAAGGATTTAGGCTGGTCGATATTCGATCTAATAAATATAGTTTGACATTTATAAAATCTCACAAACACTCAGAAGTATAGAAATTTCCCAATCAAAAAGCTCAAGCTTCTGGCTATGTTATAATTTTTTAGCTTAAGCTTGTCCAATTAAAAAGTTTAATAATTCTCTTTAACGCCTTTTATCACAATCACATGCATCAATTTATTTGATTTTATAGATTTTTTTAGTTATCAACTCATACGGTTGTTTTTTTTTGTAATAACATACAGTTTACTCAATTCCCATCATAGCCTTAAAGATCGAACGAGCCGGTTTTCTTTTCTTTTCTTAAGCAAACATCAAAAGAAAACTTGTAAAATATGTATCGCAAGACACTTTCAAATAAATAACATTGAAGTTTAAAAATTAATGTTTAGTTAAGAAATAGGCATATATAATAGGCTTTTTTAACTGTTCTTAAAAAGTTTTTGATTTAGTTTATTTTCTCATAAGCAAAACACTCATATAAGCCACAAACACATTATAGGAATCGTCAGTATCCGCTTCTGGGAGTACACTGTATCTATATGTAACTTTTTTAGAAGCTAGATAACAAAACTTTTTAGCAAATAATATGAACAAAACAAATCTCTCTTCGTAAGCTTAAGTAAAACCTTTAAAAAAATTATAATTTTAACATTTTTTCTTTTTACGAATATAGGTAAAATGCTAAAGTACAGACAGAAGAATGACAAGATAGGCAGAGAGTTGTAAAGAAAATCAAACAAGCGATGAGGTAGTTAACTGAGGAAGTTAGTTCCTACCTTAAACAAATGAAAGAAAAGCAGACAAACCAAACTTTTAATTCAATAAACCGTCAACTCAATATCTTATCAAAACAAATAAAAGCTAAAAACATTTATTTCAAACAATAGGAAGTATGTAGTCCCGTCATATGGCATTCGCCGTTTTATTTTTTTTTTCTTTGCATTTAAACCAATCTATGATTTTTAGTAAATTAACTTTTTTCGTTTTATTTAAAAACAAATAGTGGTTGTTTAAAAAGGAAGATAAAAAAAATTGTTGACACAAACAGAAAAAAAAAAAAACCCTCCAATCACATTTTCGAAAAGAACTTCCGTTAAGAGATGGTATTTTTCAGCATTATTCCAATTTCAAATCTTCTATATTAATACAAATAACAAAATATGACAACCGCTGTATTTCTGACGTTTTAACAGCTCGTCCATCAATAACATATATACATACATATAATCTGAATATTAAGTACTAGTAAGCTATTAATTACTACAACTATCTGTGTAAGTTTTAATAATAAAAACAAAAACAAATAGAAGATAAAATAAATGTGTAACAATGTGTAGTCATTTACTGATGGGAGGGCAGGTCCTGCCTTTCATCAGAGTTCTTAGTATATGCAATCAATTTTCCCAATAGGGATACCATTTTTAGGACATACTTAAAATAAGAACTCATCTGCCTTGAACCGAGAGATCCCAGAAGGTAGGAGAGAGTCAGCCAGGCAAGGGTCTTCTTCCTATCTAAAATCATTTGACAGCAAATTCAATGATCGATGTGAGGTAGTTGCAGGAGCTTAACCAAGTCAATTCGGCAGCTTATTTGACATTTTTTTTACAAAAAAAAAAAAATAAGCAAAAAATGCATATGCTCATTTATTTAACAAAACCCAGGAGTAACAGGAAATCAAATCATACAAACATTGTTTTATACAATCTAACTAATGAAACACATGTGTATTTCATTGCAAGAAATTTTAGGTTTCTTGAAGGTGCATTCAATTGTGCATTGTCAGCTGAAAAGAACAAGGGAAATGAACTCGTTGTAAGCCGGAGTGGCCTTGAAAGCATATGACTGTCTGATCGGTGAGTTTAAATTGAGAATATTATTTTTTTTTTCAGATTAACAGCTTCGTTGTAATGTGTTGCGATTTTTTTAAAATAAAGAAATATAAAAGTAAAACATCAATTGAGTTTTGATTTGATTCACTTAAAGCTTTATGGTTTAATGATCGGAGGCGCTATTACAGGCTGAGAAAAGTAGCCGTGTGAACGTAAGCAAAACATTTCAAAACTGTCAAATGACTTCAATTAGCGATGTGTTTGATATTTCACTTGCCGATATGCTTCCAAAAAATTGTAGATCGCAAGCGATGTGTTTGATATTTCAATTGCCGATATCCTTCCAAAAAATGTTAGAACGCAAAGTCGTTTTGTAACGTTAGAGAGGCAGGAGAAATAAAGCTAGCAGAGCTGAGCAGAAAGCCCTTTCGTGTGATAAGTTGAGTTGAATGGATACAACTTGGCAATTGCTTCAAGTAAAACGTCGAAGTAAAGTGAAAGCATCAAGTAAACCTCAAATCGGTATGAATACAAGCGTTTAAAGGCCGCGCCCATTTACAATTTTTGAGGTTAAGGGTGTGATTTTAGAGAAGAAATTAAGGAATTCTCGGGTTCGAACATATCTGTGTCCGTGTGGTTCGACAGGCTTGGCCAGAAATCTATAAAGCAAGTAGATCCACGACAACAAATTTCGAGTGCTGATTTGATTCACAGATACAGCGGTCACTGGAAATCAATTAGAACAAAAAATGTAAGCAAGTGGTTTTCGCGTGGCAGAGGAGGTAAGAGTTTGGTATCTCTTTTTCTTGGTCTTGGCTGATTGTTTCACAAAATGGCCTGGAGCTTAAATGTATTGACATCGTATAACGAAAGATGTTAATGCATTAATTTGTAAATTTGTTAACGGTTTGGAACTCGACGTACGAATCATAATCTAGTTCTGTGGAAGATACCGATTAACAATATGATCTGTACTTGTGCATGAAAATACACATCTTGAAATTGGGGCTACAGTCAAATTATTAGCTGCATTAGATATGACGCCCGTCATATTGTTGTTCATATAGTCGATAATCCCGTTCTTAAATCCTTTTCCAACATTGTACATTAATATATACATACATAGTAAGTAATATATACATATAGGGTCCGCCAAATAATTTTTTTTTTTTTTTGAAACGGCGCAAAACATCGAGTGTAGCTTCGGCTGTGTGGCACGTAGTAAGTGATCGAAAATCAACCAAAAAATTAATTAATGCAACCGCAACTGCAGATGCAGGACGGCAAAGGTCAACCGCTTTGTGTGTATGAATATACGTGTACAATATTAAAAAGGCAACGTTGAAATGGTCAGAGCATAATCATTAAAGAGAGAAACAATTGAAACGCTTTATATTATACCTACATTCATTGGTATCAGTTGGCTAGGTTGGCTGGGCCTACTTGTTGGTTGTTGGTATTTTAATTTAAATACAAAAAAATAACATTCCAATGCGTTTAAATCATTATAAAATAGCAAAACCTATTCAATTCCAGCCATTTACTCAACTCCTACATGCTCTGTTATTCCCATCCAAAGTCATCCATTCATTCATCAAATTTCAAACAGGATTTAAAAACAGATTGACCAAATATTCACAGAGGATAATAAAAGCCAACCTGGGTAGAAAAATGCGAGAAAATAAATATGTATCCTTAGTCGTTTACAGCGAAAAAGTTTCAGTGGGATAGAAAAATAGAGCGACGACTTGATTTTATGTACATAAAAGAGATACATTTTTAATAATAAAAAAAAGTGTTTTTACAAATTAGTTTTTAACAAGGGATATTGTGGGCAACCAAATATCATATGAGGAATATGCCTATAGTAACCTTAAGCATATTCGTTATCAACAGCGAACGTAAACCCCTCATCACCACAAATTACGATAGATCACTTTACCTTGGTCCGCCAATAAGTTATGGCTCTCTTTAACAGCTTGTTTTTTTACTTAAGCAATGTGAATCATTGTTTGGTAATAAAGCCACTGAATAATAAAATTAGGTGAAGTCCAATATATGAATAAAATTCAATTTATGAATAGTGTATGTATTTATTAATAGGTTTTTTTTAAAGGGTTATTCAAATACATTCAGCAAGAACGCTTAACAGCAATCCATTGCTGCTAGAGAAATTTTCTTACGGCGGATATGAAACCTACAAAAAGGTGTTTATATAATTCCGTCAATTTACAATCTAAAGCTATTCGTTTGGAATTTAAATATAATTATTTTTTTGACGTCAACTGTTGAATATATAAATCGACCTTCTCTGAAAGGTTTCTATTTCCGTTTTTTACAGCATCTTGTTTCACTAAATGTAGTGCATTTATATCACGCTGTTCAAATGCAACTGTTGCTGCATCATCGTGCAACCTTAAATAATCAATTAGAGTAGCTTTTAAAATGTTTTGAATTTATTTAATTTCATTCTTACCCAGCTCTCATGTACCATTTGGATTTTTTGTCTTCCCTGCATCTGAGAATATACTTTCTCGCTTCATGCACATTACCCATTTTGAGACAAACCTCAACAAAAGGCTCATAACCAATGGGACTCTTTTTCGATCTAGAAAACTTTTCCAATTCTTCAAATTTACCCTTCTCCGATAGGGTTTGTACTCGTAGCCACCAAAACCTGTGAAATACAAAGCTATATACAATGGACTATCAAAGAAAAAGTTTCTAATTCTTACCTTCTATCGGGAATTTTATAGTCGCTTTTAATTTTTTCCGCTTCCCTCAGTTCACCCAATCGTAGAAGTTGCATCACGGTATCGTGTACAGTTTCGCTGTAGAGCTCCACATTAGAATGAGTGTTTCCAAGTCTATACGAAATTAATTTACAATAAAAACAAGAAAGAGCTACAGTCCGCTTGCGGAGAACAGTATGATACCCTATCCAAATCCCTACATGCCTCTGATAAAAGGTGTTAAAAACATAGTGGATGACATTTCATTCCATTTTGTAGGCAAATCATAAAAAAACTTCAATATTGGGAAAAAGGCCTCGAATAACTATATGTATGTATATGTGATATATAAAAAGAAACCTAAGGAAAGGCTTGTGGGGAACAGTATGATATCCCCATATGCCTCTAAGAAAAAAGCGTTAAGAACATGACGGATAGCATTTTATTTCATTTATGAAATTTAAAAAAAAATATATATATATATATTTTTCAAAAAGTAGGCCTGGCCAAAAAACTTGTATGGGCGATATATTGTAAAAAACATTGGCTAAATTTCTTTTTAAAAAAATACAAAATTAATATAGAGCTATCCTTAGGATAGGGTATCAACGCCAAACTAAACATCGAAACAATCTTACTTCTTTGATAATTCTTTTTGTAACTTAAGCATCCTTCCTGCTTCTGTGCACAGGTCAGCTTCAATAATCCGTTTTCCTTGACTATAGCGATTGGCTATAATTAATAAATTTGAAACGACATTCCCATCTTTGATAGCATATCGTAAGGTGTATTCTGCAATTGATTGATGATCGTCTTCAGTATGAAAACTATCCGTCAAAGCAGTACGACTGCATTCCGCCATCGCTTTTCGATATAGATTAAATGCCATTGGAAACTCACGAATAATCATCTCCAGGACCAAAAAAAAAAAAAGGATAATTTTATAGTTGCCCATGCCCGCTCTTGCCAGACGTACATGAATTATTAATTTTTTTGTAAATACATAACAATTCAATAGCGTGTTATTTTACGCTTTAGCCTAGTGATTTTGATAAAATTAAAAAAAGTAAATTCTTAAAATTTGTTTGGGCGCAGCGGATTAGCGGTTAAGTGTGTTGGACTACAAAGCAAGCGACCCGGTTCAAATCCGACACGTACCACCTAAATTTTTTAATTCGCTGCCCCACTTCTTGTCAAAGTGTGACAAACATCACAGAGAAATAACTGTCTGGTAGCTTCTCAAAAATAAACTCCTGTTCGGAATCCGCATTAAAATTGCAGGTCCCTTCCATTCGTGTCAAAAATAAAGGGTGGTCCAACAAAAACGCACGTCAATTGTAAATAAAGCAAACAGTTTTCAAAGAACTTTATTAATATTTTTTATTATGATAGAAGGATCTGGACTTTTCCTTTAAATATCCCCAAAGAACTGCTAACAGCTTGGACCACCTCATTTTCGAAGTAGTACGGCCCAATGACGTCGTGGCGATGTTAATTGGTCATGTGATTTGACACCGTTGAACTTCTTCCTTTGGGGATATTTAAAAGAAAAAGTCTACGTCAATAAGCCAAGAACAATTTAAGTGCTAAAGGATGAGATAATTTGGCACATTAACGACATTAAACCTCAAATGTGTCTTAAAGTCATTGAAAATATGGACCATGGTATGCCACCAAAGCCATGGCGAGCATTTGGGCGATTTTTTTTCACACATAATTGTCATAGATCCTTCTATGATTATAAAAAATATTAAGATAATTCTCTGAAAACTTTTTGTTTTATTTACAATTAACTACGTGCGTTTTAGCACCCTTTATATCTTCGCACCTAAAACGTTTGGAAAAGTTAGGCTTTAGGTCTTGTATGAGTCTTGTATTATTTTTATAATAAAAAAAAACAATTCATACCTTTTTCTTTGGGTAAAATAAATATTCAGCTCATTTCGGGAAAAATATCGCCTGGCAAGATCGCGTTATAAAATTAAGCTTTAAATACTCACATGAAAGTTAGTAACAGTCATATTCTCTTTGATTTTAAGCAAAACCATCTGAACAAGATCAGTATCACCAGATTGAGTTGCACTGTAAAGGGCTTTATCGAATTTACCAAGTTTCAGCAATAAAGGAACTTGCAGTGATGAACGGGGCTCGAGTTCAAGAAGCTAGAACAGTGTTATTGGTGAAAATTCAACTTAGTTTTGTATAAATCTCATATTACCTTAATAGCCAAATCGTCTTTGCCGACAGAATGTGCCTTGGCAGCAATGTTGCAATAAGAGATGCCTTGAACTGAGGGATTCTTAAACTTATCTGTGATTTTCCTAGCGACTTCATTATCATCTACATACAAAATATTAAAAAAAAAAAAAAAAAATGGATAATCCAAGGTCATCAGTTTTGTTACTGGACAAAGGCCTTACCTCTGTCATGGATGACTTTATGAAAAGCCCAGTGCTCTAGAATCCATGATTCCGGCAACTTTAAGTGCTTTGCCACTTGTATGGCCACCGCGTAGTTTTTCCGAAACACTAATCGAGCTAAAATTATTTCTGGTTTTAAGTGATAAAACCTTTAACCAAAGAAACATTCAGAATTATAAATTGTTAAACAATTACGAACTTACTGTTTATATGTTAGAGGCATTGCAATTTTAGGATGTCTTAGTGCATTAAGCACTCTTAGAATACGGCACATCCTCATATATTTATCGGGATTATGCGATGCAATAAATCCTTTACCAAAATATGCTGTCTAAAAACATCAGAAAATAAATAGAGGACTAGTTAAAAGTAGCTATAAGAGCGGAAGCGGATATATGTTAACACAAACGAACGACATTGTGCTGTACAAAAGCCCTTACTAATAACCATACGTAAAAAGCAACAGAAAACATTTTTTTTGCTCTTAGGAGCACTTAAACTTAATGGTTTAACTCAATCCTTATCTACATATGTAGCCAAAAAGAATAATTCTGTGAAAAAAATTATGCAAAAGCTTCACTTCTCAGACAATCAGAGAGGACAAATAATTCCAATGATCTTTTGATTTAAGTTCAATCTTTTATTAGATCTACCTGAGGAAACACATTTATAAGAATGTGGCTTTTTCTATACGCGGGCGGATTTAATGATAGTCCTAAATGCTTTTAATGTTCCACTTTTTACGTATGGCTATAACTCGAGTGGAGTCTAAGCCTACCCTTATTAACGACTTCTGCGTCTCCGGGCAGAACTCATATCCTGCCGCTTCTATACACTCATCAACGGCAACATCCATCTTTCCGTGGAACAAACTCAGATATTCATCTGACTGGTGACTTCGCTCCTGAAACTTTTTTTGAGCCTCAAACAGAAAACTAGACGGTTTTTGGCTGTTGATTGCAAAGATATTCTGCACGCACATTGGAACCTTTTGAATCATTTCATGAGTGCTGCTAGTTATGATTCGGACACCGTCCATTTCCGGAACAAGAAATATCGCCGGATCATAGGTAAAGATATTTTGATCTCCATTTTTATTGACGACCAATAAAAGCGACGGGTAAGTGATAATAACAGCATCAGACATTTGATCATTGTCTGCGTCAATTATCCATTCAATTTGATTGGGCTTATCCAGACGACCCGTGTCGAATTCACAAAACTTCTTCATGTCGACGGTACCCAACCAAAGAAGACCATTGTCCGTATAAAGAGCAAGGAACTGGTGATTGTAAGAAACTGACATTTGAATTATCCTCTCGAATGGTTTGTCAAAAAGATTCCTATGTATCCCTCCAACACTTTGACCAGGCACAAGTTTAATAACCTCCTTATCGCGTCCAATTAAGCAGTAGCTGTTCCGACCCTCGGACACAATCTGCCAACAGGTATTTTCCGAGACCGATTCTAAGTAAAAATTTGTCTGAAAAAGTCGTTATAGTGAATTATTATCACAAACTTGGAATATCTGGCAACTGCCGGGTTTTAAATTCCTCCACATTACTGCTTTTCAAAAAAACTCTTCCATTTGTAGTCATTACGGCAACACCTATTCCAGAACTTGATGAAAATATCCTCGCATCAATAACCTTGGTGCAGCTTGCTTCGGGACCCATACTAAATGTGAATTTTTCCTCACCGAACATAGTGTAGATGATGACTAAGCCGTCATCTTGCACACAGATCAAATCCTCCGTGTCAGACCACCCCATTGTTATGAATTTACCATGATTCCACTGTAAACAAAAGTTTTAATCGTCAAGTGCTGTAAACGCAAAAATATTGTATTTACCAAAATTGTCCCCAATTTTGTTCCTGAAGAATCGTAAATTCTTATCTCAGGCTTAGCACTGCCTTTGACAGGTGCAATTACAGAGAAATCACGGATGATAGCGATTGGTCCTCCAAATGGAGCCCCGTATACCCGCATGTAATCCAAATTCACATCGAGAGGCCATTCCAAAGAGTACAAATCGAATTTTCTGTGATAAAAATGAGCATTATCTTTAACATGACCTGCAGAGATGTTTCATTTACCTATACGTATGCGGTCGTAAACTAAACCAGTCTCCAGTATTATACATTATAGTTGATTTTATTTGTTAAAATTATAAAGATAAATTTTCTACTATAAAATTAGCTTTATATTGAAATTACAATCAAACAAAACATTTTACAAAACAACTGTCGAAAGCGGTGGAATGACATTGACAATTGCAGTGTCTCAGCACAGGGTGGCATTAAGGCAATCGCAATGCCCAATTCACGATAGGTGTTTTTATTTCAGAGCAGATTACCTCAAGCATATTCTGAACTAAGCTCTAATGTGAATACGAAGCAAATACATACCTCGCCCTAATTCTGTAGGTATAAGTTTTTTTTGTATGGAAATTTCATTTCATATTTTTTCTTTCGTTTGCTACCACCGATTATACCAAATTCGTGTTCAATGAAACGTTTTACAATGCAAAAATTATTTAAAAATTTCAGAGTATCAATTAGAATTGATTTTAAAGTGAATGTATGCCGCCGATGATAAATTATGGGAAAATAATTCTTAATTCTTGAGATACGAGGGTGTGGGAAGCGGTTTTTAGTTAAAGTTACCTGTGAGGTGACGATCTTTGGTGACGGATAGAATTATGTATGTTTCTTTCTTAAAACGTTTTAAAAAACTGCACAGTAACTCACAATGTTTGAAACTTTTATTTCGTTTGCATTTTTTGCTTTAAACGAAATTTCCGAATCTCTACAAAATGCATTTGATTTGTTTTTCTACAAACAGCTGAGTTGTGTTTATCAATTTGGATGGACAACTTATTGTAAAAGATTTTGTATAGGTACCAAACTTTATCTTACACAAGCCCAGTATATCTTATATGGATGGGAAAATGGTTTATAAATAAGGATTCATGCAACTTTGTATAAAGGCCGCTTAAATAATTCGACCCTCTATAACTATGCAACCGTTTGCAGGCATTTAAGTGAATTTCGGTGAATAAGGCTGTAAAGGTAAGACGAGACTGCATGTCAAGTACAAATATAATCGTCATTTCTGACAGTTTTCGCTTGCAAAATATGGTCATTTGAAAGCGAAGTGGTCATAAACTGACCATAAGTCGTAGATAATGTTATGAAAAGACTTTCTTACGCATACAATTTTAATTAATAAACGGCGTAAACGGCCCACACAAAACCCAAAGTACATAGCATCTACAACCATTGTGGATGCGAAGATATATTTTTTGACACGAATGGATGGTACCTAATAAAGGGAACAATGCTAAAACGATTATAAATTGTGTGAAAGACATGTTATTCAAGCGTGAAAGCTAATGCGATTCATAAAAATAACTGTCAATTAAAAACATTTTTTATTTAAAAGTGCTTACATTGATTTTTTTTATTAGTTAAGTGAGTTTAACTAAAGTTAAACGGCAAATAAATATTTGATTCGAGTACTAATTTCCAATGGATAATTTAAATAAAATATTATGAGATATTACACAAAATCGTTAACGAAAATAAAATTTACCTTTGTTTAATAGCATGCAAAAAAATGAACGAAAGAATTGGGGGAAAAATTAGCCAATACGACCCACAAAAATGTGTGATCACCTTTACGGTTGACTTACATTCCATAGATGTGACATTTTTGCTGTTTACCGCTGTTTGACTGACATTTTAAGTAAATCCTCGAATTAAACACGTGTGTCAGGTTTTGTTTTTAGATTTTTGAACGTGTTTATTAATTTATTAAGAAATTGAATAAATATGGCAGATTTTTCTATGTACTCCGATTCTGATGAAGAGGATTATAATGCATCAGATGAAGAAGTGAGTACCTCGATGTTCTGCGTAATTTTTTTTATAAAAATTTCTAACTAATGCCCGCAGATCCAAAACGCGTTTGCCAGAGGTGACATAAAGCCTGGACTTAATATTGAGTTTAATCCGGAACGTGAAAGGGCAAATGATATTGTAAGTTAACAGGATATATATATATCGACATGCAAATGTTTGACTATTCTACGTTTTAGTTAAAAATTACAGCAAAGCTTGACGAAATTAAACAAGATCTTCCATGGATCGAACGCATGGATATGGTTAATGACCTAGCACCATTGGCACCTGAGCTGGCTATTCAGTTGGAGAAACACGAACAAAAACGCGCAAGTGTATTCAAAGGAAACGCGAAAATACCCTATCTTCGGCCAGAGGAAGATCCTGTTCTTAACGATTTCAAACGTGAAATGTTGTTTCACCGTCAAGCTCAATCGGCCGTTATCGAGGGAATCAAGAGATTACATGATCTTGGTATTGTTACTCGTCGGCCTGACGATTATTTTGCTGAAATGGCGAAAACCGATGTTCACATGCAAAAGGTGCGCTCGAACCTAATGGCCAAACAAGAGGGACAAGCCAAGTCTGAACGCATCCGACAGATTCGTGAGCAGAGAAAAATGGGTAAAATGCTGGCAAATCAGACCAAAGTACAGCGTGAACTAGAAAAGAAGGACATGCTTGATAAATTGAAGAAGTTCAGAAAGGGTAAATTGAAGAATTTAGATTTCTTGGAGGACGCCAAAGCATTGGAATCTAAGAAAAAGCAGTCTGCTGACAACAGAAAGTCGCGCAATAAGAAATTCGGTTTTGGTGGTAAGAAGAAAGGCATGAAGCGGAATACTAAGTCTTCGTCTATGGGAGTTGAGAAAACAAAGAACTTCCGAGGTGGAGCGAAGGGAGGAAAAGGAGTCAAGGCTGCACCAGGCGCTAATAAACGACTAGGAAAGTCTAGACGAATGAAAGCTCGTTCCAAGAAATAATAGTTTTTAAGTATTTCTCTTAGTCTAGATGTATGATTCGATTACATTTTTAATTTACTTTTACAATAAATGTATTGATTCTATGTGAAGAGTATAAGTGTGTGATTTTGATGTCATAGAGTTTTCCAATTGAAGAGTATTCAAATTGTACACTGAAGTAATGTGGCAGTGCTATTATAGTTTAGTTGTCTGAATTTTCTTTATCAGTGCGAGAAATTTTGTCCATCTTCTTATCTGCCTCTGACTTACAAGGCGTTTATTGATTAGTTATAGAAATACCAAAAAATCTTCAACCGAGTTTAAATGTATAAGCTTTCCTATAACAGAATATAATATTTTGAAATAAACACCACACCAACGAAAGTGGTTTAATGTATTTATACAATTTTGTTTGCCAGCGGGAGTCCTCTGTGTGCTTTCAGAATGACGGCAGAAATATAATCGTGGGCGATTGTGATATCTGATAAGTTTCGTTGCCGATAGTTGATAGAAAGGGTATAAAAACTATGGGTACGACTTAATTAAATGTGACTGCAATAAAACAACAACGATTTATTTACTTCAACATCGTTGTAACATTTCTTTTTTTTGCTTCTTTCATATAAATTAAATTAAATAGCTAGTCGTATCATGTCTTGCAAATAGTACCCACAGTACAGTGATACAAATTACAAATAATTCATTGCCAATATATTTATTAAACTTAATAGAGTTAAGCGAGTGAAAACGTTTTAGTAAGTGATCCGAGATAAAAGCATACATTTATATACAATAACTTCAAAACTTTTGAGTGAATATTTACCAAAAACCTGAAGGTGGACACAAATTGTGCAACCTTGACGACATTTAATTGGAGTGTAAAATGCGGAAGTATTTTAAATGCAAAAATTCGATTAGAGGAGAATCGGGAATCTGCGGCAAAAACATCCATTCTGCAGTGAAGTGTAGCTGTCTAAAAATGCCAGCCATATGCTTTAAGAAATAGAGATGATTTAAGACTGCAAAAAATATTGAGTGTGTGTACGAAAAATTCATTGATTTATAAATGTTTCAAAATATTTAAAAATTTGCCGAATGACACAAAAAACGAGACAAATTACATTTCCTTGAAAAAAGAAATGTATCGAAAACGGTAGACTTAAGTACTAATATTGTAAAAATTGTATTTATCCCCTAGCGTGCTAGTGATAGAAACTACTTCTGTCACTAGTTTCCACAGTATCCACCTTCTTTAAAGCTTAAAAAGAATAAAATAATTTTTCCACGAAACTACGTCGACAATGTTAGGTTTTTTTTTGGAGAGCCCAGACACAACTACAGGTCCATTGTACTACCATTTAGATACCTTACATTAATGTACTTAGTTTTCCCGTCTTTCGAAGAAAGATGAGAAGGAGCTTTAGTTATGAAGAGCTTAGCGGTTCGGGACTCACCACGTCAGCCCAGAAAATCCGCCACCTGATGCGAGCATAGGCCGGACAACTGCAGAGAAAGTGTTCTGCTGTGTCAACCTCCTGTCCGGTTTTGGAGCCATACGTGAAAGTACGATGGCATTCAATCAGACAGCATAGCCATAAGACAAGGGTCAAAGGATAATTCTCGAGCAAGTTCTTTAAAATTCCTATACCTTACTCTAAGTAGACTTTTCACTATTGTTCATCACACTCATCTTCCGTGATAGGCTTAAATGGCTAGGCCATGTTCTACTAACTTGAGTACCAATGCCAAAGAACTCCACTAATAGCGTAAATTCGGGTGTCATGTGCAGTCAGTGCTTTGCATTTTAGTATGTATTGGGCCTAAAATTTGTTTCCGCACATTACTAGAATTAAAAATGTCATTAATTTCCAATCACTGAAAAGCCTTGCAGTATTTCTCCTTTCTCGAACTATTTACATTCAGTGCTACAGAAGCCGGATAGTTATTTTATTGAGTATACAAAGTGGCCTCCGTAACGGTGATTTAATTCTAACTCAACTGCAGTCTTGTTATTTTCTTTAATAATATTATGCCAAATGAGCTTTTAAAAGAGCTTTCAAAATTAACGTTCCCTTATTTTCGACCGTTTTGTAATTATGTACATTTATATAACTATTGAAAATTGACGTTCTGACATTGAAAAACCATTAAAAAATGCATGAGGGAATTTGCATTTAAAATTGTTATGTCCATATTTAAAAAAAGGTATATATTTTATTCAAAACAAAGTAAAGCCATTAGTATACTCAAATACAAATTTAGAATTTCCGTATGTTCACAATACGAAAATGAAACACAAATTGGCATATGTAATTTTATGAAAATTATACACAATTTTATATAGATACAATACAAATATTCGTGTATACACAAAACGTGTGATACTAGCTTAACTTTCAATCATTTCAAAAATTTACAATTTGTAGTAAAAAAACTAACATTTGCTTAACTTCACATGCATTCTATGTAAATATGTAATTAATAACAACATTTTACTATTTTTACTTGCGAATTTTGAATATACCGCATCTACTGGCGCATAGAAATTTTTATAAAGCGCCACATGTGGACGAATAGGTAAAATAAATATATCTTGACAACAAACTGACAGCAGCTGTAGAGAGTTTTTTGAATTCAATTTGACAGTTTGGGTTTTGCCAGTTGCAGTTTCAATATATTGCAAATTTATTAATGGCTTCAAATTTAGCAAACCTATATGCATTTTTGCGTCGGAGTTTTCCAGAGTGTAACTCTATATATAGTCCATCAATTTCGTATATTCAATCCTTAACCGGTCAAACCAGTAAAGACATATTTGTTTATAAAGAGGTAAGAGCCGGCAAAGTTAAAATTTCGTATGGGTGTGTAGTATGTACATACATATATATGTATATAATAACAACAAGTGGTCAACCACAGTTGGCCGTGGTGTTTTTCTTTGGTAGAATTTTCCTAAGATTTTATGCTTATAGATATTGTTATGTCGTACCACGTACTTGTGCATGAGGATAATCTATTGTGTATTAAACATGCAGATTTGAACTACTGTAACTTTTTTGCCTACAAAGATTTCGGTTGGTCTATATAAATAACGTTTGTTAAAACCTCGGTCGATTGAGGTTTCGAAAGTTATTCGGTACCCATTTTCGATCGATCTTATTTTACGGAATATGGGCTTCAAATTCTATTGTGATAGTTCCAATCTGAAAACATATATTCATGTCGTCATAGATGAGTCGAACGACAAAAAGTAATTTTTAACCCAATTATACTGTTCTTCTGTAGGATACCAGCAAGTTAAAGTGTATTTCGAATCTGGTTTCTCCTTCAAAATTAAATATTAAACGGGATGAAGATCATAATTTAACGGGATCACCACTTAAAGATGACTGCTACGTCGACGCAATTGATATATCCTTGGAATTAAAATTGTCTATAGAAACACCTTGGTCAGCTGAAGAAGAAGTCTTTATAGGACTTCCAATTGAAGTCGTAAGATCAATATTGTGCGACTATAATTTACAAAAAGAAGCAACTTCGTCCCAAGGATCTCTTTGGATTCTTTGCGATGGACTTGATGAAGATAGTATTGTTCTTATGGAAATGGAGTTTCAGAAACATTTTAACATAAGGGGAATAGTCAGGTTTATAGGAATCATTCCGACTTCGAGCGTCAATCCACAGGAAATTTTGGAACAGCATATGTCGCTGATGAACAATTCGAACACGAAGGTTGATACGCAAATCGATTGCTTTTTCCACATTAAAAGGAATATGTGTCTGAAAGTGTCTTGGACTACCATTTCAGTGCACTCATATTTGAATAACATGAAGAGCAGCGACGTAGTGCTTTTTCAGACATTTTCATTTAGTGACTGCTCGTCGTTGACTGAGGATTTTTTTAATCAATTAAGAATATTGGCTTACATTATGGATGACATTGTCGATTATAAAGAGGCCAAGGATGTGAACAAAGATCCCGTTTACCGCTGTGGAAGGTTAAACAATTATAATATAATTTGTCGTGTTTGCAGATTTAAAAAGTCTATATTTGCAGAGGCATAGAAATGGAGCACTTGAAGGAGAAGGTTCGTAGCGTAATGACTGAATTTGCCGGATTTGCAGACATAGAGGGATCGTGTTGTGAAATTGAAGCTGTTGTACAGCGTGCTAAGGAGCGAACTCTTACAGATGTTACTGATAAACTCTGGGAAATACTGAAATGTAAGAGAAAGCTATATTGTCCAAATGTCAGAAGAAAACATAAAATTCAATTCAATAGAAAATGAATTTTCATTATGTATGTATTAAATAAAAAGCAGAATGAGAATGATTCTTCAGGCACTCATACTTCCAAGGTTTCAACTTGCGAACGTTGCGTTTCACCTTAGTCTATGCATTATTTTGTTATCCCGCGGAAAACCGAAATAGCTCTGATGCGACTATTGCCGCTCGTTTCAGGATCACCATCATGCATAAAATTAGTACTGTCTCTTATTGCTTCTTATAACGTGCCTGCACGGGAATTCAAGAGTGGAAAGATAAGATTAAGTCACAAATTTAGTTTAAACAGTTTTAGGTACTCAAGCAGCCCGCAGGTGGAAGTTTACTCCACAATTGCGGTCAACCAAAAGACTTTAGTCCCCAGCCCTTAGACAATTGTAGTTATTCGGCTTAAATCCATTTATAATACACATAACTAACATGTCTGTTTTTTTAGGTTGTTCATCATACAAAGATCTTAAACAGGCCCTAAATTGTGTCTTCCAGTGTGCTGCTAAATGCAACATTGTGGTAAGTACACATTGAAAATGATCGATAGCAAATTTTCATCATATTAATTCTTTCTGTTCATTACTAAAACACATGCACACACTCCTTTTTAAATGACCATGATTCTTAACCATACATAATCTAATAAGGACATATTGATCGAAAGAATTCTCTGTTTGCATGAGTAATCGTTTGCTGTGCTTAAAACATACATTTTTTCTTTGTTTTGCTTGTAGAATTTGCCAACAAATCAAAATAGGTTGGGGGAAATAATTAACGAAGTTTCGCAACAACGCTTAGCTATACCATGCTTGACTGGGTCGGAACCATTGGAACTGCTACTGGAAATCGGATTGGAGAAATTATTCAAAGACTATGAGTACATTTTTACGGAATGTAAAATCTGTAATTCAAAAGATTTAAAAGCAACCTATCAGTAAGTATGTTTATACATTAAGAATTTTATTTAAGCTGAATTGCATTTGAAGGCCTAAAGCGGAAGAAGTAGACTCAAGTGATGTGGTCATAAATGTGCGAAAATCAATTAGAAGCGCGATTCAAGAAGAGTCAACGCCGTCATCCAATCGTAAGACATTTCTTCATAGCAATTCAACGTCGACCAGGAGGAGTAGGGAGTCAGATGTAATAGGATTCCAGAATAGTAAATTTAACCGCAATGACGTTGAAGCTAAACTTGCACGTTTATTGCAGATTCATTTGGCCTTGGAGCATTTGTTATTAATTCAAATTAATTTGAATTTAGAAAATGGTAAACTAAAAAAAACCATTTGCTAAGTAATTGATATTTTGTTTTGTTTTACAGTATATTCGTGTATTTGTGATCATCTTTTAAAAAAGGGGCCAAGATCTTATAAAGCAATAGATGACTCACTGGTTGATAAGATTGAAATACCAATGGCCGCAGACAGTGTTGTACAACATTTAGAAGGGTACGTAATTGTCCAAAGAAAAGCCTTCAAATCTGGAGAACTTATGTGTGAATAACTTCTTCACTGTATTTGTTTTGTAGCAAAACGAGCTTTTGAAGTGAGAGTTTGGAAAAAAAATATTTTTATTTTCGGATGATTTATGTATGCTTTTCTTGGCTAGAATGAATTTGAATTTATATCCCTTACAGAAAGGATCCAAACTGTCGTAAGATAACTCTATCTTCGAAGAACACATTCCGAGAGGTTCAAAGTACATTTTATTATTCAATGGAAAATATATTTCCCTCAAATGCATCTGAATGCTATCAGTCTGACGGTAAATCAATTTGACGAAGATTTAAATTATAAAATGTAGTAAGACCAAACATTTATTTTTAGACAAGGAAATGGTTAGAGACAACACCTATTTCAACTGGAACTACACAAAAATCAAAACAAAACGAAATTAATTAATAAAATTTTCATAGCCTTTTTTTTTTGTTTTTAGAAAATATCAACAAATAAATTGTAATTATTTAATAAATTCAGTATTTTTGTGATGTGTTCTTAATAAATTTTTGTCCATATAATAAACGAATCTACGAAAACATTAATCAATAGAAAAATATTTAAGCTCTAATTCTCATCACTTTTTAATTCTGTTTCACCTAGTTAAAAAGGAATTAGAAGCTTGTACTGGCTTGTACAATAAAAACAACACACTGAGCGAATAAGTTGAAAAGACGAATGGAATCTGTGTTTAGAGATTAATGTTCTCTTTTAGTAAGACTACCTCTACTAATATTGTACATCTTTTTGTTGGTGGGAATCGAGTTTGCTGGGCATCCATACAAGTGTTCACCCTAGTTCGCTTTTGAAGAGTATAACATGATAATATTTTTAGTTTATTCTCTAGGGTAACCAACGCTTTTTCTGTTGTTCATAGTTATATGCACTTTAGCTAGAACATAAGAACTGTATTAATTTTGTTAGTTCCTGAAATTAAGTTCTTGATAAATATTGATCAATTTACAAATTTGGAGCTAGCTGAGTTTTGAAGCAAATACTTTCTAGATTACTAGATAAATCTTGATCAATTCACAAATTTGGAGCTACAAAGCTGAATTTTGAAGCAAATGCTTTCGAGATTACATAGTTATGTCCAAACCTAAGAAAATACCGTTTACAACTAAAGTTAAGAAATCAAGGGTTAAGGCCTACACAAAATATGTAGACCCTAATCCCCTTTACTATTTTGTGGGTTCGTTAAAAAAACGGAATAATTGAGGAAGAAGGTACAAATTGGTTTGTTTGGAAACCTTGCGTTTTCGATTAATTAATGTTTGATTTGTAGTAGCCTAAGATGAACATCGGTCGATTCTAAGTCGCGCTACAAACAATAGTTGTGTAAAGTGATAGAGAAAAAATGAGCATATAGAGACAGAAGGAGATAAAACGGAGCCAGTTTGCTGATATAGTTTTTTTTTTAAGTAGGCAACTTAGTTTAATAAACGTTATAGAATACATTTTTCTTTGTACGAAATGGGACATAGAAAACCTTAGGTGCTTTCACATCAGGACTATCAAAATATACCATTAAACGCACCTTTTCTATAAAATGGTATTACAATTTTCACAATTGCTCAATCTTATTTACCGAGAGATTATTGGCAATTTTTCGTTATTTGTTCATTTAACATCATAATCCAATTGTGCTGGTAATTACGTAGAAGTGACTGCTTTTTACGTTCTTAAATTGGCTTATATTTATTAGAAAATTCGTTATAGGTAATTAAATTTTTTTCGTAAATTGGTAACTCTAAATTTATTTCCTGTGAACATCGTAATAATATACTGCACCAAATTTAGGTGAAATAATAAAGTATGCGTTAAAAAGGAAGACGGGGAAACGAATGTAAGAAACACTTAGCACTTCGAGTTCATCCTCCAGTGCCCTAGTGAGCAATGTGGGGTGGAAAGCAAAAGAAAAATTCAAACAAATCTAATTAGCTACTAAGCTCGTTTTCCTATCCCAGAAACCTAGAATGTCTGCGAAGTTGTGCTGTTCAGAATATAGTAGCGATTGCTGAGGTTCGGACGTGTATTGGCATCGCAAGGCAGAAATTAAGAACTAAGAAATATTGGAAAGGACTGTCGGGCGCCTACAATTAAAATTAATAATTTTTTTTAAACAACGATTAAATGACAGGATCTCCCTTTAAACTGATTTTTACCAAACGAATAAGCTTAAATAAGAAAAATAATAACACATATGCATTGTAAAGTGAATAGTTTTTAACACAAAATTGTGAAACGAAAATGGTTAGTGTGGGTTGCATAATAATTTTATGAAAAAAATCTAAAATACGCTGGAATAGTGATTACAGTTGTTTTTTGCATAAGAAAACAGTGAGAAAATAGAAAAAAGTGATTTCAAACATGGATTTAAAAACTTCACTACACGCTATGTTATTGGATAATTCTTCTCTAAGGATACATTTTGTGAGAGTTATGATTATAATGAATGAATCTTATAAATCGAAAACACGAAGTTGTTGCGTATGCCAAGTCATACGGTAACAAACCATTTGGATGTATTTTGTAGGCGACAGCTAAACATAAAAAAGATCAAAAATAAAATGTGCTACAAGGGTTTGAGTATCAATAAGTACTTTAACTTATCGAGCAGGAATTATATTAATTTAGGATCTAAAATCAACCAAAGACAGAAGTATAAGTGCATCAAAAAATAGAATCCTAAATAGAAGTAAGCACTTCGCACCCGTCAAACTTCAAAAATCAACCAAAGGCATTTATAAATTTCGGCAGGACATTGTAGACCTGTCAAATTCTAAGTCTGCAAGACATCAGTTCTTTGAAGTCTTGAAAGAAGTACTTTTTCCAACTAACTTATTTGTATTACAGCAGCATGTTATGTCCGGTGGTAATGCTTACAAAAAAAGATATTCACTTTTTGGTCATCTGTATAATTTTCCTGTACGCCATCACCTACTCAATCACCTGTCTTATATTTCAGGGATTTTAACTGTTTTATCAAAGGATGTTCCCATCCCAGCTAGTTGATTTATTCTTTCAATTATATTTCTACGAAAGCGACCTTTTTACAAGCTAAAGTTTTTTTGTTCTAAGGCATAAATATTGTAGGGTATTGTAATAGTTATAGAAAGCAGGTTTCACACGCAACGATTTTTGTCGTTAAATACTTCTTAATTTTCTTTTACGTGTTTTAATTTTCAAAGCTATCTTTTGATTTCTGTTTAAGGCGAACCAAATAAAGAAAACGCAAAATTTACAAAAGAAGGCAAAAAAGATCGGATGGGAATTTCCGGACCATCCGGGTCTGCCTATCCCTCGTACTTTTCATCACATTCCATGAAACTTGCTTAACGTACGAAAAAATCGTAGCGTATGAAACCTCCTGACTAAACTTTGTGGGCTTTCTTTACAAATGTGTTTTTGGGATCTTAGGATATGCGAGTGTAATAATGGTTCAGATTAACTGCAAATATTTTTGTTTATACAAAACCTGTTCCTTAAACACTATTAAAATGGAGGTCATGAGGATGGATTCTGTCTCGGCGACCTAGTAGTTTTTTTTTCATTGATTTGAGTGAAATACAAAACACTTTGGAATATTGGTTTCGCTAGCATGACCTCAAAACATTTTGTGTCAATGCAGCGATATTCTTAAAGACCTCAGATATAAAAAAATTGCTCGGCGTACGCACTCTCATGTTATTTATTATGCGAAATAAATTATCCCAAAAAATTCTTGTTAAATTTGATTATTATTATTTTTAAATATTTTGGGGAGCAGATCACAATCCCAATGTTCTGAGACTCACAGTAAAAACAATGCCGTCATTGTGGATACATTATAACATTATTGCTCCTAAATCCCTTACACATTCACAAAGCGTATTAGTTATATGAGTGGCGTTACAGTTTAAAGCGTAACTCGGTATCAACTAATGAACCTGTCTTTGGACTCAGGAAATAGACCCTGGCGGATTTAATAACAGGGGTGTAAGCGTTAATGGGGAATGCTGGCCTACAACCGGCAGTGTACCAAATTTCACCTATTGTAAATGGCTGGAAATAAATGAATCTGTAGCAAAAATCAAACACAATGTTTAGGAAACCTAGCCTTTATAGATTTCGCCAAAGCTTTTCTTCTTCGTTCTCCGCCCTCTACTGCATGAATTATGAAAGATTATAACAAAAATATTTTTAATTTGTTGATAAGAAAAAGTACAGTACAGTGGTACATACCAAATTTTTTTTACATATGTTATGGATGCCCTAATGTAAAGTTTATTCAAAATCATTCCAGCCATTATGGTATGCATTATAATACATTTTTTAAAATGGAATTTTACTTATTTTTGTTTGTTGTCATTCATGGAACAAGATCACGCGGTTTCGTTTATCGTTGAAGCACAAAAATAGTTGACATATTTTTGAGTTCATAAATGATTTTTGTCTACAAACTTGAACTTTGACCATTTTTTGCCATTCAGGTATATGTTCAACATAATTAGTTTTTAGGGAGTTCAATAGAGTTCTTTCTCATTTACCGATTTGTTCTGGCTTTTTTTTGACTGAGTTGGTTTTCCACAATTTGGAGGAGCTTGACTTTCCTGATTTCTACACGGGTACAATGCATTCATCAGTTGTTCAATTTGTAAAATTCTATTTAAACCAAGAATTCCGAGCACAAATTCAATGTATACCCACTAATGCATATAAATATGCATGTATGGCTTAATATTATTACAAAATCCAAATCAAAGTTTTGAAAAGTAAAAAAAAAAATAATAATAATTCGAAAAATAACTTCCCCACAACACTAAGTTGAACTTCACACCGGCACTTGCAACAATGATGTTATTAGTGAATAAGTGTTTTTTCAATGATAATAAAAACCGGTTTCGTATCATGAAAAAGACAAAGTTATATTGTAGATTTAATTTTGTTTTCCATCGTGCAATATAACGGAAATAAAACATGTTTAATTTGGCAAACCACATTTTGGTCGGTAAAGGGTTGAATACCTTTTCGCCCTAAGAGGGCCACAGTCCAATCTAAGTACATTTTTAAAACATTCTTCGAAAAAGAGTTAAAAAAATTCAGTTATACGAGTTTTTTCATTTCGGTTTATATAAAAGAAGTTTGTCCTTTAAGCTACCAAATGGGCAGCAAAAAAAAAAAAACTTAGCCTAACAACTTCTTCGTCAATTGAAATTTGTCAAATCCGTTGGTACTGACGTAATGAAACGGAAACGGACGCTCACGAGAAGTTTGCGAGCAATCGATTTTAAATGCTTGTGTGATGTTCGTTATCTTCATTTTTACGTCTCACGCACGCGAGCGTTTCATAACGACTCACCCCGTGGGCGCACGCACACCAAACGAAACGTTTCATTCGGCTCTAGCAAATAAGGCCCCAAGAAATAAAGTCCCAAAATAAAAATGAAATAAGGCCCCAAAATTGTGACTTTATTTCATTATGAAATAAAATCCCATAATAAAAATGAAATAAAGGTCCGGCGAATCTAAGCGAGGGGGGGGGGGGTGTGTGTGGGGGGTTCAGGGGCAATATGCCCCAAAATTCCATAACCATTAAATCCACCATGAAACCACGAATCATTAAGAATTTTGAAAACGAAATAAAGACCGGCGGCCCTTATTGAACCGACAGATACCTTGTGACAGTATTACATAGAAATTAACTCAAAAAAAAAAACTATTCAAATACAAAAATGAAAAAAGACCCCAAAAGAACGAAATAAGTCCCAAAAAAAATTAAATACAACCCCAATTTAAAAGAAAAAATGTGGTTGTTGTTTTGCGTTTATATTTTTGGGGCCTTATTTAATTTCTATTTTGGGGCCCTATTTCTTGGGGCCCTATTTCCTAGAGCCGTCATTCGCGTGCGTGAGACATATACATATGAGACGACTTTTGAGCTCGCGTACGCACTCGACTTCTACAACTGGAGATGGTTAGTACATTTTTAAGTTCTCCTTCGAATTCTCAATATAAGCCCTCTGAAGGTCTAACAAAATTTCTAGGAAATAATTAAATTCACAATACCGGAAATTGGAACAATAAATAAACCCACACCCACACAGTGAAAAAGCAATTCACCCACTACTAATTTTAAGGAGACATTTACCCAATTCCCGGCTATAAAACTATATATTAATAAAGTACAGAAGCTGTGGTCAACATGTAAACACTACCTTTTCAACATAATAATAATAATAATAATTGGAAAAAATAATTTCACAAAACAGTTTTAAGTTGAAATTGCATAGTCATAATAATATCCAGCAATTTGCAACCAAAAACATATTTATTACAAAGCCTCAACACTCGAGGCTTTTTTTACGCCAATCCAATTCCTTATTCCTGAAATTCGAATTTTAAAAAACAACTCACGTCTCATGTACGCACGAGAGCGAACATTTTCTGGTTTTGCCCAAACTCATTCATGTGCGGTAGTAAAAATATAAATCGACTCACGAACGCGAATTTCAAAAACGCACGAGTTTCCGTATCCTGGTTCACATAGATGCCGGTTAAACGGATCGGGTCAGATACCAAAAGAAGCAGTACAATAATTATTTTATTTTTATTATTTAACAATAATATTTTAAATGCGTGTTTCATAAATTTGGCGGCATTTTATTTATGGTGCTTTCGATTGTTTTTCCGGATAGTTCGTAAGTGCTTTTGGTATTAATTTAAATTTTAAACCCAGAAGTACATTAACTTTCTTATTAGCGGAACTCATTCCAGTGCGAATGGGACATTTTCAGAATACTTCCGGACGAACAATCAGAAGCACCATCATAAAAAAATAAACTAAGATTTCTTTCGCAGGGATTGGAAATAGTGTTCAAATTAGGTTATGCAATACTTATACTTTCCATTACCTTAATGATATGGGCGTCTTTGACTAGAGCAGCTATTAGCCGTGAAGTGGAAGAAATGCGCTATCCGCCGTGTACATTTAATCCTCTTTGCACTTGCTCTAAGTCTTCTAACGACCTGGGAATTGTTTATTGTCGAAATGTTCCCTTCCCAGCGTTGCCACGAATGGTCAACCAATCAAAGGTACTGAGTTTTGTATAGTATTTAGTTTAAGTTAAAAAATTACACCTTATTTAGGTCTTTATGCTGCACATGGAAAACACTGGACTACGAGAGATTGAACCCTACTTTCTACAATCGACAGGTTAGTAAAAATAGTTTATCTTGTACTGATTTATATCTTCAATATCTACATTTAGGAATCTATCGGTTAAAAATTGCTGGTAACCATCTTACCGAAATTCCTGATGATGCATTTACTGGCTTGGAACGATCTCTCTGGGAATTAATACTGCCCCAGAACGACCTTGTTGAAATTCCATCAAAGGCATTTAGGCATCTACAAAAACTGCGACTACTTGATTTGGGCTATAATCATATAACACACATACATCATGACTCGTTCCGTGGGCTAGAGGACTCCTTACAGACACTTAATCTTAAGGACAATTGTATATCTATGTTGCAGTCGCACAGCTTCTCCGGATTATTGATACTCGAAACTCTTGATCTTAGTGGAAATAATCTGTATGAAATCGACCCAAGTGTGTTTCGCGATGGGATGCCGAGACTTATGAAGTTACTTTTAACTGATAATATTTTATCGGAGATTCCGTACGATGCCTTATCACCACTAAAAAGCCTGCGAACGTTGGACATATCGCATAATGTTATTTGGTCTATGAGTGGTAACGATACCTATGGTACCAAGTCAACAGCTAAGCTGAACTTGGATAATTTACATTTGGAGTACAATCACATAGATATGCTTAGACCTAATTCGTTTCAAAATTTTGAAGTCGTTAATCGAACATTCTTTGATGGTAATCCCATTCATACCCTGAAGGTGAGTTTGACAGTAGTAAACGAAAATTATTTAATACAATTAGGATATTTTTATAGGAAGACGCCTTTAAACCGGCAAAAATACGAGAGATATATATGCGATATTGTGGACTGACTAATATTTCTCCAGTGGCATTTGACAGTTTGGTAAACACCCTTCAAATTTTGGATCTATCAGGGAATAATCTTACAGATTTGCCAAATAAACTGTTTAATAATTTTGATGTTTTGAGGTGAGTTGATTATTAGATAATAATTAAAAAATACATACGAAATAGGATTTTTTACGACTTTTTTTTCTTCTTTCTTTGCCAACGAGGCAAAGGATGACGAATCATAAACCTCCTACTGGTTTGCATGTAGGCCAGTTCTGTTCCGGCGGTTTCGGATCATTCATAGCTGACACTAATCAAATAATAGTGTTCTGTGATCTAGGATTATTTAGGACTGTTTTTCCTTATTATGTAGGCCTATTGTAAATAAAGGACAAAGGTGAAATGTGAAATCAGCAATTCGATTTACATAACTGGCAAGGCAAACAATATCTGCGGGAATCTATTCACGATAGCCTCAAGTTTTCATAAACTTGATAATAATAGCCAAGTCAATCTTCTGTCCTACCCAAAATAACTCGGAAACCGTAAGGCATATTAATCTAAAATTTTATATAGGTAGATCATGGTCTAAAAAGGCACAGGAATATTTTGATGAAGGATTTGAGTAATGTGTTTTTACAAGGATAAAAATTTATTGACTAGTTAATTTCCGACCTAGTAATCAAGAAAATAACGGTCTGACAGGCATTCGGAGGGTGCGCCGGATTTTTGAAAATTTAAAAATGTTTGCTTTTACAAGGCTACAATTTTAGTATGTTTTAATTTACGAATGTAAGTACGTAAAAATAATCGCATGGCAGGGTTCTGGCGTGTGCAAGTGCTTGCCAAACGAGTGTGGGAGTGGCTTCGATTGATGCGAGTACTAGAACACTGTTTTTAGAAGACCAATATCTGTATGAATAATAACCCTTTTTAGAGCCGAAAACTTGTAGCTTCGAAATCTTCTGGCAAAATATTCTTATGAGCTATGGTTATAAACTATTAGTTTCAAGGCTGAGGATTTAAGCACTTTAAATTTACAGCGCCATTTAGATTGGAGAATGGATTACTCGAAACATAATTATAACACAAGAACCCTAACAGTTGTGACATAGATCGAAATACACCATTTTAACTCAAGTACTCAGAATCGAGGCTAAATGTAGCGCTAGTAAAGGAAGTGCGTCATATGGTAATACGTAGATAAATAAAAGAAATGAAAAATACTTTACATACTTGCAAATTATTTTGCATAATTAAGGATGAAATTGGTTTTATAATTTTTCTCGTTTTCAAAGTAATTTAAAAATAAACATAAGGAAAGGCTACAGTCCGCTTGGAGCGAACAGTATGATACCCTATCCCTATCCCTATATGCCCCAAAAAAAACCTTAAGAAGATGATGGATAGCATTTTATTTCATTCTATAAAATTTAGAAAAAAAAAAAACATTTTTTGAAAAAACGCCCCCAAAAAGTGGGCATGGCCAAAAACTTTGTATGGACGATATGTTGGAAAAAATATTGGGTAAATATTTTGTTAAACAGTTTTTTTCGCTTTCTGTGAAAATTTTCGAAGAAAACAGCATTTTAGTGAAAAACGCCCACAAAAAGTAGGCGTGGCAAAAAACTTTATATGACAAATTATAAAGGAGGGCAGTGCCTACATATCTTGTGAAGATTATAACCCTCTATCTGTCCATCTGTAGCTTTAAATCGGTTTTTTCTAAATTGTGGGCGTGGCAGTGGGCGTATTCCAAAAAAATTTACACTTAACCATTTCGGAGCCCTAGGGAGTGTGTGGTCCAAATTTCAGCTTTCTAGCTTGAATTTAAAGGCCTAAAAATTGCGTACGGACGGACGGACGGACGGACGGACGGACGGACGGACATTGCTAAATAGTCTTAGGATTTGGTCCTGATCATAAATATATATACTTTTATGGGTCTACGACGAATATTAAGGGGTGTTACAAACTATGTGTCAAAATTAATATACCCTTAGGATAGGGTATAAAAATATAAAAATAATCATATTTTCTAAATTGTGGTCGTGGCAGTGGGTGTATTTGAAAAATATTTACACTAAAACAGCTATCGCCATTAGGGCGCGTATGTTCCGCTTTCCACATTTTAAGCCTCTACACTAGTGGCTTACATGCCTAAGACTGCATAACTTTTGACGCAGATAACAAATACACAGGCAGGGTGGTCTGTTTTAGAATACAATTTTTTTGGATCTGATTTTATGTATTATGTAATAAAAAAAATATCTTAAGAGAAAGCATCACTTAAAAGTGGGTACCAATAATTTATTTAGTTATAACTTCCAATGTATGGAATCCAGAGTAACCATTCTAAGCTCGTTTGATTGAGAAGTAGTGCTAAAATTATGTTCTATTACAACATACCGTCTTCTTAGAGTCCAAACCGGCTTCTTCCATAAAGGACAATTTTACACGTGAAGGAAAAAACTGCACAAAACGTTTTTTGTCTCTTTAAAACAAAATTCAAAATATGTTTTGTGTTCTTTCAGAAACAAATTAAACATTGTACACGATGCGCTTTCATTTCACTTTTGCAAATAGGAATGAAATTAAATCTGAAATCCCACGTACAGAACAGATTATGTGGCTGCCGTCGATAATGAAATAAAATCGTTTGTCCGTAAGCAACGCGCTCATTTTAATAACACAATGTTACAACTTTGTAACAGAACACATCTAATAAGTCTTCTACAATGGATAAAACCATTTCAATTAACCTAGTAATATGCAACCGCGAGCTATTAGCAGGTTCTTCCACTGGGAAGTCTTTTAAAACGGATATTAAAACTACTAGTTGAAGGGAGCTCTTTTTATCACGATAAAGCCAAGGCAATAGCAAATTTTTGTATACGAGACCTAGGCTATTCTTTCACATTTATGTTTTTGGTGTGATATATTTTAAGACTACAAAGAGCTTAGAGAGTGTAGTATAAGACATTGTTTTAATCATTTACAATATATTTCTAACATTTTACACGTTTATAACATTATTCATTGTTCTCTCCATAGGGTAATAAGCATGCGTGACAACAAAGTCAAGTTGATGGCTCCTGCCGAAATGTTTAATGCAATCCAGTACACTTTGCTGAAATTGGATATAAGCGGCGAGAAAAACGACCCGACCAATTTGCAAGCTCTTCGCAAGTAATTTAATTTCACAATTAACTGACTATAGTTCCTTTTATTTATTTTCTAAAAGTATGACCAGAATGAGAAACATGCGGTCGTTGTCCATATCACGAATGAGCGGCCAATCCCTGGGTCCAGATGACTTTATGGATTTCGGTGTGGAGCTGGAGGACTTGCAAATATCGAGAGGTGGATTGCAAACAGTACAATCACATGCTTTCAAGCATGTGCGAGGATTGAAACGATTGGATTTCAGTGAGAATGGCATTGGAACGATTGAAAATGACGCTTTTACAGAGGTACGATGTGATTTATTACAAATGTGTGCAACAGAGTTCTTTGAAATATTGTGTTTTTCTTAGATCGGACATTCTTTAATTTCTTTTAAAATATCGCATGGCTATTCGGGGGGTTCCCTACCATCGGATGCTCTGAGACACCTTACATCTCTACAGGAGCTCGACTTTAGCAACAATAAACTCACCAGTATGAGTGATACAAGTTTTCATTTTTTGAAGAATTTAAGATTGCTCGAGTTGCATGACAATCGTATTGAGCAAGTTATGAAGGGAACATTTCAGGTAAGTAAGAGAAATTGCTAAAAGAAAAATAAAAATCTTATTTTTTTCGTCCGAATAGGGAGATATTCATTCAAAATTAGAAGAGATATCGTTTCGTTTCAATAACTTGGCTTCTATATCACAGCATACATTTTTTGACTTAGAAGTGAGTATAATGAGAACAATTTAAATCTACTCAACACGCAAAGTGTTGTTTATAAAATAACTACTCATCTGAGTTATCCATAAAATGTGAAATTTTATGTTGTAGGCGCTTCGTGAACTATATTTGGATGATAATAAAATCGAAAAAATTGAGAGAAGAGCGTTTATGAATTTGGATAATTTGGAGCATCTTAGCCTAAGAGGAAACAAACTTAACACTCTTGCCGACGAATCATTTCAAGTAAGTGGAACATTTTTACATATGAAAATGCAATTCTTATTGATTTCTACACAAATCTGAAAAGAATTTTAGTTTTTGGATAGACAGAACCAAATTTTACAAAATACTTCCTTTACTTACTCTCTAAAACTTAACTGCTTTTTTTTGCAAAATGTAAATAAGTTTATGCTTTAACTCTTAGCTAACGATGAATTGTTGAAAATTTAGGTATTAACTGCTTAGAGCCTGGCTACAGGCTTTCATTTATATGATCGTCGTGGCTACACACACAAAAAATCGTGAAAAGAATGAAAGCCATTTGAACGACGGGGGCCGATGAAATAAAAGTCGACTACTTTTGTGTTTTCTGGTACCTGCTTTTTTGGTTTTCACTCTTCCGCAGCAAATACCAAATGAATATTTCTGTCAAAAGTGATATGGTTTGGAACCGAAACGTTCATGCTCACACCGAAAATTCAACTTGAAAGTATTTTTTTGGTGCAATCTACCCTTTGCTTTCTGACTCATATGAAATCCACCTGTCTCTTGCGACATGACAATCATTCCCATGAACGTGTAGCCAGGCAATAAGAATTTATTTCCAAGCTTAACAGTATAATCAAGATAAATTCAACCAGTTTAGTGAATTTAAGTAATTCCAAGTCACAATATTGCCTTCTATAATTAAAACGAAATAAAATAGTATTCAAACAATATCTTATATTGCTCTTGATTTAGCTTAATTTCATTCTTACAAGCTATTTACATTTAAATAATATTTAGCAATATTTCAGTATGTCGGTATCATAAACATACGCAATATGAACGATACATTAGCGGATGTAGTACAAAATCAAATAGATAACAAACTATTACGTTAAACTGGACGACCATTTTATGTAATATGTATGTTTACGAGAAAAAAATAACTGAAAAAATAAATTTAAAAACATTAACCTACAACAAAGCGTTATTGAGCACAGTTGCTTTTGTGCAGCAGCATTATGTGCATTTGCAGATCGGCGCTTGTCAAAAAATGTCTCGAACAGAATTGGCAGGGAAACAAGTTGTTCGCCGTGCATTTTCGCTTATGTCTAAACAGCTCCAGCTTCGATGAAAACTTTCCCCCACAAGGATGACAATTGAAAATCTGTCCGTAGTTCATGTTGTCTTTTGGCGCTGTCGCCACGTTAAGTCCATTGGAAGCAGGTGAGTCAGTAGCATTAATAGTTGCGCTAAAGCCTGACTTATCGGAAGAATCGGTTTGTTGTGAAGATATAGCTGGATCCTGTAAGTCAACCAAGGGCTTCACTTTAAGTACCTGCATTGAACCTCCGGTACACGGCTCGGATTTGAAGACAATCGAGTTCGGATTGGGCCGAATTTGAACGTACTTTGTTCTCACTCCAGTGGGATTGGCAGATCGGAATAACACCTTTTGAGTCCTATTTTGAAATGATTGAGGGGACGGGTAGACATTTGGCCGTAAAGCTGGGTTTGGCACACAAGGTGGTGCGAGTACTATTTTGCTAGTGGATGGACCTGGCCCATCCACAGACTTTATTAGGTGATACGGAATGTCGTCAAAATCCTGCGGTTCCTTTTTGATCGGCAGCAGGTTGGAACGGTTTAATGCCAACAATGTATCCGAAAGCGACGGTGGGGGTTGTAATGGCAAAAGTGATGGGTTCTTGTGGGCCCTCATGTGGGAGTTGCGCGCCTTGAAGTTAGCAAATACTTTCATGCAAATATTGCAGGCGACCTTTACTGAGAGATTATCGCTTTGGCCACTTTGACCGCTGGAGTGTGCGTTTCTGACACCTTTATTAGGGGACAGTTCAGACTTTTTTGGAGATGTTTCTGTTTTTATATGTTTTTTGGGTGCGAGTGTATGTGGGCGTAAAAGTTTGACAGATTTATAACTAATACCATGAGCGGCCGGAACATGTTCCCGCAACATTCTTGGACTGGAAGCGAAGTCTTTTCCACAAATTTGACAAAAAAAGTCACAATCTCCAGACGACCAATGATGAAGAATCGATTTGTTGTCCACAAATATGCGCCAGCAGTTTAGACATCGTATGCATTTCTTCTCTGCAACTCTTATCAATCGTCCCCGACGGACTCGCTTGTCCAAGTATCTTCTATCCGATAGTTTTGGCACAGAAAGACTCAAGTGATCCAATTGGTGGATGGCTAGCTCTTCAGATGTTTCACAGTGGAATGAACACATTTTGCATATAACTGAGTGTCTAAAGAATTCTTCCTCATAAAAATCTGGTTCTACTTTTATATCAACTTTTATTTGTTCTACTTCGTTGGACTCTGTTTCCTTTTCTGTAGTTTCAATTGCAGATTTTGCTGGCGACTTAAGTTTAGTCAGTGTACAGCCATTAAGTTCAAGAGCTGATGTGAGTTGTGTGATCTTTTCGGGTGGTTTGCTGAGAACTTGTTGAATGTACTGCTTTTGTTTTGTCAAAAGACTTTTTTCTTCCGCATTTACAGCGGCAGACATCTCTGCATCTGGTTTCACTCGAATATAAACTGCATTGTTCTGAGACTTTAAAGGCGGATTGCTGTCCGTTTTAATGTTGAACATATGGGCTATTGTCCGTTCACCGATCTCTGCGACACCTACATGTTCTTGTGTCTTCTTAACTGCATTCTAAAAAAATATTAAAATTAAAAATCAGTTGTAATTTAACTATGTATGTGCTTCCTAACTAACTAACTTAAATTAATAAAACCATTGCATTATAGAATGAAATTTAAGCTGACTCTATCTCACTCGCAGATAACCCTATTGAATCCTCAATTTGAAGTGTAGAGAGAAGAAAAAAAAACTGCTTATTTGGGTGGCAAATATGGATTTATACAACCTATACCTAATTATATGAGAATAACTTATCCAATACAAATAACTAAAATATGTGTTTCATGTAATACCATTTAACGTATGTACGTTTATTCAAAATAAATATTATTGTTCTCCAATTATGTAATAGTTTTTTGTAATAATAATGAAGAAGGTAAGTTGGAAAAAAGTGTCAAAAATTCACAATACCAAGCAAAATGATTACACAAAAAAAAACATACTTTACTATTACTTGTGTCTAACAATATGTCTAAGCCAAAAACAATATACTTCCTTAACGGAACGCCAAAAAAAGATATCGAGAGAATAACAGCGATTATGTCCTAACAAATCATATCACTACAATTCTTTAAAATAACTAACAAAACTCGTTGTTTCTGGATCTTACGCTGCCCAACTTTTGCGAAACTTCGACAAACATTTAAAAGTAGGTGTAACGTTCCATTGAAAATTTAAAACCTTAATGTTCATACCTTCCTCCATTGGTCTAATGCACGAACTTCAATGAAGAATTAAAGAATTAAATATTCTATTAAGTCTTGGTCCCGAAAAACTACTTTACAAAGTGTTTAACATGTTAAATAGATGAAGGTCATCAAAGCAATTTCATGGCCGCTTCGGAGGTGATAGTGAATCAAACAAGTCCGCTAACAGCGAGTCGTTTCTTTTGGATTTTATGGTTAGTACTCTGCAGTATAAACATGTGTGATAGGGATATACAAAGTAAGACCAAAAAGGTAGTTGAATCAAAACGGCATATGTGTACATTTATTGCAGTTACAATTGTGTTTCCTAACTTATATCAAAAAATTGTAATTCAAACCCGCGAACAACATAGTGTGGGTTGGGAAGAAATAGAATCACATTGCATTGCAGCAGGCATTGTTATCTTTGTTTTTATTTTCCATTTATTAGAATTGATATAAGCTTACCTCTATACAGTCCACGACTTTAACATAGTTGTTTTCTGGCTGCACTGCACGTACATTCGAAAGCCATTTACTCTGGTTTTTCAGGGCTCTCTCAATTTCACTGTACATGTTGGTAGTGCATATCAAGCACTTCTTGCAGATATTTTTCGGAAGAGGATCATTTGGATAAAGCTAAAAAACGAAGAAGAAACAAATTTTAAGAAACATATCTAAAATCCAGTAATGAAATTATATCTTTTCAAAAATGATGTTTATTTCACGGCATCTGCCGCCTACATTACCCACTGTGAGCATATTCATTTTTTTTCTGTAAGACACCACCACTTGGTTTTAATTAACTTTCCCATTCAAAACACTTACAACAATAGGGAAAACGGCTACAATTTTTTCGGCTAATTTAGCGTTGGAATTGTAAAAGTTCAGATTAGCCATGTCGGCGAATCCACAGATGCGACATTTTTTGTCCTCCATTATTGGATTCCCGACAACACTTCAGTTTGTGTGGAAAACAAGAGTATGAGAAATGTTCACAGATTCCCGATCTGATTTATGGGTTATTTTATTTAATGCATCGTACTTTACTTAACTTTTCACTCTTCTATTCACTGAAGTAATTGAATCAACAACAAATTAAATAAACTAATCAGTAGAAAGGGATCTAATGTGAACGCTTGGAATTTTTTTTCATTGTTTTGCACTCGGTCGATATGTCAACATTTTAGCTGTCGAATGTGACAGCAACTTGCACAGTTTAGAGATAACTGGATGGTGTGGTGAATATTTTTTAATGAAAACATGTTTTATATAATTTACTAGTTTTATAAATCGCGGAATACTTAAGTTAAAATTTCTTACTTAAAAGTTATTTCAAAGATAACTTTTTATATAGTTAATCCGCACTGTTAATTAACTAGAATTATTGCAAAATGTTTGAAACGTTTCCTGATTAAATACACATTTGTAAGGTTTTGGTACGTGTACAAGATAGTTGGCATTGAAATGTAGGCAGTGACTAATTTCTGTAGTGAATACAACAACCAAACACGAAGGAAAAATCCAATGGCAAATAAATGAGTCGTGCTACCAATCTATTTTATTAATTAGAATATTTTTGTTATAAATTTTGCTTGGGATAAAAAAAAATATGGTTTAATGTTAATAATAAAATAATAAATAATAATTAATAGAAACAAACTTGAAATATAGAGTAAAAAAATAAATAAATAAGATTTGAACGCGAAACAAATCCAATCACATTTTTTATTAAAATTTCATTCGTTTTGTTTCAGAATTTACCCAAATTAGAGATATTGGATATAGCATTTAATTCTCTATCGAACTTCAACTTTGACTACTTTGATCAGGTGGGTTGTGTGAGATAGTTGCTAACATTATCCGAAAGTATTCAAAGTATTTTTAAAAATGTTTATAGGTTGGCACTTTATCAAATTTGAATGTGAACGTCAGCCATAATATGATTAAAATGCTAATGTACAATTCATCATGGACGGGTCGATCTGAACATGGTACTTTTCGCTAAATTTATTCGATTAAACGAAAGGGTTTTTTTTTTAAATAAATTTTTGTTTCATTTTATTTATAGGATCAATTTACCATTCGAATATAAAAATTCTTGATTTATCACACAACAACATATCACTTATTCATCCTGGATATTTCAGGCCAGCAGAGATATCCTTGACCCATTTGCATTTGGGCTACAATTCTCTTATGGTGAGTATTATAGTTACACATACATATGTACATATTGCACAACCCAAACACGCACAAAGAGTAGTTTTACCTTTCTGTTGTGATTTTGTTTTATGTATGCTTTTGGTTTGTGGTTCAATAGAATGCGACAAGAGATATTTTTGGAAATATGCCACATCTGCAATGGCTGGATATATCGCATAACATAATTCGGGAAGTTGACTTTGACGCATTTAAGAATACAAAGAAGTTGCAGGTTGGTTATTACATTATTCACATTTTTGTATAGAAAAAAGTCGTATATTGACCAACAAAATATACTCTACAGGTTTTGTATCTATCACGCAACAGATTGACCGACATGCCACAGGATATTTTTAAGCCGGTATATGCGTTAAGGGTGATGGATTTGTCATATAATCATTTACGGTCTTTACCTGATAATCTTTTTTACAATGGGGGTATGGAAAAGTGAGTATTTGTTATTGACCTGTTCTAAAATACATACATAAATGTATGCAGTTTAAAGGCAGATTTGCAAATGAGTGTGGTTGTGGTTAGGGCAGTTATAGTTAAACTGTTTATAGTTAAACTGTTTGCAAAGCAAATTCCTTTAATGACAACAATTTGGTCATTAAAGGAGTTTGCTATTTATTTTATAAAGTAAATTGAGGTGATTTGATTTCGATTGCTTGAAGCATGTATCCAATTATTCACCTTTAACTTGCTTCGTTGTCTTCCCCCTCAACCTTTCAGATTTCAATAAGATTCTCCATTACAAAAAGGAACTATAAACTTTAAATATGGGTTAGAAACAAAAAAAAACATCAAATGAAACAATGAAATGAACTAAAAAAGGTGCATTAAAACTAAAAATAACAAATGCAAAAACCCAAATCGATGACAAGCCTTTAATTAAATACACAAACAAAATAGTAGAACAAAAAATAATGTCATTTTCGTTTGGTAATCAATCCGGAAGCCTTCCGGGCTCTTCTTAAGGTGTTAAATATTCTTCTGGCTTTGAATTCAGAATCAAAATCAGAAGCACTAATACAACCAAACACTACAAATGTCAAAATCGATTGATTAATGTAATTTTTGTTGCTGATGCATTTAATAATTGATATTTATAGCCAATTTTAATTCAACAAATATGTAAATAAATAATATTATTTATATAAAATAAAAATATTTCATCGTCATCAGATTGGCAGTGAAGCGGTTGGAAATACATTTACACAAATACAACGACAAATACACTTCAAGTTCAAATGTAATGTGATCGAAGAGCTAATCAAAATGGCAAAACTACTAAAATACGCTGACATATTAAACAATTTACGCAAAATAAAACTTGTTACCCCCATTTCGAATTAAATTATTCATAATGCAGAAAATGCCATCACAAAATTTCAATAAACTGCAAACGGTCATAAGGGCATTGGGCTGGCATTCGTGGTTAGTGTCGGATTGCTTTTCAGTCAAATTTATCTGTCAAAATAGTTTGTAGTCATTAAATTATTTGGCCATTTATGGAATCCTCAATATACTGCATGACCCCATTTTGCCAGTTATACTCTCCGAAATGGTCATTATTTGACCAGTTGGCATGCAATCTAATCCTACCTTAAAAGGTTGACAGATTTATGCGTATATGTTAGAAATCAACTTTTTATGTTTTTTGCAGCTTTTTGTTATGCATAATACATTTTATGAAATGCGAGAAAGTTTCCCAATTTTCTGTTATAATATTTGGGAATCTTTAGTAAATCTTTGTTCCTTAAACGTTTGATTTGTTCGTTACAATTTCAGGATAGAATTGAGCTATAAAAAATTATGTAAGTATGTAGATACATATATGTGCGAAGGGAATGATTTTCAATTGTACTTACATTCATTTCTTTTTTATACGACTGAAAGGGTAATACAATATGAATTACATTCAGGACGGCTATGATTTGTTTTAGAAATCAATATGCAGCAATCAATTCGAACATGCAAACCTTTTCATACATACCAGCGATCGTTAATTTCATTTCGTTTATTTGTGTGTTTACTCCGTTCACAAATAGGTACTACTGAAAACGTCTAGCATTAAATTCACTATTTTATATTTGATTTAATTTATGTAACAAAAAGACTTGTTCATGGTTCACTCATTCAGGTACGCGAGAAACTGTGCTGCTTTGGATGGTACAAAGGACAATAATGTCATGCAATTTTGATTTTTGAAAATACAGCCATTATGCAAAGCTGGATGAGTTTGAAAGGAATCGTTTAAAACTGGACACAGACACGCATTTACAAATTAAAATATAATATATAAATATTTTCCATTATATTTATTATTTATTTAAATAGATGTTTGTATTGATTTAATGAAATTTTCAACAGATTGGACGTATCACATAATCAACTATTGAAGATCCCATCATCGTCTTTGTCCAGTTTGGCTGCCCTGACCCTGTGCGAACTTCATTTGTCGAATAATTACATTGCAACAATTCACAGTATGGATTTGTCGAACAAGTTCAGGGTATGTCTCTCTTTCTCAAAAGAACACAAAAAATAAAATAAAAATTCATCCTTTCAATTTGTATACCAACTCATTCCACTTTGGTCGGACAGTCTCTCAGGTACCTGGACATTTCATACAACTACTTATTGCGCATTGATGACGCAGTATTTGCCACAATGCCGAAACTTGCCGTGTTAGATCTGTCGCACAATCGCGATTTAAAAGTGATGGACAAATCTTTTATGGGATTGGAAAATTCACTAATCAAGCTGGGTTTAGAGAATGTTTCACTTAGTATGGTTCCAGAAATTCGTTTGAAACACTTGCGAGAGTTTCGGCTGGGCTACAATAATCTTCCATCAATTCCACAAGAGTTGGCATACAATATGACGAATTTGAGAATGCTAGACTTGTCGAACAACGACTTGACAAACGTACCACTACTGACACAGTCGTTGCCACATCTGCGGACACTGAAACTCTCTGGGAATCCGATAACATCGCTGAATAACAACAGCTTCGAAGGGGTAAACGAGGATTTGGAAATGCTGGATATTTCCAACTTTAGGTTGCATTACTTTGAGGTAAGACAATAGATTGGGTGAGGGAAATTTTGATTTTCTTCATTTATTTTATAGTACGGATCATTGGAAAGTTTACCAAACTTAAGATCGCTTAAGATAACCGCTTATTCGCACTTAAAAGAGTTTAATATACCATCTTTGCTGGAGCATCATCACAATATTCGAGAGTTGTGGATTGAAGCACCTCAGCCGTTTATGCGAATAATACCACAAAGTCAAGGACAGGAACCGAAAGCTGTACAAATGGGTTCACCAACCGATCTAATGAAGGAGATGAAGGGCCACTTGCCATCGAAATTGACGAATATCACCTTCAGTGGGCCACAGTTCTCTACATTGGGAGAAAACATATTGAAGGTGAGTGTATTTAAAACTAGAATGTGCAATTTCCGAAACGTACGAATTAAATTCCTATTTCAGGGAATGCGATCGCCTTACCTCTATATTCAACTCTTTAACACATCGCTGCCTGGCTTTCCGCCAAATTTTTTCAAGTTCATGGGTCGCGTGCGAAATATTTCGATCGATATCCGGTACAACAATCCGAAAATAAAACAGATTCCGAATCCCAATACCGGATCAGTTCCATATCTGCCAAATAGTGTATTCTTAACAGACTTAAAGATGTCGGGGACCGGTCTAGAATGTGACTGCAACTTAGGGTGAGTTGTAATTAAATGAATAACCAGTTTATAAGAACCAAGTTATTTCCGCGTAGATGGGTAGAATTCTGGCAACGAAAACGAAGACAATACATTTGTTCCTCTCAAACATGGACGGATACGGTGTTTCGAACATTCATGAATTCGCCTTGCCAAATTTATGGTCGTCACAATTGTGACGATCACGATGATGATCTCAGAGAGACGCATTGTGCAAACAAGAATTCAGCACAATTACTGGAGGTAATTTTATGCCTTCCAAATTAATTATAATAAAATTATTAAAAAAAAAAAATATTCCCATTTCAGGTATTAAAGGCAGATCTCGAATGCGGTTGGGATGCGGCCAAACGTTTGGAGACAATTTTGCCTCTGATAGGAGTTTGCATATTTTTCATCATGTTTATATGACTTCTTAAGTTCTCATATGACACATCTGTAGAGTTTTATGAGGTTTTAGAAGAAGTTTACGGTACTCAAGTATTTTAGAGAAAAATGCATATTAAAAAATGGGATAACAAAAACGAAAAAACAATATCTCTGCCAGTTCTTATGACAATTTTCATTGTATCATTATGTTTTTTTTAATTTTATATATAGTACATCAGAATAAAATCTTATTTTATTTAGGATTTTTATCGATTTTAATTTTTTCAGAATTTCATTTCATTTCAAGTTTTAATATAAAATATGAATATTTTTAAGAACAAAAGAAAATCATTTATAACACTTTAAGGATAGCAACTTTTTTCACTGTTCAATATATGAAGTCAACAAAATAAAACACTTTTTATTGTTTTACAAATAACACACAAAACTATAGGCAAAATGCTAAAGTTTTCAATTGCAATTGGTTAAATTTTTTTTATTTAATTTTTATTTTTTCTAATGTATGTGTAAAATTGAATAAATAATTATTATATGGTTTCTTTCCGTGTTTACGTATTTGAGATTTACATCTTTGTTTTCTGTGAATAGGGAGACCAGATTTCCCTTCCCTTTGAGGAATATACTTTTTACGACTTTATAAAAGCACTTTTAGTGGAAGCACTTGATGGGCTCCAGATCCGAGGATGGTCTCTACCTCTACACTCCCGAGCTCCCTGCTAACAGTATAGAACTTGAAAGCTAAAATTTTATTATCATGAACATAATTATGGAAACTAGGCTACGAAAATATTCTTAGATGAAGCATTATTGTATAATTGCTGGAACTGGCCAATCCAATGTAGTTTCTGTACATACCTTAGTACTATACATACATGCTGATACATTCTGGTAAATGCCTATTTCCTCAATTTATGCAAAAGAGCAGTGGTTTCTTGTGAATTCTTTGGCGAATTGGATGTTTATGCTGAGGTTAAAGTAATCGTTCCTTCTTTTCAAATACCTGCAAAAAAAAAAACGAGTGGGCAATCTGTTGGCTTCTTTTTGAATCTATTATCAATAAGCCCCCTAAGCTTATGACCGCCTTAAATTAGTCCGCGGATGATTTTGTATGGGCGTTCAATATTTATTTTTAAAATGATACTTACTTTTACTTAATGGGCTCCCGACCCGCGAAGAGTCCCTGCTTGAGATACGGCAGCCTTCCACCCTCTGCGATCCCGAGCACGCTGCTTCCAGTTGTCCAGACCAAGCGCTCTGGAATCCGCGATGGCTTGGTCTTTAAAACGGAGGTTCGGTCTTCCTTGTCGTCTCGAACTTGGGGGCTGGGATTCGAAGATCCTCTTGGCTGGAGCGTTGTTGTCCATTCGCTCGATGTGGCCAAGCCCATTTAGTCGACGAGTTTTGGCTTTTCGGACCACATCCACATCTTGGTACAGCTCATAGAGTTTGCGGTTGTATCTTCTTTTCCATTCGCCCTCCTCGCACACAGGACCAAATATCCGTCGAAGGATTTTTCTTTCAAAGGATTCCAGTATTAACTCTCCTTTCCTGCTTATCGTTCAACGCTCGGCGCCGTATAGCAGAACTAGCAGGATAAGGGTTCTGTAGAGCATGCACTTTGTCCTTCGAGTTAGGAGTTTTGAACCCATTTGTTTTGCCAAACCGAAGTAGCAGCGGTTTCCTAGGGTAATTCTTCGACGGATCTCCACTAAGATGTCATTTGTGGAGTTGATGTTTACCCCGAGGTAGATGAACTCCTTAACTATCTCGAAGTTGCTGCTATCAACAGTGACATTTTGTCCTAGTCGGTGGACAGATGATTGCTTGTTTGTTGATAGCATATATTTAGTCTTGTCCTCATTCACTTCAAGGCCAACTAGTTTCGCCTGTTCTTCAATAGCCGTAAAAGCCTCTATCACGGCACGCTGGGATCGACCGATGATATCTATATCGTCCGCATACACCAGCAGTTGGACTGATCTGTTGAAGATAGTGCCTTCCGTGTTGATACCTGTCCTGCGCACTATCTGCTCAAGAACAAGATTGAAGAAATCACACGACAGCGCATCTCCTTGCCGAAATCCGGGGCATGTTTGAAAGGGTTCAGATGAGCTGCTGCCAAACTGCACATTGCATCGCGTGTTATCTAGTGACATGCGACACATTCGGATCAGTTTTGACGGGATCCCGAATTCATCCATCACCACAAAAAGCTCCTGGCGACGAATGCCGTCATATGCGGCTTTAAAGTCAATGAAGAGATGGTGTGTCTCGACTTGAAATTCTTTGGTCTTTTCCAGGATTCGCCTTAGTGTGAAGATTTGGTCTACAGTTGATCTGCCGGGCCGGAAGCCGAACTGGTACGTGCCGATTAGTGTGTTGCAGAAAGGTTTGAGACATTCACACAGTACTTTGGATAGGATCTTATATGCGACATTAAGCAGGGATATGCCTCGATAGTTCTTGCAAGGCATAGGATCGCATATACATAGGATGGGACATATGGAGCTGATGGTCCAGTCATCGGGCATGCCTTCCTCCACCCAAACTTGGTTGATGATTTGGTGCATGCGCCCTACCATAACATCACCTCCGTATTTGAAAAGCTCTGCAGGTAGACCATCAAAGCCGGCGGCCTTGTTGTTCTTTAGCTTTTTTAAAGCTAAGCCAACCTCTTTTATACTGGGCGGAGGGACTGGTTCTTCATTGACTGGACGCGGGTTCTTTTCTTGCCACATCACTCTCTCTACATTTTGTCCGTTTAGCAGCTGCTGGAAATGCTGCTTAAATACATCTACTATTCCTATTTTTAAAATTATATCTGGCCATATTGAAATGACATAAGACCACACGGTAAAATTTCATTTTTGGATCGCGGTATTATATATTTTTCGATTGTGGTATAGATTCATATCGTCTTATGAGTTTACCCCTAGCGGTCTAGTTATTTTGACACTGGCAGCACTTATGTATTCAAAATATTTACAGCAAATCAGTGGTATATTCCCGCGGTATAAAACGAATCGATTTGCGTTTAAACAACGTGGGGAAATATTGCAAAGTTACTCCAAAGTGTATGTATGTTGTGTTGCCGAAACAGTGCGAATTTTGAAAAGAACTTTCGGTAGAAATAATGCACTAACCATTTAAGCTGCCAGATTTTGAGGCTTTGGGATTTTTTAGAAATGGTTCCGCAAAGATGAGGCAACGAAAAAAATCGGTTCAATAAGGGGTTCAGTGGCTTGATGGTTAAGTCCGTTGGACTACTAAGCGAAGGGTTCCGGTTCAAATTAGCCCCTTACCGTACCCCCTTTACGAAAGTCTAAAAAACTTTTAAGAGAAGTTTTTCAGAGAACACTGCCGCTCGGAATCGGAATTAAAATATCGAGTCAAAAATGTATCTTCGCACACACAATGGTTATAGAAGCTAGACTTTAGGTCATCTATGGGTCGTTTCTGCCTTATATTTATTTTTTTTTAATTTGGAGATTTTGTGCTTGGGGATGATAAATTTTTTTTTTTTTTTTAAAAACTCCGAGATTTGCGTTTTAGTATTTTGCGTATGGGTACTATGTGGGTATTGTAATGGCCTTGGTTTAAACGGATAATTACACTGATTATATTGCTTTCTTAGTAAATCACAAATAGCACACAACGAAATCCTTATAAATTCTTTATTCTTTATTCAATGCTTAATTTGAGGAAGAAAATTAGAAACCAGAAATGGCTATACTCTGTCCTTCGAGTAAGGAGTTTTGAAACCCCTTGCTTTGCCAAACCGAAGTTACGGCGGTTAATTCTTTTACACCCAGGTAGATAAACTCCTCAACTAGTCGGTGGACAGATGCTTGTTTTTTTGTTGATAGTATGTAGGTTTAGAATAAACTATGTATAAAAGATGTAAGCTCTGTATATGTACATGGTTTCACTTTATTAAAAAGAGGTAACAATAAAAAGAAAAACAATACGAAATTTTACAAATGTAATTAAGAACTTACAGCCTACAACCGCAAGAACATCTAACACGCATTTATAGCATTAACATCCAAGAAGTCATCCTAAATATTAAATGGCTTAACAACAATCTCCTGGAGCTCCTTTTTGTGAATTTTTCCAATTCCTGTTGCTGTGGTGGGCGCTTCTGTTCGTCCGCAATACTTTAACTACAATTCGAAAGTGTAAATTAAATAAAGTTAATTTGATGTTTAGAAAACTTATATACCTGTTTTCCAATTAAATGTTCAAAACGTGGGCGAACGAAACTCCAAGCACCCGCGTTGCGAGACTCTTCTTGGCTCCAAATAAAAGCTTAAATAAATAAATACTATGTATAATGTAGGTGTAAAGTACAAAAGTGATGAAACTCAAAAAACCTAATATTTTACTTGTCGCCCACAAAGCATTAATTTAAATTCAATGTTAGTTTTGCAAATACAATTTATCTCGGCTTTTTAATCAAAGACAAACGTAAAAAATAACACATTTTCAGTGGTGTGCGAATATGAGTGGTGCACTTCGTACTACTTCTTCGGCAGTACTCGACATCCTGTTTCAATTAAAACCACACTACATCTTAAGCAGACAATTAGCCGCTAACTCGAGAAAATAAAATATAAATATAAACTTACATTTAACATTTTTGTATTTGGCCAATTCCTCTTGAATCTCATGCAGTGGAAAAGGACAGAGCGATTCGAGTCTCACAATAGCAGTGTTGCCATGTTTCTTCGATAATCTCTCATCGTTTAGGCTATAGTAATGCCTACCAGTGCATAAAATAACCCGATTTACCTTACTAGGTTCAACGTTATCACCTGCAAATAAAAACAAAACATCACATTATCGTTCTCATCGTTATCACCATTATAATTATTTCTCCTCTGGCTTACCTAACACGTTTTTGAAAAACGTTCCGGGCTGAAAATCGGTGTGTGTGGAAGTGGCAGCCGATAACCGCAACAGTGTTTTGGGTGCAACCACAACAAGTGGTTTCCTGAAATTTCTCATCAATTGTCTCCTAAGGACATGATAGTATTGTGCCGGCGTAGTCGGATTCACAACGTGCACATTCACACCATCGCCGTCCGGTGTGGTCTCTTTCGAATCGGTCAACTGTAAGAATCTCTCCATGCGACAACTGCTATGCTCAGAAGCAGCACCATCGTAACCGTGTGGTAAAAGAATGACAAGTCCATTAGACTCCATCCATTTGGCTGCAATTGATGACAAAACAGAGGTAACGTGAATAAATCAGTATTATCTACTGCCGTAAGTGAGACGTACTCTCGCCTGTAAATATGAAGTTATCGAAAATTATCTGGGCGCCATTGGCAAAATCTCCAAACTGTGCTTCCCATATAATCAAATTATTCGGGTTGTCTATCGCCATGCCATACTCGTAGCCCAGCACTGCTTCCTCGGAGAGAATACTATGGGCTATCTCCAACTTTCCACCGTGCCCACCTTGGAGGCTGTTAAGAGGAATATACATCTCATTGGTCTTCTGGTCGACTAGCATGGCATGTCGATGAGAGAATGTTCCACGTCCCACATCCTCACCGCTTATACGAACGTTGTGACCCTGATACATGAGGCTTCCGATGGCCAGTGCTTCGGCAGTGGCCCAATCAATTTTTTCACCCGATATTAATTTTTTCAGTCTACCTTCGATGTGGGTTTTCAATAGATGGGGATGAATATTCTGGGGGTGAAATCGATATATGTGGTTACTGTGCAACTGTTATTTTATATAACCTACAAAGCTATCTGGATGTTGAACACTCCTAGTGCCAATGTAATTAAGAAGCGAATAATCCATGCCAGTGTCCCAGTATGTTATCGCATTAGGTGCCGACTGAATATTACTCCACTGCTTTTGAAAGTACGTGGGCTCTGGTTGGTACGTATTAGCTGTTGTTAGCTCTTGATTTAGGTAGTCCATATATTTGCTGCGCAACTCATTCGCATTATCAGTGCTAAGAACTCCTGACGTAGCAAGTTCTTCTGTGTATAAATCTGGAACGGATCTGTTTGGGAGTTTTATGCTTTTCATTTAACTAAATTTCCTACTTGCGATTTTGTACGATAGCGTAGAGTGCCGGATTGGTGAATGTCGGATCGTCAAGTTCATTGTGACCCCAGCGTCTGAAGCAATTCAAGTCGACGAAGACGTCTTTGCGGAATTTTCTCTGATAGTTAAATGCCAGTTCTGTAACAATGGCGACTTCTTCGGGCCGGTCACCATTGACATGGAATACTGGGGCTTGGATTGTTTTGGCTAAGTCGGTTGTGTACGCCGTAGAACGACCTCGGTCAGCTGGGGTAGTGAAGCCGATTTGATTGTTCACAACCAAGTGAATTGTGCCACCAACTTCATAGTGCGGAACATAAGCCATGTTGAGGCATTCTTGATTAACGCCCTGACCTGCAAATGCGGCGTCACCATGCACGATGACGTTGAGAACGGATGTTGAGAAGGGCTTCTTCAGATCTTCACTAAAGGCACCGTCGCGCAAAGTTTGTTGCTTGGAGCGGGCTTTACCCATTGATACGGGATTGGCAGCCTAAAATTACAACAGATTTATAAAAGTTATAAGCTTAGCCTTTAAGTATAATTCCTACAAAAAAAAGCAAATGCCTTACTATTGACTTAAGGAAACAACCTTTGTTCAAATGAAAGAGTTACATATGTCTGGTATAAGAAATTGTTTTGAGGCATTTTGTAAACTTCTAAATTCTAATGTTATTAAAGTTATTTTTCCCGTTTTTGTTTTGCTTATTCGTTGGTCCTATGACTATTAGATACATACAATTCAATTGGTAGCTAACGTTGAGTTTTTTTTAATAACTTTTCTGTGCTCAATATTGTGGTAAAAATTGAATCGACTTGTCAAAGCTCTCAGTGGAAGCATTGTCAAGGCTACAATCATACAAATGCATATTGTCAAAGCTAATAGCGTTGCGATAGATGTACTTAAAAACTCCAAAGAGTGCGGTGTTAATAGAAACGATTTATCTACTTCCAGAAACTGCAAAGGGAACCACACAAACACAAACAAAGGAAAAAAATGAAATGTCGTCAAATACTCGGGGCTACAGATCAGGCTTGCCAGATTTCTGTAAGGCTTAAATCGCACATTTTTATATTTTTTTTTGCAAAAATACGCAAAATTTAGAAAATTAAACCTCAAAAAATCGCAAAGAACTTTTGATCTTCAAATTCATACAATAATGAAAAACGAAACAATATAGGTACATAATTTAAAATATAAAGGATACAAAAAACTATTTTTTTTAAAATGTATTTATATATTAAATAAAAATTAAATTCAAATAAAAAAAAAATACTGCATGTATACACAAAAGATTGCGCTAATTACTAATTCTACCCTTTGTTTTTGTGCTTTTAAAATTCAAAATAAAGGGTGATTTTTTAAGAGGTTTAGAACTTTTTTTAAAAAAAAAACACAAAAAATTCGAAAAAATGAATGAAATATTTATTTGAATCGATAGTTTGAACCTTGCAATTTAATGTTTAAAGATAATTTCATGCAGATCTTGACCGCGGCTGCGTCTCAGGTAGCCCATCCGCTGAGTCCAATGTTGGCATACTCTTTCACACATATCGGCCGGTATCTCACGAATGAATGCATGGATATTGGCTTCCAGTGCGTCAATCGAAGCGGGCTTGTCCCTATACACATTAGCCTTGGCATACCCCCACAAAAAATAATCTAATGCTGTCAAATCGCACGATCTAGGCGGCCAATTGACCGGCCCGAAACGTGAAATTAACTGTTCACCAAACTCGCCTCGCAATTGCGCCATTGTTTCGCGTGCTGTGTGGCATGTGGCACCGTCTTGTTGAAACCACATATCATGCAAGTCAAGAACTTCCATTTCGGGCAAAAAAAAGTTTGTTATCATCGCTCGGTAGCGTTCACCATTGACAGTAACGCTGCGATTCGCATCATCTTTGAAGAAATATGGCCCAATAATGCCGCCGGCCCATAAACCGCACCAAACAGTGGCTTTTTCGGGATGCATTGGTAGCTGTTGCAATGCTTCTGGCTGATCTTCACTCCAAATGCGGCAATTTTGCTTATTTACGTACCCATTCAACCAAAAATGAGCCTCATCGCTGAACACAATTTTTCGATAAAAAAGCGGATCCTCGGCCAGCTTTCCAAGAGCCCATTCACCAAAAATTCGGCGTTGTGGTAGGTCGGCTGGCTTCTTGCACCAGCTGTATCTTAAAAGGCTTTACGCCCAAATCCTTCCGCAAAATTTTCCACGTAGTGCTGTAACAAAGGCCTAACTGCTGGGAACGGCGACGAATCGACATTTCGCGGTCTTCTGTCACACTAGCTGATACGGCCGCAATATTTTCTTCAATACGCACAGTACGTAAACGTGTTGGTGGTTTAATGTCCAACAAAGTAAATTTGGTGCGAAATATGGTCACAATCTTCCGAATAGACTGCTCAGAAGGTCGAGAATGCCGATCATAAAATGGAAGCAGCGCGCGATGAACATTTCGAACCGAGCACGAATTTTGATAGTAAAATTCAATAATTTGCAAGCGTTGTTCATTTGTAAGACGATCCATGGTTAAATTGCAAACCAAACTGAAGCTGTTTGACAGTGACACAAGGTACTAAACACACGTCAGTTGTCAAAACCAGTGTTGCCAAAACCAAACCAGTTAAAAAATCACCCTTTAGGTCCTTAAGTCAGATTTTGACCACGGTGGGGAGTGCATACGCTGTTTGGAAACAGTCACTTTCTGCCGAATGCAGTTACGCCTCTAACACAATATTTAGAATGTACATACGACTGTTTTAGCTTATCTTTCTTTAATTTTTTTTTCTTGTTGCAATATCTTTATTTAAGTTATAGCTATCAAAATACGTAGGTTTTTTGTTTCCTTTATATTTTGAATTATGTACCTCTGTTGTTTTGTTTTTTAAGTAAGTTACTTTGTGAAAAGTTATAAAAAGAAAAGAAAAAATCCAAACGGTGTGGAAAGAGAAAAAAATATTTTCGTGTGTACCTCACCTTTTTCAGAATGTAGTTAAGCCAATATAAGGCTCTGTTTTCAACGGAGTATTTTTCGTAAATGCTGAAGTTGACGGCTTCCAGCATTTCTGAGATGGGTTTAAAATTGTTGAAGGTTTGCAGTAATTGTTTTTACATTCGAATGTATTCTTATGCTTAATAACGGATCCATAAATCGCACATTAAACTTAGAGTGTATTTTTATTTTAAAAGCGCTCATAGATGAGAAAGCTCTTTAAACAATTGCAAACCGAATTAGTTTTTAAGAAAAAAAGGACCAAAACTTTATATTCATTTCCTTAACAATTAATTAAACGTCTGCAAGTTAGAGCTAGGTTTTCTGATCTTGAAAAAGATCTGATCAAATTTTAGCAGTAGGTGTCTAATGAACAATTTTCAAAATGTGTTTAAGTTCCAGATCAAATATATGTTTTATAGATGCAAAAGACAATGACTTCGCTGTAATGAAGGACATTTACATGTTTTTTTAATGTTGGCTGTCTCTTCGGAATGTGTCAAGAATAAATATTTATAAATTAATAAATATTTAGGGATTTGACATCTTATGTAACTTCGTAATATTTTTTTTAAAAAAATTTTTGATTTATTAAATATCGCAAAAAATCGCGAATAATATTCAATATCGCAAAATCAGATTTTGCACCGCAAAACTAAAAAAAATATCGCACGTTTTTATGGTAAGCCTCCAACAGATATAGGCTGAAAGTCAAGCAAACCAAATCGGAATACAAACGTGGTATGTAAGTGGTATGTAACGACCTTCTTCAATCGACGAACTAGAAGGTTTTATTCGTACAAATGATATTTACATTCGAATATGCCTTATTTGTATTTTTGAGGGCTAAAGTCCCTTCCCATCGAAAAGGTATTGAATTTATGCATTTATGAAAAAACGCCCTCAAAATGTGGTCCTGGCCAAAAATATTGTTTTTTTTTATTGTCCCACCCCACCCAAAAGTAGGAATGGCAAAAAAATTGGTTTATGCTTATTGTTTTTTATTTCATGAACTGAAGCATTAACAGTTTTTCCTGAGGGCGTGACACTCTGTCATTACGGGATAGATATAAAGGTACATTAAGCTACAGGACTTTAAAGATTGCAATATGTCATATCTTGAATGCCTTAGTTTCAATACGCACTTTGGGTAGCTATTAAATGCAATGAAAAGCTAAAAAGGAAGCTTCAAAAATATATTTTACCGTTTTTCTTTGATAGAGAATGGCTCAATGAATGATGAAAACATAAGCTTAATTTTGACTTCGTAGAGCAAATACATAAGATACGAGCAGACCTTTCGGGATACCCTGCAAGAAGAAGCCATAACTTTAAATATGTGCGGGCAAACGATTTCAAATTTTACTCAAAATTAAAAATAAATAAAGCAAAGCGTAAAAAATGCACTGAGTTTGTTCCTCAAAACTAGTATGAAGCACGAAAATTGCTTAAGAATTTGACTTGATTGTTTAATTTCTCACCTCCAAATGTGACGGATTACGCAACATACTTATACGTATATTTTTCCCATTAATTTTCAGCTCCTCGGAGGCATCTTTAATAAAAATCAAATTCTTTGTAAACATTCCACAACCACTTTCTTTCAAGGAAACTTACGAAAATGGCTAACGACGTCGCTCATTGCATTTACACTATCAGGAAACTCTGATTCACCCTGAAATTTACGAAAAACTTTTGCCGGTCTTAGATTTAACATAGTAGTTAGCAGATTTCCACGACCACGATGTGGCATCGCCAGAACGATATGCTCAAGTTCCCCTAAGGATTTAGATTGTTAAAATAAACTTAAAACTCACAGAGCTAAGTACGCTCACCTTCAGCGCTACTTGCAAATAACTGCCAAAAAAAGGCTAAAAGACTTTCGGCTCCTTCACCACCATACCGCTTAACAGTTGGGAATTTCGTTGCCAAAAAGTTATCCCAAGCTTGTGATTTGATAAGTAGTTCCGCGATTTTTTTCTTTCCATGAGTGGTGACATTTTGTTGCGATAGTTTTTCGAAATTTTCTCCCAACCATTCGCGTTCTTCTTGGTTCTTTTTAACATGCAGCAAAATGAGAGAAAAAGGAAAAAAAAAATAGAAAGAAAATTGATAGATTAAATTAAACTTTTTTAATGGCTTTGCTTGCAGGGATTAATTTACACATACCTCAATGTAAGCAAACTCTGCACTAGTTCCTGAGCCACAGTAAATCCCGTCGAGAACCTTTTGAATCTCTCCCACGGTGGCAATACTGCCGTTTGCGATATTCACTATTCCCCGGGGTGTGATTCTGTCGCCGGAGGTAAGGCCGTAATACTCGGGTGTCAATTCATCTATTTTACTGTGGAAGCATTTAAGGTGATTACATCTTGAGAAGGATTGCATTACTCGTACCTTGTGCTTGATTTGAAGTTCACCGGATTTATTGTCGCCAATTTGTGTCCATGTTTCCTGTAAGCCTCCACCCACCGGAAGACGTTGGGCTGTGCGTTTCTGGATTGAAGGATATCATCGGAAACTGTTTGGAAAACATTATTACATACATACAAATGCGAAGGAGTTTGTGTATTGATTTTTGATATGTCTAGTTGAGCAGATTACCGTTATAATATGTTTGATGTTCAAATGGTCAAATTACTCATTAGAGGAAATTATCATCTTTTTTTGTGTGTGTATTTTTATTGAATATAATATATTAAGATGTTAGAGAATGTATGTTAAAATGAGCTTCACAATAAGGATGTCAAAAAGAAGGAATACGAGTATTGATCGAAAAGCGTTGATGTGGATAAATTATTTTTTTTGTTGGGCGGCGTCCGACGTCAAACAGTAATTGATTGGGCAATGGATTTTAGTAAACCTTATGAATTCGGTCTGCAGTGAGTTAAGCTGTTAAATGTAATTTCGTTAAAAATCGATATACAGATAACATTCATTGTAGATTAGAATTAATTTCGGCTTAGTGTCCCCTGGAAAGGACTGAAGTTACCGGCCCGCAGTTCTAGGTCCTGTCCATCCAGGTTTGGGGTTGTGTCCGAACTACGTTAAAAACTAAATGAACGTTACAAAGAAAACATGGATATATTTGGATATTAATTTCTCTCAAACGGCAAACAGACCCGAAACGTCACCTGACATGAGGGTGTGAACAGTCTATACTCCAAGTGCTACTCAGGAACTTGAGCCTGTCCTTACACGATATAAGGCAAAAATTACCGCGACCCAGGAGATCCGATGGATAGGATCAGGTATGATGAAACATATTTATTACAGCTGCAATATATTAGGATGCAAATTTGTCGCGAGAAATCGGCTTGGATCAATAGTTATTGGCTTAATGATAAATTATCTCCTAATAAAACTAGCCTAATAGATGCACATGCCCCTACCGATAAGTCTATCAAGGAGTTTTTTTTTACCTCGTAGACTGAGGATACGAATCCTGTGCTCCGAGACTTCAATACAGTCATTGTTAAGGTCCAAGGCTAAATACCACCTATTAACCAGACGCTCTACAGTTGGTCGAATCGCCAGCCAAACCGAACATGTTCTAATCGATGGGCATCACGCATCTAATATCATCACTTTTTGTTTCAGCTTGATTCAGATCTTAATTCTCCAACGGCCAGATGCTGAGAACTCTCAAATGAAAATCTACTGCGCAGCTAAACAAATCTACTTCTCTTCTTAGAAAATTTTCTTCATAACTTGGCCAGTCCTTTATTCAAAGTTTGCTTTGAACTCATATACACCCGTGATTTCACACGTACATCTATAGCTTCATTTAAAGCATCCACCGAAAATTTCAAATTACATTTGCTACTAGCTATCGCCTGCAAAACATCAAATTGCCACTAGATACCGTGAAATTGTTTTGATCTTATTAAATCCTTTTGAATAAATTTGTTGTGCCTAATTTTTTTAAAATGGACACATTTGTTACTGGGTCTGAAAAAGAGGTTAGTTACTAATACATATATTTATGTGGAGCAGCTCCAGACAGTTGCAATTAAAAGCTCTTATTGCAAAAGGAATAAATTGCAAAAATAAAATACCAACGCAACAGGACCTGGGTAAGACCCAAATGCAGTCTATAAAAAAGGCGGCGCCTGCTCTAATGGTCTATCAGCAGAGATCTGCATATATAGAGGTTATGTTTTTGTGGGGCGCATGCACCTTATCGTCAACAAAGTATGGGCGAAAAAAAGCATGCCCGAACTTCAAACAGCTAACCGAAACCAGCATGTATATTTATTTAATTTGTTTTTAACGTGTATCCAATTTCATGTTCATCGAATACATTAACTTTAAGTATGTTTCTCTCATTGCATTATTCACTTTCTACTCGTATTCGTGTATGTTTTTAACTTATTTGTAGTCAAATTCATTGAACTACGTCTAAAATAACAGATTACCATGTATACTTCACTTAGTAGGCGCATAAACAACGCATAAAATATAAGCACCCCCATAAGACCTTAACAAAATAACAAATTCCGTTAATAACATATTAACACAAAAAAAAAAAAATAAACAACAATATAAATAATATATATAAAGCGACAGATTAGTATTTCTTTTTTTACACTAAGCAACATGCCGCACCGATAAGACAAACTAAAAATCATAATAATCAAACACTCTCTTTAGTGGTGAGATTTCTTATACGAGATAATCTCTTATCACAGAAATGCAGATTAGAGTTGTTTGCAACCATTTTCACTTTTTGATCTACGTAAATGTCTGATTTAGTCTTACATAAGATGAAATGATCACACTTACTTTTAAATCCTTGTTCAGGTAATGGACGATATCCGAATATTCCATTTTCAGCGGTGTGATATTTTTGTAAATTAAAAACTGACAGGCCTCCTCTATGAGGCGTCTTAGATGATAATGATAAGTATTTAAACATTTGTATTAAAGTATTTCTCTTCGATTTGTACACAAGCGATGAATTTGACGTAACGGCAAATACTGAATATGGTTTTGTGAAGTCAATTTCGTTGGCACTCACAAAGTTGAAATATGCAACTGATAAGCGTGAACAATTTATCGCTCATTTTTTGGAGACAAGAGAAACGATTTGCTCTCTGATATTTGTGTTCTCATATTAAAAAAAAGAGAAACATTTATTTTTATTAAATTATTGTTTGGTTAGCTATAAAATAATTTTAAAATCAGTTTGAGGCTGAATCTTATATAAAATGATTATTTCTGTCCATTTATCGATTCATTCGGTAGGAATTGGAATAGCTTAGAATTGCAAATATCCACACACCATAAACGCATAAAAATCATCCATTAGTTCACTCTTACCCTAGCGTTCACGATGTGCTAAACGAAACTATAATTAACTGCATTATATAATACGATAAGAGACATATTTACAAAATAATGAGGATATCATTGCTTTATTTCTGTTTCTCAATGCAATTTAATATTCCGTAACAAATCTAATTTCAATAAAAATACATTTCCCACTTTTCAATTGTCTGGGCTGTGTACTGGAGGAATCTTCTCACTGAAGGCCGATCAATAATCCACTTCATACAGGCGGCTTTTAAGAAATGAATTCTCTATTTCCAATTACATTTCGTTTTCCTTCGTTTCCGGCAGGAGGATATAAATTGCAGAACGGTATCTGTACCATTGCTAGGATGAAAAAAAAAAACTGAATTGAACAATCCGATTGAACATAGAAATCCAAGGAAAATCACTTTGAAATTTTGAAATCTCTTTAAATCTCGGCGTTATGCGAAACTCCAATACAGAGCTCCGTGTAGAAAATAAAATTTGAAATGAAAGCTCCCTAGAGGATAAAGTGGAGTTCTCAAGAGAACTATAGACAACAATATAAATTATCCAAAGAAATAGTGTATTTTCTTTGCATTACCATAATATTAAATATTAATCAGTGAAGGGAAAGTTATATTCTTTGCACAAAGGAAAGGATAAATACGCGAAACTATGGTATTAACCACATATCACATACTACATACATCCTTCCTTCACGCAAAAACCAATGCGTTAGTATTTCTATCCGTCCTATTTTTCAGGGCTCTTTCCGAGAATCCTGAAACTTTTTATTGACCGGCAGTATGGCTTTCGCGGCAAGAGATCTACTGGTGATTTTATAACATATCTAATTAGAAACAATCTATTCACCATGGTGGTGAATGTAATGTCGTTGCGCTAGATATTTCAAAGGCATTTGACAGAGCCTGGCATTAAGCTATTTTGTCGAAAATGTATGAATTTGGAGTCGATGACACCTTTTTTAGAAATTACCTTTCGGACAGTTCAATTTAAGTTGTGTTGGATGGTTTAAAGTGTACAACTCACCAAATAAATGTTGGTGTTCCCCAGAGGATCTCCGACACTCTTTGTCATTTTTATAAATGATCTCCTGTCTGTTACTTTCAATCCTGTTCACTCCTTTGTCGATGACAGTATCCTCAGCTTTTCATATTCGTTTTCTCATCTTCGGTCGGTGAGGGGGAACGGGAACGGGAACGTATGTTAAGTTCATTAAATTTCGATCTTGACGGCATATTTAAATGGGGTAAACCAACAGAGTGAAATTTAATGCTTCCAAAACACAATGCTTTCTGCTGTCATTGAAGCGAAACCCTAATTCTCTACCATTATCCATTAATGACACTTGCATCCCTGAAACCAAATGACTTTCAACTGTCGGTAATTGTGTTAATGATAGCCTTCGTTGGAATGAACGCATATTCGATGTCGCCAAGAACGCTGCGAAATGTCTAGGCTTCCTCAAGCGATGTAAAAAAAAATATTTCTCCCTTCCGATCTGGCCAGAATTTATAAGGAGGTTATTCGTCCCTAAGTTGAGTACAACGCTCATATCTGGTTCGGTGCTCCAATTATATATTTGGAGCTACTTGACAGGATTTAAGAACCTTCGGTAAAACTTATTGGCGATCGAGACTTAGCGATATCACTTCACTCTCTTAGTCATCGTCGTATTGTCTTCTGCCTGTCATTGTTTTATCTGTATTTCCAGAATAAGTGCCCAATACAGCCAGTTGCATTCCACCCCTTGAACAATTCAACAGCAATACCCACTATGCCAGGAATGCTCATCAGTTCAGCCTTAAACCAATATGTATGATCATGGACATGTAAATTGAAGCAAAGTTAAGTGTATGAGTTTGTTCTTCAAAAAGAATCATGCCAATTTTCATAACTCTAGGTTCTTTGGGTCATATCAAGTGTTCCAAATGCATTTGTCATTTTTTTTTATGTCATATTTTTCGGCGTAAGTCCTTTCTTTTGCATTCCTTTTTAAAGCCAATTTATCACCAATATTTGGACTTTTTAAGAAAACAAAATCAAAAAATTCTAACGTCGTTCTCTCCCGTTTCCTATTTACGGTGTCTCCTGCGATTTGAGATTCGATTGCCTAAGATCAATATCTTTTTAAGATATTTTTTCTGACCAGTAAAGGCCTGCTAGTCCTGCTGGGTATTTCATGCGGTTTCCTGCGGTATAAACTCAATTTGACACTAACGGCTGAATAAGGAAACACCCTATGCATAAAAAAAAACAATTTGAAACTTACAAAGCCAGACAACAACGGATGGTATAAAGTTTTACAAATTTTTACTTACGAAAGGACTTACATTATGAGTGGAAAATTTTACTGTTGAATACCTAATTTGAACTTTTCTCATTTTATTTCATTCTCATATGAAATTCTTAATAAATGTGGCCTCTAAGTTGTGCACGTCCATTTTTCTAATGGATTTTAAAGAGAATTTAAAACTGCAGTAAAAGTTAATCCTATCCTAACAGGCATCTCTACACACTGGTATTTCTCATTCTAAAATGCGAATGGTGCAGAAAACAGATAAATTACATAATTCTGTTTATAGAAAGAAGCAATAAGTATTTTGTTTCAAAAACTAATAAACTAAATACGATTGAACGTAAGCACAACCGAGCTGGCATCGTTCGAGGTCTTTCAAATGCTATGGGTTTGAAGAACTTAATTAAACCTCTCTATAAATATAAAATAATAATTGCTATTTATTCGAATCAAATAGAATATTGAAATTGAATTTCGTAAACATAGTAATTAATATTACTGCCCGGATTTGAGAAGACACATACGCACGTTATAATTTTGATTTAATGATACATTTATAATTGGTAACACATTATTATAAAAATTATATAAGTAGTAGCTAAAATCTCTATATTTAAAATGCTGGGTAATCGAAAAACTTGACTATAATTGCATATGCAATTAACATTTATGAAGAGCATGCACTTTATTCTTCGACTCAGGAATTTTGAAATCATTTGCTACGCCAAATCGATGTAGCAGCGGTTTCCTAGGGTAATACTTGGTAATACTTCGCCGGATCTTGATTTCAGTCGTAGAGTTGATGTTTACACTGAGTTATATGAACTCCTTAACCCTCTAAAGGTGGCATAGATTGCGAAGTATCTGATAGGAAACTTAACTGGGGGTTGAATGCCAATGAACGGGTCTATGTCAAAGCCCAACAAAATTCTGTGGAAGTACACCGCAATTCCACGACCATACTCACATATGGCAGTGTCTGGTGGCAAGCCGCGGACAAATCAACCAATCTTAAGTTATTGAAGAAAATTACGAGACTAGTATGCATATGGACTTAACTTAACTCCGCCTTGTTACGCCAGTAGCATGCCGGTCCCAAGCCCGGATAAAGGAGGAGGTGTTTGAGGCAACGGTTTTTAACCTATCCTCTGCAAAATAATCCGTTAGTATACTCTAACCTACAGGAGCAGTAGTTAAAACTCAAAACATTAATGACTGAACAACCTTAAGGATGTTAATACCCCAGGTGGTACTGGCAATAGCCAAAATCCATCCGTGGTCTTCTCGACTGCGGCTGGGGCTCGGATTCTGGAGGCCCCAACATTCATTGAACACACAAGCGACTCTTGTGGCTCTATGTCCGACTCTTTGGGCAAACTGAGCATGAGTAAGGATGCTACCCACTGCACCGCCGCTGACAGCTTGCCCCGTGATATCTTAACGGTTGAACGGGCTCCTGAAGTGGCTGGCTTTGAGGTGCACCTCACTAAGGGTCAGCGAAAGAGGAAAAGGAAGCAGCTGAGCGATCTGCGGCGCAAAGAAGCTCCACAGGCTGAAGGCGCAAGCACTCCGGTCGGCTCTTCGGTTGCGTCTATGAAACGGGATAGGTCGGTGGAAGTCTCACAAACGGAAGCTGACCTGACCCCTTCATCAGGCAATGCCTCCTCTTCTGCTGAACCGAAAGACAAGAAGAAGCGACCCAAGCTCGTTAAGAGATACAATCCTCCTCAAGCTCCTGTGTCTGCCCACGCCCTGTCTCCGAATGAAGTCGGTGCTTCTACCAGCAAAGGTAGTAGTTTTGATGGACGGACATTGGTTGTAGTGGACTCACCCTTGAGTATGAGTAGAGGAAGTGCACCTAATGTTGGTGCTGCCCGTGCAGTGGTAATGGATGATGCTGGTGTTGTGACTAATACTGGGTGCAGCACTAGTGGACAGAACTTTGTCGACGCGGACGGCTCTGATGGTAGGTGTGCGCCTAAAAAACCATGTGCTAAACGCAAAAGAGTGCGAGTTAAGAAGCATTCCTACAAGAATGCTGCTGTTTCCTCTTTAGCAGTTCGCATTGGGAAAGCGGGCAATGATAACAGTATTAGTGTTGCAGAGTCCGAACACTGCAAAACTCATCTTTTGGAGCTGGCTGCGGCAACAAATGCTTGCATTCAGGTGGAGGGCTGTGTGTTAAAGGACGGAACCCTCATGGTGAAGACCTCATCACAGAAAACCTCTGAATGGATTAGCAGTATGGTGCCGAAAATCCCTACAATTAGGACTTCATCTTTTGAGGTCTACAAACCACCCAAGCTTACGCGGGCTGTCTGCTGGATCCCTGGGAAACTAGAGAAATCGGCGGATGTGCTAAAGCGTTTGCAAACCCAGAATCCTGGTCTCGACACAAAAGCTTGGATTGTCCGTTCACACAAGAAGAGTAAAAACCGTCACAATGAAGGTGGCAGTTCTCTTGTTGTGAGTATAGACATGGCTGCTGCCGAGATCATCAAATCTAGGTACACTATGCGTCCCTATCTGCATCTTGGCAGAATCCATTTCCATTTCAATGTCAAACAGTGCTAATAGTGGACGTTACCCAGAGTATTCATCCATCTTGTTTACTCAAATCAACCTACAGCACTGCAAGGCTGCTACCGCCCTTTTAAGTAGCAGGTTTGTGGCTTGTAGAACAAAATCACACATAATATCCATCCAGGAACCATGGGTGTGGAAAAGTCGCATCTGTGGTCTTGGTTGCTTAAGTGATTTATACCACGTTCTTTATGATGAGCAATCCGAAAGACCTAGGACTTGTCTTATTGTATCGAAATCTTTTACAGCTACTATGATCAAAAGCTTTTGTAGCCAAGATTTGGTAGCTGTTTCTATAACTTACCATGCAAATGATAACTGGGAAACCTTTGTCGCTGCATCGGCTTATTTCCCCTATGACTCTCTAACCCCTCCTCCGCCAAAGGCTGTTGTAGAGCTCGTAGAGTTTTGTGAATCCAAAAGGTTAGGTCTTGTCTTGTGCTGTGATGCTAATGCTCAGAACACTGTTTGGGGCAGCAGCAAATGCAACATAAGGGGAGATCGACTTTTCGATCGAGGTTCAGAAGAAGTTTTCTCAGGACCCGAACCTGTGTTGGGTCTGCCTGCGTCTTTAGTCATGTCGTCTATCGATTCTTGGGTTTCTCGTAAACACAAGATTCGGTGGCGCGATTGCGGTGGATGTAGACAGACCAAACTACTGCGCCCGGACATTTGCAAAAGGTCAGCATCTTTTCTTCTATCTCTGAGGAGAATCGACAGTAGGCTGCTTGTAGGCGTTCTTTCGGGCCACCAAGCTTTTGCTAAACACTTAAATGTGTTGGGCTTAGGCGACACCACTACCTGTCCTGCTTGCGGTGAGGAGGATGACACAGCAGAACACTTTCTCTGCAGTTGTCCGGCCTATGCTCGCATCAGGTGGCGGATCTTCGGGGCTGACGTGGTGAGTGCCGAACATCTAAGCTCTTTATCACTGAAGCTCCTTCTCGTTTTTCTTCGAAAGACGGGAAAACTAAGTACATTAATGTAAGGTGTCTGAATGGTAGTACAATGGACCTGTTGTTGTGTCTGAGCGCTCCATCGGATAGCAGCAACCTCCGAAAAAAAAAAATGCATATGGACAACTGGTGCAATAAGAACGACACCATCCGCTAGTTTGAAAGTAATTCTAAATTTGCTACCCTTGGATCTATACTTGCACGAATTAGCTGCCAAGAGCGCCTTAAGGATCATCCAAATAGTCAGCTGGAACCCAGTTCTCGTAGGACACGCACAGATTCAAAAAATGTACATATGCTGGACACAACGTTAGCTCCGACTACATGATACCCTACGTGGACTTTGACAGACCATTCACCTCTTCCTTTCCGAGCAGGAAATAATGAAAAACGAATGAACCCGAATGATGGATCAAAGATGGATTGTAAAACAGGTGCCGGTCTATTCGTAGAGAAATACTAATATACACAACTCCATCAGACTCCCTGATCAAAGTAGTATTTTCGAGGCTGAAGTTCTGGCAATCGCGAAAGCGGGCCGTATTGTATCAATGTCGGCAATACAACGGAATGATATTACCATTTTAATTGACAGTCAAGCGGCCATTAAGGCAGTTAATGCTTATAAAATCGAATCCAAGCTGGTTCACCGCTGTCTCATAGAGCTTAAGTATGTCTTTGCTGGGTTCCTGAACACAGGGACATAACCGGCAATAAGATGGCCGGCTGGCAAAAAAGGCTCCGAAATGTATCGTGGCACTTTAGTAGATCAAGCCACCATTCTACAACCTCAGAGAACGAGAGGAATACAAGATCAGAATGAAAGCCAACAATAGGAGGAAATCTCTAACCACCTGTGAGATATCACGGAAGCTATGGCCAGAATACAATAAAAACCAAAAAAACTTCTACAGTACGAAAGAGCATCGCTGTCAAAGTTTGTTGGTGCTTTAACTGGTCATCATTTTCTGAGAAGCTACATGGTGAAAATAAATCTCAAGAATAACGACATTTGTAGAGGCTCACTGTCTCTGCCACTGCCCGGGTCTCTGTCACTTGAGAAACAAAACGCTTGGAAGTTTCTTCTTCCAAGACATTGAGGGTTTGTCTGATGTCTCACTCGCTGATCTTTGCAGGTTTCTGGAGACATCGGGATGGCTTAATAATATTGAGTAACCACGAGCGAAGGGAAGGAACCACAAAAAAGGACCACAATACTGGCCTATCCCCCAATGAAGGGCATCACAATGTTCCCACAAAGACCTGAGTGTGGCAGGAAAGAAACTATTCTTTTATGTCAACGCATCTAACCTAACCTAACTACCTCGAAGTTGATCCTATCAATGTCCGGAAAGTCGGTGGACAGATGCTTGTTTTTTTGTTGATTGATAGCATGTATTAAGTCTTGTACTCACTCAGTTCAACCAAATGTGCCTCTTGTTTAATATGCTCTGATACGCTCGGATCTAAAATGCAACATTCAGCAGGGGTATGCCTCGATAGTTACTGCTGATGGTCCAGTCATCGGGCATGCATTCTAACACCTTAATTTGATTGATGATTTGGCGCCCTATCAAAACATAACCTCCGTATTTAACAAGCTGCTGCAGATCAGAGCCGGTGGCCTTATTGTTTTTAAGCGTTTTTGTAAATATGTCTACTTCTTCTATACTGGGTGACCGGACTAGTTCTTGTTTGACTGGGCGTGGGTTTTCTTCTTGCCGCATCACTCTTTCTACATGATACCCGTTTAGCAGCTGTTAAAAACGCTGAATAAATACATCTACTATTACCTGTGCGTCGTCGGTGACTTGGTTTTCTTGGCTGTTTCGAAATGTCAGCGTTCCGGTTTGACTTTCTTATTAAACCTTGAGCTGGGAGACATCGTATTATCTTTTTTTATTATGCAGGATCTTCTGCTGCTTTCTGCTGCAGTGTTTTTCATGTGTGCATCTTCTGTTATCTTTTTTCTGTATACGCATACATCATCATACGACGGGTTATTCTCTGGAGTGGCTGGTAACTAGAATTTCTCACTCGGCAGATTTTTGTAAGATTTGGGTACCGGTGCGGTTCGATCAATCTGGCTCTCCAGGTTGCAGTCTGTTCCATTAGCCGTGAAAAACTAGAGTTACGTGTGACAAGTTGCTGCCAATTAATTAGTCGATAGTGAAACTGTTGTCGTTATATGCTTACCAACAAATCCGCTAAAAATGTTTTCCTTTCAGACTTTATTATTGATATCCCGGAGCACGAATTTGACAACGCACTCCGGACAGTTTTTGGAAGGCTCAGTTTTTCGGGCGCGATTTGACATTTTTGCAGCTTCTGTCATTTTGGGCGATTTCTCACGGTACCGTAACCTCAGCTTATAACCGTCGATTCAATTAAGTGAATTTATTCATCAACTGTCTTTCCGCAGTTCTTGAGGCTTAGCTCCATTTCATAAGGTAAGCAAATGATCGTTTTATTACAATAAAATTCCCAGAACATACGTCTTAGTCATTTTGCAGATACATATATGTTTTCAGTTCCCCTTGAGATCCGGAAGCTTGATTTCACCGAATATCAAATGAATCAGACCAATAAGCGTACGGATAAATTCCTCAAGCAAGAACTCTATGTACTACATTTACCGTTCTCATACATCTTGGTGTGCAATCTTATCTTGCATTTTTAAGTGTGTACCATCCATAACTGTACTCTCAGTACAATACACTTGCGATATTTAAAAGCTTAATTCTTACCAATTCGAAATGATAAGATAAAATACCAAAGCTGGTGTCGTATATTCAGCAGGTGAACAATCTAAAAATCAACGCCAACGCCCTAAGTAACGTACGAAATTTTGTCACAGACGGTACCGCGAACGAACCCGTTCCGTCTTAAATAGGTCAGTGGAATAAATTCAAAGTGAATGGATTATTAAAATAAATTATTTAATTTAGGTGAATTAACGAAAACTAGTGAAAACGAAAATCATAAGTCGCTATGCGACTTCAAGTGAAATTGCTTGCGATCCTCCTTTGCGGGATCGCATTAACGAATGGTGATAACTTAACGAAAGTAAACGAACAAAAAATAGCTCAAAGTGTTACTAAAGTGGTTAATTCAAAAAGCGAACTATTGGAGGATGCAGTGGATATTGTCGAAGTAAAACCCGCCGCAAATGTAAAGCCTGTCGCTACAGTTCCACCAAAAGTGGTAAAAGATCTACCCAAAGCGTTGCCGAAAGAGGTTAAACCTGCAAAGCCATTGCCACAATCGAGTCTAATAAATGCCACCCGATCTGGAAAATTAATAAATTACAACGAAAATTACGATTATAATGATGTATTTGACTCGGGTAAGAATAAATTTAAAATTTCTAAAACAACGAAATTTGTATGTGGTTAATGAATCAGATTGAGTTAGACGAATTTTATTTTCCTCGTTGGTAATCAATATACTGATAGAAGGTAGTTCAGCGTATACTCTCTAAGATAAGATAAGAGTTGTGAAACTTTGGCGCAAACAAGTGCGTTGTGTTGCGATAAGCACGCTTCCAATGAGAATACAACACCGAAGAATGGATAAAAGCATTCATTGTTATTTGTTCACCTGTTACTTTGGCACAATTTAAGGTTAGGTTCTGTCTGATGTCGACATTTGTGGAGTTTTTGATGAGTAAAAAAATATATGATTGTGTGAGTATGCATTGAGTCATGCCACTGTTGTTTATTAAGCCGATAGGTAGACAATAACGGTGACTAATCCAGTTTTAGGTAGGGTTATATCAATGGATGTATGTTAAGAAAAAAGGTAAATGATAACCAATGAAAACCAGATAAGGGTAAGATTACTACTACTTCGCAATATTCTAAACTTACTGTAAGAATTTGCGAAATACCTGTTGCATTGAAAGGCGTTTTATGACAAGCCGCTTCCGGTTGGTATTTATTTAGAATTTCTAGTTAAGCATGTACGTCCGTTCATCATAGAATTTGGAACTCAGTCGCAAAGATTTCAATTGTACTTTGACTAAAACTCCCACTTTGAAATATACATAAAGTGGGAATATACATTCCTTTTTTTTTAAAAAAAAAAGTTTAGTGTCACCAAGCAAATATCTCATTCAAAAATTCGAATACACGAAAATAAACATGTAGTTTTTGTCATAAATTCCTTAAAAATAAATTGTACTACTTGGACTTGGCAAAACTTTTGTTTAATCAAAAACAAAATATTTCGAAAATATTTAAGGCAATTTTTGAAAAATAGATGTTCTCAAAAACGTGTCTATAAAATTCGTATCTTGAGACCGCATATACATATATATATTCAGATTTCTAAAAACTGTTTTTTCCGCCCTATTTTAAGGGCGATATCCAGTGGTGCCGTTATAATTTTGAATATATTTTATAAAAAAAACTGTGTTTTGTGTATTGTCAGACCTCTCCTTTTTTGTACTTTTATTTATAATCAAAACTCTACACATATGGGTGAGAAATACTTTTTAATACTCTTTACATCATTTATTTGTATCAATGGTTCAATTTTTTTAAACAAACTCTAAAAATTGGAGGGTTTGTTGCTTATGGCACGATAAGCCACATTTATTCTGATATCGTGATTTTACGTGATATTAGCCCTTGCCTTTCAATTGTTGGACGAAAAAATAAATTTTAACCCTCTTATTTTGCATATCACACAGCAAAAAAGTGTCGTATTATCGACTTGTGCACTTCTGATCATTTTACATAAGTATGTTATGCAATACAGTCTAATGTCCAGTCTTCGTTTGTTTTAGGATGTGTACGTGCTTTTGCTTAGCTCCTGGTGAGGCATAGTATTATACTGTGGAAGAGATGATAGGCCTAATTTTTATGTATAATGCTTTAGTGCGCATGCAATATTTTTGAGTTGGTGTTATAAAAAAAGGAGAAACGTACGATGCTAGGTGAAGCTTATTTTTCGACTTTATACTCATAGGAATCTTCTGGAAGTACAAATCGCTGATATTCTTGTACCTTTGCATTGTAATTTTAAGTGAATATATAAGAACATCTTCACCACTTCAAAGACAGCAACTAATATTAATCATACAATTCACGCCATCCCTTATTGATTTATATTTACCATTTTTGTCAATCTTATAAAAACGTACTGAAAAAAATCGTGAAATTTTAATTAAATAAAATTTTAATTTCTTTAGTCTAAACTGGTTATGATGAAAACATTAACACTTTCATCAATGGTTTCATGATGGCTTTTCTCGGAAGTAATTTCCAGTGAATGATGAATTACATTCATAAATATTAATTTATGGAAAATGCTCGCAGTTTATTCTGCTTTGTTATTTGATTTGCGTGGTTACCTATGTATATATTTATTTTGTTTTTTCGTTGTTCGCCCCATTCTAACGAAATACGAAAAACTGAGAAGGGGACGTGTGCTGTTGAAATATTGTTTTTACTTCTTTCATTTTAGTGAATTTATGTAGAAAAACAAATAACATTTTCCCCTCCATATAACCGCATGATAAAGGGTTAAGGGTACTCATTTTGTTGAATTGAATATGCTTCCATTCTTACATTCCCCAAAAAAGAAAGATTATTTTATTTTTGGAATATTTCAGTTTTTAAATTTTATCAAGACCTTACTTACTGATTTAAAGGATACATATTCATACGTACATACGTAATGATTTCTTCAAATCAACCTAAATAAAATCCACTTAAATCCATCTACCAATTTGTTCTTAATTTTCCGTGTCACCCGTAGATATACACGATTAGCTATACACCCTAGTCGGAGTCAGTTCATTAGGGGACGCGATTTTCATCTATAATTTTCGTTTTGGGGTGTTAATTTTCACAACAGATATAGTGCTCTTGTTGTTGTCCATAATTGCGTTAGATTGAAAAGTGGGCGGTAAGATTCCATTCTGTATACTTTTGCTTATTCATTTGGGTTGGCAGGTATATATAGATTATAATCGTCTTTTACTTGACTTAAGGTGAGACTTTGGTATCAGCGCGTGTTTTCAATTTGAGACTAATGACGTTAATCTGTATACAGATTAGCTTCCCAAATTATGTTGATGAACATTTTAGAGAAATAGAAAATAAAAATGATAGATTATCAAGACAAATTTAATTGACATAAATTTATTACTCAATTTATTTTTTTTTTGTTTTGTTTTTAATATTCATTTCTAATTTCAGATCCAAACGGCAGGATGGCTCCTTATGATATGCCATCAACGGCGAATAATGGCTATGTCATAACTCCTCAGCGTTTGCAGGAGATACGCGGTCAGTTCTTGTATTGGTTCTTCGACCAGGATAGGTATGGTGGACGTGGTGATTATCAGTTTGATATTCATGCTTCGGTGTCACAGCTGCATAAAAATTTGAATTTTCAACTGCCATTCTATGGATTCCGATTCAATTATACAAGGGTAAGTCAAATAAAGTCGTACGCATTACATTGATTTAAGGCTTGCTTACGAATAGCCGAAATTTGGTGGTAGTTTTTTTTTCACCAGTACTAACTTCAGACAGCTAAGCTAAACTGTCCGTGTCATTTTTATTCAGTAGCCTTTGCAATTTTATTGTGATAATATACACGCTTTAATAACGTGCCCAAATTTAACAAATTTGGTTCCTAAAATCACCAAATTACAACCGATATAATCGACTGTTTGAGACCACAGTACGCCGTATGGTTAACAATTTTCGCACAAAATTTTCTTTGCAAGAGGCAGTGGCACCCACACTAAAGAGAAAGGGTGCTAAAGGGAAATCCAAAAAAAAAAGACTTACAAAATTCAACTCATGCAACAATTAAAGCCGAGTGACTATTGCTTGCGTCGAAATTTCAGTGAATGGGTCCAAAATCAACTGGCATTGGAAAATTGTTTTATTGGAAGATTGTGTTCAATGATGAAGCTCATTTTTTGGCAACGTACGGTGCGGTGCGGTGTGTTGTCTAGTGAATTCATCTGAGCATATAGTATAGGAAATAAGTCTAATAAGCTCATTACGGTTAACGGTGTTATTATGGCTTAAGAGACATGCTTAATGGATTTTTCATTCCCCGATTGCATTACATGAATTTTAGAGAGGTGCTGTTCCACCCTGCTGGAAAAATTTCAGCAAACGAAACAACCAATATATTGAAGGAAACATTCGATGTATGCATAATTTTATGTATTGGAACTATAACTTGGCCTCAAACATCACCCGATTTTACTCCTGATTATTTTGTTCGGGATACCTAAAGTCGATAGCCTACGCTGACAATCCAACAAAAATCGAATCGAATCATTCGAATCATACATGAAATTGTCTGACGTCACTACGGTTGCAAAAATATTCGAATTCTTTCAAAATGTATTCATTCGTCTGAACACAAGGCAATTGCTATTTAATGAAATTAATTTTTTTTTAAATCAAAGTTAGTACTGGTTTAAAAAATACTCAACCAATAAAAATGTATTCTAATAATGTTAATGTTTTTACAATTCAGGTATCAATGAATGGCTACCTGGAATTTTCGGATCCTCCTGAGTACTTAACGTATCCATTAGTTTTTCCTATAAAAGATTGGCCCATAAAGAATGATCCTTCATTTATTGGTCCCTGGTATTCAAAGTGCCGTATTGGACGAATTTACTCAACCGACATAGATCAGAGGACACCCGGTGTATACTTCAGGTGAGTTGCATTATTTGTATTAAAGGAAATCTTGTTAAGTAAAAATGCTTTTAAGAAAAAAATGATTGATATTTACACAAATACCGCTGTCGTAAAAATAATTTTTTAAATGATTAGCTCATTTTGTTGAATACATGAATCATTATTATGTACTTATAAGCTTTTTTTTCCTAGAAAATTGTTTCACTGCAATTTTGAAATGAACTATTAACAAATTATAGTTATCTTATCGATCAAGAATTATCTATATGGTAGATATGAGTTATTAATAAATAGAAAATCGATTCGCTCTAAATGTCGTAAGCAAAATATATTTACTTGTTACTTATTTCTATTTTGAATCAATCACTAAATATGGATTAATTACATCAAAAATAACCTCAAATAACAAGACTACATTTAAGCAATTTAATTTTCTACAGAATTCGAATAAATTAGTCAAAGGATATTGGCATTAGAGAATATAATGCGCGACTACGTGAAATGAATTCTTCACATTGTCTTTTAACTTCACCTCGACTTTTGCAATGCAAATTTGCGTTAACAATACGAAATGTGGTTATCGCGAAATTCTTTCTCCCATCATACGCACACCGCATGAAAAAGTCGTTGATGCATTGTGTTTGAACTGCAATAACACTCATTCCTTTGCGCTGAACAGCCCCGTCCTCAACTTGTTACTGTTTAATACCTCAAATTTCTAAGTGGTAAAATGTATGCTATCACCGTGGTTAGCCTCATTAGAGCTGTTACAGCCACACATCCAAATTGGTAACAAAATATTTTATGGTATACGCGTCATTATCAGTCATCTGAAACTGAAATACTCGCCTACCTTAGCCTGCACACACATTTTGGAAATCACTCTAATGGTGCGGTTAAATGATTTACATGAGCTTTCTGTATATTTGTACATTTATATTTCCAAAACAAAATATGCCACTTACAATCACTTGCACCAACATAACTACTGCAGGCTGAAAGGGATAAAATGTATGGCTATTTCTGTCTGTCCTCATCCACGTTTGTTCACAATACATAATTTGACCACATTTTGCTAAATATATACATAGGAGTGCACTATTGCAAAGTGTAAGTACATTCTTTCGGCATACACATATCAAAATATACTCTGTGATATCTGTATTTCATCTATGTTGCTCTTTATAACATATTTGAATAGGGTAGGCTAGATATGTTTTGAATACGCCTTTTAACTAAAGAGAAAGATGCCTAAAACAAATATTCAAATTTTCCCATGTACAAATTGCATTGAATTATATAATGAAATTCGTAAAACAAACTCCGTTTCCACCTCTTCGTGATTATCTTATTTTCACACTTCTTAGTTAAGATTGGTTGGGTGTTAAAGGTAGGTAGAGTAGTCGATGCCTGGCAGCATTCAGGGAACCGTAAATAGAGCAGTAACTGCTCTTGGATATTATGGAATAAAACAAAGACGATTTTTTTTAAATTGGCATGAAATTTACTTTATTCGAAAGATAACCTTCTGGCATTATAATTTAAATATGAAATCTGGCATATGACCGCCACGGCTGGCTCGAACATATTCTAACCTGGAAGTCTATGACTTTTTCCAACATTTGTGGCCGTATATCGGCAATAACGCGGCGAATGCTGTCCTCCAAGTGGTCAATCGTTTCGGGCTTATCAGCGTAGACTAGCGAATTCACATATCCCCACAGAAAATAGTCAAGCGGCGTTAAATCGCACGATCTTGGAAGCCAATTCATGGATCCGTAACGTTAAACTATGCGGTTACCAAACGCTTCCTTCAATAAATCAATTGTGACAGCTCCTGCATATTATGGTTGTTCAATTGATGAACGCAAAAGTCAGTAATCATGGCTCTACAGCGGTCACCATTGACTGTAACGTTATGGCCAGTATCGTTTTTAAAGAATTACGGACCAATTATTCCACCAACCCATAAGGCACACAAAACAGTCGGTTTTTGTGGATGTAACGGTGTCTCAACATACTCTTGAGGACACTGCAACAGTCGATCTTGACAATATGCGCCTCTAATGGCTTGTGACCGGTACCGTAAGTTAGGCAATGACCGCACGTGTTTTAAATGTTAGGACTATTTCCTCATAGTATTCGGTAAGAGACCACCTATGCCCTGCAAGCTCTTCGGCTTTCTCATATCAATTTATGCTTCTTCTTTATTTCGAAGTCTGTACCAGCCTTCAGTCTGCCCGAGATAGAACCTTAATTCACTTCTCAAGGAGCCTGAACATTGTCTTAGCTGAGATTAGGACCTTAATCGCGGCCTGATGTTCGGCGACGGTGTCACACTGAGCAACTTAGATGCTTCCTTGATTGCCATGACGATAGTTGTCAATAAAAGGAATTTTAATAGCTATAAGGCCACAAATATAGTAAACCATTAAACAGTAAATGAAATGAAATGAAAAGTAAAAATAAATGTTTAATGTCCCTTAAGACATACAGCCTGTCTACGAATGCATTTCAGAATGTATAGGGTATTAGTCTTTTTATTGAACACACATCCTATCCCTTTCATCGTAATTTATTTAAGATTTAAAGTGCGGTCTTTCCTCGCATATGTTCCATCATTTAGCTTTGTAGAATCAGTTCAGATTAGCCGCCACCATCCACAAACTAATGTTCAAATGTCAACCAAAAGTCCTCTTCCTCTCTATTTCAATATTAGTGCTTGGCAGTGCACAGGAAATATATATTTTAATAACCAGAGTAATATGACGGAGAGGAGTTTTGTGGGTACCCCGACCGACAGACCGTACAGTGTGTGTACTGTACAAGTTACAGTACGAGCACTAAAGTTGTCCTGTTGGAACGGATGATATGTATATTTTCGAGTGAATGCAAGAACAGATTTCGGATTTACAAGGGGAATACATTTGTGTAGGATTACAGGTTTATTGCAAGTTGTACTGCCGTAATTCAGGAACAATAAATAAATACCTAAACGGGGATATACGTTTATTTAGTTAGAGAGCACAGGTTGGAGTTTTGTGGGTGACTTTATTTAAATTTGCATGAATTGCTAATTGAATTGAAGGATGGATTATTTTAGTACATATTAAAGGTTATATTCGAATTTACAATTTCAGAAAGTGCCTCTTAGGCAGATAAACTGCAACGGGCATTGTAAACCATCGAAAGGAGATGTCAATTCATAGTACCTATACCTACTGTGTTTTCCATTAATTTACTGCTGAGGTATTATAAGCTTTGAAAAGTGTTTATGCGGTAAGCTGCAATAATTTCTGTGATGATGAAAACGGAAACTTGTGATGGAAGGGAAATGGCTTAATATTTAAATAAAGGGCAGCCTTTATAGCCAAAGTCTGATCGAGTTCTATTTGGAACACTGGTACTTATGTATATCAAGTTGTTGAAAAATCCAATAATTCATTTTCCATCAGAATGTCTGAGGATGAACAATGTAGGCTATAGAGAAAAATTATTTATCAGGTACAATATACCTAGTATTTATTGATAATCTTTTCCCGTTGACAGTTTTTCAAAAATGTTTACACATAATGTAAAAGACAATCAATGAATCTTGGCATTTTAAATGGTTACTTTCTTATTTAACGGGCCTCTAACTCGTGAAGAGTCCCTGCCTCGCTTCGGCATCCGCTTTGTGTTAGTGTTTTAAAGGGAGGATCGTTCTTCTTGTGGCCTCCAGCCTGGGCGCTGGGTCGATTCGAAAAACCGCTTGGCTGAAGGGGAGCCAATGTAGTCGCATGTCCGCATATCCAAGTATCTACACGAATCTGTTGATTTTAGTGCTCTGCGCACTATCTTATCAAATACAAGATAGGCGAAGTCACATAATAGTGCATCATTTGGGGAAGTCCGATGCGTGCTTGGAAGAGTTTGGATTGGCTGCTGTTGAATTGCATTGTTCCTTAGCTTCACGCGATACAGTTAGATAAATTTAACCGCGATCTTAAATTTGGATACCGCATGTCCGAATTCTGACGTGGCAAGACAGAGGATCGTATGTATGTACATGGAGCTCATGGTATTCATAGGAGAAAGTTTCTCATTCTATAGGCTCTGGCTGCTTAATGTGTTCTAGGGCGTTAACTGTAAAATTTCGTCTTCTGAAGCTTGTTCGCAGCTTCTTCGTGTTGACATTCGAGCTCTGAATCCCACTGCAATAAGAAAGATTTTGACTTGGTCGGGAAGTTACCCCGGATGTACAACACCCAACCTTAACATGGCCAGAATGTCTTTGATCCGAGTGCCTGTAACCCACATCTATTTATGTATCTTGGGCATGAAATTTACTTTACTCTCTCTGGCCGTGCCGCAGGATATTCACTACAACCTGTGAACCAGAAGACTGGTTAACAGGGTATATATGTGTGTGTATTGTTAGACCTTACCTATGAGGGAATTAGACCGACCGATACCGTTCTATAGACAGATGGTTCCCTTGTGATTATCGGATCAAATTATCTGAGTCCTTGGGTAGACAAATTACGGTATTTCAAGCAGAGATCTTTGCGATCGCAACTGCTGTAAGTATCCTTTTAAGGTAAATAGTAAAAGGCGCTGCCTCGTACATAGGCTTCGATAGTCAAACTGCTACAATACTACTAGTATTCCTGAATTTGGACATCGTAGTAGTCTACTCTACTACTACAATGAAGACGATCTCAATTTAATTGAACTAACTTTCAGTTCAGTGGCTGATTTGGGCAGCCTTGTTGAAGTGCAATGGACCATAAGCTCTAAGTGATTATTGTCACTTCGGATGTCGCCTAAGTAGTGATAGGTGCATCACCAACTGTTTGGGCACCTCTTATGAATGCCCACGACGAGTTAAATACACAAGTAGAATAAGAAAGAAAGAAAGAAAGAATCATTTCAAATTATGACAAACGTTTCTATAGTATCGTCATGCCAATTTCGTAAAAGGATATATTAAACAATAAACTACCGACAAATTATTTGAAAATTGCTTATGTACGATTTATTTTCTCCATATTTACTTTTTCATTTTGCCGCAATGGTTCGTTTTAACAATGGATGTGAACTTTTTACTCATTTAGTCATCAACATCGACATTCACCTTCTGTGGAGTTCATGCTATTGAATGGTACTCCATTGCAAACTTTATTTTTATACATACATATATACATATATAGCCATTCGAATGGATCCCTGCTTGTAAAATATGCACACTGTAAAGACTATCATCAAAATACGGCAGGAAGGCATTCTTTTTTATCTCCATCTCATTATTTGCAGATACTTTTTGTATCGCACAATTGTACATATAAATACATATGTACATAATACATACTTGTACCTACTTCTATGTATGTAGGTACATATCCGTTTTGAACACTACTTGTCCTGAATTCAATTTTCGCTCTGACAATGAATTTTATCTGTGCCACTGTAATGGGTTGGTTGAGGGAAGGGGTGAATGTCGCTTTAAGCGCGTGATATGAATAAATGATAGCAGGACAGACCTATACAATGATGCAGGCGACAGTGTTAATTTCATATTCGATATAAAAATTATTATTATTATTATGTGATCTTCTACTAAATTCATTGTAGATATTCTGTGTGCCTAAACCAACTATATATGTCTATGCATTTGGAATGCTAAAATACGATGTAGTAGATCGAAACAATTAAAATTTAAAGCATTATCTCTATTTAAATGCAAATATTGCAAATATTTTTTAATATGAAAATCAAATTCGTTCAATAGAATTGTGTGGAATTGTTTTAAAAGTGGTGTTGTGGAAATTAATATTAAATAGCAAAATAATAGACTATCTTTGTTGCTAATGTGCAACAAAATACTTTAAAGCATGCTAATATTTTGGAATGAAATAATGTATTTTATCGGATTATATTTTGCATAATATGTCGGGCAAATTTTAGTACCATGATTTTATTTTAAAGACCATCGCTCCGTTCAAATCTCCGGAGGTATATATATTTGAATTCTATTAAACTAACATCATATACGGAATGAATTGGTACTTTGTTAGTAAACAAAAATAGAGCTATTATAAAAGAGTGAAAGTCATACGATTTTATAATTATTAGCATGAATTAACATTCAATATGCCTTTCACAATGTAAAACCTTCTTAAATTATACATTAATGCCATCTGTCAGGAGAATAAATATAAAATTACTTCCAATTACCTTAAATGACGTATACATATTCCATATTAAACGGGGGTTAAGTACGTGAGAATAAAACTGGATCATAAACTTATACGAAAATTATAGTTGTATAAGACCCTATAAAAGGGGAAATCTATCCTATCTATTGACAGCTCCCGATTATTTGGCAGAAAGTGGGGCTTATTTTCTAAAATCTACTACCGAACCTACCTCGCTATATAGTCATGCCAAGTTTAACATATTCTTCGTTAGTGTGGTGGGCAAAGGCCAAACAAACTTTAAATTGAAACGCACTTTAGAGAATAGAAAACGTTGAATTACGAAAGCCATGCGTTTTGAGCCTCCCACCGCCAGGAGGTCTAAAAGGGCACATGAAATTACTGATTTCTCTTTTCAAGTATCCTATTTCATGCCTTTTAGAGTCAATTTCTATGGACAATTTTTACCAAAAGACAATCCGAAGTTTATGAAACTGAACTCTGCTTCCAACAAGTTAATCCTCATAAGGCCCCTGTTCACGAGTAATTCGAGGTTAAATAAATGGCTGATGAGATAGCAGACAAAGGATCTTTCGAAATTCGTTTAATACGTCCTGAACTCTTCTGTGGCCTAACAATTACTAGCATTAGTCCTTTACTCCAGATAACTTAATATGTAGCTTTAAAACTAAAGCTTCATCGAGCTAAAACAATTTATAAAACCCGCAAACGTCAAAGGAGCTCTTCAATGACTTTCCTGGAATCAAGCATGACATTAAAATCCTAACTGACTTCCACACGGGACACTGATCTATTAACTAACACTTAAACAAAATTGAAAAAAGCTTCACATGTGCAGGCTATGCTTCGAAGATAAAGAATGTGCATAGGAAGTTCAAAGGCCAAGGTGCATCAGTAAAGGCGCGATGTAGTTACGAAAACATATTAAAAGAAAATTAAAGTCTACAAATTTCTTGTGCTTAGATTGCGTTGATGTGCGATGAGCTCAGTCGGGCAAAGCAATCAGGCCCCTCTTTTCTCGCACACAATAAATCCCTTCGCACTACTCTTAACTCCCCTGCACACCCATAACTATCCAGTTTGTTGTCATTTTCGAAATCCTACCGCCCTCAACTCACCAAACTTGCGTAACATAAATGTAATGTAATGTACATACATTAGGATAAGCGCATTATCAAATCTTAAATATGCTGTTACGTATAAAAACCCTTATTAATTTTAAAAGTTTCTATATACGAAAACCTTGTAAAATATTTAGTTTAAATTTAATCGCATGTCGTTAAGAAAACCAATTTGTATCTAAATATAAAAAGCTGTATGGATGGGTATGCAAAGAACTCCGTCGGCTCACGTCTCACTGTCATATTCAACGCATTATGATGTAATTAAGAGTTTTATGAATTAATTATATATTCCACGTTTCATATAAAACACCAGTATAGCCGTTTATTATCTCGGCAAGATAATTGTTATCCTTGAAATAAGTGTTGGCAGAAGGCTGCGCTATTTTCAAAGCCAGCAGCGTTTAAGTGTAAGAGATATTCTTCAACAAAGTATCCCTTAATTTAATTAAAGTGTTCACATTTTCGGGATAGAGCATTTTTTTTCTTCTCAAGATAATTACAAAATATTATTCTTTATGAGTAGGTATAAAGAGTTTCTACTAAACATATTTTTGCTATAAAAGGGAATACTTAGTCAATATTTGAATTGGTTTTAAGACATAAAACAAATGGCTAATTATGAATTATTATTTTTTTGTATTTTCTATTAAGAATGGAACGTGACTTAATGGGTCGAACTGATAGATTTGGAGTTGAAGTACGTGAACGTTTAATGTGGGATATTCGCGATGGTGTAGTCGGAGCTGAGACATTTATTCCTAAGCATGCAGTCATTGTGACATGGAAGAATATGTCCTTTGCTGGTGGCATTGACAACTCATTATTTACGGTAAGTTTTTTTTTTACTTAGTAAGGTCTTCGATGAGCCAGCCTTATTATCATGAAGCCTTTTAAATATTTTTATTTATTTTCTATTCTTTAGTAAAAATATACTCTGAAAAGTTTCTAGAAATCACTTCCAGAATCTTCCGTGCCAATAAAGTCGTCGTGTTTTGGATTTTTGAACTACATCCATGTCTTAAGACAGAGTTTGCAGTTGTTACATCTCTTGAATTCTCTCTCTTCCTACACAAGCATATTTCGTTCAGTATCTGCTATCCTTTCCTGATTACCATTCAGCAGTCAGCAACTGACAGTCGGTTGTTGCAGTTTTTCATTGAAGTCTCATTTGCTTCGAAGTTACTCTCTTCAAAAGTTGAATTTCATAGCCCGTAGATTGCTTGCAGACAGCATGTATTTGCTTTCATCTTGATTTACTCAAGATAAACTAAATTCACCTGTTTTTTAATCGCTGACCAAGATAGTGCCTTCCTATTCGATCTCGACCTCGCACAATCTGCTCACATGACAATGCAATTACTGCAGCAGGGATATCTCTATATTCAGCTCTCGGAAATTACGCCAGAATTGTGTATGCAATAGAAAATATTCCATGGTCTTTCTTCCAAGGAATCGATGTCTCTCATATCATCAATAGATTATGAATTTCCTTTTTGTCTTAAAAGGCTTTGTTTCTGTTTCTTTTTGAATTTTTTGAATGCCTTTCTGTCTGCCACTTCCAAACAAATTCACTCATTCGCTGATAATGATGACTTTGATGCTTCCAAAATTAGTATTTAAATGGTCATTATTTCTGAATGACACTTGCATCGATGAAACCAAAAGCTTCTCCAATATCGCTATATGCATTAATGACAACCTTCGTTTAAATGACCTCATATTCGATGTGGCCAAGAACGCTGCGAAGTGTATAGGTTTCCTTTACCAGTGCAAGAAATTCTTTACGCCTTCTAATCTAGTTCTAATTTATATAGCGTTATTCGCCATAAACGATGTTCATATTTTTTATGTGTACAAAAACGAGCGACACAATTTTTTAGTGATAGTAGCATAACGCAAACGATTTTATTCATTAAACATCGCCGTAACGTTTCATGTATTTTCTTATTTTATTGTTTTTTTCACTATCAGTGTTTAATTGAATAGCGTTCAACATTTTTCTGCAATAATATTACTACATCTAGTTAATGCTTCGCAGTTTTCTCTAAGTCATTAACACACCACGTGTCATTAACCCCCTCGTGCTGTATAGTAAAAATGTGAAAGATTTTGGAAAGAGATCCAGAAAACTGTATTAAGTTATAATTGCTTTCCATTCGTGTGTATTTGTACGTCAAAGCATGAAATCTGGTCATTCTGTATATGCACATTTTGAAGGTTTAAAATTAAATTTTAGAAAACAAAAGTTTGTAGCTACTGAAGATATACCAAAACCAACAATTAACTTCTACAGTTCTTTCTTTTTGCAAAGATTCCCAAAAATAATAATTTAGAATTGAGAAGAAACTTCTTGGCCTTCAGAAGGTTTTTAACTTTCTCGTATACATTAGCATTAGTGCGGAAATTTCGAAATGAAACTGGGTATTAGGGATGGTATTACGACTATAGAGAAGTCCAAAAAAATGGGTCCGCCAATGCTGTTCGTCGGTCTGTCTGAGCGCCGTTTGTCGAAACGGTTTGATGTATATATAAGCTTTAAGGTACTTCTCGTGGCATCTTTTAATTTTTTGCTTTATCGTTTGAAATAACGGTACCTGCCATACAATTTTTTGTGGTAAAAATCACTTATCACTATATTTCTAGAAAATGTTTCCATGGATTTTGGTCTTTTTTTGTACTAAAGATACTTGGAGTGGAGCAGTTTTTGGAAAAAAAATCGATTAACGGTAATTTATAAAACCGCCAATATCTCGAAAACTAACAATGCGAACTCTAAAGAATTGTACGGTTTTTTTTACACTGTTAAATCAAAGAAATTTGCATACTTCGATGTTTGAAATCATTTTTTTTTAACTTTTTTTCAAATAACGATTTTCTTAAATTGAAATTAAATTCGTTTTCTCAAAAATTTCTTTAACGATTTTGATAATTTTTCGTATTTTTAACAATTATGTGTCCAATGTGCGAAATTACATAAAAATTCTAGGTGCCGTTTTTGAGTAAATCTAATTTTTCAAAACCTAAAAAGTGATTTAAATAAATTTGTCACCATTCATTTCCAATTCATTTTGCGATTCAAAAACGCATTTCATGTACCGCGAAAGTTTCGTATGACGCAGTCGTGCACTTTATTTTTTTAAGTCTTTAAATTATTTTGAGAAATTAACATCCCAATAAATTTCGTATCTAAGAATTGAAGTATCATTTCGAAGCCGCCTCATTCTCTAGCCTTTAATGATGTTATTCGTTGCTATTTTAGTTTCATCAAACCCAGTTAGAAACCGACTTTACACTGACGTCCTTTATATTAGTCCTTATTGTTAAAAACGCGCAATAGCAACGAGTACTTCAGGGTGTCAAAGACTAGTTAAAGTTGACTAACTTAATACTTTTAATTGTCATCAAATTGTGTGCCTTTATAGTTCTTCTTTACCCGTTTATTTTTTAATAAAACAAAATTGTCAATTAGTTTAACTCCAGTTTCACAGTCAAGGACTACTCACCAGCATCATTATTATCATCATTTTAAACTGGTAATGAGTTTATTTCATTCCCAATCCCTACTACCTACATCCTATTCAAAGTCTACAAAATATTTTTTCGAAACGTTATTTCGATTCAAGTTCATTGTCATTCTTCAATGAAGAAGGGAGTGTAACACGCTTCCTGACCTCATTTCGTAATCCTTGCTAGGGTGTAACAGAATAGATAGATAAATATCCATGATAAGTTAACAAAAAGGGTGCTGTCTGAGTTGAAAATTGAAAATTTGTCCAAAGGAATCATTAGATTAGTACAAGGATAATGAAAAAAACCACAAAACGAATGGTTATTGGTCAGTGGCCACTTAAAAATGGACACCACTATCCAATATTGATGTTAACGAGTTGCTAATTTAGTTTTTTTTTTTGCTTTGTGTATCGTTACAGACAAATACCTTCCAGCTTGTCCTCGCTACGGATGAAGTCTACACCTATGCCATTTTCAATTACGGAACAATTAATTGGTCAGCACATACGGAGGCTGGTGGCGATTCCACACATGGAGAGGGTGGTACTCCTGCATTTGTAAGTAAAATTTATTGATGTAATTAATCCGATTGAGCTTTGTTATTGGTTTATGTAAAACTGCAAGAATCAAGTGGGGTGGGTGAATCTTTTCAAAATATTCCTGCTAAATGACTTCCAATTAGGTTTTGAACTTTTTGTCTCCAGAGAAAACAAAAAACATCTCTTACTGCACAAGATGAATGCAGGAAACAATCTCTTCCCACATCTCAATGGAGGATGTACACCAGAGTGATTGTGCTGTAAAAAGTTTTCTTTTGAATTTATTTTCGCAAAATTAATGACCGCACTCAAGTCGGTGGGGGAAAACCGAAATACTTTGAATTTTCCTTTTTTGGTGTTTGGCTATCATTGGCAGCTTTATTTTCCATCTTTCATCTGGGATTTGTTGGAGGTTGAAAAAATATCACCACCAAAAAAATGGAATGCTGCTCATGCACCGGACAAAGGATGATGGCAGATGATGCAATCTAAGACTGGATACAACCACCAACGAATCATAAATTATAATTTACAACATTTTATGTAAAGAACAGAAAAAAATAGAAGCTTGGAATAGATACCCCTATTCGTTACTTGGCCATGGGCAATGGATGCAATTTGTTGCGGATCTTTTGAAAAAAAAAAATATGTTTATCGGGCGTGTGGTCGGAAAATTCAATTTTCTGGAATTTTTAATTTCATTTTTAATGTTTTTTTTCTTCTTAGCCACAGCCACTGACTCAGGCGCCGTGTGGCGGCATTCCTCATTTAACAATAGAGTAAGGTTTAATAAGAAAATTATTCATATTTATGAGGAATTAGGGATGTGCTGGGTTGGTATGATGCGTGTTTTTTTATTTATATTACTTTACTATTAATAACAATGAAAGAGTTTAAATAGTATAGCATGCTTATTATGCTTACTTCTTTTTCCATGTGATTTAATAATTCTTTTAAAAAGTAGGCAATATTTAATCGAAGCTTACATCAAGTGAAGTTGAGGCAGTATGTAGACAACTTTTCCAGTATTATTATAGCATCGTTTTAAGGCCCACACATTACCAAATCGTCATGCAGGGTAATGCTAACAACTACTCCATTTTATTATTGATCTACTAACTTCCAATCAAACAGTTTTGTGCGATCATACATTGATTTGCAGCTTCTTGCCATTTAATAAACAATTTTGGATACAGCATAGCCGCCATTTAATGAAAAATCTGATAGAAATGTTTTTAGATGAAATAAGTCAAGCTAAGAATTTTAGGGCACTTATTCCTTACACTTTGTAATTTTGTAAAAACATCCCTAGTGGAGAAGAATTTTCTGTATAATTTAAAAAAGGTATTTGTCATATAACTGCCCTATAATTGCTCTATAACTACCCTATTTGCCTGCATCATTGTTTATATGGGTTACCAGTTGCGCGGGGTTATGAGATTTCACTTATCTTTCGGCAAGAACTTAATTGTTTTTTTTTTGTGGTCTAATCTAAAATCTTATCTAATGTGTTGAAATAAGGTCCAATTAAGGTCCTCGAATCGATCGTCTGAGTCTAGGTTGACGACTTCAGTTAGAAATTGGAAGGAAAAAAGGACGATGTGGCTCAAAACAACAAATTCAAAACACCTAATTTAAAGAACACATCGGGGAAAATAAACTGTGTTTCATCTTCTGTGCGAATGTACAGACAATTTGAACCAAGTGTACTAGGCAAGCCATTTTTTGACAGTCTTTCAATGATCTCGGGCATTATTTTCGGATGCATCATTAAAATTACCATACTATTTTGAACTTTATCCTAAGAATATCCAAGTACATTAGTATACCTGAAAGAAAGTTATTGCGATCGTTCTTTTTTTGTACTAAGTTGTTTTTTTCTACTTGGCATGGAATCTAAAATACTGTATACTCCGTTTTTTTTAAAAATTTGCATACTTCGATTTTTGAAATAATTTTTTTTTAATTTTTATTAAATTTAAATTAAATTTATTTTCTCAAAAACGGCTCCAACGATTAAATTGCGTCTGCAGAGTTAAAGAAATATCCCCTTTAAATGGCATGACTCTCTGACTATATGTTTGAGCTGTGCGCTATCACTCAGAACAAACTATTTTATAAGGATTTTGGAAAAAAACTCAATAACTTTACCTTAACATAGGCTTCAATATATATTAATTAACTTATTCTTCTCTGACCAAACTCTAATACCTTTAAGAAATCGCATTCTGGTATTATTTTATATTGTAGATCTCAACATTTTGCTAATTCTACTAAGTTCAAAAAGTTTTTTTAAAGATTAAATAAATTTTCTCCGACCAGCAATAGCAATCACTTTTTTTTACCACCTTAAGCTATTTAGCAGCATAAAACACAAAACACCCCGCAGATGTTAATAAACGTCTTTGTAACAATACGAATATGAATAACAATAGCGCAGAGCATAATTATCCAGCACATCGTATGCATAGATTGGGCATTGTGTTAAACCAACAACAAATACTTCGCATCGTTATATATAAATATAATACTTATTGTTCAGACCGTCATTTCCGTTTCTGTCCATCAATTATCAATCAAGCATAAATCTGTTAACTTGCTACACGAATCAAACTATTCCCTTAACACCCCATTTGCTTTCAGTCTAGAGAGAAGAATCATTTGACCGAATACAATTATCTCTCAGCTTATCTTTGTAAAAAAAAAAATTCTGCAACGTGAATATGCTTTCAGGTTGGTTTCAATGCTGGTAATGGAACCCAGGCATACGAATATAAACCTTACAGTCAAGCGATGGTTATTCGCGACTTGTCTAGTCGCGGATGGGGTAATGGATTCCCAGGACGACATTTATTCAGAATAGACGAACGAATTTTGATTGGATCGTGTAACAAGGATATTGGTAAGTTGGTTTTTATCACGCAATAAAAGAAATGCGTTGACATTTGAATATCGTTGCAGATGCGTCACATCTTCCGTTGACTTTCGCTCCTGAATCTGGTAATATGTTGGGTGGCACTGTTGTCAATATCACTGGTCCATGTTTTGATCCATCCATTCGAGTCTTGTGCCATTTCGATACTGAAGATGTTATTGGTCATTTTGTGGATGTAAATCGTGTGATTTGCGTACAACCATTCTTGAAGGCACAGGGATATATTCGTTTTGAGATTTCCGTTGGTAATGAAAGATTCAAATGGAGAGGAAAGTACTTTGTGGGTAAGTTTGAAGAATTATATTAGGTTAATTGGAATATGACATTACTATTTGTTGTTCTCTTTTTAAGAAACACCTGCCACCGCTATTGAGAAGATTTTTTTCGCCACTAATGATGTTCAAATAAAAAACGCAAAGGAAATCAAAATTTCTTGGGATAAATACAATTTGACAACTAATTGGAATGCTAATATTCAAATCTCGTTGTGGGGATACAGGGAAACTACAATTTAGTAAGTCAACATTTTGAATTTGTATTTGTATACTTGTTTACTTCATAAATGTGGCATGGGACTCGATCCAATAAAATCCTGTTAATATACTTCGATATGTATCTTATTGCATCGCTGGTTAATTTCATCTAACAGTTCTTTATATTTTGTTTGTTTATCAATTGCTTAAATTCAAATTATAATAAGAACAATTTTCGTTTACTTGGAAATTTCTTAGCTCATTGAGCAGCTTTATCTTTCTCTTTTAGTAGGACAATTATTTGAATTTTCTCTTTAATAAAAGAAGAAAATGTTGCATTCTATTTTGTCTCTTTGTTGAAATTTGTTCATTACAAAATCCTCCAGGTTGGGTGCTCCAGCCACCTCTAGTGGATGCTTTTCCTGACGTAAATTGTTGAACAGAGCGTTAATTAAACATCCTTTGTAGCGACAAACATGCTACACTGGATGTGGATCCCTTACATTGACAATAATTCAAGCTTGCTCCTGGCATCCACGATGATAGAAACAAAATATAGAATACTGTAGTCATGTTAAGCTTAAGCTTTTTCAAAGAAAATTCTCCTGTTCAATTATATTATGATATGTTATGTCAATATGAGAATAAACATACATATGTTGGTATCTACTAATTCTAAGAGGTTCTGTCCTAGGAACAATATTGACTATTGTTTGATATTTCAATGATTTGGTTGTTCGCTCACTTTCCCGGAAATTATGTTCATTATGACGACTTCTTTGCTAAATTTTACTAGAATACGTCCAACATGTGATTAAAGCACTTTCACATATAAATACATACACACATATATTGCACATATTATAATAATATTTTCCACAGTCCACAACTTGAATATATTGATATGATCGAGCAAGGCATCGCTAACACTGGTACCTACACAATTTCACCGGCTAACTTTAAAACTCGATGGAACGTGAACAACGACATGCAATTTGGTTTTCTGCAAATTAATCTAACCGACGCACAGCAGTACTCCGGCCTTTCAATTAGCCCGTAAGTAATTAATTAATTAAAGTTGCGAATATTTATTATTTCTCATTCACTTGCATCCTGTTTTATCCGTTAATTCAAAAGCCGCGAATTCAAACAAAATATAACTTTTTAATTACCTAACCTAGTTCCGTAGAATAAGCTTGGCCTCAAATTATTATTTATCTACTTCCAATGAAAAGCAAAATGCCATAACAAAAACGTTCAAATAATGAAAATTTATTTTACCGGTAATTTTCACATTTAAAGGAGAACTGCCTTGGGATCTTATGGAAGAATAAGAGTTATGCATTCTATAAATTATTTTATATCAAAAAGGATTTTGCGTTTTTCATGTCGTACGTATGTATGTACTCAAACGACATTGTTAATTCGTTTTATTTCTCGTTTCTCTAAAATAAAAGCTTTCAATTAAATAAAACCAAGTAAAGTTGAATTTTTTTTAGGAAAAGTTCAAGGATTCGCAAAGTAGGTTGGTTCCAGCCGGAATAAAACGTAATTCGATGGAATGAAGATTTAAAAGTTTAGCATGTTACCGAAAAGTTTTTATAATTTCGAACATAAGTGAGAAGTTTTAATAATTTTACTTTGCATACCTTTTATGCAAATTAAGATGAACCCTTGTTGGGAATTAAAGTCTTAAGTTTAAAGTAAGGCATTTTCAATCAAATTGATAATATCTTTTTTTGACAACTAAGAGGGAGGCTGAATAAGAAATGTCCCATACTTAATTTTAGCTGAGTATTGTCGCCTGGCAATTCAATATGTATTTTTAATTTCTATTTGCCCTTCCACGTGTCTTCTGGCCGAATGGGTGGATGGTTTCTATTCTTGTTTTGGATTTTCGATAACCACAATCTCATAAATCTCATTTTCTTGATTTTATAAGTTATCGTGTAATTTGGATGAAATATAGCAATTGTCTCATATATATCTGGTTTGTGTCCTAACACAACGGGTATTCTGTTTGCCTTAAATAACTAATTTCTGAAAATATGTTGCATTCAGATGTAATGACCGAGGTAGACAAACTTCGATTGTTATGTTCTAAACAATTTGTTTGAGTACGATAAAGTCACATGACCCCTCGTCCTCGCTTAGCTAAATCCTCTTTTGACATGAAAGGTTTCAAGTTACTCCTGGAAGGTATGCCAAAACTAGACAAGTCTCTGTAAAGTTTGTCATATGCAACTTTAAAATTGATAAAAAGGTTTTGGAGTTTTTTCCAGGATCTGCCACCCAATTATGGACTTACCGGGTCTAAGGCTGCACTGATAGGCTCCAATCAGATCGTTGACACTCGATACGGCAGATAAAATTTTATATACGATGTTTAGCAGTCGACAGAAATAGATTTTCCATATCCTCAGTTGGTACCGACTGGAGTTCTACTACTAGGTTTCATTGTTCATCTCTACAGATCTAGGTTGGTTCTCGATCGACAGTATTCGACCATGCGAATATTGTACCATACATTCCCCGCATGACCTCTTAGCATTCTCACCATTTCTTTGTTATTTTTTTTTTAAATAAATAAATAAATTCTCATATTTGGATTTTTTTAAATTCTTTTAGATTTAAAGAAATACCTTAAAATCTATCTTCCAGTGAAATTCGTCGCAGCTGCTAGTGACACAATATAAATAAAAAAACCATTGACTTTTACACTTACACACGGCATGGCAGTTTGATTTAGGTCTTCAATCCTCACGTATTTTTCTGACAAGAAAAAAAAATACAAATCCCTTAATCTGCTGCTTTTATACATTGTGGTGGTTTCCCTTTCGATTTTTCTCTTTTGTCCGATTTCATACTAAAAATCTCGAAAAATAATTCAATTAGGATCGTAAGGCTTCCAGGATAGGATATCTCATTATGAATAGCAAGGATACGCACTCCTACATGTAAAAGGGTTTCAAAATGAAAAAAAAATAAAGTGGTTTTCATTAAAAATTAAAAATCTTTTTGTTTAAGCATTAACCCGTTGTAAGAGTCTGTGTTTAAGAGATTATAGTATCTCGTACGCATGCATTGTTTTCATTTAATTAAAATATATAGGCACTAAGATATTAAATGAAATTGCCTTAGAAATTTTTGCCACAGCAACAACAAAGGTATATTTCTTATCTATTATTCTATTTTTGAGTACATATATATAGAGGTGTTTTAGGATGCTTAATTTCGAGAATTTGTATCTATTGGCTCAAAGTTGGGTAGGGTTGAGGTAACTCCGTATCAAGTACTTATTTCATCATTCATTGTTATTGCAAATAAGTATTTGATTTTTTCTCTTTTGTTTCACTTAGAGTCCTGTGGTCAAGACCAATTCCACTCGCTTGGTACTTTGCACCACAATGGGAAAAAAAGCACGGTCTGTTATGGCCGAGAGCATTATGTGATAACTGGCTCCGCACAGACAGATATCTGAGGTAAGCCGTTCTACACTATGCAACTGTTCGTTACTAAGAATTCGTTTTCAGAAATTTTGCAGCAGGCTTGCCTATATGCCCATGCACTTTGGAGCATGCACTCTACGACAAAGGACGCTACATGCCCGACCAATCCTGCGACAAGGATTCTAATCCAAGTTGTTTCCGACACAAGGGTGCAATCCATTGTGTTATGAGTGGAACACCAACGTAAGTGAACTAGGCCTAGTTGAATGCATTAACTTAGTCCTTGCCTTAATTTTTACCACCACTTTCTACATCTATAGGGATCAAGGAGCAGAGCAACAATGTTGTTATGACCGTTATGGAAACTTAATGCTGTCATATGATCAAATGTGGGGCTCACGACCAAGACGTAATCATAATATGGGCAAAATGCCATGGAATGAGGCTAGCAAAGTGCCTACTCTCTCGTCGTGGTTCCACGACATGCGACCTTTCTACTCGTGTTGCCTATGGCAAGAGGAGCAGTCAGTAGGATGTGAAACATATCGATTTGAACGCCGCCCCTCACAGGATTGTGTTGCATACCAAGCACCAGGAGTGGCTGGAGTATTCGGCGACCCACATTTCATTACTTTCGATGGCACGCAATATACCTTCAACGGGCTTGGCGAATTTGTCCTAGTTCGTGGATCTAACAACGATGAACAATTCGAAGTACAAGGACGTTTCGAACAAATGCCAAAGAATCAGTATGGTCAGGTAATGGCAACTCAATTGACATCGGTCGCTATGAGGGGTAACACTTCAACCATTATTGAGGTTCGCATTCGACCAAGGGACGCTCAATGGCGATACCGTTTAGATGTGTTCGCTGATGGCCGTAGGATCTACTTCGACCGTCAAAGTTTGAAATTCCAGCATTTCCACGGAGTGACTGTGTATACACCGACATATCTGATGAATCAGTCTGAGGTTGTTGTAATGTTCTCGTCGGGTGTGGGAGTGGAAGTGACCGAGAATCAGGGATATATGACGGGTAGGGTTTATCTGCCATGGGCCTTCGTTGTAAGTAAAGAATTATGTTTTTCTTTCTGAGTTTTGCTCATTAATAACGCATTTTAACTTCTAGAACAAAACCGCCGGTCTCTTCGGCAACTGGAGTTTCGATCCGCAGGATGATTTCACGCTCCCTGATGGAACTGTGCTTAATCTAAATGTAAACAATCTGCAATCTATTCAGCAGGACTTTGGACTTAAGTGGATACTGTACGACAGGGACACTCCTGGAGTAGGCGCCGCATTGTTCAATAGAGAATTTGGGCGAACGGCTAGCTACTACACGAATACTTCATTTGTGCCGAATTACATACGAGAGCCGATAGACTTCTTGCCCTCGAGTCGGTCGTATGATGTGGAACGTGCAACGGAACTGTGCGGTGAAAGCTATCAGTGTCGCTATGACTACGGCATGACATTGAACAGAGATTTGGCGCATTTTACAAAGAACTACTACGACAGCATAATTAACATTCAGACACTTAATGCACAGTAAGTACAGCCAGAACAAAATGTGGTTGGGCGTGTGTGTCACCGCAAATCTCTGAAATTAATGAGAATTTCTCTTTTTCAGTCGCGTGGTATCCTGCGGTGTACTCGAAACCCCACGCTTTGGTAGAAAACTCAGTTTCGACTTTACGCCAGGATCAAAGGTGGCTTTTGAGTGTAATGAGGGATTCGTTCTCATGGGCGATCAACGACGTGAGTGCAACTCAAATGGTCTGTGGAATTTGCCGGAATATGGATACACAGAGTGCTTACGTGAGTTGTTATTTATATTATATTATTATTATGTTATTTATATTATATTATTATATATATTATTATATATTATTTTTATGGTTTAATGTGAAAACACTTGACAGGGATACTGTCAGGTGGCAGGATGTTCAAGGGACTTTATATCATTATTAGCTAAATGAGGGTAGTTGCCTTTTGTCCCGCTGACAATGTGAAAATTTTAAGAAATACATACTTAAATTATGTGAAATGACCTGTATATCCGTTGTTCGTAGGTAACCAATTTAACAAGAAGTTTAAGTAAAAAGTGTCACTTGCAGTTGAAACTTTTGTGAGAAGTGAATTTTAAGGGTGAATTTAAAATGTTAATAAGCATACTTTTGTGAATGGAATGAGACCACTATTTTTTTTTTAGTTCTAAAGAGTATTTAAAAAAATTAAATTGTACTCTTCTCGTTTAAATTTATTTAAAAGTTATATAACAGTTAACTGTCATATGTCATCTGCCATCAATCACTTGTCGTATGCTATCTGTCATTAGCTATGTCACATGGCATTAGTCACAACACTTTGTTATTTCTATGAATAGATATGTTATATGTCTCGTATATATGACAAAGAATAGAGTTATTAATTAGTTTTTGTTTGTTAGTCTAACGGCATACAGTTTTTGCAGAGCTTCGAAAATGTAGATGTTAGGCAACAAGGGCTTGGGTAATAAGCATGCAATTTTATCTAATTTCGAGTGTAAATTTATTCTTGCTGCTCAAAAAACAACTGTTTAGTCAGCATAACCTCTGTTTTTGCACCTTAACCTCTTAAGTTCCACGAATAGTTGATCTTCATAAAAAATTCTATTAAATTTTTAAGTACACATAAAAATATTTCTCTTTGTAATCGGCTATACATTTTTGTAAACAGGTGAAGTCTACTATACACGTCGCGTCGCTTTCATCGCAATCGGCATTATTCTAGTTGTTATTCTACCCCTGATGCTCTGCATTGTCTGCTGCGTTTATCGCTATCGTCAAAAACAACTCAAGGAAGATCCAGCATGGAAAATGTCACTGCCACGTTCAAGAGCCGGCTCAAGAGCTAATTTACGCAACTTACATGGCGACGACAGCGATACAGAACCATCTGACACATTGAAAAAGAGTAGGTCATATGACAAAGTTTATCGAACCAATGAACCCCTAGCAGGGAAACCAAACATTGAATTTCCAGCTAAGAAATGGGACCTGGACGACGAAGATGTGACCTCATCGGAAGGAAGTGAGTTTAAAGATTCCAAAGTTGCTAAGGATATTCAATACGTTAATAAAACAGGTGAGAAACCGAAGCAGACCGGTCGTCGTTCCCTGAGATCAACTGGCGGTGCTGATGAACCTATTGAAGAGGAGGATCAAGCGGTACCAGCCTATCATCGACAAGATGACGATATCCATCCGGCAAGTACAGGAGAGTATAGTCCAACGTTTAGTGGTCTGGATAGGAACAGTGGTGTAAGTGGCATTAGTTATCCAAACGAAAATCGTTTTGGTGGCGTTCCTGTGTTACCAGCGTCAACAAATTCAAACTACTTTAGTAGAGTGGCACCACCAGCACCGACTACTCCAAATCACATAACACAGGATATTGGTTTACCAACTGCTGCATCACCGACACCAAGTACTCAGAATACCAAATCCACTGAGGTGTAGGTGATCTGTGCCAAAGACAGCTAAAGAGTTCAAACTTATATCACAATTTTTGTGTCTTTTATAATCTTTTTTTGTACTAAGCATTTATAACACACTGACACAACCAATCATTTAGAATAAGATGATATAACAAGATATAATAACATTTCACATACATTCCGCTGGAAGCATAAAAAAAGCATACATATAATAAAGTTCCGTGCTTTAATTGATTATTCCATTCTCATTGCATTGCTGCAGTAACTTGTAACAAATATCTTTAATCTTACCACCCATGACCAACCGTCTAGTAGTAATCAGAGTATAACCACCGATTTTTAACCAGATTAACCCGACATTCACGTCTCTAAAGTTTGTCATTCCTTTAAATGTGGAGAGCGGAAAACATTTGTCTAATTGTTATGTTTTATTTTTTAAGAAAATTAAAAAAAATAAATATATTAATAGTTTTACCAATTTTAAGGAGAAAAAAAGAATTGTTTTAATAATTTGTCGATTTTCAGATTGAATAATGCCCTTTGCCGTGAAAAGTGACTGCAAGACGTTGTTGGGGTTTTCTTATAATATTTTAAAAATACGCGCTTTTGTATTATGTATATTCTCTATTTAACCGATTTGCATTTGCAACTTCTCTTAGTAAGATTCATTATCATGGCAAAGGCGGAAGGTGCACATTTATTTCAGAGGCGTAAGTAAATTTGAAATTGTAAATTTTAAACTTAAAATTATATATGATACATAGTGCGTGATAGTGTTTTGTCTTAAGACGTATGTAAAACACGATAGACCGATTTGAAACCTAAATATAAAATTGAAAACATGGCACTGAATTAAGAAAATCGGCATGAGCGTATAGAGCAGATGAGAGCAGATTGAACTTCTATTGTGCATATAATTTGATACAATAGAAAAAAAAATAAAATCCTTAGGAATTTATTAATTGTTTAAAATTTATTTACGTACAATAAATAACTATACATACGCAGATTTTCGTAAAAAGTGAATAACCGGTTGAGCGTGGGGTTGACTTGACTTTAATCAGGTTTTTATGGAGACGAAAAGTTAAGTTACGAAAAGATTGTTTGACAAAATTCCAAATATTTGATTGAATTCTAAATTTTTATTTACTACCGACACTGACAAGTGGACTTTTATACTAAAATTTGATTTAAGAATTTCACTGTTTGGCAAAGTACAAAAACAAAAGTAAGTCAAGTTTTAAACCATACGACTTTCGGCGTACGTGTCGTTTTGTTTGTGCGTGCGTGCCAAAAAGAGAATTAAGAAGTGTCGTACTTCTGTCAAACTTATGAATGTTTCTTAAGGAAGGGTTTTAAATTTAAACTTTGCCCGGTTCACAAGAAAAAGGACCTTCTAAACTGTTACAACTATTGGAATTTTAGTCTTCTAAAGATTGCGTATAGGAGACTGACATCATTTGTCAACGATCTGATTGGACCCAATGTGTGCCAAATATTTACACTACGGCAGATTCTGGAGAAACCTCAAGAAGTCCAAATCGATACTCTCCATTTTTTTATCGATTTTAGAGCCGCATATGACAGCATCTATGGAGACGTTCTATACAGGGGTATGTCTAGATTTGGCATCCCTGTGAGTTTGTGCAGGAAGACGATGGAGAAAGCTCACTGCTGCATCAAGGTCGTTAACGACCCAACCTTTCTGGCAAATGCAACTTCTTCAACATCATAAATACATACTTTAAAGAATTGTGCAAGACTCACAAGCACGACGTGAGATATTTTAAAACTCGCTTCAATTACTTGCATACGCCGACAATACTGATATTGATAGAATTCAGCGATTTGTTGCTGATGAATTTGCATACACCTAACATCGAATAATTGTCCAAAATTTCACAATCGACATCTATAACTTTGAGGTAATAAATCTATCTCGGCTCAGCTCTGAAAACGACATCCATTCAGAAATCAAACGAAGTATAACACTTGCCAAACGCTATTTCCTTTGGCTGAGCAGGCCTTCTCCCAAACAACTAAGAAAACTCTATATACGACCATAATGAAATGATCTCAGTCTTGCTCTATGGATCCGAAGCATGAAACCTTTCTAAACCAGATGTAGATATGCCTTGTATGAGAGAAAAACTGTTTGTAAGATATTTTCGAACGACTGATTTTAAATCTTAAATTTACATATTACTTAAAAGTTACCTTGTTTTTGATGAAATTGTAGTATGTGGTAGTTTAGAGCAAAAGTTAGTCTAAGACATGCCAAATTTCAAGGTCAACAATTAAGACATTTTTTCTCTAGCAATAGTTTAAGACGTGGTTTTCAACATTTTTTGCAACTGGAATAGTTCAGAAGTTACATCCATGGTGTACTTTGGTTGAATTACCCTAACCAAATTGCATGACAAAAAACCTCAATTGCAAAGCAAAATAATTGTGAAATTGAAACTTGGAAAAGTTTTAGGCAATCATTCTATGTTTAATTGAGTCCATTTATGTTCCGTTCTATTGGGTTCCACTTTCAGTTAGAAATATCATCATACCTTCAGAAGGTTGTTAATAGAGCTCTGCTGAAATGGGTCGAGGACAACAAAATAATCCCGGACAACCAATTCGGTTTCAGGGCGAGGCATGACACTATTCATGCCGCGTCAAAACTGGTTTCCGACATTCAATGGAATAAATGCAAGAACCAATGCACGGGTGCTTGTCTGGTTGACTTTGAAAAGGCCTTCGACACCGTATGGTTAGAGGGGCTTTTCTACAAGTTGATCAGACTGGGAATGCACAAACCCTTGCTATATACAATTTATAATATGCTTATGGAAAAGAAGTTCGTGGTCAAATGTGGCAACGTTACTTCGAGCAGAGTCTATAATATCAAAAACGGTTTGCAACAGGGTGCGGTGAATTCTCCGATCCTGTTTAATATTTACACGAGTGATCTGGTACGTTCACTCAGTCATGCTATAGCGTGTGCCGACGATTTGGTCGCATACAGATCAGGTCCTAAGTTCGAGTTCATCAACATCCTTCTGCAGCGTGACTTCGAGCAAATTAAGGGATATTGCGACGACTGGAAGTTGAAAATCAATTTCCAGAAGACGGAAACAATCCTGTTTAGAACCCCATTGGCTAATGCCACTAGGGATACCAGAAAAAACTGGACCATTATTGGACAGAATGGGCAGGCAATGGCGGTGAAAAACGTGGGCAGGTATCTTGGAATCTGGCTCGACCAGTATCTGTATTTTAATAAACATATAGATGCTTGTCTTGCTGGAGCTAAGAAGGCCTTTTCTCTGACAAGAAGATTGTTTCATAGCAGTCAACTTGCTTCTAGGGTTAAGGTCATATGCTACGTGGCCCTAATAAGGCCCATCATCGCTTATGGCTGTCCATTGTGGTTCAATATAGCGCCATCGTATATGGAAAGAATTCGGGTTTTCGAGAGACAATGTCTTAGGACATGTCTCGGGTTGTTTCGAACACCTGAATCTATCCCAACACGGTATTATATGATGGGGATCACTTGAATAGGATTGACAATTTCCTCATTAAGGTGACTCGAAGGCACGTTGCGAGGGCGATGGCCAACGATAATAGCCTGATCTTCGGGGCATACTACCCCAATGAAGCACACATGGAGAGAACGCTCCGATCTGGCTTTGTTCCGCCAGAGGCTTTTCTCCATATTGATAAAAAAGGGCTGGTACAGACGAGGGATGGTATCCCGGTACTATACCACCGCTACCGCAGAGCGACTGATAAGCGGCTCACCTACGACGGGGACATCGCTAATGCTCCCGAGCTCCTTCGGTTTAGTACCGCGATAGGGGGGAGGGATCATATTGATACGGATAAGCAATTCACCGACTATTGGTGGCTTGCGGAAAGAATGGAAGAGGTGGGTATGCCTTTCCAGGTCGGTGCGTTGCCTTAGGTAACTCCTCTTAATTTTAAGTAGTAGTAAGTTTAAGTTGGTTGGTTGTGCTCTGCGTGTCGGTGGCAAGGTGTGGTGTTTCTGAGAGGCGACTGACACATTTCGGTGTCAGTGGACTCTCGGTGACGCATGTGCGCTAGGTTGGCGGCTGCTGGGTGCTGCTAATGGTGTTGGGGGATGGGCACCGTTGCCTTCTTGTTAAAAAGGTAATAGTATTAAGTGATATAGTTAAGTTTAGAGCGTCCGCATAAGGACCAGTAACCTAGAATAAGTATCCTTTTAATTTTAAGTTAGATTTAATCATTTTTGTCTAGTCTGTAAGTTTTTATTGAAAAAAAATAATAAAAATGAATTTAAAATTAAAAATTAAATTAAAATATCATCAAACCACAAAAAAACCTCCAAATTACTACTGTAAAAACAAAACCAAATAACTATCATATTTGGAAGTTTTTGAATTTAAATAATAAAAATGAATTTAAAATTAAAAATTAAATTAAAATATCATCAAACCACAAAAAAACTTCCAAATTACTACTGTAAAAACAAAACCAAATAACTATCATATTTGGAAGTTTTTGAATCAGGGTTTCCATGACTTGGAAAGAAGAGACGTTAGTGTTATTTGTCGCTTATTCCTGGGACGGTCTGCTAAAATTCTGATATCCATCTTCTAGAAAAAAGGAAGGAAATGTCAGATGGAACAGCTTATGCAATGGTTTAACCAGCGTAGAACAATCCGTCTGGATTAGCAGATTTGTGTATGTGAAGATCTTGAAGTACATAGGCCTTGCGTAAAGTTAAGTTCCAAATTATGTTTTTTGGCTTCAATTTTATTAAGAAATGTATTTGAGAAATGTTTGGGGTGTAAGTTGGTTTCTATGTTCAGGCTTCTTTTTTTTAAGGGAAGGTTATGATTGAAAACGAACGAGAAGTTCCTGAAACCGACGTATAGATCATTATAGATACCCCAATCAGGTGTGCACAAGAGAAGCGTCTGTAAAGTCCTTTGCATCTCATTTGAGTCTTCGCTTATATGCTTATTGGAAATGTAACGAATAACAAAAGATAATTTACGAAAGCATGAGGCCAAATGAGATGAAGATTCTTCACCATGACAGTCGAAGTAACGGAACTTAATCGAATAAGAAGTTCAAAGATCTGAGGAATCCGTCACGTTATTGAACTCATTTAAAATAAAAAAATAAATAATAGGCGTAAACGGCCCATACGGGACCAAAAGCCTAGCTTCTCCAACAATAGTATGTGCGAAGTTATATTTTTGACACGAATGGAGGAACGAACGTACAGTTTAACCCCTCACTCATTTAGAAAATATTAAACCACGACCAGCCCAGTTGTAATTTTTATATTTAAAGGAGAAACACTATGAACCACGTCAAAAAGGAATCAAAAGGAATCAAAAGGAATCGTCAATGGAACTGTACCAGAATTTGATTGGGCTCAGTGAAGAAGTGATAAGAAACCGGGAGGCCTACAGATAGTTTTTGAAGTCAAACCGGCGAATCCCACCGGCATATTAGTAGGGGTGCAGTACAGCAAAATAGTTACTATTCCTATTATCCCGGTCATAGCCTATTCGCTAAATGAAGAGAAAAAGAAGAAGAAGTTGCTTATGCAAACTGTTGATTCAATTTGAAATAGTATTGAATTGAAAAAGCTTTTAATTTAATGCCATGTTTTTATCATTGGATATTTAATCAACTCATTGGTGTATAAGCTGTCATGATTGTAACATTTCTTATCCGTTTTTCAGATACGGGTTTAGTTTAGTTTGGCTGTCCAGTTACAACCTGTATACTACATATTTTTTTTTATCTTTCTAAAAGATTAAGTTTATGAATAGATTGTTTCAACAAATAAATTCTTCCTATATAATTTAATTATAAGGCAAAGCCTACCCCTATATCAAATTTTATCTACAAAGGAATTTTTTTCTATTCGTTATCATAGTCAAATAAACGAAAAGGTAAACAAAGAATATTCGACCTTTCGGGGTTAATTTGTCAAACTTTGCCTTTCATCTGTTTTAATTTTCAAAGAAGGTAACAACGCGACCCGTATAAAGCAGTCTCTTTTCATACCCTTTTTATCCTGTAGAAATGCCAATGTCACACTTGTCAAAGTCCTAAACTTTTACCCAGGTTCAGATTTCCATTTCTTTCCCCATTTCTCCTGTCTTATTATAGTATTCAATTGTGTGGGTGTAATTGTATTTTGTTTATACATATCTTAAAACTATGTTTGATTACATGTCTTTATAATTCCTCAAAACAGGTAACGAGGAACATGCAGCTCGTGTTGCCAGCGTATCGGTGGCATTGATTATGGCCGTTGTGATACCTAGTGTCCTGCTAGTCATTTGTGTTGCACATCATTGGATAAAGTGGAAAATTTCCGAAGAAGAGTTAGCTGCTGCTGCCGCTTTAAATGAAAAAAATAAAAAAAAATTCTACTAAAATCGAAGGATAGTGTCAGCCTCGAATATGGAATGAAATGTTCATATTAAATGTAGTGATATAGTATTTATGTTGATAATAGGGCTTCATTACAACATATTTTTCTTTACTTGTGATAAATTTATTTTTATAATAAATAAACAAAAAAATTGTTCCTATTAATGAATTGTAAAATAAAAGTATTTAAATGATAATAAACTAAGGGGTATTTCATTCAAGTGTCAAAATAAAGAACTACCGCACGAGATGTACTACCACCACATGGGGAAAACAAATCGGTTTTTATGAATCAATAAAATGGAATTGCGACTATTAAACGACTGGATGTTTCACAAGACAAATTGATTGGAGTTGAGAAATATTTATTGGGACTATAAATCTAAATGCATCTATCCATACACATACCCATTGAGAGAAAGAGCGAGAGCATCAGTAGCACTTGAATCCAATAAGAGAATAGCTAAGGGAAACTGTAGACATCTGTTGTTGTTTTTCATTTGTTACGAAAGAAATGAAAACAAACAAAAAAAAAATGCTAGAAAAGAAGAAATCTGTAACAAATGGTTATGTGCTTGTAAGGATTAAATTCCCGCAGCAGCTGCAGCTTGTTGTCTTGTAAATTTGATTGATATACATGGTAAGGGTTTGAAGTTAATATTCTCCAAACAACTGTTAGTTAAATTACAATTAATTGTTTTTGTCAGAGCGATTAAGCCGCCCCTATGTTAATGAACTAGTATGGCAGTGGCGAAGCTGCATCAAGGTCGGTAATTCAATAGAATTAGGGATAAAATATACTTGAAAACGATATTTCATATAATTTATAGAGTCCGCCATTTAACGTTTTTTTTTCAACTAGTGCTTATTTCGCGAATGGTAATACTTAGCTCATGTCTGATTTGACAGATAATTAGTTCTATCCTTCCGCTGAACGAATATGGTTGTGTATACGCTTGAACAACGCTGGGAAATATTGCGACATAGAGAAGATGCCGTTTTTGCCAAAAAAATCATCTTTTCAGATGAAGCCCATTTTGATCTTGGCGGGTATGTAAACAAGCAAAATTGTCGCATTTGGGGCACAGAAAACCCGCACGCATACATTGCAAAGCCGATATAGCCAAAACGAGTCACTGTTTGGTGCGGATTTTGGTCCAGAGGCATGATTGGGCCATTTTTCTTCGAAAATGAGCAAGAAGTGGCCGTTACAGTCAATGGCGATCGTTATCGGGCCATGTTGAACGAATTTTTGTTCACAAAAATTGAATAGGAGGATATTGGCAACATTTTGTTTCAACATGACGGCGTTACATGCCACACAGCCGAAGCTACACTCGATGTTTTGCGCCCTGTTTTTGAAGATCGCATTATCAGCCGCAGAGCTGATGTCGTTTGGCCACCGCGGAGCTGCGTTTTGACACCATTGGACTATTATTTGTGGGGTGCCGTAAAAGATAAGTGTTACGCCGACATGCCAGAGACAATTGACGCTTTAAAGGACAATATTCGTGAAGCCATTGGTGAAATACAGCTGCACACAATCGATAATGTGCTTAAAAATTGGACCGATCGTGTAGGCTACTGCATGGCCAGCCGAGGCAGCCATTTGAATGAAATTATTTTCCATTATTAACCGGAAGGATTGTAATTTCAAATAAAAAAAGAAATTTGAGAAAATATTCAGAATTTTTTTTTTATAGCATTTTCAAAAAAAAAAAGTTATTTGGCGGACCCTATATAATTAAAATTACTTTTTACATATTTGAATTTATTCTACGCGAAACACTATGCGACCAACTTTTTTAGACATCTCTGTAGTCGTAATATAATACCTCATCCACAGCATAAGTGTTCGAATTTAGTTTGAAGTTTACTCTGCGGTGTTAGTTAAGTTAGTTAAGAAAAAAAAAAACTTTTATTAAAACACCGATTTCGAAAATGATCGATAGTTAGAAATTCAGTGTAGATGAATGCTAAAAATCATTGCATTATTGGGAGGAGACATTCTTTTTTAATTTCTCTTTAACACCATACTTCCTTAAAGTCGTTTTGTCACCAGTGGTTTTCTTCTAGTTTGTTTTTTCATTATCCTCCATATAATAATAGTCAAGCCAATTTTCTGTCCTCTGCACCTAGTTTTAGTCGAACTTACTCGAAAACTGGAGGGCCTACGAAGCTGATCTGTGGAATATAGTTAGATAATGGCATAAAAATTCTTAATTTTAAGGCGGAGGCGATTTATAAGCTTACAGCGTATCAAAATTGGAGCAGTTATGTATACCTCAACAATACTTACTTACTTACTTACTTTACGGGCTCCCGACCCGTCAAGAGTCCCTGCCGGAGACACGACAGCCTTCCATCCTCGGCAATCCCGGGCAATCTGCTTCCAGTTCTCCAGACCAACCGCTATGGCATCCGCGATGTCTTTGTCTTTAAAGCGGGTGTTCGGTCTTTCTTGTTGTCTTGAACCTGGGAGCTGGGATTCGAAGATCCTCTTGGCTGGAGCGTTGTTGTCCATTCGCTCGATGTGGCCGAGCCAATATAGTCGACGTTTCTTAGCTTTTTGGACTACATCCACATCTTGGTACAGCTCATAGAGTTTGCAGTTTTATCTTCTCCTCCATTCGCCCTCCTCGCACACAAGACCAAATATCCGTCGAAGGATTTTTCTTTCGAAGGATCCCAGGATTAACTCCCCTTTCCTGCTTAGCGTCCAGCACTCGGCGCCGTATAGCAGAACGGGCAGGATAAGGGTTCTGTAGAGCATGCACTTTGTCCTTCCAGTCAAGAGTTCTGAACCCATTTGTTTTGCCAAACCGAAGTAGCAGCGGTTTCCTAGGGTAATTCTTCGACGGATTTCCACTAAGATGTCATTTGTGGAGTTGATGTTTACCCCGAGGTAGATGAACTCCTCAACTACCTCGAAGTTGCTGATATCAACAGTGACATTTTGTCCTAGTCGGTGGACAGATGACTCTATCACGGCACGCTGGGATCGACCGATGATATCTATATCGTCCGCATACACCAGCATTTGGACTGATCTGTTGAAGATAGTGCCTTCCGTGACACCTGCCCTGCCCACTATCTGCTCAAGAACAAGATTGAAGAAATCACACGACAGCGCATCTCCTTGCCGAAATCCGGTGCATGTTTGAAAGAGTTCAGATGAGCTTCTGCCAAACTGCACATTGCACCACGTGTTATCTAGTGTCACGCGACATATCTGGATCAGCTTTGAAGGGATCCCGAATTCGGCCATCACCACAAAAAGCTCCTGACGATGAATGCTGTCATATGCAGCTTTAAAGTCAATGAAGAGATGATGTGTCTCGACTTCAACAATAATAACGTATATTTTCGTGGCGTAAAAAGTGCAGGAATATATTTTTTTTCTTAATTTTAAGGCCGAGGCGACTTATAACCTTACAGCCCCATCTATCAAAGAAGTGCGACATTTTGGAATACGCTGGAAATAATTACGAAATTGAAAAAGTAAATTAGTAGGAAATCAGTCTGTAATAAATATAACTTTACTTGTGAATTTATTTAATTAATGACTAAAAAGTATTACGTCAGATCAAAATATGTACTTACAAAGAAAATGGTGGTTATACGTTAAATTTGCAATTCAGTTAAAATCGTTATTATCTCGAACCTTTGGTTTATATTCGACTGAGTTAATATCAATCGGAGTATTTACGTTAAATATAGTTTTCCACGAAATAATTTTATTTTCTATTAAAAAAAGGCAATCTGTCATTGCAATCCGAGAACAATAAGGTAAGCCGTTGTATAGAAATATTTTCAAATAGTTAATAGTTAAGTTGGATAGTAAAACGGACTTAGCCCGGCATTCAGCTCGTGTGTATATAATGAGGGTGTAACGCGACAACAATATTAATGTGTATCTGAATGATTTCAGCATTTAAATGGATGTTTAAGTGATATTTTTCCCAAATCAACCCGTCGATTTAGAAAAAAAATAAAAACCATTTTTCTTTGACAAATTATCATTTTATTTATCAGTTTTCAATAATTTTATTCGAGTACACTGTATCTATATATCAATATCAATTTCATTTTAAATATCTTTGCAACTAGACAAGTTTATTTTAGTGAATTTGTTTTAATCATAATTTTTTTTTTATATTTAGTTTAATATTTTATGGTGCATAGTTTAATTTGTATTTTCACACTAGGTATATATTAGACGTTATTGCTCTCTAAATTAGATTTACCGTTTTAGTTACTTGCATTTAAATATTATAGATTTAAGAATTCAGCATTTTAAATAAAATTTTTATCATATTAATGTATTTAGTTTTCCTTTAAATATTAATTAACCCCTAAGCCTCAGTTGATTTATAACTAAAAATAAACATTCAATGCACTATTGACTGCTTACAGATGCAATAAAGTCTTTTATTTTTATTAAATTCAAAAACCACTAGCTATATGAAAAATAAACTTAAGATAAGGGGTTAATTTGGTAAAGCTATTTGGGGTGAGAATTCTTAAAATAACTTTATTTTATACAAAAATTAAACAATATTTTATTTGCTCTTCATTATAAGATAATTATATTTTAATATTATAGTAGTAAAAGTGTGTATAGATAAAACATTTCCATATTTACATTTATTCATCGTTTAAGTAATGCAGTTTTGTTTCCTGTAACTGTAATGTTTGTGTGTTAGGTAAACTATTAATAATATCATTGCTTTGAAGCTATTTCAAGTGATGTACATATTTGCATACCTGTATAATATTTACTTTCTTATTACTACTTACAATGTACATTATTGTTTGTACAAGTCTATTGTTTAAAGAGGAAATACTTAAATAGAATATTGAAATATTAAAGTGAGCGCACCTTGTAAAACTTGTTTGTTGAAAATTGGTGCGTTTTGTTCTGTTTTTATAATGAATTGAAGGTTTTTAAAGTTATCAAGACTCTTAAAAATAATATAAATTATTGGGAAAATATGATTTAATAGTTAACCGGGAAACCTGCTAAATTACAATTTACATTGCAATAGTGTTAAACGAAAAATTTACATTTTAGTTTATGTTAATTGTACAAGCAAACATTAGGCATTATTGAGGGATACATTTCTATTCAAGGCGGTTGCTTAATGCATGTTAAACAATTTATATTCAAAAATATAAGTTTTATATCCATTGCATTATCTGAAAAGAGAAAAAAAAAATTATTAACTTTTAACTAATTGCGTAGCAGAAATAACAATTTCGTCAGTTGGATTTCTTGATCATTCAAATTTTGAACAATTTAACAGAGCTCCAGGCCGAAGAATCCTCGACTCTAATTCGGAAAGACAACGCAGCGGAGGAATTGTTCACCACAGGAGGCGCGCACAAGTGGAAGGGAATCTTAGTCAATTTATGTATTTCGAAAGGATTACTGGTTGAGGCCCTGGACTAAAGCGTCATTTGGGTTTTTAAGGGTAAAATTTCTAGACAAACAGTGGTATTAATTTAAAACATTGAACTTTTGTAGAAAATAAAAAATTATTACATAATTTTTCCAGCAATTTCTTCTATTGGTAGCTCTTACCCTTTTAAAGAAGGAAGAAACATGTTTACATTCACCCATGAGGGCTTCCAATTATCCATTCCGCAACTAATAACAACAATCAATTTGAAACTTGGCACATTTGGAGAAAACAACAAAATTATTCGGAAGGTGTCTTATCAATATTTGCATACTCCTTCTTATTTAAAATTTTGCACCCAGCAAGCGAAAAAAGTACAAATTAATCACCCTGTCGGAATATGTTGCGACTTTTGCAAATAGCGCCGTACGTCCATCACATTTGATATTTGTGAACTAGACTAGAGCTGAAGTATACAACCAGACAATGCCTGCTGACCGTCAGTCGCGTGTGAATTACTGTCAAGCTATCCTTAATCTCAACAACCAAGAGGACGAATTTGTGTCGAAAATCATCACGAGCGATAAGGCACATTTCCATTTCAGCGGTTACGTCAATAAGCATAACCTTCATTTCGGGGGCACTGAAAATCTTCTTTGGGGCTATTTGTAGTTGCAGGTTTATGCCAACAAGACTCAGGAGAATATTTGACAAGAAAATGTGATAAAACGTGCACAAATTTGTGTCAACACTGGCGGCAACCATTAAACGGATATCATCTTTTCCACTTAACAAAAAAAATTGTAAAGGTCCAAATAAAGATCTCCAGTACTCAAAATCATTTTATTTTATTTAGTAAAAAAGTAATTCAAAAACAAAATTGGATGATTAATTTTGAGCCACCTTGTATAAATATTTCCAAGTTCCAAAACATTCTCCTTTTAGCGAGAATCCTTTTTGTTGTTTTTATTTCATTTTTAATACAGCAGAATATATAATGCGTATATTTACATTTAAAGTTTTTTTTATAGAGTGCCCAGGGGATAGTGGCCATACAAGACATACTCGGGGCTCAGGCTATTCTTTTCTCTCTCAAAACTTAAAGTTTTTGACGTGGTCGGGAAGTTACTCCGACGGCAGCCATTGGCAAGCGTTAGTCTTCGTTTGATTTCTGAAGAGATGTCAATGTCAGATATAATAGCAGAGCCAAAGTAGTTAAAGTCCCATACGCTCTTAATGGTAATCGGTTGTTGCCGATTGTGAAGTTCTCCCCGACTATGAGTGTCCTTGCTATAGCTTACAGTGTTTATTCAAAGAATATCAATATTGTCGTCATATTCAAGAAATTGAACAGCAGACTTTTGAAAAATCGTACCCCGTGTGTTGGTCAGGGTCAACCCAGCAAATTAGTTGTGGCGTTTCTGATGGCTTCTTGGCACTATGCCACTGGTTTTTAGTACTTGGTGAATGCAAGGAAGGACGTATGGTGTGCACCTTCTTGCAATGCAATTTAAACATTGTTTTTTTTTTCCTCAAGGACTTTGGAAAACATATTGGAGATTATGAACATTTCAAATTTTGAAATGTTCTTCCACATGAATTCCACTAAATACCATTTCCTGACACAAAAGGTCGAAACATCAGTACGTACTACACAGAGAAAGTACAAAATAAAATCGCATTCAATACCTCACCACAACATCACAAATTTATTTTAAATAAATTAAACTTATTATCAAAGTGCTCTTATCGTAATGAACCTATTTAGCATACACACTTAAATTCCCTCCTCGAAATTTCCCACTACAACAAAGTACCCCCTACAGCAGGATGGTATTTATGATGTAGTTAACCGTGTTTTCGCAAACAATTAGATCGTTTATACCTTAGGCTACATGTATCGATTCGATTACAAAAACAAAGGCAAACTTTGCATCGTTTACCAACCATCAAAAGGAAACTTAACTTAAAGGCTGACAGAATAATAATTAAATTAAATGACGAAAGGCAATATGTATTCGCAAACAACATACATGATATTGACGTATGCATGTTATGATGGAGCGAAGTTAAAGAAAATGCGTTATTTCAATAATAATAAATGGCAGCTTTTTTTTGCGAAAAAGAATCCGCGAACGCATTTTAAATATAGCATCAGAATTAAATACCTTATTATATTAGTCACGTTTAATCAACGAAAATGCTGAAAACTGTTGATAAAGCCCAACAGCCATTATTATTCTGATGAAGAGGCGAAAAAGAAGCTTAAAAAATATGTAATGTAATAATAGTAATAATAAAGGGTGCTATTTTTAGAGGTAAAGAAACTTGAAATTGAATAAAACAAAGATGATTTTTTTAAATTGACATGAAATTTACTTTATTAGAAAGATAATCTTCTGACATTATAATTAATTTGAATATGTCTTTTGGCATATGACCGCCATGGCTGGCTCGGACGTAATCTAATCTGGAGGTCCAATTTTCTATATATCAAGCGTCCGTATATTCATGTCGAAATACCAAACCAAACTAAAAATAAATCACTTGACAGCTGACAAAATGGACGCCAGTAAAATATTGAATTATATTGGAGTGTTAATGCTCTGGTTTAATCCCTTGGCAAGGAAGGCCTAGTCAAAGTACATCATCCAAGCCAGTTTCTTTTATGAATCTGAGTATGAGCAGTGGATCCGTGGTTGGCAAATCATTTTCTTGTGTTGTTGTTTGCTGATTTCTTGGTGTTTTCCCAAATATTTAAACCTTTTTTGGGTCAGTGCCACCCAGGATTTCAGTATGTGTTCTGGAGATTCTGTGGACTCATTGCTGAATCTGCAATGATATCATCTGATATCTCTATCTTCCTTATGTGTACCCTGTGTTTGCAATGCCTCGTTACGAAACCAATAAGGATGTGTAAGTTTTTTTGATAAGACTGATATAGCTTTAAATCTTTTGAGATTATAATCCCCTAAGAATTTTTTAGCTTGCCTCAGACCTTGGAGATCCTGAAGGATTGTAGCCCTTTTTTCCTTTGCCGATTTCCTGAATTCTTCTCGTAGGGTGTGTTCCTGTGTTCCCCCATCCCGCAGAACGTTTCAGGTCCTATGAAGGGTTCTGCTGCTCCTTTTATCTATAGAGAGTCCGCAGCCTCGTTACCAGCCCACATGGGCTGATTTCCAGCAGACAGATAATCTGTTTTTCTTGCCCAATTTGTTCAGACTTTGTAGGCATTACCACACAAGTTTAGATGACAGGGGAAGTCCAGTGTTTTGATAGCTGCTTGACTATCAGACATTATTGCTATATTACAGCATGCATTTCCCCTTTTCAGTTCCTTCTTTTGCTATTCCTAGAATAGTTTCGACCCCCGTCTCTGAGACAATGAGGTTTAGAGGAGTTAATTCCGATAGCACCTCCATTGCAGCAATTGTGCATGTACGCATTCTCACGTTGTGGTGCGTTCTGCCCATGCTACTGTACCATATGTGATCATTGGTCTCTTAATCGCTGTACATCCATCGCAGAATATTAGGGGTACAGCCCCACGACTTGCCCACTAGGCTCTTACATATCATAAGAACTTCGGGTTGCTTTTCTAGCAGATTGCTCAGTGTGATTCCTTCAGAGTAGTTTGCTGGCTAGATGTAGTCCCAGATACTTCACATCATTGACCGGTATTAGTGTCGTGCCCGACAATTTTATTTCTTTATGTCTTTAAAGTTTTCTTTTCTTGGTGAATGGCACTATCGTGGTCTTAGTCGGATTGATGTTTAGCCCGGCCGTGAGGCACCATTCCTTAGATACTCTCAGACCTCGTTGAACAATGTCGCAGATTGTTTCTTCGAACTTTCCCCTGGCCATTAATACAATGCCATCAGTGTACGCCGGGCAGCTGATGCCAACAAGGTTCCATATTAAGGGTAATAATACCCTCCTTGTAGACACCCTCTTCCAGTGTCTACTTTAATAGTTTCAGCTACTGTCTGTGTCTCTGCTGATATAGTGCTCAGCAGTTCGCACATCCATATGATATTGTGTTGTTGGCTTCTTTTAGTTGTAGGTCTCGTTTGAGATGGGTGGATCGGATTAACGAAACCATTATATAAATAAGAATAGCTTTAATAATATACCAATTCTATTCATGTGCCGTTTTTAAACATTTGAAGTTTGAGCCTGAGTAATACGAAAATCGCTGAAATTTATGTACTTCATTCAATAAAAATGTAATAAGTTGCACTAACCAAAGACACTTGTTGAAAGGTCTCACCAACATTATATAACCCTTATCCGTATTCAACTCAGGATCAGCAAACATCTGTGCCTACACATGCATTTGAGTAGCCACAGCTGGAGTGCTCCTCTTTAAAGCCCTTCACAATTCATTTCCATTTAACATTCATTTGCATAAGCACCCCAGAGATTTGAAAATTTATTGCGGCATCGTATACCACGCGTCGTCGTCGGGTGTACCGCAATGTGATGACATAACTTTATTGCAATTCCGGAAACAGCAGTGGTACTTAGTACTCGTCTATAATTTTCCTAAATGACAAAATGCTGGGACATATTTACTTGAGTATGAATGTATGAGTTAGGCAAACATTTTATTAACGACAATATTCTTTATTTAATTTAACAAGAGAACCGGACGTTTACACAGATGTGGATGCGAACTCTCATGAAAGTTGAAAGTCTTCTTGAAATTGCACAGAGATAATTTATGGCATTTTTTCATTTTATATCAAAAATTTTATTCATATTATTTCGTTGTGCTGAACAATTGTATATTTGCCAAGAGCCAGAAAAATAAAAGAAAAGTTCACTTTTATATAGTTTCGCAAGCTTATTAGAATTTTTTATGAAGAAAACAATAAATGAAACAAGTTCTTGTGTAGGATATTTATGCATGTGTACGTTTTTAAGAGGATTATTAGAATTATCTATCGGTTGAGGCATTTTTTTTTAGAGGTTAAAATTTAAAAGATTTGGAGATTTGTCGAAAAAACGTGATCAAATTTACCAATCTACTAAGATAGGCATCATAATAACATCTGTTTTGAATATCTTATTGGCGAAAGAATTGTTCAGCATACTGCAGCGGGTTTTACAGGGATTTCAACTTTTTTTTTTTGCAGGCAGCAGAAACCGCTCGGGATAGGTTCTGGGTTTTGAAACAAATCTTAACAAAAACGTTCCAAGAGCAAACTATGTTATTACAGACGTTGTTCTGCCCTTTTCAGTTGGTTGTCCTTATAACATTTAGGGACTTGGTAAGACGCAAGATGTCCCGTCCGGCTGGTCAAAAGCTTGTTGATGCTTGTATGAAAACTCACGCATTCTCACTTTTCGCTCTCATAATCAACTCTCAAGCAATCCTACGCAATCTTTCGAGGTGTTAGTCTTCTAAACATTACTTGTATATCGTATCATGCGAGCGCACTGATCAATGATTTAAGTGGATCTTATTAGTTCGGTTTTAGACTCGGAAAGTCCGTATTTGACTAAATATTTAGAATACGGTAGATCTTGGAGCGAACCAAAGACATTCAAGTCAATACTTAAAACAATTCTTTTGGTTTTAAAGCAGCCTCAATAAAAACGACCAATTCATAGCCATGTCTAGACTTGGTTCCGTTTATTTAGGATGACTATGGAGAAAATTCGCTGCTTCATTAAGGTTAAATACAAAACCGGGTTTTTATGCAAAAAAAAAAAGGATTTAGACAAGGCGACAATCATACATGAATGAATTCACAAGCCAACGCAAAAGTCTGTTCAATTATTTGGATACGCCACCTGAATTGATTTTGTTGGTAGAATACCGCGAGCTGTCACTGGTGCGTTTGCGAGTGTAAGAAAAGCAACGCCCAAAATGAAGTATCATGGGATTATTTTTAAGCAGATACTATTCAACGACGATCTTTACGATCTGTACAGTGACATCAAGCTGATCAAAACACTGTGTATTAGTCATCTGGATTGGCTTGTAAATTGAGGGGCTTGTACATGACAGCGATCCAGAATGCAGAATTTCCACACTTACCCGGAGGCATAACGCAGTAGAGAAAGGCTTCGTCTTGGGTGCCACGCAGATGTAAGTGCGGACCATCTGTTAGGCGTTTGCTTTAGACCGCGCTAACTGAAAAGTTTCTTTGCTTTAGGCCTAGGACTGTAGCGCCGCCAAAGCAAGTAAGTACGCATATTTGCCAGCATCCAGAACAGTATTTTATTCATTCTTATCAAAGTATTACATAGTTCCTTACTTATTATTCTTACTTAGTCATTAGCCACACATTTTTATCAATGATTTCACTTCATTCATGACGATCTGATTTGCTTGTGAGATTGTTAAAAGAATTGTTCAATGTCCATTGAATTCCATTAATTTGTTCTATATGGCATCGTTTGGTACTAAAATAAATGCTTTCCATTTATTTCCCATTCGTTTTTGTAACTATTTTGTTACTCATTTATCATCTGCATCACGAAAATAGCAAACGAAAAAATAATTTCCGTCAGAAAAAGAATCACAAAATGTTTCTACATCATTTATTATCTCAAATTGATAACATCTCAAGGAATCATTTAATCGACATTCACATATTCATTTCAGTCAGGAATTCCATCCCATCCTATCCGCAAACATAAAACACATACAAATGATTTCATTTCCAGTGCATTTCAATCAATAATTCGGAAATAAGTTGAAATTTGTTTCATATCTACCTTGCTGTTCCATGCGGATATTTAGTTGTACATTTTGGCCTAAGTGTTCGTGTCAATCACCTTACATAGTAACCATTGTGTCAAAGTCCTCCATCGCAAATGTTCACCTCTAAGCAACCTTCGGAGGACACGATTTTAATGCACCACTAAACAAACCTAAGAAGAACAACAGAGAATAACCATGTACCTACTGTTTGCTCTGCCGTCAGGTTGATTCTTCTGAGGCCGGGTATATACATTTTCACTTTGACTCTTGATTATCATTCCTAAGGCACCACACCACAACGTAAAGTTATACTCCATGCTATATTCTACATTGGAGTCTTGAGTCTAGATTCTCCTCAGTACCTACAGTCGTGCTTCTTGAATTATTTATGGGCAAAGATTTTCGTTCAATCGGTTAGCAAAGTTAGGAAATGTTTCCATTGCAAACATAGGCAGACAAATATTTGAGAAAGGTCTCTTTGGTTACCTCTATGTTAAATTGATGATGAAAAATGGCATCTGTCTAAAATCCTATTAAATTGCCTACTCGACAAACACTTTCTTTACCTAAGTCGCACCAGGCGCAGGAACCAGGCACCAGACACCAATGTCAGACGACTGTCATTCGAGAGACAGCAAATAACACAGGAAGGGCGGCAAAACAAATGTGACAATTTCAAGGATTAAAATTTTAACAGAAAACAGCAACAAATTGAATTCTAAAACAAAAACCCTTATGAATAAATTACGTAAAATACCGTCATGGACCGCGTGGCAAGGGATTTATGTCCTTGTCGTATCTGCTTTTACCCACCTTTAATCTAATATTGAAAGTTATTTTCTTTGTTGAGCCAACCTAAAATAAGAAGAAACTTTCCTTTAGCTAAAGAATTGACAGCAACAAAAAAATAAAAAACAAAAATACTGCTGGGACTCGTGTAACTTTTTCAAGAACAAAAATACAAAATAAAAAAAAATCCCATGTCTCAACTATAAACCACTGGGGAATACAGAGCAAGTGGGTGTGCTCTGTTGTTTATCTTGAGTGTTAGTAGGGTGATAAAGGCCTCCAGTAATATGACGAATGGCTGGTTTTGTAAAGACGTGTGAATGTGAGATGAAAGACTTTTCACCTTCTTCAAACGACAAGGATCAATATTCCTTAAACTTTCCTACATAAAATAAATTGTTTAAGGGGTAATACCTAACGGTGCCAATATAAGTTTAGAATGGATTTTATATCTTCTTGGTAAATACCCTCATGACAAGAAGCTGTATAATACAAAAATAACACCTTGAGTCGATTGCAATAAAACTGCGAAGGTTCATCCTACAATTTTGTATGCATTAAGTCCACGAAGTTTTTGATATTTGGATGTCCTGGAATTTATAAGCGTTCTGTCTCTTCTCCTGGCATAAAACAGTGTCCACAAAATTGTCCATTCCTTTCACTCCTTTTAAGTTTCTCTGCGGCGGATGACGCTATCACATTAAAATTTTTCAATTTCAATTATTGATTCAGAATTGTTTCAAAAAATTATTCTGAGTGTGATACGTTTCCTCTTCAAGGCCTTTTCTTGCAAACTGAGAAATCTCTGTGTTTCATTGTGCCCAATTCCCTTACAAACCTAATTTTAAGTTGAACATTTTTAGATCTGCTTGTGCTTTATTAAGACAGACAAACATGGAAGCGTATATCCTGTCTCTGAAAGATGACGAAATTGTTTATCCGAAATGTCTCTTCTATTCGTTTCAAAAATATAACTTTGCACACGCAATTATTGGAAAGGTCTTAGACCCTGTGTATGCATTTGATGCCTAATATTTATTTATCTTAAAATATGTATTAGCTTTGGTTTTTAGAATTCGTAGAAAAGATTTTATTTCAACGACAATAGCAACTTTTCGATAGAGGCGGGTTATTTACGTTACGAACAGCAATTAATATACTTGAAGAGCTAAGCATGATTATAGGCAGCCACATGTTATCGCAGCCCATAAAATTCAGTTGTCTGTGCACTTCAAAAGATATTTTTAATTTCGTGGTTTATCGCTAGCGATACTTTACAGTTTTAGCATTCCCGTCTTCAGTGTGAGATTAATTTAGTATGTTGCGTTTTTAGAAAAACCGCTTAAGACGGTAATATTAAATCCTTTTTATCTCTAGTGCAGGGACTGTTAAGATAAAAGCATTCCTTCCAATCGTCTAATGCAACTAATTTCGACTAAAGGGAAGATATTTCATTGATGTAATCATAGCAAGACACATTGTAAAAAGTGTACGTCTGAGTCCGTGGATTGACACTACTGGATAGCACCAGCGTCCTAAAGGGAAGATAAAATAAACAAAAAGTCAACATGCGCAGTATCAGCAATTTTAGTTGGAAAAATATGTAAAAAAATATTCTTTGTAGGAACACGAAGTACGATTGTCAGTCAATTGCGAGCAGATGGTCGCAAGCGGTTGATACGATCATATCACAGATTGCTACACTTACGAATTCCCAACTCTCTAGAGGCACAACAACGATTGATTGTAATTATTTTATAAATCCCCCACTACCGACATATGTTAACGTAGTTAAAGATTATGTTCTTCCAAAAATATTTACATAATGCCCTTCTCAATGTCCTTCCGTGTATGCGAATTTGTTTGCCCCAAAATGTGTTATTTAATTCCTTAAATTCATTAGAAAGCAAAAATTCGCCAGAGCAAAAAAATTGCAGGTATTTGTTCCTCCTCACAATTTTCCCATAAAAATAGTTTAGCCAGGTCAACTTTTTGGGGTAAACATGAAACAAAAGTGGCAAACGTTTATGCAGAATGACGATGGAGAAATCTCGCTGCTGCGTCAAAGTCGGCAAGAACACCACCGAGCCATTTGATGTCGAAAAAGGTGTGAGACAAGGCGACGCTATCATGCACTTTCTTGAACATCGTTCTTGAAGCAATTGTACGAAACTCACAAGGCAACACCAGAGGTACAATTTTTCAAAATTCGCCGAGCTGACGCATTTGCAAGCTTCGAAACGGAGGCGTCGAAGATGGGTCTGTTTGTTAATGAGGACAAAACGAGGTATATGCTGTCTAAGAAAAAGGACTCTCAACATCGGCGACTCGGGCAAAACGTCACGATGGACAGATACAACTTCGAAGTAGACAAAGTCTTTGTCTACATAGGCTCCACTATCACTTTACAAATTGAACATCGGCGCAGAGATCAAGCGGAGAATCACTATTGTCAATCGCTGTTTCTTCGGGCTAAGAAGGCATCTAAGAAGTAAGGCCCTGAGTTATGGAACATTTAGATTAACAAGACTTAAAATATCAGGCTGGTTTTCTTATTCTTTCTCTTATTGAACCAAGAAGATCCCGGACCTGCTGTATAGTGCCGGGTGTTCGTCCGGAGTTCGTCGGGTGATATTCATTCCAATTTGTGACGATAGATAAATATATTCAACGACGAAATATATGGGCTACACAGCGCCGCAGACCTGGTCAAAAAGCTAAAAATACAACGGTTAAGAGAGTATGGACAACAACGCACCAGCCCGATTAGTTTTCGAATCCACCACTGAGGGACAACGCAGCAGAGGAAGACTCCACCTTAGGTGGTGCGCAGAATTGATGACCGAACTCAACCAACTTGATGTGCGTAACTAGAGGCGTGTTGGTTGGAGCCGTGACTCGGAGTGTAAGCGCCACCAAAACCAAAAGTAAAGTAAAGTAAGGTTGTAAAGTGTAAATGTAAATTCTTAAGTTCTCTTCTAATAATTCTAGTACCTTAAGTTGTTATTAATCACTTCACTGATACGAGTTATAGAAAAAAAACAAGAAAAATATATTCGAAAATTCAAAATGTTGTGCAACAATAATATGCAGCCATGAATAAGTGAGAAAACTATATCTTACATAAATAAAAGCAGAACTAATTATCGTTAATCTTTTAAAACTACGATATAAAAGAAAAAAATATTAATTACTCTACTCACGCTAAGCAGCATAACGGCATTTTCTTTGCAGTTGCACTACCCTATGTGCTGCCGGATTCTGATTGTACATTTGTAGATGATGATTCTGCTGCTGATGGCATAATATTAGTACTCGTGTCATCACTACTGATGGCTGCTGCGCTATCTGTGGCTGTAGTGGCTGCATTCAGGTCAGTTCCATTCGTATTTCTTGATAGGAACCAGCATTTCATGGGAGTGGGCTTCCCTTTCATCACGACTGGGCCACGGTATTCCAAATGGAATGAATCATCCTGGTTGATCTCTTGACACAATAATCTGCAAATGGAAAATATACGATGACGAGTTAAAACTAGGTCCTTTGTAAATTTGCGCAGAGTTGCTTTGCATGTAGGTACTGTAGCTGTGTGACTGATGTTCGCATCCACTAGCAGTATGCATGCCAGCCAGCCAGTATCTATGGGGTAGAGTGTATACAGATGGTAATGTGGAGAAATATACAAATGGGATTAAGGAGACATTGAAGTGGGAAATGAATGTTGGCTGGTGATAAACTTGAGCTGGTTTATTACGGTCTATAGATATCGCGGGATATACTTCTTCATGGCAGAGAGACGCTGACAGAGTCTCTGCTTTAACTATTCCTTTAGCCCGGATTTGGTTCTTAGTTTTACTCGTGCGTTTGAGTGATTTTTCATGTTGCTAAGAAGAAGTATTAAAGGATGCCAGCTGGTGTTTAGAGAAATCCCTACTTTGCGCTATGCTTAGCGGGGATTCCTTGGGTGAAGTTCTAATTTCGATGTAAAATTTACCAAAAAGCCGACCATCTAAATTCGAAATGGAAAATCGGATAAGATGCATGAGAAATTTTGTACTTGATAACAATACAGTGCTCATTACATTACGCGCACATTTGTATAGCAATAAATTCAACTTAAATATTCGCACTCGAAAAAAATATCCTCACAGACACTCTTGAAAGCTGCATATTTTGTTGAATACATTCTCTACTTCTTCCGTGCAATAAAATTTCACAAATCAATTTTTCAACTCGGAAATGGTCAACAATTATTGCATAAAACATTAATTAATTAATTAAACTGAAATCATTACAGGTATGAATTTTGATTGCAGGATAATTATCTTTCCAACATTCAACGGCAGTTATAATGACCACTCGCAATCGACGAGTATTAATTTCTATTTTGTATATTCAAGGACTGAATAAAATAAAATTAAAGTTTTTTCACTGAAGTTGGTCCTTATGAATTAATTGAAATCAGCTGGAAAACCCATTGGCCAGTTTTATAATCTATAAAATCATTTTTTCCATTTCAATGATATAGTAAATAAAAAACGTGTAGGTGCTACAGTTTGCTGAAGCGGAATTCAAGAAACCCTATTCCTATCGCCCAAAGTGCTGCTTATTAATATTGGAACTCTTTTTTCATACTACAACACCTTTCATCGTTTTTTTTTTTGTTCTGTAACAAAATTCTGCCAAATATTTACCCAAATTTTGAATGGATACATTTCTCAGAAGCACATTTTGAACACATTTTCTCCGCTTTGTAAAAACTGAAAAACGGAAAAAACAATATCATGTTGGTAGCTCCCACAAATGAGAGAAAGGAGGAGAGGAGTAAAAGCCCTAGTATTAGCATTTCATTGTACATGTTGGGATGATTTTTGGTTTTATGATACAAAATTTTATTTTAATTTAAACATTTTTTTCATCAAATAGTGTGCAGAGCAGGTATTACTAAAGAAACTGTTGACGCCCTTTAATTTAAGAGAAAATAAAAAAAAAGATATACCATTTTCTGTTTGTCCTCAATTTAAAAAGAACAAGTCATATTCTTTCACTGCGTTATTTATCTTTATACAGTCGACTCCCTCTAAGTCGAATTTTCACGAGATATCAAAATAAGTTCGAGTTAAAGGGAGTTTTGGAAAAGTTAGAGTTAGAGGGATTAATATTTTTTTTGCTTTAAAGCCTTTATTTTGTTCAAAAATATATACATATAAGTTATAAACATATAAAATTACTTAAAGAAACTTGTAATTTCAGATTGAGTCATTACAGTTGGAGTGTGCACGCGTTTAAAAAACGATTCTATCTTAAAAAGGCAGTGTTGGACCTCTTTCGGTAAATCATCTGTCATTTCAATTGCATTTTGAATGTTATTCTTTTTCGGGAGTTCAATATTATTGACAACGGAGTTACATCCTGCATGCACGCCATTGAAATTTGACGTACACAGTCGAGCATTGATATTTTATAGTCCTCTTTTTTGATTTCCCAAGTCTTCAAGACCTTGCTGAAGACACGGCGCTTATAGTGTACTTTAATTTTTTGTATAATACCCCTGTCCATTGGCTGACATGGTCATGTTAGGTGGGAAATTTTCAAGCTTTGTGAACTTCTACTTAGCATTTACTTGCTTTAGGTGAGCTGGGCAGTTGATGAACCTACCTTGCGCTCTGATATTTCAAATTTTAAATCATGCTTCAAAAGCCGACTCTTAAGAAGAACTTGCCTTGAAATTAGGAAAATCTAAACTCCTTGCTAATTCCACCGCTTGCGTTTATACCCTATCCTAAGAGTATATTAATGTTGACACATAGTTTGTAACACCCCTTAATATTCGTCGTAGAGCCATAAAAGTAAAGGGTGATCCATTTCGAGGTTCCCTACTTTTTTAAAGAAAAAAACACCGAAAATTCAAATTTAATGGAGAATGTTTATTATCATTTGAAAGAACATTCTTTGGCATTTATTTTTTGAAGATTATGTCTATCAATTGTTGGCCTTTGCTACGTCGCAGATGGTCCATCCGTTGAGTCCAATTTTCGATCACTCGTTCGAGCATTTCGACTGGTAATTGGCGATTGACACGCGTGATGTTTTCCTTCAAGGCCTGAATCGAAGCGGGTTTGTCGGCATAAGCTTTTGACTTTACATATCCCCACAGGAAAAAGTCTAACGGTGTGATATCACACGATCTTGGTGGCCAATCGACCGGCCCAAAACGTGAAATTATGTGCTCACCGAAATGTTCTCTCAATAAGTCCATTGATTGATGCGATGTGTGGGAAGTGGCGCCGTCTTGCTGAAACCAAATGTCGCCGAGATCACGAGCTTCAATTTCAGGGATCAAATAGTCGGTTATCATGGCACGATAACGGTCGCCATTGACGGTTACGTTCGCACCGGCATAATTTTTAAAGAAATATGGACCGATGATTCCACCGGCCCACAAACCGCACCAAACCGTTGTTTTTTCTGGATGAAGTGGCAGTTCTTCAATCTCTTCAGGTTGCTCTTCGTCCCAAATGTGGCAATTTTGTTTGTTTACATACCCATTGAGCCAGAAATGGGCCTCATCGCTAAACAAAATTTGCCTCGAAAACGTCGGATCTTCTTGGAACTTTTCAAGAGCCCATAGAGCGAAGCGATGTCGCTTTGGAAGGTCGAGCGGCTTCAGTTGTTGCACAAGCTGTATTTTGTACGCTTTCAATTTAAGATCTTGACGTAAAATGCGCCAAGTCGTTCCATACGTCAGTCCGAGTTGCTGCGAACGGCGCCGAATCGACTCTCTACGTTCTTCGTGTACACTCTCAGCTACGGCCGCTATATTTTCTTCACAGCGTGCTGGACGTGGTCTATTCGGTCGAATATTATCCAATAATGAATGCTGGGTCTCAAAATGGGTGATGGTGTTGCGAATAGTACGCTCAGTAGGCCGATTATGTTGAACATAAGTTGAGCGAAGTGCACGAAACACATTCCTCACAGAATGTGAATTTTCATAATAAAGTTGAACAATTTGTAAACGTTGTTCACGCGTAAGTCTTTCCATTATGAAATGCCAAACAATACTAAACAAAAATAACATGACAGCATAACACGACTCACACGTGATCTGTCAAAAAAGGCTATTGAAAAAAGTATCTCTACTTGGATCACCCGTTATATTTATTTGTGATCAGGACCAAATCCTAAGACTATTTAGCAATGTCGTCCGTCCGTACGCAATTTATAGGCCTTTAAAATTAAGCTAGAAAGCTAAAATTTGGATCGCATACTCCCTAGGGCTCCGAAATGGTTAAGTGTACAATTTTTTTGAATACCCCACTGCCACGCCCACAATTAAAAATAAACCGTTTTAAAGCTAAAGGTGGAGGGATAGAGTGTTACAAACTTCACAAGATATGTAGGTACTGCCCTCCTTTATAAGTTTGTCATATAAAGTTTTTTGTCACGCCTACCTTTTGTGGGCGTTTTTCGCTAAAATGCTGTTTTCTTGGAAATTTTTTTATACCAATGTTTTTTCCAATGTTTTTTCCAATATATAGTTTTTGGCCACGCCCAATTTTTGGGGGCGTTTTAGAGGTAGAGTTTTTGCCTGAAATCGGGTTAGATCGCAGACCCATTAACCCATTGTCGATTTAAAAATATCTCTCTGTACGTACTGACTTTGAGTCCTTTAGTTTTGAAGAAGAAGGCTGAAATTGTGGAACTTATACTTTCTGGAGAACGGAAATGTTGAAGTATAACTTTTTTGTTAAATACGCTTACCGCCAAGTTCACAACACAAGTTGATGGTACTAAGGGTACCATTTTTTTGGGTACCATTTTTTTGTACCCAAAAATACTGCTCGAGGTGACCAGGCTTTAGTTAACGAGTGCGCTTTAGCTTTAATGATAAGTGTGGATGAGTTTGTAGAGTTGTGTTCTAAATATAAACGTATATTGTAAAGGTACTTCGGGACGCTGAGACAAATCGCGCGTCGCCCATATACCACCTTTCTCCCACGACCAATTCCATTAAGTCGGCTGGATCTCGGCATCTCGAGTCGCGTACAGTTGTACCGTAACAAATTGTTGTGTAAAATTTGAATTTGATTATCGGACTATAGGAAGACATGTGGGTGCAGTGGCTTTGTGGTTAAGTGCGTTGGACCACTAAGCGAGAGTTCGTCGTTTAAATCCACCACCTCTTGCGAACGTCTGACAAACATCCAAGAGTACGAACTTCTTCATGATAAGCTTCTCATAAATTGATTGCCGTTCGAAATTGACATTCAAGGTTGCATAGTGACTGCACCACTATTTATCATATACGTCAATGACATAACAGATTTTATTAGGGGAGGAATTGAGCTGAACCGAGTAAAGACGACATAATTTTCCTTTCTGATACAATCAGCGGGATACAATTAGTAATAACAAAAAAGATGAGTACTGAAAGCTATGAAACTTGAGCGTTAATCTGGATAAGTCGAAGATGATGATATTTCGAGGTGGAAGTGGTGGATATTCGCGTAATGAAATGTGGTTCCTTCAGGGTGACTGTATTGAAATTGTACTATGAAGAAACATTTTAAGGCAAAACTATCGGAAGCGAAACGCACCTAACTATGTTGCATTTGGAGACGGGGTTACTCTTTTCATGGACGCTCTACGACAAAAGTATCTGATATGGACCAAGAAAGGGTACCTAAACTGGTGCTCAACCATATCGTTTCAAGAAAACGCCATCTGTATCAAAATTGGGAAGGTATAGCATCTGAACGTGGCTTAAATCTGGGATTAACGACGGTTATTCAGGGCAAAACCTTAAGGTCTAAATTTTGCTTTTATCCTCAATCGGACGAGATAGATATGAAGGTTATATAAAAGATACCCGGAATACGCAATATAGAACATACTATTCGCAACACAATTATGATCTGAGAGATGAATCCTACTTTTTAAACCGAAGCTCAACCGACAAAATAAGCCTGCTATTGAAAGTGAGAGGTGAGCTGTTCGCACTTATCATTATTTCACATCGTCCATAGCTCTGAAAGGGAGGACGTCTTACACTTTATAGGGATATGTGATAGCGAATGTTATAGCTGGATGACGAGACAACGCTGAACATTTTAAATGGTTATTAAGGGTTGAACGCATTGTATAACTACACTACGAAGGCGCTAATGTATAGAAAATGTATCATAGACGAAAGTTTTTTGAAATTTCTATGTACATAACAAGTTTTCGTTAAGAATTTGTTAAATTTTTTGTACGATGGTTTAAAGTTTTTAACGTACTATGTTAGCAAAAACCATCATTTTATGTAGGGAGCGTAAATGTCAGGGAGCGTAGACGGAAAATAATGACCAAACCTGAACAGACTTGAAAACGATTGTTTGTATTATAGTGATGTATCAAATTATCTTTTTATGAAATAAAAGTCTAAATAACTAACTAAAAGTGGTTGGAGAAGCTAGGCTTTGGGTCCTGTATGGGCCGTTTACGCCTAATCTTTTTTGTTTTATTATTTATCTTACTAGTATTTCATAGAAAGGAACGGATTTAGTTTGTGTTTGAATAAATGTACTTACTGCAGTCATAACACAAGCGCATTGGTTTGTCGGCGACGCAAAAAAAAATGTATGATAGAACAAGAGACGACCGGTAAAAGAAACCAATGTGTGCATTAATATTGATCAACTGCAAATTAACGGCAAATTACTCAACCGAAGCTGGTCGACTAATAGTAGAATAAGTTAGAATGATTGTCTTCTAGCTGATTTATTTATAACGCTATCGATTAAATTTATAATGCAAATGTTATTTTAAATTTTCTTTCACTTTCACTTGTCTGCAAGAAAGATAAAGTCACAAATCGAATAATGTAATTTTTGTTATACTGACAAACAAAACACAGACCATTTTGATGTGAAATCCAAAAATATACTCCACTTTCCATCGCATAAGCAGCGAAATTGCTTTCCTAACAAAAGCCCCAACTAACAATTCCATTCACATAAAGTATAAAACAGCTACCACATAATAGTAATATTGCCTGCAACCTGCTGTTCAAGAAATCCGAAAAGCCCCACAAGTGCATCCTGACGATAGAGGAGGGGTCTTATTGAACGGTGGTCGGTTTTATATTCCAAAATCAATAACACCACCACCAAAACGGAAATAAAGGTAAACGTATATGCGTTCCGACCCTCAACCAGCGCACTCACTCGCTGTCGGTGAAAGCTATTCTATAACTATGTCCAAATCGTTAGTTTTAGTTTATTGCTCGAAATAAAAGCCTCGTTCAAACAGTGACAATTAATTTGTAATTACGAAGCAAAAAAAAAACTTTACACAATTTCTGGTTGTTTAATAGTTTGGCAGCTAAATGTGTTTATTGCCCTACTGATATTCATTTGATGCGAGACAATCAACTGCAACATCAATCGGAGCTAAAAGCCAATTTTGTAATTAAGTGAAAGTTTCTGAAGGGATTTTGTGTGTCCAGGATCACATTTCGTGTCGCTTGTTTTAGAGAAGTTGATTGCAATTGCATCCAAAGTAAAGCCTACTACACCTGCCGCCCCCGCCGATTGGTTCCACATTGTACTGCATATAGCATTACAAATATACACTTATAATTGGATTTGATAACTAACACCAGACACATTCGAAATGGATTTTATTTTCGATTGCTTTTTCGAGCAAACATTTGAAAAAATTTCACGAAGTGGATTGCAGGACCGCAGCTCTCGACGTGATGTTTTGGACCATTTAAATGCCGTGATAAGTGGTTGCAGTGACGGTAAGTGTTATCGATAAAGTTATGAATTTTAAGTGCTAATGTTTTTAAACGCGATTTAGGGCAAAATGTGCATACAGAGGAGGTGGCGAGATTGGCCGTTTTATCGGCAGTCAAATTCCATCGAGATAAGAGGGATGCTAATGGCGATGTAAGTGCATTATTTCAAGTATTTAAATGTTTATTAAAGTGAGTAGCTAAATCTCTTTTTGAAAATAATCAAATACATTTTGCCAACTATATGTTCCACTTAGAAACAAGGCCGAATTTTTACATTTGGCCTGGTATTGGTATTTCTAGAGCTCTCGGTATGAGGCGAGTTTTTGTTTACACGATTTAGGTATCAAGTCTAAATGGGTTTTAGGAAAGCCTCGCTTCGGTATATCCTTGGTATATCCTTAAGAGCCTGAAGATCACCACAGAATCTGCAGATATCTGTATCTGACAGTCTGAGTCTCTTTGCACGTTTTTGCAAGAAGCAATGCATTGTCAGTATTCAATGCCTTCAATACTGCAGTGTCCTGGCACCCAGCACAGTCTCACTTCTGATTGCATATTTGACCGCTATTCCAAATTCTTCGACTGCAATACTTTTTCAGAGTAAAGAGTGGTCCCGGGAAAGGATAGCCAGGAAAAAGGTTAGTTTTAAAGCCCCTCACGGCATTGCAGCCTTATGGGTTTTTTTCTAAGAGACAGCAGCTCTATTTTCACATATTATTACCTAAGCCCCCTTCCTCCAACATGATGTGTCCTTGCGTTTTCTTTGGTAGTACCTGTTTTAAGTGAACAATATACTTGTATTCTCTTACGAATCCAATTTATTAGGACTTGGTGTTTAAACGAATACCGTTTCAAGCTATAAAAAATATTTTCCTAAACAGTTTTCCAATTCAAGAAGGTGTTATTAGAATACAAATTTATTTTTGTTACTTGAATAAAAAATTATATCGAAACAAGTAAAATTAAAACAAATCCTTGCGAAATCTAAGCAATCCCATTCGATTACAAAAACAACACATTAAAGCTTATTTCTTCATTTCAACGTGCTTTAACAACAAATTTTTTTTACACAGACAAAATAAAGTAAACTTTGGTTTGTTTGGCTCGGTCATACTCCCTCTTAAAGGGCGATAACATCAATTCCCTTTAAGATTGGATATAGATTAAACAACATCCAGTCCAGTTCAGGAAACTTTCAAAGAAAACTATTTGAACTTTCTTCCCTGTTAGAATACACATACTCTAGTGCGGCCTTGCAATCTCATTTTTACCTTTGCCTCTATGCTAAAAATGCGTTTTCATCAAGCGTTGCAGTACTTTTAGTTGTCCTGCAAACTTTGAACAGTTAACAGCATCTGAAATCTCAGCACCGCGTGAAAGTTCATCAAAACTAATTGGCCTGACTCGGGCATTTAGAATTCTAATATAGTGGGTTCTTTTAAAAATTCCAATTAGCAGTTTTGGTCATTCTTTTGGTTTTATCTAGTCTACCTTGCATAACACAAGCGAATTAGGATAGTGTCGCTCGGACAGGTTCTTTGGTTTGCGATAATTTCTGCTCTTTTCGAAAGCCAAATGAATATTGTCGTCAGTTGTATAATATGCAAATTAACGATAAGCTCAGTCATCAACCCTACACAATTGCCCAAATAAAATAGGCTCTTTGCATTCATTAATTAAATTGGTTTATAAACCGCATTTTACTCTTCCATCATTTCACGTTTAATTATCACAAAACGACGACGTCGGTCGTTCGGCAAACATTCCCTAAAAAATTCAATTTATACCTCTGCTCCAAGTAAATGGAATGTCGAATCCACCCTTTTCTATTTTTAAACAGTTTTCTGCCTACGCTGGAAAATAAAAACAAATTTTATTTGAAATTTTATACATTCTTTCATTTACGATGACATTACGACTTGATTGTTGACTCTGTTTGCCGTAGTTTAATATAATTTAATTTCCAAAGCAACAGTTAAAGGGACACTTTTATTACAAAGGTGGAATTTAGAATTCAATTTTTCCACTCTGCCGAGTAATAATTGCCGAAAAAGTCATTACTCATTATCGCCTGCCTGACAACATTCGAAACATCCATTTTCAAGAACTAAAATTTTGATTAATTTTTGTTTTTGCTTGCAGGTCTGTCTTATGGGAAAGTACCACAACATTTTGTATATAGCAGTGCGGACTTGCTGGGATTGGGGTGTACGAGATTCAGCAGTTGTTGTTGTTCTTTTGGGTAAGTATTGGGAGATGCAGTGGGATTTATAGATTAGCATAAAAAGAAAATGTTATTGCAATTTTGTTGAAAGTTCGAACTACAACTTTGAATGCGGCATGTTGTTACGATAATAGAGAAGTTCAGAAATCGGTCAGTTTGGCCAAAAGCATGCAGGGCTAAATAATTGAACCTATTTGCTTGAAAGTTCGTATTTGTTTGCTTTTCTAGTATTTGCTTGTTTAAATATTTTAAATATACTTCGGGTAGGACCAGGAATGTTGCATATTTAGTTCCTCAAAACTGTTTTTAAATGATCCTATATCTTGCAATTATCGAAACATATCCCTGATTAATGTCTCATATAAGATCCTATCCACCGACTGAACGACGTTTTGTAACGCACCATTCGGCACGTATCAGTGTGGCTTCTGTGCCACACTAAGTAAAATCCTGGAAAGACCAAGGAATTCCGAGTCTTATTCTTCAACAAATCCGTACAGCACTATCGAAGGCACTATCTTCAACAGATCTGTACAGCTACTACGATATCGGTCGCTCCCAACGAGCCTTGATAGAGGCTTTTATGGCAATTGAGGAACAGGCGAGTTTATTTGGCCTTGCAGTTAACGGGGACAAAACCAAATACATGCTTTCAACAAACAAGCAAAACATTTGTCCACCGGCTAGGACAAAACGTAAACATTGTAAGCAGAAACTTTGAGGTGCTTAAGGAGTTCACTTACCTCGGGGTCAACATCAACTCCGCAAATGACACTTTAGAGATTAAACGAAGGCTGCTGTGTCTCAGGCAGAGACACTCTACGAGTCGGGAGCCCGTTAGTAAGTAGTAAGTTTTAAATGTACGTTTAACAAAACGCGTTGAAAAGAGTTTGTCCTGACTAACTGACTGCCCAAAACAACACTTGTAAGGGATATTCATTTGGAGATGCCCACTGATGTAACTATGGCTTATCTACACATCGATTGTACTTATTTTATATCCTCAAGGTAAACTTTTTCAACCAGACTTGACTTACAAAACTTATAAACGTAAGCGTTGAACAAAAAGCAAATAGCAACACTTTACTGCACTCTCCAAGATGACTGGCTGAAAGAGTCTCAGTTTCCCTGCATCGAAAAAAGAAATGAATTGGAGAGACACCAGCCTCCGATATGGACCTTCCCCCCCCTCTTAGAATAACCAAAAGTCTATTTAGTTTACCCCACGTGCTGCTCAAAAACTAGAATTTTTCCTCGAGCGGCATAAATCGGACTTTACTTTGGCACTCTACTAAATGTAGAGCTGTTGCTTATCGATGCAAGGCACGCATCCAACATCCTAAACGTGCACACATTTGAAAGGGGCAAACGTTAACTCCGACAACTTTCTTCTAGCAAACCTACTTAGAAGTCCTTGTTATGATGATGAATGAGTTCACCGGAAAATAGTGAAAGAAGGTGCATATTTAAAAGTCCTGCAGTGCAAAACTAGAACAGCAATGGAGGAGTATGAATGAGTGGGAAATTATGTGTAGAAAGAAAAAGTATGCCTTTCAGTCTCAGCGTGAGGAAATCCAAGAGTATCGCGAACAAAAGCCACGCAAAATGCCCCTCAAGAAAAAATAATGGAAACCTAGTCACCGAAGCGCATGGAATTGTAGAAGTGTTCAAGCAGCATTTCCAGCAACTGCTGAATGGACTTCATATCAAAAAAGTGGTATGGCAAGAGCTCCCGCATGTAGAAGAGCCAGTTTAGAAGAGGTCTCTGAGGCTATTACAAATTTTAAAACGCGGAATCTAATAATCTGCCAGCGGAACCCTTTAAACACGGTGGTGATGGTTTTCCTAGGGTGGATCAACAAAGTTTGGCACGATGTCTTAAATATCAGCTTCGTCGGCCCAATCAACAACAAAGGCGATCCTATGTCTTGCAAGAACTATTGAAGTGTATAATGTGAGAGTGTCTACCGCTGTTAATGGTTAATCGTCAATTTATAGTTAGGCGATCTACGGAATTCGAGATCCTGGTAATCCTGGTGCCCCACGACGCTGGAGAATAAGCGATGCAATGTGTCATTTGGCGGCATCAAATATGAACCAAACATTCACCGGCAACGAGATGTGTCTTCCTAATTCTTGTTCGGGAGCAGGGCAGACGTAAATGCGGAATTTAAAATACATTTTTCATTGACACGGTTTTTATCATGTAAATATATATGTATGCAGCTCCAACTTCTCAAATGTATGCTTTTATCATGTTCCTATTTCATTTGTCTTCTACTTAAAAAGTTAATATAATTTATTCCATTGAAATTTATTCACACAAAAAGGCAGGTTAACAACTACAAGGCAGATCTAATTAAAGCCTGAGGTTTTATTTTCCAATGAAACTATATAATACTGTTAAGTGGCTTTTATCTAAGATGTATATTAAATAAAGTACTTTGAGGTTCATTTTTATTTACTCTGTTTTAGTGTTGGAATGATGTAACGAAAGGCTAGGAGAAAAAATGTAATTCAAATTTTAGCGTTGTTCTTTTACACTTTTGTTAACAAAAACGACCGAAACAAAGAAACTTTATGAGATTTCCTTTTAAATAATAAAAGTATAATTTTTTATTCGTAAAAGCAAAGATGTGTTCTGTCACATTTATAACTTCGACGGTCGTGATGCAAATGTAGTTTATTTAAAGGAAAAAATATAATGTCCTGCGATAACGATAAAACAATTTTTAATAATAAAAAATAAAATATTGTTATTCGCTAGCCTAGCGATGGCTGCGCAAATTTGGTTTTAGAGGCACTGTTCTGGCTTTCTGAATTCTTCCCAATCTTGCCGGTAATATAGACTTGCGGGTAGAGTGGAAGAAGATCCCTCCCTTTTACGAAGATTGGAGCCACATCTGGCCAGCTTGTCGGCACTCAATGGCCTCAGGAACTCAGAGACGTAATTTTCAATTTGGTAGTTTTATTCGGATATACACACCAGGTAGTCCATGTCAAGGTCCTTTACATGATTTCATCTATCCCGACAGAAAGCATTTCTGATATTAATGCAACGGCTTCACCCACATTCACAAACACTACAACTCTTTTGTTTTCAAGACTGGACAACATTTTGTTAAGAACTTCAATCCATCGTAGAGATGATATTAGTACTCCCTGGGTATTGCTTAAATAATCCTTGTTCTAAGCATGGAAACATTCCGTCTATTGACGAAATCTTTAACACCTAGGTCGATGTGAGATTCTAAAAAAAATAGCTTAGCTTACATAAACTTTTGTTATATTATTGAACTTTCAATGGTGCTTCACCACTTCATGGAGGCTTGTCTGTATTGTTTTAAGTAGGCATTCTGAAATTAAAAAAAGTAAATACTGTTCATGGGACATGGTTTAGCTAGACACAGCTACTTAGTGACCACGAGCCAAGCAGTATGCCGTCTGCAATAGATTTAATAATGAGATCACTTCTCAAAATGTATTTTATTCCATTGTTTTATATATTTGTCGAACTGGCAAAGTATTTGTTAGCTCTTTTGTTTCGAATCTGAGTGTAAAGTGAAATTTCAATGTATTATTGCTGACAACATTATCCTTTTTAGAGGAAATATACTGCTGCGAGAAAACCTTTGAGCGTATTTTCTTGGGCGCACTCTTCGGACCACATGCACCACATTTCATTGCTGGTTGGAGAAGTGATTTTAAGGATCAGGTAACTTCTTGACTTATGTATATTATAAGTGCTTTAAAGTTTTAATATTGCAGGACGAAAATATAAGGGCCATGGTTTACTTTCTGCATCACGCTACCAGTCTTGGCTTTGAATTGCCAGTTTTAATAACACGGTTTGAACAGGAGAGAATGGTAAGGTGAGTACAGTTTTAACGCAAGGGAGGGTTGTTTTGAATGCACTTGCATGCTAACATATCGTGTGGCAATGTCATAACTTTTGATTGAGTTAGCAATAAGAGCAATAACTATTTTATTAAGTTCACCTACATATATACTAGTTTGAACCATTACGCAAGTAAAATGGGTGTGTTGTGTATGGAAGTAAACTTAGCGAATAATAGGAACAGAGATTTTGCATTTTCTAGTTGCATATAATATCTACATATAACAGTAATCATTTCTGATCTAAAAAAATTGGTTTATATTAATTCTCTGGTGCACCGTACAATTTTATTTACATCTGAAAAAATATAGTTCATTAGAATATTCAAGTTGAAAGCATAGCATGTTCTGCATAGTGAAATTTGTTTACTAATGCTGTTTTATTTTTTTTACACACGTGTGTGTCTAGTTAATTTATAGGATGGTTTCAGCTGTAAACTTCGATTGGAAGACACTGCAGTTATTTAGAAGCCATAAGATACTTTTAGATCTGAAATAAATTCCATATCCCTAGCCGTCAATGGTCTTCGAACCATTTGTGACTACCGACAGTTCATCTGGATGAATAACTGCAGAGCCAATCTCGTCCGAAAATGTTCGATTACCAACATTAAAATCGTTGAAAATGAAACAGTATTGTCTTGTCTATCAACGAACTAAATCTAAAATCAAATTGACTCACGGATCCCTTTATATTAAGGAAAGCTAAATATCTTAAAATAATTATCGATAGCAAGCTCCTAGTATGTAGAGACAAAGACATCTAAGGCACAGTCGGCTTTCTGACACCCCTACCCCTTGCAAAACGCTTTGGACATCACCACAATGATTAGGTCAACCTTTTAATATGGATCGGCTGTTTGGAAGAATAAGCTTTCATGCTAATACGTCATTACTCATTTCACTAAACTCCAAAAAACCGGAATGTTTAGACTTGCATTCTAGGCGTCTTCCCTAGCAAACCTGACGCTGCTCTATACGCTCTAATAAATGAACCCCTTTATATTTTAACTTACTTACTTTACTTAAGGGGCTCCCGACCCGTGAAGAGTACCTGCCTTCCACCCTCTGCGATCCTGAGCACGCTGCTTCCAGTTGCCCAGACCAGGCGCTCTGGCATCCGCGATGGCTTGCTCTTTAAAACGGAGGTTCGGTCTTCCTTGTCGTCTCGAACCTGGGGGCTGGGATTCGAAGATCCTCTTGGCTGGAGCGTTGTTGTCCATTCGCTCGATGGGGCCAAGCCAATTTAGTCGGCGAGTTTTGGCTTTTCGGACTACATCCACATCTTGGTACAGCTTATAGAGTTTGCGGTTGTATCTTCTTCTCCATTCGCCCTCCTCGCACACAGAACCAAATATCCGTCGTAGGATTTTTCTTTCAAAGGATCCCAGTATTAACTCTCCTTTCCTGCTTATCGTTCAACACTCGGCGCCGTATAGCAGAACTGGCAGGATAAGGGTTCTGTAGAGCATGCACTTTGTCCTTCGAGTTAGGAGTTTTGAACCCATTTGTTTTGCCAAACCGAAGTAGCAGCGGTTTCCTAGAGTAATTCTTCGACCTATCTCCACCAAGATGTCATTTGTGGAGTTGATGTTTACCCCGAGGTAGATAAACTCCTTAACTACCTCGAAGTTGCTGCTATCAACAGTGACATTTTGTCCTAGTCGTGGACAGATGATTGCTTGTTTGTTGATAGCATATATTTAGTCTTGTCCTCATTCACTTCAAGGCCAACTAGTTTCGCCTGTTCTTCAATAGCCGTAAAAGCCTCTATCACGGCACGCTGGGATCGACCGATGATATCTATATCGTCCGCATACACCAGCAGTTGGACTGATCTGTTGAAGATAGTGCCTTCCGTGTTGTAACCTGTCCTGCGCACTATCTGCTCAAGAACAAGATTGAAGAAATCAGACGACAACGCATCTCCTTGCCGAAATCCGGTGCATGTTTGAAAGAGTTCAGATGAGCTGCTGCCAAACTGCACATTGCATCGCGTGTTATCTAGTGACATGCGACACATTTGGATCAGTTTTGACGGGATCCCGAATTCATCCATCGCCACAAAAACTCCTGGCGATGAATGCCGTCATATGCGGCTTTAAAGTCAATGAAGAGATGGTGTGTCTCGACTTAAAATTCTTTGGTCTTTTCCAGGATTCGCCTTAGTGTGAAGATTTGGTCTACAGTTGATCTGCCGGGCCGGAAGCCGAACTGGTACGTGCCGATTAGTGTGTTGCAGAAAGGTTTGAGACATTCACACAGTACGTTGGATAGGATCTTATATGCGACATTAAGCAGGGATATGCCTCGATAGTTCTTGCAAGGCATAGGATCGCATATACATAGGATGGGACATATGGAGCTGATGGTCCAGTCATCGGGCATGCCTTCCTCCACCCAAACTTGGTTGATGATTTGGTGCATGCGCCCTACCATAACATCACCTCCGTATTTGAAAAGCTCTGCAGGTAGACCATCAGAGCCGGCGGCCTTGTTGTTCTTTAGCTTTTTTATAGCTAAGCCAACCTCTTCTATACTGGGCGGAGGGACTGGTTCTTCATTGACTGGGCGCGAGTTCTTTTCTTGCCCCATCACTCTTTCTACATTTTGTCCGTTAAGCAGCTGCTGGAAATGCTGCTTAAATACATCTACTATTCCCTGCGCGTCGTTGACTGGGTTTCCATCGCTGTTACGAAGAGCCTGTGTTCCGGTCTTAAAGCCAGCAGCCAGTTGCTTTGCTTTCTTATAGAACTTCCGGATGTTGTTTCGGTCGCGGGACTCTTCGATCTCCTTGAGCTGGGAGACTGCGTGGTCTCTTTTCTTTCTACGCAGGATCTTCTTCTCCTCCCGTCTCCTGGCTCGGTACTCATACCTTGCTGCCCTTGTTTTCCTCTGCAGCGTTCTAATGTGTGCATCTTCTGTCACCTTTTTCCGGTATACGCATACATCATCAAACCACGGGCTTTTTCTCTGGGGTGGCTGGTATCCTAGGGTGGTTTCGGCTACCTCCTTGATGATGTCGCGATACTGAGACCACTGGTTGTTGGCGTCTGTGGTAGGTGAATGCACGGTGGGGAGTTTCTCACTCAGGCGCTCTTTGTAGGCTCTGGCGACTCCAGATGTGCTAAGGCGTCCAACGTCGAATTTCTTATTTTCGGCAGTTCGCAGCTTCTTCTCGTTGACAGTCGAGCTGTGAATCTAGCTGCAACGAAAAATCGTCAGAGTCGACGTGTGCCCCTCGGTAAGTGTGCACGTTCAAGATGTCGATTTGGTTGGCGGTTCGACCGCCTGTGTGTGGATCCTTAGTCGTGGAAACCTAGTGATTTTATATTAACCTAAGCAATGGGATCAAAAATTTGAGTTTAAAACGAAGTTTTTGGAACAACTCGTACTGGAGTTTCGATGCGAAGGCGGCCATGCCAAGTAATGCAATGTCACGTCACGAACTCGTTGAAGTCGGACAGAAGACTGAATTTCCTAAGTCTTGTTTAGATTCCGGTACATACTGGAATAACGAGAAGTGAGAGATATCTTAACACTTGAACCTGTGTTAGATCTTCCGACATGCCAATAGAGCTTCTACGATTCTCTAGGTTGCAGACAGATGAAACTATAAGGTATTTCAAAAAGATTAAAATATACAAAAATGAAACAATTTCTGATTTGAATACATCCACTAACTGGTGCGCGATGCAGTGTAAAACATTTAGTGTCATTTGAAATGTTGAAAGTTCAGCAGGTACTGAAAGATTGAATTTCAAATTTCATGATATGTTTAACTTCGGTGCGGATATGGTAATAGAACATTAAATATTACGGTAAAAGGTTTATGAGTTAGTTTTAATATTGAATATTATTGGGTCAAATCAGTGCCCTATAGTAAATAAATCATAACAATCGGCCGTGTGTTCAGCTAGTGTTGTTCATATAGGTGAATGTGGAAGTCATATTCAAAGAAGTCTTTACAAAACTAAATAGCCAAAAATATTCCTAACTACTATTCATTTTTTGTGGGTGCAGTGGCTTAGTGGTTAAGTGCGTTGTGCCACTAAGCGAGAGGTCGCTGGTTCAAATCCCGACCTGTACCACCTCAAAGTTTTTATTCGCTGCCCAACCACTTGCGAACGTCTGACAAACACCCAAGAGTAAGAACTGTCATGAGAAGCTTCCCAAAAATGAATTGCCGTTCGGAATCGGCATTGGCATTGGCGCACAACCATTGTGTGTGCGCATATATATGTTTTTGACACGAATAAAGGGGACCTACAGTTTAATGTCAATGTCGATTCCGAACGTCAATTAATTTTTGGGAAGCTTCTCATGACAGTTCTTACTATTGGATGTTTGTATGAAACGCCCAATATTTATTTATTTATTTTACTATTCATTTTCACATATAGCCTTAGCGCGGCGGTTCCACTAATAAATCCAAAACAATTATGAACTTCTCCTTTCGTCGAAGAGAATTTAAGGAATCATAACCCTCCCACTTCACTGCATCTCTCGAGCATGTAGAACTAAATAAAGTGCATGACTTTTTCTATTGGCTTGTAACGTTTTTTTCCCGGCCCTGGGATGTAATTCTTATACATTCTTATGCATTTCATTTAAAATTCAATTTCAATCTCATATTTAAATTTCATTAATTTTCAAAACAACTAAGCTGTAACAGCTTCAAACAACACCACACCACGATGCAGCTGCCAATCACTATTCCCAACCCCATCAAACTACCTTAAACAATTCAGACAATAGTGACGGACGAAAAGCACCTACGAAGCCAATTAACATGCTGACACCTACGTAACGTAATTTCTACGTCAAATTAGTATTTACACACAAAAATAGGGTAAATTTTAGGAGGAAAACTTTTCAAATTTAATTTGCTTGAAAAATAAATATATTTCTTTTTCTAAACATCAACATTTGAATAGTATAATTTTCACCCTGACACCGAAAGTAAACACGTGCTTACCATTCATATGTTTAATTAAATTACGAATTTAATTATACTCATATATGAGGTTAACGTTTATTTAACAAGACTAGTGTTAACACCATGAGGCTTACATTGGCAGACAGCTTGAGTAGGTCGATTAAGAAGCTAAATATACATTTAAACGAAATACTGCTCTGAATTTTCTCCGAAATATTTGAGTAAATCATGAATGAAATTTAAAACTCAAATAAAATGTAAACATTTTTGCACACAAACTTCTAGCAAAAAGGACATAAAAATATATGCTATGAACCTTTTATTACAAGACTGCCAAGTATGGTGCACATTACGCATTCCACCTCTCTATATCCCTTAACTACATAATAAAAGAAAACATTTGATTGCCTCTCATTTCATCATAATCATCCCTTGCGTTGCCAAATCGACAGAATGCTATTTCATTTGGTACCTACTCTGTACTCACTGGAGCAGGTTTTTTTTATTTAAGCCTCTATATAAGTGTAAGCATCGCACTACAGCTTATGCATTGTAGAGGTACATACAGTGTACATACAAAAGAATATATCTTATTGGCGTTTTATCAACTCATGATATATATGTTATATTTGCTGGGAGGATTTTTTTTTTCCTTTGAATGTATGCGTTAGTACCATCAGTATTTCACGCGGTTGTTTTTTTGTTAGGTACAAAGTTATTTCCGAAATAAAACGTGCTACTAAGGAATTCAATTTAATGTTTGACAGAAAGGACAGCCAAGTTAGGATATAATTTTTTTTTTTTAAATTCAATTACATAATAAATGCTGATTTTGATAATTGGATTGAAACGTACTGATGTAATAACTGACAGTATTACATTTTACAATTTTAGGGGGAAAATAATGTATGTAGTAATGCTATTTGATTTATGTATTTATATTTGCTCGTATATGGATGAAAAACATATTACGTATACGCCAAAGCGGAAAACAAAAAATCTTCTCTTTGAATAATTGACATCTGTCAGTAATATTTTTCTGCAAAATTAATATCAACGATATTCATTTTATTTACAGATTCATTGACATTCCAATCGAATCATGCGGCAAGGCATCACCTTTGCGTGTGGCACTACAGGCCAGTGCTCCTGACCTTCTGCTTATCCTCTTAAGGTATGTATGATATGAATTATTTTTATTTTCGTTTTGCTTGTGGCCACACGGAATTGACAAATGGAATTGATTTTTCTACGTAAAATTAAAACATTGGTTGGGGTTGGAATAAATTGAATTTTTTTTGTTTTTTTTTTTGCGAGCAAAGAAAATTTAATCTTCAGAAATGTTAAGTGATTGCGGGTGTGGGAGTAAGGTGTTGAGATATGTACATATGTTATGCATTTGTAACCTTTAAACAGTTTAGTAAAGGAATGATATATGCGCTGTGCAGATATGCGACATAACAAATTGTATATTTTCTACACAAATTTCACTTATTTCAATAGTTTTTTTTTTCTTAATTTAATTTATGCAAGCTTTTAGTGGAAAACGTGTCTTAAAAGGCAGAATTTAAAACCACGCGATAAAAATAACTGGTGAAAGTGCTCAAATACCCGCCTTGCTAGAAAGGCTGTTTAAACAATAGGAGCAACAAGACACCACGAATGGGCGGGATTTTAATTTTCCTTCTAAAAGAGGCAATCAAAGCTAGACCAGAGCAAAACATTTCCTTGTTGCATTGGAAATAACAACCTTATCCCAAAGCGAAACAAACCACCTGAACAAACGTCATCGGGAAGGCCGCTGTGTATGCTTGATGCACTGAGAGTACGCGAAGAAATAATTCGTATGCAGTTAGAGGTAAGGAAGCCCCAGACTGACAGTGTGCGAAAATGAGCGGGAAGTAATCGCAGGACATGTTAGGGGGTAGTAAATTGTAAACAGTTAACAGAAATTAATGACTGAGAAAGTGAGCGACAGGAACGAGCCGGGCTGGGCTCAGTTCTATCGAACATCTTGTACGATTTTAAACGATACCAAAGTGGATCGGAGTAGATTTAATCAGGTACGAAGATGACATTACAGTCATCGCAGTAGCAAAAATCAATTGTTGAAATCCAGCTTAGTGAAAAAAACTTAGAAGGAAAAGATAGTACATTTGTCATAGAAGAGCCCACACATCAACGATCGGGGAGTAATACACGGTCACAAATTCCACCAACACTAGCTTAGTCATCTCTAATAAAGCTAAAAATCTTGATAAAAAATAGCGGTACTTGCCGCCTACGGAAAGTGGTTTGAAATCGCGTGTAGTAAAAGCATTTACCCCGAGAAGAGCAATGAAGTTGCATGCGCGGTACCTTCCGCCTGCGGAAGAGCGTTAGTCGTGCGTAGCGGGCCACTCAGGTACTGTTAGAATCAAATAATTTCAACTTCACACTGACGAAAGACCTTTAAGAATTTAAGAATTTAAAAAACGAAATAAATCCCGGAAAGCCTTTTACGTAGAGATTTTAAACGGAACTGCAGAGCTGATTAATTTGCAGAATATAGAACCACACTGCCAAAGATAAAGTTTCTTTGGGCATTCAAATAGTTTTGAGCTATATGCTCATGCTACAAATTGAGATACTAGGAAAACAAACCAACTTGTCTAGTTGATTTAGCCTTAGTTGGGTTCAATTGCTGTAGATGTTTGATATCTCTAACCAGATTGCACATCGGAGCTACAATAGGCATGACGTAATTTGTCAACTTTTCTCATTACATAATTTTTTTCCCTACATTTAAAGCTCTAAATGGTTGAACGAGTAGGCTGGAAACTCATGAAGTGACATGTGATCGCAACGGTCTATTGACTGCCACTTAAGATTTCAAAATGAACTGGTGAACATTGAATTGAGTAATTTCCTCAGCATATTTTCGAATTCCATTCTGCCATTCTTTTAGATTTGTTATTTGATCTTCTCAGGGATGGAACCATATATTACTTTTTGGAGAAGATCGATCTTTTCGTTTTGTCCTTGCCGGTGGGCATAATGTTTGTTTTTTGTCAGCCAGCATTCGGCTCGTTTTGTCCACTTTCACTTCAACACCAACATTGTTTAATTGTTTGATATTACTACTGATTTCATTCACAATCAACGAAAGTTTGTACGTAGTAAATTGGGAATGTCCATTAAGCAGATACGACTTTTGTACAACGTACAATTTTTGGATGACCATAAGCATCTGAAATGATCATAAAGTTCCACTTATATTCTACTAAAAGGCCATTCAGTTAGACCCTTAAATGTTTAAATAAATTCCAACAAACAATCTCATCAGATGTAGGAGTAAACAAGAAATCTCAACAACTTAACAGGAGAACCCTTTACTTTATGACAAGAAAACAGCTTTATACCTCATTAAGCAATTTTTATGAGTCTACTTGGGTAAACCATGTGGGATATGCCTATCACAATTTAATATTTAAAATCGGGTAGAAATTTAAAGATAAACAGTGAGAAAAATAAATGATATTTTAGCACACATTTTTATCGGTTGCAAGTACATAATTCATTATTTCACTTCGTACAAATGCAATTTACTTTCTGGCAATGTTATGCTTCTATTCAATTAGTACGCCATGCACAATTTACTTCGTGCAATTCATCCAATATAAGTATAAGAAATAAGCAGTAACCTATCGTTGATATCAATTAAGTTTGCAAATCTGTTCTCTTCAGAATTGATTAAAGTTTTCGCATTCATAAGTTTAATTAATTTCCTTTCATACCCGTCACGTATCCAGTTCGCTTCGGAACATAACAAAAACTGTTTTCTACACAAATAAGACGCCTCTTTTGCTCATAATCAATTAATTCAATTAATTCAATCCACTAAATGTAATTGAAATCTCTAAATGGGAAACATGTGTATCCTTTCATTGCACGCACGTCGGCAAAGTGGTATCTAAGCCCTAAACAAATCATTCTATTAAGTAAATATAACTACGAATTTACTTGACTGCTGTCGTAAATCCGAACTAATTCTATAGAGGCAAAAAGCCATTAAAATAAAATCCCCATAAATATTTTCAAAAATCTCAAACACATTCGCATAGCATTTGAAATGCCACACGCTGATATCGTCCCTCAATTTCTGGTCTTTTACGACTAGACAAAGAAAAAAGTTGAAATCAAAACGAAGAAAATGTCTCCACTGTGTTTTGAGGTTGGATATACTATAGTATTTTTGGTTGGCAACAAAGCGAGTGATATGCTGCATTCCTTTTCCATGTCGTTGCACATTTGCGTACTCACATTTGGCTCCTTAGACTTACACAGTTTTATCGGAAACCGAATACCGAGGATCTACCGATTGATTGTGGGAATTTAACTTTTGTTTGCATTGAATTACGCCCAATTGATTCGAGTGGATGTAGCAGTAGTAGCATTGTACGAGAACATAAGTAGATATCCGTCTGTGGTGGAAGGTACTTATATACTTCAATGATCTCGAAAGAGAATAGTGACTAAGTTATTGGGTTGTGTTGAGGACCCACATAAAGTCAAGTATTTGTTTATGTAAATTTTCCCGAGAATACTATTCGACCTTTAGTTGGTTAGCTAAGAATAATAAAATCGTCAAAGCAATATTGTTTTCATGTATCTTCATACATATGTAGATTACAATTTTGGAAAATAAAATGTACAATTTAGAGATGGAATTCACGTGAATAATTCATAGCGCTAAGAAAAATATTCTATAATTTTTAAGTGCATATATGACCTTGGGTGAGGTCAACGTTAAATGAATTACCAATAATAATTGGGAAAAATGGTTTGCTATGTTTAAAATTATGATCTATATATTGTGCTGTTTTTGCTAGCTGGTATTCTTTTGTCACTCAGAAAGCCTTTTAAAAGAATTTGTAGGATCCTTGCAGTGGAGGGCAAACTTACAGCTGCAATTAGTTTTCAAAAGGGGTAAAGACTATCGAGGGCTAAAAGTTGCGATACAAGGGGTGCGGGGAATGACCGATGAGCTCGAAATAATATCGCCACAATATGCAATTTAAAAAATAGAGGCTGAGATATTTTTTGAGGTCGAACCGGCGAACCCCACAGGCGGACCAGTAGGAATGCAGAGAAGTGGGAGGGCTATGACCGCCCATATATCGAACTCATTCTACAGTTATGAAATGTTGCATGTCGGTAGTTGGTTTTAAAGCAAACTGGGATCTATATAACACATTCTATTTTCCTCGAAAAGGCGTCTTTAAAAAAATCTTTGAAAATGTATTGAAATGACACCAAAAACATAAATGTGATATCGATATTAGTTCTCATCTGAACTTGATCTTGAACCTACGAACTTGGTCGTAATAAACCAAATGTCCCCATAGACAATGTCGACCCCACGTTCTGTTACATATTTAACGCCCCTTTTCGTTTCATACTCATATGAAGGCGGTTATAAAGAAATAGGCAATCTTGAGCACAGCATGAGTCTTGTCAGAAATTTTGAAACGACAACTACTGGCGTTTTGCTAGTCATGTTTTGAAAGTAAAACGACTCGTAGAATACGAATACGTATGTAAATATATACAACTTACACAAATAAAATATCGGACCACAAAATAAACTAAAGTACATTTTTAATTCTATTCTCGGGCACATTCACGCCAGATAAAATTAACTATGTTAGAAACATGGGAATTCAAGATTGATATCACGAACATCCAGCGATTGCTCTTGCAACTTATTGATTGTCATAGCGAAAGCGAGACGGAAATTTTTTTGTGAATACGACTGGCAAATCTTTCTTAGTAAGCGGAATGTGCGGAATGAGAACATCTTCGAAAATCGTGGCTTGAATGACATTTGATTTGAGAGTTGTTGATTGACAATAAAACGCGTTCCGTTACAATGGTGTATTGATGTTGCGCAACAAAAAAATTATAACTGAGTCGACTTTCAATACCAAATTGTGTGGCGGCAAACCGCGAAAATCCAAAGCATTCAAAATTCCATGCGATAGTTGGTATGGCTTCATTTTCATCAATCTTGGAGTCGACTGAATTGTATGAATATAACTTAATCAAGTAAACTGAAAAAATAGTGCACTTAATCAATGTTAATACAATTCTGAGCGATATTCGGGAAAACGTCGTTGTTAAGTGGCAAATATTCGGTGGAAAAATGCAATCCGTTCTACTGAAATCAAGCCATTTCGTATCAATTACCTCGAGTTTTTAATTAAATTGCAATTTCTTCACGTATCACCACATAGCTGACGCCTTCAGGCAAGCATTCAAATCATCTGCCGGAGTTGATCTTGGAATGACAGGCAGCGGTTGACGAAAATCGAATGACAGTAAAATCATTGCACCATGGAAAAGTCAGTTTTTGAAATTTTACACTTGCAGATTCAATGGCAATTTTAATGCCTTTCAACATCGTAGCGAGTACAATAGCCAAAATCAGTGAAATTGTTTTCGAACAAATACACTTTAAACGGAATCTCCGCAGGATTTTCAATTTTCCTGGAAATTTTCCACCATTTTCCTCCATGGGCCAATGCGAATTTATTAAGCCCGAAATCATGGGATTCGAACGATCCGATTATGAGTGTTGAGTGCACACATGGGCGGCAGTCTCTTTTATATACATATATAAGAAGATAAAAATAACCTTATCTAACTTTGTCCGTGAGCATTAACTGTTAAGTCTATATTTTCTGTCATAATTCCTTTGTGTTTGCACTTGAAACGGTACTTAGAAACGAACTCGAACTTTTCCACCCGCTTATTTGATTTTAAAAGTTTTCTCTTGTCAACAGATATGGTGCCCAACCCTGTCCACCAGACGGTGGTTCCTCAGCTGTTCTTGCATTATTGGACAAACTTATGGAACGTGACCGCCACTACATCTATCAGAATGTGTCTTGTCTAAATATTCTTCTACGAAACATACCCCTCATCGAGATGCCTTACGAGGTGAGTACAGTTTGCCGGCCGTAATGATGTGCAATTTGTAACACATGGAGTTAGTTAGAAATATATATATTTAAAAACTGTATGGTGCAAGCAAATAAACCTATAAAGTTTGAAAGGTGAAATAGACAATTTACGGTCTACGTCAAACAATGTTGACATACGTGGTCGGGCGGTTGAACAAGTACATTTGACATGGCGTCTGTGGGTGCATATGTATATACGAATCGTATTTGTATAGTGGGGAAATTGAAAGTTTTGTATTTTTACGCCGCCCCGTACGTGTGGGATGACCATACAATCAGACGTTTTTGATATTACCGTCACTTTATTTATTGTTTGCACGTTGTAATCTAGTTGACATGTAATTGTGGTTTGATTTTCTTGTTGTATATATATAGTTCAGCTCGTTTGACGAACGAAAGGAGAGATTCTTGGAAAAATATGGAACGTTGCTGATAGACAAGATTGTTCAAAAGGAACAGGTGTTTGGAATAATGACACTTAAACATCTATGTCGGTGAGTAGAACTACATACATATATTATAAGTATGGATGTGATTGCATATTATTTGATGTTAATGGTTGGCAACCCGAGTGCGATTTCAAATGGTGGATTGGTAAAAATCCATCAATCCATCACCAACACTAAAATGTTTATGTTCGGACAGTTATAATTTTTTTTGCGCTTATTCAGTTCGTAAACAATTTTTAATTAATTTAATTTTTAAAACAACAACAATGCAAATTGTTTACAAATTGCCTTTATTTATTTAGTGTAATTGAATTGTTTGTAAATATTTATTGTAATTGAGCAAACAAATCTGCTGTTGCTAAATTCCTGGATTAAGCAGAAAGCTAATATAAAAAAAATAAGTAAATATTAGGCGTAAACGGCCCATACAGGACCTAAAGCCTAGCTTCTCCAACCATTGTGTGTGCGAAGTTATATTTTTGACACGAATGGAGGGACCTATAGTTTAATGCCGATTCCGAACGGTAATTTAGTTTTGAGAAGCTTCTCATGACATTTCTTACTCTTGGATGTTTGTCAGACGTTCGCAAGAGGTGGGGCAGCGAATAAAAACTTTCAGGTGGTACAGGTCGGGATTTGAACCAGCGACCTCTCGCTTAGTAGTCCAACGCACTTAACCACTAAGCCACTACCACCAAAACTAATATATACACGGCAATTTTGTCTATCGTATTTAAAGTTAAAATTTTTTAGATAGCAAATTTGTTCGTGTTTGTGATAAAAATTTCTTTTACAACGAAACGTCGGATTTTCAGTATTTGATAGGATTCCTTGGGCTTGGAAAAAATTAAAAAAAATTAGAACGTATTAGGTATAAAAATACAACTTCTTAAAACCTTTAAAAAATTCATTAGTTTAATTTTGCTTCAAATAAAACGTTCCCAAGTCGCCAATAGGTAGCGCTTGTCGTGAATGGCAATTAAAAGGACGATATAAACCTGTGCCGGGTGCCTACTGTATTAAACGCAGGTTTAAGAAACTGCAAAAAATATTGTTCTAACACACGTATAAGTGTTAAGCAGTGGATTAGTGGTTAACCCAGATGCCATGGTCCAAATTTTACATTTTTACTTTACTACTTTACTTTGCTTTAAAATGCATAATCAGTGGTAAAAAAAGTTTATGTATATATATTTTTGGTTGATTTATTAAAAAACTACTCGTATGGATGTTTTTGAAGATTGGACGCGATGGATAGATATTTTTAAAGATTAGACGCGAAAAATGTGGTACCATAGAGAGTTTAAAAAAAATAAAGTGGGCGACTGCGTCATACGAAGCTTTCTCGGTACATGAGATGCGTTTTTGAACAGCAAAATGAATCCGAAAATTTCAGTGAATTTTGACAAATTTATATAAATCACTTTTGTGGTTGTGAAAGATTACATTTTCTCAAAAACGGCGCATACGATTTGATGTAATTTTACAGATTGGACATTTTCAACATAATTGTTTGATATTCAAACAATTTATCGAAATCTTTAGAGCCGTTTTTGAAAAAACAAAATTAATTTAAATATAAAAAAATCCTTATGTAAAAAAAAAATTAAAAAAAATCATTTCAAAAATCGAAGTATGCAAATTTGTTCGACTTAATAGTATAAAAAAACAGTAAAATGTTTTGCAGTTCGCTTTATCAATTTTCGAGATATTAGCGGCTTTATAATTTCAAAATGCCCCGAGATGTAGACCCCAAAAATCTTAAAAAGCAAATCCGTCGAACCATTTCGCCATACGGTCCCGGACAGACAGACAGACCGACGGACGACATTGGCGGACCCATTTTTGGACTTCTCTATAGTCGTAATATCACCCCTTATACTCAGTTTGAGTTCGAAATTTTCGCACGATCACAATGACTTTCTCGTTAATATACTAATGTATATTCTCTATAGTCTATTTGGACTTCTCTATAGTCGTAATATCACCCCTTATACTCAGTTTGAGTTCGAAATTTTCGCACGATCACAATGACTTTCTCGTTAATATACTAATGTATACGAGAAAGTTAAAAATTATGTGGAGTAAATTTTTTAATTAAGGCTTAAGGCTTCATAACATTTTTCGGGCTAATAAAATCACACAATACTTTTAACATTTTTTTGCGTAATTTAACTAGGTCTACAAAATATGTTAAGTAGTTTTTCTAGCTGTATCTAAAATTTTATATTTCTATATCATTTAGAGTAGGTATTGCGTTGGGGTGATGATTTTCGCGTCTGATTTTCAGAAATATCTATCTAATGACCATTTTTTGGATTAATTCCAGTATGTTTTGCATAACACTGTATATATAAATATATATGTATATGCCAACGCAAAGAGTTTTACTTTGAAGCTACAGTGAAATTCCACGGCCTGGTATTAAAGTCCAGAATACTCGGGCTAGGCTGTTAAAGGGTTAAGTGCTTTGTACAAGTAAACGAGCGGTTCCAAGTTTCTAAAAGTTTATTAGCTGCCCCACTTTTTGCGATATTATGAATAAAATCCTAGAGTAAGAACTCCATTTCCTCGCACACACAATGGTTGAAGATGCTAGGCTTTATGTCCTGTTTGTGCCTAATATAGTCGAGCTGAACGATAAGAAATTTTTTTATAATGGAAACAATTATTCAGCGGAAAAAATTGTTAGAGTACTTTATCAGCGTAAGGCCGATCAAAAAACAGTGCTACGAAAAAAGAACAAGCTTTTTCCTTTTTAGTACACGCGGCGGCAGCTCTTAGAACCAAGCCTTGGATCATACAAATGCAACCACCAACGTTTATTTGGCCTCAGTGAATTATCTGTAACAGAAACAACGTTAAACAAGTACATTATTCTCATGTTTCTTAGTTAAACCGCCTGCGCCTCATTCGTATTCTACAGTTCCAACTGAGATAAATAAGCATTACGCACTAAGGTCCTTTAATTCCATTAAAGTAATACTCCAACTAATCACTTTTGATCTTTTATTCACGAATAGTTATTCAAATAATCAGCTTTCAGTTTAATTAACTTTTATTAACTTTCACTGAGCACTTGTTTTACTGCCAATCACAGAGGATAGTAATTTTGTATCTCATTAAAAAACAAAAAAAATGAATAAAAAATACGTTCATGGTAAAACTTCAAAGAGGAATCTTTTTGAATATATTATTTTTTATGTACATAATTTTAAAAAGTCCAATCAGATACAAAGCCATCAACCGCTCTGTTGAGTGCATTCATCTAGCTAATTAATTAATAACTTCTTTAACAAACATATGCACGAAAGACTGAATAGGCACTTTGTCATGATGTGTAAAAAGGATATAGACGGAAGCCCTGCTGATCTGATTCAGATGGCTTGTGACATATTACTTAATTCACATTTTGATTAATAGTTATGTCTTGGATATGTACAAAAATTGATTTACTTACTTCAAATAGGTTTTAATTTCGTTAACTATACATTTGTGCTGGATATAGCAAAGCAACTTAACAATGATGTCAGACATTTCATTAGTTTTCAGTTTCTCCGTGGAAACAGTTTTTTGCTATTATTTTTCCTCGAGCAGAAAATATTTTTTTAATTAGGTATGCTTTTAATATCGTTTCTTTCTCTTCTATTTGCAGTTGCCGTATACGTGATATACTACGAACAACCGGTCAACTTCCCGATGGCATTGATACCCTTCGTTTGCCTAGGAAACTTCAACGTTACATCGACTTAATGGAGGAATAGAAGTAGCAACAACTTTTAATTACATTTAATTAGAAAACAGAAAAAAAAAATAAATAAAAAATTTTGTACTAGGGTGTATGTGTATGAAAAACGTTTAGCAATCGATATTTTTTTTTTTTATAAAGTAAGAGTTCGGTATAATTAAATACTCTACTTACTTAAAAGTATCCTCACTGACATTGATTCGGCCAGGAATGCCTGTTGTCTCCGTTCGACTTGTGAGATTGACTGTATTACCGAATAAGCAATATCTGGGCACACGATTGCCAATTACGCCGGTCACCACTTCGCCGGAATGAATTCCAATTGTTATTTGCTGTAAATAATAAAATGATTACAAAAATAGGTTTTAGTTTAACATTAATATGACGTTCAGTAAGAATGTATTTAGGAGCAGATTACTAAAACAATCATTGTGCACATACCAAGTCTCTTTGGACGATGTAGCGGCTGCAATACACATTCTTCATCCGACAAACTCATAAAGTTAAAAGCATTGCAAATGTCTGCGGGGACGAATTTTGACAACAATTTATCCTGACGAAGATTTCCCCAGAGATAGGAGTTTCAAAATGAAACCAATATTAATAAATTGGCAATAAAATAAGCTCGAGCTCGTAAATTGTGTTATTAACCGAACGAGAATTTTCGGACTTTTAAATGAAAGGGTTGTTTGTGTGGCAAATTCGGACGGATGCGAGTATTTTTTGATTTTGGTATACAAATACTCAATTAACTCAAAAACCCAAAAAGAGGACCGTTGTGATACCATGTGGATCTGAACTTTTACTGCTCTACTTGTTAAACCATTTGGGGCTCTGGATATAGCGAAATATATATTCAACGTTAGTAGTTGACAGATCTTCAAGGTTGTCATGGAAGAAGGCATGCCTGCTTATAAGACAGTATCCAGTAGTGACAACTATTGTAGAGCTGACGTGTAGTCTTTTTGGAGAGATCGAACACTTAGAACGTTTCAGATTCAGCTTAGGCCAAATCCGCTTTGTCACTAGACAAGTTGTGCCACTTAGGTTAGTTTTCTCAAAGCTTCCAATTTTGGCATTTGCTTGCATGTGACAATTGGAAGGCCTAAGGAATTGAAGAAAAATTATCACCCCTATTTTTTGAGTTTTAAAGAAGCTCGAAATTGATGACAATTATGCTCAATAAATAATTGTTTTAGATGAGATGCATCTTCATTTCGACGTCTACATAAAATAGCTAAATTTTCCATATTTGGACATCAAAAAATCCACACGTAATCATGGAGAAGCCAATGCATTCAGAACTTGTGACCGTTTGGTGTGGTTTTATAAGCGGCGGCATTATTGGAACATTTTTCCATGACGGCAATTGATATAACAAAAAAGTCAACTGAGTGCGCTAGCGGGGCATGGTAACCGATTTTTTATGACCAGAAATTGAAGTAGAACGTTCGCGTTTCTTCTTCTCGTAAAGAGAAAAACTTACGTTTTAATATGATTTACCGCAAGCTCAACCCAAGCAGTATAATAGTCGATCACAAGTATTGATTTTTCAAGAAGAGCTTTATTATTAGCAGTTTCTTACGGGTAAAGACTACAAATGTTAAGCGTTCTCATCTTACGTGAATTTAAGAAATCATTTTCAGATACATATGTATGCTTGATTCTGCTACCATTTAGTGGTAATTTTATATCTCTCAAGAAAACGAGCCAAAAACTTGCCAGTTGGATTTTAAGTGCTTTTAAAAGTTTAATTTTTAAATCTTTACTTTTAGCAATGTCACACATCAGAAACCTCTTTGTTCTATTTAATTTGTGTACGGCTGTCAAAAAGTTTGTCATGTGAAAGTTCCAACACATTTCCACAACTTAGAGCATCATAAATTTTATATCAATTACATGAATAGGAAATTTATGCAAACTCAATTCGGCACAAAACTTGTGAGTCCTTTTCAGAGCGAAACTTTTCTTCTATACTTCCAGACCACAATTGAATAACATTGTCTCTCAATTGTCACATAGAACATTTTGCTTTGCCCCTTTACAAAAAGCAAATTCACAATCCACTCGTTCACATTACAAAACTTCTCTATTAAATTGTTCATCTGACCATGACAAAGAAGGCAAAAAGGCACAAAAAATAATAATCGTGCTTACAAAGGCAAAATGTTAATGACAAACTTTTCCAATTTGTTCAATTGGAGCAAAAGTAATCTTTGCACTACTGCACACCGCACAGTGTACAGTGGACAGTGCACAGTGTACAGTGAATAGTGCACAGTGTACAGTGTCCTTCCACTGAGGACTTTACAAGCGTTTGTTCTTGTAAATTTCAAGTAAGGATTGTTCACCCACCCACACCGTTGAATGGAAAATATTTTCTTCGCTACCGCAACCCCGAATGCTGAAACATTGAATAAGTCGAAAAATGAAACACTCATGGTACACTTCAGCAACCTATAGGTGAATGTGTGCATGTGCAATTGGCCCAGGCAAGAGGGTAATATTCTTTTACTGGGAGATGTGCTTACCTTAAGATGAGGAAACAATTTCATTTCGTTGACTGTAGCAAGTGAAAATTGGAAGCTTATATACATATAGTCGAACTTACGAAAGGACTCATTCCTTCTATCCCAGTCTTTCTAGCTTTGCATATTTATGGCCCCCAAAATGAAACTAAGAAGATTGAGTACAGATCAAGAGAAACTTTCGGAAGAATTCAACAGATGGTTGTGCAGCTTCGTTATACAAGTGACAGCTAAAGTTTGGTCTGTGCCCACTCCACACGCTGTATATTAACGAAGGATGGCATTTTGTTGGGAAAAGTTTTATCTCCTCATCAGGGGATAATTTAATTATAATTAAGTGCTCACCATTGGATTTGGTCCCATATTCACGTTTTTAGCCATGTCCATCATGTCCAATGCCAGCCGAGCTATACATTTAGCATGGTCCTCGCATGGATCTGGCAAACCGGATACAGCCATGTATTTGTCGCCAACAGTTTCAACCTGAAATTAAACGGAGAGTGCACATGAATAGAAGTTCAAAAGTTTGTTCACATGAATTTGTAGATGCAGATTATGTGGGCAATTTAATGGGGATTATGGATTTGTTGGAGAGATAAAGGGTAATATTAAATGTACTTATGTTATATTTAAATGCAGTAATAATGACAAACGTAAGCTACGTAATAAGGATCCTTTTATGTTAGAGACGAGTGAAAATTCAATCAAGAAATTTGTTTAGATATTTATGAAATTGCAAGTGATTTATGGGAAGATCGGGTTCTAAGTATATAAGATACACGATGTGATGCGATACGAAAATGTGCTCCAGTTTATTGAAGCTTCATAAGTGATTCTATTTTTATTGCAAGGTATGGAAATTAAAAAAGGGTTTTCCTTTTAAAACTGCCTTAGATACTTTTCAGATATTAACAATAAAACATATTTTTTAAGGAAATACGTACTTGTATAGAACATTTTTTAAAATGAAATATTGAAACGTACTTATTCCTCATAAAACGCATAGACTGTTAGTTATAATTATTTTGAATTGAAAATTACTAATAAATGAGATATCGTTTCTGTTTATCTATTGTCTGCGATATAATAGCTAATTATCGGGGGCAATAAAAACGACCGGCTGTCTAAGATTCAAATGATATTATAAACATTGACATAAATGATTCAACGACGAGGAAGGAGATTTATTCTAGATCCCTGTGGTAGCACAACGATCTAAGTGTGTGGGTCTTATGCAGACAGCCACTTTAACCTAACCTAATATGCGACTTTAAAAAACATGCAAAACATGCAGTGCAATGTGTAGTTGGTAACCGCTTATCTGAATTCTTTAAGCTATCTTATCGCTCTCATGTGAGTTTTTCAATATTTTCTTCGGCAGATAGTGCGAAGGCAAAACTATAGGCACATTCGTCAACAGATCTATTCTACTAGTATGTAGTATGTGGATGATATTGAGTATTGGAGTATGTGGATGATATTGAGATCATCGGTGACATGCCCAGCTTGCCACGGTTTTATTTAAGATAAGTCAAAATTAGTATGTCTTGAAGTGAATAAGGACAACATCAAATATTTACCAATGTCCACTACCTAGCACAATACGTAACTAATGAAAGCTGCAACTTCAAGGAAGCTAAGGATTTCATCTACAAAATGTGCACGAGTGCATCATGTGAACTCAATTTATTTAAATCACTTTTTTAACTTAAAACGATTTCTCAAAAACGGAACTTATGATTTTATTTAGAGTAACAAAACTAGAAAAATATATTAAAACCATTAAAACTTCTTGTTATTAAAATAGTTTTGAATAAATACTTTCAGTAACAATTATGAGTGGTCGTGGGCTGCGAAATTGGCCCATCAAGTGGTGCAGTAACAGCCTGACAAAGATTTAAAATGTTTAGCTTTTTGCATATGGACACTTTGGATCTTAGTTTCCAAATAGAGCAGCGAAAAACTGAAAATAATAATAGTTAGGATCTGAACAGTCCAACATACTAACCACGGAACCAATGCACCCGAAGGTATTCATCTTTATTGGGGTAAACATTTATTCTACGAATAACATCATAGTACAAATTCGACGAAAAATTAGCATTGGATACGACTGGTTCTTCGAGTTGGCTCCTTCTCTATACTTCAAAATGTATGGTCTACTTAACCTTTCCTATGCCAGATCTGCTATCAAGTGATGAGTATCTACTAGGAAACAAGAATAGAAGTAGAGTAAAAAGTGGGATTTCGAAGAGAAATTTCTTCAACGAATATAGAGCGAACTTTATGAGCTGTGTGTAGATCTGCATCTTTGTAGTCAAAAAAGCCTTAGCATTAAGCCACATCGGGCGATATAAGTCCATTCAAAAAATATTTGATATGATATATTTTGAGATGAACCTTCGTTTCGAATACCATGTCTTCGCAGATGCCAGAGCATTTAGTTTGGTTACGTGAAAGCAAGGTGCACGGGATCTCAGAAAGAAAAGCTGCATTATGAAGCAGAGACACTTCTGTTAAGTTTCATGTTTGACAAAAGCGGCGAGTATACGATATGACAAACCCCGACAAATACATGACATAACATTATCAAAGCGGGATATGAGCCACATGTCAAGGACAAAATGTCATGTCCAGCAAATGGTTCGGTTTGTGACAGTATGATCAAATTTCATAACATGTCCATGTATCATGCCACTACAACTGAGGATATCATAAATGCTCCCCACAGTTGCAAGCAGCAGAAGTACAAGATATTAACTGTAGCGCTACATGCAGTGAGTAAGTAAATGTGATTTTGCTGCCACTTTGTTAAAAATTAAATAAATTGGGCTCTGTTTTTACGGAAAGTGATTATATATAAAAAAAAAATGATATCGGTTAAATGACTACTTCCTGAGTTTGTGCACTTATGTTCTCTTTTTACGGCATCGAGCTTGCAAAAGACACTTTGCTAAACGCTTAACTGTTCGCGCATATGGTGCCACTGTGTTGAAACAATAGACCTAATATTAGTCAAATAAGCACTCTTTAAATGTTACTTGTTGTCACCTTTCTCTATCTGTTTACAACATAAATGTCAATGTACAGTGACATTCGACGCCATTTGCAACAACTTTGCGCATTCGTATCATGACAGTATTTTAGCCCCAACCTGTAGCTATAACTTCAATTTAATTAGTGCACATTTTGCTATCATACACAAAAGTACAATAATGTAAAACATATGACCTGCAGTAAACTATACATACCTTGTAGATATTTGGATTACGCTTAGAATCAGTTAAGGCATCGAATAGGGTATAAAGCTCATTCAGCATTTTAACGATTTTCATCGCACCTTCTGGATCCGTATTAGCTGCACAATACTGCCCGAATCCCACAATTCCCGAAAACATTAATGTTACCGAATCGTATCTATACCGAAAAGGATAAAACAAATATACAATTTAAATTCACTGCCATAATTTTGCACCTGTATAAACATACCTTTTTGGAGCTACCGGTCTTTGATGTCGTAATTCATTCGCCACCGATTTAGGTAGAACTGAATACAAAAGCCTATAATCCAAGGCCAAACGCAAAATATAAACAAAACAAAAGCACACACAAAATTCAATAATATTTTTTCTCGCAACTCATCCCTTTTATTGGGTTCTTTTTTTTTTCACACAAACCTGTCGGTTTTTTGCTTCTCGCTCTCCAGTTCCCGGTAAGTCTGTTGCAATTTATCGGTCAACATTTCTAAATTCCTCGTCAGTTTGTATTCGGCTTCAAATTTTTCCGACAACAGCACCAAGTCCCTAGTGGCATCGTGCAATGGAACATCCGATATGTATAGGCCTTTTCTGCAGAAAAAATAACACACATACAGACACAAAAACAACAATATAAAATTTGAAACAAACTTAAAAGGATAAAGATTATTTCACCAACAGGATGCGGCCATGAAAAGGAAGCACACACAAAGCAATAACAACAACAAAAAAATAATAATTCTCATGAAATAAAAATAATAAACAGCAACAACTGTGGGCCAGAAAAAAAGGACATACTTTTTGCATTCAATTTCATGGAAAACAACGCCATCAGTAGGACAATACAATTTGTTTGCACCCACCCTTACTGTTAGACGTGTTTAATGTCCTTTCTAGTGCTTTATGAAAAGCATGGGTATTTATATGAAAGCAGTTTGTTTCCTTTTTTTCTTTGCTTTTTGGGAAACACAGCTCTATATAAATCACACACCCAACTCGAAGTGGCATCTATTGTTATCGAGGCCTTCCTGAATATATACAGTTTTTTTTGTCCTCCCTGGATTACTTTGTATCAAAGCCGACCACTCATTCGGAGATGTGTTTATATTTTTTCCAAGGGACTTTGGCTCCATTATTTTTGTCATAGTCTGTCAAAATACTCGGGCTGGAAGAGTAATGCTCCTCCTTCACGTTCTACGTACTCTCATATGGATATACGTATCTATTGGTTGGTGTGTATCGGTTTATTTATAGCAATAAGTGGAAAAGTCATAGGATATGGAGTCCTATAACTCTTATACGTAGCATGCGATGATTGTATTTAAATGTCAGGTACGTACTATATTAGCGAATTATGCGCTAGGTATGCCTTTAGAAAGTTTTTTATATGCTTAGCCCATGCCCTAGAAGGGCTAGAAGCTTCTCAAAAAATTAATTGCCGTTCCGAATCGGCATTAAACTGTAAGTCCCTTCCATTCGTGTCAGAAAATATATCTTCGTACACACAGTGGTTGGAGAAGCTAGGCTTTGGTTCCTGTATGGGCCGTTTAGCCCTAATATTTATTTATTTTATGATAGAGGATTTAAATTTTGAAGAATAAATATAGATATGAAAACAGAACACCTTCTTGTTTACAGAATGAGGCAAAGGCTATCTGCTAGTAGGCTATTGGGAATAAAAAACTGCCAGATAATTAGATAAGGCAAAGTGAGTAACTTAGGTAAGAAAACGTATATTTGATATTCAACAACCATGTTATCGATTTGGTTGGCATTTCATAATATTGAAGTCAGATTGTTTTATGAGTTCACAGTGTTTTAAACCTAAAGCAACTTGTTGTTTGCTATCGAGTAGTAAAATCTGTGCTTGCCGCGAGCTCATCAAATCAAATTTTAGGCTTGATTCGTAATTAGATAGCAGCAAACCCACAAGTGCTTTAAGAAACTCCATTGCATACACAAGAATAGAAAATATGTTGATATGGGCCTAGTGCTCGCAAAATGTGCACCTGTAATAAATGACGCATTTTTTTTTCTTTCAAATCCTTGATCCTACTTCTGGTATCTTCAGAATTGTAGTTATATCTGGCTTATACCAGCGTTGCCAAAAAGTGAACGACAGGGTCATTTGGACCTCTGTTTTGCGTTTTGGCTCTTGGCCAACTGGAAATGGCCCTCAAATCTCGATTTTTTATATTCTTCGTATAAAGCCTTATTTTGAGAAATTGTTTAAGTTTTCCTATAAAACATATTCAATGTTACATAGAAATGGACAGATTTTTTGTAAATGCGTTCGGATTGTTGAATTCCGTCCACCCGACCAAAATGAAGTGAGAATAGCAAAATCTAGACTGAAGTTCAATAAGAGTGCTGGGGCGGACGGTCTACAACTCGGACCTGCTGAACTATTTAAAGCAGCCGAAGATGATTTAAAAAATAGCATACACCGACTAATATCCAAGATTTGATCGGAAGAATTTAAGCCTGATGAATGGAACCCCATCATCGTTTTACAGTTTCACAAGAAGAAAATCTAAGTCCTTAATTAACCAAATATTCAGACGGGAGATCCTGAAGAAAATTCAAGAAGTTCAGATCGATACTCAGAACCTTTTCATCGATTTTAAAGCACAGTAAGGATTGTCTACCTCGGCTCTGCTACAACATCTGAAAACGAAATCTTTCAGTAATAAAACGATTAATAACTTTTGCCAATCGCTGTTGTTTGTTTGTACCGGGGAGGCAACTACGTAGTAAGGTCCTCCCCCGGATAAGGAAAATCTATATAAGACCCTTATAATCCCAGTCCTGCTCTATGTATCGGAAGTATAGGCCCTTTCTGAAGCGGATGAAGATATTCTTGTTCGTTTGTAGAGAATTTGTTCGTAAGATATTTTATCCCGAATGTATTGCCACCAGTTTCTCCAGGAGACTATTCAGCGATGAACTTTACGAGCTGCACGGCGACATTGACCTGGTCAAAAAAAAAATGTGCCTTGGTCGTTTGAGTTGTTTGGCACATGTAGAGCGAATGAACACCAATGCTCTAATCCGAGGAAAGCCTTGCTTTGGTGGCGCGAACATGTGAAAGGACGTCAATAAACTCGGAGTGGACTGGGAGATATTAGCCCTAATATTCACCCTGAACCGTTCCACCGCCTAAGTAAGCATGTTAGAGGGGTTTGTTATGCCAGTTATATATCAATGAGCACAGCAACGAAGGCGGGGACACATAGCATTTCGATTTAGTTGGCGAAATTAATTTTTTTTTTTTGCGAAATTTTCCAATTTCAGACAAAAAGACAGGATCGTTTTAAACTTTCAACGAAAAGTGGCCCCTACTTTTAGCAAATGACCCTAAAAAAGGCACACTACTGTAGCAACAAGTCAGTTTTATTATTTACAACATATATGTACCTTTTTAACAAAGGTAGTTCTACATTCCTGAAGTTATGAAGAAAACAAAATCTTATAGGCGTATTTTTTTTTTAAATTAAAAATGTGCCATTTGGAGAACGTATTTAACTTTAGAACAACTATAGGTACAAAAACATTTTTGTGAGAAATCATTTAATAGCGAAAAAAATGTTGTTTGAAAATGGTTTCTGATTTTATTCTGCAAACCAAAAATGTATATCTTTGCACAAACAATGGTAATTCATACATTCAGTGTTTTTTTAAATTCGAATTATACTAACGATTTCGAATCAAAAATATATTCCTTAACTCCAAATATAGGCCAAAAGCGTATTTTAACTCAAACTATATAATCTCAACTCGAATTTTTTCCGATAACCCAATCCGTACTGAACTACCGGGAAATAGCATCCCTATTTTGCTTCAATTACACTTTCGGAATTTTTTTTTGTACCATTTCAATTCGCCGTTTCCCTGCAGGCAGTTTCGTTTGTTCCACCAAATAATAATTAAAATAAGTGGTTTGTTCACGAGATTAAAGTGTAATAGTTGGAGTAACTCTACTGTACTTATTACTTATTTTCAAATGTGGTAAGTGCACACATTCTTTGCAAGAAATTTTCTGGGCCAAATTCTCACTCGAAGTTTAAATTTTGCCGCTTAACATTTACTCATTTTGAACTCTTCAAAGATTTTTTAATGTTTTTTAATAAATTGGAAGACGTTTCATACGTCTCACGTGTGTACACTATTTCATTAAATTTTATAGTTTTTATTTTCCACTGTGAATACTTTACCATCATGGGTAAATGTTCACAGAGACGCTGTACCTGGGATGGTAGATACTGAATATCCTTTTTGTACGAAATTTATGAAATTCATGTCCATGATTAATCGAATCATGTGTTACTAAATTCTGAAAGAATCCAATATATATATATGTATAAACAAGACTGAAACAGGGTTAAATGCCTAAGCAGTTATGAAGGATACTTCGGTATGTGTTTAAACATTTTTGCGGATAAAACAGCTCTCAACACCGCACAGTACATTCGATGTTCTATCTCAACATTAATCTCGAGTAGCATTTGTACATATTTTATCACAAGTAACTCCCCATGAAAGTCACTAAATATTGATTTTAAGGGACAATGCCTACGTGCGGTATGCACAAAAGCAATATAAATTTTATGAAATAATTTTACGATATAATCGACAAATGTATGATAAAAGATAAAAATGTCGTCTACACAGGCAACCAGCTAATACTTACTTTGTCAAATCGTCCAGGTTCATAACACTGGGATAACACTGGAACAGAATTCGATCCGATTCCGAAATGTACATCATTTGGCCCTGTAAAACAAGAAAAATGAGGTATGTAATAAAATTTATGACCGAACTGTGGTAATTGCTTGTTTATGACCAATGAAAAAGGAAACAAAACAGCTCTGGATTGCCTTGCACAACCAAAGAGTGGATACGAATTTTAATAAACATTTTTATAGGGTATGCATATCGATACGTCTTACTCAACGAGTAATACTCTACCGGGTTGTTCGACAGTTATGACATAAAATTTGAACGACTAAAAGACATAAGATATGCAAATTCAGCAGTGGTTTATTGAGCACCAAGAATAGGATTGGACGTCTATTTCTATCTATATATGGTTGGTAGCAATTTTAATAATGTATTTGGTAAGTTATAACTTTATCAGTGACGAATGCCACAAGGGACACCTTACATTAAAGAATCGGACAGAACTTTAAAACTGACAGTTTTATCTAACTTTGAGGTCGTTCAAGACTTACATCTTAAATTTTAGTCTAAAATGGGGATTCGGTGTATTAAGTTCCTTTCCCAGAAAGTTTCTAAAGTATGCATGTTACAAATGCAGGTGAAGTAATTTATTGGTCGTTTCGAGAAGAAAGTCCCAAGTATAAGTTTGCGTTGATGGGAGATTCTACGTTTCATAGTGATTGGTGCGTTAAACTACGTAGTAAGGTTTTATAGATCTTAATCGCCTTCATTTAGTAGATACTATACTATAAAATTTAAATATACATTATCAATGTTCGGGATTAAGTTTTTTTTTAATTTATTCATTTATTAATTTATTTATTTTTTAATTTAATTAATTTAAATATTTACCTACAAAAAAATGCAGTGCGACCATCTGTCCCATTTACTCAGGACATTTCCCGTAATTTGGGCCGATGTCCCGACATTATCGAATCCATATATTTATGAATAAAAAGAAAGGTTCAAATGCATCATTAGTGCAACAATTTCGGACTAGCCAATTCTACGAGATCAAGTCGTTTCATTGACCTATTCTCCAACACGTTGAAAAACATCCAAAACACTTTCAAAACTTTGCTGGACAAAAATGCCTTCACTGCCAGTGACAGCGATTGTGACATTGATCTTTTTTATCAGTTCGGTTTTTTGACGACATTTATAACTGTTGAAAAACTTCAGGAAAAAACACATATTTTTAATGGAAAATTCAATTAAATTTAAATCAAAGTAAAATAGCATGTTGCTTCAAATACGAAATGCGCTTAAGAATTTATGTAGCTTATTAAATAGAATAAATTTTCCGACAATAAAATATCATTGCAGTTGCTGGTGAACCAGATATTAAAATCACTATATCTTAACACTTCAGAGGATAAACCTCCATAGTTCACACTTATATCAAACATCTATGACTTTTACTGTCTATTATCAAATTCTGGAGGGCATAAGAACAGAAGTAAATAGATTGCAACCCTCCATTTCATTATATAAGTATGATTAAATAGACTTAATCGAGACATGGAAGCATTCTCATATGGCAACAGACAAATATTATCCGGTTTATTCTTTGGATCGCCCACTCACCTAGTTGTCACTTGCGAAGAAGAAATACATTTGTCGCGGTACGTTAAACTTTTACTGCTTATGCCATTACTCTTCTCTGTAAACAATTTAGTAACGACAATGAAGTGGAACAATAATCTCATGCTGAAACCATTGATTAAGGTGATTCGACTAGAAAAGAAATAATGTCGGTCGCCACTCAATATTGCCAATCATTTGGAATGTGGAGATTAAATTTGTCGTCGTCCATTTAACTCTTGCAAAAATACAACTAAGATATAGGGGCATTACATTAAACCGCATATGTACCTGACTCACGGAGAAAGGTAAATTAGTTTTCATTCCAAAGGCTCGAAGACCCGATTACGAAGAGCGCGAATAACTTTGGATCGATTTGCCTGACATCCGTTGTACTGAAGACTCCCGAAAGCCCATCAATTAGCCTCTTATCAAGATGATTCTTACCATTTCTGGCTTATGTTTATCTATTCAATAAGTATGTATCGAGGATGTCTTATAACAGAGATTTGAAGCAGCTTATAACTTTCGTGAATCCTAAAGGTCATATTTTAAGTCTTCCTATCTCAAAAATAGACTTTAACGTCCATGGCAATTTCATAATAGGTTCCGCGATTTTGGAGCTAAAGGCCCTTACGAAATATGCATTTTAATTCATGGCATGGCATGGTATATTTATATGCAGAGTTTTAAACGCATCATTGGAAGACAGCAAACTGGGAGCATTGTACTTTATTTTTGCAAATTTTTCAAATATTTTAAACTTCAACATTTTTTTTTATTAACATACATTTTAAAATAATTTTATGCACCGCGCTTGAGGAGAAAATTTGAAATTTTTAAATTTCAACCCTTGCCGCCGAGAGTCAAAGACACGGTGAAATTAATGCAATGTTAAAAACGCGCTATGTGTAACAGTCGTACACATTTGACAAGTTTTTCGGTTTTAGAATATAAAAATATATAATTTCATCGGGAAATTTTGCACAACGCCCGGTTTTGCCGCGGTCGTTTTAATACGACATTAAAAACGCGATTTGTGTGACAGAAGCTATGCATTTCAGTTTAAAAGAACGCGGCTGGAAAATGCGTTTCGGGAGGCCAAGGCGATGCTTTAAGTGGGAGTCTATAGAGTTGCGAGGAATATTACCTATCAAGAGCCATAACATCGATTTCTGAAAATTATTGCGGTATCTTAAAATATTTTACTTTGGTTGACATAATTTTCAAAACAAGAATTTTTTGTGTATCTTTTTTGCATTTGAAAGTGGTGGGATAAAAAATGAGAAATAATAATGTAATAAGCAAATGGTAAGTTTTATAGAAACCCTTCTGGTAGCGAATTCAAATTTCAATTAAATTATTGTTATTATTATTGTTATTATACCCAATTCAATGTTTTTGCGAGGTCATATGTGTCTATTTACGCCGAATCATTCCTAAAGGCATTCTGTAATTTACGATGAATTGATTATTTTACAGCCATTAGGCTCGTTTTATTTGCTTAAATGCCTTTAATGTAATATCAAATGTGGGTGTACGAAGGGATATCAAACATGGATTTACAAAATCTAGAATCCTTTTTTTTCCGAATATATAAAGCCAGAAAATTAGCATAAACCTTTTTGATGAAATCCAGAGCATGACAACTCAATGTGTGCCAAACGGTTTTCATCCACAATACATATTTCTTCACCAACAACAAAATTTTCTTATTAACATACAAACGTACCCAATAACAACCCGGAGATACCATAAATGAAGGCATTCTAATCTACATCAAAGCTCGATACAACAATATCATTTTAAGGGACGTGACACCATTCAGCAATATCAAATGAAATAATATATTCTCTCAGGTCTAGCACACATCGTGCTTCATTTATTGTTCTTTTGTCCCATCATACGTCTAAAAGACAATTCAAATCGAAAACAACCCAATTCGAATTGAATCCTTTCTGCCTGCAGGAGGATTATCTTTCCAAAGTGTGCGATTTCGAACCACACCTCCATAGAATCGAAATCGTAATCTTTTATGAGGCATTCAACGCTATTTGCGGTAATAAAAACGTACTACTGAAAATTGCGCAAATGCCATCATATTGCCAAAACGTGAGCCCAACTCATAATTTCGCTGCAAAGCCCATCCACCCACACACTTGTTGTAAGTAAACATTTCGCGAGCAGTAAGAAGTTTATCTACTATGTACATCGTTAAAGACTCCCCATTATCATTAAACCCATCTACTCACTTTCAGTCTTAGGTAGCGCTCGTGTTTGCCCATGGCACCTTGTCGAGTCTGCAGCACGTATATCGTATTGATGTGAGCCAGTACATTCTCAAACGTTAGTTGCAAGTGCGGTCGAATGGCCTCAAGGACCTCCAGCAAGGAACAGTTCTCATCGGCAACTCTGTGGATGATATACGAAAAATAAATAAATAATAAACTCACACATTGCCATTGAGATAACATCAGGAAATAAATATATAGAAGATGGAATGCTTAAGTTATGTCTGTTCAAATGATTTTGTAACTCATGTGAAGGATGTGGAATTTAAACTTACCTCGGTATGACCCTTGACACAGATTTGCCTGCTTGAACGATTTTCATTTGCCTATCGAACATTAGATGAAATGGAAAAACCTTACAGAACGTCGATGGAGATATAAGCGGTGCTGAAAATATAGAAATATGTACCTTAGGAATACTCAATTGTATTGATTCCATTAAAAAGTGTATCATCAAGTACCAGATGCACAGTGGCTTATCAGTTGGCAGATTCACAAAGTACGTACCCTCACAGAGGAATTCCATGTCATCGGGAGGTTCTTTCTCGTCGACTGCTTGTGATTGTGCGGATTTGGTACCACCTGTTACCACTTCTCTGATGAGAAATTGAACGTGATCGGATCTCTCAATGTCATCGCTTTTATTCTTCAGTAGTCGCAGACGTTCAGCTTTCGTTGTGCTCTGTTTCTTTGGGATTTCATCAAAACTATCTGCCTTTGCCGAGTGCAGAGATTCACTAGATTTCCTATTGCTTAAAAAGGAACATGTTTGTTGTTGGTCTGCAAGGATGAATGAAATTGAAAAATAGTTTTATGCTCTATTTTGGAATAAAATTAGAGACGACATGGAAAACTCAGCTATAGCACTTGGTTTTGATAACTGAAAGAACTGTGTCAGAAGACTGCCTTTTACTCTTAAGCAAAGGCTGTAAAGTGAATACACATAACTATTTTTTTTGTCAACCTTAACTATATGAAATGAAAATAAAATAGGAAAGTTTATGCGAAATAGGAAAACGTGCACGTCATGACACATAAGAATAATAATTTATGACCAAATGACCAATTTTTACTGCAAATTTTGTCAAAACTGCCCTTCTTTGACCGAAGAATACTGGTGGACAATTATTTAAAAACAGAATACATTTAAAGGGAAATATGATTTTACATTAAATATGAATGACCAATGGTGTAACATAAAATATGCCACAGTTTGCGTATGTATGACAAGTGGTATTACACTATTTCTTTGCTAATCGGGTCTTTGAAAGTTCAAATAAAATTAGAGAAAATTAATTTAAATGACGGGACACTATTATTCGCGCCCAATACCAGCATGCAATCGATTATGGTTAACTATGATTTGTGTGGAAACTTGTGATAGCTTCAAGCCTCTCTTCTATTTGTGAACCATTCATCACCAAAATTGTAGCTAAGACATACGAGGTAATGATTGCCTTAAACGTCTAAGATAGTTTTACAATTCCTTGATCTTACTTTATAAAACTTATGCCCAATAATCGTTGATAGATTATAGTATTTTCATTTTAATACTTGGCATTTTTTTTTAAATTTGAAGTTTTGAATATATATGTATATATATATAAAACACATGTGTATAGAGCCCCAATTTTCACGATTTTAAGAACTTGCCAAGTATAAAAACATAAATCTATTTGTCAAATTTTCTAATAATTACGATACAAACTTGCAGTTCTTTTTTAGATCTCGGTATTTTTCGTGGCTGACTTGAAAGGCAAAAGCGATTTTTGTATCAGAGAACTTGGTTATTCTTTAACATTTATGTTTTTGGTGTAATTTCAATGCTTTTAGCAAAGATTTTTTTATACATGGAAATTTTGGAAAATTTTAAAATTGTATTAATTTTGACCGAAGGTAAATGCCTTTTTTCAAGCAAAATACTAATTGTTTTATATAGATCCTTGTTTGCCTCAAAACGAACTACCTATGTACGTGTTAAATTTCATAACTATAAAATGAGTTAGATATTAGATATGTGTTTGTTCTTAACAGCCAACCCTCATAGAAAATCACAAAATTTCGATTTTCCCTGGGTTTTCTCCGCAAACTCTATTACTGTGCCAAATTTCAAGGCTCTACGATGATTGGAAGTGCTCCAATCTCATCATCATCATCAAAACTATGGAGCACTTCCAATCATCGTAGAGCCTTGAAATTTGGCACAGTAATAGAGTTTGCGGAGAAAACCCAGGGAAAATCGAAATTTTGTGATTTTCTATGAGGGTTGGCTGTTAAGAACAAACACATATCTAATATCTAACTCATTTTATAGTTATGAAATTTAACACGTCAATCTCATCATCATCATCAAAACTATGGAGCACTTCCAATCATCGTAGAGCCTTGAAATTTGGCACAGTAATAGAGTTTGCGGAGAAAACCCAGGGAAAATCGAAATTTTGTGATTTTCTATGAGGGTTGGCTGTTAAGAACAAACACATATCTAATATCTAACTCATTTTATAGTTATGAAATTTAACACGTACATAGGTAGTTCGTTTTGAGGCAAACAAGGATCTATATAAAACAATTAGTATTTTGCTTGAAAAAAGGCATTTACCTTCGGTCAAAATTAATACAATTTTAAAATTTTCCAAAATTTCCATGTATAAAAAAATCTTTGCTAAAAGCATTGAAATTACACCAAAAACATAAATGTTAAAGAATAACCAAGTTCTCTGATACAAAAATCGCTTTTGCCTTTCAAGTCAGCCACGAAAACTCAGTTGGCGACTGCCACGCGCCCTGAATGGAAAATCACATATGTTAGATTTTTCCCTGTGATTTCTCTACAAACAATATTATTTTGCCAAATTTCAAGGTTCTACGATGATTGTTAATGCTTAATTGTTTTGATGATATGTCAGTGAGTCAGTGAGTTACTATGTTTGCTAATTTTGGGGCCTTATAACTCAGGAACCGTTCATGTTAAACAGTTGAGATCTGGTATAGAGCCTGCTACTGTATGTCCCAATAAATTTTGTTTTTATGTCCCCAGCTTTGTTGTAAGCAAAATTAAGCAAAGGCTATTCACGAGTTGGTTCGTGTAAATAGTAGTGCCAATTGCCCCTTAATATCATCTTCTAGCATCTCCTTGTCATCTCCTATCTCCAATTTTTTAGTTGCTGGCAAATTGAATCCTCTTCGTTTCTTCCTATTTTCTATTTAAATATATAAAAGCAGATCCGAAAATGTTAACCGCAGTCTAAGCCCTTAGAACTTGAAACTTTAAATTTAGTATGAGGGTTTGTTGTACGTTCACGGGGTTGTATAAAATTTCGATTAACAACATTTTGGGACGTCTAAAGATACTTGAAAGTTTCATAAAAAGAAACCGTTTTGCGCTTCCTAGCGATCTTACTTCAATGACTTTGTGTTAAAAGCCTGTCCCAAGTGTATTTAAATCTTGACACGTAGTTTTTCCCTAATATTCGTCGAGGACTCCTAACATCATTTGTGATTAGCATTTAAAGATATGACAATTTAGCAATGTCCGCCTAGAAAGTTCTTCGGAGATAAACAGTGTAATCATTTGTTGAATATGTACACTCATTGCCACGTCCACAACTAAGAAAACACTGTATTTGAGCTTGCATTGATAATATCCATGGTGGAGGTTATTTTGTAAAAAAATTTGATTTACAAAAAATTCCTCATAGTTTTTCAGTCATTCGGCCAGTTTTGAACGGATATCGCTCAAAACTGTAGCCTTCCCAATAAATATCTTCACAAACACCTAACGTCCTGCATGACCTTTTATTCCTTATATTTATTTTTTTGTAATTATTATTGCTTAGCTAGTTGTTATCGTTACCTCTAATAATATAGTTGAAAAAGCTCGCCTTGAAGTGGAATACAGACGTTGCAAAAGTATCGCGAAGAAGAAGTGTGCCCAAATTCAAGATGTCACACACCACGAAGATCGTTGATCGAAGACAAAAGTCAGATGTCCCGCAGGAGTCACCAATGAATTTCCAATAAAAGTCGTTTTTCACCAGGGAAGTGTCTTAAGTCCTTCGCTCTTTATTACAGTCCTAGATTATCTGCTTGAGGGAAAAGTGACGGACCCTAAAGTGCATCAGTAATTTTAAGCTGACGCTGAAGCCATCATAATTGATAATCAGACTTCCCTGCAACGAGCACTTGATATTTGGGTAGATGTTTTAGAAGGGAATGGGTATCGGATTAGCCAAAAAAGACAGAGTATCTATACAGAGTATCTAGCAACCGTTGATGACGACATCAATCATCGTGTAAGCGTAGGGTGGACGAAGTGGCAGGAAAACTCTGCCATCTTCTGTGACCGAAAAATTTCCCCTAAGCTGAATGGAAGGCTCTACACCGCAGTTGTGTGTCAGGCGCTCACATACGGTTCACAATGCTGAACAATGTACAAAAAGTATGAAGGCAAGTTGACAACAGCTGAGATGAAGATGCTTCGCATGACAGCAGAAGCTTGATCGAATTAGAAGTTCCAGAATCCGAGGGAGCCTTCACGTCAAAGAACCCATCTCGAAAAAATTGGAGCACGACCGAATAAGTTGGTATTGTCATGTTTAAAGGAGGGATCGTACCAACTCCGTCAAAATGGCAATCAACGTTCCCTTACAATCGCGTAAGAGAGGCAGGCCTAAAAACTCCTGGATCACACAAATGCAGAAACATCAGCATTTGATTGTCCTCAATGATGAAGTGATCCAAAATCGGGATGCCTGCAGATATTTTTTGAGATCGATTCGGCGAACCCCACAGTAGGAATGCAGTGAAGTGGGAGGGTTATGACCCCTATAATCCTGATCATAATCTCGTCGTTTCTCCATTCAAGCTAGTTGTTATCGTTGAACAGTATTTACACAGTATTAAAAATAAAATAAAATTCCTAACCAAAATCTCGTTACCATTACAATTGGTTTCATTCTTAAGAAACATCTAATTCATGAATGTAAATTAAAAAATTGTAGTTCGACATCCTTGCGTCACACTTTTTGTCAACATCCCAATGAATCATGAAATTTTCGATCCATTAGCATTACCTGCTAAGAAGATGAAAGTCAACTTTCACAAAATAACCGTCATCTTCAGAGAACTTCGTTTTACCGTGCACGTTGTTCGAAAGTAATCAATTATTTAAATTGAGTTCAAATAAAAGCGAAAAGAAATATGAGAACAGATTGAGTCCCATGCAGCTAACGGAACACGGGGTTTTCAGTCATCTTTATTCAATCTTTAGCCATTGTCAGGTAAGCGTAGAAAATTCATTTCCGAATCGATAGGCAAAATAGTTCCACTACGCCATCAAGACAACAATTAAATTCAAAATACTTTGCCATTGAAGTTTGTGAACCCACTCACAAGGAACCGAAGCCAAAGACAATAAAGAATACAGCTACAATGAGCTGCAGAAGTTTACGGCTAAAGTACTCACCTTGATTTGTACAAATTGAATTAAGATTGCTATTGCTTGTTCCATCGTTGCTTGTTGTAGTTTTAGTGTAGTTTGGCGACAAAGGACATGATGATGCACCATTTGCTATAATATCATGATTCGATTTATTTCTAGATCCAGTCAATGTTACCTGCTGATGATGGGTGTATTGATTATGTTGTGTCACAAACGCCTCCTCGGGCTGAACGCTGCAGGGATGCCTGCTCTGGTGAGGGTCACTACTTGTGGACACTGATGGGGTTGGAGAACTTGATAAACTTGTTCGTTCATTTCGACCAACATTACCATTGCTATGATTGTTGTTGTTCTCCTCGGTTTGTTCCGAAACCTCGGGTACTGCATTTAATTTTTCTTCATCGTCATCGATTGGATCGCCTTTCCGTTTTACAATTTCAATTTCAACTTCCACTCCATGCAGCTTTGATGCAACTGCCTACACGAACAGAGGGTTGATCAGAACATCAGAAAAATGGATGAAAAAAAGAAGAAAAAAATAAAATTTATGATACCAACCTTTACAATGCCTATGACTATATGCTCCAGGCCAGGTCGCTCGGAATAGTAATGTAGACGTAGGTTACCATCCTCTTCTGTACACCGAAACGATGGCGCTCGCATACCTGGATAAAGTGTTCCCAAATGGTCGTGTAAGGCATCCAAATTCTAAAAAGAAAAACAATCAAATTCGCTTGCATGTTATAATAATAAAGTACAGGTCCGGAAAGAAAAGGTGAAATTACTTGTAAAAAGTCTCTTGGCGTGGCTCCCAAAACTTGCAGAATTTTATCATAACCTGAATCTTGGCAAAACTCGAAAAATGTCCTGCCAAATAGTTCGAGAATATCATCGGCTGGTATATCTGAAAGGAGACAGAACAAGGGATGGATGAAAAAATGTATTTACATAGTATGATTGTTGACATCCTTTGTCGCAATCCGCCCACACTTATGTATTTACATTCTCGTTTCGTGACAAAAAAAGGGATTTAAGTTTAACCTCCCCGATAGAACTAATTTGAATATATAAGTGTCCTTTGAAATATTAACTTCAAAAGAATATTTATTACATTGGTTGGATGTCGAGGAGTTTTGCTGTATTTATCTACATAAAGTCGGGAAGTTGTGTAATCCATTTCCTTCTCTTTTTCTCAGTAGAGGAGGACAATGGGTTTTTAGGTTGCCTTATATGACATGGATTTTCCTTAAGCTTTACATTATGAAGTTTTTTTTAAGGGGTCTTATCCAATTACAAAGTGCTTATGGAAGTTTTGTTAAGCCGACTGGACAATTGGTAATAAGCTTTTCTGTCTCTTCTTAAAAATAACAATTTGAACTTAGGTCCAAAAAAGAACCTAAACCTAACTCTTTGATGAAATAAAGTGTCTTAGTTTCTAATACTTCTTTATACGGCTTTGGTTTATCGGTAGATGAAATACACGGGATTCTCAAAAGTTGTAGACCAATTGGAATAAATAAAAATAAGGTAAACCCATGCAATCAAATAGGAATTTTTAAATATAGCTAAGTAATAGATTGGTATCTGCGCATATTTATAACTGCTGTAAGAGACATCAAATTTATTATTTAAATTCCGTTCTTAAAATTATTAGTTTGCGCGGAAGTGGTGGACGGTTCAGTAAAATGAAAAATGGTTTGAAGGAATACATTAAAGAGGAATAATACATTAAAATGTAAGTTTCGTTTTTGATAGGCATTGTAAAGTGACTTCATGAGTTTGACTTTCGCGGACGAAACTTTGTTATCGGTGGTGATTGTAATTAGAAAAAAGACGCCTTCCTAGGTTCCAGATGGACCTCAAATCCCGAAAAGAAAAACTAAAGCTATGAAGCCGGTATGGATGTATATGGACGTCTATTTGAAAAATTAGGTCTACAAAATATCTAATATTTCTTAAGTTATATCATTTAGAGTAGGTCCCCAAAAAAGTAGTTTTTTACTTTAACTTTATATAACTTGCGTTAGGGTGATGATAGAACCCTGTACTGTACTATAATTTTCGCGTCTTATATTCATTAATATTTATCTATCCATATGAGCATTTTTTTAATAAAATGACCAAAAATATAGATATCAATTTTTCTACCCACTGCTTATGTGCGAAGTTAATTTATTCCCGAATTATTTCCATAACACTGTATATTTTATTTTTCGACAATAATAGAGGGTTCTACAATTTAGTGCGGATTCCAAACGGCAATTGAGTTATATGCGAAAAAAATTGCAAATCTGTTCGACTTTATATTACAAAAAAACACTGTACATTTTTTTTAGAGTTCCCTCTGTTAGTTTTCGAAATATTGGAGGTTTTATAAATGACCGTTAATCGAATTTAGTTTTCAACAACTTAGTATGCGGTATTTTTGGTCCCATCCCAATTATGCTTACAATTAGTACAAAAAAAAACTAAAATCCATGGAACCATTTTCTAGAAAAATAGTGATAAGTGATTTTCACCAAGAAAAATTGTATATAAGACGCCACGAGATATAATTCCAAAAACCTTATATACAAAAATTGTTTCCATATGGTACCTAGATAGGTAGATAGACAGACAGACGGACCCACTTTTCTGGACTTCTTTGTAGTCGTAACATCATCCCTCATACTCAGTTTGAGATCGAAATTTCCGCACGATCGCAATAATTTTCTTTTTAGTATACTAATGTAGTAAAATTTGTTGAATTCCCTTCGTTAATTTTGGCCTTTAGTTTTCTAAATATTGAGTTTGTAGTATTTTTGGCCGTACCCTAAAGTACATAATAAGAAAAGACCCAATTTTTTGATTTTTTTTAAACTGTGAGCCTTCTGTGAGCGAAGTTAAATGAGAGTTAGAAAAAAGCGCATCATCTTAGTACTGCGCGAAGTGTTTTCAACCAAAATTGATATTAGATCAGATAATATTAACATTTACAACAAACTCGCACCCTTATTCATTATTTGAAAATATATTTTCATAATTCGATTCAACATCGCAACGGATGTGGTGGAAAAAATGCTTAAGACACTTTCGGGTACTTCATTTAAGTATTGCCTTTTTAAGTGAAATTTTATCAATGAATCTTAGATTGAACATAACTGCACATTCAGAACAAAGATGTCTACCACAAGAAAATGGGATTCATATCAAATTCTAATGAATAATCACAGTTATTTTCCTACACTTCTATCATCTTCCATGATTTTGGAATTCGAATATTGCAACCAGCTTTATAGAGCTTTAAAGTATTTAACTATTTTTCTTAAAATTAAGTTTTCAAGCACCTAGGCAAAAATTTACATATTCCATAAAAACCATCTCACGCTACAGAAAAAATAACAACCTCATGAATCTCATACTTAATTGAATAATTTTCATAAAAAAACCATCCGTCTCAGACAATAAATTAACTTTACCAAAGTGCAATCCAAACAAAAGCCGAGATGGCGTCAACTGAAATATGAAATTTAAGTGCTAAAATGAATAATTAAATTGCAAAAACTTTCTCTTTCTGTACATAAGAATTTTCCATCATCGTTTTTCATGATTCTATCGCACAGTTATGTTGCGGAATCGTGTAAGGCACTTAATGTTTTCACTCGCAGATAAATGTTTGTGAAAAGCTAGATACATACATACATATGTGCAGTAGATAGATACTTACTTAAAATTTCCACAGCAGCTCCAATGATATTGTAGGTAATTTCATCGTCATATATCTGCCGGACAAGAAACTGGCCTTCCATACTAACCATGGCCTTTTTCCTGTACAAAAAGATAGAAAAGAAATTTTGTTAGAAAGGATTTTCAAACCTATCTGATTACTTTCTATTAATTCACGTGCATATTCGATTCGTACAGTAAAGTTCATAGTATATGTAAAAGAGATTTTATACGTTTATCTCCGCTCCAAAGGCATATACGAGTTCGGGCAAGGATAAGAAATTACTTCCACCTACTGAATAAAAATTAGGTACATTGCGGTATTAAGTCTGCCATACAAACATATGCCCGTACGTTAGGTAAATGTGTATGGAGCTTATGCATTAGTTATTACAAGATATATATAAATACAATAGGTACGAACTCGGAATAGCGCTCCAAAACTAAGGCGTAATTTTGGAGGAATTATATCTTTATGTTGAAGGCAATGTAATATTTGGCGAAACCAAGAAATAGGCTGAGAAAATTGTTTGGTATTGGATTAGAAATCTAGAGAATTTATTATAATTAATTTTGGAAGAGAACTTAATGAAATCCGCATGAAGATGGAGTAAAGTAAGTTTTTTAATTGAAAGTTCTTGTGGGAAACTAATGGTATTATATTGTTGGATTGTAATGGGATTATTGAGAAATAATGGGGCATGCACAGAATATGATATATTAATGCTTCTCTTTGGGAAATTCCATGAAGGTGATTAAAATAGAAAAAAGGCCGAAACAACAGACGACGGATAAGATTCCATGAAACAGAATTTTTTGAACATTTTCCATTTGTAGTAATAAATTAATATTAGGCGTTAGCTTCTCCAACCAGTGTGTTGGAAGAGAAAATTTGAAAAGCTTCTCATGAGAGTTCCTATAGTTTTTAGTGTTCAAGAGAGGTGGGGCAGCAAATAAAAACTGTAGCTGTAGTAGGCCAAAGTGGTTTTCCTAATTTATCAAAAAATCGATGTGCTCCTTCGCAAACAAATACATATGTAAATAAGTTTGTTGTTTGCCATTTTTAGGTTCATAAAAAAGCAAACGAAACAATTACACATTTTTTTAAAAAATGGACTGAATGGAATGGATAGACTTTGACATAATTTAAACGCTGTCACAAAGAACATTGTTCCTTCTCAATATAAAATCCTACATAAATTTTCTGATGCAACCATTAACGTAATTATTTGAATTAATTTGGTTCATGGTACCCCACAGTAGGACTTTCCTTAAATCCTCATTAGCAGGGGTCAGTTGGAAAGTGCAATTGAAAGATCACAGATGCATCGAATCTCAAGTCCACTGTGAGTTTTCGACTTCACAAGAGAGAAGGAATCGAACTGGCCACGGTTTAAGGAGAACTTAGCAACTCCGTTGAACAGTATCCTTACCCCTTGAACTTGCGTGCCCTGTTACTAAAAAAACCCGCAGAAAACTGGTATGTAGAATTCCGAACTATCCGAATTTGTAAAGAAACTAGGAAGCTCTTAAGTCCGTCTTAAAAATCAACTTAGTAGAACATTGGAATCGATCAGAACAAAAAGGTTTTAAGATTATTCGCATGTCGAAATATGACTCAAAAAATAAAGTGCTAGACTATGGTACACGAATCTGTTTTAGTTCATGAGATGTGGTTTTGAATCGTCTAAAAGAGAGTGGTAAAATTTGATCACATACCAAATTTATTTAAATAACTTTTAAAGTTTTAAATTATAATATTTTCACAAAAACGACTCCAACGATTTGGATGTAAACTTGCACATTGGACAGTTTTTATTTTATTGCTCAAATACAAAAATTGATCAAAATCGTTAAAAACGTATTCGAGAAAACGAATTTCATTTAAATTTAAGAAAATCCTTATACGAAAAAAAATTATAAAAAATATTTCAAAAACGGAAATACGCAGATTAAACAGTTCCAAAAAATAATACATTTTTTTGGAATTGTCTCTATTAGCTTTTAGATACTAACGGATTTATAAATTACCGTTGTTCGAAATTAAAAAAAAAAGCTGAATAAGCAGTATCCAAAGTACAGAAACGTACTAAATTCCTTGGAAACATTTTTGAATAAATTTTATGTTTAGTGATTTGTGTTTTTTTTAAGACATTGTATTGCAGCTAAATGGAAAAAAATAACAATAACTTTCTCCTTAGTATACTCATGTTAAAAAGAAAGTTAAATAGTACAACTAGTTGGCCTGTTAAAATCTTTCAAATGAACAGAACAAAAAAATTTGTTAAAATCCTTTAGCCTGACAGTTCTTTCACAGAGACAAAGTCGGACAATTTTTGTCTCCTCCTAGAGACTCACTTTCCGGAAAATCATGTTACTACGTGTTCTTCTGTTGTTCCGGCAATGGTGGCGGCCACCATCGAACAAAATAACACCATGCGACATCTGGAGTGGTGACTGATGATGCTAACCTATGTTATTGCATCTTTTAAGTCAGCTGATGCCAACGGTTGAAAATAATCTTCTCTGCGCTCTTGGCCTTGAAATGAGAAAATTGAATTCATTATGCAAAAATAAATAATGGAATGAATCCACAGATTTGAAAATCTAAAATTTTGCATTATTTCGTTTCCAATTGAAAATAAAAATAAAAATTAGAAATACGTACGTGTACATAGGACCGCAATGGGCGGTCTTTGGCTCAAAGTAGGACGTGCTGTACCGTGTGTCTATGCATCGGTACCATGTGTGTGTGTACAATCCCAATCTTGTTGTGACTACTCTTGTGTACCGCAGTGATGTCGTGCAGTAAAAAAAGCACGTGTGCATCGTCACTTATTCACGTGAATGACGCGGTATTAACATACTCCCTCCTGCGTTGCGTTTACGATAAAATAAATGCGATATTTCTGGAATCTTAGTGACAAGCTAGGTCTGTTTACCAAAGAAATGATTTCATAAATAAGGGATATAGCCGCATTAGCTATGTAGAATGCACAACTTAATACACAATGCTCAATTCCAAGTGTGTTTTCGATAAAACCACTTTATATGAATAGTAATGCACAATGTGAACGATCCCTTTTAACAGAATGCATATTGGTCAACACTGGAGACACTCTTATTGAGCTTGAAACAAATCCGGGCTTATAAAATAGTCATATTTAAATCATTCATTCAGAAGCTTGTAAAGCTTAGAAGGAGATCCTACTCTCTCTGCATTAACCCACTATCATTACAAAAAATATTTCCAAAATTACTATATAATTGTGGGCAAATGGCATTTTGTTTACCTCTTTCTCTCTGGGTTCAGCTCAAAGCACACAGTAAATTATTATTAATTATTTAATTCATGTCAAGAACAGATTTCATTACGTTTCCTTTTCTGTTAGATCAAAATGAAACCATGTTACCTTCATAATTGCCCGTCGTACCCACATGCTATCACTCGTGCTATTAAGTATTGCCTCGTCTGTTGCCATCAACCGTACTCAATATACTCGTACCCTATATAAGTTCATTTTTACAGCATATCCGGACAACAATATGAAGCTTGGTTTTTGTTTATTTTCTCCTCAGACGGCAGGATATACGTTCCAAAAACACAATGTTCTTTTATTAGTACAGCAAAGTGAGTCGCATATGGGAAGAGCGCATTACATGTACATTTGTCAATGAAAGTTGGTACGAGGTAGAACGTAAATACAAGTTACAGCCAGACAATTATATAAAACACACATCGATGTGCTGTGACTATACTTGTACTCCAATGCTAAAACGAAGCAGCGAATGGAAGAAGACTGCTTGTTAAGAAAACATCTAAACAACTTAAGGTTAGCGTTAGGCGTGAATTATGAATTTATGGTATTTATGCGACCCCAAGAATTATTTATGCGACTGACATTCATCATGGCTGAATACAAAGTTATAGATATTCCTTGTAGTCCTTACGAATTCATCATAATACAAATGTTACAAATCGCCCAAGGAGCGTTCAAAGGTTGTTGCGAAAATAATGAGATGATGCTGGCGGGTATCTTCCCGCAAAGAAGAAATCCCTACTTTAAGTGGTATATCAGTTGATTCGTATGCTGTTGGCGTCTGAACTATATGTTCATTAGAATCGGATTGTTAGCCCAAACAAGAGACAATGAGGAATTGGGGAAAAGCTGTTCGTATCCTTAGTTGTGTTCTAACTATAACAAAAGAATGTGGTTGCATTTAAATATGGTAATGTGTAAGGATAATCCTTCGATATTAGGTTGTATAATATTGTGGTTATATATGTTCTGCATTTTACTGTGTTGACTTTTGTAATCTCTTATGGACTAATCTGAAGCTTTGTAAGGAGTTACATACAATTGATATTGCATATTTACTTTTGGTGCGTTTTATTCTATGTCATTTGTGTTGTTTGGTTAAACGGTTGCTTTCATGGGGATCCACGTACAATACTACGGTTTTGCATCGATGTAATAAAATAATGAAAATAATTTGACATACTTTTAGTAAAGGTATTCAATAAAGGGGTCGAGGAAACTGTCTAAAAATCTAACAGGCCAGGAAAGACTTACACTCATGAACTTTTACATGGATGTGAAATTCAAATAAAACAGAGAAATACGTTTTTAATATCCATTAAATGGGGTTTATTTGACGGATAATTTTATGAAATTTATGTTTCAATATGACGTTGCAATTTTCATAGACTTACAGCAGGAAATAAAGCTGTATTTTGCCAACAACACGTTGGCTTATAAATGCTTAACTCTTTCCGGTTTATCAGCGTAGACATGCGACACATTTTCGTTGCACTAACTTCCGATTGAGTCACAAAAAATGAATATTCATGCCTCTGTACCGCTCACCGTTAACTATAACATTCTTACCATAATCATATTGAATGCAATATGGACCAATGATGCAACCGACCCATAACGCCCACCAAACATTGGTGACATTTTCTGGATGTAATGGTATTTTGACAATATAGTTTGTGGTGCGGTGGCTTAGTGGTTAAGTGCGTTGGACCACTAAGCGAGCCCCACCTCTTGCGAACGTCTGACAAACATCCAAGAGTAAGAACTGTCACGAGAAGCTTCTCAAAAATTAATTGCCGTTCGGAATCAGAATTAAACTGCAGGACCCTTCCATTTGATTCAAAAAAAATATATCTTCGCACACACAGAAGCTAGGCTTTGGGTCCTGTTTGGGCCGTTTACGCCTAATATTTATTTATTTTAGTCTGTGGATTAGCCATTTAACCAATTAAAGTGCACGACTGCGTCATACGAAACTTTCTCGGTACATGAGATGCTTTTTTTGAATGGCCTCTAAAAGAATGGTAACATTTGATCACATACCAAATTTATGTAAATCACTTTTAAGGTTTTGAAAAATTAGATTTTCTATAAAACGGCAACTACGATTTTGATGCAATTTCGCTTATTAAACACTTTTCACATAATTGTTAAAAAATTTATCAAAATCGTTAGAGCCGTTTTTGAGAAATCGAATTTAATTTAAATTTAAGAAAATCGTTATGTGAAAAAAAATTATTTCAAAAATCTAATTATGCTGATTTTTTCAACTGAACATTATAAAAAAAAATAGTAAAATTTTTCGGAATTCCCTTTATTAGTTTTTGAGATATAGGTAGTTTTATAAATTACCGTTATTCGATTTTTTGCAAAAAAAAAAACAAGTATCTATAGCACAAAAAAAGACCGAAAACCTTGGAGCCGTCTTCGAGAAAATTAATGATAAGTGTTTTCACAAAAAAATTGTATGGCAGGTACCGTTATTTAAAACGATAAAGCAAAAAATAAAAAAAACGTTATATACGAACTTTGAAGAAAATCCGTCGAACCGTTTAGCCATAAGGCGATAAGGCGTTTAGCCATAAGGCGCTCGGACAGACAGACAGACCGACGGACCCACTTTTTTGGACTTCTCTATATTCGTAATATCATCCCTCATACTCTCTAGCGGACGCAAATATTGAATATATTGAACAGGGCATTATAAGTTGGGTTTGCAGCATACTTGCAAGTAGGAAAATAAACTGTTCTATTAGTCAAAGCTCAGTCAAAGCGTCGGTAACCAGAGGAACCCCCCAGGGGGAGTCATATCACCACTCCTGTGGGTACTGGTTATAAATAACGTTCTCAAAAAGCTTAGAACAATGGGTGTTAGTGCCACAGCATATGCAGATGACGTGGTCATAATAGTGCAGGGAAAATTTTTAAACACCTTAAGTGAGGTTATGAGGTCGCTTTGAAGACGATCAGCAAGTGGGCAAAAAGCTGTGGTCTCAATACAAACCCTTTCAAAACGGAACTGGTTCTTTTTACCAGAAAATGTAAGATAGCGCAATTCAAGCTTCCAAAACTCAATAGAGTAGAATTATCCCTAAGGAGTATATGCTCTAAATTTCAGCTTCCTAGCATAAATTTAAAGGCCTCAAAAGTTGATACGGACGGACGGACGGACGGACATTGCTAAATAGTCTTAGGATTTGGTCCTGATCATAAATATATATACTTTTATGGGTCTACGACGAATATTAAGGGGTGTTACAAACTATGTGTCAAAATTAATATACCCTTAGGATAGGGTATACAAATAAAGAGTATGGCTTTGTGATTTAACTCACCCTCTTTATCTTTGTTTTGTTTTATATTTGGTGATGCATTTTCACACTTATTACATATGATTATATATTTTTTTTCGTATTACATCTCATAGTCGAAGGTCTATTTCCTTTCATTTATAGCAAAACATTACTTGATTTGAGAATTGAAAATGCCAAAAGGAAACACATGGATTGTTGGTTTTTTAACTTTCTCGTATACGTTAGTACACTTGCTCTGTCAGGATTCCTACTAGTATTCTGCCATTCAGAATTGGACAGGTTTCTGAACCTAACACCGCTTGACCTACCTATCAGAAAACTGGCTGGCAACAGTGCAGTACGACTGACTTTTTTGGGTCACCCTAAGTGGAATAGCTTCGGACATAGTATGGTCCTTTCGACACTACTGCCAGAATATCCTATCATAACGGATGAAATCCCCCCCCTTAGACGACGTTGACATTGCGTATGATGTAATATATCCGGAAAGGGAGGATTGGCAAAGAGATGCAGTTATCAAAACAAATGAAATTGCAATCTTTACAGATGGTTCGAAAACGACAGAGGGAATAGGGTCTGGGATCATTTAAAAAGATCCAGAACTGAGGGAATATATAAGACTACCGGGAACAAGCAGCGTCTTTCAATCAGAGGTTCTAGGTGTCCTCTAGGCGGCTGAGCAAATGCAGATGAGATCGGGATCCGGACGAGATATTGCTATCTACATCGACAGCCAGGCCCCATTCAAGGCAATGGAATCAACTAACAACAATTCTGATATAGTCAGGAACTGTCGAACAATGCTTAAGGCATTATGCAATCAGAACCGAGTAAGACTGTGCTGGGTGCCAGGACAGTGCGGTATTTAAGGAAAATGACAGGCAGATGAGCTAGCAAGAATAGGAGGGCTTCTCAACAGTGGTGAGGTTGCTGATATAAAACCTCCCCACCGCATAATACAGAGTTCGATTGAGGGAATAACTCTAAGGACTACCAACCTTAGGTGGTTATGTCTTGAGGGAAACAAGGTGTCAAAAGCTCTATGGCCACTTCTCAGTCCAGGAAATTTATGAAAATTAGTAGGAATAAGCTAAGAATACTAGTAGGAATCCTGACAGAGCAAGTGTACTAACGTATACGAGAAAGTTAAAAAACCAACAATCCATGTGTTTCCTTTTGGCATTTTCAATTCTCAAATCAAGTAATGTTTTGCTATAAATGAAAGGAAATAGTCGAAGGTGGCAGATGTAATACGAAAAAAAAATATATAATCATATGTAATAAGTGTGAAAATGCATCACCAAATATAAAACAAAACAAAGATAAAGAGGGTGAGTTAAATCACAAAGCCATACTCTTTATTTGTATACCCTATCCTAAGGGTATATTAATTTTGACACATAGTTTGTAACACCCCTTAATATTCGTCGTAGACCCATAAAAGTATATATATTTATGATCAGGACCAAATCCTAAGACTATTTAGCAATGTCCGTCCGTCCGTCCGTCCGTATCAACTTTTGAGGCCTTCAAATTTATGCTAGGAAGCTGAAATTTAGAGCATATACTCCTTAGAGTCCCGAAATGGTAAAGTGATAAAAGTTTTCAAATCCGCCCACTGCCACGCCCACAATTTAAAAAAAAACGTTTTAAGGCTTAAGTTAGAGAGATAGAGTATTGGAACCTTTACAAGATATGTAGGCACTGCCCTCCTTTATAAGTCTGTCATATACGATTTTTTGCCACGCCTACTTTTTGTGGGCTTTTTTCACTAAAATGTTGTTTTCAAAAAAAAAGTTTAACAAGATATTTAGCAAATATTTTTTCCAATATATCGCCCATACAAAGTTTTTGGCCACGCCCACTTTTTGGGGGCGTTTTTAAAAAAATTTTTTTTTTTTTATAAATTTCATAAAATGGAATGATATCCATCACCTTCTTAATGCGTTTTTCTTTGGGGCATATAGGGATATGGATAGGGTATCGTACTGTTCGCCCCAACCGGACTGTAGCCTTTCCTTATGTTTATATGTATGTTTATCTAGCATTTATGCTTTATTCTGGAAGGGTCTAGAAAGGGAAAGCCCATGTGCGTTCATTATTTATTGGACAATCATTTTATCTAAATTTGTAAATAGTAATTCTTAACCAGAAGTCGGTTCGCATATATTGCGCGAGAGATGTAGTGGAAATATGTTGTTTAAGTTTTCCTTTAAAAGTTTGTAGCCCTAAGTATGAATAAAGTGAGAGATTCCAATCATCTGAGTGAAAGTAGAGCTGCTGTGCTTCCTCCCCATTGCTCGCCGGTGACTTGGGTAGTGACTTCCTGCGTTGGCCCGCTGGATTTCCGTTTACCTGGCACCTATCCCCACATCCGAAGATGTGCGTAATCCTGCTTTGTGTGCCTCGTACCCTTCTCAACAATTTTCATTAGCATCATCTCGTTCTGTATTGTAATGTATTGACCATATTTCGTAATTAAATTGTTTGATTGTTGGTGATGGGGTGAATGTGATTTAATATAGTTGCTCGTTATATATGGGTTGTAGCCCCAAGTGTGAATACTGCACTGTGTCGTAATTTTTATATACAGCTATGTGTTTTAAACTTTTATATGTGAAATTAATATGAACTGACTTTAGTTCATTTACTATTATTTTTCATTTTTTGGTCCATTCAGATATATTATTTACTGCTCTTTGCAGTTTTTCAGTAACTTCACTGCGTAGTTATCCCAATAGCAGGAATAGCAGTATCATCTGGAAATGTGGCCACAGTAGCTTTTATTGAAATTAGTCGCCCACCTGTTTTATTCTTAACAGTCGTTGAGATATGTAAGAATCTAGAATTTCGGAGTAATGTTTTAGCATATATGTACGTTCTATAGTTTGTCCTAACCGACTGAATCAGCAACGCACAGCCAAATTTGCGTATCGAAAATAATAAAAATAAAATGTGCACGACCATGTCATACTAAACTTTCTAGTTATGCAACACGGGTTTTTGAATACCCTAAATTCGATCATGAATTTTGTTCAAATTAAATGTAAATTTATATTTTACGTGCAAATGTACCTTTTACTAAAGTTCAAATTGCATAAAATTAAAATAATATCCATAATATGTAAAGGGTAAGGATTTTCGTAAACATCATAAATCCATATATAAATCCTATCTAATTTGCTTTGAATATAAAGTGAATATGATATGAACACAACCATAACAGGTGTTTTACTTTGGTTATTTTTCTTATCTTAAGTCGCGATCTAAATGGAAGCTAAAATCCAATATGTTATTATAAAGTTTCCAACCACTATGTACATGCATAATATGCATTCATGTACAACAACAATGAAACAACGAAATAAACTTCTCTTGTTCAAAATCTGCCTTCTATGCCCACGAAAGTAGGTGCCTTAAGTCCTTACATTGTCTTTCTGCCTTTCAAACTTTATTCGAAGTAAATATTTGCAACAAAATGAATAAAACCACACTTTTCTTACCGAAATCTAAATGCTACACTGCTATCATCCTTGAAATAAAGGTGGAAGTCACTCGTGACTGGAATTGTTTATTATTGCATACAGCGATATATATGCCCTACTCATACAAGTGTGTAAATACATATAATATGTGGATGTTGAAACGTAAAACCACACAAATACAAGTAGGTACTGTTTGTTCCTTTCAAGCCAGCTTTGGTTTTATCGGTTTATTGAAGTACATTTTTTCTTCGACGTTCCAATAATACATGACTCAGAGTCAAGATGTTTAAAAGAAAAATATTATTGAAAGATTAATAAAGCAATAAGGCAAGACTTTTCTTGGATGTAAATAGAAATTAGATATGATATAAACTGCTTTGATGAAACACATTTACACATAAATTTTCGGGATAATTTTATTCAGCTTTACTAATATTTAAACAAGAAGAAGTACTGTTACCTAAGCTTTTATTCGATAGTAAAAATAACGTTTCAAGTACAAGAGATAAGCTTAAAGATAAGAAATATAAATCCGCAGCCCAAAAACCAGCAATCAGTAGTGATCTTAAAACCCACTTAGGGGGACCAAAAGTCAATACCATTCTTAGACACAGTTCTGCAATTACTACGTAACACTAGACTGAAGGACAAACCTGCAGTCCGGTCATTCCATGGGATACCTTGAAAACTTAAAAAAATCATTATAGTCGCGAAGTTTGTCACTTGGACGAATAAGTAACAGATGTCACCGGGCTTCTGGATGTCACTGTCTATAAATACCACGGGTCATGTGAAATATTTCCTCGCACTTTATCTTGAAAATAATTGCTTTGGTAGAACCGTAAAGTTCTATACCATACGTCCAAACCGGTCTTGCTTACATGGAATATGTTTGTTCTGTAAGCCCAGTTTGGCGAATCTCATAAGCAGCTATACCATTTATTAAAACTAACCGTTTTGTCCTCCAGCCCGGAAAATCGACTATAAACCATATGTTCACTCTAAGATAAAAGACCAATGCATTTTAACTGGCGACATACCATCTTTTCATCTACATCAAGGCCGCTTAGGATAGCATTCTTCCTCAGCTTTAACATTCGGAATGTTATTTTGAAAGAAATTATCGTGTTTAAGAGTTCTATCATAAAATTTGTTTCTCAAAAGAGTTAAGCATTTGCTTCCAGCGTTCAGCAGCCAGCAATAGTAAATCAAAGTAAAATATCGATAGGTATTGAATTGATAAGGGAAGAGCTTGAACTACAATTTCCTGTCCAATGTCCAATCAAAAAATGAATAACCTGAAATTCCACATGGCGGTCAAAGTTGCGTCAAAAATGTGTATTAATACAATTAATGACTCCCACCCCTAAAAATACACCAACTACAGGATTAGGTATTCATTTTCTTATATTTTACCAGAGAAGCTATGGCAGTTCGTCGGATAAACCGTAAAAAATATTGATTATTACAGATCAATTTGTCACTGAAGCCAACGAAATGCAGGCATTATCGCATTTATATCTCTAATAGTTTTAAGGCACACATTTTCTTCTATGTCGGAGAGGTTCTTGGCCGCGGATGTTCACTCAGACCTCGAAATTGTAATTCGATCAAAAATAAATGACAATGTTATTCAATTTTGATTTAAAATATAAAAAAATATCTACGGAAATTAATAAATACCATTTTGTGATATTTTGGCAATAAGAAGTACGCAACGACATCCTAATTTTATAAAAATGTATTAAATAAAAATGTCGAGAATGAAACCGTCGATATAAGGTCTAGTTACCATAAACGAAATTAACATCAACAAAACATATACCTGACTTCCTTCTTATATAGATTTTCAGGTAAACCTAAGCAACAGAGATTTTACGCCGTCGCCATCGTACCGTACGAACGAAACCCATAAATTAATTTTGCTATGCCTCTGGAATATACTTCCCAATCGAAGAGGAGATAAGATGCGAACACGTCTCTAACTGGGATATCCGTCGTTGTCATCGTCATCGCTGCAGACGATTCAAGTACCTCGGACTCGGACGTACAGTTAATTGTGGAGCATGTCTGCCTGTTTTCGAAGAATATTAATGGCCAACTAATTGCTTAGACGGCACAACCATGATGATGATGATGACGATGATAGCACAGAAGGGCTTGGAGAATTAATGCCAAGCGCGTGAGCCAAGTATATGTAATGGATTATGGCTTTGGTCAAAAGAAGCCCCTACAGAACTCAGTGTGTGGTCATTAGTGGCGACGACTTCCGGCTTTACTTATCGTTGCCATATGAAAGCTAAGAAACGATTTATTAATTTAGATAATGTCGCACATACGCCCGAGTTAGCCCAATGAAATGACAAGTTTTTGTATGCCTTTTCCTGGCATACGAGATCCGTAATTAACTTTGTTTGTGTTAGTTATGGTCTGTAGTCTAATGATTAAATGATTTACGTCACAGGACACTATGCATTTCGTAAGCTATGTCATTTTATAATATCGGACTTGTGTTTATTTTCCAAGTCGTTGAATAATCTGATGAATAATCTGATTTTTCAAAATTACAGCAGCAAGTATATTTGACGGAAAAGGCACACAAAACAATAGAAACGGGAAGGCACTAAAGATTATATCATACTCGCGTTTCAATGTTGATGAAATACAGTAGGAGGATAATGTTTCGTCTGTTTGTGGCTTTTATTGGGTGATTTATCTTTCTTGAATTTATCTCTGTTAAAACAATTGTAAAGATTGATTGAATTCATTTTACTGTCAGTTGAATTACTGGATCGAATTCTCAGTGCGAAATGAGACGCAGTTTTTGCAACAATTTTAATTGAATATTTTATTGAGATGGTTAGCAAATTCTTTGGCGCTGGGCTAGTCGCTAGGGAGTCTTTTAACTTGCGGATCAGCTTTATCGGAATATTTTCTGTATAGATGAACCACCTTTTCCCCTACAATGTAACTTAAAGGAGCCGAACAAAAGAGATCATAAAAACCGAACGGTAACACGGTTAACATGCTGCCTACTGGAATTAATCCAGTAACGTCAAGCGTGGAGTAACTATTTTTACTCTTGATCCACATAAGCAACCACTCATGCAACAGCTCTTGTCATTCGACTTGAAATAACACTACTTAAAATAATTTCGTGATATTCAATCTTCTAGTCAACTCAAAAGTACTTAGGCCATTAGCTATCTTATCGTGTCTAGGTTTAAGAGAGGCGTGATATTAGTTAGGGATATCATAGGCAAGCAAAAATCGCGTATACTTAAATGATTTATGCGGAAGCGGCATAGACGAGGGAGGATAGGAGACAATGCCACACTTTTATTGATGATCTTCTTCCATGATAATCTTTCAAATATTAAAGGTTAAACTCTCTCGAACTAAAAAAATGGTATATGTAACTCCTCCCTTTTTTTACCTGAATACAGGAAAATGACTTTTCTATGCAATTTTGAATATAAATAAACAACAATTTAAAACCCAAAGATTTTATTTATTTACTTATTGTATTTTTATATTTCTATGATGAGCAAATTGTTCTTGTACTGCAGGTGACGACTTCAAATATTTGCCATACTCTTGGCTAGATATATTTATATTAATTTTAAGAATAAACATAGCTTTTAGTACAGAGACCTGTAAATGAGGTTTATCTTTTATCCACAACTTGTTCATCAACGAAAATACACGTTCGAATGGCGCATTTGTACCAGGCAAACATAAATTATATATTCAATTATAATCTTAAAGTGCGGTGGTTAAGATTATTGATATGAAAATGTTTGAATACTTCCACCCAACGATGTTCTGTAGACAAATTTAAAGTATTTCATTCTCTCACTCTCTGCGACGTTACATAGTTAGAAAAAAGCGAATGTTCATCGATGACTTCCGTATATTTAGTACATTCAATGTGTCCATTTTCAATAAAAATATCGAACACTTTTTGAACATCTTCCCATTGACGTACTTTTGCTTGATTTGTCCTATAAAATTTTTCAAATTATCTTGTAAAATTATGCAGCTTAGTTTTAACAAAATCCTTGTCAATATCCGTGAAACCGATATTGGGTATAAACAAAGTTTGCAATTACCCAATCTCGGGCCTACTCCAAATCTAACAGTGAAAGCAAGTAGGGTAGTTACAGAGGGGCAACATGCTCCCCCATATTCCATCGCCATAACCGAAGTAAAGTCCGTTGGGTCTCATAACTTAGTAGGCATTAAAATAAGACGAAATGACTCATGAGGTCTTATTTTCACATAGAAATGGATATAAACCATATGTGGTCTTATTTCGTAAGGCGCTATTACACGTCACCTATTCTTAACTTGTAAAAAATTTTCACATTCATTCTCATTATTTTATGTAACTGCAGTGGCTCTGGAGGTAGGTTCAAAGTTACTTACTAGCTATGAATTGAAACATTATTATTACATTAATATCACGTTTAAAATATTTGTGTGTTATGATTTTATTATATTCGAAGGGTAATATCGAATTTTCGTTAAATTTATTTCCAAACATTTGTACGGGCAATAAATAGGTACGTAAATTTATTATTGTTGATATAAAAATTATAAACAGGGAAACTATATTTTCATAAATATCTCCATCCAAGCGCCACTTAATTTTGCAAAACAATTTCTTTTTATATAAATATGATATTTTGTGAATTTGAGCCAACAGGTCAATACATAAGAATTATCGAAAAAGCAATCCCAGGGCCATCTATGTGGCTTTAATATAAACAAAAACAATACGGAGCGCCACACGAATATATGTTGTGAATATAGGGTAGATAGCTTCAGTGGTTCAGCCGTTATGGTGAAACATACATACTTCGATATAATCGGATATATTTATTTGGTGTTAGACTTTTTGTAAAGTAGAATTTGAGGAACGGCGACTTATTCATGGTTTCATTCATTTATTGTCAAGTGAGAAACCGAGAGGGTTTCCCCCGTTATAGATGACCTCGCATGTATCTAAATATGCATTATGAAATCGATAGATTTATAGAAAGATTTCTTCTAAATTTACATATGCGAGAGTTTATTATCCTGCAAGTAATTGGATTCTTGTGTTTTGAAAATAAATGTCAGCTACTTTTCCTGTGTCAAATTAGCATATTGTACTTGCCTAGTCCATTGAATATGCCAATATCAACTGCATAAAGTGTCATTCATAATAAGCAGCTACAAGGACTTACATCCTGTAGAGGTGACCTCCTTGTGCATCAGCTTTGACATGATATGATATGCATCATTCACTATTCTATGAAGGTCATAGATTCCGGGTTTGAATCTAGATACGTATCTCTAAGTGTCAAAGAGTTTAACGGAAAATTAGCTAATTAGCTATTTACCATGTGTAATGAAACTGTATCCCTTCCGAAAACGACTTATTTTGAAAATATAAAATCGGCGCATAGAATCATTTCAACTGCCAACCTTGAAGTAATTGCAACCTGCATATGCTGCACTGAACTGCACTGCGTAAGGGTCACTTGCCAAGCACTCAACATAAAACAACCCCATCCCGAGATATATAAATTTTCTCATTTCTTATTACGGTCGCCCCTCATCTGTATGTAGCGTAACTTACCTCGGAGCAATGAAAATATATCTCATATCCTCTCGGCGGCGCATTTATACCAATGGGAGAAGAAGAAAACTTAGCTTGAAAACAACAGAAAAAAAAATTAACACAGAAAAGAAATAAAGAATATAATAACTGAAACTTCTGCTAACATTTTGTGGGTGCAATTTTGCTGGCAGCAATTTCGACGACCACCTAACCACAACACATTTTGGGTCAAATGGAAAGGGGTCCTCCTTTCAATCTCTTCGCTTTACTTTCGTCGGTGGTGCCGAAGGACAATACAACATGGTAGTAGAGTTTCGTATGTATGCGTGTGATTTGTTTTTGAACTTTATTTTTAATTTTCTAAGTGCAAGGTGTAGATGGCAAGGCAAGTTTGCCAAGGGAGAGAAACCCAAAAACTGTGCCATGTAGAGGGACACATTTTGGATCGGTTCAAGTGAAATTGCTTGGAAAGGAGAGTATATACTTAGTTTCTCTGTTAATATTTGTTGTATTTTTTTTTTTGTTTCTCATGCTCATGCTAGTTGAGTTTGTAGTCAAGTGTTAAGAAAATAGTCACTCTGGCGCCAATGAATGCTGACTTGAGGATCTGATACTGGTACTGGTTCCCATATCCAATGCAGCAGTACTCGTCGTGTGGGGTATAAGGTGGCGATTGTGATATTGAGATAGTTAATGGCCGCCATGACTTTGTGTGAAAAAGCTTTACTGTTGCAGGGACGAAGTCAGTTATAGAGCGAAAATTGGATTGTTGAAACGTTCATTACTGTGCACACTTGGAGAAATGTTTAATTTAGAGGAAACTGTCATGTAGTTGATTTAATGATAACATTGTTTTCGTACATGATTAAAGAAGGGGATTTGGGATCAAATTGAAATCGCGTCTGAGTATTCATAAGTGCACATTTCTTCATTTGTTAAAGTTATTTTGTAATGAACAAGTTGAACTCGTGATTTGCTACGGAAATAACATTTTCAATTAGCATTATTTCTTTCTTCGAATAATTGTCAATTGTAGCATTTAATAACTTTGTACCCATTCCAGCCTATTTAAATGAGGAAGGAGCCCTCAAAATGAGTATGTTTTTTCATTATTTCTGGATTATATTTTTTCAGTTTAAAGTAGAAATATTGGCCTCTTAAAAGTGTAAGGAGTCCGACCCAATCATTTAAAAGTTCCTAATAAACAAAGAGCCATAAGGAATCTCTATCAATACAAGTCTCCTTTTAAAAAATTCAAGCTGCCGCATTCTCGTCTGTGCACACCGTACGATTGCGCAAACTTGGGTACAGCAGG